>JADMLD010000068.1:0-2400000 GCA_017589585.1 Phylloscopus whistleri | reverse complement strand
TTTCCCTCCCTCTAGATGGGAGTGCAGCAGGCACAATGAAATTTCTGAAGCAGCTTCCACAGTGGGGAAGAAGCGGCAGACCAGCATTTTTTAACAATGAAAGGAAAAGACAGAGGACAGAAAGAGGGGAGACTGAGGTTTACAGGATCATGAAAAACCCAGAGAAGATAAATAGGGAACGGATACTCAGCCTTTTTCACAGTACAGGAAGAAGGGGATATAAAACAAAATTTTCAAAGGGAAAGCTTGAAAGACACCAAAGTACTTCTACCCACAAAACATAACTGACCTGTGAAACACACTGACTTATATTTTCTGAGTATCAAAAGAAAAAAAGGGAATCAAAAAGACCTGATAAAATGAGTCCATCGAGGGCTGCTAATAGGAAAGTTGCAGAATCAAACACTGGACAGGAAGTCACCAAGAGCAGAAGTGACAGAACACAGAGATTATATGACAGCAAGGCTCAGGGGATGAACTCAGGCCTTTTCTGAAAGGATTTTACATATTTGGAAAACAGAAGTTCATGGGAAAAATGAGAATATTTTACCTAAAAAATTCTTCTCATGTCTTCACTGCCATGTCTGAATCAGGACATGTTTTGGTGTTGGTGTTGTTTTTGTCATTGTCTTTTTTTTTCCCCCTGTGTTTTTTCTTTTTTCTTTCATTTTCTTTCTTTTAGTTGTATTTTTTTTAAGATTTCCACTAAAAAGCTTAATTCTTTTCCTGAGGAAAAAATCAAACACCACAAAATATATGAAGTTTCTAAGCTCTTGGATAGCTGACTACATGACAATGAACATTTGCCCTATTTTTCTTTTTTTAACTGATGCTGGAAGCACTGAGATGGAAGAAGGATCATGCATATGATTACAGCAACAGTGGGAATTCTCCTGGCTTTACAAATGAGAACCATGGCTTACCACAGGGAAGTCACAGAATGCCTTAAGGCCCTGACTGCAGCAGCCTGTCTAAACCTGCTGTGCAGCAGAATTTGTTTCTTAAAATCCACAATTTACATCTTTTTGCTAGAAGGGAGGTTGCACATTTTCCTATTTAAAATAATAATAAAAAAGTAGCAAAAGTGTAGATCTTATCAGCAGCCTTTGCTAAGTGCTTATTTCTTTCTTCTAACTGAAAGGCTCCAAGGGAAACCTGACTCATTTAAAAGTGAAAGATGAGCTTGCGTGCATTTTGTTGGTAGCAAACAGATCAGGACATGATGCTGCACTGCTGCCCCATCACAGCAGAGCTCTGGTTGGTTCATTTTCCCTGTCACACAAACTCATAGGTAGCTAAGGGTAGCTAAGTTGCTCAGCCACTGCATGAAGGGTGCAGGACAGGACAGCCATAACATATAGCTCCATTGGGATCAAAGTAAGGATGTTAACTGGTTTCATTTCAGCCATGATTTCCTATTCTTAGTGTTTCTATGAACTAATGCAGGGGAGAAGTACTGATACCAAAATTTCCTTAGGTTTTCACATATTGCTAACAATAAAGACTGGCCACTAAAATTGTTACTTAAAATAAAATCTGTTTCTGAGAGGTACAGATTTCACTGCTGCTTTATTTTTTTTTGCTGCAGTGAAGTACCAAAATCAAATGGCAGTATTTTAGGATGATACACGACTTTATATGTTCACAGTCATCCTGGCCCAACATTTTAACTGATTTTAAGTCTGTGCATTACAACCATTCTGTGAAAATATTGATAAGGAATTCAAACATCCAGATTTGAGTCACTTAACAGCACATGTCTCAACCACTTGCTTCCCAAAATAAATAGCAGATAATTACATTTCTTTCTACTTTGCTTTGAAAGTTCTTAAAAAATCAGAGGTCAATCAATGTGCCTGTTCATATATAAATGTCTCATTTATCAGATCCATTGTGAAGTATCATTTTGTTCTCTTGTGATCAAATGCTGATTCTTGAATGGATTCAATTCTGTTTATAGAAAAAGCTCTGTATCTTCAATGAAAAGGAAAAAGAATTTTCTTTTGCAGATGGTCATAAGCAATTGTCTAAAAGTGCTGAAATTTGCTTTATTTGAAACCACTAAATTAATTTCCTATTGTAGGGATTTGCAAACTGTAATTTAACAATTTGTTTTCATTTGTGACAGTCAGTTGTGAACTTCAGCAGAGATAGTGTCTGGGTTGCCTTGGTTTCATCATAGAACAGGTACAGTTCTGTTTTCTGGTATGTTTGAATAGGCCAAGGAACTGGAACAAGAATATCCAGCAGATTATCTGGATTTTAAATACAAAGAAAAAAAAAAAAAGAAAGCCATCCAACTCTACAGACTTGAATAACAATGTTAATCTGGTGAGATTTAACATAGAAGTAGCAAATATTATGTGTCAAGTCAAGTTATGTGGATGACTATGAGAGATTGGTGTGTGGGGCAATGGATTTTACAAGATTTTTTTTAAATCTAGGGCAGAAAACCTTAGAATCAATAGACTAAGTAATGTTAATTGAATGTATGCACTGTTTTAAGATGTTCTTCTCACTTGTAAAAAAAATAAAATGAGTCAATGATAGAATAAATAAATATACTATATTCTATATTCTAAATAAATATAAAATAGATAAATATACTCTTTCTAAAATTGAAGAGAACAATTAATTTAGTCTGAAATTAGAATCCATTCAAATTGATCACGAATTATTCTTTATATACTGCTTTTTTTCAGAATAAATAAACCAGATTAGCATTATTCTAATTCAGTTTCAAATATTTTTGGCCCCATTTTGTTGTTATTTGGAACACATATGACAAAGTGGAAAAGGTTTGTTGATCTGTTCTGTTGAGATGATGAGCCATTACAAGCAGATAATCAATGAGTTTCAGATATGATTGTCAGCATTTTAAACACAAACAGAAAAATCAAACTTTGGAGAAGAACAGAACTGATGTTACAATCCTGTGATCCTAACTCAAGTTGCCTTTTCAGTCACCATGAATATAAAAAACACAAAATAAAATTACTGAGTGCTCTACAGCTGCTGCATTTAAAATATCCCAAGGTGCATTTTTTTTTGTCAAATGGCTTTTAAAATCCATCTACATTGCAGTAATGAAAGCATGCAGCAATTAATCACAAGCCAATTTTTTAAACGGAAGGCCTAGAGGATAAAACACCAACTTTTTCCACTAACATCAACCCCGCTTACATATTAGCAACTGGCATCCACTGTTTTCAAAAACTACAAAATGTTACATTCTCTCATCATTTTCTCTCAAGCTGGCAATCTGTGCCTAACACAAGGACTTATGAGTCAGCAGTTCATTTGCATGTTACCCCAGAAGACAAGAAAATTGTTATTTTTGTTTGGGTTTAGGGTTGTTTTTAAGGAGACTAAAAAGGGGAAATTATAATCAGGCTTGATTACTCTAAAACAACGGGTGCATTCAGATCATACACAATCGGTTTATCGGACCTGAAATGCAAGCATATGAAAATGTATGCATGGTTAATGTGCAATATTTCTAGCTATTTTACTTTCATATTTCACCTAGGACACTATATTGTGAATACTGAAAGATTTCTATATTCAAAATTGCAATAAAATTCTAATCACTGGAAGTTAAATGCCTTAATACATACATTAGGTTGGTTCCTTTATCCAGTGTAACTGCAGGAGCTGATCTGTTTTTAGGACAGATCCAACCTGCATACATACAGAAATGTACAGCATCTAACATTCTACTTCATCCTGACCTGTTTGCAACTCAGTATCCTGACATTCCTTATGGAATTTTGTGTTTTCAAACATGATAAGGTCAATCTCCCACTACATCCATAAATCAGAGGAACATGTGTACTAAACGGTCTGAGTTAGAGCACTCTTACTTCCCTGACTCCTGAGCTGGTTCTTTGCAGTTCCTAGAACAATTTAATCCATTATTTCATATGGTCATTTCAGCAAGAAATGACCATATGAAATAATGCAGTGGCATGCTGGCCAGGAGTGCAATATTTGTCCAAACTTAGACGAGAAAATAGTGCAGTTCCCCAGATCTCCCAGCTATTTTTTGTTTGGCTGTGCTTTTTCTTCATCACTTCCCTTCTCTGGGAACCTGAGGCTGGAACAAGACAACAGCTAACCTGACCATGGCTATCCAAAATTATGACTGGACTCAGACCACTGTCTGAGATATAAGTAATTTGTTCAGATTTTCCTGACTGCCTGACCTGACTTTGTTTCAGACCGCAGAGTTCTGCTATATTCCAGTTACAAATACCTTTTTGATTACTAATACTTACAACAGATAACTCAATGCTCTGGACTGTAAACCCTTGCTTTTTCTCACCTCAAATCACATCATGACATGCTCTTAGCCAATAATTTTGCTTCAAATTCAGTTCTACCCTTCTTCCATGGGCTGAGCATATTTCCTCCCCCTACAATAGAGGCAAACACCAGGGAATTGCTCCTTTCCTTCCTTTTTGTATTAAGGGACAGAAAAGAGAGCAGGATGCAGGCTAGAGTTTGGTCCCAGGACGTGGGATATCACAGCAGGGCAGTGTTAGGTTAAATGCAGCTTCTCTTTCATTCTCTCTAAATATATTTTGCTGCACAAGGGAAGAAGAATACCTATAATGTGATTTAGATAGATTATTCTAAATACTGCACTGTAACCCAATTTTGTAGTCATTCTGAGTGCTTCTTCCCAGATGAGAGGTGATCCTCAGCAGTGTTTGTGATTTACCTGCTAAAGTCAGTGAACTCCTGCTTGTCAGAAAAGAGACAGCCAGGTCCCACTTTTTCACTCTCGGATTCTTTTCACAAGCTAGAAAACAAGCTCTCTTATATGTCTATTGATAATACCCCACCAGTTCCTAAAATTATTTTAATTTTATATTCGGGAGTCACTGCACTAGCATTTTAGGAAGAAAAATGTATTTTAATGCAACTCAACTGATAGAAAATATTTTGCTTGGTTAATTTTAATAAAAACATCATTTATCTTGTCCCAAGCACCTCACACTCTACTAAGAGGTTTTCTTCTATATTAGTGAGGAAGAGGAAAAGAGGTTTTTTTCTTCCTTTGAAGGCACATGTAAATAGGTTTACTTTTCCACAGAGAAACAAGCAACACATGAAAAAAGCAGACCTGCTTCTAAAAAGTTTACTGCCTGCATCACCTTCCTTTGTCATAAAATTAGTTAAAGCCAGAGGAAGTGTGAGCCCTGAGAGATAAATTTGTCTTTAAAAGAAACAAAAAATGGACTATATGAAGCTACATGCAATGGTGAACCATGGAAGTTGAGTGCAAACAACTGACTGCCGGCAGACATGGAAGCAAAAATGTGAAATATGATACAGGTGGAATTGCCCACTTTTCAAAATTATGTGCCCACTGGTTAAACCCTGTCTGTTCCTTCCCATTAAAGTTGATGATATGGATCAAATAAGAGGAAGAAGTTGAGTTAGGTCATAAATATTCCATTCCAAAAGAGAAAAAAGCAACGACATTTATTACCTCTACTTCAAAAGTCAATAACCATAATTTGACTTACGAGAATGTTCAGGATTATGCTCCTAAGATTTTATATAAATGTCCTGAAACTGCCTCAAATTGCAAGTGAATTGTTACAGAGATAAAACCTCCCTGAGATTTCAAGATGGAAGAAGTATGGCAAGAAAAGGTGTCAGAATCGAACCCCTCACAGACATATTTAATAGGGTATGGTGAAGTCAGTGTTTCTATCAATAACTTAAGCAACCAGCTTATAACAATGACAACATAGAGAATAATACTTATTCATTTTTCAGTGGCAGTAACACAGAAAGAAGTTTTGCTTGAGTAAATAATATCCCTGATTTTGCCTCCAAGATACTACTGCAGCTTTAAGGCTTCCTATTTAACAGGATGTGTGGACTTTTTAGTGGTGACATAAAAAGCATTGGAATTTTGTGCCATTTAAAAATCTAATTTCAATTTGGATTTTATTTCCTGCTAATAAATCCAGAATAACACTTTCATGTTGTTTGACAAAACTATAAAACTGCCCACAAATATATCAACCGCTCCTCATTAAGTGGTGCTCTCACATGAGCATTCCTCTCTCCCCACAGAACAGACGTCATGTCATTTTACAATATCTAATTCTAAGTTAGCAACATCAGTAAAAGCTGAATTACAAAAACCAAGCAGTTGTTGGCAGACAACATAAACAATTTGTCTAAACTGTTTTCCCACTGATATACTTCTAATTCCTGTCTCCAAAACCCCTCACACTTAATCTGTGATTTATTCTCCAAAGTATGGCTTCAAAATCAACGTATTAGTCCATTTTGGAACAGGAGGAGGTGAAATATTGTTTTTGGAATTTCATTTAAATTTAACATTTTAGGGAATTTAGGTCTCAGTGCTGCTTCCACTGAAGTCATTGGGAGTTTCTATACAGATACTAGAGTGACAAAAAACCTATGTAGGATTCCGATGGGACAGGTTTAGATTTCCAGAATTATATCCTTTACTCCTGATGAATACAGGTAGAAAGTGGTCAGCCCATCAGAGCACTTCCATTTCACAGCATCATAGAATTATATGTACATACTAGAGCCAGAGATGATCATGAACAGAAAAAGATTAAATATTTATTTATATAAATATTTCTGTACACTCTTTCTTTCACCAGCTTTGTTTCAGACACAGAATGAAAAAGTGTTGCTTAGTGTTGTATTCTGTTTTGGAAATTAATATACTGTAATGTATTGGAATTGCTGGTGCAATGGAAAATAACAATTTCCAAAGAGTTCTGGAGAGGAGTAAGTGCCATGAAGGCTTTGCTGAGGACTATTACTGCCAGTCAGTTATGTTGGAGAAAGAAACTCTAATCTTTCTTAGAGAGGCAGAATTTCATATGGAAAATCCATCAAAACATTTCATATAGAAACTCCACCAAAACCTTCATCTGAGAGCAAAGTGACATTTTTACCCAATAGTAGTTGTCCACTCAATATCAAGCTTAAAATCAAGATTCCTCTTTTGGCTTTTCCAGGTTTTGGGTGACTTTTATATTCAGTACGAAAGCAGCCAAAAGTCACTGCACAATCTGATAGTGCTTGGTATCTGTCTACTCAGGCCCTATTCTTAAATTCATACTCATCTGTATACACATTAAAAGTGATTTTTTCATATTGTCCACAGATTGGTGATAACTATGCAAATATGCAACATTATTGCAATGTTTTTGTTTCAGCTTCTGATTGCAATCAATTGTTTATCTTTTTCATTGTCTGTTGAAGCAGCACATACTAGACCTAATTAATGTTTCTATCCAGTAACAGGCAACATCCACTGCAGGCAGATTTCATTTGGGCTGTCAGAAGCAATATTGCACCAAATGAAAGCACTCTCAATGCAATTTTTAAGCATGATAATAAATGCTATATGCACTGGGTTTTTTCTTTTTCCATGTAGATAATTTCTAAGTTCCAAACTTAGCAGGGGTGCAGATTGTGACTGGGGATGTGCATACGTTAATTTGGAAACAGTTGTAGATCTCAGCCCCAGAAAACAGTAGAAAAAAAAAAAAAATCTGGCTTTCTCCCTCAATAAAAGAGGAAGACTATTTCAGTATTTCCAGTAAGGAGCAGTGACTGGTACCATACGCACCTCCATCTAGGTAACACACAGATTTTCATATCATTGTGCCACGCTTCTTTGGCCCACGAGCCAAATTTGATCCATGGGAAAATGCCACTGATTAAGATCATTGCTTATACAAAGATAAACTGGGAAGAACCTATGGAGATGCTAACCACAGAATCATAGAATAGTTTGGGCTGGAAGAAACCCCAAAGATCATCTTGTTCCAACCCCACTGTCACGGGAAGGGACACCTTCCACTAGATTGGGGTACTCAATGTCCCATCTGACCCGCCTTGAACACACAAACATTTCAAGGATCAGTCTCTGGCCTACATAGTGCAAATATTCTTTCCCATCTGCCTGCCCTCCAGAAACAGTCCTGCACTCTGTATTTCTCTTCTCACAAGTCAGCCTGCCTTTTTCAGCTCTGTTCTCCAACCGCTTTGCTACTCAAGTGATGCCACTGTAAACTCTAGCACGAACACCAAGAGTGTTGCTTACTCCCTCTGTCTGCTCCTATTTATGTCACATCTGAATTGGACCAGTTGTATCTGTTAAGCTCTAAATGCTATTTTGGGAACATCCCCTACTTTGCTGAGTTCAAGAAGCCAACTGTAAAGTATCCACTGTAGAGAACGCTTCATTCACCTTTCAAGCAGACTTTTCCCACCACCCCTCAAGTAACACATTTTGCAGTTCCCTACAATACATGATTTCTGACAGAATCAGTTCTTACCTTTAAAGGTAACTAAGTGAAGAAAGAACTAGGAGGAACAGAAAAAAAGCAGTTTTACTATGTCACCCACGGGGATTACAGTCTGTAATAAAATGTTGAGGATTTCTGCAAGAGTCTGACTTAAACACCATGGGAAAGATATGGACAAACCCAGTAAATCTGGTCCAGCTTCACACGGCACTGGTACTCCTCTGTATGACTCTGAGTCTATAGTTTTGCAATACTACAGGAGCAATTAACGCATCATCTACTGTAAGACTTAGTGCACCATTCCTTTGTCCTCTGGTTTTATTATCTGCTATGCTGAGAAGCATGGGAAATATTTTCTTTCTGGAGCATTATTTTTAATGGGTGGCATGTTTGTGGTTTAACAGCATATTTTGGCTAGTTGATTCGAGAGGAAAAAGAAATCATTGTATCGTGCTTCATTACTCTTCAACCATGGCACACCACATTTGTGACTTTTTTCCCCTAATGCCCAAGGTCTACTCCTCAACTGATAATTGATTATCATTATTATAATTGATTGCTCCATTTTGTTTTCATTTAGACAGCTGCTGTGTCCGTATGTGTGTATGCATACATGTACACATTTATGTATAACAATAAATACTGTTCTTAACACTTATGTTGTTAGTCTAGATTATCAACATGGTTTTTTTATAAGGCAATATTTCATCATTTTAAAATAATAAAAATTATTAAAATAGAAGTCACAATGGAGGCATTTTTCTAGCTCTATCAGTCTTGTCAATTGTGTAAAAGGGACAGTATCTTGTTTAGTATGTCACTTGGAGGAGGGAGTTACTATTCATTAATAGGTATCTGATAAAAACAGTCAGAATTTTTCTTAAATCTTAATTTTACATATTTTAAGTCTCCTGAAGCCAAATATATACTCATTAGAACACCATGAAGGTATTCTATGTGAACAATTACATGTAGTGAGCATTTCATATGGCCAAACCCAAGGAGAAATGGTTTATGGTGCTGTCAACAAAGGCTTTTGGGGCTATGTTTATCCCATGGAGGAACTTTCTTTCACCAGGAACCGCTAGACGACTTTTACTAATTTATGATTACCAAAACCATAGCAGTTATGGGACCTAGTCACTGGCTTTACTTCTCCTGAAGGGACAGAATCACAATTTAGTTCATTGCACATGGGTTCGAGAGCTTTGATATGCAGAGGTAAAGCTTATGTTCTTTGATAACCAATTCTTGGGAAGAATGGCATCAAGCACTTAATGGCCAGAACTGGTGTAAAATGCAGCTATTTCGTTCACAAAACGGTGAGATAGCACATATCAGGTTCTTTGATCCTGTGGCTCACTGAGGTCACCTACCCAATCATTAAAAACCTTTTTTAGATACCTTAGTTTCCCCTTGAAGATCTCTTTTGTAAGCTGTAGTGAAATCTGATCTTGTCTAGTTAGTAGATGGATCACAGCCCAAGGTCACGTTTTATGTTTGAAGGCCAAGATACAGATGGATAATCAGACATAACATTTAATGAGATGGACCCAGTAGGGCAATTAGGACTTGACTGTAGAGCACATACCTCCTCCAGGTTCCGATATGCATTTCTATAGAGGCTTGAAAAGCAGAAGAGACAGGGAAATGGATGCACAAAAAATGAAAAGAATCACGTGGAAAGTTTTCAAAGACCTAGAGGAGACTCAGGAGCCTATTCACTGGGTACATCATGCCAGTGAAAATCAGAGAGGTCTAATTCATCCTTCTGTCTTTGAAAACCTCCCATGGTAAGGCAAAAAACCCCCAACCTGAAAACCCATAAGACATATTACTTGAATGAAACAATTCTCCTTGGGAGAAAGAAAATAATTCTCTGGACTTTGTCAGTACATAATTTTCTATAGAAAATATCTTGGATTCACAACAATGAGAATAATGGCTGTCTGATTCCTTCTGATCTTGTGGAAAATCAAGTTGCCTATGACCAAGACCTGAACGCTGTGAGGGTAAATGCCTGTAGTCACACTAGCTAGAGAACAGACTGCAGCTGGCCTACTTCAAAAGGCAGATTTTAAGTGGCGTTTAAAGATTTATGGAAAAACACTGCATTATTCTGGTTTAGCAAAGAACCCACCTTTCAAAGATTTTTAGTGTTTCTCTTCTGGTGCATAACTAAACTGCTCCCTTCAAGAAGTGATATACTGACTTCAGACAGAAATACAATCTTAGAAAATAACGATTTATAAGAAATGCCATGTATCAAGCTACCATATTGACAGCATCAATAGCCGAGTCACATGGGTAAAGAAGTCTGCTGTAGAGGATTTCAACACAGAATTGCTACTGCCACATAAATTTTTAGTCTGATGCAGTAGCTAAACCAGTGAAGACTTTGGTTTGAAAGACACTGTGAAGAGCAATGATAAAATGAATGTTCTGCATGAGTAGCTCTACCCCTCAAAATCCTGGGAATTGTGAAATTTCAAAGGCAGTTTTCATTATATTATCTTCCCCTTCCATCTCAAGAGAGTCATTTATTTGAGAAGCACAGTAGTATACAAGTAAGATTCTCTGAACAAAAGCATCCTATTTCAGAAAAGTTGACTTTGAAAGAAGATGAACTAGACCAAGACTTTTTCTTAAGCTTTATGTGTTTGGAATTGCCAGCAGGAAATCAGCTCCAAAGTTCATTAATGAATTTTACAGATGTCAAAGAAAGGAAAAAAAAAAAGAAAAATATGGGAAAACTATGCCTATGAGGTATTCCTCTGCTCCCTGGAATTTATCTTAAAATATAGATGGTGCATTAGATGCTGGAAGAAAGTATAATAAGTGGAAGATATTCTGCACTTTGTGCCACGTGACACTTGGATAGCTAGAGATAAGCTTTCAAAACTCTGAGGTTTTAAACAATTACTTAGGTGTTCTTCTTGCTTTCTACCCAAAGTGACTACAGACAGTGGCATACCACTGTTGATGGCTAAAGACTGTCCAAGAATCAAGAAGAATATAGGTGACAGATTTGGTGTACTGTGCTATAAGAGAAGGGATGGTCCTTTCCCTCTCATTTGCTTTCCAGGGCAAAAAAATTCAATTGCAATTAACTTGTTAATGGTAAATTGGCCATCTCTCCTCTGTGCAATTTGACATGGTTATTTTATAAAATAACTTTATTTTATAAAAAAACTTTAGATCTCACTCTGAAGAAAAATACATCCTTTTGTGACAGTCCCATGTGGATCAAATAAAGTGTTCTAAGTAATGAACTTCTCAGGTGATAAACACGGCACAATGAAGTCTGTAACAGATGCTATGTGTCAGAGCAAAGGGACAAATCATTTACCCATACAAACAGGCAAAAAGAGAAAGTGAATATTGATCAAGCATTCCTAGAACTGTTCTTAAACAAAGCAGGATTTATTTGGGTCCCTGTTACAATGGTCTGACAGGAAAGAAAATACTAAATTTGAGTTGTTAGCTACCCCAGAGGAGCACAACAGTCATCATGGCTCATAAGCACTGTCCTTGAACTATCCATTTTCTGTATTTGTCTTTCCAAGCATCCAGTTCTACTCAACAGAAATGCACACTGTCTTTTCAGACTGTTCTTGGCCCAGCCCCACTGGATCAGTGCACCTGTGGATGAACATTTCTCTGTTTTGGCTCCTGTTTCTGAACAAAAAAATAATCTGCTAGTGTTTTCCCACGTAGACCCAATGCCCAAATTGAACAGTTATCAATGGTTACTCCGTCAGGATTTAAGAGAGGTCTTGCTGTGTTACCTTATCATACCATTTCACAACAAGGTCCAAAGGGTGGAAAAAGCCTTCCAGACAAATCTGGAGGGCTATGAGCTGCTAGTGAACAACCACAGAGCTCTGGATCGTTTTTTCAGATGTGTTCTGTTAATATCTGAGTATTCCTTTCAAAGTGGAGCACAATGCTTAGCACAGATCTATACTCTAATTATTCAGAAAGATTAAAGAACATATTTAAGGTACTTGGAATTAGAAACAAATAAATATTGGGTCCCACAATTTCCATCTTGGCCCAAAGGCTAGCTGACTTACAATCACTGAACAGCACCTAAAGTCACTATTTATAATCATTATTATAAAACAGACATTATTTATAATGTAATGTTTTACAGCCAAAGCTTTTCAAATGCAGCCCCTGGATTTTAGTTATTGTATAGACATTTCTCACCTCAGAGGCTTACTCCTAGAAGAAAGAAGTCGTTTCGTTTTCTTGAGTAAAACTCTAATGGCATTCAATACAGGCTATTCAGATCACCATAAAACGGATGTTCACAGATGTGCAGTGGACACAAAAATTACCCAATTACCCAATAAGTACATTACCCAAAACTAGAGCCTTTATAATGCTTTATCTCCTAAAACAAGCACTTTGGTGTGAGTGTAATGCTGCTTACATACATGCAAAGTGGAAAAAAAATTAAAAGGTCGACAAGTCCTGTTTCTCTGAATGCAGCAGAAGAAATAAAGAAAAACAAATAGTTGTCTTTGGTTTGACCAGGTTTTCTGTTACAACAAGCCCTGTGTCCAAGAAGTCTCCTCTTCTCCTGTTTCTGAGAGTCAGGCACAGATTCCCAGACAATTTTTTTCCATAACCTGAAACTGGATTTCTGCTGCGAAGCCTGGGCCACAGTCTGGGTACTTTCTCTCTAACATCCATTCTGCCCAAAGTGTCAGATCAAGCCTTCCACTAACACTGTTTATAGCATGCTGGGTCTGTTTATTCTTTCTTCCACTGAGAAATACTGTTTTGTACACCCACATAGGTGCATAGGTGCACTATAGCACTGGAATCTCAGAATGCCTGCCTAATAGCTGGCAATGAATTCCCTCTTAGTTTAATCTCTATCTACATCTTAATCTACATCTTCTTGGATCACCTAAAAGCTGAAGTTTTCATGTTGCACACAGACACCTGGTACCCTGGAAAATTCCATGTATATTTTTGTTACCAATTTCCATTTTGGCGTGTTCATATATGGACACAAAGAATAACATAAAATTATTGAACAAACTATTCTAAATTAAATTAAATTAAATTTTCTTATTTGCTGCAAGAATAATATAGCCTATATATCTATCATAGAAAAATATTTGTGGATACTGTTAATGAATTTACAAGCTCCAGAAAATGTTACAAACCCACGTAAAATTCTCAAACATCCAAATGTCTATAGGAATTGTAGGATATGGAAAACTGCTTGACATCAAAGAACTCCTTATAGTGCACATATCATGTGAATTGTTTATTCATACAGTGAAAGAAATATGATATGTGAAAACTCAAGGTAAATACTAGGGGGGAAAACCCAAACCTTCCCACAGATAAAAAAACCCCTCTCTTATTCTAAATCCCGCATTTTATTTTCAAATAAATATTTAGAGCTATCATGTGTACCAGCCAGGAGCAAAACCCCAGCTTCAAAACCAGAGGAAACGTAGAAAATGTGAAATAAAACAATGATCTGTACTTCTATTAGACTTCATAATATGTTTTTTGACATCAAGGTAATGTTCAGATCTGCAGGTTTTTATGTCTCATTTCCATCAAGTGATTTTGTATGCATTTGAAGACATTATTTCTAAAGTTTGAAAAAAAGCCCTTAAAACTTGTCTTCTCTCCTGCCATATGTCGTACTACATTATTCAACAACTGCTAGCAATGGGAATTGCTAAAAACACTGGAATTGGTTGCCTAGAGAGCTTTCATGGTCTCATTCTAGGGAGATATTCAAAACCCAACTAGACAGGGTCCTTGTCAGCTCGCTTTAGTTGAGCCTGCTTGAGCAGGAGGGGTGTACAGTATGATCCCAAGACACTCCCTCCAACCTCAATTCAATGATGCTGTGATTCTGTGAAATAAAAGTCTGTATACGTACTGCCATAAGCCAGGTAAGTCCTTCAGTATTCCTTCTCTTATTTTTTTAATGACATAAGCAAAACACAAGACTGCTTATTGTAATTTACAGAAGTGATCAAATAATTTGATATATCCACTTATTTCAGTGGGGTGATGTAATCATCTCCTTCACTTTGCTGATGCATGGAAAAATCACAAGCTATAATATTCCCCTCAAAAACAAACCTCCATTAAAAAACCAAAGCTGCCATTAAATGTGACCAATAATTAAATACAGAAAATTTTATTCTTAAATTTACCAATAATCTCTGAATGACTACACAAAGATATAGGCTTAGATAAATGCCTACTTGTAAACATATATATATTTTGTCATAATGCAATGTGTGGCTGCAACCAGTAGAAAGCAAAAAAATATTCATTTGAAGAGAACTTAAGCAGCTTTGATTGAATGCTGTGAAATATACCAAAATTAACATACTGCAGTCAAGTAGTCCTTCTAAATATTTACAGAACAGGCTGTATTCTGTAACTAACATAATTGAGCTGTAGTTGTGCAACAAGACCAGTTACACTCAAGAAGCTGCCTGTATAAATTGGGCTGCTTTGTTTGGACCACAGCACCCTGCCTTCTTCACAGAAGTGTCCAAAGGTGAAAAAATGTGCACTGTAGAGCTCAATGTAAAATGCCTTCTGGCTGATGTGGATTAGCACAGGAATCAAATAATTTGCCCATCTAGCAGCACAGAAGTGGAGGGACACAGTAATATAAATTATCTTTGGATTATTGTTTGTACTTGGATTATTGTTGTTACTGTAATTACTAAGGCTCTCGTTTGCTTATTTTATTAGCAGAAAATAGCATTGTTGCTACAGTGTTTAAAAAAAAGTCTTCCCTACATGGAGAAGCTTTCAAGCAGTAAGCCCAGTATCTTCATCAGTGCCAGTGGTATAAATACCAGAAAGAGTGACAGCTAATCCACATGCACTCAGAAGCAAAAATGAAAAGGCCAGTTACATGCACTTGTCACCCACACCTACAAACTTGCAAGACCTTCAGACAATCAGTCAGTAATGAAATGAGTAGGAGGGGAGAAGACAAGAGGAACAGGACAGCTAAGAGATGGAACACCCGCCAAACATCATTCCCCATTAACTTAAATGGGAACAGGACATTTTAAAATGAGCTTTACAGGGTGGCTTAAATAATTTCATGACTAAATATATTTTTCTACTATATAAACACCTCAGGACCACTGTTTGTTGGGTCTTTTTGCAATCTTCTATCTACTTTTCCACCTACCTTTTCCTACTCCCCCATAATTGCCATCATTTCTGTCTTGGCAACATCAGAGCAAACAGAGAGGGGACTGAAACAAGAGAAACACATAGAAGAGATTGTTTTGACAGGGCTGTCTTACTAATCCAGCACACACAAGGTATTAGTGACTTGTATTCTATTAAAAAATAATATTAGCAGAGTGAAATGCATCCCATGCCAAATCCAAGGGCTGCTGAACTCCAAGTGAAGTTTTCTCTTACAGCCTTCACCTTTCATTCTGACCCAGCAAATGCAATAAAAAAGGAGAGGCCATAGTTCTTCTTGCTTAATAGCCAGTTTTAAAAGGCA
The DNA here is from genome assembly GCA_017589585.1 of Phylloscopus whistleri. Lineage (NCBI taxonomy): Eukaryota > Metazoa > Chordata > Aves > Passeriformes > Phylloscopidae > Phylloscopus > Phylloscopus whistleri. The sequence goes on along the minus strand of JADMLD010000068.1, from coordinate 2,384,148 downwards.
AAATGCCTGCAGAGCCAGTGTGCTTAGTAATTTGATCAGCCATGCCTGCCTGACATATGCGTTCCAACAAACTGTGATTTAAGTTACAGGGCATTATGCATCAAAAGGGAGTTATGCTCTCTTCTCTAACAACTGTGGGACTGAAAATACTGACTGACAATACAATTTTATACAGATAAATCAACAAGGCACTTCATTCCTTTAGACTCCTTGAAAAATCCCACCTGAACATATTCTTTAGATGAACCTTTCCATACTTATACGTGAGGGATCTACTAATTTTTCCATTGAAGATTCTGAGTTCACTCAAGGCAGAATATATGGTTTATATATATAAGCTTTTCAGTCACAAAGCTTGGCAGTATTTTAGAAACAGCATTTTCACAAATCTTGCCACGATGTCAATATCCAGGAACAAAAATCAGCACAGCTGGTATTCACAAAATGAAAAAAAAGAAAAATTCCTGTCTTTGGTGAATTTGTTGGTGAAAACATCATTGCACTATCATTTTGCTCAAGCAGGCTAATTCAGTGAACCTGAAGGCTAACATAAGACTTCCAGAATGGATCTTCAAATCTTCATACATTTATTGAGTAATACCATACAGATAAGATAAAGACTTAAGGAAATATTTAAGAAAAGCTTTATTGTATCGTTAACACCTGATGTTTTGTAAAAAAACCTGCTGCTCAGTACTGTGTATGTGGTGGATACAATGCATGAACTGGCAGATAGTGGGAGAAAATAAATATTCATTTTCACTGTGTTCAGCATTATTATATTAATTCTCCTCTCCTAAAGCATGATGGACAAACAAATTTTCTATTGTAAAAAATCTGTTAAAGTTGCTTTATTATGCACTTTTCAAGCTTGTGGGAATTATTGTTCTGGATAGATTTTACAACTTAGTTATCCCTGATGTATGCATTTTGCAGCATTGAAGAAGATGGCACTCCTCTAGCTATTTATGAAGAAAACACAAAAGGTTCTTGTGGCATTGAATTTTCTTTCCAAACAAGTAGAAGCCATGATAATAAAAAAACCTGATAGTCAGCCTTTCCATTGCAGAAGCAAAAAAAGCTACAGATAGGGAAGGGAAAAAAAATCGAACAGGACATCAATCATACAACTAAATTTCAGCACCATGCTTATTTTAGTCTGGTCTTTTACCAAAGTCTTAAGAAGAGATGAACAACAGAGATTTAAGATGCAACCATCAACTGGTTGAACCCTCTCTTTTCCACTTTCCCTGGATGTTAATCTTCCTATAGCAAGCTGGCTGTTCCTTAGAGGCCCCAGCTGATAGCCTGGAATATGAATGCAGAGGCAGTTGAAGTAGATGTGCTGGGCTGTGATTTGTGGTCAAGAAGCTGATACATGCTCTCTTCTGTTATTTCTGCTCCAGGGCCCTTGTCTGCTGGAGGATGGATGGCACAGCCCACAGGATGCTACAACCTTTTGCACTGATGGAACGAGATCCAGAAGGGCTTGATCCACTTGTGACCCTATTTGATTTGTCATTTTAAGCTCTAAAACCTACAGCTGGACCAATTGTATCTAACAGCTTGTGATGGTACCCTCCAAAAAGAGGAAAAGCCCCTGGCTTGGGGGAGACATGACCTGCTGGCAAGAACTTGAGTAAGTATTGACAAACGGGTTGCACTTTGCTTTCTACTAACTTTTTGAGGAAATATACTTGCTTGAACATAGTACAGTTTGCTGCTGGCACAGATCACCATGAAATTATGGCTCCTCAGAAAGCAAAAAAAGAATTACAAGATGAGCTAACCAAGCTGACAGGACATATCAAATTCATACTGACTGAAATTTCTCCCAAACTCTGCCAAACACACTCAGCCACTGACATCAATTAGTCTTAAGTTCTTTACCATCTTCAGTCATCCAACCTTTTCCTTAATTTTTAACAGGGTATGTGGACCCTTTTTTTTTTTGTATCTATGTGACACTAAATACTATTTACTCACATTCAGTGAAGAAAGAACTCAATAGAAAATACCATAAACACAAGCCACACTGTGTGCATATGCATGTGCTATTTTTTTGTTTGACAGAACGAAAAACTAGCCTCCTGAGAAAAATAAAGATATTTCTATGAAACGATACTGTGATTTTTCCAAGATAAAATTTTCAATGCAATGCATGAACATCATAGATAGCCAACTGCTGTGCAGAGAAAGGCATAAGGAAAAAAAATAATGTGTTTTTATAATATGATTTGATTAGTCTCAATGGCCCACATGAGGAGATCACATTAGAAAGATATTTGCCTTTTTTTTCTTGTAACATGAAACAAATACTGTGTTGCGAAATTAGTCAGCATCTTTAAGCTACATTGCAGAGAAGCCTACAGTAGTATAGCCATCTGTTTTAACAGAAAGGTACTGCTGGATATTGCGCTACTGAGAATTACTGGAACAACTGAGATTATTGAAAAGAAAAAAAATTAGTCAAAGGATAATAACAAAAGCTTATCTGTTTTGTTAAAATATTTACCCTCTTTGGGATACTACATAGTATTGCTTAGATATCACTGCAAGGTTTCTACATTACAATCTAAGAACTATTTTCTTTTTGGCTCATTTCAGCAGGTAAAAAGGCATTTTTCATTCAGTATTTTTTTCCAGTCAATTTCCAAAGTGGTTCAATGCCCATGTAGTTAATGCCACTCATAAAAACACAACAAACAAAACATAAATTTGCTTGTCTAATTTAGTGGCTCAGAGAATATTTTGATTTTTGATTCAAAAAGGAAAATTAAAACATCATAATTCATGTTCTACTTTCTTTGAAATAATTCAATACTTAAAGCATTATATTCACTCACTTGCTCTAATCCGTTAATTTACTTTCCTTATTTTTATTGCTTATGAATGTAGTGATCAAGAACTAAGCCAGTATGAGAGTCCCAGTGAAGAAAACTTGACTTTCATTCTGTATCAGTGTTTGGTACAATATCCCCTTTTTACCCATACTGGACACATCAAGAGTAATGACAGCAACAGGTTGCTCTATCTCTATGACCAGTCCAGTTCCAGCAAGAATTGGATCTGTTTAATTTATGCCTTTTGCTGTCAGTTAGTAAACAAGGTACTATTTATCTATGCAAAATAATAAATTCTTTTTTGCTGGCACAGATGTTTGGGCCAGACACCAGAGAATCAGACAACACCAAACCAAGGGGAATCCAGCTCCCACCTCTGAGCACAATGGAGAATTCAGACTGCGTAGAACACCGGATGCTCACAGGTCCTAGCAAGAAGGTTAGCAAGGGAACTACTTAGAGTTAGTTATAATCCCCTTTCCATGGTCTGGGTATCTCTATGCTAGAGACAGAAAGAACTGTGTCAGATCTCACAGGTCCACATTACAGAAGAGTTCATTCAGCTCCTTGCATTTCATGCTCCTGGAGTCCAAAGCAAGTTCATGCTTCTGAGGGTGTGACTGTGTGAAGGAAACTTTCATTCAAGTTGTCAAACAAAGGGCTTCATACTGTTCAACCCTTACAGCCACTGTACAAACACTGAAACCTGCTTCCCTATTCTGAAAGGAGAAAAGTTCATATTGCTTGTTCATATTTCATCTCAGAATTATTATTTTTTCTTAGGTACAAAATGTGTTTTCAAGGGCTGAGGGCAGCTACGACATTGACCAGAGGCTATACTGAAGAAATGAAAATGTAATGCTCTTCTAGTGATGAGGAGGTGTGTACCAGAGCTGTCAGCCCAAACAGGAAGCACGGATGGTGCACATCCAGCCCAGAAACAGCAGTGCAAAGGTTAACACTTTCAGTTATCAAACCATTAACCTCCACTACACCATTTTTACAAGCCTGTAATCTAGGTTCAATAAGAAAAGCATGCTCTCCCCAGCATTTTGCCAACATGACCAGAAGTTTGATATCTGGGAGGCTGTCTACAAATTATTACCTTTCACTTTTGTTTAGAGAAAAAATGTGGCTTCCTTTTCTAATATGATTTTAAATCAAAGATTTTGTGCAGCATTACTCAAATGGTATCTTAAGTGCAAATCTTTTGATGCAGTATAATCTTTCTGGGAGGGAGTTCTTTAAAATGTAAATGATGAAAAATCTCTATCTGGTGTAGGTTTTCTATCAACACTTGACAGATAAACGAATTTTCAAAGTCTTCATTATTCTAATCAGTTGATGCATCATATTTACATTCAGATAATCCTGAATGGGAGGCTTACTTGTATAGAGAAACAATCTGGGTCATCACAGTTTGCTGTATGCTTGCAATTTATATCCCACAGTGAACATAAATAATGCCCACAATATATCCAGGAGGGGAACCCTAGAAAGCAACACAGTGGAGGATGGAAGAAAAAGCAATCTGCTTGTTAAAGATATGCAGCAGTTGTATCCTCATCTGGGTGACAACACTTAATCTCTTTCCCTCCATTTAAGCCTGAGAATGAAAAAGGGTTTGATTTTCAAACAGAGGTCTGAGAGTCTTTTTGGCCATAATTTGGATCTCACATTGTTTTCTGATAATGTAAAGTGAACTCATCTTGGTAAATGGCTGGACATAGCTTGTAAAACAAAACCCTGACTGACCAAAGACCCTGGAGCTGGTAAGGTCACCACACTTTCTCGTGGAGCTGGAGTCAATAAACATCAATCTAGGAATACACATTGTGGGACACCAGTAAAATCCTGTAGTGGTGGTCTTATACAGACTATGAAAAAATTTAATTAGGAGTGAGAAATATCTGGCAGGAAAATCACCCATAGAGTCTAGGAAAGTACCAAGGTAGTTTTGGAAGTTCTTGCACAAGGGACAAATGAAACTAGTAGCAAACTAATGCAAACTGTTACATCTTCTGCAGTTGACATTAGATGTCCTGTCTGAAAAGAAACAGCTTTTATGGATTTGCAGTCCAGGACCTCAATGAAATGAGTTCTCCATCGGAGACCTGTATCTCAGTAATGATGACGAGTTCCATATACAAAAGAGATGGATTTCAAAGATGACTTAGGACCCTGAAGAGGCACACAGATGCATGCACAGATTTCTGCCACTCAGATCTGCCAACTTTTTCTTCCCTGTGCATGCAGCATGAAAGCTAATTTCAAACAAATTTGCATTAATGGCAGTTCTTTAATTAACTCAGGATGGGAAAGCTTTTACATCTCAGCTGAACAAGACACAAGAGTGAAGTGCAAATCCAGGGATCTCATTTCAAGCCCAGTGACTCAGTAAGTTGTAACACAATGAGAATAAAGATTTACATCCTCTTGCATTTTTTATCAATGGGGTTCTTTTGTTCTCATCCGTTTTTCTTTTTGTTCCCATTGCTACTAGCACTACCTTTAATGGCATGTTGAAAACTCTGGCAAATGAAATGATAGCAGGATATTTGGTGCACCCTAATGAAATAAAAGGCTGTTATTAATCCATGTGAGTAGCTCTTCTCTCCAAGGAAAGAATTTGAACTCTTATGACCCTCAGTACTGCCTAGTAAATAAATGCCATCCTAAAAGCAAGTGCCTGTAGGATTGGAGGAAAGCAAACGATACTCTAATGAGGTCTATTCCATACAAGGTCTATCATCTCTCTAAACTTTCAAGATGTTGTGTGCTCAAGTATCTTGAGAAGCCTTGTAAAAGCCTCTCCCACCCTTCTTTTAGGTCTGGCAATACAGCATGCTCCAAACATTTAAGACTTTTTTGGTTGTTCATGATGGAGCCACGGTCTAAATTTTTAATATTTCACTTCTTTTCTAAGCTCTTATTCCTGAGAATTCATTTAGAAGGAAGAGATGTCTTAAAAAACATGGAAACACAGAGTGGGTAAGGTGGGAAGGGTCCACAGTGGCTCACCAACCTCTTTGCACAAGCAGGATAATGTGTAGAACACATGGCACAGGATTGTGTCCTGACACTTTTTGAGCATGTATCTCCAGTGAGGGAGACTCCACACCCTTGCTGAGCAATCTGTTCCAGTGCTCAGTCACCTGCACAGTAAAGAAGTTCTTCCTCATAGTGGAATTTCCTGTGCATCTGTTTCTGCCCATTGCCTCCTGTCCTACTGCTCAGCACCACCTAGAAGAGCTCGAATCCATCTTTTTGACACCCACCCTTCAGATATTTATAGGTGTTGACAAGGTCCCCTCTCAGTTGTCTAAGGAATGAATATTTACAAGTAGAGGAGAGCTCAAAATGTTAGAAACCTGTTATATTAAGCATCTAAAATTATCAGTAGTGTGTAAGTAAATAACATGCACTGCTCTTTGTGTTTGACAATCTGGCAACACCTCTCTTGTGTCTGCAAAACTTTCACACACTGGTCTGGGAGGACCTCCGTGTCGGTCTCCATCCCCAGCCACTGAGAAGTCATTGGGAAGAAATCACCATACTTCAGTTACAGTCTGAATTTATGTCTCAGAAGTAGCAAGGAAGTCAGTACTTGTCCACCCATGGGCAGACTGCAGCATAACGAAAGAGACGATGTAGATGTTGTACTCTTCAAGTCCGTGCATATTCTGGATCCTGCCCTCTCTGGAGGGAAATTTCCTCAGGAAATATCTAGGACCTTGTCTGGAGCAACAAATAATTTGGCAATACTGTGTGCTGACTCAGGACAACTTTCAAAAGTCAGCACAGACTTACATATTCTTCTTTACAACGCATAAGAAACATCCATAGTAATTTAGTGGCAAGTCCAGTTCCAACACTTCTCATACAGAAGCAATATGAGCTGTAGGCTAAGATATAAAGTACCTATTAACAGCTGAATGCAATTTTAGGCTCCAGCTTTTCTATTCCTGGGCTACCTGCTGCAAGATGAGACACGAGAAAACAGATTAATGCCAAATGTAACCATGTCCTTATGAAGAATTGGACAACAAATAGATCTTTTTATTTGTGCTCTCGATTTTATGTGGGTTAAGGTTGCCAATGCAAACAAGGGCTAATAAAATTCAAGATTTAACATTTAATTTATCGTAGCCATGTGGTATTTCTCTTAATGAAATGGTAAGCTCAAGGTTAGTAGGGGAAAAATAAAATCAAAGCAACCTATCTTCTTATCAATATATAGAAACTGAATGCTAACTCTATGAGTACAGTGCAATGATTTCAATTTCATGACACCCTTGTGCATTTGTTTCCACAGAGAAGTCACACACATCTTTATAGAGCAGTCCCAGGCTCCAGCTCTGTCTTGACAGTAAGTGGCTGAAACACCATGCGAGAGTTGACCCCACAGCTAGGGCAGCTGGCACAGAAGATAAGCTGCAGAGAGCTACTGTGTGAAGCAGGGTATGTCTAGAAGGAATACATAAAGGACAAATTCCAGATTTTTATTGCTGAGAAAGAAGTTCAATATTCATTAGCAATAGATGTAGAAAAAACCCCGAGATATAGAAAAAACCCCAAATGAGGACATTGTTGGCCTGAAAATAAAACTAGGGGGAAAACTAGCCCACGGCCAAAGTCCCAGGGGCTGTTTTGAAGCCTGATTAAAAATATATTATTTTTCAATTATCCAGGATCAATCTGAATATTCTTTTGTAGATATTGCGCTAATAGATATTTCGATTGATCTTTTAAATGCAAACATTGGGCTAATAGTGAAAGCACATGTTATTTCAAGCCTGGAGCACTTTCCATTAGCTATCTGATCATCATTGGGGGATTTATTGAGTAATAAATTGCCTACTGGGAATAGGTTTGCAAAAGCTCAATACATCCTTATTAGTATCTCAAAATTATGCAATACAATAATTAGACGTTGAGTGAAACAGGGACATTTTTCTGCATTCTACAAAGTGTTGCATAATAAATTTGTGAAGTTCTGGTTGCAGTATATTATTTGTTAAGATCCATGGGACTCACACTTACAACTCTTGATGAGTCTAAAAGGTCCACCATGAAACATAAAATAAATGTAATATATATAAAAAAATCTTTTCATAAAAATGTAGGATGCCTCAAACCATCTCTTAAAATTATAATATTTCTCTTTGTCTGTCTGCCATGGAATAAAATGGCATATTACATGGAACTTGCATGACTTGAACAGCTCTGAAAAAATGTATTGGCCAACAGAGTGAATAGGGACCATAAATCCCATCTCTAGCTACCTCAAAATTTTTAGTGAGCGGTTGTCTCAAAATACCCAAATGGGCAATATTGCCGTTTAGATCCAACTTGTAAATAAATTTAGCACACAAAAGGAATGATTCCAGTATTACAAGCATGAAAACATAAAATCCAATGTAGTTCCCAAGTTCTTCTACACAGTCCAGCTATAGATGACTTCTTCTTCTACAAGGAGTTATTTTGGAGTTGCTGTGGTAGATGCTGAACTAAAGCATAATGACAAGACATAGCTAATTTAATGAAGAACAAATTTCCTTGAAAGACATAGAGAGCATCCATGAGCATATTCTGACACAAATAGTCTTTTTTTCTGCTACAACACAAACCTAAATAATCAAGACTATTTGGACTCAGCAATTGGTTGCCTTTTAGGGTGGGGGGAAATGCCTCTGGTTCCAGTATCAGCCAAATGAGGATAGCAACTGCTGATCTGATGGCATTTCCTGCAGGACTCTTGCTTGCACCTTAAATCATCCCACAGCATGATACCTACCACACAGAGTTTGGTACTGCACTTCTACCTGAGGTTCTTTACCCCTCTGTTGTGAGAAAAAACCCACTACACCGTGGCTGTGCTTCAACTAGCCACAAGTAATGTCATCAGTCCATAATCTTAAATAAAAAAATCTATGCATGCTGACACCACTTCCATCCCAAACTAATCTGATCCCATCCTTCCATCCTGATTCTGTATCTCCACTGAATCTTTTGCAAACTATTAAAGGTTAAGGGAGGGTGTACCTCTTCCTAACTACTCTACTCCATAGCACACCATTTTTTCACACACAGAGGCACGCAGTTCTGGGTTAGAGGATTTTACTTCCTGAATCTTCCTCTCACCCCTAGATTTTCACTATTATTTTAAGGTTACCATATAGTATCTAAGTAGAATGAGTGGGGAGGCAGTGTGTGCAAATTAAGACCTGAAATCTCTTGCTGCCTTTGACCCCTGCATCACACAACTTCTCTAAGCCTTACTTTCTCTAAAGATAAAATGTCATTCTCAGTAAACTTGTGTGACAAGTACAGATGAGTCACGCTATTTAAAAAGCAAAACATAAAGAAGGAGCCATTGAAAGATGAACAACACAGGAAAACAATGAGCAAAGGACACAAAATCTGAATAAACTGCTGCAAGATCAAAGTATATGAGAAAAACTTGTTGGTATTCAACTGCAGCTGCAGGATAATAAGGGAAAAGGTAGAACATGTTATAGAGCTGGTTTTATTTACAGAGATGAAACTGTAACTGTGGCTAGGTAAAAAGCTAATTCTGATACTAAGAAAAATAAGTTAATCTTATGAAATACATCTCATGTTGCATAAATCTAAATCAATCTTCAGGCAATGAACACTATGAAGCTATTCTTTTCAGCTTTACCCTTTCCTCATTCTAGCAAAACCAGGTCAAATAGACTATGCACTACCTGCCTCGTATCTGTAAGTAAAAGACCCAAATTATAATTTATTAGAAATAGTCTGTCTTGCTTTTAACAAAAAATTGTTTGCTAACTGTTCCCTTATCAACTTTAAAGACTTAAAATAGAGTAATAGTAGTCTGTGTTAATAGCTACAGCATTAACATCTACTCGTTTATTCAGTATAAATTTCATCCCATATGAATTATTAATAGTGGTAAATAATTTTGAACAAATCATGACTTTTTCTTGTGTTCTATTTTATATCAGTGCAGTAAAGTACAGTTCATAACCAATATGCAGTGTCCACTACCTGGGAGGCAAAAAGCAAGTGATAAATCCAAATCCATCACATTTTCTGATACTAAACTATGACAAGGCTGGATGTGCAAGGAGGGCAGGGAAGCTTTCTGCAAAACCTTTTAAATAGGATTCAAAGTCATTCTGGATACCTACTTGTAAAGGGAGTGAGCAAAGACTATGGAACCAGACTGGCATTTTTTCCTGTTTCTTTTCCTTGTGCAATAAATAAAGGAAGTGAAAATGTTTTTCTTTTTTTTTTTCCCCTCTTTTTTGAGGAAGAATGAGCTTTACTTTTTTACGCTTAAAATTCAAAAATTGTTTACCTCAGTAGACTACAATGACAAGGTAACCCATCAAAAAAGGACAACATAGAAAACAGGAAAGAAAAGCTGTGTAACTAAAAGAATTTGTTGTTCCTGTTAGACTCGAAAAATCTTTGTTTCTTTAAAAACTTCTACAACTACAGTGACTGACAGTTTGGACAAGAGATTTTTTGGTAACACTTTTGTCTCAGCTTAAGTGTGAGAACTCGCGATACACATCTTTAAGATTTCTAGGGAGTATTCTAAAAATAAGAATCAGAACAGGTGTTTCCAACATTTCTTATATTTAAATAGTGGGGAGAAATTCAACATTTCTAAGACCTTCTCCAATCTGTCTTATTCACTGCAAGACAACAAAAACAGGGAAAATTTCAAATGGTTAAAAATCACCTGATGCTCACCTTGTATTTTGTGAACATTTACAGAGAGAGAAAATGCATTTTTTTATGTTAACCTGGAAATGGATTTCCAGCAAAATGCACAGAACACCTTGAATTTCATCTGACTTCTGGTCCTTAGAGTAACATAGCTGTAGCAGAATTAGACTCTAAATTGTCATTGTCAATATCTGAATATTCTGTGAAATACAATTATTACAGCAGGCTCTTTTAAAACAGGCAAGATATAAAGTGGAAATATAACTAAATGACCCAATTTATCCTGTTCATAACTCATCTCTAACGATACATGAACGAAAACTTGAAAGCAGGGAAAATACAAAGTGATTAAGCAGTCCATAGATAAACAATAAAAGTATTTTTTTTTGACACCTCCAAAAAGTACAGATGCTCTTGCCAAAGAAGAATGGTGACCAAAGAATGGTGACTCAACTAAGATCTTGCACCTACCACTCTCAAATATGAATGCAATACTTCCCCTATGAGGCTTTTAGTCAGGCCAAGGAAAACAAGTGCCTATGGTTTTATCTGTTCTGATAACGTAGGAAAATTGTCATTTTTTACACACATTGTATTTTCCTATTTACTGACAAGTCCTTAAACCCACTGTAATTTACAACACAATGAGAGTTCTCAATCCCCAGGAAGCTGATGAAGGTTTTTGCATGGACCTGAAGGTCATGCAATATATGCAATCAAATATGTACTGTATATACTTTTGTATATACAATCTCAGTTGTGTGGAGTATCCACCTGAAATGTGATTATTCAACTCTGAATACAGATTTGTATGCCAAAGTGCACACCGAAGTAACTTCCAACAATCACTGTTATGCTGAACCTACTGAGTCATTGTTGATTCAACAAATTAAAGTAAACCAGACAAAATGAATTAGATATTCTGCCTTTGCTTGCCCAAAATGATACCAACACCCACTGCCACCACCACATGCCAATACAAATATTCAGCAAATTTGGTTTATGGCCATTTCCATGGCAAAAGGACAAGCTATGTATTAAGGCAGCCTGTTACTTCCATTATGTATGTACTATCATCACACCCAATTCAGCGGGAAGAAAAACACGGTTAGCAATTCTCATCTCAATGCTTATGTATAGGAAAAGAATGAAGGCATTTCTGGAGTTTTTGTGGCACTCAGGCCAGCCTCACAATGAGCCATGGAAGAACAGTGGACAGGACTTGGGAAAAAATAATCTTAAATTCCTTATCCAATGAAAGTAACTTGTTTTGAAGGGCCTAGACAATATTCTTAGATTATTATATTTCAGTTGAATGACTGAAAACATGAAATGTCAGTGGATGCTTCTTCATTTATGCTTTCTTTTATTACCTTGCTCTTCTCTGATAAGAGACACAGTAAAAGCAAAAAAGAAGTGAACAAAAGTCACCATCGTTTTCAATTGAAAAAGCAAAGAAATTTAGGGATCTGCAAGTTTAAGACAAATACATGAGAATGCACTGCAAATCCAACTTACCAGTTTATTAACTGCTCAAGACCTTGAGTGAAAGCTTGATCATCTGCCTCCATACTGACAATATATCGTGACTGCAGTTAAATTCGACACTTGGCTACAGCCCCACATTTTTGAAAAAATGACAAGCACTGTGGTACATTTGAAATGCCAGGCTGCAAAAACTGTTTTTGTCTGCAGGTTATCCTTCCATATCTAGCTATAACAGTTTCATCTATAAATTTAAGCCTTCCAGGTTACATATTTCCAACCTTTAAAAATCTCTTTGCCCTAAAAGCAGCTTTCTCTAAAGCCTCTGCTTCCCCAGACGGAAGATGTAAGGGTTGTATGTGTCAGGACTGAGATGCCTAGAATCAGTAAAATCATAGCTTTTCATCCTACCAGCTTACTACAGATGAAATAGATTACACAGAGCCTGCCCATGTGTGAATGCATCCATATGTATTAAAAACTGCATTCCTTGCCTGCTCTGCATCATTTATCTTGAGAGGTTTATGTCAATATCTTTGGCAAAATTCCTCCTCCTTCCCACTGTTTTGCAGTATGCTGTGAAACTGTTGCCTACTGCCTGTCTGTAAGGTGGCTGAATTTGAGCAAACTTGTAAGCACAGACTGAGCAATGTAAAGCAATGAGTGTGATAGAAATTTGAAAAATGGCATATAAATTAATGATATTATTCTGCATTTTCATTTATTAAGCCACAAGATCCTATTTCAGCCAGAAGAAGAACTTAAACATTGCTTTATGACAGCTATGTTTAATTTGCTATTCATTACTTCTTTATGCTGCTGATCCTCTGCATTTACATTGCTCTTCAGATCTGATTGAGAACATCTCCAAGTCAAATCTTCTCTTGCCTTCCGGTATATATAAAATTATAATTTTTTTTTCCTATATGTCATCTATCTTCTGTTCCACAATGTTGGAGCTCTGTTAGGCATCTGAAAAGTCTTACAGGCAAAAGATAAAACAAGAACTGTAATTCATGAGCTGAGTGAATCAAATGTAAATATTTCAAACAGAGGTTCCCAATCCATATTTAAACTTCAACTCAGAAGGTGGGGGTTTTTTTTTGTTTTGTTTTTTTGGGGGGAGTTTGTTTTGTTTTGTTTTTTTCCTTAGGTGCAATGGGCAGAGAAAGACCTTTCAGTGACTACAAGGAATGCTGAATATATTGCAGATGGCACTGCAAAGCACCTGACCTTGTGACAGCAGGAGTCATTTTTCATAAAAGAAGGTAAAAAAATCAGCTTAGTGTAACCTTAACAAACAGTCTGCTGCATGAGGCTTGGACCACTGGAGACAATTCTTCCACAGCCTCCCACAAGTATGACCCATATTCTGTCTGATCAATACCTGTCTGAAAATATCAGCCTCCTACCACTCATGTGAAAATGCTCAAGGCCACATTCTTGGTTACTAGGTACACATAGTGCTGTTTGAAACCTTTCATAGCATTAGCATAGGTTTTCAAAGCATGATCTAGACATTATAAGTAATAATTTGATCCAGATAATGTACCAGAGAAGAAAGTGGTGCTAGAGATCAAACTACTCCCTGGGAATAATTTTGCCCTATTCAAAGCATTTAGTGATCGACTTCAGTGTCTGGGATTTCATCTGTAAAACTGTAATGATTGCAGTGCTTAGAACACAATGGAATTTTATTTTAATAATTATTACTATTAGCCTCCGGTTATTCATTCTGCATATTTAAAAAAGAGGAAATGTTCCTACCTCTGCATTATGAGATCATGGCTTCAGACTAAAAGTAATTTATTTTACTTTTATCTCTTCAACGTCACAGTCTTTTGCCTGTCCTTTGTTTGCAATGAGAACATACTACAGTTAAATGTAATCAAGCCTCCCCTCCTTCTCCTCCTCTACCACCCCTCCACTCCACCCCCCCAACCCCCACAAAAAAAAAAAAAAAAAAAAGGGGGGGAAATTAACTTTCGTTGGTACTAAAATTCCTAGTAGAACCCTCTGGCCCTCTTGGTAAAATTTTGTTTCCATGGAAGAATATGAGTTGGAGGTTTTACAAGATTAAATGATCATTTCTCTTGCATGAATTTAAATAGAATTTACCCATCTCATTCCTTGTGACAATATTTCAACATTCATTTTAGGACAATGAACAACAGAGAACCATGTCCCTGATGTAGTAACAGATGCACTACATACAACTTAGGGAAGGCTAAACAAATGTAAATATGAATAACCAGTATTGTCCCCTACTGTAGGTACGTGATGAATTTTACAATATGGAAATGTAATAGGTTACCAATTCCACTCAATATTTTGGTAACAGAAGAATCCTGTCCAGTACTAACATAAACCAGAATGCAGTTCATAGATCAGACAAGTTTAAGTCTAAAATACACTTCAGATTTGTTTAGTTTAGTAGTAAACACCCTTATAAAAACACCTGCTAGAATTGTTTTCATTTTAGCTTTCCCCTACAAGGAAAAACCTACTAGAAGCATAAACTGTACAAACCACAGTTTTCTCATTGGATTTGGACCACGACATGTCCTGGATCAAAGCTTCCTGTTGAATGTAACTTGCAGAATTCCCTGTTTTATCCTTGATGGACATTATCCCACATACACGTGTGAGACTTATCCATCTGAATTAACTCCTGTTAAAGGGCAATAGTTAACTCCACAGTTAGAGAACTCCTGGAGCATAGCACCAGCTGCTTTTTTCTCTCAGGGCCTCTGGGGGACCTTTTGCTGAGCGCCCCGCAGTGCTCTCCAGCAGGATCCTCTAGTGGTAGTCAGCCCTGGGCAGCAATGCACAGCCACCAGGCCACTGAGAGGCTGAGACCCTGCAGAGGACCAGCCAGACACAGGTCACATCCAGCCCCTGTCCCCCATGGTCACTCCCTGACCTTGTCACCTTTGGCACAAGGAGCTGGTACAGTCTCCTCGAAAGAGAACATGCAAACTGGCTACACACATCCACCCCAGGCTATGGTGATCCTGAGGTACATGTGCATATTTACATAAACAATGCCTTCTTAAATATTTTTCCTTCCCTAAAAGTATAAACATTTTGAAAGGAGTAAGTCCTGTTTTCTCTGTATTTTACACATTCACAAATATGTAATACCTAAAATACACGAGCTCATTTTGACAGCTAAGAGTGTATAGCACAGAACAGGAGGGAAAAGAGGTATGCTTGGAAGTTATTTCACATGTTTCCTTGGCTATCCATTATGCCATTATATTTGTTCTCCACAGAGTCATCCTTTTTTGTCATCCTATGCTGCTCACAGATGCCACAATTTATTTAATATTCTGCAGTGATTTTGACAGCACACATGCACATCTGACAATTTCAATATGAATATTGAGGCAATATTATATTGCATTCTGTAGACCAGCATAAAAGTAAAAACAAATACTTTGTTTTCATAAAATTAAAAAAGGTATTCAAGCAGAAGTATTACTGTTATATTCACAAAGTAAGACTGCCAAATAAAGTGTGGGTTGCAAAGTTACCAAAACAATTTAGTAGTAGGAATGAATTACTTGAGGGAGGAAAAAAAAGATTCTGAAGATCATGTAAACACATAGTTATTAGTAGCATTTTTCTTTTTGATACTCAGATAATTTAAAATCATTAAACAGTGCTGCATTACAGTTCTTAAGAAGAACACACCACTCTCAGCAAGGTTTTTCCACTGGATTTTTAAGGGTCAAATTTCAATACTTCATATCTCCAAATCCAGTTACTCTTCAGAGATGGCATTAATATAACCAGTGATAAAAGAAAAGTAGGCAGGGTGGATAAATACGTTAGAAGTGAAGGAGAGAAGCCTTGGGAAACCAAGTTGCTTCAGTTATACATGCCAAGGGAGCTAGGACCATACCCCAGGGAGGATCTTATATGGCCAAACCACACTAATGCAGCACTAGTGGCTAATGGACATGGAACAGGATTAAATCCATATGGAAATGGCACTGAAAAGGTAAAAGACGGAGTAATAAGAAAAGAAAAATAATAAAAAGGAACAGTCATTTCCCCTTAAACAATTTTATGCCCCAGTCCATCTTCTGCCAAAGTAGTCCAATTTGTCATTGTGAGTATTTAGAATATGTTGCACAACTATGAATAATGCACTCCCAGGAAAAGTGAATACCCCCCAAAAAACCTAAAATCATCCACTAAGGGAATGGCTTCTATTAGTGCTTACCATACTATATCCAGCTGAGTTCTAATGGCAATGGTCAGGGGCCCTGGTCCAACAGCTGATTGCTCCTTTGCATTCCTCCTCTCAACAACAAATGCTTGGGATACCCTCACAGCCCTCACAGGGGTTGATGCCAAGTGAAAAGAAGAATTAACAGAACCCTCCTCCTGGCAATTCCATGGTCTCTAAAGTGCTCGTTCAGGCTTGATGCTCCAATACTTTCCAATATATCTAAGTCCTAATATCCTAATATATCTAAATCCATCTATTCCTAAGCTTACAATTTTAGTACATGTGGAATTATTGGTAGACTCAGATAGTTTGGGCTCTTCCTCTTCTCCTCCTTGGTCAGGAAATTACTTTTCCCATGTCCTCACAAACTCTGACCTCCAGAATGGAGTTGCAGTGCATGGAATTTGCAGGATAATTTTTAAATTGATTTCAAAATGTAGGGAAGGAGAAGTACATACACTGCAATGTATTGCCAGTGAGCACAAGAGCTACTGTTTACAACAGCACTCAAGACTCAAAGTGCCTGATATTTCACTTCCACGTCCCAGTAAAATATTTGAGTGTCACCCACAAACAACTAGGACCTTGAATCAGCTGAGATCCTACTGTTTTACCACAGGAAATCTGGAGGCACAGCATTTATGACTACAGTTTCACGTTACCCTGAAATCTCACAGATAATCTAGTACTATTTCTAAAGGTATTGACTTAATAAAAGGAACAAGGGCATGCCTTTCCCTGTAGCACTGCATTAAATGTTATACTGAAACAGAGCGGATAGAAACAGGAGATGCTGGGGTGAAGAGGGAAGACTGCTGACTCAAGTTACGAAGAAGAGCTCTCTCTTTTTATCCAAGGAGCTGGCTGAGCTCTCTATTGCTCCCATTTAACTAATCCCTTCACCTAACAGATAGACAGTAGGGCCTTATTTTAATGCAGCTACCAAAGACATGATAGTTCATTTCCCTTAAAGGCTTGAGATGGGAGTGTACAAAGAGGAGTCTTAGCCCTGGTCAAAGGAGCAGCTTAGGAAACAAAAATACTGGCACACAGCCTCATGGTTTTCTGTTCCCCTAGGACTAGGATCCAGCTTGTACCACTAAGCCTCACAGATGCCTGAAAAATCCCTCATTGCTCATGTAAACAACCATAAAATGAAAGTGGAAAAACAAGTCCCAGAAGAAATTTCTGGAGACCAGATATTTTGGAATTTATAAATTTGAAGCCAGGACTTCGAGTCACATCTGCTCATACTGAAGAAGAAATGTGAAACTTTTGTATCTGGGGATGTCAAGTTGGCTGGACTGAAATTTACCTTCAGCTTAGAGGTTTGCAATGACTGATATAGTAAAATGTAAACATTATTTACAAAATTAGCATAAAGAATCCAAAACTTGAACCTGGAGAAAAAAAGCCAGCCAAACAAACAAAAAAACAAACCAAAACCAAAGACTGGAGAAGATAATAGAATAAGTGTGATAGGACACCCAAATGTCAGAAATATCAGGGACTTGTCACTCCATTCAAAACTGGTATTGATTGAGGGTTTACAGATAAAAAATTGCTCTCTCCAAATACCTTGGCAATTTGGGGAAGCTCTTTTTTTTGGAAGGTTTATGCAGAAAGAGCAGTAGGTTAAGCACAGTGGTCTTTCTGACTTGAAGCTGTACTGTCAACCTGGGTTCAGAAGTGCATGGCTACCTCCACTGGCACAGTTAGACTCTCAGATGAACCAGGGATGATAATCTATGGCTTCTATAAATACTCTCACCTCTCTGTGCTCCTGTCCTGTCCTGACCACTATATTTTACTGCTGAATCTTTCTCTTTTTGCCCTCTAATGAGGGCCCAGTTTGGCACACTTTGGGAAATGTGTCCTTGCATTGCTTTTGTGATAAAAAGGTAAGTGAAAACCAACACTTCCATCTGATTCTCAGCTACCAACCCAGTGTTAAATTTTCCTCAGCTGAATGTCACACTTACTATACAGCCATCATAGCCACCATATTCTGAGACCTCCTGCCAAAATCCAACTCTGACTCACAAGACCAGAACATAAATATTTCTGTTCCTTGATTTTCATAACACACTCTAAAAGGCCTTTTTTTTTTTTCCTAGATACAGTTCCATGGCCTGTTGAAGAGGCAAAAGTTTGATTTATAACACTAAAAACATCACCACTAAGACTAGATTTATGAGTAGACCACTCCCCCATTCTATGGACTGCAGCAAAGGAATCTTTCATCTCAAATCAATGTATTTGGAGAGGTTCCTTGAACGGCTGTCAGCTGCTCTCCCTTTGGGGAATGGTGTCAGCAATTGTGACACTGACTTCTACAACAAGATCTGGTGCAGCTACACTTTTGCTTTAAATGTGCTTTTTTGGGCATCTGAATTTGTACTAAACAGCAGAAACCCCACATATTCTGAAAATGGATTTATGATCCTGAGCTCTGTGCTTTTGTGACAAGACTACATTGATTAATCAAGCTAATATTTAAATACTTCTCTTTAGTATCTCTGCACATCACTAAAATCCTAAGTACTGATATATTCAGGTTTCACACCAATCAAACTCTCCCTTACAGGCAAAGCTGCTCAACAGAAACTAACTTTTTCCACCTGTAACTAGCTAAAAACTCTAAAAAACACAATTATAGGAATAATCTGGTTGTTTTATACAGAAGAGACTCCCAAATGAAGTAAAAAAAAAGATACCAGCCTTCCTCACTTTGAAGACAGCCCAGAAAATCTGAAAAAAACCCAGTGGCAGGGACTTGTATGATTTACTGAATAATAAACAGCTTTTTTATTTAATTATTTATTTATTTTTATTATGACACAGGAAAAAATTTGCACAGCAGGAAAGATATTATATCACCCTTCAGCTTACAGGCTACTGCTATCCTAGAAATTAGTCTGTTACTCCTGAGTTATGCTGGTGTGATTGAGATCAGCATCAGATGCTTAGGAAGTGAAGCCATCTATGTTCTCTGCTTAAAATAAATAAAATAATAGTTTTATTATTTAAGAAACTCCAATCAAACCATTCTTGTATTTCAACAGTATACAAAAAATACTTTGGCAGGTCAGAGCATTTTAGATGTAAAGTGGTGACAAGCTCAGCAATGAATAAAGGGAATTATATTACAGCATTTGCAGAATCACAGACCCACAGAATGGTTGAGGTGGGAAGGGACCCCTAGAGGTCATCTCATCTAACTCTCTGCTCAAGCAGGGTCACCTAGAGCAGGCTGACCAGCAATAATTTAAATGCTCTTTGAAGATCTTCATTAAAGGCTTATTAGATGTTACCCTGGTTTATTATGTAATACATATATACCATTTTGCTAACTGACAGAAACAAGACACATTATCTCTGAAACTCCTAAGGAAGCACTTGCTATTGTAATTATCGCTGTGTTTGGGTGGTTATCTAAAATTATACCTATGAGCAAATATTACAATCTGAAAAAGCAAATATTACAATCTGAAAACTAGTGTAAAACAGAATGACAGAGTTTCTCCAACAGAAGATTTAGATACTGCTCATTTTTAAACCACATCTCAACTAGGCAAATTTGATTTAAAGTTTTTGCTAACCCAGTCAAAGCCACTGCAAAGGGAAGACAAACAACAACAACATGAAATAAAAAAGTAAAAAGCCCCAGAGTCGAAAAGAGGTGGAGCAGGGCTTCCCAGTAAAATTACAAATCCAAACAATGAATAGTCAGTTTTGACCCTTTCTGTCTTGTCTAACAGTTACCTTAGTATGTACTGCTCTATACATGCAATGATATATTTCTGAACATTACTGATTTTTCCATAATCTAAACATAAAATCACAGTCTGCCCATGGAAAAGGATGTCTCTGGTTGTCACCATTCCTCTTCAGATGCAGCTTTGATATTTATGTGTGCTATACAGTATTTCTTTAAATGGTCCACTCCAGCACAGGAAGCAATTACAGCTACTAATGATGCCTTTCTCTGCAGGATCGGCATGTCTATAAAAGGTTGCCTGATAAGGAGCTGAGGCTGAGATAAGGCTGCAAACAGATTGCTTGCCTCTCCATCAATATGCTGCCGTATGTCGTACCCTTCTCTCAGGAACTGTACTGGATCTTACACATCCTGCTGGAAGTGCTTCATGCCATCATCTATATAAAACTACGTGATCCCTTGATGATTACTGCTTTTGAAAGCATGTATCTCTAGTGAAGCACTTAATTCCTCCTGTTTGGCCAGGGAACAAATGTCCGTAGCACATTTTTGTTTTCTGTACCTCCGGGGTACCCGGTGTATGTGCAGAGGGCCAGGGTGGTGAAAGAGAACAATGAATACCATCTCCTGAACGCACTGTTTTGTTCACATGTGTATTTATAGTGGGCTATAAAGACTCAGCTAAGTCACAAATTATCTGATGCATGCAGGACTTCATGACACAGAGCTGCAGTACTATCTCCTGAGATTAAGGGTGGGGCACGGAGCTATTTCTCAGCACAAACACTGCAGTTGCTCTGAGAAAGAAAATACCATCTCCTTTTCCCAAGTTCTTGCATTTCAATGCTATCTTGTCCCAGTTACACTCAAATGTGTTAGGCAATAAGAAATATGGAGTTGTTGAAACTTTTATCTCAAGATGGGCAAGATGGCAATTCAAAGTCAGGCTCAAAATAGAAGGCATGTTTATTCCTTCAGCATGGAAGCACTCCTGTGACTGCAACAAAGATTGTCCTTACTTGAACAAACCTTATTGCTAAAAAGCCAGACATGCCCTTGGTTTACAGGAAACTCTGTGGTGAGATCAGTGGAGAAGGCTGCTTGAAAACCAGGGGTATGGCATGGCAAAGATATTTATTACAATAATATCTAAATGTAGGAAATCCCCTAGTGGGGTGTTTCTGGAAGGATATGGTTTGAAATCAATGAGAGGGAGTGCCAAAGGAGAATGGGCTCAGGGAGTGAGCTGTTTGTGAGCAGCTCACTCCAGTGTGCTGTGGCCTTCCAGCTGTGCAGGGTGTGCTCCCAGCCCAAACTGCCTCACTTCTAGACAGAAGATCATCTGCAAGTGGTGCTTTCTGGTAGCTGTAGAATATAGATACAGCAGCAGTGGGTTAAATGGAAAGAAACGACACTGTGCTGGACTGCTTGATATTTAGAAAACAAAATCAGGGTTCTGAAGAAACTCCAAAGTCCTGAACACTCAGATTAGTGCTGGGGAAGATAAACTGGTAATATATGAAGAGATGAGGCCATTTGATAAAAAAATAGAATCACTTACATAGGTCTGTAATTCAGCACCTAGATCAGCATGAACTTCCAAGGCAAGTAGCTAGGAATAAGTGAAGGAAGGAGAGGAAGGAGAGGAAGGAGAGGGATCATGATATACAGTACACCCAGGCTTAAGGTGGCTCTTCTCTCTCAGCTGTCCACAGTTAATGGAGACAGATACTCTTCTTTGAAGGACTGTGCTGGCCACCTGGTTAGATTTCTGCTCTACACGATAATCCAGAAGCCCAGAGCTGTGCAATATAAGCAGTGTAAAATACCCTGTACTAATTTTCTCTTGCTGCTAGAGAGGGGAAGGGAATGAGACACAGCCTTCCACATTTTCCTCAGAAGCTCTGTTCTATTTCAACAGGGTTGCTATGGAAAACAGTAACTAAAAAAAAGGCAATTTACTACTATGAATCCTCTACTTCTGATAAGACCTCTGGTTATTTTCCTGGACTATATGTCACCCCAGACTACTGCTATAACTACATAGCACAAGTAAACCAAAAAATAAGACAGGAATGCTCTGGACCTTCATCTCTCTAGATACAGAGATGTTATTACTGTGATTCACACATTATTCACCTTGACACTACATAATGCTTCCAACAGTAGCAAAAAGCCAAATAAAAGAATATAATATTTTGACCTGTAAAGACATTTTTACTTGCTAAAAACATCAAAATATCTAATAGATATCTATTACAATATCATAGATATATAGATACTTTGTGGTGATTAAAAAAAATATACACTGAATTATTATGGCAAAACTTTTTTCTGTAACAGAAATGGATAGAAATGTGGTTCTTCTTATGAAGAAACCTGAAGTTAAAATGGGTATCAAAGGAAAAGTCGTGAAACATGGCAATACTATGTCACTTAAACACCAGTATTGTCAGTAGGAACGTGGGAGAATAAACAGAATGCAGTACATTTACACAAGTTACAGACAGGAAAAAGGTAATGCAGTGAGAATGAAGAAAAAAAAATCAGCATATAACAGGCAAAATAAGCCATTTGACATAGACAAAAAGTATTTAAAATATAGTTAGAGTTCTTTTAATTAAACAATTATTTTTAAAATGAAAATGAAATTATTTTTTTCTACACATTATTTAGTGGTGCATTGAAAGAAAGGTGAGAAACAAAGCAATCTCTGGTTGGGCTGAGGTGATGTTTTGCCTTTGAAATTTTCCATTGGAAACAGAACTCAAAAGAAAACCTTTCTAGCTGATGGCTACGAATGAGAGCTCCAAAAGTAGCTTCTCTTGACCCTGTTGTATTTCCCCACTACTTCCTATCTTACACTCTTCATTGCATACAACAGAATGTTTAGTATTCAGCCCTTACCCTGTTATAAAAGGTGCTTTTTTACTTCAGAACACAGAATTTAATCTACGTCATTTTTCTCAGTGGGTTTTTTACAAGATAATCTAATGATTCAGCAAGTGTCCCACTACATGCCACAAAGAGTAATATTAACTATTATTGTTTGTGATACCCTAGGACATCACCTTGCTGGCTGTACCCAACTCAACGACAGGCTGCTGCCCCTCAGGAATTCTGCACATCTCCTCTAAACACAACAAAGCAAGTAAGCATGTCTCCTAAATCTGCATCAATCAAGGGGTTTTTAAGATTATTCCAGACATAAATATACTGCAAACTGTTATGGAGGCACATGATGGAGGGCTAGTTGGCATGTAGATAGGTAGATCTCTTTACTCCATGGTTTTGGAAAAAATCCAAACCAAAACCCCCAGAGAACCCCCCTCCACCCATAATATTAATGAAAATGCTAATCATATTTCCTGAGGTTATTGTAGTGATGGCTTCTCAAATTTTGGAACAATTGCTTCGGACTCTGAATGTCCTAAATTCTCTTCATAGATACCAACTGTGATGCAAAGTAACCCCACTCCTTTTTTTCATTAAGGACTTGTACAATGAGGCATAAAGAAAAATAACAATGGGAAGTACTCATAGACATAAGTAGAGTTCTGACTTGTTTTCTTTGTATGCATCTCTTTACTAACTAGTAATATTGTGATTTTTAGTAGCACAAAACATTATTATTTCTTCATATTTTCCTTGTTAGTCATGCAGATGATTTTGGATTGTGGCTCCACCATCCTGACAGCATTTTTCACTAGGTATCCAATATGTGAATTCTACTTTGTACTAACATATTTTCTTTTACTTTTAATAAAACAATTATCTTCTCTCTGTCACCATTTGTTCACACCTGCAGAAATTGGAACTATCAAAAGAAGTAGGTTTTCAGTATAAAACACTTCAGAATTTCAGTCCTCTTTCTGAAATCCTTGTTTGACTGAGGACCACAGTGTCTTACCAGTAACACAACTAAAAGATATTTCATTCCCCTTCTGAGTTATAGGTTTAAGTGAAATTGCCGAAATCTTCTTGGACAATAGAAAGCATTTTTTATCTACAACAATACTTGAAAGTTGGCTTATATCAACAAATTCTTTTTACTTCTGAGAAAGTAGTCAAAAACTGGGAATACAACATGGAATGCCATTGTGTTAAGATAGCTCCTGTGCAAGTGTTTATTTACTTCCAATATATGAATGAAAGGGAATAAATAGCAGTGCTTCCAGGAAGATGGAGGAAAAAAGAAAAAACATGGGTAAAAATCCAGAAAACTCCACAAAAAAATTATTGGGAGAAGGAATAATTTAGAAACTGTAATCAACAAAAAAAAGGCAAACAAGGCAAATAATCAAGGTATATCCAAGCCATAACACAACAACAACCAGATAAAATTATTTGTTGGATCTCATGGGATCTTTTAGCTGATGAACAGACCAACTTTGTTGTGTTGCACTTAACACAACCAGTGGGCTCCTAACACTGGTAAGCTGAGCATACACAGCACAAAATTGCTTATTCAGTAGAGACAACCAAGCAATAACTGGATAGATCAGTGACTAAAATACTTACAGGTCACAGATGGGATATGCCAGAAGAACACACTATGGAGGCCTGAATTACATTCATAATTTCCTGGCAACATGGTAGATAATCATCATGCAACAGGCAAGGATAATCCTTGAGGACAGTAGTCCTAGATCAGTTCTATTAAGCTATAGAGATTCTAGTGATGAGAACATAGGCAGGCATTCATCAAATTCAGAAGCACTCACTCCTCCTTAATAACTGCAATGTGATAAAACTAACATAGGAAATAATAGTTTTAGCCTCTTGGAGTTTTCCTTAAAAAATACACTGGCTGAAATTTTTCATACATTTTGATTATCTACGTTGCCTTCAAGATAATGATGATGTTGATAGAGGTAATAATAATAACAACAACAACAATTCCCACCAGGAACAGGGAAAAATCTATCATTTTTTTTTGAAAAAATTAAGAGGGGTAGTGTTTAAGGAGAATTTTGGTAAGAACTGGCATTATTAACACACTTTAAAGCCTATAATTTAGCATGTAAAGTATTAAAAAGCCCTCAAGAATTACAGACTCTAAAGACCTTTTTATTTCTTCCCTACTAGGATATTAGTTCTGCGCAGTAACACCAGATCAAGCCTTTTTCAAATGCCATAATCTTCATGTTAGAACAATAGTCTATAGACTATAGTCTAACTATAGTCCACAGTCAGAACTTGCTAGGTTTTTTTCTGCTCAGACTCAAAAGTTTTGCAGAAACCCATTTCTCTAATAGCTAAAAACCTTTTCATTTGTTTCGTGTTTGTGTCCACTTTTTCTTTGTGCTAATGCAGTCCCTTACTTTGTTCATCTCAAATGCTTACCTACCTAGTGTATAAGAGAGAATAGAATAATACTCTGTTAAAATAAAAACACTCTTAGTGTTTGTTTTGCTAGAATAAGAAGCCATGATCTTTAAGTTGCTCTATAGAAAACAGCTCTTTCCTGCCACTTAGCCTAATATCTCTTCAGGAAAAAAATCAGAGCCTTTTATGAGGCCCTAAATGCATAACCTTCCAATTCTCACTGTAAAATTCCATTCTACTGATATTACTTCACCCCTTAAGGTGATGCCATTTTCCTCCTGTATTGAGATCTTTCCCTTTGTTCTTAATCTCTGCAAATTTAGAATATCACGCCATTTTCTCTTTCTCTCTCTAACAGACATTTAGGACATTCCTTTGTAGTTTCTGGAATGATTTTAAGATGCATTTATTCCTGCCAAGATAAGCATGTAGGTACTTCCTAGAATTTTTAGCAGCATTAGATACCTAACTTGGACTAAATTCTGTGGCTGTTGTGCTTTCGGATTCTCATTATGGGCATTCCAGCTTCTCTAGTACTTAACACATCCTTACAACACTCTGACTGGTTGCAACTTGAAGTTTCTCTACAAACAAATTTTTAGATATCGATCTTCCACAGACCTAGACTGTGAGAGCTCAGTGAACACCCACCTATCTGAGAAGTTGATCCTGAACATCTGGAAAATCTTCTTTGAATACTTTCTGAAACACCTTTTTTTTTTTTTTTCCTTTTTAAAATTATACATTCGAGAACAATATAGCAATTTTCCCTGTCTACTGTGACCAAGTTATGAAACACACTAGTTATGAAACTAGTGTGTTTCATAACTTGGTCATCCAAGATTCAACATGTACTGTTTCCAAGTGATTAGGCTGTCGCATGCAGCTACCAAAAATACAGAAGTTACTTCTCTCTCCAACAATGTATGTGTTCTGAAGGAAAGCCTGTTCCTGAGGATTGCAGAATGCAAAAGTGAGTCCTACCACAGACACTGCTCAGAAGCAAGAGAAGCCCTGATACCAGAGGGACAGAACAGTAAAAACAGCAACTTTTCCACAACTCAATGAGAGACCCTCTTCTCCCCTCTACATGCTCAGGATTTTTCTATGAGACTAGACATTGAGTCCCCCTGCTTTTAGGTTAGGTTTCCTTATCAACCATCAATCTCAGTCTTGCTAAATGGATTCTAGATTTAACATGAAATACAACTAATACCTTTTTTTTCAGCAACCATGCACTTCTGTTTTCTTAAGAAACAAGCTGCCTTAATGGCCTCTAAATAGAAATATACTTACTTAGCCTGCTCAAAACCCAAAGGGAAAACAGTCAAAGACTATAACAGACCTCGCATTAGTATCACTACTTTTCTTGTAGTACTATTGTTACTATGATGGTCATGTTTCAATAAATGCTCAATTCTTCTTGAAGATTGGTAACGCCTAAACTGCCACCAAAAATGCAACTGTGATATAATATTGGCTTTTCACCTACTTTGAATCTGCCACATGACAAATGATTAATACATTTTTGTTCATCATCAAAAGCCACTTCACTTAAAGCCAAAGTGCCCTCTCAGTGATGCTGACAAATTGCAGTCTTGAAATTATGCCAAATTTGAGTTTACCAGAGAGGTTTCTTTAAGGTCTCACTAACAGGTAGGTACACATGAGGAGGTCAGACTGATACTCTTCCTTCTGGAAAAGTGAATTTCTTTGGCTTTTCATCTGGCTGATAAATCAAAATGGTTTCAACACGGCTAACTCTTGGCTGGGAAGAGATGTTACTACCACGGTGCTTGTGCCTGTGTCAGAGTCATGGCATTTGTTTTCCACAACGAGCCCTCAGCACTCTTCAAACTGGGAACAAACCTAATGTCTCTTCTCTTTAATCCTATATCTGAGTTATTTTGTTGGCTGTGGTTTTGACTGATAGGATTTTGAGAGGATGAGAGTGGTGGAGAGGAAGAAGCATAAAAGGGAAAGGTCTATTTCTGGTCTGTATTAACTACATTCGGTCTGCCATCTCATTTTACATTCATAATTTTTTTGTAAAAGACAGATAAAGCCACAAAATGCCTTGGATACAAAGCAATAAGAGGGGAATAGGTTTATTGCGAAATTTCTCCTTTTTTGTGTAATTTCCACAGAAATTTTACTAAAATACCTTTTTTTTTTTTTTTTTTTTCCTAGTAATCTAGGGCCAGTGCTCTGGATTATCAGAAGTGCTATATACTTGACCTGGATTTTACTCCTCTTAGTATTGTGTGCTCTCAGTGTGTGCTATTGTGTGCTTTTATTCCTCTTAGTATTATCGTGAACCCCTGAGGCTTCAAGTAATAGAGTTTAAAAAAAATAAAACAAAACCCCCCAAAAACACCCCCCAGTACCAACCAAGCATACCAAACCAATCTAGGCTTTAATCTTTTCGTCTCACAAAGCAAGGGACAGTTCTGTCTGACCAGTGCCTAAACAGAGGCCTTCAATGGAAGAAAATTAAAGGACATGCATGTACCCATCATTATGCATCCCAAAGGAAATGTTCTTTGCTCTGAAGATTCTTCCTGCAGTTTTGGCAAAGCTGCCTTTTCTCTGCCTCTCTATTTCCTCATTAAAAGAAAAAATAAACTTGGTTTGCAACTGCCTCTTTCAATTTCAGTGAAAAATGAATAGATCACATAGGTAGTGTACAGAAAACAGTAAGAAAACAGTATCTACAGTAACTCTGACACACTAGAGAATTTCTGCAAGAATTGCACATATTTAGTTTAGATTGACAAATGAGGTTCCCCCAGGGGCCAGTGGAAATACACAGGCTCCTCCAAACAATTCCGAACATTTTGTGTGGAGCTTCTCTCCCTCTTTTTTCCAAAGAGATAACCTAAATGTCAAGAGTGGCAATGCTCTCTGTGTACCTATCACCTTTCCTTATCAACCAGTTGCCACTGATCATCACCAGTCTCGTGGCATAGCTTTCACAAAGGACATGGTGCCCTGGTGACCAAGGAGCCCTCCTCCAGTAGGTCAGCAAGGCAAGTCTGGAAAGGCAACTGGTCTTTGATATATCACTGAAAGGAAAAGGATTCAGATTGTGTCACTAGCCTGCCCCTACTATGTGATTTAAAACAGAAGCAAACTAAAAAGTGCTGGGCTCAATCAATCTGTTTATTCCTCTAGCTCAAAGGAGCCTGCAGCTCTGGGAAAGCTGGAAAATTAAGAAAAAGTCTGATTACAGCTGCAGATATCATGAGCTGGGGCCTAATTTTAAGATCAGTATATCTCAAGCAAATAAAGTGACTCCTGGGAGCCTAGCATTTTTTTTAAATAGAGCCACTAATTTAGATGCTTAATTATGAATTTGGAGTCTACCATGGGCACATGTTTCCAAATCTGCTGGACTGCAAAATGCTTCAGCATTTCTAATTCCTTTTTTAGGGCTCCATAAGTGTGTGCAAAAGTGGATGACATAACAATTATGTTATTCAAACAAAATACTGCACACATGCAAATGAGTTTTGCCAAGACAGTAGGCAGATATTTGGAAAGCCAGAGCTTAAAATGCAACAGCACGACTCTGTCATTTATAAAAGGAATTTTCGTTTGCTATCATTATGCATGGTTACTTGCCAACAGTCACTTGATAAAAATCTGAGGTACTAATGTATATATAGCTTGATTTAGAAAATTCAGCAAGTCATTAACCCTAAGCAATATATGCTTATCTTTGTGGGTGATGCTGTCAATGTTTAATTTCCTGTAGATCATAAATTCAATAGAGAGTTGACAGTGCTGCCTGGAGTAAGAAGGGGAAAAATTCCCTTTTAATATCTCATCCTATTGATTATTTTCTTTCCTAGTGAAGCTCTCTTTAAGCCATTTGGACAGTAAGATCATTCCTGCAAGTCTCAAGAGATGTATGATTCATCGTGGCCCTCTGAACAAAATAAATGGAAAGAAGGAAAGAGGGCTTTCTGTCCTTTCATCCCCTTTCTTAGATTCCCTGAGTTTTCCAACACTTTTTTCTTGTAAGTCCTACATTCTTCTGCAGGATTTATCTGTTTAGGAAACGCCTTTCTCTGAGCAATCAGTTTACTGATTTGAGATTAATTAAGGTTGCATTATTAATGCTACATGTTGCATACTTTGTTTTACTCAGACTGTTATCCAAACAATCACTTCTACTCTGCCCATTTCAACAGCCCCTTAAATATACAATGATATTATGTAAGACATGATCCTATTTTCAAATAATCAGATATCTACAACCAACATGGGGAAACATCCAACAGATGGTGCCTGAGCAAGTCTGTGGTGGTGAACAGAAGTCACTCCATTGACTCAACCTCCAGGAGGCATGAGCTGCAGTGCCCTATCAACCATGTGCTCCACCAAAATATTAGGGAGTGGTGCATATGTCTGATGCTCCTGTGCTGGAGATCTTGAAATTGGCATATGGCTTAACTTTGACAGTGGATTCAAGTTTTGCACAAAGTTATTTATGGATACCCTGTAAAGTCTGGCAACTTCTGAGCAAATAGCTTTAGAGTAACTTATTTTAGACTTTTAAACTAAGCAATGTGCATCAGCTCTCAAATTCAAATTCAACTGGGAACCGTATGGCTACTTTTAAGTTGATATATCTGTCAACAGAAAAGAAACATCAAATAAAAAATGCTGTGTTCAGAGAAGTATTGTCACATTCCTACACAGCCATGTTTATAAACCTGTGAGTAGTTTTTATTTAGCAACATATGTAGCTTTAACATCTATATAAAACAGCACTACTATTGCTGCAGTCTACTTCAGTATTCAGTACACAAAAGATCTCACAGATTTTGGAGAGGCTCTGTTATGCTACAGCTCAGCATCCCTGATGTTCAAAGGTTTGCTGTTAAAGTGAAACTTCCTGGACAACAGCAGTCAGCTGCTCTCCATGGGCAAGGTCATACCATGTAGTCTTATTAGTTGATATTCTTATATTCTTTTTGTTGTTTGAAATGAAAGTCTTAGTAGAAATTCATTGAGAGGAAATTTGGACCACTTTGTAGTTTGCTACAAAAGCCTACAATCCAATGATACTCCTGGGGAGAAAAACGCGTATTGTCAGCTTCAGTGGCAGGACAGCAGTGTTTAACCAAGAGCAGCTCCCACTGCCTCATCCCAGACTGATTAGCAGTTCCAAAACTTTTAGACAAGATCAAGATTTTCACTGTAGGAATTGAACTGCCATAATGATCCAGCCTGAAGATGAAATCCCGCAGGGAACCCCAGACCTGCCTCTGGAAGTAGGTTTACCATGTACTCTGCTTCTGACTAGAACCAGAGTCATCAAAACATCTCATTCAGGTGAACGAGCACCACGCCATGACTATGTCTTGAACAAGTAGTTCTTAATACCCGAGCAATCACAGGATGCCTCTCGCAAATGAGCATCATCCTGGGAGGCTCTGCATGGGTCTTGCATGGGTCTAGCCACTCCATCTCTCTAACTGGCATACACTAACCACATTGATTAGAAAATGTTGACCAATGGCATCCACACGGGCAGCTGAAAGGAAAGAAAAAAATCTTAAAATATTACATCATTTTGTTGTGTAGTGTGGGGGTTTTTTTTGTTCGCTTTTTTTTGTTGGGTTTTTGTTTTGTTTGTTTGTTTTCATCAGAACTTATAAAAAAATGTGCAAATGATCCACAGGAACCTCAAGACCAGAAAATCTGAAAAAAAATAGTTCATTGATAGGAGAACATTCTGAGAGGTTTTGTCCCTCAAAAAAATCCAAGACGACTTACACCTATTTTAAAGACCAGTAGGATTCTAGAGTTAGTCTAAAAAAGGAAGAACAAAATTTCAGATTTCCAAAAAGCTCTTAAAGTAAAAAAGGGCAAATGCTATTTATGTTACCTAGCTGTTGGAGTCAGGAAATGAAAAACATAAATCCTACTTCTGTAATAGCCAGCCAGTGGGGGAACCATCTCACTTAGAAATGTTTATTGTAATCAAGAATACGCATGTTTAGGCACTGCAGATCTAGAGTCACTGCTTTCAAAGAAACAACTGAGCAAAGGGACTGTACTTTATGGGAACTCTCCAGCTTGGAAACGGCTACGAAGCTGCCTGGAAATGAAGAAGAGGCTATGTCAGGCAGAGAAATGCCTTTCTCTGTTACTGGTTCTTCAGTAAGAAAAAAAACATCCATACAGACCTGGAAAAAAAATGTATTGTCTAATACCTATTCACCATTCCTGCTATTCACCTGCCCATGATGACGGTGGATTGTGTGAACTGCCCTCCTCAGTGACTCACCACAGCTGGTGATGGTTGTGAAAGAGCTCTGTTCACTGTACAGCCCCCACTGCCCTCTGAGTCATGGGTGAAGACAACAGTAAGTTTCAAAATCCCAGAAGCCAGAGAAGATAACCCATAGCATGACAAATCACAGGGACAAAGATTTACTGCCACAACAGTAGAAACATGTGCAGAAAGAGCGATAAAAATTAATGTAGGAGAGATGCTGCCCCTTGGTTTGTAAGAAAAGTCATATGCTTCATTTTTTAAACTGATAGGTTAGGATATATCTTGCTGCATGACAATTTGTTTTGCTTGAGAGTGATTTTTTTTCTCCTGCTGTTTTTAAGACAGCAAAGTATGAAAAATGGAAGTTACGTCAGGAAAAACATCATATCATGGCTCCTATAGCACTTCTGACAAGGAGATTTCAAAGCCTAAGACAGTTCTGCAAATGTAGAAGGGATGATCTACATTAACACAGTACAACTGAATAGTTCTTGTCAAAAGCCCCACAAATTCTACATAATCTGTAACAGAAGGATTTAGAACAAATAAACCCTAGTTGACCCTAACTAAAAGTAATACCACTTGGCCACACCCACATAAAAGGGTGTAACAGGATTATTGTGTTCCCATATTATCTTGTCATTCCCTATTTTTCTTCATCAAGCCTATGCAAAAAATCTCCTTACAGACAGCTGTTTGGTAGATTGTGTGAATGATGCAAGCTGAAATAAATAAATATAATAATAAAATGAGGAATAGCTGTAGTCAAGTGGAAACCACTGCATTTTAACAGAATCTGTTTATGATGCAATATGTTATATACTTAGTGGCCCACTCATCCATTTTTTTTCTTTTGTATGGCTTCCAAAACTGACACTTCTGTATGTAAAAAGACAAGAATTCTCATCCTGTGAAGAATTGCCTCTTCATAAAACTAAAGCAAAATTATGGCTCTCACATATTTCAGCAAGTGATTTTGTTAAATCAGGGAGTGGTTTTCATCACAAAATGAATGAATTATTTTAATTTTATGATTTTTTGTTAATACAATTTTAACTTGTTTATGTTTTCTCTTGAAAGATTTTATTGCTAAAAGTGATTGTTTGAACTCTTACTTATTTCATGTGTCCTCTTATTTTAGTATCAATAATTTATATTATTAATGCACTCATTTACAAAAGAATTAATCCTCTAAGAAGAAAATTGTTCAGAACTAGTAGTTTAATAGCTAAAGAGTCTGTAAATTACAACACGCATGGGTCTTGTCAACGAACTTGATCTGACGCACTACTGCTTTCAGCACTTCTGGAAAACCTAGAACTCAACATGTCTAGGATTTTCTTTGCTCCATAATCACCAAGAAGCAAGTGAAATAAGAACTAAATTCCATCATATCCAAAGGATGGTAAGTTCCTCCTGCAGTTAAATTAGTATTGTCATTAATAATCGAATTAAAAAAAAACAAACCTGGTTACTGTTTCCATGAAGAATGCTGACTCGTCAGCCTACTAAAAATCTATTTTTTTTCATTTCTGAAAACTCTAGCCCTTTCAACCCATTAACAAATTAGCATTGATTCGTGGACACTGCTGAACATAAGCAAAAATTACTATATTTTGAACATACTAAAAAATCAGCAAGCTGTATTACTATTATTGAGATGTTCAAACTTTTAAATGTAGCAGAAGCTTTTAATCCCTCTCCCTATCCCCTCGCCATAGCTCCGTCTTCACAACATTCAAGGCCTGGAGTATGTATGATGCTCACAAACTGCAACAAAGATGACATTATGAGATATGTTCCTGGGAGTAGAAACTTGTGCCACTCACATAGATTCCAGTAAATCTATATTTATACTTTCCTACTCTCCAAGATGGACCGCTGAGCTGGAAATGTCCCTGACAGAAATATGTGTTTCTATCTGTATGATTAACTAAATAAACATATTAAAATGTAGTAAAATCTCTCCACATGTTTTGCAGGAAAAAAATAGAATCAGTGAATTCTGAACACTCCTTTTGGACTTCTCTAGTACAAAAATAGCAGTGAAAATATAGCAAGGCTTTGAAAAGGAATTTTGCTTACTCAGAGCAATGGCTCTGGCTTGTCTAGGGGTACAGAAAAGAGGCAAGATACTGCAGAAATCTTTGACTCAGGGGCAAGCCAAGGTTTTTAACAGAGCAGTTGGTATCTCTATAATTATAACCTCTCAGCATGCTCTCTCTGCTTATCCATGGACTTCAGGACTGCTGCACAGCTTTGACTTACTCTACAAAGGTTCCTGTGAGGCAGGAATTAAGTGACTCATGGAAAAGATCAGCACAACATACAGAAGATGCAGGTTTAAAAAGGAGAATCCTCAGTCACTGAGGGGACACTTTTTTTATGTCACCTAGAAGGTCAAAATGTCATGAACTAATTGCTCTTTAAAATTTTTGAGAAGATATAATTTAAGTACTTATCTTTATCCTCACGTTCTACCTTGAAATGTAGGTATGTTTGTGACTCTGGTTGTTTACGAGACTACACCTGAACAAGCACAACACTGAAAACCAGCCATCATGAGCAGTCAGGAGTGATACATCTGCAGAACATTCACAAAAAATGTGACCTCTGCCTACCTGAGGCTCGTGTTGGATAGAGTTACCAAAATACATCTTGAGAAAAGGCTATGATCATTCAAGTACCACATTAATCTGAGTCACCACGGTCTGTTCTGTGAAGGGATTTTAGATCAGAACTGGGTAGTATTAGAAGACCAAGGGCTAGGACTTCTGTGTGTATTCCAGCAGCTCTGAACCATGCCACCCTGAGACATCAGCACAGCCAGCTTCCAGGTCTGCAGTCAGGTAGGAGTCAGCCTACCCAGCACTGACAAGAAACAGCCCTTCCCACCCCAGATGACCACCTCAGGACAGCTAAATTCTGGTAAATGTGGCAATTGAACTGGCTGGGATGAGTGGTGGTTTAGCCTCCGTGGCTTATGCAGGAGGCTGCAACCTGAGACCATGGGAGGCAGGATACTGAAAGGATGGAAGTTAGTATGCTAATAGAATAATTCCATAATAGCCCATGTTTCTGGTTCTGGTTTCCAGTTGGTTCGGGGCCTGTCACATATGAGGTCATGCTCCTCTTCTGCGTTCAGGATTGGATCCCTGTCCTCAGACACTCCCATATATTGTTAAGTTTGCCATGCCCTGGGTCTTTGGATGTTGCCCCTCAGATGGTGTGGTTTCCAAAGTTTGTTATTTTCACTATTAAAGTTCTTTATTTTTTGAGTGAGTCCATCATTCCTGCCCCTCTAATTCTGCCATGCTTGCCAGACCGGACTCGGGGTTGTAGTGAGCCAGACTGTGATAGATAACTCTACTGGCCAGAGGGATACTGAGCCATGTGTCTCCATCACTTTGAAGAGCCTCCTCTATGACTGTGTTTGATGAACCACCATTGTTCTGCTTATCTATTTCCAAAGGGCTCATCTGCAGGTCCTTTAGATATTTCTACAGGCTAAGTATTGAACTGGAGCTCCTAGGATCTTAAAGCTTTTCCACATATATTTTACAAATTCAGTATTTACATACTAAAAAAGAACGTTTTCTCTCATGAATGGAAAAGCATCTCAACAGGAACACAAATTGCTTCCTGCTGCTGTATGAAATATAACCTTAAGCATTTTAATAATACATTTGGTCTAGCCATTTAATGGCTTTATGAAATCATCATAAAGGACTAATTTTCACAGGAGCAATTTGAAAGCAAACTAGCTCCAGATTTTACATCTTTCCTAAATAATACATGTACTTCTTAAAGTATGGCTGATAATGCCAGATAAATTTAACAAACCTTGATGGCCCTCCACTTGGTAATATACTGACCTCAGTCCTAAATGAAGCGAGCTCATAACCTGTTTTGTCATTAGATAGGCACAGATTCCTGGCTACTCCTTTGTATCTGCTATTAGAAAATCTCTTTGTCACACACAAAAAGATAAAGTTTGACACCAAAATACACCTAAACCATTCACTCAAGATATTATTATGTAAAGCTATTACATGCTTTTTGTATACATACAATGCTTTTTATTTCATATCCAGCTTGGTCCTTTCCATATACAAACCAAACACCAAACCAGAAGAACAAACCCAAAAATCTGAACTTCTTAACTTTTTTGAAGAAGCTCTAGTTTTTTGTACTATTTACAGTGGTAGCTCTAATTGTGACTTTGCAATGCAGCCTGTAACTTTTGCAAATTTCCATGCCATTTATGCTAATTATCTGTTAAAGACACAATAGCCCTTAAGTGCCTTCCCTGAATAGATATAGAAATGCTAAATCTTTCTTTTCCTTTTCCACCCTAAAGTAATTTATTCAAATTTAAAAGCACTTTACAATTCCAAAATATTTAACCCTACTAATACCATAGAATATTTTCATGGTTTACAACAGAAAACCTTTTACTTCAAGTTCTATTGAAACTCAGTAAACGCCAGTTAAAGTGGTACAAAGCACAAACACAAGTTTTTCCTATCATAAAAAGGTGTTTCTGTTGAAAAACTCATCAGTCTCCATTTCACACATGGAATCCACAGACTTTCTGACTATCCTCCCCCATCTGTGACGCAGACGGGAGCGGCATTACCTATTCTGCAGAGCAAAGTTTGGTTCCACAGAGAGCGAAACACAAGAACCACAGTTTTATCAGGGTCAAATTTACTTTCCTTTCTAGTGAGGAATCTGCTGAAAAGATAGCTGAGTGGAACACCTAGCTCCTCCATTCCCCAAAGCAAATTGGCCACTGATCTTGAACCAACCACACAGAGCTCTTGGGTAGCACGTGAAAATGCCAGACGATGTCTTTAAACCATAGAGCAATTTGTATTTGCTAGTATAAAGGTTGGCATGTCTAAAAGACAAACTAATAAATTAGTTTTTAAAACCACTGCTAAAGTAGCTATTTACTGAAGCTCTGCAGAGCAGTCTTTGCAAGCACTTTAGAAAAGTCTTCTTCCCATGCTACCCATACATAACCAATTATCCACAGTGGGAGCAACGTGCATGCCTGAAAGGAAAAAAGGCCCTGAACATGGATTTCACAGTAATGACAGCACTGCATCAAAGTGGGCAGAAAAGTGCTGAATGGATTGTGGTAAATTTCTCACACCAGATGAATCCAAAGGTTGCTTTGCAGGACCAGAACCAGGATGAAAATTGCAGGTCTTTCCCCCCCCCCCACCCCTCCCCCCAGTTTTCATGCTCAATTGAGAAGCTCATTCTATTGTTTGATTTCTAAATGAGGTCCTATCTATATGTTTATTTAAAAATCCTACCTACAAGACATAACAAAAGACAAGGAAATTTGTGTCTCAAAAAAAAAAAATGAAAAACACAACACCAAACCCAAAAAAACCCAAGAAACCAAACCAGCTTACTGTGATGCAACAGATTTATAATAGACTGTTAAGTAGGCAGTGATAGCAAACACTTTTCCAAGACACTTGGGCACTAAACGATACCTTAAACACTCAAAAACCAGATTGTATCACAGAGCCCTCCATGTACTAACACAAGAAGAATCTCTCAATGGCACACTAAAATCAGTTAATAGCCAATTGCAGGACTGAGTTGTTTCTTGCAAGACACACCAGTCAGCACTTATCTCAGTCACCCCGTACTAGATTTTATGGAAAAAGGAAGGCAGAGAAAGAAAAGCTCTATTAAATCTCTTATACAGTCCCCAGAAAGTGTTAATAGGAAAATCTTCTGTTACAAAATTGTTTTGATCCTGAAAGAGATTTGGTGGAGCACACGGGGAAAAAAGCAAGGCTTCTACTTTTCAGAGCCATGTGACAGGAGTAGTGGTACCACTACGGCTGGACATCAGGCATAGCAGGATGCTGAAACCACTTGCACATTCAATCTCTTGCAATGCAGAGTGCAAAGCAAACGAGCTGTAGTTCAGCTACTGGCAATTACTGGCGCTTCTGCATCTCAAGAGATACCAGCTGAAGTGTGATACAGAACAGAGTCCTTCTCAGGCCCCCTGGGAACTGAATGGATGACAGCAATTTCCAAGGATTTTATACTCTGGCTTTGCTCCAAATTACATCAAAACTGAAACACTTCAAGTCATCTTGGAAGGAAAATTCCATATCTCCTTTGATTATTTGTTTATTGTTCACACTTATTTCTAAATAAATCAAAATAGATAAAAAAATTAATCCAAAGGATCACTTCAAGACTAAGAATTCAAAAAGATGTATTCCAAAATATTAAAATGTGTTCTGTCTGACACAGAACACATTCTATTTTTATTTTTTTGAAGCAAACGTCTACTGCAGTTGACCTGCTTTATAAAGTATTTTGATTTCAACAGAGCTGCATTTTCCAGGAGAGCTTTCACACCCCCAAAATTTGTAGATTTCCTCCATCTGTCTCTCACTTAGCCAAGATACGCATTTAAATTTTATTCATTTTTTATCTTCAGCTCATTATACAACCTCTGTCATTCCTCAACTGATTCTTATTTTTCCATTCCTCACCACCAATCTGTTTATTTCTTGCTGTGTGAAAGTGCACATGTACAGGGTCTGCTGGAGTTTTCAGTGAGATACCACACCTTGGCCCAACAAATACAGCAATACATGTAGCACATTTACAGTTCTGCACATGTCTTTTCAAGCAAATACCAAGGGTCTAGGTCAAATAACTACACTGCTTTGTCAACACTGCAGCTGGCCTAGTACAGGAGAAACCTCAGAGAATTGAGTTCCATGTGTACTGCCTACTGCTACATCCTGCTCTCCAGCTGGGTAATTTCTTTCCTTCCTCTCTGCTGCTTAGCTATCTGATCAAACTCCACCCTCAAAGATCTGGGCACAAAATGTGAAACTTTTCAGATAGTCACTAAAATAAATCTGAACACTCAGTTTCTGAGGTCTCCCCATCACTGCAAGTGTGCAATGATTCTTCCACGAGGGAAAAATCAGAGCCAAAGCCACAGAAGAACTCAGATTTTACTAACAGCACATGACATCTGAATGCGGCATTGCCTGCCACTCAGGAGTTTGTGTGTCTCTTGAGATCTCAGTCTATTGTGGAACCACAGGAAATGACTACCTGCTCCATCTCCAACTCGTTAAGAAGTCACAGGAAGCATATAAAGTTAAGGACACCTGTGATAGACAGTAAAAAGAATGACTAATACATGATGAATCATAGAAATAATGGTTGGAAAAAAAACCCTGGAGGTCAACTAGTTAAACCTCCAACTCATAGCAAGGACTATCACTAACAAAAGATAATGTCAACTGTGACTGTGCTTGGCTAACTCTAGAAAAACTCCAGGGATTGGCTGAAAACAAATTTTAAAAAAGGAATTGCCAGAACAAA
This sequence comes from Phylloscopus whistleri, assembly GCA_017589585.1. Classification (NCBI taxonomy): domain Eukaryota; kingdom Metazoa; phylum Chordata; class Aves; order Passeriformes; family Phylloscopidae; genus Phylloscopus; species Phylloscopus whistleri. The sequence continues at coordinate 2,345,125 of JADMLD010000068.1, read as the reverse complement.
AAACATCAGACAATTCAAAGTTTAAAAAGGAATAAAATATAGAGCATAATAACATACATTCATGACAAATATACAATCACATTTGAAATAACACTGCCAACATTAAAAATTAGGCTACTTGATCATCAGCACACCTGAAACCCAGCTGTTCAAAAAACAGCATGCTTCTAAAATTTCTAAACCCAGGAAATGTCATGGAGGAGGCAGGTGGAATGTGTCCAAGAAAATAACAAAAGCTATGACAAGGAGACTGGGTGGCTTAGGTATGGTAAGATGACACATACCTCTTCTTATCTGGGTCACAGTTTAAAGCAATATGAGTATAAATGCAGTCCTCACTGCGGAATAAAGATGTGATAAAATAATCCTGAAATAGGGCGAGGAGACCTTCCTTTCTCTTCACCTACCTTCAGAAATAATCCACCTCATGGAATTCACTCCGGTATAGCTACACCAGTGCTTTGTGCATACAGCCAAGATAGCAAAACGTTCAGCCTGGAGTTACATCTTCCTTAAATCTGCCTGGAAAATCCTTCTACTGGAAATAAACGGAACTCTCTACCTCTGTATCTCAATCCACAGAAAGTGATCCAGATAGCAGAAGGAAAGACACCAAGAGGAGGATTTACAGGTTGTCATGTGTCTTCTCTTTGCTGTGAGATCCCGAATATGCAATTGTTCTTATGTCCAATTCTGCCTTCTGATTCTCATCGCATTTCAGAGATGTTTTATTTGTCCACAGATTTATCTGTAGGAGGGTAGTAAGTGCAAAAAAACCCAGAACGTAGCTGTCCAGTGGCTACTCTCAGAAAATTTCTATAGGTAATTGTTGTATGTACATTTCACAGCCAACTGTAAATCCAGTGTAGCAAAATCTTTCCTGAAAAACTGCAGGTACATTTAGAAGTTTCGAAGACAGAAAAAAAAAACCTCCCTTACTTAAAAAATTAAAATGCACTGATTTTTTTTCCTTTTTTTATTTAGAGACGGATCCAAGTACTGCATCTTGCAAAAGATGTGAACTAGAGGTCTATAGACCTCTGTAGACTGAAGGTTCTTCAATGACCATTGCAATAGGCACTGTAGCTTGCAAGATCTGCTCTGCTCCAAAGCCTTCAAAATTCCTGTTAGGTTCACGCTCCTGATGAGAAACACTCAAACCTTTACGTCAGCCTTTGTCCCAGAATCTCAGCTCTTCAGCCATATTAAAAAGAATTGGTGGGCACTCCATTTCTTAGCAGGCAGCAGCGTCTTGTCCTGGGTTGGTGTTGGACTTCAGGCTTACCGAGAGGATCAGCCATGTGGGCACATGGTGACACATGCCCACGGGGCTGCAAGGACGATTTCCTTCACGTGGAGCCATGAGGCACCAGCAGGACACACCTGCATGAAAGCTTGTAAGGCAGCTGGTGATCCTACCTCACCAACAGAACAAAGATCATTGCTTTCATGGCAAAAAATCCCCAACAAACCCAGCATGTTTTTAATAAAAATCAAGTCTTTTTAAAAGAGTAAATAGAACTGACTTTCAAATAACGAAACAGAATCTAATAATATCATGAGTGATTGTCTTGAATGTGTTAGCACATAGGGTGTTTTGTTATTTTTCACAGCATTTTTAAATGTATTCCATTTTCTTCTGGTTAGAATAGAAATCTAAATCACAGGACCGGGAAGTGTGGATTGTATTACATCTGCAAGAATGCAGCCATGCTCTTCTGAATCATCTACCAGTTATAGAAAAAAAAAAGCTTTCAAATATATGTATTAAATCACCCTTAAGAAATGCTAACAATAACCAATGTAAATGAAGAACTCTCCTCAAGACACTGAATTGTAATGATATTTTATTTACATCTACAAATGAAATGCCTCTCTCCTCTCTAAACTTAAGTGTTATTATGCCTGATTACATTTTCAGATTTGCTCCTCTCCTTTGTTCCCCTTTTGGACTGTCTGTTTTACAAACAGGTTTAAGCAAAAACAGTTAACATTTCCATCACGTGGACTCTCATTTCAGTTAATTGTGTCGGGGTCATACATTTCTGGGATGACTAAAATGTATATGGCTTTGCTTAGCAATGCAAACTTGATCTGCTTGAGCACAGCACAAGACACAATAGTGTTTTTGTTCTGTACTTTTAACGAAGACAAAAAATTAGACGGATTTAGGTCAAAGAAAAAAGAGTGTGCTAAAATGCTTTAGAGTTAGAATTCAGCTCCAAGAGTAACAACACATTCTAATTAATTATAAACTTCATGAATACTGATTCAAAGATAATGCCAGTTGCCACAGCATTTGCTACTTTTTTCTTCAAAATAGTACCTCAATGTTCTTTGTGCCTAATGCTGCAGTGAAATTTCCTGTTTATCTTACCTCCCTACATTTTTTCATCTTCTCTTTGTCACAGTGAGAAGGGAAATTTTCATAGCAGTGCTGTGAATGTGACCCATTTTCTACTAGTCACAATGAAGTTGAATTCAAACATCAGGGGCTGTAAATTGAAAATACTTATCCACTTCCTGTTCCATTACTACTACTACTGAATTCTAAAGTATTTTAACAACAGCCACTGCACATGTCAACTTTTATATCAGATCTCCCACAGAACATTCGCCTGTTCAAAACTAGTTAGCCAATGACAAGTCTCCATATTCCATAGTATAAACTTCTGTTACATGTAACCAGACAAATGATGGTGACAAAAAGTAAACTGAAAATATTTGCCTGACTTTTGGATCTGGGATTTGTTTGTGGGAGAAGAGAGAAGAATACATACTTATATGTATTTCTTACATATAGGAAAAACATGTGGAAAACAAAAGAAGAGCAAAAGACCATTGGTCGAGGAAAAGCGTCCATTCAGAAATTTTTCACGGAAAATACCAGCAACATTGTTTTCAAAGTGAAAAGCAAAAAGCCATTAAGGAAATGGAAAAGATCTTCTTGCTCTGTGTGATACCTGTGAATCATCCATCCTCCAGACATGCCTCTGGGCAGCCAGGTCTCCAGCAAGCAGCACATGGAACAGAACAGGAGGTCATAAGCTGCATGGCTTATCATCTTAGAAACTAGTAAGGAGTTAGTGCTCTACTATGGCCACAGGCAGGCAGCAGGAGAGGCAGGAGGGAAAGCACACCAAAACAGGAGGAGCCAAGGGCAAGACTTCAGCCCTAGGGAAAATCAGGGAAGAGAAGAGCTATTGGTGAAACGTGCTGGGATGCCCTGCCTTCACCAAGGCAAGGATGACTGTGCTACAGAGGAGGAACTTTCTCTCTGCTCTTTGGGAAATGGAGAGTGCTGCAAATGCAAAACTCACTTCTTGTCTTCGTTACCCAAATGCACTGATTGATGGGCCAGACTTAGTCCAACCAGCCAAGAAAACATCTCTCCTGCAATGCTCCAGCCATGGCATAGATGGTACCCAACTTATAATTCCATGTTCTACAAATAGGAAATACATAAAAAATTGAAACATACTTACTCAAATACACTGAGTAATTAGAGTTAGAAGGAAAAAAAAAAATTCAATGTTGTTCTCTCTCTCAAGGTACTCTTCAGATCTCCAAAGACACTACCTCGTGTGACATCAAGGACTGCTGCATGCTCCTAATCAATCCACCTGACAACAATAATTTCTGGACAAGCCAAAAAAGAGATAGATTTTGTGTTATGCTGTACACCTAGCAAACTAAGTTACTAGTAGTTACAGTAAAGGTACTAAATCCATGAGATGGAAAGGCGTTATTAACTACACTGCACTGTGATGCTCCTGAGTTTCAAAAGCATCACCAATGAGTTAAAAGTTTCTCAGCACAGCAGAAGTGCTCCAAATTAGTGTAAAAAAACATCAAGCAAAGAGACAGGAGATGAAGGATTAAAGGGGGGCTATGGTTAACACTTGGTCATTCATTTCAGCAGAATGTTAAGGTTTCAGAGAAAGGATGGTATTGAAACTCCTAAATCAGTCAACAACTCTATCCAATCATAAATCTCACAGAGGCTTCCTTCAAGAAAATACCATGTTTTCTATATCATTTAAAGCACAGGACATGTGTAATAACTTGAGCACAGCAGGCAGGAAAATGAGTTTGATAAAGCTTGTGTCAGAACTTCAAACACCTGTTTTAATAGTTAACTTTTGTACTCTTGACAAACAGGATACCAACTTTTCATACAAGTCCTAGCTCCAGTATAAAATTTCCAGTATTCCTCACAAGAAGGTGAAAAAAAGAAAGAACAAAATCAAAGCAAAACTACATGAAAACAGTAACTCTATCTGGCTGCATTTGTTAGGAGAGCCAATGCAGGCCAACACAGAGGTATGATTAGCTAGCCACATGATAAATGTTAGCACATCAGCTCATTGATCATCTCTCTGTTCCACCCTCTGGTTCATCTAAAATACTGATTCCAAGATGAATCATTCAACCTGAAGTATTGCCTCATAGTACTTGGATCACAACTAGCAAAAGCTGATTCTTAACCTACAAACCCACCTTAGGTAACTGATACTGTCATTATATCCAATAAAACAATAAAAGCATCATTACACAAAAATAATTAATAAAAATCTTATAGGTTGAAGACACTCTAGGTCTCTACACTTCATCTCAAATATCATACTTAGCTGGACCTGATATTCTAGTATATTGACCTGCTGTACAGGTTGAAAAGATGGAAAACTTCTTTGGAGTCACTGGAATGGTATTTTGTAGCACAAGAGTAACACAACAGGGAGACAGATTGTGAAAAGTCAGGTGTGGCATCTGACCAGAGGTTAAATAAAACTGAATGTTCTTAAGTACCCTAAAATCCATATCCACTAGCTCTTCTTGAACTATCAGTAAAATCTAATCTTAGCATCCCTGTTACTGAATTTTCTACCAAGTCAAAAGTAAAATAAAAGAAAGCATGCTGGCATGAATTCATGCTCAAAGTGGTGTCCTAATATACTCTGTAACTAAAGATTTGGGAAATGTTATTATGAAGAACAGCTAATTCTCCATTGAACAGAGAAGGGACATAAGTTCAGGACAGAATAATATCTAGCTGGACTACAAGGAGAAAGCCAGTATTTTTAAGAAATAGTGGTACAGAAGATGGAAGAGGAAGCCCTAGATGCAGAATGGCAGAAGGGTTAGCTTGGGAAGAGAAAATCCAACTTACATTTGCATTCAGTCAAATTAGACTATTCTTCTAAAATTGAAGTGTATGAGCAGGAAAAATGTTATTCAAGCCAATGAAATTTTTAACTTTACTTAATGAAAAAAAAAGTCATGATATCCGTTTCCACCTTTCTTTTCACAGAAGCAGTCAACAGAATACATACTTATCAAGTTGACTGACAGTCCAGGACTGCACATGCAGCTTTGGCACCCCACGAACCTGAGCTATCTCAATTATACAATACTGAACATGAGAGTTTAATGTTTTGATGTAAAGCAAAAAACAAACAAACAAACACCAACCAGAAAAACCACACACACAAAAAAACCCCAAAAACAAAATAAAACCCCTACCCAAGCAAACAAAGCATCAAAATGTATGTCTTCTACTCTTGTTACTTCAAAACATATTTAACCAGATGTTTGCTTAGCTGTGTTCTCCTTTATGATCCATATTACCCTTCAAAGATTTCAGGACAAAAGGTTTAACCCCTCTCTTGAAAAAAGTTTCAAAACATCTAATTTTATGTATGTACACTGTCTCAAAAGTATTCACCAGACTTGAATTTACAATAAATCTTTTTACAAAATACTATGAAAAAAACCAGAAGCTTTTACAGGTAATGTTAAGTAAGTACGTGATGTAGGTGTTATTTTTTTCTTACATATTTGTTTTACTGGGTAGAATAAATTCATGGTTCCTATGACCCAAAATGAAAATAAAGTAGGAAAGCACCGAACGAGAACTAACATGAATTTATTTGAATAATGTTGAATAATAATGATTGAACAACAATTTTCTGAATGCTATTTACTATTTTAAAAGATTGTGCTGAATATGTTGGAAGATAAACTATACGTTAACATATAGTTAACTGAAATACTGCCTTTCTTCAATAATTTCTTCAGTATTTCAGTCCTACTGAAGGACTGAAATACTGCCTTTCTTCAATAATTTCCCTAATCAGTTTCTTAAACTTACTTTAAATACTTACATAGATTTTGATAACTACTTTAGATCGCATAATTTAAGCCACTCCCCCTAAAAACACATCATAGAATAATAGAAATATTTAGGTTGGAAAAGTCCCTTAAGATGATACAATCCAACCATTAACTTAATACTGCCAAGTCCATCCCTAAGTAATGTCCCTTAGTGTCACATTAACATGACTTTTAAATACCTCCAGGGGTGGTGACTCAAGAACTTCCCTGGGCAGCCTGTTCCCAAGTGCTTGATAACCCTTTCAGTCAAGAAAATGCCAATTACTGTTTTATTGTTAGAAAACTGAGATATGGTGCTCATACAAAAAAACAACATGTAACAAGGGTAGAGCTCAGACCAGTAATAACATCTGCAAAATTTCAGGGTCTGAACCATGAAACCATCCCTGGTTATTTATGACATATCCCTGATACACATTCCCTCCACTAAAGCAGCAGAAGCGCTGCCACTATCATAATTCACTCCCAAAGATTTTTAATCTTTTATGTTGAAACATAATTCATGAAGAACTTTTCTACAGGTGGAAAGATTTAATACTCTAATGTTAATTAGCATTGTCAATGACCTTAACTCAGTGAATCTTGGAACTGCTGACTGAAGTGCCTCACTTGGTTGAAATACTTTTATTAGTTGTTTGGTCTATAGTGAGCCTTCCCTTTGGGTGAAGCCAATTCCAAAAAGGGAAAAAAAAATCTCATCCCTTAAGATGCTCATTGACTTTGTTCATACTTACATACAAAACACACATTGGTTTCAGAGGAGACTCAAGATCCCAAACCAGAGTAGGATTGATCTTGAGTAGCTCAAGATCAGGGAGTTTTGAATGATGGATGAACAGGTGAGTTCATTATTCAAGATGTCAGCATACTGCTGATGTCACCCAAAAGCTTGCAATTGCTGCCATAAATGCTGAACACCAGCAATCCAGTTTCAGTCTTGAACCTGAATGTGCAACTACTCCTTCCCATATAAGGATCTACATGTGGCAGACAGAGATTACTATATTTTTTTTTTTACCTGTCAGCACTTCAGTGTAGCAGCACAGCCATCCAAAAGTTTTTGTAGGATAGAGACCTAGAGAATTATCTCACAAGTATGGATATTTCAGAAAATTTCAGGGGAAATAACAAATTACTTCAAAGAGATCCCATCTTAAAAACATTGGGATAGAGAACAAGTGAGCCACATGAACTCTGACTTCACTGTTTCCTTTTTATTCTAGCATTATATATTGATGCTCCAGAGAGGCTTCTGAGAACTGAGAAGGGATATTGGCCAAGAAGAGTTCACTGATTTAATAGCTAACAGAAATCACTTTCATGAAAATCTAATGGGTTGTTAAAGGACTACCCTGGAGGGAAGTATCTGCCTCCTAAAGGCTTCCCTGGGTTTGGCTCTGCAGAATCAATCTACGGAACATGATTTCATGTGAAACCTGAGTTGGACTCCTTACTTTTATGTGCAGCTCTTTATAAAAGCTCACCAGAGTGAGCCCTGAACAGGAAGGGGTTTTAGGTCTTAAGCTCCTTTGAAAAACTGACCATATGCACTTAAAATCTCTGATACAGACACACCCCTCATCTCATTAACAACTTGCTCAAAATTCAAGCCAACCTGATGGCAAAAATTGCATGGCAAAAGGAGAGGTGAAAAAAGTCACCACCAAAATGACAAATCTCTCTCTCACTCGCTATGTTAAGAAAATTCAAAAATTTGCATCATTCCTTACCTCCATCAAGTCATATTGCTAACACATAATGCAGGTTTACTCTCAGAAGTGATTTCACTGAGGAACTCAGAGTAGCTGATTAACATTTAAGGGAAGAGATTAATAACCTGAAGAGAAGCTGTTCCAAATGAGCAATCTCATCTTTTCCCACATATTTTTACTCACATAAATAGTAAGATTTTATAAAAAATAACAAGACTACTCCATGGGGTTTGATTATTATCGGATTACCATGCCCTAAGAACATTTCATGGACAAGGCAGTATGGTCTTTTTGCATAATTTGAATGGAATTTTCATGTGTTAATAAGATAAGATACCCATTTGAAGTCTGTATTTATTTCTGTACAGCTAAACAGCCATTCACAAAGCCCAACTCAAACGACCATATCAAACATTTCCTATTTTCCAGTTACTAGACATTTGACCTCTTAAGATAATGACAATCAGATCAGAAATGTTTTCATGTTCCTGAAGAAAAAAATAGGAAAAGAAAAATCACAGACCTTTTTCAAAATTAGCACTTGTTATACTCAAACAGTGCAGATATTAGGTCTGGGCATGTCCTCCAGAGCACTTAGAAAAAGAGCCTTTGAGCCTGCCCTGGCAAAATTCACCACAGATGAATAAATTCAGTAAAAAACCGTGGGTTTTTTTGATCTGCATTTGAAAAAAGAAAAAAATGTAGCCAGCTGTAGATTGAGCATTAGAATGTTTGCTTCTGAGTAAAACTAGCTGTCTTTCTAATGAAATGTTTAAACACCCGATGTTGCACAGTCACAATTTTCACTTCAGGTTATACTACCTATTGGGGTGGTGATTTATTTTCCTTTGTAGATTTTCATTTTCCGAACAAAACCCTTTTGTGTGATGTCTTCTTATTCAACTGCCTGCATCACTCTACCTACAGAGTTCTCTATAAAGTTGCAAATGTAAATTGTCCCTCTTGGTTAGTCATGAGAGCCTCAGGCAGGGTAATTTGCACAGATCTAAATGAACACAAGTAGGAGAAAGGGAAATACTCTCCAAATGCTGCTGGGCAGTAAATAAAGGTGAATCAGTGATCCCCTCTCCACCAGTAGGCTCTCAACACAAAACCTCCTCCAATATCTGCGTAAATGTCCCTGTTGCTTTCACTGGCTGTTGTCTTCAGAGGTGAACTGCCTCTTTTTACACAGTTTTCTACTTGTGTTCTTTGCCATCAGTGTGAACAGAAAGAGCTCAAAGAATTGGACTCTTGCAAGGTCTTACTCTTTACCTAATGGGCAAGCAGACACTACATACAGGACAACTGCAGCACCACACTTAAAACATCCCCTTTCTCACTCAAATATAACACTGGAAGAACTGACTCAGAAACACAGACTTGTTTCAGGATGATTGGTTTTAGGAAAAATGAAGCTTCAGTGAGTCCTGTGAAAGTACAGTAACATGCAAAACGGAGCTCCCAGGAGGAAGTGGTGTAAGATAACTATTGTCTCTAGATGTATCAACAAAAATCCCTATGATTTTTGGATATTTAAGGAGTATCTTTGATTGTATCATAATCTGGCATACTAAAATCATTTGGCTGTGACGAAGCAGCTCTCTGTGTTGTTCAGGGTTTTTTTCCGTTTATACTCCCCAATAATTTTATGATGAATGCATGAATGCCTAGATAACAAAATTAAAATTTTTAACAGTGAGCTGTTATTGTTAATTACCTTTCACTGATCCCTAAGGAGGGATGCCTGGGGGTCTGTAAGATCACAGCTGAAAACCATTGCGAACCTTGCAGCAATTACTATTTATGTTCCCACAGAAATATTTCTTAAGTATTTCAGGACAAATTAAAACACTTCATTTACCAGGGGGCTATTGTCCTCTTAAAACTGAGAGTACCTTGATCCATCTAGTAACTGAATGGCCCTCTGGAAATTCCCAGCTCTCTACATTGACAAACAGGTGTGCTTCAGGGAGCTGCTCAAGAGCTACAAGGGAAATGCATGGTATTTATAGTCAATGGGTCTCCTAAGAGGCGCCTCATCCTAAAACACATATCTGATTGAGACAAAAAAAAGCCTTATTGTGATAGATGTTGATTCACAAAATAATATTTCAGTGCAGTAGTTGCTTCAAGGCTCAGGGTACATCAGTTCAGGCTGGTTTATCAAAAGGGTAAGATTGAGATCCTCAAAGGTAGTCATGTGAAGATTCACAGAGAACACTGTGGAAGTTTGGTGCCTTTGGGAGACTGAGTCCTGTGCATATCCCTTTTAGGTCACTCTAAAGGGGCAAATAGAAGAATTTCTCACATGGGTTATGTACAATACAGATTCACAGAGACTCCTGAAGACATTAGGTTAATCAAAGCAAGCAGGGTAGTTTGTACCAGAAGATTCAAAACTTGCCAAGAGTATTGCTGCTTGGACACCAGTTTCAGAATGGCAGCTTGACTGCTCATGGCACATCCTTGTGAAAACGCTGCTAGGACCTCTGCCTTCACCTGGGAGGAGCACGGGGCAAGAGCAGGGGTATGGAAGGCTATAGCATTTGTCAGTGCCCCATGTCCCAAACCAATTTTTAAGCCTTAAGTTTGGGTTGAGTTTTTTAACATTTGCTTCTTTTTTAAAAAGGAGAAAAGTGCTCTCTTTCTTAAAGTCTTTCCCCCCATAATTCCTTGAGATGCTGAGCACCAACACATGGCAGGAAATGGATGCTGAGCAGTATGAAGCAAAGACTCTGGGAAGAAGGAGACTGGGGTGCACTCACGCTTAAGCAAATAGTTATCAGTAAATCACCTCTATGTATATATATTTATTGATTAGACATTTAATTGCAAATATTGTTTTTACATAGGAATGAGAAGCTGCACTCTATCTGCAGCAAAGAAAACCTTTTCCAGTGTTTGTCAGCTCAGTATCTTCCTGTGGAACTAACAGTATATACTTTGCAGTGCTAATGTGCTCTCTGAATTGTTTTTTCCTGCTCCTGGTTCTATTGACAAGATTTGTGTAGTACTGCCATACCCCAACCCTCATTATGCAAACAATTTTTAAGCAGCCCCTGCCTTAAAAATAGAAAGTTATCTCAAATAATACATGCAGATGCAGCTTCTTTGCTAGCTACTGTGCCACCCATAAAAGACAATTAAAATTTTTTAAAAATTAATATGTAGCGAATGGATTTTTAGCTGCAAATTTTTTTCTGTCTACATCCAGGCAAGGATTCACAATGAAAACAAGCATCAAAACAAGGTTATGTAAGCTATCAGCAGTTCTCACTTATGAACCCCCTGGCTTCTTGAAGGATTAGTTGCCAGAAATAATGCAAATAGAAATGTAGAGTCCTAACTTCAATATTTATACAACTATTGCATTATTCAAACAGAGACTGATCTTGGTAATTGTTTTAAGTTGTTGTCCTAGATTTCATGCATTCCTATGAATTTAACAGGAATTTGGGCTGGGAAAGGCTTAAAGGATTAGGAAGACAGTTATGGAGAGGCAATATCTTCATTGAGACAGCTTGGAAGGTGTTTTTTCCTTATAGTAAAGTTGAAACTTTCAGTGACCAAAGAAACTGCAGTACATTAAACTGTAAAAGAGCTGTGAAAAGTTGAGCCTTCTTTATGTTCAGATACAATTCAAAGGGAAAGATGTAATACTCAGATTCTAACTAAATAAATAGCATAGCAAGAACGTTTGTGCCTACCTATGCACTAAGGGTCAAATAAAATTGCCACCACTGCACCTGTGAAGACAGGCTTGCACAATTAGAATTAGATTGCTGCCCCAAACCAAATCTGCAGTTGTGCCATTCAGGCACTGCAGATAAGTGTGAAATACCTCCTTCATGCTGATGATGAAACAGGAAGGAATGAAAGCCTGGCAGAGGAAGGAGAGAGCTAGGAGTGGCTGCCCTGCTGAATAGCTTCAAAATTAAATATGAAAGGAACAACACTTAGAAAGTAGTGATTCTGAGAAGGGAGTGCCTTTTTATAAGACTGAAATTCTGATTCACTAATGAGCAAAAAGCCTTCTGACAAAAAGCCTTGAGCTGTGATTCTCCATGTAGGCAAGACTGTGGGAGTTATTGGGAAACCCTAAGGGTGAGCTGCCAGGGCTCAGAGGGTGAAAAACCTTGCTTGGTGTGGAGCACTTTGTGAAGCTCGCTGGAAGACTGCAGGATGAGGACAAGTGCAAACACAAGAGTACTTGTTACCCTTTCATGTCCCATTCCCTCCTTGCTCTTGTTTGTGTTTGCCAAACTTGTGGAATTTTTGCAAAAGGAGGTGTTACTGAGTTATGTCAACTGCTGTGTTCACTCTCCTTCAATTTTTTCCACAATCTCCTCAATGTAATGAAGATCTGTTTCTTGTATTTGCTGGGGAACACTACCAAGTCTTCAATTCATCAAGTCTGAGGCAGAGACTACCTGCACAGAGTAATTGAAATGCTGCCACCTGTTTATATTGCAAAACTGGTGCTCCTCATCAAATGTCATCTGAAGGTACTTGAAAGAAGAAATGTTGGTAGGTCAGAGGTGGTTTTACACATCTTACTAATCAGTGGAGGAGGAATGAGACATACAAAGTTTATGGGGGAAAATAAAAAAAAAAATTGCTCTCTGAAAAGAAAAAAAAATAAAGGAACTTCCTAATTCATGCATCAAAATCCCCCCCCAAATCTATTCGATCAGAAAGTTTTCCTAGTACCAAAAAGCATTGGGTAGAACTGAAGACTTAAAATATACAGACCTGAAAATTCAGACCATCTTCAGGTTTGATGTGACTTTTTTGTATAGTAATCAAGCATCTCTTTGGGAAAGCAGTAGTTTCCCTGATTTATGAACTGAGGGTTTGGTCCACTGGTTTCAGAAGGAATTGATCGTGGCTTAGAAATGCACAACAACCTGCAAAACTGAGCTTTCAGAAAAGTGTTGAAATATGCACCAGCAAGGATGATTTTTCACATTGCCAAGTATCCTCTATCTGTAATCTTTGCAAGCCTGAGGCTGTTCTCATTCTGGTTACAGAACTGCTTTCCAACTGGCTGGAGTTCTGAAGTCGGGTTCACAGGAAGGGGAGCAAAGGTTGGTCACTGAGCCACAAATATGACTTCTAGGAATCAAATCCCACAGCATGAGCTCAAGGTTCAAAGTGTAGTTTTTCCACAGATAACTAGCTATAAAGGCTTTTTATGAAGAGCACTTTCACTGGATCAAAGCATGGGACCATTCCCAGTTCTAGCTTATCCTCTGTTCTTAACTTCTTAAAGTACTCAAAAAAGAAATGTGAAATCAAGAGGGTCCTGCAAAATCTAGGTTTTCTAATGAGGAATAATACTTAGGTTTAATCTAAAGAGATGTTGAAAGAATTAAGCAAACTGCTATAGGAAATGCATCAAAAATAGCTATATACATCTAACAAGAAGCAGGAGCTTTGATGCCTTTAATATGAATCTATATGTAAATTTTGCATAGCTTGCATATAAACAGCCATCTGTGGTCATTTTTGACAAGGGCTTTCTTAAGCAACAAAACCCATCAGATCCAAGAGAGAATACCCCAAACAGACCATAGTTAGCTGCTGGGATTAAATGGTCACTTTTTGAAGCAAGCACTTAATCTTCAGGAAGGTATTTTATTTCCTTAAAGACATTCATTCAACAAAAAAAATGCTATAACCTCTGAGTTAACTAACAAAACTGGTGAGGTACAAAAATCAATATTTATACACTGAAACTGAAAACTCAAGGGTTTCTACTGTGCTGAACAGCAGAATATAGGTCCTTTTTATAAACAATCCCTACTGAAAAAATGACAGCTCTGGCACAACTCACAGTAGGAAGGGGGAGAGGTAAGACACTTTTTTTTGTTGCGGAGAAATGTAGTCTTGCTTTGAAGAATGCATGTCAGAGAGATCATCCTTTGAACTCGCTCTAACAGAGCTATTTAAAATATTTTTGTGCAGCGAGAGACCTTGTGGTGGAATATGTTAAAGTGTTTAAAATGGTGAAATAAATAAGAGGGATTTCAACACTGAGCTTACCCACAGCATCAGAAACCTCAGTGATTCTGAATGTTAGCTACTGGGGTGGATTTCGAAGGAAATATAACTGCTAGACTGAATCACATTGAATGGCAATATCTTAGTAATGTTTTATATTTTATCCCACAGGTTAAACTTGCAGTAAAAAGGAAACCCAATATTACTTTAAAATTTTCAGATGAGATTAGGCAGAAACAGATGAGACTAGCAGACTACCATGACTCATAATAAAACACCAGTAAAGCTGTCTGTGAGAAGTTCAACAGTGAAAATCAAACCCACAAAAGACTGTAACTAAACTAGGCCTTGAATAAGGAAATTCAAACCTGATTCTCTACACAGAATACACAAGTGCATTCCATGCAATATCACTGCAGAGAAATAAAGCACACAGTAACTACACACATACATGCATTTCTCCAGGCTGAGTTTTGTGAAAACTGTGAATATCTAGGCAGATAGCAGATTGAAAACATCTCAGTTGTAACTAAGCACTCAGCAAACACTGGCCTGGAATAGTTTTTAGATACCTCATAATAAAACTCACAACAGCAAGCTCAGGAGGAAAAATTTCTTTAAGCATCTGTATGAGGCAGTCTTATTCATACAGTCCCCAGTTCATGTGAATGTGATTACCCAACCCACTCTTCAACCAGCAGAATATATGCTTCAAGTATGGGAAGACTCTGTAGAAACCCAGGCAGGATAGTAGCTCTCCTTGAAAGAAATGATAATGAAAATATATCAAAGTGTCTCCTACACTCTTCCATACACAACTGTATTCTTATACCAAATAAAAGGAGGTACACTGCAGATAATGATGTTTATTACACAACAAATAGTTGAGACCAGGGCAGGTCTCAAATTATACTGACTCAGACTAGATATAGTTTGCAGCAGCATGTGTAAATGACAATAATAATGAAGTAGAATAAGGCAACTAGGTTTTTTGAGTGGTCCCTCTGCATCTCCTTCTACTATTTCTGTTTGAAAGCTACTGTACTGAGATGTTAGCCTTTTTCTTAGAGATTATTCTAGTCTGCAGTCCAGCTCTGTAGCCTGCAATAAGTTGCACTGCAAGAAAGTGACAGAGCTTTAACAGAGGACTGTTCACTTAGCACTTTTAAAGGATTATCAAAAATCAGTAACTTCAGAATTGGTACTGGTTAAGACAGTGTGCCTAAAAAATAAGTATTGTAGGATCCCCTTCAGAGTCACCAGACAGCGCCTTTTAGTTTTTTTCATCCAACCTTTATGACATAAAAAATAATTACCTTGCTTTTTTAACAAGCACTGTTTTCTCCTTATAATGTCACATAAAATCTAAGTTCTTGTATTTTTTCCATATATCTCTCTGTATGAATACATATATAACAACTTAATGAGGCTCTCATTCTGTTAGTCCCCGCTGCCTGCTGGCATATAGTTCTATTACACTCAAAATACTTAGTGGTTTTTTTTTTTTTCCTTATTGCTTTCAAATCTTGTATTTCATTCAGCTTTCTGTTGCAGCTACAGATAAGAACCAAGGAACTTTTGGTGTCTACTAACAGGTGCTCAAAAATATGTGTAGTTGGGGTTTTGGCTGCTCATCCTTCTTATACTGATCATGCAGTGCTATGACAACATTCTGCCACATCCTGCTCATGTGGTGCTGTGGCACAAGATTGAACACTTCGTTTCAGAAACTCATTTCAACAGAAAAATACCTCGGAGATCAACACTCCATGCCCACCTCCACCTGCTTTTTTCACCCTGTGTGGGCAGAAAAACTTGCTTCCCCTGAAAAAGCCTGACCAAAAGGCTTTTCCAGTGTTAGTCAAAGCTCACAAACTTGCACTTCGAAGTAACAGTTTTTCCCACATGAGATTTGAAATGTATTAGCTCCCATTAGTTTCTCTGGCATGACTAGCTCTTCCATGATGCTGTTTGCCATCAGATTCCCATGTTCCCCTAAATAAGGAAAAAAGCCTCTTCTTATACCAGGTTGGTCAGGAAGTCAAGTTCATAGAAAGATATAAGCCCCCTGAACTTCCAGCCATGGAAATACCTCTAAGCTGTCACATTTTAGGTTTTAGCCTCCTTTGCACTTTTTGACCATCAGCTTCTGATTTTTTTTTTATTAGACTTGAAGAGCTATTATTTCTGAAACAAGGAAGTAATTTGAGCATAAAATCTGCCTCTTGTTATGCTTTTGGCCTTGTTTCAAGGCCAATGGCAGTGGCCCGGGGGTTTGAAAAGGATAGAAAAAAATTGCCTACATATATGGTGTTTTATGCTGATGAGGGAAGCAGGACAAATGAGAATGGAATGCATCTTTGCTGCTGAAATACTATTCTGTATTTAATTCAACTTTGCTTGTGTATCAAGAGTGATTGAGAAAGGATATTTAAAAAGTCTCGGTGTATGCCCAACATGAGCAAGTCTGTAGAGTACCAGTGCACTCAAAATGTTCCTCATTCTTCCTAATGTTCTTTGGGACACTGAAATCACTGACAAAACTTGTACCAATCCCAACATGAATAATCCGTATGTCAAAAGTCAGGCCACAATGAACATGGCACACTGCATAAAAGCAAACAGCCACTGAAAAGGCAGAATCAGCTAGAAGGATAAGAAAGGAATTTTATATAGTTCTCCCTTATGAGAGCCTCCCTAGAACCATATATTTTCAGTTCAGCAGAAGTTAAACTTTAAAAATCCCTCAAATACCCATAAATAGAACTCCATAAACATACCTGTTAGGGAAAAAATAAACTTAACTTCAGCTCCAGGTGATCTAAAGTCCTTCATCATTCAAATCAGATTTCTTTGATTTTTAGGTGTTTTGCTGCTGGGTGAACAAATGAATGACAACAACATGTAGCTTCTTCTCCTTCTTTCCTTTCTAATTCCTGCCTACATCCTGGAACAAAGCCACTATCTTTTCATTATTTTGAAAATGTCTAACATTTCCTGAAAATAATATAAAGACTTTATGTTTTTTATCCAAAAATTTGTGGATATGGATACATATTCTATAAACTATCCTACCATCATCATTTGTAGCCTTGAAAACAAGATAAATACTTCTGTAGCCACCCTGACCATTGAGTTAACAACCTACTTAGAAAATTGGATTAGGCAGAGCATAAAAGTGACAGAGGAGGTACGACTGACACCAAAGAAGGCTTCAAGCATCAGTACCTTGTTAAACACTGAGAGTAGACAAAGTCTCTCATACCTTTTCTATGTAGCCTCCCATTGGCAGGTCCACGCAGCTCTGGCTCTTTCTGTCCTTTTCCTCTCTTCCTTCTGCAGTTCTGGCTCTCTCCTTCCTGTCCCTAGCATGGCTACCTAACCCTGTCTGTCCCTTGTGTACAACATCTTACCCTTTCTGTCCCTCCCATGAGCTCATGCCCTTTCCTCCTCACAGCACAGCCAACAGACTCCAACCAACTCCCTACCAGCTAACTCACTCTCTTATCACACCCAGAGCTGTGAGGGCAAGGCTGTTCCCACTCTGGTAATTAGCACAACCGCAATATGTTGGGGACAAGATTGCCTTCAGCACTGTCTATCTGTCCTCCCACATAAAAGTGGAGAAGAAATAAATTCAACCCAGCTGTATGTCAGGCTGTGTGTCTATAAATGTATGTCAGCATCATACTGCTTCATCGTTCCTTTGTAAAGATTTGGATAAGGAAACTTCAAAATAACAACAGATATTCCAAAGTACACCTTCATCTCAGGTTGCTACATTTCTCCAATTTCTGATATTGGATTTTGCTTTCATAAACATTTTATTAGCATATCTGAAGAGCTGCTCTGCCTCTTTGCTGTTCAACAATAGCATAGTATGAACAGGTAATTTAACATGTAAAATAGAGTTTCATCTCCCACAACACTTTTACCTGCCTTTAGGACATTTCTCTATTCTCTGAAACATTCGGATTGACCACATTTCACTTTCTCCAAACCATAAACATTTTTGGCATGATTTCTGTTCCTGTTCTTTAAATTAAATTCCACTTTGCTTTATTTTCAGTGCCCTTGTACTGGAATTATTTATTAACTTAAATGAGGTCTAAGGAGAACAAGATCTAGCTCTCTACGCTCTCCACCAAGCCTACTAATATCAGAAAGCTGCAATAAATTATAGCTCCATGATGCCAAACCCCTGCTGTGTGTTGTCATGGAACACACATGATTACACACTTGTTGTCATGGAACACACATGGAACACACACTTGTTGAAACTAATAGTTTTCCAGGAAATATTCAGTGAATAGATAAATCAAAGTCGGCAACAAGAAATGCTAAACTTACTTGTACACTTCCAATTAATTTTTCCTGTAACAAGAGCTATTTCTTTTGAGCAGAATGCTATTCAACTGGATGATTCCCAGCCACTCCAGTAAGAAGGGGCTTGGTTTCCAGTGCTGCATGTTCCCTGGTTAAACAAGATATCCTTGATCATTGTCTCACAGCAACTGCTTTTAGTCCCAGCTTAACAAGTTTCCCTCCAAAAATATACAACTGTGACTGGGCTACCAAAACTCATTTTAAGGTGTTGGTCATGATTTTCACTATCTGTGTTAAAAACTCATTAGTTGAGAGCCTACATGGAATAAAGGGACTCAGCACTAGGATTGCTGGCTATTCTCTGTGGTTGGAGCAACTCAAGAACTCTTAGCAGACTTCTCTAGGACAGAGCAGCAATGGTCTCAATCGTTTGTTCGCAAAAGACAACAAACTGGTCTTTTGCACCATGGAACACTGCACTTGCAGGCCCTAAATCTGGCACACAAAAGTGGCATTTCCAAGCACGCAGCCCATTCAGGGCTGTCCTGCCTGTATAGAATTTGCTAAAATGGTATCAGACTGTTCCAGCAGAAGTGAAAGAGTTAAACAGAAATCTTGTATAAATCACATTTTGCAGGAATCACTCTGTTACAACAGATTGTGGAGCACTATTTTTTCCCACTCTTTCTGATACAAGCACCCTAGGCAAACTTTCTAATTAGAGCAGCAGATGTATGCAGTGCCATGTCTCTGTGAAGTTATTATGCCCAAACCAAATTTTGTCACCAGCAGCCAATAATTCGTTTGTCTACTAAGGGCTTGAAGTGGCCATATCAATTATTTAAAAACATACTAAGAAGAGGAATCCATTTAAAATCTTCTGGGAAGCCCAGTTATAAAACAGTGCATGTTCAGGTTTCATTCACAATATTGTCTTTTTAAAAATACAACATTACTAATTAAGGCTTAGTGCATTAGGCCATTAGTATTTGAGTGATTCATGACAGCATAACGATCTTGCTTATAATTTGAGCCTTAATTTATGGGATACTAAGAAAAAATAAAGGAAAAAAACCTAAGCAATTTGCAAACCTGAAACTCATCCAAAAACTGCTTGCAGTAATTTCTCCTGAAAAGTGATTTCACTGTGTGTAAGTGCTATGCTGGTAAGAAAATGCTTCCTATCAATGATTAAAGGATAATGAAAGTTTCATGTGTCAGAAGACATTCTCAAAACAGCACTAGAAAGAAGAACATTCCTCTTCATTCAGACCATCCACATTTTAAACCTCAAAATAACACCCTTCTTAAAGATTTTTAAATAAACTATTTAGTGAAATATATGACTATTCAAAACTCACCAGAAGCTGTAATAACAATGCAAATTAGCACAACTCTAAGAAAAGTTGTAGCAGAAAACAAAGGTCTGCACAGTGCCAAGCATCCCTGAATGCCATGGTTAGCCATGAAAGATGTGGGTGGTTATCATGTCAGGGTTATGAACAAAAGCATTACAGAGAGGGTCTGCAAACTTTCGTTGATTGCAAGTCTCTTAGCTGTCTTAAGAAGGCCCAGCCATTGTCTGGCTCCTCTAGCTGGAGTATGCTGTGGGTCTGGAGCTGTCAAGCAAGGCTTGGAACCCGTCACAGACAGTCTGCAGCTCTCCTCATCTGTACAGGCACACATCCGAAAGAATTTCTAGGGACTGGGTTGGATTTTGAGCTTCACCTTCTCTGGGCAGATGTGGCTGATACCAGTGAATGAACACAAGAGTTACAGGAGATGAGAAGAAGAAGGCAAGAAGCACATTGCCAACAGCATTTCAGAAAAACTGTCTAAAAATAATAGTAATTCTCCTCTCTGATTTGAAATATCCACACCTAAGACTGACAAAGACAGAAGCTTAGCAGAATTTTCAGAGATCTTTGGTGTAAAATCTTCTTTAATATTGATGAAAGTTAGTGATTGATGCTAGAGTGGGATTTTCCAAGAAGTCTAAGATTTTGGACTGCTTATCCTCCTGCCTCCTCAACTCTAGTTCTTATTGAACTCTACTGTTGTCACACTACGTGAGAGCACTTATGCTTACAGGCAGGAGGACCAAACAAGCAGCAGCACTCCTTGGGAGAAAAACAGCTCCTCTGCTGCCAAGCAGGAGGCACCTTCACCAAGACTTTGCTGCTCTATGAGTTTGCAAACCATCCTGCAAGTGAGATCTGGTATGTTGGATCAAAACACCAGCTAAACATCAGAAAGCTAACCCCTGGAACACATGGGTGGGTCTGAATGAGGTTACTGTGAGCAAATTGCAGCCAGGACATTTGAAGGTAAGCCTGTCACATTGCTAGAACACTACTGAAGTGCAAACTCTGCATGATTCCGAATGGATGCTTGGCTTGGCAAGAAGCCACTGACTCCGATTGAGGAGGTGTCTGCTTAAAAAATAACTGAAGTCATTGTAGTCTGGAGAATTAACTAAACCTCTAACTAAACATATTTTTATACTTTCCATTTTGAATGCTTTAATATTACAGAGCTACTCTTCTAACGTAGCATTTAGGTGGCAGTTTAGAGCAATGTCTGGATTGATGGAACCATTTATATTAAACCCCCCCCCCTCCCTGTTTTGTGGTGAAAAACATTAAATTTGGATTAAACTCCCTTGGTCAGTCTCCCTATTTCTGACTATCAAATGGGCAGGTTAGGTTGTAGTCTCCGATATCCAAAGGCTGTAACTCTAGAGGGAACCAGAAGCCTTCTCGTAGATTTTTCTTCAGTTGCAGGAATTGAAGTTAGACATGTTGTGTGGCAAACCCACTCTCTTTTAACACTGAATATAAGGACTCCCTTTGATCTCCTGACCTTCCAGTAGAGCCGCTGCCTATCATCCCACGTCTTCTGCTACTCAGAGAACTTGGAGTCTCTAATCCCCTCTCTACCTGTTCTCATGCATATAATTAATCTGTAACTATTACAGTTATTATTTTAAAAGTACATCCTCATCTCATAATAAGCTTATTTCATCACATTTTGAAAGATAGGTAACCTCTGTTCAGTAAATTCAAAACTCTCTTCAACAGGCTCTCCATTTAGCAGGCTGTGGTACACAAGCACTCTTGGTAATGGAGTTGCAGCAATTAGGTCTGGAACTGTCTGAAGATGCCACCTCTTTTTCAATACTCAACTACTTTGATCAATCTTTACTACATAGGAGTTTGGCATGTCATTACAGGCCACAGCTGGTATTTCCAAGTTCTTGTACTCATCCAATTTTATCAAGACTTGATTACTAAAAGTCAGGTCGAAAAAACCCCTTGGTTTACATCATCCTTCTCTGCTCCTCCTCCCCCCCCATACTCCCCACAAAAGCTGAAAATCTCTGATTTTGCTTTTCTTAGCTTCTTCTCTATTGCCCTATCATATTTCCTTTTGGCTTTTTTTTTTTTATTATTTATTTTATTTTATTTTCCCCTCTTGATTTATGGGAGACCTAATATTTTCTAAAGGAGGTAAGAATTAATTTGTAGTTAACGTAATCGTATTGATAAAAAGGTTGACTTTCTTGATTTGCTTTGGTCATATAAAAAAAATCCCTGAATAATGAGATGCCACCCACAGTTTGAAAACTCTTTCAACAGGGCTTCAGTAATAACTCCAAACTATGGGCCCTATGCTGCCCCATGAAATACAAAGCTCTTATAGGTTATATCTTATGACATTATTTGCTATGATACCTCTCCCTCATGTCCTGATTCTTACCATAGCAACAGCACGCCGAAAAAGAAATTCAAAATCAAAAAGCATCTGAAGCATCCCAGGAAAACAGATCAGACGCTGCCATGACATATAATTATTACATTTTTTCCAGATCTTTAATTATTTTTTAATTAAAAAAAAAATCTGGTGGTTTTTTTTTTCTGTTTTTTTCTTTAATAACAGCAACGTAAACAACACTTCCGTGTGCACTGCTGCATTCTCTTAAGCCAGCATAAACATTCCGGATTGATGAACAGAGTTAGTGCTAAGGACTCTAGGCTCCTTCCCAGCCCCAACCTTTTTGCACACTGACAATCTATCCCCCTACAAGGATTTTGAATCCCTTCCATGCCCAGGTCTGCAAGACAAATATGACTCAGAGCTGACTCCTGCAAACACTCAAATGTGAAACCGCAGTCCCGCTAGGTTAAATGGGACAAATTCAATGAGGGAAGTTATTTGCCCACATAGCTATTCAGAAGTTATTTGCCCACAAAGCTATACAGAAGTTATTTGCCCACACAGGTATACAGAAATCTTGATGCTGTAACACACACCCTTTTCCAGGAAGAGGATATCTACACCAGGATTAAAGGTAGCTCATTACTAATGGATTAATGCCTTGCAGATAACATGCATAGTCATTCTGCAGGCAAGGCAAATGTCAATGGCCCCAGGAGAAAGCTGAAAGGAGTGTTTGGTGTTGGGCAGCTGATATGAGTTACAGTTCCAGCTGCTTCATTCACTGTGGAATTTTACTGTTTCAGATGCTGCTTCTTGTGGTAGTATTGTAGCATTGTCATAGTAGATACTACTTATTGTGGTATTTAAAAATATCAA
Organism: Phylloscopus whistleri; assembly: GCA_017589585.1. Lineage (NCBI taxonomy): Eukaryota > Metazoa > Chordata > Aves > Passeriformes > Phylloscopidae > Phylloscopus > Phylloscopus whistleri. Next base: position 2,322,311 of record JADMLD010000068.1, on the reverse strand, counting down.
ATAAAGAGAACTCTTATCGATCCATGTGAAATTCCCAACAGAAAAATAATGACAAATAATATGCAAAGAAGTAGTTTTTTATAAATGGAAGATGCAATAATTCCACTTTAGGTAAATACTAACTACCTGTATAACATATTAATGTATAAAATTTCTTAAAATATTTCACACATGGGGGGCTATGACTTTAAAGTTGCAAATGATGTAAAGCTTCGATATCATGACTTTACTCCTTGGTTTTTGAGAAAGAACATAAATAGAAAACTGGAAACATTGTGAATGGATAGAATATTTGACTTGGAAGGAACCTAAAATGATCATCTAGCCCAAATTCCTGACCAGTTCAGGGCTAACCAAAAGTTAAAGCACATTATTGTCAAAATACCTCTTAAACACTGACAGCCTTGGGGCATCAATCACCTCTACAAGGAGCCTGTTCCAATGTTTCACCATCCTCTCAGTAAAGAAATGTTTCTTCATATCTAGCCTGAACCTTTGCTGGTCCAGTTTTAAACCATTCCCAAGTGTCCTGTCACTGGGTACACAGGAGAAGAGCTGAGCACCTCCCTCCTCATGTTCTCTCCTTAGGAAGCTGTGGAAAGGTCAGCCTTCAACCTCCTCTTCTCCAAACTAGACAAGCCCAAAGTCCTCAGATGCTCCTCACAGGACATATGTTCCAGCTTTGTTGCCCTCCTCTGGACACATTCAAGAACCTTCACATTTTTCTTAAATTGCAGGGCCCAGAACTGCACACAGTACTCAGGGTGAGGGTATGCCAGCATTGGTACCCGCAGCTTTTCAAAAGCTATTTGAAATAAATTCTTGAAACATAAAAATGCCAGCCACTTGAATTTCCTGTCCTCTATTTACATTATACTTCAAGGATCACAAATAAAAAATACATGTTCCCTTTACCATTGATTTTAAAACCAGAAAATGTGCTTAGAATCAAAAGTTACTAATTTCTGGCTTCCCAAACGAAGGACTTATGCATAACAGAGTGCCAAAGCCACATGAAATCCAGTATATTCTTGATTAAGAGTATTAAATAGTCCAATATGAAAATAACTTTGCTTAGAGCATAATGGCTACCTCCTATTTGAAAGACTAATGCTAAGAATATTGCAAATGTGCAAATGTTGAGAACTCAACTCTCACCAACCGAAATTTAATCCAAAAGGGAAACAGGAATTTTTTTTCAAACTATAAACAAAGATTCTTTCTGTCTTACTTGAACTATTTATAGTGAGAAACCAGAACTAAGCCAAATGAAAATGAGTCTGCAAAAGCCCTGTGGAGCACAGTGCACTGGAAGATCAAACTTCCCAAAAGAGAAATGGGTAAGGCTCTTGACATATCATTTACACTCTGAAGGTCAATAGTGAAGCCTGGTTTAAGGTTAGTCATCCATAAATGTGGGGCATGACCAGAAACGTATTGTGCCTAACTCCATACCATTGTCTATCCTCCACAAGAACTCAGGAGTCATCCCTAGAGCTGGCCTCTGTCCAGCAAAAACTTTGCTTTTTAAGTCTAGCAGTGAGCAGGACTGCTCCACACTGAATCAGTAAACATCTTATATTGAAGCTCAAGCACAACAGCTCAAAAACAAACTAATAAAAAGCAGGCCATGAACATATTTAAAGGGAAAAGAAACCAGAAAACTGGAACAGCCTCCAAATAGAGTATGGGAAGTAAAAAAAATCCCTAAATAGTTGTAAGAAGGAGTTTGATCAGTACATGAAAGGAATTGTGTGACATCTTGGCTGCAAAAGCAAGGGACTGAGCTGGATAACCCAGAAGAATCAGTCATATCTTCTTATGAGCATGCAAATCTCTATAGGTATGTTTAAAGGGAGAAAAAAAAGTTTTTTAAAAATGTTATGAAAAAGACAGCAGAACCCATAGAACATGATCAAAGCAAAATCCAAGATCATCAGCTAGCACTTACGATTTCTTAGACTTTCAAAATATTTTATTTAAATAAGTTAGCTAAGATTTTTTTTAAGTACATATTTTATTCCAGTCTAGACAGCATGACATCATCTGCCTGCATCTTATTTCTCACAGGGCTGGGTAAACCGCTTTTTTTCAACCCTCTCTTTTAAAGAATGAAATCCGTAATGTGGTTTAGCATGTGTCTGTGCATTTCTGCATAATCTAATTTCACCATTTAGTATTTTAAAACAAATCATTATAAAAATAACCAATAAGACCTGGTAGCTTTATATTTCATTCATTACAAAATATATTCTGATCTTTGCCTCCTTTTTCTCTGAAGGCATTTTTTTCTGAATTTACCTTTATCCTTCTATATGGTTTCTTCTAATTCCAAGAGAAACTTGAATCATGCATTACCATTTAAAAGTAAGCTTAACACATTCTGCACATGTATGGCTACAGGTGCAGGTCTGAGACAAAAGGGGAAAAAAAATGTTTTGCTTGGGAGCCATAAACACTGGGTTAATGAAACGGTGTAACACTGGGTTCATAAAAAGTCAGTATGGAATATGCTGGGGGCATATATGAGATGCACATGAAGGATGTGAGATGGAAGTCTGGAGCTTCCAGCAGGACTACTGAGCACTGGACTTTGTCATTCATGATACAAGGAGGTGAAGTAAGCCTCAGATCACAGGCACTGCTCTGCTCAGCTGGGGTCATGAGGAACAGGGTCGTCACTTGTGAGTAGGAAAAATGTCCAACTTGATCATGTCATTAAAGACTGCATCAGCAGGTCTGTCCATGGATACTGAATTAAATACAAAGACAACATAAATACTCTCTTTCTCTGACTTTTAAACGCTTGATTTTGCCTCTTGGACATTTTTAGCATCTTTTCTCCTTTGCATGCAGCCATTTTAGCTGCTCACTCTAAGTACTGTCCCAAGTGGCTTCTTCCTTCCATTGTGTTACCACTCCATGTCTTCCTAGCCAGTCTCTCTTCTAAATAATTTATAACTCAGAATCTCAGCAGGACTTTCAGACCAAGAGCATAGATCCATCGTCAGCCTAAGTCAATCTTATGCTGCCTTTTCCTACACCTACCCTTCACTTTGCCTTGAGACAGCTGCAGTGTTAATATGAGCAGCTAGTCGGATGGATCAAGGATCTGATTGGGATAACTTTTTATTTTATTACATTACCAGTTGCAGCACACTATTCAGAGGTAAGAAGGAGGATTGTGCAGGACTCCCTCTGCAGAAGCAGCTGGAAATTTAAACCGACTTAAGCTGATCTTGAAACTATACTTTAAACTGACAGTGTACAGCTCCCTTTCAGCCTGCCAATTCGCCTTCTAACATTAGTTGTGCTTTCTTCCCAACCAGCCTCCAATCTCTGATATTTGTTATGTGCCTTTTATCTAACATTCTGCTAAATCTTGGTAATCTCATCCCAGAGCAATGCTTTTCCCTCTTCCATCTTTTCTTAAGGACTCCCTCACATTTACATTTTTTTTTAAATTTTTGCTTATGCAAGTACTTTGTTACCTTTTTGTTGAATTGTTTCTCTGAATCTATATATTTTACTATCCCTGATTCTGCCTTACATTGCTTATACCTCAATGCTGCACTTGTAGGTGTCACAAACAAGCAAAATCTGCGTGAGAGTGCAAATTTAGAAGATGCTTTTAAGATTTCAGCCTTGAAGATCAAGCATGAGTTTGCCTTTGCAATACATACTGGAAAGATCTCACAGGAGTGAAGGATCTGATATCATCCATATGGCACTGCAGATTTCACCTTCAGATTTGAAAGAATCAAAATCCTCCTCTTCCCAGATTCTTTCGTATTGCCAGGCAGGAGAATTCTGCCAATCCCAAATGCTAACACAGGCACCTATCCCCACTCAAAACGCAATTTTAAAACTAAGCTGGTGGCTAGAAACAGTCACATTTACAATTCTTTTCTAGCCTCTACCCCACATTACCACTGAAAGCTAACTATAAAAAAGAGAAGGAAAATAAATTCCTGGTCTTTTATTTTACTATTACTGCTGCTTAAAATTTTGTCTGTGCACTACAAAATGCAAGGGTGGGAATCGCTGAGATGACTATTAGTTGATGTCTGTGACACAGAAACATAGAATGGTTTGGGTTAGAAGGCACCTTTAAGATTATCTAGTTCTAATCCCTCTGCCATGGGCAGGGATGCCTTTTAGTAGATCAGGTTGCTCAAAGCCCCATCCAACCTGGCTTCAAACACTTCCAAGGATGGGGCATCCACAACTTCTATGCATAACCCATTCCAGTGCCTCACCAGTGTCTCACCTCTGACATGTAAAGAGTAACCAATGCAGTACCCACCTGCTTCTAGAATTCATTAAAAAAAAATATATTTGGTGAAAATCCAAATATAGACAAAGTAATTTCTTGCACGTAGATGGACAACCAGAAATATACAGCTAAAAGACTACATTTTTGTATCATATAGAATTAATATATTTAAAATATTCCTATACTTAGCATAAGCTTTATTTAGACCTCAGATTTTAGAAAGAACTCTCAATTTATTTCATCCTGTGATGGAATCAAGCAGTGTCGTGTTGCAGAAATCAAATGAAAGTGTCAAGGAATTTTGGTTTAGTTATGCAGACTGCCTGAAACACAAGCCATCTCAAAGAAGATAACATTCTCTGAAGTAGTAATAATAGATACTTCACACCTTCCCTGTTGTCAGTGTTCTTCGAGCCTGTTTGGAGTCTCTCACTTAGGCAAGAAATCCTACTGAAGTCAAGAAATTATTTAACACAAATAGGAATTGCTGAATTTAGCCATATCTCTCCTATCCCATTTTACAGGTAGGAACAACATTGCACAAACCCCATATTCAGAGCCACATCAGGAGATGTTTCTAAGGCCTGCAACAAGAACTCCTGAGACACAGACCGTGCCTCTGTAATGGTTAAGTGAAAGCTAAGCCTTAACATTGGATTTCCATACTTTTATAGCCTAAGTCATTCCCCATTCAATACTATAAGGCAAAATGTATAAACCTTTTCAAAAGGCACACAAGTGAAACAGAACACACTTCTCCATTGATATCACAACAGAAGAAAGAACCATTCACATTCTTATTTAAATACAAGTGTTTACATTTGTTTAGTTCTACCTTCCTATTCCTGTTACAGCCTTGGCTGGGTTATACAAATTTGAAACCTGATCTACTCTGAGGTGTCCCTGGAAGGTGACCATCACAGGGTTTGGAACCAGATGATCTTTAGCATCTTTTTCAATCCCAAGTTATTCTATGGTTCTATGATTCTACAAAATTTCATTAAGTTTCTGCACTGCTGATAAACACTCAGATTTTGTCCGGCAAGGAAGCCCAAAGAAGCTTGGAAGTACATCAAGTACATCATGGCCAGGTACTTGTCTTCTCCTTCTGAAAGACAAGCTTTTTTGTTTACCCTGAGGTAAACCCACATCACCCTAAGCCCACATCAAGATCCTATTTCCTTCCCAGTTCACATTCCCTGCATTTCACCATGTTGTCTTTGAATAGTGGTGTACTCAAGGTTACTGAGGCAGCCACCACGACCTAAAGATATTGGCTGAAACTGCTGAGGTTGACTTGTAGATGTTTTATACTGAATTCACAAGTGAAAGAATGGCAATGGTATGACTGGGAAGAGAAGCATACAGTCATGGTGCTTTATTCTACCAGAGCTCAAAGAACTCTACCACTTTGATTTGCATAAAATTTTCAAACTTTGACTGCAGATTAAAAAATCTTTATGGGAGCTCCAAATGCCTCATTATAAAAGATACTCTTGTATGCAAAGTGCCAGTACGTTTGAAACAGACCATGCCACTATATACATGGGCTGGTTTTAACTGGGAAAGAACTAATTTTCTTCACAGGAGCCAGTGTGGGGCTAAGGTTTGGATTTTTCCTGGAAACAGTGTTGATAACACAGGGATATTTTCGTTACTGCTGATCAGTTCCACAGTGTCGAGGCCTTTCCTGCTTGCCCAGTGAGGAGGCTGAGGGTGCACAAGAAGCTGGGAGAGGACACAGCAGGGATAGCTGACCCCAGCTGATCCAAGAGATATTCCTTAGCATATGGCATCACGCGCAGCATATAGAGCTGGGGGAAAAAGGAAGGGGAGAGATGTTCAGAATGATGGTGACTGTCTTCCCAAGTCATTGTCAGAGGAGACAGAACCAGGCTTTCCTGGGGATGAGTAAACACCTGCCTGCCCACAGGAAGTAATGAAAGAATTCCTCATTTTGCTTTTCTTGTGTGAGCGACTTTTGCTTTACCTGTTAAACTGTCTTTGTCTCAACCCATGAGTTTTTTCTTTTCCTCCTTTTCCTTTGGATTTGGATTCTCTGCCCCATCCTGCTGGTGGGGCAGTGTGCAAGTGGCTGTGTGGGGCTTAGCTGCCAGCTGTGGTTAAATCACAACAATATGTCACTTATATTAATGAAATTTTATGTTAACTTCTAGCTATTAAGAGGACTAAGTTCTCATCAGACTTCTGAGGTTGGCCCTAAAACCTTGCTATAAAACTATTTTTTAAAATACATAAAAAAGAGCCTATCAAAAATTATTAATAATAAATCCTTCTGCAACTATTTTTAAGTAAACCAAGAGCCAAGTTTTAGTCAAGAAAGGTATAGATCTGAAACACCCGCACCTTGAAAGGCCAAATGAATGAACAAATTAAGTATTTTATCTGTCATTTACAGAAGATAAGCATTTTGCTTCCTTGGATTAAGTGTCCAGAGCATCTAAATATATCTAATGCATAGATGACAAAGTCAGATGTTGCAGGATCCATAATCAAAATTATTGAATTCATACTCCTTGTTAAAAGCCTTGCCCGCTAGCAGAAATCAATAGGGCGTGATGTATATCACCCTATAAACAAAATTTAAGTTTTGTTACTGATACAATGGCAGTGCTGGAACAGGTACCCATCTACCAGCACAGAATTGCAGCAGTGGACTGAGTAGGAGAAACTGCCTCACCCCAATCTAACCTGTAATCACTTGGGCTGCTCCTAGCAGATTCCATGGGACATGAGTGATCACTGGGACTTACAGTAAAACTCATTCCAAAAAGCGCGTTCCCTTTGTATTATGTTTAAAAATGTGTCTCGCCTCACGAGACATGGAATCTCATATTTGAATCAAGCAAATTTTGAACCTTTTAGCTCCAATGCCACAGCTCTTCTTGCATTTGGTTGGAATTGGTGGAGCAGTTACACTGTGTTGTCCAAAGTTAACGATAACATTCTTTTCCCTTTCCTACAAACACTTTCTGCACACAAAACAACCTCCAGCCTATGCTAGCAAGTAGGGTGTAATAGCTGGATGCAAATCCAGGGAAGAATGGAGTAAATAAAAACACACTGCAAAGAAAAAACACTGTAGCTGGAGACCCCTCTCCAGAATTACTTTCCACTTGACCTTCTACAAACAGTTGTCATCAGAGAGCTGTGTTAGCACTACCAGACTGTAATTAAGTCTTCCTTATCTAATAAAGGGACAACCAAGCAGACTGATGAATGCAAACCACAAGACAGGGGAGTTTAATACTGTTAAGGGTGAGAGAACCCTTTGCTCTCTTAGCCCTGAATAACTCAGCCACTACAGCACCAGATCATTAGACCCCCTGCTTTCCAGAGAGCCACCCTCTTCCTTTCCCTGCCGTGCCTGAGCCTTGTTACCTCTGACACTCATCCACAAGCACCAAGACTGCGAAGGGAACTGCTCGAAGATCTGTTCAGCATCTGGCTCTTCAGAGTTAACACGTTTCCCAGGAGGAAAATACTAATTTTCTTCTATACATAAGCAAGTACAGCAGAAGAAAAATACCTATTTTATTATAAAAACTGTATTTCCAGCAGATGAAATGCAAATAAACAGTCATCTTTGCATAAGGTAACATCATTCATCTAAACATCTTAAAATTACAAATATACACTCATATGGAAACACATACACATATAGTACCTTTTTAAACTAGTAAGGAAAGAGGTATTTAAAGAGAAAAATGGATCAATTTTTTCAGATGTTACTGATTTTTAATGTATATTGTGATTGTCTTCTACGTGGATATAGATAAAACCACTGCAGCCCATCCCCAAAACTACTAGGCAGCCCTGTGATAGTTTTCATTTACTATGTTAAAAATCTAAGAAAATCCGTCCTCAATAGAGTTTCTTAGACAAGTATATCCAAATGAAACAGCAACTTTGTCCTGCAACAAAATGTCGCTGAAACTGACGGGTAGTTGTAATTTAGGACAAGACAAAACATACATGTTCTTCTTTTGTGGAACCACCACATCCACAGAATAAAAACTCCTTCGACTAAGCATTTTAGACTGATATTGCCGAATAACAAGGCGAAATAATACAAGAAAATAATTTCAGTTGGTAAGCAGTAGAGAGAAGTCCCACCTTACTTTAATAGCAATAAGGTCCATAAAGTTGAAGTGACTTCTGAACACTCCATTACTTTGTTTATAGCAGTTCGCAGCTTTAAAAGGCTTGTTTCAAAGACAAAACAAACAAAAAAGACTTTAGAAGTTAATAAATCCAAGGTTTGATGTCATCTCCAAGTCTCAAAATATAAGTTATAGATGTTATAGATCTAGGTTAGTACATTACAGAATAAGCTAAGTGTAGGTGTGCTGTCACTCATGCCAGTGGGAACAACCCCCAGATCAAACTCGACATTAACCTGACTTCAACACTTTCATATCCAGCTGAAAGCACTCCTGTCTTTCAGCTGTCATAAAAAAACCCCAAACACATGACTTGCTCTTTTTGTGTATAAACATTCTATCCTTTTTTTTTTTTCCCACCAACAGCTAAGCAACCCACTTAAGGTTCTTAGAGTGTAGATTTGTGAAGGGAGCATGGCTTTTCCAGAAACAGTTAAAGGACACTGGGAGAATTCCCTTTAAAAGCTCATGAGAAAAACAATGTTAAGAGTTTTCCATTTCCTGACTCATTTTGGTGTCGCTGTGGTAAAAGACAATATCTACCTGTAAACATACAACATGCTCCCAAAGTAAAATCTAAACAAAAACAGATCTGCTGTCAATAGCATCCTTTGGAAATATCCCAAATCCTGACGTGTCGAGATAAAAATCATGAAGTGTGCTGATCACAAGGAACTCCTGGTGACTTCAGGAGGAGTAGTGGATATTTCAGACTTCTGTAGATTAAAACAAGGTGGTACGACTTTTATCTACAGAACAAGTGCTGTTCTGTGCTACATGTGATTTTAACAGCAAACTCTATCAAATCAGAAAGATTGTATCACATCGCCGTGCTTATCAAGAAAATATGTTTAGCCAGCAGTCAGGGTTCAGCAGAACAGCAGCTGACAAGCTAACATGCATCACCCATATTTATTTATCTAAACTGCCAGTGCACTGTGCTCATTTTCCAACCCTTTTTCTTACCCTGCATCCCTTCAAGGATGATGTACATAGCACATCAGGTGTCTCTCCCCTCACAGCTATCAAGCATTAGGAATGTCACATCTCACTCAAAGCATGCTTCCCACTTTCACAATCAGCCAGCCATAGCAGAAAAAAAAAAAAATTCCAAGGCAAACTTGTGTAAAATATTTTAATTTAGGCTAACAAGAAATGATGAAATGACCCTTGATAGCACAAGACTACTTCCATGACTGCTCATTTTTGCTGAGTGTTATCTATGCAGCATGTGGAAAGACAGGATATTTTGGAATTGTATTAACAAGACAGGAAACATTAATGTTCCTGCATCCATGAGGGCCTCCAAACACAGATTATAACAACCATTTTAGCTCATTTGTAAACTTTTAGATACAAAAATGATTCAACCTGTTAGAAAACCATGTATACTAAGCGTTCCTTCGTGCACCTTGTATTAACTAGATTTTATAAGTAATTTCAAGTCTCACAGCCAGACAAGTATAATACTTTTGAGCTAATATCTGAAATTGTGCACCATTGTGAAGCCAGTTTTCCTTACAAGTTCTTAAGCAAAATCACCGCTTGTTTTGAAACAAACAAGGGAGACGTGAAAAATCCATGAAAAAGAGCTAGAGGCTGTTATTTTGCTTCATATTAAGTGACACTTTGCAAATGGCACCCTGCAAGTTATGCCCTAACACCTTGTTAAAATGCAACTAAAATCTATATTACCCCACTTCATACACATAGGTAAAATACATAATGGAAGGCACACTAAAAGACTTGGGGAAAATCCATGAAACATACAAATTACTTGATTGCCTCTGAATAATAAATCGTTCCCCAGCAGATTTATAATAGACTGTTTTACCATAAAAACACATTTCTGCCAGGCACAGTTTTCCAAAGAATGAAGAACGCTCTAAAACAACTTTGGAACTGGGGAGTAAGCTGGACTCCAATGCTTCTGCTGGCTGGTCAAACTAATAATGTTTCATGTCTCTTTTTCTTACTGAACACTAATATGTAACAGCAAATGATCCATTTTCTCTGGATCACAGCTCTGTTTTCCCCACTCACCCCTGGAATAACACTGTCTCAGGCTGCTGGAGGAACAGAAATGCTATCCCTTAACATTAGCTGTAAAGTTTTCCTTTTCTGCACTCCGGAGAAGCCAGGAGAGGAATGGGAGCCATCACCTTGAAGGTGCCAGTAATGATCTATGGAAAGATGGTCTGAAGCACAAGGGACTGAACTCTGTGGAGAGCTCTGTAGCTTTCCTGCATCCCTGACCGGTTTCTCCCCCAGCAGCCTCTGCTGTGCTCCTTGCTCTGTGTACAGGGACTGTTTGGAAGCTTTAACACTCATCATCCCAGGAACACGAAATACAAATGCACTTTGCACACGCACATACGCGCACACACACTCAAGACACACGTGCACAAACACACAGAGCTCCCCTGGCACTACATGCAATTCATTCCAAGTCCGCTGTGTATTGCTTACAAACAGAAACCAAGCATATACACAGAAAAAAAAAAAAAAAAAAAAAACCAAAAAAAACCCCAACCCAAAACAAAACCCAAAAAACCAAAACAACAAACCAAAACAACAAACCAAAAAAAAAAATCTACCCACCACCAAATCCCAACCAAACGTCCCACCAAAATACTAAAAAAACCCAAACCAAAAAAAAACCAAAACAAAAACCAAAACAAAAGACACAGAAAGGAGGAGGGAATGAGGAAGGGAGTGGGGGGTAGGACGAAGGGAAAAAGAGAAGCTTGTTTTTTTTCCTGCTGTTGCTGTGGCTCCCAAGCATGCAGCGCTAAGGAAGAGTAGTTCCCCACTTTCATCAGCTAGCTACATCCTTGGGATAAAAGGGAGCAGTCCGGAATGCTGCTGAGGCTGCAGAAGGCAAAATAAGGCTTTGCCTGACTCCCCATGAAATTCTCTCCTCCACATCCCCTCCTCCCTAAAACCTGCCCTAAATGGAAAAAAAAAAAAAAAAAAACCAAAAAAAAAACCAAACCAAAAACAAAACCAACAAAAAAAGCCAAAACCGAAATACCAAAAAAACCAACCAAAACAGAAAAAAAACCAACACACAAGGAAAAAAGTGATGAAAAGACACAACTCACCTTAACAAGGGGTGTTGGATGGGGTCAGAGAGGAGGAAGGGTATAAAAAGATCTATTTTTAGCAGAGGTTGTGATAGTATTGAAACACACAGACACAGGGTTTGGAAGCAGGGAGAAGAGTATAAAAAATGAGGGGAAGAGAAATTATCAAGAACGTGTAAGTCAGTCTGGCAGGAGAGAGGAGAATCCCCAAGAAAAAAAATAAAATTAAAAAAAATAATTAAAAAAAAAAAAAAAACAACCACCAAACGCCGAGTGGAAAAGGAGGGAGAGCTTGGCGGTGCCGGGGTAGTGTTTTGTTTCTCTTCGCTGGGGGCGGGCGGAGGCGGCGGGGCGGGGGTGTGGGGGGTGTTCGCGCTTTCGGCGAGGGGCCCCTCGCTGCCTCCCCGCGGGGCTGCCGCGGCCCGAGCCTGCTCCCGGCGGCCGCGCTCGCTCCTCGCCCGGCTCCGGCGGCTGCGGCGGGCGCGGCGCTCCCGCTCCCGCTCCCGCGGCTGGCTGGGGCTCTGCAGCCGCGTTCACGCCGCCGCCGCCGCCGCCGCTCCTCGGCCACCCCCGCGCCCGCGCTCCCGCCGCCGCCGCCCGCGGGCGCCCCCCGCCGCCAGCGCTGCGGGCCGGGGCGCGGGCGGGCTCCGGGACGGCGGCGGGGCGGGGGCTCTCCGCGCCCCTCTGCGCGCCCCTCGGCGGGGCCGGCGCCGCCGCGGAGCCGAGCGGGGAGAAGTGCCCGTGCGGGGCCGGGGGAACCGCGGTGCCCGCCCGCCGCGTCCGTGCGGGACCCGGGCTCGCCCTGCCCGCTGCGGTGCCCCGCTCCTGGCGCCCGCGCGTCCCGCGGCACCCGGCGGGGAAGGGGAGCTCGGGGCTCGGAGGCGAAAGTTGGGCATGCTGGAAGGCAGCCGGCGTTTTGACAGCTGAACGCTGCTTATCAGCGGCACATCAACGTCGCTCGGTGTCGTTGAGGAAAAGCATCAGTAACAAGGCGGGAGGCTGAGAACTGCACTTATTCGTGTCAAAAGTAGTAAAACCGCGTTCAGCCGTGCCTTTAACACAGAAGCGTGGCTCGCAAAGAGCGGCGCCAGCAGATGATGTTCCATCCTGGTCTAAATGGACGCCACCCGCATCATTTTGCTGATGAGGACCATCGGCGGGTCACATTTATCTCAAACCGCTGACAAAATCCAGCAAACATTTACATGTTACTGGAGGAAGCGTTTTACCCGACTTAACGCCTCAGGAGTACTTTGTAACTAAAAATAAATCCTGTTAAAGATGTTTTTAAGCAGATAAACATAAAAAAAACTTCGGACACCTTTTTACATTTTCATTGCTTAAACTAAAAGAAGTAAAAAAATAACAAAAAAGAAAAAATGGAGAATTTAAGTGCAGAGAAATGAATGAGCTTTAAAAAGTACTTAATTTCTACCTACAGCGCTATTAGCAACTGCAAGTAAATATGTCTGTTTATGACTTGTGATTTTGAATTGGCATTGTCCCATAAACGATGAGAGCAAATGCAGACCAAGCTGTTGGATCCACAGCCTGTAACTGATATACAAGCTGTGCTTCAGCACCACTGTTACACTGAGATAAGCATATATAGTAAATAGTAGAAGGATATGCTCCAGTATGCAGGCTCTGTAAGTGTACATACTTACTCCGTAAGTACATATAGTAAATAGATGTAGTAAATAGTAAAAGGGTATGTTCCAGGATGTAAACTGATGCTAAGAAAGATGCTTACTCACACTAGTGTTGGCTGTTGGTAGCTGGCAATAGATAAAGGTATCTGGAATGAGTATGAAATGGTTGAACTGGGGTATGAAATGGTTGCTCCTAAACACTGTCCTCAGTACCCACCGAGAGGATGTTATGGGAACCAGGTGCAGATGAGGGGTCTGCAGGCAGCCTTGATGAGCAGGTCATGGTGGCCAAACGGTGGGGTACCAAACCATCAGTGTAGTAGGGCAAGGGATGTGGAGTGCCTAGTTTTATTTGCCATTCAGTGTGGCTCTGGCCCCACAGGTGCCTTTGGAGCACTCCCACAGGAGCTCTCAGGGATACACCAGTTACCTCTGTGCTCTGGCTTATCAGTCACTATCAGCTGTAATGGAGGAGGAGGTAAAATATTTTGAACCCAAGTCTTGGTTAGAACCAGAAAATCTTTGCTAAATTAAATAGAAAAATACAACCTCAGAATGAAAGAAAAACTTCATTGTATTTTAACTCTTTTTTTTCCCCCTCCAGATAAAAGTGCTTGCTCTGGGTTTACAGGAAGGAGGAACTGGAAGAATAATGAACTTTCCTTCCAAATTTCTCATATGAAGTAGAAATAAAATAAGAGCCTATAGTTCTTTAAGTGAGCTTCTCACAGGAATCAGAGGAAGAAGATCCTCTTCCATCTTGTTGCAGGCTGAATTTCTTCACATTTCTTCTCCGGTTTCTTTTTGAACCAAATTGTTCAGCAGTATAAAGGATGAACCCAAGAGTTTACAGGTTTTGGATCATATCTTCCTTTTTTAAAAAAACAAATATATACAAAGTTATTCTCAGCCACACAAAGGGGAGTAAAGACATTGGAAATAAACTTTGTGCTACTTTGGGTCTTGATTTCTGCAATAATTAAGTTGGGGAAACATAGATTAAAGTGAAGGTAATGTTTTATACATTGTGCTAGTAAATATTTTCTTTAATTTCAGTTCATTTTCAAGAAACTGTGTCTCAGCATGCATTTACATGAACTCTTATTGGTTTTTAATATGTATGAATCATCTTTCACTGTTGCAAAAGCATCAGTTTACTGTAAACCACAGGTCCATTTGGTATGCAGTGCAAGGCTCTGACCATTACCAGTTCCCTTAGCTGCTCTATGCCCAACAATATCAGGGTAGTACTTACTGTCAATTATAGCTCTGTGTCCCTATTGACTTTCCCAAATTTGCACAGAGCTATTATTTTTTTATTCCAATTAAAAATAAAACCGAAAACATAACAAAACCAAACCCCCCCTTTTGATGGATGGCTTTATAGTTGATCGACGAAAAGCACACACACTGGTGGTGTTCAGGAACACTCAAATACAAAATGTTCAAATGACAGCATATCTTTGTAAAATGTACGTTTCAGTTTCCATGTCACAGGATCTGCATATTTAATGTCTGATTTGCAAACATAGCTTGGCACTCAAGTCTTTTGCATACTGGCAAACAGTTTTACAGCTTAAACATACATTTAAGTGGATGGAAATGTTGACAAGGGTTAAAATCAGGGATTTTTTTTATTATCTGTAGAGCTCCTGTAGAAATTCTGTTTTCCAGAAGACAATATATCTGCATTAGAGATAATTGCCTAAATTGCTCAAATAACCCAAAGGTAGTCAGAAAGGTTATTGAAAGAACAAGACAGAACATCTGAACTGACACAAACAAAATCCTTCCTCACAGGTCATTATATTGCTTCAGGGTGTCGCTGTTGCTGCAAACAGTTAATGCCAGGGAGCTTTCCTCTGGTTTTCATTCATGCTGTCCAGAGGAAGCCAGACTTTCTGGTTTTTTATTATGAAACACACAAATCTTGCATGCTGACAGAGCAGCAAAGTAGAGAGATGAAAACTTCTGTTTGGGTACTGTATTTGATGTCTTTATGCTTCTCAGAGGTATGAACCAGGACACCACGACCCCTTGGCAGTTGGTAGTACCCATTAGCAGAAATTTTATCTTCTGCAGGGTAGACCCAGCCACAAAGCACCTTGCTTCAACCTGTTGTAGATGTCTGCAGATCTCACTGCTGCTAGTACTGTTCTCTCAAAGCCATGCTGCAGCCAACATGAGGTGAACCTCTGATGCAGTCTCACCTTGACTACTGTGTGTGATTCTGGGCTCCACCTTTTAAGAAGGATGCAAAGGTCCTGGAATGCATCCAGGGGAGGGCAACAAAGCTGGTGAAGGAGCTGGAACACATGTCCTGCGAGGAGCAGCTGGGGATTTCAAATTTGTTTAGTTTGGAGAGAAGAAGGCTGAGGGGAAACCCCATTAGTCTCTACAGCTTCCTCAGGAAGGGACATGGGGGGGCAGTGCTCAGCTCTTCTCCTGAGTACCCAGGGACAGGACACATGGGAATGGTTCAAAACTGTGTCAGGGGAGGTTTAGACTGGAAAACAGGAATCATTTATTTACTGAGAGTATGGTCAAACACTGGGACAGGCTTCTAGTAGGGGTGGGCCATACTCCGAGCCTGTCAGTGTTTAAGAGGTATTCTGACAATGCCCTTAATAACCTGCTTTGACTTTTGGTCATCCCTCAACTGGTCATGCAGTTGGAGTACATTGTCATTGTTGGTCCCTTCCAAATGAAATCTCTCCTCTCCTCTCCTCTCCTCTCCTCTCCTCTCCTCTCCTCTCCTCTCCTCTCCTCTCCTCTCCTCTCCTCTCCTCTCCTCTCCTCTCCTCTCCTCTCCTCTCCTCTCCTCTCCTCTCCTCTCCTCTCCTCTCCTCTCCTCTCCTCTCCTCTCCTCTCCTCTTTTCTCTTCTCTCCTTTCTAAATCACCAAGCATCAATTGAATGGTGTATGTTAGTCATATGTCTGAAAGAGGCATGATGCCAGTATATCTGACCTTGCTCTTGGTAGTGCAGATGCTTGCTGTATCAGTGTAAGTTAGAAAGTAAATTTCAGGTCAATAATTAGATTTCAAAAATAATATTATCACACATAAATGGAAATATATATATTTATTGTTTCAGTCAGTGATCCTCTGGCTGTCCCTGATGTCTAGGCATTTGTCTGCTTCACCTGAGTATGGTAAGATCTTTCAGTCATGCCTGGGTGTGATAACATTCTTGGGAACTTTACACAGAGTATGTCAAAAACTTCATTTAACGTACAGTCTCAAATTTAGTGTGGATGTGCAAGCAGTAGTACTTGCAATGTTTAGGAAGTCCCCAGAGGTCATAGATATACCAATTACTTTAAACTATGCCCTTTAAGAATTCACCTCCCTGTTGCCTATTACTGTGTTGCAACTTTATTTTCTTTTGTACAACATGATAGAAGCATGAGTTCCTTGGGTTTTAATAGTAAGATTTATTGCATTTGTGAAAGAAGGTATTTCACAAGCAAGCAATGTTAGAATTCTAAAAATGGAACTGGAAATAAAAGATAAAACAGGCTTTTGAATTGAAAAAAAAAATAAAATAGAAAACAACACTGAAAAGAAACTAGTCTAGTCTAGTTTGAAATGAAACTAGTCTAGTCTAGTCTTCAGACTAGATCACCAACCTGAAATTTTATGATTTTAATAGCTTATCAATTGTTTTGTTAAATTTTTTATGCACTTTGCCAATTGTCATCAAAGACTTCTTTTAAAATGCTATTATTCTAGCCTACATGTCTTTAAAATGATAAACATTCCTGATACTGTGTAGTGTTGAGTGAGTTGTTTGCCATTTGATTGCAGTTTGATTCAAATGACAGCAATTTTAAATATCTAACTACATATTAATAGAAATGTGACATGCGTTGTCATATTTTTGCTCTAAAATTATTAGCATTGTGATAGATCTGGATACATTTTTACATAATTTGAATTAACATAAACCAGGGTAGTAATGTGCACTTGTGTGCACTCTTTTGTTCCTGACTGAGGCAGAGCAGTTGAGCTGGAACTGGAGTAGAGAAATGATGGAGTTATGGAGGGAAATCCCTTCTCCTTCAGCAGAGAGGGAGCTGTTATCTTAAGTTCCCTATTCATATGAAAGCTTCTACCCTCTATCAGAGAAAATGCCTGTTGTGATCACTAGTCCAGAGTCACAGCTGTATTTAAGTGTCTGCTTCCTGTCAAAGCTGCTTAAATTTTCAAGGATTACTTGTGATACTTTGGCTTGTATGGAATTTTGTGGAGGGTTGTCATACCTAAACTTTCAATATTCATTTATACTGCTGTCCCATCAGTCCTTTCTAGGACAAATTGGTAAATACGTGTCTCTAGATGATGGTGATGAGCACTTCCAGCCTCTATACTCCCACTAATTAATTGCTTTTTGTTATTGAGTAACAATCTATTTCCTGCATCCTTCCAAGGATGTCACACAGACCAGGGCTATTGGACTTTTGTGAAAGTTGTATTACTCCTATTCACTTTTTCTGTTTCAACAAGTATGTCACAAACTCACCAGAAGTGATGCAAAGGGATTTGTCTCCCAACACCAAGCATATTTCTTCCAGAAAACAATCAACAAGTTCTCAAAATTACATCCCATTTCAACAATTTCTGAAATTACAATTGCATTTTAGAAAGTGAGTAATAGAATCAAGAATGACTTGTTTGGGGGGGACCTTAAAGGTCATGTAGTTCCAACCCTCCTGCCATGGGCAGGGACAACTTTCACTAGACCAGGTTGCTTAGAGCCCCATCCAACCTGGCCTTGCTAGCACCCTGTCCTTTTAACATTTGCATGCCATCCCAGGGCTTGCCAGGGACAAGCCTGGTACAGTTCTCCTCTCCTATCACATCTAGTTTAAAGCTCTGCCAATGAGCCCCACTAGTTGTGGAGCAAAGACTCTGCTCCCTCACTGAGAAGGGTGGGTTTCCTCTGATGCCAGCATGTGCAGTGCTGAATAGGCCATTCCACTGTTAAAACCCACAACATTTTGGTGGTCACAACAGCTGTTGAGCCATGTGTTAATAGACTCATGCCATTTGTTGCTTCCAATGTCACTGCCTTCAACTGGAAGTATAGAGGAGAAAATAGCTTGTGTCCCAGATTCCCTTAACAACAGTCCCAAGGCCATGAAGTCCTTTTTGATCCTACTTTGACTATGTGTCGCCATTTCATTGTCACCTACATGGCAGAGCAGTAATGGGTAGTAGTCTGAGGGCTGCATCAGGCTAGGAAGCTTCCTGGTGATGTCCTTAACCCCAGTCCCAGGGAGGCAGCAGACCTCCCTGTGGATTTGGTCTGGTCGACATATTCCCTCTGTTCCCCTTAGGATGGAATTGCCTGCAACTATTACCCACCTTTTCTTACTCTTGGAAGTGGTTGTAATGAGGTGGGTTAACCTTTCTGATTGTGGTGGTCCCTCTGGTGTGACTGGACCTTCATCCTCTTCATCCTTTGGCTGGCCTTCTATGCACAAAACCTCATGGTATTTTGTGCCAAGGCACCTGGGGAGTGAAGTGGGAAAAGGAGGATTTCACTTGCCACCTGCAGTGAACAGGGACTACCCTCTATGCACTCCTTTCTTTACAACTTCTACCTTCTCCTTGCTGGGGGATGAATAGAGGATCCCCTTGATCTTGAATTATTTCTGATGCCTGCTTCTGTCTCAGGGAGGCCCGAGCTTGATTACACCAGTCTGTCTCCCATTTTGATTCTCTAATATTTCTTAACCTTTCTACCTCATACTGTAACTGATTCCAGCTTGAGCAAGTCGTCCACCTGGGCACATTTGACACAGCAGCTATGTCTGCTACAGTCCAGTGAAAGGCTCTGGTACTCCCTACAGCCTGAAACCTGAACAGCTCCATTATTTTTTGAGGAGCTGTGCCTGGGTCTCTACATCCTTTTTGGGGAGTGTAAATGACTTGACTTCCCTTCAAGTGAACACCATACCTGAGCTCTCTTGGCAAGAGCAATGGCCACCACCTAAACTGGCTGCATTGCCCCAGTGCCCTTCCTGCTTGCCCTGCCTGCAGGAAGTGCTGTGCCATGCCCTGGATAATGCACCACACCCTGTTTGCCCATGAGCATGAGAGCATACTTCTTATTTTGGCACCTGGCACCATACACACAAGACTGACCTCTACAAGCTCTTTTCAATGGATCAGAATGACACCAGCTCTTCCCCCATACTATTAGCTTATTTATTAAACTTTGGTAGGCTATCTGTTCAGACTTACTGGTAATTCTTATCTGACCAAGAAGATTACTGGCAGGTTCATTCATTTTAAGAGGAGACTAGAATGGATTTCTCATTTGGCTGTCAGTCCATGTTCTTCATTTGTCAGAAAAAAAGTCAAAGCTTTCTCTTCATTTGTCAAATCTGTCTTTCCCATCATATACAGTGAGTCAGAGATTACAACTCATCTCAAGTACTTATAGAAAATGTGTTGTGAACTGGAGGAATGAGATTGCTTGACTTTACAGTGCATGTACATAGCCCATAGCATGTGCTACAGGACACCATTGGGAAGATCAAGCCAATAAAATAGAACAGCAACATATAGAAGAGTCCTGCTCCACTCACAGCTACACAAGCTTTTTCTGTTTGGTCTTCTTTTCTTTGTCTCTGATGCTCGTGACAGAAAGACATGAAGTTTCCCTCTTCTGTCATTGTACATGTAAAAAAGTGTCTGCATGATTCTTTTAAGGAAGCAGCTGAATTCTTTTAAATTCCAGTGAGCTTTTCAAATTTTTTCATCATATTAATCACTTAGAATCACAGAATCAATCATGGTTGGTGTTAAATGAGGCCTCTGGAGATCACCTGGTCCAACCCCTGCAAGTTCACCTAGAACTGGTTACACAGGATCGCATCCAGATTTTGAGTATCTCCAGAAAATGACACTTCACAACTTCCCTGGGCAGCCTGTTCCAGTGCTCTGTCATCATCACAATAGTTTCTCTTCATACTCAGATGGAACTTCCTGTATTTAAGTTTGTTGCCATTGCCCCATGTGCCCATTGTCCTGTCATTGGGCATCACTGAAAGAAAGTCTGGCCCCATCCTCTTGAGACCTGCCCTTAAGGTATTTGTATGTATTGACAAGATCACTTCTCAGTCATCTCTTCTCCAGATTAAACAGGCCCAACTCCTCAGCCTTTCCTCCTCATCAAAGAGATTCTCCAGTCCTGTAATCTTCTCCATCAGACCTACTCTGGATCTCATCTCACAACAGCCAAATAAGTTGAACAAAGGAAGACTAAAATTCATTGTCAGTTTCAAGCAAAAATCCAGATCATCAGACAAGTTTTTGTGAAATCAATCACAAGTCAGGGACCAGATCAAGTCCGGTGATTTCTGGGCACGTCCATTGTGACAGAGGAGATCTGAGATTAAGCTGGAAAGTCAGACTGCAAATCAGAAACGTACCTGGCCAGGCATAAATTTGGCTGAGCCCAAGACAAGCACTCCCAAAGCAGAGCCAAGAAAGAGGCTAAAAGCTTAAAAAAGCCTGTCTGTCCATGGACAGTGGTGTGAGTCAAGGCCCCAGTAAGGCTGGTTAGTGCCAGTAAGGCTTATCAGTGCATTCAGAGCCAAGAGCTGTTGGTGAAGTGGTGGTGAAAGGAACAAGGGAATTATCTCTGATCACTTCTTCATGTGTTTTTATGTTGACAGGAGGGGACACAGAAAAAGAGAGGAGGTGCAAACTAGGTGTGGAACAATAGGCCAGTTTAGAAACAAGACAAAGAGGAGGATGGAGGAGATGGGTGATTACAAACTAGAGTAAAAGGAAACAAAACCAACCTGTGTGAGAACTGGAATGAGAAAAGAAAGGATGGAACAAAAAAGTAAGGAGGAAAATTGTAGCTCCCGTAAACATAATGCAGTTATAGAATAATAACACTTTTATGGAAGTAAGCTTAATTATATGTGTTTATTCTACCTATTTTGGTGGCAGCTGGAGCTTTGCCCTTATGACTGTGCCAAATAGGGAAAACATCTTACTAAGTCATTGTATTTCATCTCTTTGTTCTCTCCTTCAAGTTGCCTTCATTTTTACTGTTACATCTTATTCTGCTCTGATGAAAGTATCTCTACTTGCCATAGGTGTCTGTAGGATTTCCTATGAAGATGTCTATTTAACCCTTTGTTTCTACTTTCTATTGCCCATCTTCTGTCTGTGCCCTGACCTGTGTCGTGAATTTCCTATCACCAAAACAGCATCAGGTCCACAGCTGACCACATTTTGCTCTCTTTCCATAGGTATATATTTGGTTCACTGTTTACTTTATTAGGAAGGGACTACTGACTGACAGTGAATCAGAATTTGAATTTGCAGCAATGAGTGTAGTTTTACACTCGGAGAGCTTAGATCGGATTATTAGATCATCAGTTGTGTCCAGCATTTTTTCAACCCATGTCAAAAATGCTTCTTTCACCTTAATGATACCACTTCCAATTTCATGTATCTTCAGCCCTTCCATTATCAGTCCTTCTGATATTTCTCTGTCAACTCAGATTTTCTCACTGTCATTTTCCTCTTGCTTCCTAATCACAGATTTAGGCACAGTTCTCATTGTCCTTGTCAACCTTGGACTGATGAGCAATTTCACAAAATGAGAATCAAATGCAATATCATTTTATACTTTCACAATCAGAAGTATATTTTAAGATAATATAAAATCCTGTTACTTTGTTGTGTTAAAATATCTGACAGCCCTTTAATATTTCACAGTTTTACCTTTTTCGTGTTTCATGGTCTAAATTCAATTAATAAGCAGAATATAGGGAAAAAATAGAAAATTTTTAAAGTCTTTTACAGGAGTTGTAGCTCTGATTCTCTTTGCACTGGATTTCACATTCTGCTTTCAAAATAGCTGAACCACAGCATGAATGAAAATGTTACTCACCAGGAAGTGAAAATACGAAAGAGAATAAAAAATGTTTCAATAGAACATACATATTACTTAATGGCTGCATAGTTATATCCTGGACAGTAACGTCTGACTGTATGGGGAAAGAGATAGCTATCTGTGAATTAATCAGAGCAATTCAACTGTATTAAGTGTAGTTTACCCTTATGCTTATAAATCTGACCCATAATCCAATTTACTTTCACTTTTATATTTAAATTCATGCATGAGCTGACAGACTTGATAAACTCAGTTACCACAATTAATTTCTCCTTTCTGAAGCATCAGATTTATGGAACTGACCTAGATAGCTTAAATCAAGTCTAATGTAAACGTTGTCAGGAGAAAACATGCCTTTTTATTTTTCAACTGGCATGTAGAAGGTGTGTTACTATTTCTGGTATGTGATAACATGATCAGACAAGATGTAGTCCTTTAGTATGGAATCAGGAGGCACATACTCAAGTTACTTTAATTTTAATAAGAGGAAATTATATTTATTATTTGAAATTGTTAAATATTGAGTGTTGAACAGGGAATTTGCCAAATTAATTGAATTAGTGCATGTATTCATTTGTATTATTTGATTATGTCAACTAGGAAGAAGCAGACTCCTTCTGTGAATAATTTGATTCTTCTGTATTTTTGCTTCAACCAACAACAGAAACAGTTTATGTTTCCCATTTGACATATCAAACCCCATTGATATTTCAAGAATCTTTTCATCCTGAGCCCCATTTTACAAGAACCTTTGTTCATCAATCTGACTTTCTTCAGAAGGTTTCTTATGGACACTCAATACCAATTGTTTGGTGGCTCCTAAGCACAAACATGCCTCAGGGAGATGAATCAAAAGTCCAGTGTCCCTGGGACAGGGACTGTCCTGGATCATTTAGGAGTGCTTTCAAGAGTCTCATTTGCACAAATAGTCTTCCAAACGTGTCCCAGATTTATTTCACCCTGGCCCTGAGCCTGGGGCATCTCCAGTTCAGGGTGCCAGGGGAAGGGGTGGGAGCCACAGTCACCAGCAACAGTGGTGAGTGCTCCCAGTTTGCTGCAGGCAAGATCAGCTGGGCTAACAGTTTAAATACATTTTCTCTTTGGTGAGGTAGAGCCTGTGAACTTTTCCACCTGCAGAGTACTGGCTGCAGCAACCTCTGACAGGGAGGCATTTCCTCACAGTGAGGGTTAGTGAGGGGCAGATCCCTCCTTTTCCACCAAAGCGGGGTCTAAAGTTTAAGTTTGATAGTGAGCAAGTGAATTCAGGTCGGTGCAGTAGGATGGAATGCCTCCTACTCCCCTTACCTTAAATTGTACTAGGGTTACTGAGTCTGCCCTGTGGGATTTTGACATACAGATTCAGACTATGAGAGGCAGGAAGCTCAACACAGTTTAAAAATTACTGCAGATAAAGATAAACCATAGTCAGCATTTAATCTACCAAATTTGATAAAACTTTGAAAATGGAATCACCATTCTAGCTTGCCTTTAGTCCTTTCTCAACAAGTGATAGGGGCATTCTTTCCCCTTGCTCTGTGTGGGGTAATAAAAGATAGATGTTAGCCATCTCCTTTCTTTGGGAAAGTCAATGGTGGCAGAACATCAAAAGCTTCTAAAAACATGCAACACCTCAGACTTGAATTGCAGTGTGACAATTTCATATCTGGAAAAACCAATTTTGAATTTTCTGAATATATTCATGAAAGCTATTACAGGAAGGGGTGGGGGGGGGAGGAAGCTATGAGGAAGTAATAGAGACAAACTGATTTGAAGGTTTTCTTAAGACACAATTTTTCTGTGAAGTCTCCATGCCTTTCCTTTCCCATAGGAAATGTATTAGTGGTATCAACGGAGAGAGTCGTATTTGAGGTGAAGCTGTTTTACTACTTTAAAAACACCACCACCACCAAACAGCATAGAAATCAATTCAGGATAGTTTCAGGGGGAAAAAAAGGGAGCAGAAGTGCAGGAGCTCTACTACTACAGAGCTTGAAGGGACCCTTTAGAAGCTTCTGGTGTTAATTGGTCACTGTGTTGTTGTTTTATGCCAAAACCCATAATATAATGTGCTGATTTGTTGGAGTTTGGATGTGGTAGGAAAAACTTCTTTGTTAAAATCCTTGGCTCAGCATGGACAACACATGGTATCAGAGAGGATAAAAGAAGATTTTAAAAAGTGCCCACCAGCAGCAGAAGGCAGGTAGACAGGAGGAGGTACTCTATTTCTCATAATAGCAGATTCTGAAGCAGCAAATTTTTTTTCGGTTTTTAGCTATCCCAGAAAGAGGAGGCTGACTGAAACTATATTACAGAAATCTGAGGAGTATTGTGTTCCATCTGAAAATATATGAATATATACAGGAAAAGATGCATTTTGGAAGAGATTGTGTGAATGGGAGAAAAAACATTGAGGAGTTTCTGACTGATACAAGACTGGAGAGCTTGGCTTGCAATTTTCAGTACGTGTGTCTTGAATAAGAGAACAGATCTTGAAAAGAGGAGACACAGAATTAAGCTATGATTAAAGTAAATAGAATTTACCAATCAAAACAAGCAATGTAATACAAGCCTTTAATTTGTGGATGGTTTGCAGTCTGGACATGACAGAAAATCCAAAACATTAAAGGAAACAGAGGGTGTAGCTAGAAAGGCATGAAAACCTCAAAGAGAAACTTCACAAATAAATACCACAAGAGCAGCACAAGCTGAAAGCAAATGGGACATTTCTTATTCCTAGCTGCAATACAGGAGACCAATTAATGAGCTGTCAGAAATAGTTACTTGCCAACTGAAGGAAAAGCCATAGGTAGCAGAAGGTGAGGAAGTGAAATTAAAAACTTAGGGAAGGAGGATTACACCACTAAGTGATTTTTTTTATTTCTGGGTGCATGGGTAAAGGAATTCTCAAAGATATAGCTTTTAATAGTACAAGGGAAACTTCATATGCCTTCCTGTAATAAAAAGGGATGATGCTGTAGCCTATGTCTGAGTTTGTTATGAGCAAGATATCACACAAGACCTCTAGTGTTTCTGTACAGCAGCATTTTTTCTTCTGTTGTTTGTTTTTGTGGGGTGTTTTTGTTTTTGTTTTGGTTTGGGTTGTTTTTGGTTTGTTTTGTTTGGGGTTTTTTTTGGCAATAAAGCAGCTCGAGGCCTTTGACCCTAAGTTGGTTTGATACAGACTGGTGTCCTTTGCCATAAGCTTGGGAGTCACCAGATAATTGGTGAAGTTGGGGTAGGAGTGTTCCTGCTTTGTCAAGTACAAAGCCCAAGGAGGTGGCATGGGGATGGGCAGTAGGAAATAAAAATCAAGTAGATGAGCAAGGTCATTGCTAGGGAAACTCTCACAGCTTCTGTCACCTTTAGATGAGTAGCTTTACTGAATGCCTTTCTTGGGTGCATGGACACAATCAGGGCTGCTTCTCTCCTCCTACACATCATGCCATATTTCCTTCTAAGGATGGGGGATCTAGGGATCTAGGAAAAGGGAACATTTATAGCTACTTCAGCGAGTAAGGCATAAGGTCTTTGTCAAGACAGACATTTTTAGTAAGAGTCATTTTCTTTGCAAAATTTGTGGTATATGCCATTTTGCTGCTTTCCAGGTGTTTTGCAAACCAATGTTTTAATCAGGAATAGGGTTTTATAAATAGTGGGACAGCAAAACCTCTGAATAAATTCAAAACAGGACAAAATATTTCTCCCTGTAATCTGAAATCAAGCTTCAAACCTATGGCCACCACAGAAGGGGTCAATACCAGGACGATACCAGGATGGGAGTGAAGGTGCATGTGGCTATCAGCTACCTGGTGCTAGCCCAAATCTTCATCCTGTATTGCTGCTACAGGATGGAGTTTATATCTTAGCAAACATGGGAGTACCACACTGGTTTGGAGAACTTGCAGTAGACTCAGGTCAGGAGAGAGCTGACATTCCTTGGGCAGTGGCTTGTGCACAGGAGGGATGCAGGCCACGTGCCTTCCAGTTGCAAATGGGTTGGTGGAAACTCAGCAGGCTTCTACTGCAACCTGTCTGTGCTCAGATGTGAGCTAGTCCTGTGGTCACTCTTTTAGCAAGTCAGGATGACACAGTCATGGAGCTGAGGAGCCCAGAGGTGACACATCTGGGACAGATCACTTCTGAGCAGTTATTGATAGCAAACAAAAACAATCAGACACGTTGTGGGGAGCACAGTTTGCAAGGCTAGGGCCATATATCAAGTTATTAATGCCAAGAATGGCTTTAGTTAACAATTCAGTGCTGATTTAATTTAGAAAATGCCAGAAGTGCCCAGCAAACTTGAAAAAAAAGCCTGAAGTCATATTAGGTTGCTGGAGGAGAATGCACAGATCCAGGCAAGAAGCAAGTCTCTCATTGCACAGAGCAGTACAAAACTATTATTTTAACCTAAAATAACAAACTGACTACCTGCATCATAAAGGCAATCCAAACTCCAGTTCTAACTCACTGATCTTACTTCATATTTAGCATAATTGCTAAATATGCATAATGTGAGGCATTTTCAAGGGCTTTTTTTCTCATTTGGTTTTTCACTTTTGAATGGAGGGTGAGGTCTCACCATTCTCAAGGATCTCTTGCCTTGAGGATGTGAAGCAGTGGGCACAAACTGAAACATACGAAAATCCTCCTGGACATCAGAAAACCCTTTTGTTGTTGTTGTTGTTTTTGGGGGGGGAAGGTCGTTGTACTCTGTACAGTGCTCAACAGAGAAGCCGTGGAGTCTCTATCCTTTGGGATGTTGCAAAGCCATCTGGACACAATCCTGGACAACCAGCTCTAGATGGCTTTGCTTGAGTTGTGACGTGAATCAAAAAGCTTGAGGTCAAGTTAGAAATGAAGCACCTATCTCCAGTCCATCACTTGATGGATGTAAGCTGGGAGTAGTATTTCTTACACCACTGCTGTGCCACTGCTATGGATCATGAGTTTTCTTAAGAAAATTCTGTTCAGACTCCAGGTAATTATGTTACTGCTGCAACTAGTTTTGGGTTTTTTTGTCAAAATGATGATTCAAACATTTTTTTAACCTACATATGTATTTTCCTGAAATTGCCTCAGCTCCTTCAGTTTATACACCTCAGTCAAGTGTAAAATTAAACAAAACCAGGGAGAAAATTATGCTTAAAGAAAGAAAAACACATCTGGAAAAATAAGTCACTGTATTTTCTTAATGCATTGTAGTCAAAGGCTGAGAAGTGGAAAATAGAAATCCCATTCCATTTTGTGAAAGCTCTTCTGCTGGCAGAGGTGAAACTAATAAGGCTGGTAAATCTTTATGATAAATATTTAATAAAACTTCATAGGTGTATGATTTACTGTATTATCATTCCTCAAAGAAAGGAAATAAGTAAGACCCTATACTTGCAAAGACTATGCATTTCCTTTAATAATTGCAAACCACAAACCTCCCCACTGGTCACAATTGTGTGGGTGTGAAATGGAATTTTCCTCTATTTTTCAGCCTGTAACCCATGCCTGGCCAGTACTCCCTAAGCCAAAATGCTGAAAAATGATGAAAATTTCCCTAATTTGGAAGGGAATGAGAGGCAGTTTCTTGGTGGTGAAGACAGCACGCTTGTAAGTCATAAATCATGCTGTTCCTCTCAAAGCAGTCAAAGTTCATGGGCTCAGCACGGGTCCTCATTCCCATTTTAATAGATATTCTCCATGCATGAGAACATCATTTGTCTAGATAACATCATTTTATTCATTCGATGTGTATATAAACCTGTACACTTTATTGCATGTAATTAAAGAAATCAGTGAGCGTATTTGTTAAAAAAACCTACAAGGTTCTATACCTATAAGTAAAGATGTTAGAAGTTGCTGTTTTAAGCTTCATTAAGATTTTTATGAAACAGAAAAGTGCTTCTGGCATTGTACAGTTCTGTAGAAAATCTTTGATATGCATATTAGCATCAATTTATGGGTAGGTTTAGGTGCCCGTTTAATTAAAGGGATATTTCATATGCTCTTTTGGAGGGGAGAGTCTATTTAAAAGACTAACAGGGAATTTTGAATGGAGTGAAAGATCATTTGGTACCTTTGCAAGACAGTGTACCTAAAAGAGACAGCTCTCTATAGTGATTAAGCACGCGAAATTGCCAAAAGTGTGGTGATTTATGGAAATAGCTTGTATTACTTTTTACCCTACCATGAATTTCCATGGACTGATTTAATGATGGTTTTAAGCCCGTTAATTAAGATGTTTGAAAATTGATGTCTTCTGTGTATTCACATAGTATGTCTTAAGTAGGACTGAACTCCCACAAAAAAAAAAAAAAAGCATCCTCTAGGTATTTCCCAGCAAGATAAGGTTTATCACATTCCTAAACAGTCAGAATGCTGTGGGGAAAGTAAAAAATACTTTAGAAGTACTATATGAACAATATAAAATACTATATAAAATACTATTAAAAATCCAAACAAACAAACCAAAACCAACCCAACAAAACCAAACCAACAGCCACTTATTGCTTTTTTGTATCAAAATGTTGGTGAGGAACAAGATTCTATTCTGCTACAACCTCGAGATACAGTGAGAGAAAAACATGGGAACTATAAAAATAATGCCAAGTGACATATTCTCCCAAATTCCACAATAAATATACTGGTTGTGCAGTATATACACAGTTTTTGGAATAGCTGGGTGGGACAAGGACATGTACAGTAGTAATCTGCTGTTAAAGAAAAGTCTAATTTTGTCCTATGGAATGGAGAAACTCTTCAAGAATAGTTCATCTATGTGAAAATATGACACAGGAAAGCCTAAAAAGCAAGGTCTGTACATGCTAAAATGATTCATTAAAAAAATTCAACCCTAGGAAGAGTACAGCACAGAATGGCACAGGGCATGAGTAAGCAGTAAATAATTCCCCATGTTTAACTGGCAGTGACACCACCCCTATCTTGTTCCAGACAGTTTTGCACATCATATTGGCACAAAGAAGGAAACAGAAAAGATGTAAAAAAATCTTCCAAAAACTTCTCTTGGTTTAAGGTGTTGAAGGACAGGCCTAGGTTTTTATGAGAATAACAGATAAACTGAACTCATGACTGCTCTTTTCCCCTTTTCCTGAGGTTTGTTAGAAAATGTATTCCCTTTGCTAATGAATAGATTTTGTTTCAGCTGTTAAAACTCACATTCTAATCTTTAAATATCAGTCTATGCTGGCATTTGCGACAAGGCAGCAGTTTTGGAACAAAGACACAGGGTTTCTTTTAGCATTGAAGCAAACCTTCCCCAAGAATTATGATGGAGGGCTGCACTCAGCAGCAGGGAGTCACTAATGACCATTTCTGTCCTCACCAGTAAATAGCACAGCAGTTAATGGAAATTACTTTTGAGTGTTTCTCAAGATAGTTGAATGAAGAAACCAGCCAAAGACACATTTAAATCTCCTCTTGCTTAATTAACATGCATCTGGCAAACACATAACACTGTAAATACCATATTATCTTGGATACTGTAAAAGAAGAACAGTGAGTGGATTGATACTGATACAGATAGGGAGATAAATTAGCTTGATAGATGGTCTCCTGGTATTTGTCACTCCCAACCACTGTAATTACAACTACATTTAAATACTCGGCAGTATGCAAATCACAATGTAAAGTAAATAGTTTAAAATACATGTGTCTGAAGAATTGGTTCAAACCATATTTCAAGAGAGAGAGAGAAAGGAAAAGGGGGATTTGATGCATTCTACAAAAATCAATCTGTTTTAAAAATGAGGGAAAATATTACTGTAGGGAAAGTAAGCCAATAATGCCTTTTTTTCTTTTTTCTTTTTTTTTTTTTATAGTTTCTTCTTTTTGTAAGAGTTGATTTCTAAGGCAAATCCTCAGTAGTTTCAGAGAAAATTAATTCTTTACAGCCTTTTTGATAGAACACCTGTAAAACTGAAATTTCCAAAATAATATTGCTTTTGGAAACACAGGTCTATGATTGCTTAACATAAAAAACCTTCAGATGTGACCTTCAATGCAATATAGAACTACACTGATTTTCCAGTCCAACATTGCTGAAATGCCCTGGGCTTAAGAGAATTAAGTATGCCACAGCAAAGCTGGGATGGTGCCTTTTTTGGAAGACTGTCCTGTGAGTTTTAGTCCAGGCATGTTGTGAGGAACTGAGCTGAAAACTTATCTCTGGCACGGGGCTCGCAGTGGTGTGACAATTAACTTTGTGTGGTTAGAAGAAGTCCTGAGAAAAGGAAGGACTTGACTTGAAAAGGTGCTGAGCATTCCCAAATCACATGAAGCATTGCCTACAGATGGGTGTAGGTGCGCTGACTGAGGGACTAAAACTATGAGATGGGACTAAGCAAAACCATAGGAACAATATCATTTGGGAGAAGGAACAGACAGCTTCCATAAAAGCCATTTTAAAAAGTTGTGGACCAGAAAGAACATACAAAATAGCTGGCTTCTATTCAGTGATTTTCTTTGTGTCTACCACACTGTTTTGGATGGAGAACTCCTTCTACCATTTATTTATGTGTAATGTCCATCAAAATGGCATGATCTCGGGACCTTTTTATTATGGGATACAGGGTATGTGTGAAGAGTATGTTGGTAGGTACAGTGGAATGGCTATGATGGCTTTTGAGACCTGCTCCCAAGTCCCTGTCCAGAAATTCCAGGCAATGCCTTCCTCTGTCTTGGGTTATGTAAGCAAAAAAATGTGTATTCTATTTAATCTGTTGAAAGCAGCTGGGGAGATGTTTTTTTCTTTATCTCTTGTATAAAGATAAAGGGGGGAGGGAGGCGAATGCCTTTTGATAATGGGCCAACTGTTAAAACCAGGCGGGGCAGTGTTTCTTATCTCTTTCACCACCCGTCCTCCCTCCAGGGGGATATCTTCTGCTAATGGGCCATTAAGACACCCCTACCCTCCCCAAGGTAGTATATCCAAATTCCATCATCCTATTGTGAGATGCTCCATCCAGTGGGGGGAGCCAACCATTCCTACCTGGATAAAAACTGAGATGTAGGAACACGAGGTTGCTGGTTCCACAGGATTCCCGGAGGAAGACTGGACCCTTCTCACCATCACTGGACTCTTTTCTTTCAGGATCATCTCTGCTCCAACAGAACCACATCTGCCACTCCAGGAGGACTTACTTTGGACTGCTTGCAACATCCTGACCAACAGGGTGTCAGGTTGTATCTCTGGCTCTGTCAGGGTTTCTAGGATTTTTGTTTGTTTGCTTGTTTCTTTGGTACTACTACATTTGTATTGTTAATATTCCTAGTAAAGAACTGTTATTCCTATTCCCAAATCTTTGCCTGAAAGCCCTTAATTGCAAAATTATAATAATTTGGAGGGGGTCAGGGGTTTACATTCTCCATTCCAAGAGAAACTCTAGCTTTCCCTGGCAGATGCCTGTCTTTCCAAACCAAGAGACTCTGGCTACAGATCCTGCAGAAACCCCTCTGACCTCCCCTTTCTCCTGTTCCTCTGTAAATACCTTGCTATTCCCAAACAATGCTGCCATACTGATTGATGATCCAATGGGTGACCCCCAAGCTCCAGCCTGACTAAATAATTGTTTGGGGCATAGTGACATTGGATGAGTGCATCAACGCATGTTCCTGCCCGTGTCTGTGGGACTAGGAATACCACTCCTACTGTATTTTCCCATCTGCAAAATACACTTCTGATATGCTGTTCTCTTCCACATCACACTGCCTAAAACTCCTCTGTGTCCTGTGCTGGTATGTTTTTTCCCCTCCTCTTCCCCAATAGAGAAGCTAGAACTTAAGTCATCTCCATTAATTTAAGTCTCCAGTATAAAACTTCTTCCTGTAACTCATATCAGGACCTGTGTAGACAGGTTTTTTTGCACAGGATTTGCAATACATTCACTTTTAGAGCATGCAGTCAAAGCCCTGACAAATGAAGTCCTTTTGGAAAAGGAAAGGCCAAGAATCATGACTCTGGGGCAGTTCATGTAACTCTCCGACCCTTAACTGGAGACCCTGCAGCCCTTGCTTCTCCTAGCTCATTAGTAGACTTCTAGATTCCCATGAGAGTTTGCATTGCAAAAGAGCCAGGTGCTGGGAAGTTTGCAGGCCAGTAATCTTTGAGCTTCCAGGATTCTGGCCCTCCATCCTTTTTTTGGAAGGTGATTAAGGCTCTTTGACAGCTGCCTGACCAGCATGCTATAGGTGAGGTGGGAATGCAAGATTTTACAGAGGTCCTCTTCACACAGCCTTCCAGGGAGTCTTCAGAGCTAAAAAACAAATTAACAAAGGGTAAATATTTAGCTCCCACTAGGAAGATCAAGACAACTGTGCAGGGTTCACCCTGGCTGGATTCCAGGCACCAAAGCCTCTCTCTCACTCCCCTCCACAGCTGAACAGAGGAGAGAAAATATAACAAAGGTTTCATGAATTGATAAAAGAAGTGTGAGAAATCACTCAACAAATACCATCATCACAGGCAAGACAGGCTCAAATTAGAGATATTAACTGAATTTATCACTAACAAAATCAGAGCAGGATAATGAGAAGAAAAATAAAACTTTAAAAACACCTTCTCCTCACATCTCTCTCCCTCCTTCCCAGCTATACCTCCTCCCCCAGGGATGTAGGGGAACAGGGAGTGGGGATTATGGTCAGTTCATTAAACATTGTTCTCCCTCTGCTCAGGGAGAGGAGTCCTTCTGCTCCAACATGGGATCCCTCCCACGGGAGATAGTTCGTCATTAACTTCTCCAGCATAAGTCAATCCCACAGGCAACAGCTCTCTGTGAACTGCTGCAACCTGGATCACTCTTTCATGGACTGTGGGTGGTTGTTCTCTGCACCCCTATGGATCTCTATGGGCTGCAGGAGCACAGCTTCACCTTGGCCTTCACCATGGGTCACAGAGGAATCCCAGCTCCAGTGCCTGGAATACCTCCTCCTCCTCCACTGACCTTGGTACCTGCAGCATTGTTCTCACATGTTCTCACTCTGCTGTTCTCTTGCCAAAATTACGGTTGTGCAATATGTTCATTTTTCTTTCTTCTTAAATACATTATCATAGAGGCGTTACCATTTTTAATTGGCCCAGCCTTGACCAGCAGCATGTCCAGCTTTGGGACTACCAGGGATTGGCTCTGCTGGACATGGAGGAAGCTTCTGGCAGGGTCTCACAGAAGCCACCCCTGTAAGTGCCCTCGCTACCAGAGCTTGCCTGTGCAAACCCAATGCAGCACCAAAAATCAGCTCCTGTCTAAAATACAGTTACATGGATGTGCTCCTTTAGAACACCCCACTTAAGGAAGCAGTGAAGCAGAAGTGACCAGTGTTGGTAGCATGGGACCTATCCCAGTGCCCTCATCATCGCTGGGCTTAGCTGCATCATCCCACTGCTGGAAAAGCACATTTCTGACAGACCACTTTGCCTTTCCTCAATTGAGTGGAATAAGTCTACCACCTCCTCCTGCACTGAGACTGCATCATTGTTGCAGTGGAATTCTGAGTTGAGCCAAGACAGAGACCAGAATTTCTATCTATTAACAATGGACTGACACTGTTTTCAGGGTTTCTTTTGTTCCTAGTTTACCTAAAAGTCTAATTTGCATTGTTTTTAACTCTGCTGACTAGAGGTTTTTCATCATGTTTCTGTTTCTTCATTTTATATATTTCCTATAACTCTTACTTTCTAACTTATTTATATTCATTTCATTTTGGTCACAGAGAAATGTGCCTCACTTAAAGGCTTACTTTCACTAAGTAAATGCTTATTTCATAAATATTAAACAAGGAATGAAGAGTATTCTCATCAAAAGCTTATTATGAGCACTATGTTGAGAGTTTACCCCGTGTTTATACACATTTTAAAATAATGAACCACAGTCAGAACACTTTGAACATTTATGGATAAACTCCCCATTTCATTTTTAAAATACATATACATACATGTATAAATTAAATATAAATTTTGCTCCTGCTTTTTTTCCCCTTATTGAGTTGTTTTTTAAGCAGTGTGGATATTTTTCCACTTCTTTAGACTGTGGATTTTGAATATAATGTGAAATAGTTCCAGTCACCTCTCAGATGTTTCCATTTATATTTTTTTCTTGACTGATTTGACTCATAGTTTTTTTCAGCATTTTTAAGTTGGCCCTATTAAAGCATCAAGTCTGGAACATACTGGTTACACAGTTATATATTCTGTTTCCACATAAGAAATTTAAATCAGACTTTATCACTCTCCCTGAATTGGGCCTCACTAGCCTGATAATCAAGGAATTTCTGTAGTCTACAATGTCCCCAGGGTCAAACACAGTTACAGGTCAGGAAATATTCACCTAAAGTTTCACAGGTTCCAGGGGCAGAAGTGTAGCTTTTGCTGAAACATCTGTCAGATGGAGAGAAAGAACCCACAGTAATTAACTTTCCTCCATGCATGTTATTAAAGAATACACTCAGACTTGATGGAAGGAAGAACATAATAACTTTATCCATATTGTGATTTTTTCTGTTGGAATGTTGGTACATAATGATTGAAAACCTTTTGGGAGTGCTGGATGAACAAGAATACCCCTCCTCTGTTGCTTTTGCTGTTCCATTCCTTAGAAGAAATATATTAGGACACATCGAGTTTTTAAAATTTTGGTCAATATTCCCCCTTCCTGCTTCAGTAAATAAATGAAATATGTGCTAATAAAGAAGCAGTCTGAATATCCCTCACCTGTTGCCCATACATCAGCATATAAAGAGTCTTCATGTCTTCTGGTCTTTTGATTTATTTTTTCCTCAGCGTTTAGATTTTGAACTAAATAGGAGCTGATTTTATTTCTGTCTCCTTTTGCTGCCCAAGTACTACCAGTGGCTGTAGCTGGACTATTCTCCTGAAGATAGTTTCCTGTGCCAAGTAGACCGTCCTGACTGCTTGGTTGCCTGTGCACATAGAAGGGGAAACAATGTTCCACAAACCCCAAACTTTCTCCTTTCCTATATATTAGAATATGTGAAAGACGGTGCTGGTTTGCCCAAAAGTCATAAATGTAAAGAATGTTGACATATATGTATGTTATTTGTACTAATCTGCCTAAATTTGCGACTTTAGATCTGTACTTCTTGTGCTTCCCAAATGTGTATTATAGAATCATAGAATTACAGAATTATAGAATGGCCTGGGTTGGAAAGAACCTTAAAGGTCATCCAGTTCCAACCCCCTACCATGGGCAGGGACATTTTTCAGTAGACCAAGTTGCTCCAAGCCCCATCCAACCTAGCCTTGAACACTTCAGGGATGAGGCATCCATAGCTTCTCTGGGCAACTTGTTTCCAGAGTTAAGATTTTTTTCCTAATATCTAAAATAAAACTACTCTCTTTCAGTTTCAAGCCATTGCCCCATGCCCTGTTACTACATGCCCGTGTAAAAAGTCCTTCTCCATCTTTCTTGCAGGCTCCCTTCAGGTACTGGAGTCTTTCCTTATAGTTTATGTGTCCAAGAAGCAGGGGGATATTTGTATTCAAAAAGCGCAAATTGAGCTTCTAGAACTCAGTGAACTGAGCAAAAGGGGCACACATTTAAGACAGTAAACACTACATGGAAAACACATTTAAGATACTAAGCTCTTGTATTTCTTAGAAACCAGAATGTTTTATACTAGGATTTTTTAATTAAAATATCTTTCAGACAGTATACAAGATGCCTTCCTTAAAGCAATGAAGTCAGTGAGAATGGATAATGAAGATCAGAGACACACACAGCGTTCCTCTATGTTGACAAAATGTTGAGCTAAAACTAACAAGAGCATATTGTCTCTGTTCATGAAAACACCTTAATCATTTGGCATTTTTGTATTTCTTCATAAAATAAAGATCCTTGCAAAATTCCAATTAGTTACACCTGAAAGATTTTCGTAGCTCAGCTCAGATAGATTAACATTGTTGATTTATAAAATATTAAGCATTTATGGTGAAATTATGTTCAGCTTGCAGTCTGGAGGCTTTCTTGTGGGGCATTATTTTAATGTGTATAAGCAGAGCAAACTCTTAACAGTACCTAAAATAAGGTTTTGGTGACAATTTTACAATATATATCAATCTCAGTATTTATGAAATATGTATTTACTCCATAAAAATAAGTCTCTAGGAAAAGCAGTGTGGCGCAGTGGCCAGGATGCAGACCTATGAGTCAGAAGTTTGCATTCTATTTCTGGAGGTGCCAGAAGGCTTTTTCTATAATTATCAGCATCTATATTTGTCTCCTTTTTTCTTGCTCTCTTTTGTCATATATTTGGAAACTCACAAGAAAGACAAGAAATTATTTTAGAGAGAGGGTTTCACCATGGATTTTGCACTGTATGCTGACACTTGGAGAAAATAGCACAAGTTGCCTCAGTGCTTTCAAATCTTGAAATATTATTCATTTTTGAATTCTGTTCATTCAGCTATATCCACACAGAATAACAGTATCAGTGAAGACACCCAACACACTGGCTAGAGATAGATATTTACAAAGATATTTAGCCAAAATATAGAGAATTCCCAAATTTACCCATGCAGTTCTTCTACTCCATCTCCGTTTTGGAAAAAAATCAATCAATTAACAAAGCAACCAGATTTCAGATGAAATTTTTCTTAAACCTGAGAGGCAAATACTGAGATTTGGGGTTTCCTGCAAGCTCTACTTCAGCCTTAAAAAATTTTGTGCCAGGAAGATTCCAGGAACCAATGGTGCAGTATTTCAAGTGGGAATCTAAGAAAATATCCTATTCCTAAGTCTCATGTTATAAAAGAATGTTTTCACCACTAGTTTAGAGAGGGAGAAATTTGTATCTATTCTTATTAAGGATGGAATGAACTGCTGAAAACTCCAATGAATTCAATTAAATTCTATTAGGGATTTGTACAAGGTGGAATTCATCCACCATAAAGGAAGCCATATGATTATGATTTTTAAAGGGCATATCTGGTGGCCACAGGAATAAAAATCGAAATATCAGCTAAAAGCAATAAACTGCATGGTGCTAAACTGAATAAAAAATAAAAATCTCCATGACATTACAACAATGAAATATCTTTCCAATGATGCCAACACAACAAGAACAACATTATAACCGGTGTTGCATCAAATAACACAATTTATTGAGGCAATTTGTCTTCAATCTGTGTTGTATGAATAATATATCCATAAAAAGATGGGCATAGGCAGCATAGCTTTAGCTATATTTTGGAAATCTGTAACATCTATATTAGGACAGAAGAACCAGAAAATAATAATTTACAGTGAAGCATTTGAATAGCTTGGCTTACCTTTGGTACCCTAACCATCACAAGCAGCACAGTTTTTAAGATATTAGTACTAAAACCAAATTTAGTTACATAGATTGGAGCATGGAAAGGAAGACCAGAGCCAATTTACATAATCTGTCAGGATTTTATTTCACTTAATTATCAGTTCTCAAGTATTCACACTAGAAGTAGGCTTTCCAACATAAAATGTTAGGTTTACCACCTGTGTTCCACATGACTAGGTTTTCTTTTCAGTTTTTAATTGTAATTTTGATGTGCAAATGGACTTGATGTCTGCCATCCAATCTGAAATTAACACATACTCCATTTATATTCAAGGTACTATTCAAGTTCTTGGATGTAATTCTTCCACTGAAAATCCTTAGTGATGCTATTATAATGATCTTGATTGTTCCTGAATACTTTTCTTTCTTGAAAATACATGCACAGCTGTTCTTATCAGCCCATTTTATTCTTGTTTAGTCTCTTTTGGAAAATTATTTTGTTTCTCACTAATATAGCAACTCTCTGCGAAAGCAGATTTCTGTTTTTGTCTGTGTTTCTTCCACACTCTGAGTCCACTCTATTTTCATTTTGCATATTAAAACAAGATATCATTATTTTCTTCACAAAGAATCTCCACAAAGATTCCAAATTCTTTTTTGGACCTTTCCCTTTTTACTCCTGCAGATGTAAGTGCTCTAAATACCCTGTATTCCTTAGTTGCTCCACTGTTTTATCACCTTTACTTCTGTTTTTGTGTTTCCAGGTACCAAGTGCAGTTCTCCTATGGTAGATACTGAAAATTTTCTTTGGAAGCACATGGAAAGAGCAAGGGTCAGACTTCTAGCAGGATCCTCCCCAGATGCCAAGCCCCAGCTCTAAATGGGGCTTTGTCAAGTATGTCCATCTTCCTGACATAAGATACACATTAATTACAACACAAGGGTCGGAGTCAGTCTCTTCAGTCTTGTATATCATCACAGTAGGTCCTAGGTTTTAATTTCTGGACATATTTACATAGTTCACTCCATTGTGGCATCTGATCCACTGCATTCTTTTTGGCCCATTCTAACTTACTATCTGTAGCCTTGGAGTGCAGCTTCTTTTTTTCATCTTCCTTTGGAGATGTCTGAGAAGACCTCCTGTTTCTCCAGCTGATCTACCTCTACTTAGCAATTTCTGCAGTGATCAGGTAACATCTTCCAGAGAGACACTTGCCTTCTGCACCCATATTTTGCTGTTCTTTTTATATTTAGTGTTTTATGGATTAAAGGGCTTTAACTTCCTTTACCTTTCATAACATAATCTGCTTCATTTTCTCATAGCTGATAAGAAATATCTATACTCTCATTAGCAGTAGTGATGACATAAGAGATTGTCAGCTTCCTACTGAACCGTATGAAAACATTTCTATGCAATTATTACAACCATTCCCTGAAACTCTGTGTCACCAAGCAGGGATCTGAATTTCTTTCTAAGGCTTTTGAAGTTCTGTTTTTAAAAATATTCAGCAGAGCTTTCATAAGGGCAATTCGCTGTGGGTGCACCAGGCACCGGAGTGTTTAAAACCATATTCTTTAGCAGAACATCTGTAGAACTCCTAACAAATCATATTGTGGTCCATTATTAGTCACTACCTCACTTGGTATGCCATATTTAGCAGACATTGATTTTACATGTGAGACACTATTGAAACAGCACAGCAGTAGCACTCACAGTGCGGTTTCAGGATAAAAAAAAATAATGTCAAAACAATGTGTAATATTTTCCAGTGTAAGCAAATAAATTAATGCTAACCCTTTACACAGATATGGCTTTCTTTAATATGCTTGAATTACAAGCAGAATTTCCATCTTCAGTGTCCTCCTCTCTTGAGTCATTTATTGCTACATGCTGTCAAGTTTTTTAACCGTTCCACAGCACTTCAACTTGTTTACTTAATGGCATTTTTATTGTTTTCTGGGGAATTTAGTTTTTCCT
Organism: Phylloscopus whistleri; assembly: GCA_017589585.1. Taxonomy (NCBI): domain Eukaryota; kingdom Metazoa; phylum Chordata; class Aves; order Passeriformes; family Phylloscopidae; genus Phylloscopus; species Phylloscopus whistleri. The sequence goes on along the minus strand of JADMLD010000068.1, from coordinate 2,282,938 downwards.
GTGAATGTCTCATATTTCTTCCCTTCTCTTTTTTCTTTCTCTTTAACTTTTGGATGCCTTTTTCTCAGCCTCTTACAGTGTAAATTCTTTCAGGAACACATATGTGAGTGCAAATTGTTGGGTTTCAGTGTAGACATGCTCATTTTCTGAAAACAACCCATGCTTGGCAGTGCAAGAGTTAAGTCCATTTCTCTGTTTACAGCAGCATTTAAAATTTGTATTTAAAAGAAAAAATATTTGCATCAAGGGATGAATTAACATTTAAAGGTAATTACTTAGTTGTATTTTAGAGTAACCTTGATAATGAATAGATGCCACAATAAATTACATTTATTTTTAAAAAGAGTCAAACTACTCTTCATAGGGCAATAATGGATGCCTTTAATGACAAGTCATATAATGTGCATTCACAAATGAATATTCATGCTGCAAGTGTTCACAGATACTGCTAATATTTCATTTATTCTATGAGGGAGCAAAGTAATAATGTACCACATCTAGTGAATAATCAAAAAGCAAGTAGATCAGAGACAACTCAGGGGATGAAACTTTTTCAGATAAATAATTTGTTAAACAATTACAGCTAATGAGCATATTCATAAAAATCAGTCTATTCATTGATAATACATCAAGTGACTAAAAGTCTCTGTTTGATGGCTACATTATTTGCTATGAATAGTTCATCCAACTTAAAGCTGTAAGGCTTTAATTTTTCTTTTAAAGTGTGAACAAATATGGCTGAAATTATCTCTGAAATTTGGAAAAACTGAGCTTTTTTTTTCCTTTTTTGTGCCAACAGGTTTCCTACTTGACTTTGAACAAATCATTTATAGTCAGAGCTTGCTGTACTTCTTCACAATAACCAAGATATCAGCACTATTTTGACACTATTTGTGGTTTTAAAGGAGTCCAGAGGTGTGAGATGTCCCTCTGTTGGCTGTGCAGGAAGGTGGGCTTGAGCTTCTTTCAGAAGAAACCTCTTTTTGAGCATGGCCAGTGCCAACTGCTTGCCAGTGCAGCTGTCAGACTTGCAGCATATCCTAGCCCTGCACCCTTCTCGGAGAGGCAGCTGACATGGGCTAGATTACAAATAAATTATTGTGGGTGCTCTGCAGGTTGTGGCTCCAGTGTGTGTCCTGGTCCTAAATTAGGATGGTAGCATTGATGTGTCCTTAAATCCCAGCATCAGCTGGAAGATGCATCCTGCTGCCTGGAACTCACTTTTCAAAATCATGTTCTTGTCCTCAGTTTCATCTGGTTTCTCTTACGTGCCAGATGGAGAGCCATCCTAAGGGCCAGAGCTGAAAGCCACATCCTTCCCAGCTGCAGTGCTGCTAGCCTGTCTGCCACTTGCATTGAAACATCCCTGCAAGCCATTCCTCTGCACAGTGAATTGGCGGTGTACCTAACTCCTTTGGAGCCCTGGAGCCAGTGTACCTGAGGGAATAACAACAGGCAAGACTAGCAGGAGAGCAGGGCCATCTAGGGACACCCAGAACTTTGTACTGAGAGTCTTGGGTTGAGGAGAAATTAAACAATTAAATTATCTGCCCTTGGGAGCAGAATTCTCTCTCCTCCTGTGTGGAAATGACTGTCAGCTGGGTGTCACTCCCGTCTTCAGGTCCTGTTGTAGTCTTGTTTGCAGATGTGCTGAGTATTTGGTATGACAGGTTGTTGATTTTGAACATCTGCAGAGCTAGCTAATAGATATCAGCCTCTGTAAGAAGGATGATCTCTTTAGCACAGGGTTGAAGTCAGGAAGTGTAAAAGATGTGATAGTTTAGAACTCCAAATAAGCTCATCTGACCTGGAAACAGCATACAAAGAACACAGGGCACTTGAGCCACTGTGATTGGATACATCACTGGTTGTAGAATACAAAAGGACCTGACACACGTGTTTGAAAAGTTCATAACAAGGAGTTTGAACAGAATTATTGTGGGTTTGGACCATATGACAAAATGGCAACAAGCATAATAAAAATATCTGAGAAGTGTGTGGTGGGGGGATGGGCATTATAATGGGCTCCATGTGTTTGGCTTCCTGGGCATGGTATGTCTTTGCAGAAATGTTTGTGGGGAAAATAACTAAAAGCATAAAGTAAGTGAAAAAGTGATAAAATATGACTTGATTCTGCTGAAAATGTCTCACACTATACTGGCTTCACACCCTTCTTTGTTAGGGAATTGATTTTACAGATAAGAGATACTGCATTTTCTTTGTCTTTTCTTCACTCTGATGTCATGTAGGAAGCTATTAGTTTAACTGTAGAAGATGCATTTTTTATAGAAGAATGATAAGATTAGTAAGGAAGAAAATAGAGAGGGAGCTCTAGAATGTGCTGAAAGAGCATCTATCTGGCTGTAAAGTGATTACTCTTCAAAGATCAGTCTTGAGACAGAACTCATTAAATATTTTTATTAATGACCTTGACACCAAAAATGGCACTGTGCTAAATGTGATAACAAGCAGTTGTATGGCACTGACAACATTCAAGAAGAATTAGAATATAATTCAGGGTGCACTTCAGAATATCGCTGACAACTGGAGTGGCAGAAGCAGAGTTCAGTACTGTAGCTGGAAGTGGGTTTAGCAATGAATAACACAAATTTCATTGATGAATCTGGAACTTGTCAACACTTAAAAACTGATGAGGCTAGAGCAACAGAAAGTCTAAGTCTATTATTGGAATATATGAGACATCAGTCTGACATGCATAGCCTTAAAATGTACATGAAAGCTTAAGATGTAGCGTGTCTAGTACAGAAAGGAAAGTATTACTGCTGATGTGTAAGGCCAAGTCTGCAATATTTTGCTTTATTCTATGTGATTCTGTTTAATGAAGATGAATCTAGGCTCGAACAGGTGCAGAGCAGGAGAATTAAAATGAGTGGGTAATGGAAAAGTTTACCTGGAGGAAGGGGATTAGAAGAGCAGAATTTATTTAGTTTAAAGCGTATCTTATTTAGTTTAGTAAAAATAAAAAAGACTACATGCTTGCAATTTGTAAGTAAATCAGCTAACATGGGATGTAGAATACTGGCACAAAGGAAAAGGGTATAAAGTTATAACTTGTATTTGCTTAAATTTTGTCTGGAAGTTAAAGAAGATCTAGAGAAGAGAATATTTGATTTTTTTTTTTTTTTGTCCAAAGTTTCTTCTGGTTTAGGAAGCAGTTTCTTACACTAAAAAAAGAATGTCATCTGGGCTAAAAGATCCTATTCCTTTGTTCCTGTGGGAAGACACGAGATATAAAATCCTGCAGGACGCCTTGTTTGGAACTGCAGAACATCAAGATTTAGTCTGGGAAGGCAAGGACTCCTCACCAGGCTTTAGGAGGGATATTTCTATGAGGTGCTGGCAAAGCTAAATAATGAAATACAGCACCTGTATAGACATAACAACCCATGGAAGGTCAGATCCTGGAAGTGTGGAGAAAAACTAAGATGAGGTTGAGGAACCTGGTTGTGTGGAATGAAGATGTCAATGAGCAACCTAAAGAAAGAAAAGAAACAAAGAACAAGAGAGGGGAAAGAAGGGACCAAGAGAGAATAGACTGTGGCCAATATAAATCAGTTCTCCTCAGAGCCAGAAAAGAACCAGTGATTCATGAATCCTGCCATTCTTCTGTTGATGCAAAATATCCATGAAACCTTGTGTTGCTTTATTCTGGACTGCAGGTCTATACCTAATACTCCCTTAAACCCAGAGATCTGGGCAGCAGTCCTCATTATCCTGTCCCAAGTGGTGACCACAGCTGTCACTACAATGCTTATGATTCAGAAGATTTATATGGGTGATACAAAATCCCAACAAAAGCTAACAGGGGACTCAGAAACTGACACTAGGAAACCTGTAGTGACACAGTGAATAGTTATTCCAGGTGCTCTGAATTCAGGAACCTCTGGAAAAATCCTAGAGGTTGGGGAAAATCAGATATAAGAAAAATCTCAATTAATCTTGGTTTAAATAATGAACTGTGGAAAATATCAGTTTATTCTTAATTGTAATTGTATTAGTTTAGGATATTTCCTACAAGACTAAGAGATCTGGACAGTCTGTTCCTGTTTTGTTTTCAAAGCAAAAACCCTGTCCTAGGGTGACTTTATGATGCTTGTATCCCCAATTGTCTGTCCTGTTTGTGCTGTATATTCAGTTCTGTACCTTTAAAATGGTTCTGGGAGAGAAGGGGGAGAAAGCAACAGCGCGCAGTTTGTTTGAGAAAACTGCCTGGCTCCCACACGGCCTGGCTCCGGCGTTCCTCTGAGGCATAGACAGCGGTGGGACAGAGATCTCCTGTGCTTTTAGTTAGTTTTAGCTAGCTAGGGCAGAGAAGCTCCCTGGACTGTTTTTTTTCCTTTTTCTTGGGACTGTTTAAATCTGCTCAGGACTGAAAAACCCAGAGGAGCAGCCAGGGCTGGCACCTGCGGCCCGCCGGGCCTCGACCTGCGGAGGGAGTGGGACTGGTGAGAGACTGAGTGAGCTGAGCTGCACCCACGGCAAGGACTGTCTCTGTTTGCCATCTCTCTTCGGAGCGGCGAGAGGTTTTATTGTTTCATTGTATTCTTTTTTTTCCTTTTTTTTTTTCTTTTTTTTTTTTTTTTTGTGTGTGTGTGTGTGTGTGTGTGTGTGTGTGTGTGTGTGTGTGTGTTTGTGGGCATCTTGTTTGTTAAATAAATAGTTTTTTCCACTTTTCTCCGAGGAAGTTTCTTCCCGGGCTGCCTGGGGGGAGGGGCTGTTTGGGTGTGCTTTCCAGAGGAACCCGCTTTGGAGGTTTCCTCCCAAATTTGCTAAACCAGGACAAACCCCACTAAATTTATCTAGGTTTTAGTCGCACTATTTAATGTTTAGATTTCTTGAGCCCTACATTGTGTCCTTAGTTTGGGGCTCTGAAACCAATTTTAATTAAAACCCACACAATTTTCATGGGGCAGTTAAGTTCTATAGGTGACCCTAAATTAATGAAGTCCGGCAAAGAATAAGATCACCTCCAACTTAGTTCAGAATTGTGTACAAACCTGCTGCAACATAAAATGTCCAAGATTAAATGTAAAAACCAGATAATTGGAGAGACCAAAATATGCTGTAAAAATTCTGAACATTCAGTTTATTCTGCATTTTTATTCACTGCTTTATAAAAAATTTTGAGAGCGTAAGGAAGTTGGGTTTTTTCCCCACAGGGAAGATAATACCAGCAGGTTGGTAAGTCTTCCTAAATTTCAGCATGACTATAAATAGCCACAGGAGAATTACTGAATATCTCCAGTAAAATGATGACAGTTTATCATATCATCATCTCCCTTCCTTATATTATCTGTCTTGTAAAGAAACACAGAGGTTTTAGTCAGGTAAAACTGACAAATTACTTGATGGTCCTTTGTCCATGGGCACTTCACCCAGCAAGGCAATTTGTGCTGTTAAAGGGCAGAAAGAAATTAACATTTTTGAGATCTAAAGGAATTCTAACATTTGTGCTCAGGCAGACCAGGTTCTGATATTAAGAGTCAACTTTATGTATTAATTTTCCTTTGAAGTTATTTAATCCCTTTTATAATCTGACTAGGACTTGACATCTTGCATAGAGGATGTATTTTAAAATAATTTTATTTTACTTCTATTTCTATCTTTGCACCATTGCCTTCCGTTTTAGTAATCTTCACATGCTTATGTGAGACGGTTTTAATTTTTCTAAACGATTACCTGGGACAGAATGCGAATATCTAGTTGCCATAGGTATCCACATTACCTTTCTGTGATTTGAGAAGCATTGTGGATGTCTCTATTTTACATAAAAAGGGCCTATCTGTTATGCTTTTCTCTTTTTTTCCCCTTCAAACTTATCTTTATGGAGAGAGACACTATTTTGATACTGCAGAGCACAGAGACCACACCCTACTCTCACCCAGTCTTGCTAGAATGGTTTTTTGATTAAAGCAAAGTAGAACTCAAAGGGTCGAAGGGCGAATCAAAACTGCTGCTGCTTGTATGCACACTAAATGGAGAGACAACAGACATCTGTCATCAGGGGTAGCACAGAAAGTAATAAAGTGTGCTTGTAAGTGTGGTACTGAAAGGTGACAGAATGCCATAGGGTGCCCAGGGTGGTGTTATTCCTGAAGATTGTTACCAAAGGTGGGATACCAGTGATATCTTCTGAGCGGCACAAACATAACTTGCGGCAAAATCCTGCAGAAATGTCAATGAATTTATTAAATAAGGTCTTAAATATAGAGAGGAGGGAAGAGACAGGGTTAGGAAAACAAATAGACATCAGATCTGCTTTTCTTTTGGAATTAAAATTTCATGCTTCATGTTGAAAATAAGTGTAGGAAATAGAGGTGCAATGGCACAGCAAGTAGACATGCACGTGTGAGCTGTGGTTCGGGGGATGTAGCTAATAGTAACAATACACTGTAAGGGGTTTCTCTATGGCTTGGCAAGCTAAATATAAACTTCTCCCAAAACTTTGACTTTGCTTGCTAGCCTGTATCTTCTTTAGTGTGGCTGTGCCAAGCAAATAGGATCTGTTTAGTTGCCTTCAGCCTGAAAGCTGAATGAGAAATTGAAGAAGCTTTTTTTGAAGTAGCTTTCTCTTCTCTGCTCTCTCTTGCTCTGAGTATTTATGCCTGTGTACTAAATCCATATAACTTGGAAACACCATATAATACAGAGTTGCTTGAATTCCTCTCTCTCATTTATGGCTACAATATTCAGTGGTTTAAGATCAGGACATTAATTGTGTCATTGACATCACCAAGAGGCAAGACCAGTTCCTAAAATTTCTTATTCCTGGCACTGGATTGTGCTGTTTTAAACCACATCTCTCTTTAGATGACTGAAAAGAAAAGATACCCCTTCTGCATTTAGGTCATGAGATTCAGCGTAAGTACTTATAGACAGTGCCAAAGGCAGAGAAAATTGGATGGGAAGGGCATCTGGGGAGTTGTTTTCTGCTCACTGTCTGTGGCTGTGGTGCTTAGTGATTTGCTACAGCCATGCTATTTTCCCTGTTTCTCGTTGTGCATTATAATTCAGGGCAAAAAACTACCATGCCAGTACTGAGGAAGTACTGCCAGACCCAAGGAAGGCCTAGGACATCTGATTCCCTCTGAAAGAGGTGGTATGCCCTGTTCCTGGTAGGGAATTCCATCGCTTATTGCACAAAATTCTAGTTATGCAATGTTACAAAAACAATTAAAAAGAAATTTTAATCAGAAAATTTTAATTTAAAAAGAAAAAGCATTTAAAAATTGCTGTATATGATGACTGATCAGTGTAAAAATTTATATCCTAACAAGGTCATTATTGGCAAAAGCTTCAATTCCAGCAATATTTATTTCTCAGTTAAAAAAAAAAAATCTAATGTTCAGCTCAACAGGTGCCCATTTCAATGTAGTATTGAGACACATCAATTGGTGAAATGGAGTACTTCATAAGAGAAACCATTATAGAGACAACAGCAACAATCATGTTTTGTGTTATCATTCCTGCTGCCTAATTTTTCAACAGTGAAAGCTTTAATAAATCCTTTCAAAAAATTAATCACTACTTCTATTCTGCACATAGAATGAGTTTGGGAAACTTAAACCCTGTGAGTGTCCAGCTGTTTAAAGAATGATTATTGAAAAGAATGGGATGGAATAGGTAGTCATGTCAAGGGAATATCCTTATCACTACTATTGTCTTGTAATCACATGTGGTATGGAAATGCAATTAGCCATTGTGAAGTTCTGCTTTTTTTGTCAAAATTATTCTTGTTTTCCAAGAAAACAGTACACATGAACCCTATTCTTGGATTCAAAGTATAAATTTCAGTGCAGTGAAGGATGTTTGAGGGTAGTGGTATTGAATGAGTATTTTTACTTCCATTTCTTTTTAATGGTGTCATTTTCTTGCTTTTAATATTGATCTACATTTTTATGTTATTTAACTCGAATCTAATTTCCTAATATTATATCAGAAAAAAAATAACTTTAATAACTTTGGAAATATTGAGGCCTGTATTATGTTGGAGATTAGACTACAAATTTAGAAGAGATGACTTTGCTTTTTTATGGGAATAAACAGGGATGTGTTAAATAAACAGAGCATCACATGCATCTGGATGTTTAGCACAGTGATGTTGTAAAAAGACAAAATTTTTCAATAACTCAGTTGCTTTCAATGCTTCTTATTCATATGAGCAAACTCTTTAGTGCATGCCATGAACCATAAAAACCTGGAGACAGTAAGATTAATATCCCTAGAGAAACTAAGCGTTTAAAAATGTTTTATATATAAATTGCAGATTCACATGCATTTGTTCTGCAATACACATCGCCAGACACCCACTGGAGTAGGACAGACTCTCAGTGTGGCCATCAGTAAAATGCCATCAGGGGCTGTTTTTTTAGTAGTCAAGGATGTGTTTCACTGTTCATCCAACACACATGGCCAGGTCTGACTGGAGGAAGCAGTAGTAATTCAGGAAGTTAGTGACAGAGATGGAAGGACTCTCTCCATCCTCCTTCAGTATTTAGAGAACGTCCTCTTGAAAAGTCCTGAACAAACAGAGCAAGGAGCGACAGGTGTGCTAATAGACACACATTTTATAGAATCCAACTTCATCTGCAAGGGCTGGATCCTCAGCCTCTGCCTCAAGACATGCCTCAAGCATTTGAAAGCCTTAACAGCATTTAGCTTGACCCGTGGCTGGCTAAAAGACATACTTGAGGAAAAAAAAATAATCTCATTTCCATCTATGCCCTCTAAGAAAGGAACTCACAAAACTAATTTCTGCTGTTTCAGGCTTGAAAATAGCTTTTCAGCCCTAAAACTGTCCACAAAACAGACAGCAGGTATTTTAAAACCTGAGGCTCCCTAGGAGATTGCAACTTTTTTCAGTGTATCTGGTAAACTTTGTTGGATGTTTATAAACTAAATTACTGAGATTCATGCAAGTAACCTAGTAACTTAAAGAGCTGATTGATTGCATGTATGAATGAATGAATATAGATGCAGAGGTAGCATAGCTTGGTAAATTCACCTCAACACTTCCACTCTATTTATTTTTTGTTAGGCTAAATGCTTTTGAGAAAACTACATGACAAGCCAGTGTTGGATTAGGCATCTTCAGCTGAAGAACCCTGCACCTTGGGAAGGCCATGATTCTCTAAGGTAAAAAGAGAAAGAAAATAATTTCTATAAGGAAAAAGAAATACGGATCCAGAGTGAGTCAGACACTACCAGTATAGCTGCAGCACCAAGTACTTCCCAGTTTCAGCTGTCCACACTAAACAGTAGTGTCCTGTGTTCACACAGTACAAGTTGCCATGTTCAACTCATCCTCTGATGAACTGTGTTGCCACATCTCTGTGGAAAGCCATAAGGGAGCATGTTACGGTCTGAGCAGAATCTGAAGAATTTCTTCCAGCTGTCACTTCTGAGAAGGTAATGATTCATACCCAATTAATTCAAAAGGAGTGACCGTTCATTTATTTTTTAATCATAAAATTTGCCACAATTTCAATTTAAGTTGTGCTCCAGGCCAGAGCTTACAAAGTTTGGTTTGATGGGAGTTTAGCAAAGAGCTTTTTAAAACTGCTGGAGCAATGCTTGGTTTTGGATCAGAATCTAATTCGTTGCTGAGTCACAGGTGACTAAGGATGTCCAATTCTGTCTCACATATTTAGATTTTACCCACTTGCTCTAATTTATGCAAAAATTGAAAAAACAGCAGACAGACAGCTCAGGCATGCTGGCGTACTTGGGTTGTGTCTCACCACAAAATCTGGAATGATGCTTTTAACCACATGAAGTTATTTTTCTGACTATCTATCTTTCTACAAAAGAACACAGCACAGAGTTCAGGAGGACAATGTGCTGCAGTTTATTGCTGAAGTGGAAATAACACTGGAAGTTCAACAGCTAATTTAGCTTGCTGCTAGTTAGAAGTAATATAAAGTTCTTGACCCCCTTTTTTCAGTAATTGATGTAGCATCAACAAGGTGTTTGGGCAAAGTTATGGCTATCCCTACTGGAGAAAAACAATAAATGACAGATGTGACTTAGATACATCACCTTTTACCTGGACAAGACGAGCTGTTAGATGAAAGACATGCCATGCTGAGGCTTTGCACTGTGCTGGGCATTAGGGGCAGCTCTGAGCTCCACATCGCAATGCAATATGAACAGCAGCAGTCATACACTTCCTTTTGGCATTAGAATTTCAGGACTAGAATGTGAAAAAGTCCAGTTATTTTCCAGGTCTGATCCTAAAGCAGAGCATCAAGCAAGGCTTTCAAAAGTCCCAGTAAACTTAAGCCAATAGGGAGCATAGCTAAAAAAATCTCATTCCTTATTTATATATTTATAGCTTCATATGTCTTATGAATAAAGTAAAAGCCACTTTAAGTATAAGCAGTCACATTCAGTATTAGTGAAATACAGAATCAACACACTGGTAACATACCTTCAAAGAAAATTCTAATAAATATAGGAGTTTCAGGATAAACATCAGAGCAGGGCTGAGCTTTGCTTTGCTCTGAAAAGTCATCCCTCTAATGGCCGTGTCTCTGAATCAGATATTTTAATCCTCTTAGAAGACTTAAAATGATCCACTCAGAGAGTTACTCTGCCATTTCTATATTTAACTAATAGCAAAACTTTGACAGGAAATTAATTTTGATCACAAAATTCTGATCATGAAATGTCTTAATGAGAGAAATTTATCCATTTTACTGGCAACCAAGGAAAGAAGACTTCGTTTGAAGACAGGTAATCGGTTTCCCAACCTTTGAAAAATCCAAGTGATTTGATATGTATGTAGGACAACAAAATATAAACCTGCATGGACTGCTCATTCAGATGTGCTGAACAGAGAAGGCTCCTACTTTTATAAGCTTTTTAATTTCACTGGTATTAAGATGGAAGTCACAAATGCAGTAATAAATATAGAATAATTACTCTGGCAGCCAATTCCATGATCATCTTGCTTTGGCCCCAGAGTCAAGTGATAATAACTGGACTCAGGTAGTGCTATGTTGCTCCAACTGATGGATTTTCCTCAAGTACCTGTGCACCTCTTGTTATGTCCACCTTCCTTGTGAACATTTACACAGGCTTTTTTTTTTTTTTTTTTTTGCCAGAATAAATACATGGCAATTAGGCCAGATTCAACCTGCAAGGCACAGGCAGCCTTGCAACTGAAATTTTTCTTCAGTCACTAGTGTAATAGACCAACATTCTTCAGAAACCTTCTTCTGATTATACTATCACCATGCAGACCTTACTATCACTTAAAATAGCAGTGTATGCCAGACTTCTGACCTACAAACCAGGACAGCGGTGCTTTGATTTTCCACCATTGATGCAGTAATGTCATACTGTTATTTTTAAACACTTGGAACGTACCATGCCACCCAATCTGGTATTAGCAAGTCTTGCCTAGGAGATTTCTTTTCTTCTGCTGCTCCAGTGGAGCAGTTCATGCTGCTTTTTCCTGTCTTTAGCTCAGCACTAGCATTTGAGATACAAGCAGGAAAAATGGGGTTTTGTTTAAAAATGTGCTTGGTTTCTAAATATTTTTAAGAGTGATCATGAATGATTATTAGAAATAGCAGGTATCTTTACAAATATAAAAGAAATAAGGTTCAACGAAGCTGAAATGAAACCAATTTTCCACTATTCAAGATAGTAGTACCGTGTTATCAATGGAAACAGAATTGCATTCAAAGAAAAACCTGTCACTTTTTTGTGTCCTTCACTGAAGCCTGAAGATGCTGCAGAGATTTTGTATATCAGTTTTTGAAAATAAAGTGCATGATCATTCAAATACAGTCCCATGATGCATTCACATTATTTGACTTAAATACTTACACAATTTCTGACTACTGATTCACAACCAGGTCTGGTTAAGCTAATTTGTAGTGACTTTACCCACAGAACTGTAATACACAGCCCCACTTACACTTCAGTTGAAGAAGTCAAATAACCCCAACACCTAAAACTAATGTATGACTGCTAGGGCTAATGCTACCCCTGTTTAGTAAGCCTGACATCAGCCTTGTTTCTGGCACGAGCAGCACACTCAGCTTGGTTTCCTAAAGTGGCATCCTCAGAGACATTGAGTCATCTCTGAACCTGTGGGTGAAGATGATAGTGATGACGATGCTCCTGGAAGCATTTCTAACTTCCCACTCAGTGAACAAAGCTCCCTGTTTTGTTTGGCATGCACTGAGTGAGGTTACACTGAACCTCAGGGGAAGAAGGTTCTGAAAGACTGACATCTTCAGCAAAGATGTGAGTTTTTCTGGCCGTCTCGGAGGGGTTTCAAAGCAACTCTGCCTTCTGGCCTTAAGTGACAGAATGACTCTCTTGCTTGTTCAATGAGAAGTTAGTGCTACTGCTGAAAGAACTGCTGCTGTTTGCACTGATCTATGCTCCTGTTGGGGTCTGAGAAAGGGGATTTATCAGGCAAAAAGTCCAAAACCCCATTTTTACTCTTGGCCTGTACCCACCAGCATTCCACCACCCCCATTTACAGTTCTGGGAAGGGATGTTGTAGCATAGAGCAGCTGTTCAGGGGACCACCTTGCAGGAGGTGAAGATGGGATATCTGCATGGAATGGAGCAGATAGGCATCTTGGGAGGGAGAGACATGAACTGCAGAGAGAGACCTTTGTTAGCCTCCTACAGTCCTCTCAAATTTATCCCTTCTAAGGAAATGGATAGAACATCTAATTAGAAGGATCCTTAAACCAAAGTAGTTGCTGATATTTCTTCCTCTGTCTTGGTGAGTATAGCAAGTCCTGTGCAGTGTTTTTTTCTACAGCAGCAGTAGTTCCCATCCTCCTGTCTTGAATTTCTGGTGATGCTTCTGCCTGCTGGGCTTGAGGATGGCTCTCTAATGCAGCAGTCCCAGCAGCAGCAGTTCCACTTCTATGCTTTAAGGCACTCTTGCCAGCAATAGCATGGATCTACTTGACTCCTTACAATAAAAGACAATAAAAGACTAGAGTTCGAAAATCACCATTGTAGGTTTTAATACTGAACTCATGCCACTTGCAAACATGGGATTTCTAAGTGAATCATTGCAACACAGTAAAACCTCCAGAGACTGCAGAAACCTAGGCAGGAACTGTAGCAATTAAAAACAAACAAACAAACAAGCAAGCAAACAAAACAAACCCCCACATACTCTGTCATTTTACAGTCTGTACAGTTTTTGTGACGTGGCATAATACTTGAAAAATATTTCGCTATTTTGGTGAAGACAGACAAGCCACAGCTCTCACAGGTTTTTCTTGTAACAGAGCTTCCCAACGAGAATTTTGGAATATGAATGTCTCACATCAGCTTCACCTCAGCTATGTGTGACTCAGTTGTGAATCTTAAAGGATCAGGTGTCTTTTTAGACATCTTTCCAGTAAAACAATTGAAGTGTATGAAAAATGCTGCAGAATTGAGGTTTAGGTCATGCATGGCTCTACCATGTCAGTGGCTTCATTACCCATCTGTGCATTGACAATAGTTATCCAAATAAATTGATATAGAGGTGTGCTCTGTTTCTTGAGATACTGAACAAAATATCTGAGCCTATGGCTCCTCTCTCTAAAGCAGGGAGATTCTCACACTTGGTTCTATATTTAGTGCTGATGGAGGATTTACATGGAACACTTAGAGTAAACAGACCTACATGGCAGCAATAATTAGAGTTCCCAAAGTAGGTGTTGGTGCTTAATGTTACATGTGAACTGCAGAAATGTAGGTTACTCCAGACAGAGTATTCTCTGATGTTATCCACTATTTGCAGAAAACCAATGGATGACAGAATTCCCACTTCATAGAGCAAAAAGGGTGGAGGACATTGTACTTGCACTCCCTTTGATGCCTTATGTTTTAGCTTCCATATTTTCCAGATTCTGTACTGCATTAGTGGGTGACTCTGAACTTCATATAAATTGTTAGCAAGTTCTCTTCACAGTTTAGTTAGACAAAACAATCCTTTTCCAGCCCAAGAACCAAGGGCACCATTGCAGTTTCAGGCTCAAGAAGTATAAACAACAGAGGATTGAGGAGAGCAATCTGGGAGGATGGGACTTCATAACCTGAAGCTGTAATTGGACAATGATCCCAATATGTAAAAGGACCAAAACTTATAAAAGTGTGAAAATTTGTGACTCAAGAGTCCATCTTGGGTGTAGCCTCGGGTGGGCCCTTGTACTGCCCAAGGTGTATCCTTTGAAGGCCTTTCAATAAATACCTACTTTATTCCTTTAACACTGTCTAGCTACCTCTGTTCTAGGTAGCCTCTCAAGGCATCACCTTGAGAAAATATGACATGGGTATAAAATCTTTCACTGCTTTTGCTTTACCCACAGGGCTTAATTAGGTCCGATGAAGGTTAATAACTACAAATAGGTAAGTCTCAAAGTTTACAACATTCAGATTTTATCTGAATGAGCACCTTTTACTTCAGAGGCCAATTATTCTTCTCACTTCGACGGAGATTAATAGAGAGGGTGACCTGCTCTCAGGGCAAACAGCCTAGTGAGCCCTCTGCTCAGCTTTGAAGGGGCTGTCATCCAGGAGGCATCAGGAAATCCACAGCTGCAATCTGCCGCTTTTTGGTTCTCAGGAGAAGGATTTCACTGCATCGCTGTGTCTGGTGAGTGAGTTCCTTCACACACCTAGAAGATGTTAAGCATGTTATTTAGATGTCAAGGGCTAGCTACTGTGTCCCTCTGCAACAGAATGATGAAATGGACTGTCCTTTTTTTTTTTTTTTTTTTTTTTTTTTTTTTTTTTTGTGAGAAGCTTTGCCTTTAAGCATTTTCAGGAGTGTTTTCTTTTTCCAATCAAATGGCTTCTAGAAAATCTGTTTAAATTCATTGCTTTCCCTTGCATATATACTGCAGAATGCCAGAAAGCAACTGGTGGGAGTAGCCTTCATTCTGGACACTTAGCACTTTCATCCATAAAACACCTCACACATAAGAGCTGTTCCTCATGATGTTCTGTAGGTAAAGCATTAGAGCTAGATGAGTAATTCACTACCAACAGTTTAAAGAATTAAACCCCATTTTGCCTGTAAACTATGGCCAACTCACTTCAGTGTGTTTGTTTTTCCATTCCAGTCCCCATCTCTCCACTGCACTTTTGCATAACACGTGGAATTGGTATTTCTGGTGCTCTTCCTTAGGAGATGTGGCACTATGTGATCCCTTGACCACATATGGAAATTTCAAACATCAAAAATGGATACTGCCAGTGGTTCTTGTTCCAGTTCTTTGGGAAAACCGTGTCGTCTTAAGTGCACAGCTTTGTGGATAAGTTGACAAATTGCACGATGTTCAGTGAGGGACTTCCCACTCCCCCTCCCAGAAACCACCTTACTCATGGCCACACATTCCCAGCTCTTCTCTTGGGTGGGCTCTGGTGATTGCCAGGCCTGTCTGTGAACTGCCATGGACGTCCCTAAGAGCAGAAGGCAAAAGCAGTGAACAGCTCTGGCCAGCTAACTGCTGCGTTAGCAGGTTAAACTGACCCATGGAAAAGAGTGAAGAGTGCCAGAGCTGGAATGGTTGATCTGGGCAGTCAGGAGAGAGGCCAGGGAGTAAGGAAAGCAGGGCCACTGGTGGACAAGAAGACAATGCCCCTTCTGAATGTGTCTCTCAGTCAGTTCTTTATAGTGATGGGAAAAAAATGACACTTTTCTGTTTCTTCCTTTTCAATTATGGGGGCGAGCGGTCTTAGTGTTGAAAAGAATCATGAATAAATAGGGAAATATAGTAAGAATACAAAAAAAGAAAAAGTATTTTTATAATATTTGACCAACAGATCTCTTATCTCCTTTGTTAGAAGCAGGAAATTGTGTGTTGTACTTTTTCATTTATTTAAGGAATCTGTGTCATCTGCTATTTTCCATGACCAGCCAATGCCCTCAAGGCTTTGCATTGCACCAACTCTGGTAGTCCTCAGACAGAAAATTCATGAATGCAAGGCAGATGAGACAGTCCAGAGCTCAAGAAAAGCTGAAGGAGAAAGTAGCGAAGTGAATAATTTCCCAACAACTCCTCATCATGTTGTGGATATAACTGAAAATCCAAAATGTGGTTATACATAATGTGAGGCCACAGAGCTATCATCTATTGCTCTCTTTCAGGTTTTGCATGAAATTTTATTTACTTTTCTAGCTTATCAGCATAAATGCATGCAGAAAATAATTTTGTAAATCCTAGAGCAATTGCATGACAGAAAAAGTGCTCAGTTAATTATATATTACTGGAAATATGTTGCTCTGGATTGATTGCCTTGTTTTGGAAAGAACTTGTACATGAAATATTTAATGAAGAATAACAATAGGAAGCAGGAAATCCAAAATCCAAGAGAAGAAATAAATCTGAAGGAAATAGAGTAGGGCAAAAAAGCACCGAAAAAATAAAAGAGCTTTTGTTTCCAGGAAAAAGTGGTGAATATTGTTAGTCAGTTGACTCATAGTCATATCAGGTTGTTCAGGGTTTTCATTCAGGAGGTTGCTTAAATATGTCTCTTTGCATCTGAATAATTCCACTGGGACTACTTACATACTTAATTTAAACATGTATTTAAAATGCTTGCCTTCTGAAGGATAAAGTACACAAAGACTGAGTAACACATCTTGGTGTGATGCTAAAACAGCTGCATGCTCTGTGCCAGATGCAATTCTTAGAACTGCCGCATCTGGTCACATGTATGTGTTCTGGTTCTGCATTAGCAACATCTGCAAGTTTTGCTCCTTTTAGCTGGGAGTGAATCCAGTGATCTATTTTGGGAATTACTCTCCTGCCAGACCACCCCTAGCAAACTACCTCCATTCATAACAGGAGAGTTCATAATCTGTTCTTCTAAACTTTTTCTTAATTATAAAGAGCTTAAAACTGTGAATGGTACTATTAAGTCATTGAATCTCACTATTTTTTAGCTAATTACTAACATTATTTCTATTTTGGGGGGTTATATTTTCATCTTTGGAATTCAATCAGATTTTCTCCCATAAAGCCAAGTTTCATCATTATTCTGTGCTAAAGGCTGAATTTTAAAGCGTGCCAATACAGCTGGCATGACATTGGCCTTTCTAATTCAAGGACACAAAGGATTACCCTAAACCATAAGCAGAAAAAAAATCACATTTGTTCTATTAATCAAGGTTTTGGTGGTTTTTTTTGACAAATATGATTCATACTCGCCTCACAGCAAGGTCTCTGAGCAACTTGGTGTTTCCTGGAAGCCCTTTGGTTAGTAAGAGCTGAGCATTGAACCATGCAGTTTGTCACCTGCCACACTATTTACAGAGCCAATGGATGGGAACAAAATAGTGCAGAGCAGAAACTGTCAATAATTCACATCTAGTCACTGCTGACATATAAGGTATTGTCAAGAAAACTTCAGCAAGTCTCATCATTTCAGTTCATAAGCAGTAGAAGATTCTCTTTCTTTCAGCTCGTGATTTCTCCACAGATATTTCTCCAACTATATGTAAAAAAATTGAAAATAAATAAAAAGAAATAAGACATTTTTGGAAACCAGAAATTACCGTGTTCCCTATAAAACTTAGAATTGTTATAGTTGGTGTGGCAGGAATGATGGAGCTCTTGCCTTCAGGAATAGAAGGAAACAAAGGAACAAGCTGTTCTTTGGGCAGAGGAAACAAAAAGCCTGACTTTCAACATATCTTTCTTCCACTCTTTCACTCTCTTACGTCTTTTGAGTCTCTGATTGCCCAAGAAAAATAAGATTGTCATTTTATTTCTCTTCTTTTCCAGTGGGAACTAACAGCTCTTTATCTTCTCACTTTATTTTCACCAAACTCAGAGAATCTTTATCACATCTGATTGAAATTCAGCAATGGATTAGAAATCAGAAGACCAGCTTGTACCTACATATGCAGAATGAGTGATGAAACAAGCCTCATTTCAGTGGGAGATCAAGCTAACATCCTCCCACTCAGTGAGATATTTCTGAAATTTTACTCTAGAAACCAAGGCAGTTCTGTCTGCCACAGAGAAAATGTCCACAATCAAAAGCAAACAGAAAACGTCAACTAAGGCAACTCTTTATTCCATTAACTCAGTATAATGGGCATGAAAATGAGGAGTGAGAAGACACACTGCCACCTCACAGTTCAGAGAGTTTGTGCCATGAGCGAGTCAGCACGACTGAGCACGGCTGAGGGCAGCAGGCTCCATCCTCTAGGGCTGCCCACAGGGGATGTCTGGGGGGAGTAACGAGTGCTGGAATTGTTTGAGGCTCTGTGAAAGACCACAGCCTCCTATGTTCACACAAGTCTTGCCCAACATCATCCTCATTTTCTGACAGCCTTAGTTTAATAATGAATTTTAGACAGGGCTTGAATGAAAGATGCTTTATAATATCCTGCGAAGTTCTGAGTGACTCCGCTGAAGGTTTCCTCATGTCTTTGATGAGAGATCCCTGGCTATGTAAAAATCTTTCTTGATTAGTGAAGTCAGCTGCTGTTGGGATGACTTGGGTGGATTTATTTCCTCTTTTAAATTCAAATTACCTCCAAATAAGTTTTCAAGGCACTGCCTATAGATTAAAGGATAGGAGGAATGTGACACAGAATATTTCAGTAGAAGATTTTCCTCAGAAAACTAATCACTTGGGATTCTAGTTCTGTTAAATGAGTTATCTGAACAGGCTCAGAAGTTTTAGCTGCAGTATATCTCTGACCCAAAAAGTTACTTAACACAGTCAACATTCCATAGAGGGCAGCTCAACAAGGGCACCCTGTGTCTCTCAAGGAGCATTTGAGATGTTGGAAATCACATCTTTTGTGCTCTCATGCCTTACTCATGATTCGGTTTTCCTCCTGCTCCATCCAGGAAGCCTTTTCTCATTAAGATTTGGGGAACAGGATAGGTTCAGCAGGACTTGGGAGGTCTCATAGCAGGATAGTGTGGCTGACTGCCCATCAGCAGCCCTGAGTCCCTCACTCCCAGGCACCTGCTGGGGTGGGCAACTAAGTGGGAGGGCTGAGGGGATGGGTAAACCCACGAAAGATCCTTGGCAGATGTAAGGAAAGTGTGGTGGCAGAGGAGTGGGGGAGATACACATGCCACAATGGCAAAGAAATTAAAGGAGAGAGGTTCTCAGCTGGAGAGCTGAGAATGAGAAGATCAGGTAGAGGAAGAGCAGAGGATCTCTGCAAGCACCTGAAAAGGAGAAAGCAAGTTTAAAGATTCACTTTTTCAAGGACCTGTACATGCAAGCCACAGGCTCATTTTGATTTTACACCTTCTGGAAATTCAGAGCTATGAATGAATTGTTATATGACATGCTTCTGGTCTCTTGATTTATTTTGTTTCAAGGACAGGTTTAAAAAGAAGCATTTCTTTTGCAGTTTGAGAATAAAGGAGGGCTGCATTTAAAATATACATTTTAACAGGAAGGAGGCAGTAAATAACAAACATATCCATAGGTTTGTGCTCCCTTACATAATAGAAATATTGAGTACATTTTTGTACAGGTTAAGAAACAGTGAAATTTCTTCTATCGTAAAAGTCTCTCACGCCACTTTGAACACATTTTATGAACTAACTTTAGGACTCTATGTAAATCTGCTCAGTATTCTGAGAAAGGAGGGGGTTATTAATCTGGAAAAAGTGTCTTTGCTTAGAGCCAACTTTAGACTCTGTTTAAAATAGGAATTTTTAACAAGTGAATAGTATTCCCTCAGTTGCCCTTATATTAGCTTTCTTTTATAGGTACTGGGCAGTATAATTTCACTCCTGGAAAAAAGTTTTTACATCCCTGAACAGATATTAAACATGATCAGCATAACATCAGTGAATCTGACAAGATTCAGCCCACACAGTTTGTTCCTCTGGAGCTGACAGAGCTTTTGCTTGCCCTTATATCCCAAACTAATCAAAAAGAAAGACTGAATGAGCTCCGAGAACTGAAGCAAA
The DNA here is from genome assembly GCA_017589585.1 of Phylloscopus whistleri. NCBI lineage: Eukaryota > Metazoa > Chordata > Aves > Passeriformes > Phylloscopidae > Phylloscopus > Phylloscopus whistleri. The sequence goes on along the minus strand of JADMLD010000068.1, from coordinate 2,262,989 downwards.
TGAAGTCAAATACTAGACAATTTTAACAAAAATAATAAGGTTTCAGTAATCAGTGAACATACCAATTCTGCTGAAATGAAATTTCTCTGTGAGCCAAGTACAAGACATGTTTAATTCAATATTATTGCCAAATCTTGACTGGCTGTGGAGAGCCCTATCTCCAGACCTTCAAATCTAGCCTACTCCAGCCTCATTTAGGGATCCCGTCACTTGCATTCTCTTGCAAATGTACCTACTTTTAAAGGGTGCTGCCATTGTCAGGTTTCAATGAAAGAGTTGTCATGAGTCTGAATTCATGTTATACTGATTTGGTGGTTTAAAATTTGAGCCTATGGATACGCCTATTTCTTTTAGACTGTGGCATAATTTTAAATGTTTGATTATTTAATTTACTTAGTGAAATTGGAGTAAATTAACTTGATACTATTTAAGTTGGAACATAATTTCAATGGTGTAATTCATAGAAGACAGGCAAATTAATGGCCTTTAGCTATTCCTTTGGATCTTTGCCATTTGAGCCCACTGGTTTCCCAGTCTTGACAGTCATGCTGGTAGGTCATACAATGTTGACTGTTGCATAACGTTGCATTTTCCTTTTAGTCTCCCCCAAGCTAAAGATAAAGGAGATGCAAGTGGCAGAACTTTAATGAGTCACAGCTCATCTCCCTGCTTCTGTCAGGCCAGAGCCACCCTGATCACAAAAGTCATCATGTAGTGGGAAGGCACACAGCCTTCCTATTAGCATCCTGTCTGTAAAATCCTGTGCAGAGTCTGACAGACTGCTTTGTGCTATGGACTTTCTGCCCTGGCCTTAAGCCAAATTACTCCTTTGCATAAGGCATGTGCAAGATGCTTGGGGCTGTTTCTGAATGAGACCCATGTGCTTTTGTCCTTCTTTATCTCCCATGCCCATGCATGCTGGTTTTGGCTGGGGTTTTGGTCAATTTTCTTTACAGTGGATGGTATGGGGCTATGTTTTGAATTCATGCTGGACAGAAGGCTGATAAAATAGAGATGTTTTTGTTATTGCTGAGCAGGACTTACACAGAGCCAAGGCTGTTTTGGTTTTTGTACTGCTGATGGGGAAGTTGTGGCTGTATGGGATGTTGGGAGGAGACACATCCAGGACCAAAGGGGTATTCCAGATCATCTGACATCATGCCTAGCATATAAACATGGGGGAAAGAAAGAGGAACTGCAGGAATATGTTTGGAGTGTTGGAGTTTGTCTTCCCAAGTAACTGTACCATGTAATTTCCCTGCTTTCCTGGGAAAGGCTGGACACCTGCCTGCCCATGGGAAGAAGTGAATTCCATGTTTTGCTTTGTTTGTGTGTGTGGATTTTACTTTCCCTACTAAACTATCTTTATCTCAACCCACAAGTTCTTCAGCTTTTACCCTTCCTATTGTCTCCCCAGTCCTGCTGGTGGGAGAGTGAGTAAGCAGTTGCTCAGTGCTTGATGGCAGGCTGGAGTTAAACCATGACACAATGATTTTCTATGCCTTTGTAGAGCTCATCCTTCATATTTCATGCTGAACCAGAGGAACTACCATGGTTAGCCTCTGTATAGCCATCAACCTCACTTTCACATAACCATCTTATACCCATATTCAAAACTTTGCAATGCTTTCTTCTCCCAGTGTTTCATTGTCTTCTGCTATTCTAAGAAATTTCATCCCTTTCTGTTCCAGTACCAGAGTGGTGGCATCTGAGACATTTATGTGTTTACTATGTTTCAACATGTAAAGAAGAGATCTTATTTTGTGTTGTGTCAACTTCAGAAAATGCAAAATCTAATCACTTCTGCTCATGGCCCCTCTTCCTTTATGAGATCTTTAAAAAGGCTATGATTAACATATTCCTCCTTACTGTCATATATATCTGGATATGGCTAGTAACAGTGTTGCTTTGTCTGTGTTATACTTCAGAAAAACTAATTTTAGAGTGGTGCTGTATCTATTATTGTTAGAATTTCCCCTTATACTAAAAACCATAAACAGGTTCTTGTCAAATTGTTGAAGATGTGCATACTGGACATTAATTTCTTTCTTTCCTCCTTCATTCATGGTTGTAGTATGTCCCTTTATGAAGGGCTAGGTCAGGTGCAGCCCCTTGGAGGGTAAAGCAGATGGTTCCTGTCTATCCAGCAGCTGGGCATACGTGGGTGGAAAAACTTTGCAAGACAGCTGAGTGTGGCACGCAGAAGTGTTACAGCAGAGAACTGGGATCCTGCAGCTCAGGAGGAGCAGACAGACAGACTTCAGAAGCTGGTGGAAAAGACTACCTAGGATGAGAGGGGATTAGTCAAGTTTGCGACAAACTAAGAAAGTCACTGAGTTGACCGAAAGCAAACCTGTAACCAAGGAAGACATATTTAGGAAACCTAAATTATTTATTATCTTTATTTTTAATTTGCTTGGTAGTTTTGTGCTTTTTCTTTTCAATCTTTTGGTTTTGGTTCAAGGTTTAATAAAAAAATTGCTTTCTGAGTTTCAAGTCTTTCAATCTTCTTTGGGGATCTCATTATAAAGAAAAGGTCTAGGCAGTTCACTTGCAAAACCTTGGCTGATTCTGGTTTCAGTGACAGTTAGGTAGTTAAGAGACACTAAATATCTCCCTTGGTCGTAAGCTTCAAACCTCTGATCATAATGAGTAACTTCAGTGCAACAAAAGACCGATTTCTGTGAAATTCAGTTTTTGTACCATTTGCACAACTTAACGACACCATCTTACAGGGTCCAGGTGAACTGAGCTGTATTCAAAAACCTGTGAGTACCATGCTCTAGGGGACCCTGCTTGAGCAGGGAGGTTGGACTAGATGACCTCCAGTCATCCTTTCCAGTCCTATCTGTTCTGTGGTTCTGTGAACAAGCAGTAAGTACAGCAGTACTACTTTTGGACTATTTTGTCTGTTTGGGGTTTGGAAGTTTCTGCAGTTGATACATCAAGAGGAATCTTAGTCAATATATGTTTCTATCTAGATCACTGGCTCTTTGGGGCTGGTGGTAGCAAACCTCGGCTGTCATCTCCCTAATAACTAAATGTAGGTAAACCTGATCCAGGGAGGCATTGCCTAGATGTTGCTTGTTGTGCCTTCAGATTAAAAATTTGCATCTGACTTGGTGTTTGCTCCTTGTCCTGAATCCTGCAGTATTGATTTAATCTCCTGGTGTTTTAGTGTTGGCCACTCCTTTGCCTTTCTTTTTCATTTCATGTAGTATCCTAATATTCCTCCACGCTGACAGTCCAGCAAACATCAACTCCTTCTTATTGTCCTAGAGATTGGTGTCTCTGCAAGGGTGTCAGGATCCTGGCACATCACTCTGAACTTCACACTTCACAAGGGTAGTGGGTGATTTAAACAAACAGAAATAAATAATAAAAATAAATATCACATCGTAGAAGTTTATGTTTTGTTGCAAATCATAGTGAAACTTCCTCATCTGCTCCATCATGATATTTTTGAAATTTATAAAGAATATTTTCAAAAATAACACTCATTTCATTATGTACAAGGTTTCCTCGCCTCTTTGGGGCTCCAACCTAATGTGGAGTTGCTGATGCACTGGGAGAAAGATCTCATATTGAGAAATTTTCAAATTGACAAGCCATCCCTTATGGATTGACTATCTTCTAAAGTGCTAGAGAAAAAAGAAGTGACCAGCCCTGAAATAATTAAACCAGTTTGGTGCTCAATATGTCAGCAAATGATAAGGTGATCCACAGAGACTTGGTAAACATTTGGTAAAGAAAGAAATGCAATGATACAAAAATGGGAAATGATAACAGCAATGAAAATATCCAGGTGGCTCATCTAAAAATGATATGTTTACAGTCTGCTTTTATGTGAAGCAAATCTTAACTGAAGGAAAAATAATCCAAGCTAGGTATTCTGAGGAATAAAAGCAGCAAATGGGCCGTGACTGGAAAGAAAACAAAACTAAACAAGTGAGCTCACCTGCAGAATAAAGAGTCGTAATTGGTGTTTAATGCATTCTGCACTCTAAGACTGATGCTGGTTGTGATAAACAGAGGAAAGAATAGATATCTCAGAAAACAAAAGGATGGGCTAAAAATGGGTAGTTAGAGAGAGAGGCACATCCATACGTGCATGGATATTTACTTGTATGCAGATATACCTGCAAACATAAATCCATGCAGACACGTGTGTACATACAGATATATCTAGCAAGATTTTGTAGTGAGACTCTGCTGCAGTGATGTGTCAGTGATCTGTACTGAGATATATATGTGTGCTGAGAAGCATGAGACTCCCTATGTGCTTAGCTTGTAAGCACAAGGGGCACTTCTTTGCTTTAGAAAAACAATATTTTATAAGCTTTTCTTTGTTATGCAAAAGTTTATGAAGAACTGTGCTGATTCAAACCAGAGTCTGGCCCAGTATTCTGTCCCAGCAGTGTGCAAAGAACAGGGCAAGCACATGATATTTACCTTCATTCATTCCCAGCAGTCAGCTATTTGCAGCTCTGAAGATTTCATAAGATTAGTAGTCTTCAGTGGAGTTTTATCCCAAATACTGATTTAGCTTCTGCTTGTATCCATGTAAATTTTTTGGCATCCAAAATGGGTTGGTCTTTTAGAAAGAGTTTGAGTGCTCCGATGCATTTTGTGGGAAGAGCTATCTCCTTTGGTTTGTTTGCATCAAGCTCGTATCAGACTGGTTTCATGACATCAGATGCACCAGTCCTACACAATAATATTATTAATGTGTCTGTATATATATACACATGTGTTACATATAACTATAAACTATAACTATAAAATGTATTTATTTATTTATTTGTTTGTTTATTTATTTAAAAGCCTGAACTGAGTGAAATTCCTAGGAGGAAGAGAAGTTTGATACGGTGTTGTGGAGAACTGAAGCTGTCTCTGGGGCTGAAATATTTGGGCTCACTGTGTGTGGCAGAAAAGAGGATGCAAGTACAGAGCTGGGAGCCAAGTTCTCCTGAAAAATATCCCAGGGACCAGGAGTTGCTAGGTGAATTTTTCTGCAATTCAGAGAGTCTGTGAGTTGTCATTGAAAGTAGGTTTGAGGAAATGACTCACCTGCAAGGGCACAGTGGGAAGGAGGAGTTATTTATGAACCTTTTAATTTAATTGTTGATATTTAGACTCCATCTGGCAGAGTCACTTCAGATTTTCTCTTCAGACAAGTTAGGGATCTTAGTTAATACTACAGTAAAACCTGACTTGTCTGACTTTAAAGGCTTTTGTCTTGGAGGAGGAGTTCATTGGAGATGAAATCCTGGACAGATCGACCTCAAAGCTGTGGTCAATATTTATTTCCTCAATTATGCTTATTAGTTGTGTCCTGCTTTATCAAAAATTGCCTTGTGTTCCCTACAAAGAGATCCCTAACATCTGCTGCTTATGCTATCTCTGTGAAAATCTCTTTATAATAACCAGGTTGTAAGCATTTTAAAAGGGCCAGTAATCCTCTCTCTGTGACTACTAGAATTTTTCAAAAGGCTTTTTTTTTGTGCAGAGTAGGCTCCTTCTTGATACTGAGCATAAATTCCCTGCACTTGCATTTCTCCATCAGTGAATCTGAGTGACTGATTAAAGACTTAGAAGTTTTTTGGGTTTTTGTTTTGTCTTCTCCTTTTCTTTCATAAAGTAATGTAAAATTTTCATGATTTGTAGGGGCTAGCAGGCCTTTTTTGTCTAGCAGCAAAATGATCTTTCTCATCTGTGACCTACCAATTATTATAAATTTCACTGTTGACAGTTTAAGGTGGCACAAATATTTTAAGTGAAAAGTAACAATTTGCTGGTGCCAGCCCCACAGAAACTTTTACTGTTTAGTACCAGGCTGTTTCCAGAATTGTTCCTTGTCTTACAAATGCAGCTCCCACATTTAATCTAGAGGAAAGTGAAAGGCCAGACAAAACATATGAGAATTTAAAAGCCAAAACTTCACAAAAGATGAAAAATTCAATAAAAATTCCTGAAAGTGTCTGCAACAAAAATACCCTAATACAATGCTTGGTTGCATAGATGGGGAAATACAAGGGATCTCAGTGCTATTTCTGTGTAATGGGAATATGAATTAAGAAGTGGCTCACAAATCATCCAGCACCAAACCAATCTGATATCAACCATTATTTTTTGTTTTATTTAGGTGAGTTGTATCAAAGTGATACTTTTTTATATCTTTTTTTTTTATACATTTCCATATTTTTTTCTTTGTTACCAAGCTTTCTGAAAGTTGAGAAAGCTGTTTTCCTTTATGTGGCTAGTTGCTGAAACCATGGATGTTCTTTCCCTTTACTTAATTTGAATATCCATGTTTGCCACCTTATTGTCTGCCTTCTCTTCTATGAAATAAAGTGTAATTGGTAGTCAGTGTAATATATGTGTTCAGCCTGAGAATTTTTGAAACAATTCCAACCTTTTTGTTTTGAAGAATATGTCTTTCCTATATACCCCATCCACATCCACCCACTCTCAGAATAATTTCTGCAATGCATCATTGTTATATCTTTCCTTATGCCTACATTTTCTCTCTAAATCTTTCACTCTGACTTCAGATACCACACTCACTTGTGAGGTCTCTGGAGTGTCAAACCTTCTAGACAATATTCCAGACAATGGATGTGACTCTGTTTTGAGCAATTTCTACAACTAACTAGTGTATCTCCTTAGACATGTGCCTTTTTTCCCCTTTGGTGCTGTCAGTGAGGCTGTGTGGTAATGGCTTTATTTCTTTACAGAGAGAGCAACTCTGCCAAATGCTAGTGGTGACTGCTCAGTTCTGAAGTTATCACTGTCCTCTTGACATTCTTTCTTCCAGCCTCTTCCAGGTTCACTTTTATTTTCCTTCTGAATATTCCTGGGTTTTGTTTTATTTTCCTTTTAAACCTAGATCGATATGGCACGAAGGAGCTGAAAAGAGAGAAGTCAAAACTTGTAATCTGATCGAGTACATTCTGCAGGCTGGCAAATTTCAGTTTCTTATTCTGTTATGTTTAAGCCTATTTTTGGAAGTATTTTTTATCTCTGTTCCATGTCTCTGAGGCCCACTACAATCTGATTTTGCATTAGAGATTGTACAAACCCCAAAACCAGCATGTCAGACTTGCCAAAGTGAAGTCTGCTATAAATGCTTCAGGGTTTTTGTTTTTGTTTTTGTTTTTTGTTTGTTTGTTTGTTTGGGTTTTTTTTTGTTGTTGTTTTTGGGTTTTTTTTTTTTTTTGTTTTGTTTTGGTTTTGGTTTTTTTTGTGGGTTCTTTTCCCTTTCCTTTCCTTTCCTTTCCTTTCCTTTCCTTTCCTTTCCTTTCCTTTCCTTTCCTTTCCTTTCCTTTCCTTTCCTTTCCTTTCCTTTCCTTTCCTTTCCTTTCCTTTCCTTCCTTCCTTTCCTTCTCCTTCTCCTTCTCCTTCTCCTTCTCCTTCTCCTTCTCCTTCTCCTTCTCCTTCTCCTTCTCCTTCTCCTTCTCCTTCTCCTTCTCCTTCTCCTTCTCCTTCTCCTTCTCCTTCTCCTTCTCCTTCTCCTTCCTTCTCCTTCTCCTTCTCCTTCTCCTTTCACATAGGAAGCCAATTATCTTGCAAACAAGATGTTCTTTCTGGGAATGGAGTATTTTCTATATCTGTATCATGGTTTGTTCTCTTTCACTAACTTTTAGCCTGGCGATTGAAATGCGTGCCCTGGATCCTGCAAATAATTTGTCTGACACCCATGTATTAGAATAGACCTTTATCTCCCTATGCCTTTCCATAGTGTCATCTCTTTTTAGAAGAAAACAAATTCTTGCCTAAATGAGTCTTGCCTTCCAAGAGTCTGTTGTTTCTGTGGAAAATTCTAGATGCATTAATACAATAATACACTGTTGCATTTTGTCATTTGATCTCTTTTGTCTTGTTTCATGATGCTTTTTCTCCTCCATTGAGTATACTAGCTGATAAATATTGGTGACAATTTATAAACAGCCAATATCAGACTAACATTACAACTAACATTAACTGAAGCTTGGGCTGGAGGCTGGGCTGCAGCTACTGTGTGTGTGGATTTGTGTGGAGCTCGCAAATCAGAGAGGATGGACCACTTTGTCAAAATTTACTGACATCCCAAAACACACCACAGTGATCTCAAGGGCACAGGCACTGATGACTGCATTAGTTCATAATCAAATACTGCATTAAGAGCTATCCTAGATCCGTAATTAACTCACTGTGAAGAGTGGACATTGAGAGCCTCATCCTATGAAAGAAACCCCAATATATCCCTGTTTCAGCCAAATTTTAAAAATAACTTCTTTTATTCTTCCTTCTTTATAAATAAAAAGTCCAAAAAGGAATACAAATGTTTTGTTGGGGTTTTTTTTCTGAACAGCTGTTAACCATTGTCTGCACAACCATGATCAGCACAATGGCTTTGATGAGACTAAGCCCACACAGTTTGTTCCTCCAGAGTACACCAAGTTTCCTGCCAGCCGTTTTGTATTCACTACAGCCCAACCTAATAAAAAAGACTGAATGAACTCTCATGATTGATGCAAATAAAGCCAAATGGTGCCACAAAAGAAATAAGATTTTTGTCATTACCAGTCACTTTTATTATGCTGAAAGGGAATATTCTCAGCAAACCTCTGCAAACTATACCTAAGCCATAAATTTTCTCTCTTTTTTGTGTGTGGTGGGTTTTGTTTTTTTTTTTTTTTTGTTTTGGTTTTTTTTATAATTTCTGAGGAGATATACAGTGTTGGCACATTTTAAAGCATCTTTCATGAACTCTGTCCAGATGCCATGTGACAGAAACAGTTTTATAGCGTGTCCTGCTCACTGGCACTGTCAGTACAGCCAGTTTCTTCATCTCCAGGGGTGATGTTTTATCTGGATTTTCTTTACAAAGTGTACATCAATACCTAGGCGTTTTAGCTAGCTCTGCACAGGTCAGCTCAGGTTCAAGCAGGGTTCATATTACCACTGGAAACTCGATCATACACTTGTGTGATTTGAGAGAAAAAAGGGCAAGGTAACTTTAGAAGCTAGAATCCTCTAATTCAATCCCAAAGCATGTTGTCAACTTTTTTCCTACTACCTTGTAGGTTTAATGTTGCACCAGAAGGATTTGACTAGAGGGAAACTAGTATCTGCTAACACTGTTGCTAACATATTGCTTTACTCATGGATTATTTCACTTCAAAATATTTTATTAGCAGCAGAACAGATAGCACTTCCTACTATTAAAATTGGTGAAAGTTGCCCTTGAAACTCCCCTCAGTTTCTCATAACTTTGTCTAGGTTTTAAACCACTGATATTTAAAATTCATGCTGATAAAGTGTCTGCCTCTGTCTGCTTTTGTTTGATTTATTTAGGTATATATTTTCAGTATATTCCAGCTGTTTTAGAGAATAATGCCTGAGAAGCTTTGGTGGTTTCACACAGGTTGAAAAACAAAATGATACTCTGATAGTCTTTTTTTTTTAAGCACCAGTAGTTTTTATTTTCTATTCCTCATTGCCTGAAGTAAGGTCAAGAAGTTTGGTGAGGAGAGACTGTTAGGACAGGGATGTAAAGTTTGTATTTGTACAAGAACTAAGCTGTTTAAAAAAGACTCTTAAAAATGTAGTCATTGCTCATGGAGAAAATGCCCAAATTTCCTATCTCTGTTGAGCACAATCCTGTGTGATGCTGTACAACGTCAGGAAATGCAGCTGTAAGCAGCAGCATTCTCATCATCATTTGGCCAACTGGACTATGAGTAACAAGGTTGTTTCAAAGATCTCCATGCTGTTGTGATGGAGCTCAGAAAACAAAACAAAAGAAAAGAGATCTGCTTCCTTGGAGTGAAAGAGAAGAAGAAAACAAGCCTGTGGAAAAAAGGAGAGTTTGTCAAGGAGTTCCTTAAGGAAAGAGAAATAGGAGTGGAGGTTGGTAAGCAACAGGAGAAAAAGATGCAAAGAGTGGGAAGGCAAAAATAAACTGGGAATAAGAACCAACAGAGGCGGATAAAGAAGGTGAAGGGGGCTGGAAAATAAATACAGTGAGGAAAATGGAAATTTATGAGCAAAGAAGCAGGAAAAGCCCAGACTGCCCAACTGGAAAAACAGATCATATATGTGTGTTAGAGTGCCTTGTGACATTTGCAAGATCTAGTTTGTCCAGTTTGTATGAAATTGTAGAATTTCATGACTGGGACTGGAGGGTATGTTCTGAAAAGGAGAAGGAAACCAAAGATTTAAAAAAAAAAACCCAAACAAACCCAAACATTTTTCAGACTAAATTGTGAAAAAAGAAAAAAAAAAAAAAAAAAGGTGACATGTTTCTCATTCACAGTGTTCAAAAAATTGAATGGAATTTTTGACTTTTTTATCCCTTTAAGCATTGTTACTCCGTAAAATAAAATACATAGAAAAAAGTGATTTTGAATTACAGGTATAACTGTATTATTCTGAAGCTATAGTAAGCTAACATTTTGTAGTAGAGAAAAAATAAATTCAAAGCATTCATGCCAGCACATTCCTCATAATTATTTCTTTTTATTACATCACCAATTTACAAGAAAAAAATGGTCATATAGGAAAGCATCAAACTAATTTTATATTCAATTTTCAGTTTGCTTATGGTGTGCAGTTTTTAGGAATGAGGCTTCCTGTGAGTAGGATAGCACTCACAGAATTTGGGAAATATGCAGGATTTGGAAGGGGTGCAGCTAATGAAAAAAGAATCACAGAAAGTAAATACAGGAAAAGGCATTGAAAATCATAAAAAGCAGTTATTGCACTGATGGTCTTTTTACTGTGTTTTCCTCAGTTTCTGGATATCTGATTTGAGACCTCAGGGTCTCATTTGCAGAAAAAGTGATAACTTTCAAATGCTGTTGAAATCCATGGAAACTGTCTTTTGATACAGTTGCTGTATACAGTAAACCCTTTGAAAAGTAAGTTCAAGGTATTTCAAACAGAGCAACCAGAATTAGTGGGTATTTTTTACCTTAATCTCTCTGTGTTAGGGTTTCCCATCTGTAAAAGGGTGATACTGATACAGCGATGCCAATGTGTGCCAAATGCGGTGTCTACCTCTTATTGCTGGAGTGCTGACCTGTACATCTTCAGCAGTTTTCTTTCCATGCAGGTTTTCTTTTCTGGACTGAGCATGAAAGAGTAATTGCTTTCTTTCTGTGGTCATAATTCAGCAGGAGAAAGTCATGTGAACAATCTTGAACCTCTTACAGAGGCGAATTGGAAAATATTTTTAAACTACTGAACTCAAGTCATTTAATCTTTCCTGCTTACTGCAGTGTATTGAATTTTTGAGACCAAACAGTGTAGACTTCAGCTGGCTTTATAGCCTTGGCTGTTTACAGAGCATTTATATTAAAAAAAAAAAAAAAAAGGTAACACGAGGTAGGTGCTTCTTAAATTTACCATAAAATGAATAAATTTACAGGAATATTAAGAACAGATATGTGAACCTATTGCATAATGGTTAATCATTCTCCATGAGTGACTAACACTTACGACCTTTATTCTCCAATTAGGTTTATAGATGCAGAAAGGCAAAATTGCAAGAGACATTGCAAATAAAATGTTTAACTTAAATATGAAATAAAAAACGTTCCAGATGCCTAACAATGGAAATTCTCATCTTTGAGAAAATGTAAACCTAAAATATGAAAAAACATTTCAGCATTGTATTTCCACCCAAATAAAAGCTTCTGTGGGTTGATAAAAATAAATGATATCAAATGCCATAGCCATAATTTTTCTTCTTATTCTACTTGTGTAATGCATTAAAACTATCAATTATGACTCTAAAATGGTAAGAAGCAAGGCTATTTTGTGTTTATAAGGCTCCTCAGTTGCACAAATTGCTGAGATACAGCTTTAAGCTTTTCCAATGACAGCCCATATTTTCTACAGGAAGCAATGAAGCTGAGGGCCTGATTGCTTCAGACTTAGCTCCCAGCCCTTATCTTTTTCGTCTGCTGTATCTTTCTGGTTGCCTTTTAAAAATCTCTTTTGGATTTGTGCCAGTGCTCCTGGTACCTCATAAAAGTTAGTAACAACTCAGAGCAGCTGTGTTACTGGAGCAACAGTAAGGGCCAGCTCTTCAGCTCCCATCAGCCAGGAGGGAACCGTGTGGAGGCTGCACTCTACCTCAGAAGTGTTTACCTCTCCCAGGAAATTGATGCTCAGTACTATTAAATTATCCCCCCATCATCTCCAGGGCTGACTAATGTTGCAGTGCAGCCACAGAGTTGCAGAGGTTGCTCATCCTTTCTCGGGTGATGGAGCCGTCCTGATTCACGGATGAGGAGGTCAAGACCTGTCTTACCTTGTATGTACTGCTCCCCTGGAAAAAGTGCACAGGAGAGCCTGGATCTACCCAATCCACTCCTGAGTCACTAAGACACTTTCCAAGACATGCCATTTATTAGTGTTTGTTTATCAGGTAGTTTTAGCAACTACCCAGAGATGCAGACACATTTGGAAAGAAGAACATCCAAAGAACGTCAAAGAAAGAAAAGGCAGTGTTTGAAGGCAGAAAATGCACAAAGTAATAAAATGACTTGTTTACAATCCCAAAGTAAGCCAAGGTCAGGGACAGAATCAAGGCTGTACAAGAGCCACCACTTTTATTTATCTTCACACCACTCTACCACTGGGTAGTTTCAGAAGATTTGAACTTCTCAGTGGTTTCTTGTGTGAAATGATCGCAGAGCAGAACAAAGCTGAATAAGTGTGTCTGGGCACAGAATGTTAGGGCTGGCTGCCACATTGGTACAATATCCACTGCAATTGCTGCCTGGGGAGCGTGTGTTTGCAGAGTGTGGCAGCAACAGCTTCTGCAAGACAAAGTACTGCACATTTGACTGCTATGGTTGGCAGTTTTTCTGTCAAGTAAGCACTGGCAGAGGATACAGGGTGCACCTCTGAGACCCAGACTTAAGACATTTTGTTCCAGTTTCAGCAAGGGTCTGTGCTCCTCCATGAGCTGCTCAGAGCAGTTATATTGAAATTTTCTTCCATTTTTTTCCATTTTCTTCCATTTTCTTCCACTGCCTGTGCCCAGGAAAAGCAAAACAGTTCAAGTCCCAGCTGTTTCATTTTGCACAAGGACCCACCATAGAATGCCAGCACTGCCAGGGAGGTATGAACACATTTATTTTTTTCAGGTGCACTCTGATGTCCATCACACATGAAGCAGAATATAAATCAACCTCAGGGCAAATGAGAATGAGGGCCATTCCCTCTGTCTCTGACAGTCTCGTTGTGAATCTCACTTTGTGGGAAGTCTTCATGTACCTCAATGATTCTGGAAAAAAAAAAAAAAAGGTGGATGTCCTGCCAAGAAGAGAAGGCTCTCTAGTCATCTCACTGCGAACAAGGAAAACTGTTTAAGACCAAGCGATTCTTTTTCCCCCACATATTTTGGTGTGGCTGAAGTAATATTTTTGCAAAGATGACTGGCAGCTGAAGGGTTCTCTGTTACTGGAACTGGGCTGGAGTGACCACTAAGTTGAATCTTTATTACAGTTACAAGAAAAACCCTAAAAAGTGAGTGAGGGAGAAACAGAGGCTCCAAAACTTGCCCCCTCCTTTGGCAATCTCCACCAACTGACACAAACAGCAGCTGCTTCAGACCCCAGTGCTTTGTCTCTCACATGGGAGCTGCAGAGGCAGAGAGCAGAAAAAGGAGGGGACCCCACAACGGCACGGGAATCAAGGTCAATCACTTCTAAGCACGGGGCAAGTATTGTTCTCTGAGCTGAGCTTGCCCTGGCTCAGACACATGGTCCCAGCACACCAGGCTCTCATTTACCCACCCAGGCACCCATTCCTTCTGTCACTGGGCTAGGCTATGACTGGGATTCCTTTCTGAAGAGCTGCTTGTTTACAATTCTTGATGGAGCTTACTACTTGTAAGAAGAAAAGTATTGCTCATTTTTGAGCAGCCTCCCATTGTAATTTTGGTTCTTTGGTCTGTGGAACATGAGCTGAAGTTTCAGTCTCTATAAGGATTGAAAAAAAAAATGAGCTTATTTCCTTTCTTGCAATGTAGCTGTTGTTCTGGGCTGTTCTTAAGAGAATTTCAGGGGTTGATTAGGCTTCAATGGGTATATTCCAACTAGGACAGTGTTTCCAAATTGTATATATGTATGAAAAGATCACTGAAGGTTTTTAGCCTCTTCCAATTTTTCTGTTCCATTACTTTAGCCCATCAGACTTCTATTTCTGCCACTGTTCTTCTGCCTCTTTCCATCATTTTGACATGTCTAGCTACAGAAAGGAATTGAGTAGGATGCTTATCTCTGAACTAACAGCATTGCAGAGCACTTCTAGTCAATTCTACGCTTTTACAAATGTACTTTATGGAAAACAATACAGGAAAAAGAAATACGCAGGTGTATGTTTTCTGCTTCCATGAGAAAAAATAATTACATTTGCATGGCATATGGTTGCTGATGAACACTTTCAGAGGAGAATACACCTGAACACAAATATTAATGATGGAGGAAAGCATCAATATAATTCCTTTCAGATTCTTCTGGACCTCCCTGCTTTAGGTCATGCCATCTCTCTCTGTCTGCTTCTCTACATTAATACAGTTAATAATCCTGATCTCTCATTTATCTTTTGTAGAAGGAGGATCTCAAGGCCATGCCTGCACAGAGGCACAGCTGATTCATTAGCAGGGTTTAGCCAGAGTACTTCCCCCTGAAAAAGTTTCCTGCAGTGGTTACAAAAGGAATGGCTCTGTCACCTGACAGTAGTTGATTTCCTCAGAGTTTTTCTCATTTGAGCTTCTACGCCTGGCACGGAAAAATTAAATATTCAGTTTATTAAGGGGTATAGACCTGGTCCTGTTTTTTAGCAATGTAAATCATGGAAACTTGAGTGCCACTACCTACCCCAGTAAAGGCTTTGTTTAGTTTAATACTGAGTGAAAGAGTGTAGCTTCTAGAGTTAAAACAGCATTCATTGCGGCCTAGGTATTTTTGTTATGTCACATGCCAGGGAGCAGTCCTGCCAGGAGAGATGACTAATGGCTCCGTGGTTGTCTATGGTAAAATGGCTCACAGGTTCCTAGAGGCAGACTCAGATCCCTTCAGAAAGAGAACTGAATTTAACTGAGGTCTCCTACATTCAAATTTTTAGCCGTAGAGCTGTTTTCCACAAATGTAGAGCTGCCTCACATTCCCTCTCATTTTGTACAGAGCCCAGCTGATGAGGTAGTATCAGCAGGGCAGCTCCAGGTTTGCAGACTAGAGCTGTTCAGGGCATGGTTGGGGGTTTGTGGGACCTTTGCCAGAGAGAAGCTGAGCACCTCTGGGCTTCAAGTGTCTTCAGGGTGAGTTGACAACTTAAGGAGAATGTGTGGAGCTTCAGTTGCAGCTGTAGGTGCTTGGCAGACCCTTTTGTAGATTAAACAGCACCTAGACCTTGAGGGGCTCGCCCATTGATGACACCAGTGGGATTTAGGGCATTCAGGCTGCACCCACACCCCTGTGGGCTGTGTCCTGCTGAGGTTGTGGGCAGTCATCACATCAGGGCAGTTTGTCCCTGTGTGAGTTGCAGCTCATACCCTCTGCCCTGCTGCCCTTAGGGCTGCAACATGGTGCAACATGCTCTATCCAGGCAGGCTTGAAACTAGGGAGCAAATTCTGAAAGCATGTGGTGCTATCACTTAAGTTTCAGTCCTTCAAAGCTATGGTCACTTTTCAGTACATTTGAGTACCTGTATCCATGCTCCCATGTATAAATCAGCCAAGATCAGCCAACATGGTAGATGCTGCTAGTGGATAGCATAACTCAGACACAGTGGGAATTTTAATCTCCTATTGATCCTGCACACCAAAGCCTCCAGCTTGACTGTACCATGAGTAACATGAAACAGCAACAATGGCTTTCTTCTCCAGGTCATGAATGTGAAACACTTTGAACTATTTAAATCAATAATTTTATTTTCAGCTTTGTCAGATGCATCCTATCCTTCAAAGACATATCCTCACATTTTATGTTTTCCTGTAAAGTTGCTCGTCAGGTGAGCTGGGCCCAGCACAGGCAACCTGTGACAGAGACACTCACTGAGCTAACCAGAACCACAAAAAAGAAATTGAAGACAAATCCCTGACCCAAAAGGCACATTATGGGTGGTAAGAAAGATAATTAGGCAGGAACCTCCTTTTTCCACATCCTAATGCTGCAGGTGCTCTGTGGCACACAGGGAGGAACAGCTGAGCTGGGCAGCCCAACTTTTTCCGACTATGTCCAAATAGATTTCAAACAAATCCTCCACTTACAAAAGTTGGCTTGACTTTCACTGATCTTAATAACAGCTACACAAGAACATCAAAAGAGCAGAATTTGGCCCCATAAAAGCAAGGAATAACCCATTTATGGGTCTTATTGTAAGGTATTAGCAGTTTAAAATTACAGTCATTGTGTGGCACAAAGAGCATTGTGAACAATTCATTCCCTTATGGATGTGATTTAAAATTAATTCATTCTTCCGCCTCGCTCCATTATTGCCAGCAAACCAGTGATGTGGAATTACTTACTTCTAAGCCATATGGTCTTCTGAGGACAGATACCTCCTTAGCCTACTCTAATTAAAACTTTTCACATATAAGGAGTTCACTCTGATTTTTAGTTTTTTGTTAAATAACTGAACAAAAGGAAAAGTGAATTTTGCAATTAGAGGTTAGGGATGCTTTCTGTTTTTCTCATTACTCATTTATTTTAAAATCAAAGGGGATGGCATCCGAGCATGTCACTGCTCTCTAGCAAAGTATTAGAATATTTTGGAGGAGAGATCAAATGGCTTTAAAACCCTATATTTGATTTTCACGCTTCTACCTAAAAATGTAATTCTTTAAAAGGATTTCTTGTCACAGAGTCATTTCTGCACATGATTGTGTGAAGAGCAAGGATCTAGACCTTGCTGACTCATTTAGCAAATATTTCCTGATTTTCTTAACAGCTCAGGTTTTGATTTTTCTGTTGTTGTTTTTGTTGTTTATTTCTTTTTTCTTTTTCTTTCTGCTGCTTTGTTTTCTGCTGCCAAGAATGGTAAAAATCTAGTCGACTATGCTTCATCTAGCCTATAGCCAGATGAAGAACATAGAGAAAGGAGTGGTAAGAAGGTCAAGATATTACATTAGCAAGTTCATTTGTAACATTTTCAGTGTTAGAGAAAATTCAGTGTCTTGAATTTAGGAACATTTTAAAACTATTTCCTGCAATGTATTTTTATGTGAAAAATAATAAATCTGCATGGCACTTGGGTGGAATTTTGTATTACAGTAATCAATCAGAAGTACATCCTGTTAAAATATCAGTGGATATGGAAACTACATCAAATATTCCCCACAAGAATTCACACATTCCCTCCCAAATATATTTTTGCTACTTTTCCACTATTTTATATGTTATTGATTGAGTATTGTTTCCATCTGCCTTTTTCTTTGTAATTTCCCTCTATGGCAGTATATTGCTTCACAGAACACCTTTCCCTGCCTCTGGGTAGAGATCCCATTTTGCAGGTTATGCCTACAATTAGAGGGGGGAAATGAGAGGTCCTATTGAAACTGCACATGGACTGCAGTCAGGATTCTCTCCACTCTTTTTTTGCCTTTAGAACAAAATCGGTTCAATGTTTGTGTGTATTTATAACAAAACAGAAACTGGAAAACTCTTCCATGTAATATCTGTTGACCTTCATTACCAGTGAAAAATAGAAGTCCTCACAGGGCACAAAAATAAGCAGAGGTTTATATGTGCAGAACAGACATCTTGGACCTCTCCACAGTCTCGCAGCAATATTTATTTATTTAATTACTTACTTATTTACTTATTTTAAGGCAATCAGTAATTCTGCACACACAGAAAAAACCTTGAATTTGTGACCCATGTGAAGGCAGGAGATATTGTTTACTGGTCACTTCCTGTAACCTTGGCAATTGCACTGAAGAGGATTAAGAGTATCCATACAGCCTGTTCATGCAAGCCCTCCTTGCAGCTCACAGCTTCCTTCTCAGAAGCAGTGGCTGCTGATATCACTCCACCTCAACCCCCAGCAACTCTTCTGGTTAATCCCAAGCCAAAAATTTCTCTCTTACTTCTGAATACGAATGCCTACAGAGAGAGTTAAAGGAACAGAAATAATGCAAGTTAAATTTTCGATGTACCTGATAAAGGCATGACCTCCTGACACATACATGGCCCTGTAACACATCCTCTTCTTTTCCTGCCAGCCTGTGCAAAGATTTTACACTCTGTACATTTTGGTTATCATGCCTGCCTCTAATAATTCATTCTCCCATGAGGTCTAAGAGAATATGGATGAGCTCAGTACTAAGAAAAAAACCTGTGAAAAAAAGCAGGGAAAGAAATCATACAGTTTAATGTGTATGATCTGGATGCCTCAAATGATAGTAACTTGGTCACTCTGCTATGCTGCACACATGTGCATGTTTGTATTTGTTAACATAATTCCCTTAGCTGTTTAAAGGTTATAGTTAGTGTTCCACATTTCTTTACAGAATAATTTATTTCTAGCCACAAGGCAGGCTCAAAAAATAGCTGACAGCTTTCTGTATAACTGAAGCACCCTCAGATCAAAATCCCAATTTTAGGAAGCATCTTTACCAATCTCAGTATGTTCATAATGATAAAATAATTATGTCAGTATTAAAATTCATCCTTTGCCAGTAACAAGCTGCAGAACTCTTGATGCTCCCTAGGCTAAGGTTCACAATCTGTTTAAATTGGCCTTTCATTGCACAAGTAAACAGCTTTAATTATCTGGGCAAATAATCAAAGTATTCTTAGATCTGAGGGCGAGGTTATATTAATCATATCCTACCTCTAGAGAAGGTCCAATCCTATCAGGCACTTCATGAAAATACAGAAGTGCTTACTCCATTATAACACTTATTAGCCTTCATAGTTTATGAAAATATTATGTGTGTCATAATGTCAGTTCTGTGAAGCTGGAGCTTCTTAATAACAAATTACTGAGGGTCAGTTTATACCACACAGCAAAAAGAACTGAATATTCAGTTCATATGTGTACCACTTGCATTTTTTCACAAATAAGAGCTGCCACTGAACAAGGTGCCTTCAATATATGTGTCTATACACACATCACATGACAGAGGAAGGCAGAGCCTCAGTATAACTGGTAAAGTAGCTTTAGACTTACCCTGAGTCATCTGGAAAAGAGAGAGAGCATTGCAGCACTGAGATTAATGGCTGGAACTAAAACCCCTTTCTCATTTCTCTCCCTTTGCCAGTAAATCTGCCCCAGAACTCATTTGCACAATACTTAAGCAGAGGAAATGACACTGGTCAACAGGTGCCATACCAAACCTGAGATTTATTGAGGACTACATTTACAGGCTTGCCTTGTCAAAGGCTTCCAAACACCTTATGCAGTGCTGTATTTATTACAAGTCCGATACAGCTTTCCAGTTACTTGTATTATGTGAACTCAGAGGAGAAATAAGGTAGAAGTAAATATACTGTCACTTTTCCAGATGAATTGTTCAGAATGCTAAACTTGCCACCTGAAATTTATGGCACTGGGAACTAAATTGCATGATGATATATATTTGGCAACGTGGGGTTTTTAACTTTGTGTGTTGTGATATACTGCCTTGACAACATCCCTGTGGAGTTAAAACAATGACCATGTTGTTATATTACGTGCACCAACTTTGAAAGGAAATTAAGTGAAATGTAAATTCAGTGTGTTTGAATTCACTTGATTTATTAGGAGATATCTTTGTGATTGATAAAGAAATGGCTGTTTCTCATCACAGTTTTTCTTGATTTTTCCCATGGAGACACTGTGGGACAGCGATCCTTATTTCCTTTACATTATATTTTTCAAAGGACTTGTACTTTTTGTTAGAGGCAGATTTTCAAAGTATTTCAGAACACCTAAGAGAGAGTGGCTCTTTCACAGCTGCTTCGATCTCATTGCTTTCAATTGTGGTGACAGACAACATGTGGAGATGGGAACAAGCATGCACTTAGGAGGGTGTTACCCAGCCCCAAGGATGCACATCCTTGCTGTGCTGGGCTCTGTAGTGCTGCTTTTTCCTAGATTTTCAAATACTCTGTGTGTAATAGGAGCATGAACAGCCTGTGTTTCAAGTCAGACCAAATGGGTCAGGTGTGTTTCTGGTCCATGTGGCTGTTCCTGAGCTACTTTCAGTTTGATGGATAGTCAAATCTAACAAAGAGCACCCAGACACCTTTGGGCACCTGCTTTAGCCACAGGACAGAGAAGTGGGAAGCAAAAAGACCCTAAATGGGTCTGGAAGATTCATTCCCTCTCAGTGTGACCATCATGCGCCAGGAACCCAGTAGGATAACAGCCACTCTTGGGAAGGCTGAGCTGCCTAAGTAGAAAGAATTGTGTGTAGTCGGTCCCACTGCTTCTATTTCCTAGTCCACCCCAGCTTAGGTCCACAGCAAATTATGGACACAGAATGACATTGGTCCCCTTCATATCACTGGGTTGGGAATAATCTGACTCAGGTTGTCAGGGATGCCTTGTCCCCTCCTCCACTTCCATTGGCTATGTCCCTGTGGCAGTGCCACAGTGGTAATGGTTTCAGTCCAGAAATAAAAGTTAGTGAAATTCTGAAATGTCAAATAGTCTGTCCTGCCTTCTTGAGATTTTCTCTGATTTTTTCCCTAGTAAATACCTTTTTCTTTTTTTTTTTTGATAAACATGTGAACGTACCTTAAATAGGAACCAGAAGATATATTAGTTTTGGATAGAAAATGTGGGAAATGGATTTGTAGAGTTGCCCCATCTCTGAGTCAGAAAAGGGTATAATCCAACAGAAAAATCTTAAGATCTAGCTCAAAGCCCCCAACCAGGTAGAGTGTGTTTATTTAGATAGAGATTCTCTCACAACAGGCCTTGTCTTACTAACTTTAGGTGTGTTATGTGCTTCGTGATATTACCTGGGTTCGTGATATTGCTAGTGTTTCATAAAGCACCAGTAGTCACACAAGTGCAGACAAATGCCCACTTAAATATATTTTAACCCTTTCAGTCTTAGTTGATTTACATTCTCATGACTTCAAAAATCATCTCACAACTAATTTGAATCCCTTGGCATTTGAATGTATAGGGTTGGCATTTACTTGGGCCCTAAGCAAGGTGTCACACAAATCAATAGAACATGCCTGGGACTTAGAAATAATTTTATTTCAGAATGATGAGAACATAGATATTAAATTAGTACAAAGGAATGCCTATGTCAGACCTGGAAAATAACAACATAAAATAGACTGTTTATTATTCATCTTCTGTCTTATTCTAATGACTTTGCCTAGTATCAATCCAACACGAACCATGCTGTTACTTCTTAGTCTTAAATAGTGAACTGTCCTGAAGCAGAGGGAATAAAGAAATTGAGGCCATCTATAACACATTTCAATAAAGCATGAGGGTGGTATTGGTTCTGTCACCTGCAGATTAAAGTAGCTGGTTTCGTTATAATTTGATAGAATTTTGTTCTTGTTCTATTATTTCACTGTATTTTATTTAAAAGAGAATGAATTGAAGATATTTAAAAATACATTGCCATCGTAGAAAAATGCAATTACATTAGCCTTCTGCTGATGTACTTCTGTCTCAATGACAGAATTTGTCAGTTTTAAAGTAGGTTTTACTCTCCAGTTAAGAAGAGTGGGTATAGACTTTCCTTAAATCACCTGTGGACTGTCCTCCTCTTGTTCCTGCGTTGTCCTGTGTGTGTCACCACCACAGGAAATTAGTCTAAGAACCAATAATGAAATGCCCACTGAAATAGATGGGCATTTCATTATGGGTAGTAGCATGTGGGTTCAGTGTTTGCTGCCTGACATCCCACAGGTGTCTGAGTTTTGCCAAGGACAAAGTGGAGACTAAGCTGATGATTTGGTTCGGGTACTTTAAGCCTCTTGAGAAATGTCACAAAGGGCCTCATTGAAAAGCCTACTGAAATCAATGGCAAGACTGCCTCACATCAACACTTGAGCCTGCCCCTCACATCTGTTAGTAGCTTCAGAAACAGTACTAGATCCAAATTTACAAAATCTGGCATTTCAGAACTCACTGCAGTGTATCTCCAGTTACCTGCATTGGTTTGTTTCCTGTGGGGTATATGAGAAGTTGAATCAAGCTATTGTCATTATCTATTCCTGTAAATTATTGATATCTGAAATGCTGATGCTTCAGGCTGTGGTTACAGTAAGCATTAAAGCTTCCTGGAGTATTATTTTTCTTACTGGCTCTTATCCCGTATTCTGGCCTTGTTCACTTCCAGAAAAAGTAGTGATTGACAGATCATTCTTGCTTGTGTATATATGATTGTTTGCATTCATTTCAGGAATGTCAGAGAAAATGCAACGGTAAATATTGATTTCAAGCAGGAAAAGGCAATGCTTTCTTTTAAGCACAAACATCTCTGTAGCTACAGTTAAATTTTAAAGTAAAATTTCAATGTGTGTTTGTTGACCTACCTGCACAGAGCCAGAAATGCTTTTCCTAGGGTTCAGCAGTGGCCTTTCCACTCTTTGCTTTTCTGTCAGCCATAGAAAAGCAGCAGCTATGGCATTCAGAGAGCAGTAGGTTTGAGCTGGCTATCCATGCCCGGAAGGAAGGAGCTGGATTTTGTTTTGCTGGGAAGAGAATCGCTGCTGCAGATCAGGGAGGATCATCCACCCTCTCACCAAAAAGCAAACAAAGCAGAAAAAATATTTCAGAGCCTTTCTAAGACATGTTGTTGACCTCATGTGCCAACACTAGAGCTCTGACAGAGTGCATCAGTACTCTTCTGTGGTGTGGAATACTGTGTGTGCTAGAGAAACCTGAAAGCACAGTAGTAAATTATTATGTGTAAAGCTTCTGGGACAGATTACTCAACCCTATTTTCCCAAGGAATTTTATTATCTCCTGTCAAGGAAAACATATTACAGAAACCAAGGGCCCTATGTGTCTGCAAACCTCTTCCATAGATGTAAATACTGAAACTTTGGGGATGGTATAGGATACTAAGCAACCCATTTCACTGTTCATATCAACAGTAATTAAGAGTGCTTGGATCTCAAAAGGTTTAGTTGATTTATTTGAGGTCATATTGAAGCCTGTAGGTGAATTGATCCATGATGTTTTTATGGGGCTAAAGCTGGTGTTAGGTTAGGTTTTTCTTTTCCTGGTAACCCATGCTCAGACAGCACTCAGGGAGCACTGGCCCCTGCCCAGCAAAGCATTTAAACACAGTGTGGAATATGAGCATAAAATCCATAAAGACAGTGCTTGACTTAATAATTCCATGGGGATTCAGGTTACATGTGAGCTTTGCTGGAATGGGCATGTGATGGGATCTCTCTGCTTCCTGGTAACAAATACAAGGAGAGTTATTTGCTCTCCTAGGAGAAGGCATGAAATTAGCTCCAGAGTGCTGATAATCTCCCTGGAGGTTTCAAATGTTTTGGGGGAAGCACATTGCCCGTGTACACTCCTGAAGCACCAGCAATGTCCTTGCAAATACAGCATTAG
Organism: Phylloscopus whistleri; assembly: GCA_017589585.1. Taxonomy (NCBI): domain Eukaryota; kingdom Metazoa; phylum Chordata; class Aves; order Passeriformes; family Phylloscopidae; genus Phylloscopus; species Phylloscopus whistleri. The sequence continues at coordinate 2,239,453 of JADMLD010000068.1, read as the reverse complement.
TGACTGTCTGAGGCTCTCCATATTTTCCTTGTTTGAAGCACACTGCTGCCAGGACAGTTTGGATCCCTCCCTTGGCATCCCCCTGCCTCCTGCTCTCCTGTATCTCTGTGCCATCTATCCTGATCCAGAAACCCAGTGAGCTCTATCCGTGGGCTGCGGGGGAAGGGGAACATTGCTGTGGAAGTAACAACTCTTGACATTCAACTCAAGGAGTGGGAAATCTGTCACCACACCTTCTGCTAACACAGAGAAAGCTCTGAGGCTTGAATTACACCCTCGGTCCTGAAAGCCAGGCTTAGCGTCCCGCAGGAAGCTGACCTGGACTACCCCATGGTCACTGCACAGGAGGATATCTTGCAAGGCAACCATATGCTGAAGCTGATGTAGTGGCTTGTGAGACAGGTTTCTCACCAAGGAGAGTGGCAGATATCTTGAATGATGTCTAACAGTAGCCAGATTTTAACTCGTTAATCTTGAAGAACACTCATGAAGTCATGTTTTGCTTTATTTGATGTGGTGGAGTTAGCTTTTAACTAACATTGATGATGCCAGCTGTTTGTATATGCCAGTCTACTTTTTGACCACTATTTAAAATATTCCATGCTGTTCTTTTCCTGTCCTAGCTTGCTCATCCTTGCTCCTGTATATGATTATAAAAAGAATTTCCTTCATCTTCTATTAATCTTTTAACTTACAAGAGCCAAATATACTTACAAGTATCTGGGTCTTTCACCACTAAAAAGGGGGGAAAAAGTGATTATTATTTACTGCTCTTCTGATATCAGAATTAAACTTTGCCTTGCCAGGCTTGCTTAGCTGGCACTAGGAAGATTAATACACCCACATTTGGCTTACTCAAGTTACAGACTGTTTACGCTAACAATTTGGAGAAAATGACACCAGTGGTCTCCAAGAAGTGAAGTGCCAACACAACAGATTTTAAAATCTGCAAGAAATAAAAAAATGGGCCTCAGTAGGAAATGAAAGCCTTGCATGCTGGATTAATAAGAGGAAACTGTTCACGGTATATAAAATACAATGTGTGTCCAGGACCTGCTTGCTAATCCAAAGCTATACCGGAGCTAAAAAGTTTGACTTTTTCCATTACTAAATATCTGGGAAAGCCAGGCACACCAGTCTATTAAAATGTTCCTTTAAAATGGCATTTCCTTGCATATATAAAAGTCTTTTTCCAATCAAATCTGCATTTAAATCCACATACTGAAAATGCTTCTGCACATATTTAATTCACCTTGTATAAAGAAATTCTTGCAAGATGATGGCATGAAAGTACATGTTTTTTACCTTTTTAGTCCTGACCTTGCATGAGGGAAGAATGGGATTTTTCAAGTGTGGTTAAGAAAGTGAGGTATGCAATTCTCCTTGTTTCTCATATTGGCGACCCTATCCTTAAAGATATCTTAAAAAATTTGACTACAATATTTCAAGGAGGAAAAGAGAGTCTATGGCTGCAAGCCTGACAGCACACACAGTTTTTAGAGAACGGTAAATGTACCAAAGGAACCACCAAGAGAAAAATGGTTTAACAGTTGCAACTGCAAGACAGAGTGTACTTGAGCAAACAGCATAATTGTACAGGCCAAGTACTCCAGTGCAGAACATATATTTCTATATCCATGCGGGGAGGGGAATGTGTAGTAAATGACTCACCCTCACTACCTTACAGTCCTAACACCGTGTTTTCTTCTAAATTACTGTGATTGTTCCAATAGTCTATAGAGAATATATTTTTTTGTACATAAGAATACATTAAATAGGAGAATGTAAAGGATAGGTATAGAATTGAAGACCTGCAGTAAGTTTTCATAAGAGCTCCAACGACCCCTTTATCAATAGTGCCCATATCACTCATGTTTCAACACTATTTTTTATTTATGGCACAATCTTTAGCCCACTGGAGCAGTGAAAAGATTTTCTCTGAGAACAGCATAGGCATGCTCAACTCCTAACCTTACAAATCAGAGGCTGAGTTGTTTCCTAAAAGAATTTCTAGGTGGAATTGTTGGAATAACTTTTTTCTTTTATAATTCCTAAATTCTCTCCTCAATACCATGAAAACCATAGGAACATGTGATAACATGCTGCAACCCTATTTCCAAAATTTCTGAAAGAGTCAAGGCGATCCATGTCTCTTCCAAAGCCAACTGAAAATTTTTCAACTCTTCCAACATGCACTGTCAGTAATTACAGTTTGAATGTCCTCAGGTGGAAACTTTCTCACAAAACCCTGTGACTTCCAGCTCTATCATGATCTCAGTCATTTCTCTAAACTGCCTTTAGTGCCCCATTGCTGTGCTGACCTCAGAGCAACAGTGCAGCCCAAACTGGGCGTATATTGCCCTGACACAGTACTGCTCAGACAGTACTGTGGAAAGGGAGTACTTTCCCTGGGGAAAGGGAGTCCTTAAAACAAAATGAAAGCAAAGAAAAACAAATTATAATGGCACAAGCTGTGATGTTTGATGATTACTGATAAGGTGAAATGGGATGCTAAGTATGGTCCCTAAAAATCTGTCTCTAATCTGAGCATGTCTAGTAAATATCAGTAAAACATTGGCATTATACACACAAGTTGCCAGAGAAGCTCAACAGGGATTTGTTGGTTAGAGTGAAGACCACTAGCTACAGTAAAGCACCATAGGAGAAAATATTTCCCTGTAGTGCATTATCTATGACATGGTAATAGGTCATGACAAATGATCCTTTACAAGAAGCAGATATAAAAGCATAGGTCTCAATCTCTCCCTCATGTGTTGAGGCTTTCAGGAATTTTATGGAAAGATTATTTCCAATAAACTTTAATTTAAACTTTAGAAAGAGCTGCTCTTACTAATCCTCTTCTTGCTGACCCAGATAACTCATGCTGTACGAGGTGGTGGATCTTCAGGCACTGACAGTCTGTTACTGTGACTTTACCTGCAGGAAACACTACCAGGAAACTCGATTATCTAAACATATGTGGTGGATAGCCAAAAGATCTGAGGTGTGACTCTTCATGGTGGCACACCTGAGCAGCGAGCAGAGTGCCCAGATGCTCTGACATCCACTGTGCAGCTTAGAGAGTGCAAAGATGACAGAAAATGAACTCTATTTTTGTTTAGCATCATCAAGAATAAGAAACAGGATGTCTTGAAACAGCAGTAGGCACACATACCTCTCTGTTTAAACAACACCAAAGTGGAAAACACTGAGAGAAAAACCTACAGCCCCTCAATTTCAGCAGCATCTTACTGAAATACAAAGTTGGAGAACATAATGAGGGCTGAATACAGAAAGAATACACATCAAGATGGAGTTTAACATGTTGTGGGAATGACTTAAATACAACCTGTAAGATAAGGTAAATGAAAGTGAAATGAAATCTTTAAGTGCTTTTTATTTGGAAAAATAGGAGCCTAAAGTACTCTCTCTTCTCTTGACTGAGTGCAGATCTTTGCATTGCAGTCTCTATCAGCTAACTTTACTAGCAAAAATAAAAATTGCTTTATTCCCATAATAGTCTGCTGGGCTGGACGACACTGCACACCAACAAGACTCAATGACTTAACTGCAGCTATAAATTTTGCTCAGTGTCACTGAAAACATAAATTGAAGACAATGGAAATTCTGTGGATATAACAAACATCCCAATTTATTCCATACAAGTTTAATTTCCTTGGTTGGAAACCACAGAAGCTGGTTGAGTTTACAGGACTGGGATTTAATACCAATAATAGGAGAGCCCCCAAAAAATTAAGAGAAAATAACCACAGATGCCTCCCATGCCATGTTTGTGGTTTATTTTACAAATACATGAACTCTGAACTCCAGAGGAACAATCTTATTTTTATATGTAAATATAAATGACTGAGAAGGGATACTGGCATATTTGGATGGAAGTTCTGGGGACAAGCCCATATAATTTGCATCTTATGTCCCAAATTAAATTTGCATTTTTTTACCTGGCCTAGATTTATTTAAACATTATTCTTTCCATTGGGTTTTACCCTTCCTTCTTCAGCTGTCTTTCCTACTTCCTTCCTCATAGCTAGCAGGCCTCCTACACCTTCATGGTTCTTAAAGAAATGCCTTATTTTTTCTACCATCTTTTCAGTTCACTTAAAAGACAGGGACTGTGTGCTCTCTCTAGAATCAAATCCTGACTACCAGTTGCTCTGACAGCTCTACCTGCAGTGCACATTTGATACCTTTTGACTTTCAATCAGCCATAAGATATAGTGACAAGATGTTTGAGCAGTGAGGATTATAATGGATCGAAACAACACATGAATTCTTTGTCAGCATAATAAGAAAGCAAGAGTGCTATTACCCTACACTGTCACTTTTATGAGTAAGAACTCGTTGCTCCCACAGACTTCCTCACTCGATTGTGGGTGCCACATTTTTTGAAAGAGACACAAACTGAAAACAATTTAGAGATAGCAAAGTATCAGAAAATAGTAAAATAAGATTGTACAAGGAAAAAACAGAGTTGGGCATGTCAGGGCAGGAAATTAGTTTGATCAAAATATAATTTCTACATTAAGCGTGTTACAGTCATGGTTGATTAATTTAGAGAGGAAGATAAGAAACCAAAGCTTCAAGCAGAGAGGGCAAATGTAACTTCAATATTAGGGAAAACTTCTCAGTACAAAGTAAAATTGACAAAGAATAAACTTTCAGAAAAGACTGCATAATAGCTACCATTGCAGAAGCTCATGGTCAGATGAGAGAACCTCATCTATTTAATATCAGCTAAGGAGAACTGAATCATACCTGGTGGATGACCCAAACCCCAGCCTTCTACCAAAAGGTTCTCATCAATAATCCTCACAAGTAACTTACCTTAAGCTTTTGTCTTAATATAAGCCACAAGCTCTGCACAGGATTAAGTATTAGGATCTATAAGGCTTAAGAAATTAGAATATTCTCTCTATAGGTGTGCAAGAACCAGTGACATTCCAATAAACAGAAAACTCTTATACACATAAAAAGAACATGCAGAAGTTAATGGACAGGACTAATGGCAATTTCTGAAGTTGCTTAATGGGGTTTAACTACAGACAGCCTAGTTGATAGATCACATCTGACCATCCTCTGAGCTTTTATTAAATGCAGATGCCTGAAAGCATTATAAATGCTGGTGGTGTTCTCCTTTACCTTTCCGGCTCTGTACATCTGGCCTTAAGTTTTCATAGTTGTGTTATTTGGATGAAATCGCTGCTCTGTCTTTCCTTAGCATACAGGCTGCCTATCTGGATAATATTTGGTTCACTACTGGGATTCTGTCCTCCTTCAGAAGGTAATAGATCTCCTCCCAGATATTTTGTCTGTGTTAATTATTGCCTGACTTCAATGGACTTACAGGAAAAGGCTAATAGTGTCTTTATGCATGACTTCAAGTTTTCTGATTCTGCTTGTGCTATGTGATCTATGCTCTATATTGCTGTCACACTCATGAGTTTCAGATAAACTTCCTAAAAGAGGAATAGAGAGAAATGTGCTCTCATTGAAGCAAAATACATAGACAAAAATGTAATGCTGCCATTTAAATACATGTAGCAACTTAGAAGCACACCAACAGAGGAACTGTTTAATAGCTTTTGCATAAATTATTCACAGGATTTTAGATATCTTTTAAAATGTTACCTCTTTGTATTGAAAGCTTGTTTGGAAAAAAAAAAAAAGGAGAAAAAGAAAAAAAAGCTAATGTAAACCAGCTGGGCTCTACTTGCATTTAAACTGATGTGAACTTTTAGCTCATTAGTACAGAGTCTTCCTAGCCTTGAGGTTTATCTCTATATGTCTTTCTGAAAAAGCAGAAGTCTGGCACGTGTCAAGTTAAAGTAAAAGGCCATATGTATCCTGAATGCTTTATAATGCTGTCCTGGTGTCCTTTCTTCCCACTATGGAAAACAACTTTCTGTCTAGCTTTTTTGCTTTATATAGGCTTGAAACCCTGAGTCATACAGCACATGGTGCTTCAGGTCTGTGTAGTGACAGCCAGCTACAGCAGAATGGAAAATAAATCTTGTAAGGACAGAAGAGAATCACAAAATGTCAATGCCCCAAAGATGTATAGGCCCCCTTCCACTGAATCCTCTTGACCTTTTGAATGAAGACAGGAAGAGGAGGAGCAAGACGGGTGATGCTGAGATCTGTGGTGAAGGGGAGTGAATGTGGATTTGCCTAATCAGGTGGCTGTGTGCAGAGATCAGCTGCAGAGATTTTTCAGAACAAGCTGTTTAAGGTTATGCAAAGACTTAATCATTTTGCAAGTTTAAGTGAGGAGTAAATATTTTGTGATGAAGGAAGCATTTTTAGATTGCAAATGAATGGTTTGAATCTTAGTTATAGTGTTGCGCATCATGTGCTCAGCCTTGTTGCTCCTCCAGCACTCTTCCCACCCTTTTGGTGTTCAACCATCTTGTACCTAATGCTGTGTCAGAGTTCAGTGCTGCAGTGTATAGGACAGATAATTGTTTGCTGGTTAAACATTCTGCACATGTGTATATGTACATCTATAAGTAAGGTAAAATCTTCATGTGGTAGCAACGGTGTGCAAACACAAGACTCATACCAACTATTCTATTTCTTCTCCAGAGAGAAAAAGGTATTTTCTCTTCAAAGCTCTCAGAAAATTTCTGTTGGGTTTATAGGCTGAGATCTTTTCTTTTCCAATGTACTTTTATGAACTCCAAGGTCAAATCATGCAGGCTGAAGTACATAACAGTGTCTAGAGAGAGGATGACTCAGTTTATTTGGGTGGCACAATATGAGCTCCTCATAGTCCCAAGAGTTTCTCTCAGCATGTCAGAGATTTGTAGGTGATATTTCTGCCTGTCTATTTCCTCTTGTAGATTTTCATACTGTAAAAAAAAAAAAAAAAAAAAAAAAAAAATCTTCTCCTGGTTTATTAGGGAATAAGTTGTGATATTTAAGTAGTTGTTTATAAGGAATGGGAGAGGTTTCTTTGTTCTGGAGGTTAAGGATTCCTTTTATTTATTACTGAATATTTGATGTGCATATTTGACACATAACCCAGTATTTCAACAGTCTCATAGCATATTTTGAGTACTGTGAGCCTGTGATGAAGACCTTGGAACGGTATCAGAGGTGGTGCCAGGTTGCAGGGGTGGATTGTACCTTGCAGCAAGGCTCCCTCGGGCTCAGCCTTTCCAGGTAGAGGATGCAGCCACAGAGAGCCTGTCCCACACCCCCAGCTCCTGCTCCAGACTTGCCAGGCTGTGGGACCTCCTGTGCTGCTGAGGGCTACCTAGCTGCCAGAGAACTTGAAAGGGTTGGTGCACAAGAAGGCTGGCACACCTCCTTTGGGAGAGGTGGCACCTCCCTTCAGAAGGGACTCAGCAGGAGCCACCTTAGATAATGCACATCAACTGCATTTGCTGTAAGTAATGTCTCCTTAAAAAAGATTGTAATCTACATTACGAGTGGCTAAAGTATTTTATTCCCTTTTGGGAGACGGACAAGAGGTTTTTGGGGGTGTTTTTGGGGTTTTTTGTGGGTTTTTTTTGGGGTTTTGTTTGTTTGTTTGTTTTTTGTTGTTGTTGTTGTCGTGGTTTGGTTTGGGTTTTTTTGTTTGTTTGGTTTTTTTTGTGGCTCGTTGCTAAACGCAGAGCAGAATTCAGCTGCCTTCTCACTCAGAACAACCTACATCTTCTTTTCAGCTGAACCTAATGCAATTCTAGAAGCTTGCTGATGTTTTTGCTAGGAGACAAGCATCCCAATAAATAATCTGGAGAGTTGCTCTGTGATAGACTGAGTCACTGTTTTCTGAAATAGGCCAAAGATCATCTAATTCATATTCCTGATCTTCCATCTGGATGTCTTTGAAACCCTTGAAAACTTAAACTGTAAGAGAAAATATGCCTGATCTTGTCTCAGTTCTGAGCAGAGAGTTTTGATTCCTGGAATTGGTTGTGCCATTAAAAAGAACATGTGATATTTTTATGAAGGGATCAGAACAGGTGAAAGGGGGTTAAAAGAAGGGCATAAGCTAATTGTCACTTTTTTAAAAAAACTAGAAATGCACATCTGTTGATTTGTATTCACATGCTATCTAGCCATGAAAAGAGTAGGGGGAAAGAGCCTGATAATGGAATGGTTTATTTTCAACAGCTTATCAACGAGTCTTCAAATGCTCTTTTGCCAGTGATTTTTCTTGTGCCTGCAGTATGGTTTCCCTTGTGAGTTAGAGTCTCAGCCTGGCTGAAGATTTTTGAGTCATCAGTTACCCATCCTCTATCTCATATATTTATTGTGGCCCTGTGACTACTTTTGTCTGAAAAGGTTTTAGAACTAGATTTTTGTCAAAGGAATCATTCATTAAAGTTTCTCTGGACCCTTTCCTCAGAAACTTCTTTAGCCTGTCCTGTATTTCCTGCAGGAAATTTGTGATCTTGATAGGTTTATCATGAGGGGCTACTGGTTTGGTTGGTTTTCTTAAAAAAAAAACCAAATCAACAACTCACAAGTTTCAAGAGCTTTGGAAGTTTTGTGCTTGAAAAAGACATAAATAATCTGCAATGGTTGTCATATTCAAGGCTCTTTCCACAATGGCCAGTTCACATCCTTCATATCTGGCTCCCAGAAAGGTTTTCTAAATTTAGATATATTTTTCTTCTTTTGGAGTTGAAACCTACAAAATAAAGAAGAGTATCCTTTTTCTCATATTAGTCAACTCTATTGTGCTTTGTCTTCCTCTTGAAGAATTTACTTGTCCCTTTATTTCCCTGCTGCTTGTTTGTTTATTTAGGAATGCTAATTTAAAACTTCTTTTCATACACTTTGAAAAAAAATAATGTTTTACTTATGAATTCGTGAAAATCAAACTGAAAGAACTATTACCATGAAATCAGCAGGTTGTGCTGCATTAATAATGGGTGTGCTACATTAACAGGAATTTATGCAGTGATATTTTATTGCTTCCTGGATCTTCAAAAAAATTTAGTCCTTTTCAGGCAAGCAATTTTGACATCTTTAGGTAATTTTGAGGGTGATGTTCAAGTTACAGAAAAACCTACACTTTTCTAAACTCCTTAGAAGGTAATAAGAGAGCTGAGTGTTCACTTCCAGAAGAATATCAAAAAACCTGATAGACAAGAGCTTTGAATCATGATGGGTGTCCTATCAGTTTGACTTTATGGCTTTCTGATCTGTGAGTGTGGTCAGCTTCTCCCTTCAGGAAACACAGAGTGATGATACTTCTATAATTTTGTTCACTTTAACTCCTGATTAAATGAACATAAAAATATCAATCAACACCTGAGAAAGCCAGCTGAGGAACAGATACCATAAAATGTGCACAAAATATAATAAACCCCAGGAATTTAATGCCTAATAGTACCTTTACAGAAATAAGACGACCTCTTGCTCTTGTTTTGGCCATTTTCTTACTATAGGAATTAAACAAAATGGATTTACTGGAACACGTGTCTGATGTATTTGCAGTCAAAACCTAGGAACTCATCTCTTAAAAACCACAAAAAAACGGGGAGGTGGGGAGAAATCTCTGCTAAACCACTGTTTTAGAGGGTTGCTTGTCAGCTCTTTGGCTCTTCTGTACTTCCTTTTTTCCTTGACTTACTGAAGAAATGCATGCTCCATGATATTTTATTCCTTGTGCTGGCAACACGAACTTTTTCTTGTAATTTAAACAAGTACTCTTTCTATGTCTTAACAGGGGTAAGATTTGCCTCAAGACTTAGAAACCAAATTGACATCTCTCTCCCTTGCAAAATGAGTTGTAGTTTTAAAATTGCATTTGTTTTACTCGGGGTTAAAAGCGTCATTCTCAATACTTGAAGAGATAAACTGTGTTTCAAATAAATTGCAAATACAGAAAACATAAACTAAATTAAATATACTTCGCAATTTACCTGTGAGTACAATACTCTTCTGGAAACTAGCTATTTCAAAATCTAGGTTAGGATTATGTTAGATTTTCTTCACTACAGTTGTCCAAGTAATGCTTCTGAATAGAAGTATCCAATTATGAAGCAGCCTATGGCAATTTGCATCATGGAACTCAAAACATTTGTAATCTGGAAGAAGAAAATGAGAAAAATATGAAGGAGTTTCTTCCTAAATACTGAATTTTGAAGTATGTACCATTAGCACTTTCCAAAAGTGCAAAGTAGAATAAAAACAGGTTTTAAACAAACTGATTTATTATGCCAACAGTACATCTGACCTACTTTTAGAACTTTTCCTTTTTTTTTTTTTTTTTTTTTGATAGTTCTGCACTGTCAGAACACTAGCAGAAGCCAGTAAAATGATTAAAGCATTCTCCCTAAGTTTCAGAGGATGACGGAAGTGTACTGCAGCTGTGATGGACAGGAATGATTTGTACCGGCTGTGATAAGCTTGATGTGAAACTGGCAGGCCACACTTTCACTGGCTGAAATAAACCCAGAAAAGATCTTTGACAATACTAGTGTGGTCCTGAATGAGAGAAAAGGATGTTTTTTCACATCTTTGTAAAACACGTCTATGAAAACTAGCAAAGAAATGTGGTGTCTAAAAAAAGAAAAATACTTTGGCATTGAGTCTTTAAAAATTAAGATTCCTTTCCCTCATGCCATGCTGACATTTTATACACTGAGAAAATCTTCTCTTTCCTGTTATTGGCAGAGCTGCTGCACTTTGTAACACCGTCTTTAATTCCTTTTCGTCCTCTTGGTAAGCCTAGAACTCTTTTTATGAAGGGTCCACAATGCAGTGCAAACAAAAACATGCACCATAGTCTTATGAGAAAATGAAACTGAGAATGAACTGAAACAGATTATTGGTGTTTGTATTCCTTTGTATGTTTAGTGCAACCTTAAGCAGCTAATACTAGAATACTTCTCCTCAATTTCAGTGACAGTTTTCATCTGTGTTACATTGTTTTAAAAATTGATTTGGTAAGTTGCATAAGCAGTCAAGACATGGACTAGCAAAATAAATAACCACTGATATGTTCCACAGACTTTTGTTTCCCCTTGAAGTGACTTAATTGAAAACAGTATATAGGTATTGACTGGGACACCTGGCCACTACAGGTTTTAGCAGAACCCATAAAACTAATCATGATTAACTTTAATAGATCAATATGAAATTTACTAAAGCTCTGTTAAACTTTAAGCAGTTAAAATCAATAGATAACCTACTGCAAACAGATACAGAGAGGCCCTTGACTGCCAACAGAGTTAAACATCTTTGTTAAGAGGTTGGGGGTGGTGGTGGAATAGAAAGCTCTTCCATGTCAGCATAATTGTCAGTGTCATTGCTGTTCCAGGAGCTCCTCTTAAGAAATACATTTGGGAGCTACTATGCTGACCTGGTTTTACAAGAAAGCCACATACAAAGCTGTGGGCATAATCTTCATTTTTAGGTTCAACCCCAGATGTTTCATCCTGCCCACTGCTTGGTGTTCACAGGTGTACAATTCCTCTCATGGAGCTGTGGCTGCAGGTTTCTGCTCAGCTCCACCAGACCTCACTTCTGGGTCTTTAAGCTGAACCATATTCCAAAATGCAACACCACCAGAATTTGAGAAGGTTTGAACTTGGATTTGAACACAGTAACTAAGCACATGTCTATGATTTATGCTGGTGGGTTTTGTTTATTTGTTTGTTTGTTTGGGTTTTTGGTTTTGGTGTTTTTTTGTTTTGTTTTTTTTTGTTTTTTTTTTTTGTTTTGTTTTTGTTTTGGTTTTGGTTTTGGTTTTGGTTTTGGTTTTTTTTTTTTTGGTTTTTTTTTTTGGTTTTGTTTTTTGGGTTTTTTTTGTGTTGGTTTGGTGGGGTTTTTCTTCCTTTTTTTTATTTCGGTTTTTGTTTGGGTTTTGTTGCTGCTGTTTTTTGTTATTATTTATTTCCAGACTTTTTGTTCTTTTTTTAATGCTTAAAGCCCCAAACACTTAGAAATGCTCAGAGAATAAATAAAGCACTGTTAGAGTTGGACTTTTTTGTGTATTGCCTGCTGTGGTACCTGGGCAGTTGTGAAAGGTGCTGTGTGCCCACAGCTAGTTATAAACTAGGGTGGATGCCTGTGACATTGCATGTCTCATTTCAGGAATCAGTGTGCCCTGCAAAGAATGTTCTGAACTCTGTGCTGCCACTATTACACCAATTTTGGTGCCTGACCTCCTTAGTTTTTGGTCTGGTTGGTATAAAAGGCTTGAAGGAGTTTTTTCCATAGGTTGAAAAGTGAGTATGTCCATGCTAGCAATTTCTCAGATTACACCCATAAATCATAACTTGTGGTTATTGTAATTCCATAATCACAAATGCTATCTTGGTTGCTTTTTTTTTTTTTTTTTTCTCCCAGCATTAGTATTTTTTATGTTTCTAGATGTCTGTTGTTTAAAAACCTGCCAAGTAACTGGTTCTGTAATTCTAAAAGGTAGAGTTGGCCTAAAGCAATAAATATTGGAGTACCTGGTTCTAAAATTTACTCAGTGTTGGTGGACTCTCTGATCTTCATGGAGACCTGCATGTTTCCCTGTGGATACTGATCTGTGTGCAGGGTCAAGGGCTTAAAATAATACTGAGGCTTTGGCTGGATCTCTACAAGACTGAAGGAGAATGGGAAGGCAGGAGAGGCAGTGCCTGAAATAGGTACAGTGATGATTCTGTTCATCACTGAGGAACATCTAACTCCAGCTGGATGAAACAATGCATTCAGAGAACTGGCCACTTAAAGCCAGAAGGGCAGTTCAGATTGGCACAGCCAAACCAAGGGTGCAGTGCTCCTGCTTGGTGTAATCTGCCATGCTGAATGGCTTCATAATTCAAGGAAATACTATGTGTAAAAATAAAGGTAATTTCACTTGGGGTTTTACCTGGGGCCAGCAACGTTTTCGGGGTTATTTTTCTTTTAAAGTTAGGTGAGTGAAGCCAAGCAATATGTTGTCTTATACCATGCTGGAAAAGATAGGTTTTGCATAATTTGTTAGTCATCTTTGCAGAGCTTCTGTCCCAGCATGTCCCTGGAGATGTACACTTTGGTAACACAAATACTGCTCTTTTATGTTGTATCACTGAATGCCAGCACAAACTTTTCAACAGTGAAGAAACCACGGGTTTATAACAAAGCAATAGGACCATCCTTTCTCCCTCAGTGTTGGGTGTCTTAGAGTAACTGGGAGAGAAATTCTTATTCCCAGACGTATATTAAATCTTTATAATAAAAACATTTTTTCTGGTTAGTTACAATTTAGCTCTAAAACAAAGCCCTGACACTAATCACTTTTACAAATCCTTTTTCTAGGGCTTGAGTCAACTCCCTTTGAAGTCAGTAGAAGTCTTTGAATTTACTGAGAGTTAGTAGAGGCCCCTACATTATAAGCAGCACTTGGTTGATTGGATTAAAAAAAAAAAAAAATGCTTATATTAACTGCACTTACACACAGCACTAAAACTTTCAAATAACAGCCTTCTAATAAAATCTTAATTTCTGAAACATGTGAGCCTAATTATTATTCATCTGTGCTTGCATGCTGTGCTACCTCTTGCAAAGCTTTCTGCCTCATATATCATGTTGTAATTAGTAAAGTGGGAAAACACATTCATCTCTTCTTCAAAGAAAAAAAATCACACTTTAATCTTAAGTACATCATAATTGGCAAGAGAAAGAAAGAGTGGGGGAGGTATCTGAAGAGTACCTCAAGGATTTTGCATGGCCTATCTTTTTATTAGGGAATCATTGCTGTGCAGCTTTTATTTCTGTATTATTATTGGCTAGAAAAAAATAAGGGAGAGAGGCACAAAAAAAGGAGCACAAGAACCATTATAAGGAAGCATCAAACAAAAGAGAAACACCCTGTACTGGGAAAACCGTCTCTCCTTCCCTTTTTGGAACAAAACCCCGAAAGTTGTTCAAAAATAGTAATGCTACTTATTTTACTCATAGGACTGTCTCCCTAACAGAGCCAGCAGGCTGAGGTAGCAGCTTATGGCTTATGGAACCCTGCAGAAGAGAAAAATTATTTTGATGAGGCTGCATAGTAGTCCATGGGCAGAAGTCCTGTGGTCTAATATTTGGGAATTCCTGGTTAAAATTCCTTGCTTCTTTGTGAAGACAGCCAGTAAGACAAAAATGAAATAGATATTTTTACAGCAATGAAACAGGGGAATGAACAAATCTGCCTCTGTTATAAGCTTGAATATGGTCAGTTATACAAATAAATAAATCATTTGGGGCTACAATTTGATGTTGTTAATTCTCTTTCAGTACTGTAAAATGATCAAAGATCCAAGAAATATTCAGCTGGGCTAAATATTTAACAATAAGAGCGCTGGGGATATATATTTTTAAACAGTGTAAAATGAATGCAAGGTTAAAAATTACCAGAATGGGAATAAAGAGTGATATGTTATACTTCCCTGGAGTCAGTTTATTGAGGATCCCAGAATACTTTAAGCAAACTTTGTCTGAAGCTCACAAACTCTTTAAACATTATAATGTGCTACTTAGGAAAAAATAGGCCTGGGAGCCTAGCTTAGGACCATTGTTTTTGTTTCAAGTGTCTTGCCCAAACTTAAACATAAAATAGTCTCAGAAGAAAGCAAAATGTCAGATTTTTTTCTTCCCCTTCCATCATATTAAATCCTAGAAATCCAAGGTTATGGGGTAATGCAAAATAGTACCTGTCTGTGGTTGCTGAGGTTTATTCTGGGCTTTTGCAAAGCTCAAACTGCAACAGAGACAGCTGAATGTATCTTTAGCACAGCAAATGAACTGCCTTTTTTGCATCATAGTGAACTGAAAAAGCCCCCAATTTAGACTTCTCTATATTTTAGCTCTCCAAGTCAGCAATTATAGCAAACTTTCATCCCTTATAGGTCTGGCAGGCTGTTCTCAAACTTTTAATCTTCCATCATCTTAAAATAAAAAATAAAATTTACATTTGCAGTCAGGTTCTGGAAATAAGCCAGTTTCCTCTTAAATGGTCCATGGAGCAGAAAGAATTGGGCAGAAACTTACCCAGAGGAAAAGTCTCAGCAGATGAGTCCCAAGGAATTGGCTTGCTCATCCTCTCTGCATGTTTAGTGTTTCTGTACCATAATAACGACATTGCGCTTTTAGGGTTGGCTTCTCCACACTGGGATTAGAAAATGTTTTTGTCAATACTTTGGTTAGGCATTGTGACTTTGGATAAGCTACTCAAGAGTTTTGCAGCCTGTGTGGAAATGGTGGGTGACATTTGTCTGTACCAGAGGGCACAGTGCTGTGAAGGAGCTAGGATGTGGCAGCTATTGGCTGTGCACTGAGGCTGACAGGAAACCCACCTGCCTGACCTCTGCATATCAGTGTTCTGTTCTGCCTACTTTCCTTTAGCTGTTCTGAGCTAAGTGACCTGTGTTTGATGGAAGATACATACCTGCTTTGTTGAGCAGCAGGCTGGAGCTTGTTCTACCCACGCTTTGAAGTTGCTGTAGGTGAGTCTGCCTCCCAGTAGCAGGGAGCTGAGGTGTGCTCTAGGGCAGCAGCAGATAGTGTGGGGGTGGCCTGTGTGCTCTCCAGAGGGTGGTGGGCACTGCAGTGTCTCCAGGCATTACCCCTGAGCAGCCATGTGAGCCTGACAGTGATGAAAAGAGAAGATGGGAAGTCACATCTCCTTGAAACTTGTTCCAATAGTTGACCAATTTTCAAGCATCTTAGTTCAAATACAAATTTGTTGAGTATCATATTCCAGGTATTGGCAGAACCATCACCCAAACCTTTGTTTTTCCCTGCAAAGGAGATAAGATTGTTATGAAGCCAAGTCTTATATTATTTTCTGATAGTATAAACTGATAGAGGTCTTTCACTGAATGACATGTTTTCTAGTCTTTCAGTATTTTTTTCCTTCTTTGCCTTCTAAATTTTTCATTATGCTTTTTTTAGAACTGGAGAGAGAATTTTAAGTCAGGAAATTAAAGCTTTCTGGTTATAATCCAATATACACATGTGCTACAGTCAGGAATGGAGCTGCCAGAAAAGACATATAGGAAGGTATACATTAAAATATGCAACACTCTTTTTCCTGCCTCACCACTCTTTGCTATCTTCACGATAGGTAACTTGCTTCCATCATATATCCATTGACCAAATACCAAATTACACTGCTGCACACACAGCCTTTAGTTCTTGACTCAGTGAATCTTGGTTACCAGGCTTACCCTTTTAACAAAATGAGTCTTGGTGCATATGAATATCTTCGTTCAGTAAAATAAAATGAGTCAGTAAGTTTTAGCTCATTAGGCAAGATGTTGCATAAATGAATAAAAAACCCCTATTTGCTGCTATAAATATGTTACGGAGAGTAAACGTTAAATTGGATCTAACATTTAATAACAGTAACATCATTTTGTTAAAACTTTACAGTATAAACATATAGATAGACAAAATGAGCAACTTGGATTTTAGTCCATCTTGGGGTATAGAAAAGTAAAGCAATGTCAACAATGTACACATGGTAGAGATATGCATACAGTACCCCTCTGCTTCAAAAACACAAGGTACTTTCCAGCTATTTAGGGGACATAATTTTCCTGGATAATTAAAATATTTTGAAATACTTTGAAGGGAGTAAATATGCTGCATGAACCCCAAGCTGAATTCTTCGCTCAGCTGGCTTGAATCTGTCTCTTCAGAACGTTTCATGGGTTTACAACCACTGTAAATCTACCAATATTGTTTAGGCTAAAATTGTGGTGGTTCCAGCTTCTTCAGTGTTGGGGCTTCTCTAAGTGGGTTTCAAACGGTGTCATAATCCACAGTCTTGGCATGCAAACCTGGAAAGCCTTGAAAATGGCATTTAAGATCAGATGGGCCAGTGGGTGTGGATAGCCTTGACTTGACTGTAGTTGCAGAGGATAGACCTAAATTCTTGGTAACTTTTTCCTGGAGTACAGGCTTACTGAATGGAGTCTTTTCCTAGCAGTGAGTAAGGATGTTGTTTTTGTATAGGGAAATGATCAAGTTTCATAAGAAACTGATTCCCTGAAAATGCTGTGAGCCCAAGAAGTATGGAAACTGGAGCTATTATGAGTGCAGCCCTTCAGTTTCACAACTTTGTCAGTGGTATTCCAGATGATTTCTAGATTACAAGAGCTATAATGGAAGTGATCTGAAAGCTACAAAACAATTCAGCACCCATGCTGTTGACTTGATTAGGGTTAATTTATCCCAGATTTTCAAAGACAAAAAAACCCAGCAAATATTTGGGAATTTATGCTTCTGAAATGAGCACTCTTCTCCCAAATACAAACCTTTATGGAATGGCACATCACACTTTTTCAGACTTAAGGTAGCTAGAGAGCTATGTCCTTAGTGATTTTGGAATAACCAGGAGAGAAATACTCTCACTGCAGGTGAAGGACTGCCAGGTGGTGAGTTTTCACTCACCCACGGTCCTTGCTGGTGTCCTGCTTCCCATGCTTTTGTCTACTTTAGTTTGTCCAACCTTCTTTGCTCATCTCTCTTGTTTACTTTTCTCTCAATGAGAGAAATTCCTCAAGTCACTACCCCAGATTTCTCAGTAAAAGGGTTCTCCCATCCCTCCCTTCACACCTTCTGGATTCTGTCTTCCCACACTGATACTGTGGCCCTCAGCCTGCTCTGCCCTTCCCCACTGCTCATTCTCATGATTGTAGCAAAGCAGAAAAGCATGGGTGTGCATCCATGAAAGTCCCTCCTAATGCTCCTAATGCCCATGTTTAGGGAGGTAGTATGCAAGTTCCCTGTCCAGGGAACTTGGCACACTGATATCCCAGTTCTGGTGGACCTCCCCTTTCTGGCTCTATGCAACTTGTAGTGCTTTTGCACCTGACCATTCATTTCCTTATAGATGGTTAAATTCCCAAGCATAGCAAAATGACACTGTGTAAACCAAAATTAGAAGTTGGTGGAAAGTAATAATAATACTGACCTGAAACCATGCTGGGCACAGGAAATGGCAGCAGTTTCTTCTGGTGAGAAATAATTAGTTATATAATTTTATCAGATGTTTTGTTGTTTATTAGTGGCTGTTTTATTAGATTATTGCTATAAGCAGGTGGCTGCTGTCTGCTTTGTGTCCCATTGGAGCTCTCTGCTTTAAACTCTTCCAAGCTGCCCATTGGTTGAAGCTCTCAAGAGTCAAAGTGACTGGCTAAGGGAGTCCCTCTGTGTGTGGGAGTCTGGAATGCAAATCCAACTGGCACATGCTGGAGGGAAGCTGACTGCAGAATGAGCAGGAAGAAAATGCCAAGCAGCTTATTTTATATATAGGTGCTTTTTTAATTCTAGCAAAATTTCTTTGGTGCAGAGGAAATATACCTAATTGTGATAATGTGGTTCTGGCACATGACAGACTGCTGCTCATCAGACTGAGACATGCTTATTTTCCTTTCTTTTTAAAAGAAAAAAAAATCTAACTTGCCAGTTGAATGTTTATTGAATTATTATGTTTTCTATATGTAAAGCAGTAACACAGCAGCCAGGCAATAAGATAACATGTTCAGTGTGCCATAATCAGATGGGACCAAATGTATTCTTGGTACAACTCTATTAACTTTGATGGGCTTACAGGAGAGAAAAGTACAGCCCATTGACATTAAGGGGGAAATTTTTCCTGGATAGAGGGCTGCAATATCTCTGTAGGTAATACTGATGTGATTGTTCCGTGTCTTGGAGGCACAGTCATTACAATTAATGGAGTGAGTCTACATGATATACAGCATTTTGTTGTATGTCTTTTTTTCATTTAGCAGGCTTATACTACGTTTTTACGTGTACTATTTCTGTTCAAGAGTAATGGCTGTGATTTCATGCTCTCACTGCTCAGTGTGCAGTCTCTGGACTGAATAGTAGAACTGTTTCTAAGGAAGTAACACAACTAGGGACAGTAACTGCTAAGCAAATGGTACAGGTGGATGTGATTTACTGCTGACCAAGTCTCATTTGAACTGTTTGGCACACCTCTAAATTAACTGAACAGATGGTTTTTTAATTAGTTCTGTCATTTCATTTTCTGCATTCTTAATACATGTCAGGCTGTATGTCAGGGAGTATTAGCATCAATTTCAAGTGATACAAAAACATTCATAGCAAGAATAAGCTGATAATACCAATAACAAAACATAATTAGATTACAAATTGGGAGGTCTGTAGCTTTATAAACATGGCAAACCTAGATTTATGAGACTTCAGAGATTTATTTAAAATGAGAAATGCCTTAAACTTGCTGGAAAGCAATTAGTTCTGTGCAGACCTATAGCAGTGTTTTCCAGATTCCTGCAGTGGGATAGGCCTCACTAATGTGAATTGCTGAGAATAGGTCCTGAATTTATGCATTTGATTTATCTGATCCCACCTTCCCCAAAGGGCAGAATCACTTGCCTGGGTACTAAAGGGCCTTTCAGCTTCAGAGATGGCAGTAACAGATTTAGTTATTCTTCTTTGCTTCTGACCAAAGTGATATTTATCTAAGTGCAAAATCCTTTCTTTGTCATTTCCAGCCAGGCTAGTGGAACTGTTTGCAAGGGCAAGGCAGCAGCAGAATTTGGCTCAAGTATAGTAACATGGCAGCAACTGTAGCACTCCCATGTGAAATAAAAATTATAGTGTTTTCTCATGAAAAAAGCAACACAATATGATAAAGTTTTATTAGGAAAATCTTTCAGAATACTAATGATGTTGTTTATATGATGGTAGTTAACAAGATGTAGTGTGATCTACATAAAAACAAATTCTACATGACTATATAGAATTAGAATGCTGCACTGTTCATATAGCTTAAGCTGCAAAGATTGCTTTTTATGCATTTGTAACTCTCCATGGCAAACTGGATAAAGTACTCATTTCCTCCAGATTTATCTCTGCAGGAAATACCTTAGAACTATGGCAGGCCATAGATCACAAGTAGAATCAACATCTAAGTTAAAGCAAATAGCTTTAATCATAGACTTTCAAAATGTGTTCCTCTTTGGATCTGCAGAAAATGGATAATATGTAAACAGGCCTAGTCAGAGCAGTATTTCTAGCAGCAGGATCCTAGAGGAATTAAATAGGAGAGTCCTCATCACGGGACATAATGATGCTTAGGAGGGTCTCCATCCCTTGACACCTTTTCTGCAATATTACACAATGTACACATAGTGGGAACTACTTTATTTAATATACAACATAAAAGTCTGGCACATTTATTTAGGAGTATCTTTTTTTGATGTCTTACTGGTTAAAACACACAGAGAAAAGTGGTTTGGTTTGGTTTTTTCCCTCCAAGAATAAGGAAAGTATTTAAGCCTGGGTGACTTTATGCAAGTACAAGTTTATTACTTTGTTTTCTTATTCAGTCTTAGCTCACTTGCTGACTTTTGAGCAAAATCTTCTCAGCATCTCATGAAAAGCAATTGTCAGCAGAAGAGCTTCTGTTCACAGAGCAGGCAGCATGCTGGCTGCTAAGGAAGCTCTGGTTAAAGTCACCTCCTCGTTTCAGAACTGGAGCAAATACCAAGGCCTTTGCTGTAGCCTAATCATACAGTTACTGGCTCTCCTGTGGTAGAGTACTTGGCTCTGGACATTGACCACATCCTGAATGTGCTGCAGCTAGCTCTAGGTTTTTTGTGAAATATTTAATTTCAAAAATGTTACTTTGCAGATTTTGAGAAACTTAACCTTGGAAATTTTCAATTTCAGCTCTGAAGTTGAATAACCTTAATTAATACTTTATATTGTCAAAAGATGTGTCTAGGAGTCTTCAAACATGGGAGGGGTATGCTGACTCAGACCTGAAGATTTTGCATGTATTCAGGCCCTGAGAGATGAAAGCCCTGAGCATAGCTTTTACTTCCACAGCTGTACAGTCCTAGAAAAGTCTTTTTAGTATCTGAACTACTTCACAGCTGATGCTTTAATCTATAATGGCAGTGCAGGATCTGGTCTTGTCAGATTTGCTGCCCAGAGGGTTTGGCAAATGGATCTGTGCCCATATGTAAGTGGGGTTGGGTGGCTCTGCTCTGCCTCCTCTGCAAGGATCACACTGTGCTTCTGCAAAGCTTTTCATTCTGCCAGGCATCCAGAGCCATCCTGAAAGAACCTGAGATAGCCTGGCCTTCCCCAGAGCAGATAAATGAATGAGGTTATTTTAACAAGGTTTGGAATTCTGTAGCTTTGAGGGGACAGGCAATGTTATGAAGCCTGTCTTTGGCCATAGGCATGAGTGATGCTAAAAAGCAATGGTTACAGTCCTTATGTTAGAGCATCAGGCAGGTTCTTTGCAGGAGCCCTGCTATCACCTCTCCCAGCCTATTTGCCTTTAGATACAGAGATGACAATGATCTCATTGACAGGGTAAATTTTGATCTGATACTAGTTTTTATTATATGTATATATATTATACATATATTTACAGGAATAAAAGGTTTGTGTACACAAGGAGCACAGGGCATCAAATAAAATCAGCATGGACCAGGTTAATACCATAGATTTGCCCCGTGGCAAAGCCTGTGGTTGAGCCTGCCACAGAGTGAAATAGACAGTCAAGTCCTTGAAGTTTGAAAAGGAATCGGGCATGTTGCTGGATGAAACACTAATTAAGGTTATTAAATATTTAAGGCTCCATCTCCACTTCAGGAAGCCCTCAAAGCTTTATCACCTGAAGTTAGGGGAGGATGCTGGGTCACTGTTGCTATGTGCTTCCCTCAATTCTTCCTTGGACATGAGTTATTAACATATGACTAGAGGCTGGTGATAGACTACCTAGACCTTTTATCTAACTCAGTATGTGTTTTCTTAGGTTTTTTTGTATACTTATGACCGCTGATTTCCAAAGCAAAATTTCAGGGCAGAAAAATCTATGTTATCAAAAGAAGAAATATTTTGGAGAAAGCAAAAATATCTCTATAAGAACATGTATTCTCTTCTCAAAATCTATGAACTGTAAGAGCAAAAGAACAACCAGGTGATGTGAAATGGAAGGAGGAGATAACATGTGCTGAAGTTGCATGCCTGTGCTTTTAAGTTCCCAACACAATCAAAAGTGTTTTCATCAGCCTGCAAGCCAGGGCTCTTGGTGTAAATAGCCCATGACTTAAATTGTAACTAGCAGCTTGCTGAGGTAGCTACTGAACAGACTCAACATCTCAATAAAGATATTGGATGTTTCTGGGGAGCCCTGTGAACACCTTATTCACATCTAAAAGCAGATTCTGAATAATTGTCTTGTGCTAGGCATAACATCATGTTTGTTTGTGATTGTCTGGGGCTTGAATGAGAATAAAGAAGATACTCCAAAACTTTTTGTAGCAGTGGGGAGGAAGATCCTTATGGGACAATAAATACTGGATTAATGTAAGTTCATCAAGACAATCTGAATAAATAGACTTCTTTCATTCTGCAGATGGTTTTAGTTATATCATTAGTTTGTAAGAATTACCAGATACTTTTGAAAGTATTCACAAGTTCTGGATGATTCATGATTGATTCCTTAGTGTAGGTGATTTTCATCAAACAGTTTTTACCAGAAATGTGGTGTTCATTATTCATTAACTCAGTATTTGCTATTTACTGTTTGTCATCTTTTGTTTAAATATATTTAAAATATAAATATAGAAATATATTTAATCAGAAAGTACAAACACTGTCTCGTAACTTAGGACTAGTTATGAACCATGAAGAGCAAGCAGACAAAGTGGAACAGTTTGACATCAGAAATGGTATGTCCAAACTAGTTGGCAAGTGCTTTCCATTAAGGAATTTGCTGATAGAAATTATGTTCATGGTCATTTTGAAGCCAAAAAAAAAAAAAGTGTGTGTCTTTCAACACACACTTTCAATTTCAAAATTCTTGCAATTTCTAGTCAACACACACTCAGTTTTAAATAAATACTTGCATGGAATGAGTCTCTTGTTAGCTGCCCTGGAAGGTGGCAAGCAAATACACCCAGCATGGGAAATAAAGAAGAGTTGTTAGAGACATGCACATGCGTGCAGGGCTATGATGTTACTAGCATCACGGAGATGGGGTGGCATGGCCCTTAGGACTGGAGTGTTGGAATGGGTGGATGTAGGCTCTTTAGGAAGGACAGTCAAGGGGATGAGGAGGGGGTTTCACCCACTCTGTCAATGTTGATGACCAGCTGGAGTGTATGGAGCTCCACCTGGGGATGGATGAGGAGCTGAGAGCTTATGGGTCAGGACTGAAGGGTGGGCAGGGACAGGTGACATAGTGGGGTCTGCTACAGGCCACCTGACCAGAGAGACAGAGCAGATAAAGCCCTTCATAGACAAGTAGGAGCAGCTTCATATTCACAAGTCCAGGTCTTTATGGGGGCCTTCAAACATCCTGATATGAGTTGGAGGGACAACAAGAAGGGCATAAGCAATACAGTCTGCTGGAATATATATGCAGTATATTTTAGTGGTCTATGATTTTTCCCTCCCTTCCCTCCTGGTCACCCAACTCAGCATGTAGCAAGATTTCCTCACTTTCTTAAAATACTCCAGTGGGAAGCATCATAACAGGATACTTCTGAGGTTATCACTAGACACATGCAAGTGAAGTCACAGACAGAAAGTGATGCACTATTAGACTTTGAACAAATGACCAAATTACTTACAAGAACAAAAGCATCCAAAGTCATCCAAAGTTCTACCTCTGGCAATAAGAGGCAAGTGACCTCAGGGTTTGTTTTCTGATGTCGACTTCCCTATCTGTTGAACCGTACCACACTGATGATGAAGTACCAAGGATACCTAAAACAGCTTATGATAACCTGATTTTTAAGCCCTGTGATTAATCATCTCTGGAGTCTCATGCATACATAGGTAGCAGCACTGTGGGAGGTGCTGGTAAGCACATTTTGTCCTTTTTTTTTCTTTTTTTTTTCCCTTTGAAGATGAATGCTACAAAATTCTCTGACTTTGAGTGTATTTCTGCCATGTAAGAAAAATGATAATGAGAAGTTAAATCTTTCTTCCAGTGAAGAATCAGTATTTCTGGGCATACTTTGAAAATCTGTTTTCTCTATTACATCTTTCATTTAGAAGCTACCTTCATGCCCTAGTAGAAAATAAGGCTGCATGTCACCTTGGGAACCTGCTCTTCAGAATGGAAATGATCTTTCAGAAATGTGCTTTAGCTTAGTTTTCCTGTGATGAAGAGGTGAAGCAGAGATGCTGGTCAACAGGCACTGAGATCACAAATCTAGCTGCAAACACATGTGTTTGCAAATTTAGAGATTTGTGGGTAGTAAAGAAGATGCAGCAATTATTACTGCCTCTTAACTTATGCTGATAGTCCTGGGTGGTAATCCAGGAGTGGTGGAAATGCAACTGCTGTAAGAAACCAGGATTCTGTGGGAAGAGAAGTAGGTAAGTGTAGCTCTTAGCAGTGTGCTAATATAGCAGAGTGAGAAAATACTTCTGGGAAGTTACCTATTCAAATGGGATCTCCTAAGGGTCCACAGTCTTACTCAGCAAGGATGCAGGATGAAGAGAGATGTGAAGACGTCACATTTCTCCATGACCTGCCAGACCCAAGCAATAAATATCCAACTGGGTTTTACTAAATACTGCATTTGTTGCTTGTGTAAGCTCCTTCTCTAGTAACAGAAAATATGGCAGCAGTGGCCAAAATTGAAAATGTGGATCTGAGATTGACCAGTCACTAGAGTATTTGCCATTCTCTTTGTGTAGGGAACTTGAGCACACTTGGCGATTAGAGTAGGAGGTTGATACTGTACTGAGCATAACTCTTTAGAGAGAATTGTCTTCAGTATGCACTGCAGAATAATATTTTAGAGGGTTCAGTTTGAAGCATTTATACGGGAAAATACAACTTGAAAAATACTGCACTAGCCACACATGAAAATCTGCATGAAAATTTTAATATTACCTCTGTTTCTTACAGCCCTTGCAGCTGAGGTCAGTAACTGTATAAAGGAAAAGCTCTTGAGACATGGTTTTGCCATCCTAACTGGGGTGATCAGATATCATATGTACAGTGTACAAAGCCACATTCAGGATGAATTCAAATGGTGTACAGGAAACTAAAAAGCACATTAATCTTGTATATTTTAATCATTGCTTTACTGGCTCGCATTGGCAATAATGTCTTAATTCAATAAGTCTCAATTCAGTAGTTCAGTCTTAAATCTTGGACAGCTGGTAGAGATTTTAATAGAATTCAGCAATTTAGTCGATATATGAGAACTGAGATAAGCAAATTAAGATCTACCAGAGATCGGATATAAAATTAGAGACAGTATAATTTTTGATGGGCCATGACCTCAGCAGCTAGGAATTGTCATTTCTCTGTGAAATTAGATAAAGGGATAATGAAGCCATTACCCTGTGAACTTTGAAATGATAAACAAATAGTAATGCTGCAGGACAGGCAAAGTAAGTTATTTCCAGCATCTGGAGTACCTGATGCAATTTATCTTTAAATTCCACAAAAACTCTATAAATTTGCATATATTAGTATAAATAAGAGTAACTAAACTCAAGAACGATTTCTATCCCAAAGGCATGCACATTTCTTAGTGATACAAATATGTATAAATAAATATAATACTTTGCTAATCACAAGTCAACCATGCAATCTTACGATTTATGTCTTAAATTCTGGTGGCCAGGTAAACAAATGAGTCATATTCAATCCTAGTGATATCTCAGACAAAATACACTTTGTGCTTCAATGAAATAACTGCTTTTCTTCAGCAGGAAATGAAGAGAAACAGAAATATCTGAACACTTTTGGACAGTGAATTTGTGAATATGAAATCTGTCTGTTTTTCTTTACCTTGGGAATAAATGTTTGGTCAGCAGGTTCATTCTGAGCTTGCTCTCTGAAATGTAAGGTGCAAGCACGATGTTTTTGTAGAGCTCTGACTGACAGGACAAGGACAAGTTCCACCCTGGAGGGTAATAGAAATATGTTTAGCAAAGGACAGAATAGGCAATTAGCTACATTTTATCCTGTGATGATTTAGGTAATACAGACTTGATGCACTTTTTGCTCTGTGCAGCAGGTGATTTTTAATTAACACATTGCTGCCAGTTTTAGGCACAATTTTATTGTGATGAAGATATTGATTCTGGCTGTCTCTGTAGGTATTTCATCTGATGGTTTTTAAGTCCCTTACTAAATGTGCATTTTTATATAATCTTCTTTGGTGCATTATACACGTACTTAATGAAGTGTGATTTTTCAGCAGGTCCTTATGGTAACTATTTCTTCAAACAGGCAGTAACTTGGGTGGTCACAATTCTATTTGCTGCATGGTTCACTCAATTCTGGCATTACTGAGAAGGTGGAAAGACTTGCATTATCAAAGACATAAAAAGTGGTGTTATATAAAACTAGACTATAAACTATAACTCAATTTTAAAATACAAGCAGATCAGTAATAGCAGGTTATTTCTTTGACTGGGAAAGATTACTAGGGTAGAAAGGATATGGGCAACATTGGAAATAGTGGGAAAAAATTGTATTTGCCTGTTCAGAAACTTATTTTCACATATTATGACCAAAACAAAACCAAAACTCGAAATATAGGCAGACCAAACCAGGATCCTCCCTTCTAAACACTTTCAGACTTTAAGGAGCTGGATGATCTGAAGCTTCATCAGTCTTTGTTTTTCAGTAAGAAAATCAAAGATGAGAGAGGAAAGCAAAGTCAGCATTCTACAGCTCAATTAGTGTATTTGCTCCTAGTGCTCACCTTAGTCTCTCAGTGTAGGTAGATAGAGATGTCAGAGTAATACAGTGGTGAAGAGGGTGCACAGTTTGTATACCTGGTTTGGAATGTGCTTTAAGACTAGTCACAGGTGTAAACCAGGAGTAATTCCTGACAAACACAACGTGAATACATAGATTCTAGTATTAGAGATCAAAACCACTGTCTCCTGTGTGCTTTGACTTCATCAGAGAAGCATTTGCATTGCCATGCTGCTTCTATTTGCCTTCCCCAGACAGGAAAACATTTAAGGCCAAATTTACCTTTAAGCACATCTCTACGTTTGGAATTACTTTGAACAGAAGCTCTGTTCACTGGAAGCACATTAGGAAAAGACAAAGACCTGTGGAATTCCAGAGCAGAATCCAAAACCTCTGGTTTGAGTAAGGCCATACTGGCAATGTCAGGGATATCAGTTGTCAGGGTTCCACCAAATACTTTTTAGACTGTTTAAGTTAAAGGAATAAATTCTTTTCTTATTTGCCCATAAAGAATCAGGACAAGAAGGAAAACCTGCTTACACAGATAACAGACATAAGATGCTCAGAAGGGCATGCCAGATGCTCTGCCTGCATTAATTGTTCCCAGCAGGGCCAGAGGCCTTGCTAAAATGAGGACTTGCTAAAAGCTTTAGTGGAGAAACACCAAGTGGGATGGGGTGGGGAAAGAATTTGGTGCCTCAGAGAAACAAGGACTAGACTTCTGTCAACAGTTACCTTTAAGGCATTTCTCTCTTCACTTCCCAAACAGTTAGGAACCTTACTCTCTTTGAAGGGCTTTTACATCTTTACAGACAATGCCTAGATTCGGTGAATATAAAATGCTGAAGTTCTTACAACATTACTAAAACTTTCTCAAAATAACAATATCAGCAAATTCTAATAATGCCTTTGTACCATTGCTATTGATTACCTTTTCAACTTGCTAACTATTTTTAATGGTTAGATGCCTCACACAGTGAAGAGAATAGAAAAAAATAATCCACTTATTTTTCTTTTACTTAGTTCTTTAGTTATTTTACCTATCAGTATTATTCTATCATGGTACTGTCCTCTCTTGATAGCAAATACTGCAAGGAATCATTTTGATACAAATGAAGAAGTCCCTATTCATTTTCTGAGACAGAATATACTTTTGGTAATGCTGTATCTTGAAATCTCTTTAGAAAGAACTTAACTTTGAGAGTAAACCACCACATTACTGGAAACCATATGATGCATATACTGCAAAGGTGCTAAAAATATAGAGTAGTTTAGAGTATTTATTTTAACAGTATTACCCTTTCCCTAGAGAGATTTTCAGTCACTTCCATCTGCCCATATCCATTTTTCTACTTACCCCTGTTTCTAAAATAAATCTGACTCTCTTACTTAGGTTTCTTTTTATTCCAACCTCTATAAATATTTTATCCATTCAGTTGCCTATACAAAAGTTCCATTTATGTGAAGAGTCCTGTGTTACCATTTATTTAGGGGCAGTATTACAGATTTTCCTCATTGCTTCAAAACTCCAAGCTACAATAGAGTGTGCCTAGTTATTTCAGGGTTTCAAAAGTAGCTACCTTCAGTTCCATGAGAAAGTGTAATCCATGTGTGTGGGAATTTTGCTATATAACCTTCACATCCAATTGTGCTTGCATCATTATTAAAATCCATTCTGGATTTATGAGCACACAGAAGATAATGAGGATAAAGAAATAAGTGCCATCCTAGTAATGCTTACCCAAAAATTATCCGTATGATAGAGAAGTATTTATATAATTGATGACAAAGTTTTCTTCAATACTTTTCGTAAAGCCATATTTCACTTGATCTTTAGTCAGACTGGACTAAACTCTTAGCTGAATCCAGTCTTTGGTGCACAACTCCTGACCCTTGTCCTGTTCTGCTTCCTTCTTGAATCACCTCCCTTTCCTGATTTTCCTAACTATGATGTGCTACCTATGAATCAATAACAGAATAATAGGTATTATACTAGAATCTCAAGTACCATCTTACAATGGATAGTTTAAGTTGTGAATTTACTGTGGAGACAAAAGCAATTTGTCATCTACTTGGGCAGAAGGGAGAGAGGCTCAGTCCATTGCCCACTGAATTATTTCTTTCCTACTCAACTGAAGGTGGAAGCTTTCATCTTCCCTTCCTCGTTACAGTGGTGGCCCCTCTGATAAGGTAGAGCCTGCTCTCACGATCTGTCATGATATATCTCTGGATATATGCAGCAAATACAACTTCTAGTTAAAGAAACTGGGGGAAGAAATCTCTGGATAACACTTTCACTAGTATAAGACTTGCAACAGCAGCAGGGTGAGCTGAGGACCTGTGGGTGACAGGAAAGGAGGAGCATGGCTTTCTGAGGCGTAATGGGACTGTGTTTTGTCCATGGGGAGATACAAATCTGCTCTGGAACGAGATACATGTTCTCAGAGTAGTGAGAGGAATACAGCAAAGAGCAGGTATATGTTTTACCCTTTGCTCCTGAAGTCTGCACTCCTCAAGACATCTGGCCCCACAGTACCACAGGGACTAAAAGCTGTTTTGTGCTGTTCCCAGCTGAGCTTTGATACATGCTGCTTTTTCTGTTGATTCAGTTCATTGGGTGTTTTGTTTGTTTCTTTAGGATTTTTTTGTTGGTGTTTGTTGTTGTTGTTGTTGTTTTTTAGGAGGTCAGCATTTTTTCATCTTTAATGAAACTGGAATGATACTGTGATGATCTGGCATGTGGTACTGAAATGAAGAAAAGCCTCACAAATGCCAAGAGCACATCTGTATATACAAATTGAACATTACTCTGATTACAAGATAAGGAACAGAAGAAAAGCTACTTCTTTTTAAATCCATAGTATTGATTGAACATCATAATTATGGACTGGTGCTTCAGCAACTGAGACTCCACAAGGTATTGTGTATTTATCTGTGGATAAAGGAATACAACAGGCATTTGAAATACTGGCTTAACAAGTAAGTAGTACTAACAGCAGCTGGCCTTTATTACTTCAAATAGTATTCACCTAAATAGCTTAAAATAAAACAAGAAACAAAGGAATTAAAACCAGATTAAAATAACTTTATCATCCACACACCAAGCTTAGCAGAAGGTAGGTGTAGAACTGAAATAATGCTGGATCAAATGTTGCCCCCCGCTCCTGCATGGTAACAGCACAAGCTCCCTGCCACACTCTGAATGCCCCTGCCCAGAACAGATGCTGAACATCAGACACTGTGGGTCCATTTGATACTTGCTGTAGTGGACTGAGATGTTGCAGAGGGCAAAGGAATACTTTGCAGCTGTAATTCTTTGACTTTGTTATATCTTTTGAAAACAGAGCAAGTAATTATTTAGACTGGATTTTTAATAGGAAAATATAATTCCACTTTCATGGAAGCAAGAGGAATTTAGAAAAAAAGGGGAAAATTACTCTATAAGCACACTTTGAGGTTCTGCTTTCCCTTTTCAGGACATATTTAATGAAAAAGCACAGTGTTTTCCAATCGTAATTTTTTCAAGGAGAATAGGAAAAGAATAGAACATAGTAAGTGTTCAAACTTTCAATAATCGAGGAGCTGTACCAGCTGATGTCTTATTCATTAAAATTATCCTTATTTTTGTGGAAAAATCCCCTAAATTTCTCACGAAACCAAGGTTAACTGATTTTAAATGTACATTTAAGTTATGTCATGTTTTGGATTTGTACTGGACATGGAGCTGATAATATTGAGATGTTTTTGTTATTGTTAAGCAGTGCTCACACAGAGCCAAGGCCTTTTCTGCTTTCCATGCTGCCACGCTGGTGAGAAAGTTGGGGTGAATGGGAAACTGGGAGGAGGCAAGCTAGGACAGGTGGCCCCAGCTGACCAAAGGGATATTCCAGACCATATGACATCATGCTCAGTACATAAAGCTGGGGGGAAGACAGAGGAAGGAGTGATGATGTTTATCTTCCCAGGCCACGGTTATGAATGATGGGGCCCTGCTCTCCTGGAGATGGCTGAACACGTGCCTGCCCAGGGGAAGCAGTAAATTCATTCCTTGTTTTGCTTTGCCTTTGTACATACCTTTTGCTTTCCTTGTTAAACTGTCTTTTTCTTGATCCATGTGTTTTCTACTTTTTCCTATTCTCTCCCTGGACCTGCTGGGGGAAGAATGAGCAAGCGGGCGTGCAGGGCATGGTCTCTGGCTGGGGTTAAACTACAGCAGAGATGTGTTTCTAAGCTTAAGCACAGTGACTAACTGGAATTTTTTTCCCCCATTTTGGTTTGGAGCACTGTATGGTAAAACCTTCCAGACACATGGCTGATAGGACATAAAGCCATCAGTTTCTCAAATCTCAAAGGAGGTACGTCAGTTCTGAAAACCGGAAGAAAACGGAGTATTGGTATTGCTTACATTGTATTTTTCCACTTATGATCAGATACATATGAAAACAACTCATGTAATGAAAAGTAGAAATTAATACAGGAAAAAAAAAATCATGGTAAATCTTTTCTATTTTCAAAAAATTAGCAATTATATATTACTGTGCATAAATGTTGCCTTTTTTATGATTTCAAGCATGAGCTTGAAATTTTGAAATGGAATGAAGGAGGATTAACTTGTGTGAGGATAAGTTTCTGATTAATGACAATAATGACAAGATTGAATTATATCCTTGTCTCATGTCGGTAACAAGAGACACTGTGTAAAATTTCCATCCACAAAGAATACTTCAGAATGTATCAACTGCAACATCTGTGCTAAGTTCAATCTTGTATTTTGATATCATTCCTAAGAGAAATAAATGAAAACTTCAAAAACATAAATTCTTTTATATTTTGAAGAGAGAATTTCTCTTTAGTGTGTATTAATCCCCATTTGCTTTCCTGTTAAGGAAACTTGTTCCCTAGAAAAGTGTCCAAAAAGCAGACTCGAGAAGTCTGAAACTATAAAACGAACAAATTTTTTCTTGAACATATTTATGACCATTAAGAATCCCCCAGGGAAATGGAAAAGTTAAAGCTGAACAGAAGTAAAGATGCTTCCAAATTTTATTCTGAAGTAAGTGTTTCTGGAGCAGTCTTTACTATGATATTTAAATACTTATATATGTGAAAACTTTCATTCACTCCTGCTGGAGGTAGAAATAGAGGTCATCTATATTAAGGCCTCCTTATTACCCTAGATCTACGATGAACACTCCTGTTCAAATCAGCAAGAATTCATTAAATCTAGAGCATATTAATGAAGGTGGCAGAAATAGATGCACAGTTGTTTTGCTGACTGGGAGCTTTTCAAGGATTGCTTTGAGGCACTCCGTAAGTGTTGCCTCACATGCTCCTGAAGTCGGTTGGTGTTAGCGTTGGAAAAATTAGATCAGTCTTGAGAGATGAAATAAGACCTGTCTGTTAAGACAGGTCTTTCAGCTGGAAAGCAGGGAGGAGAACTGGGTTAAGCTAGCCCTGTGTCCTTGACAAGAGCTGCAGACAGACCATCAGCCACTGATGGCACAGCCATAGAAATGTTGGTTGGTATGGATCTCTGCAGGCTGGCTACTTCAACTGCTGCCCAAAGCATCATCTACTTCAACCACTTCAGAGCATGTGTTCTTCACATATTTTAGCAATGATTTTCTCTAGCCAAGGAAGAGAATCCTTCAAAAGTCATCGTCATCATCTCCAAAATTAACTCATTCCTGTGCTGTGCTATTCTGCTCATGAATACATGTTTCCTATTGTGCCATTTGGACTCCTCAAGCTGAAGGTCTTGGCCATTTCCTCTTATTTTACACATTTCTGCCATCGCTGGGAAGAGGTTGGTTCAATTGTCTTTTAACTCTTTGATGCAGTAGCAGTCTATCAGCAAATAAACCTTAGTCTTCTCTTCATCAGACTAACCTGTGTGTTTTAGCACTCTGAGGAGCAGCTCTAGTCCCCAGACATCCTGACAACAACCTATCGTACCCTTTATTAGTTCCTTAGCATCATTTTTTAACAGGGAGGCTGAAACCAGGACATAACATTCCAACTGCAGTCTCCACAGCAAGGAGGAAAGCTCCACCTGATGCAGTTTAACACCAGTTTCCTGCATTGATAGGGACAGCAAAGAGTTAGCTCATGTTTGACCTAGTGTTGACTGAAATGCCCATCCATTTCAGCAGGTCTGCTCCTTATCCAGCTCTCTTCCAGCTGTGCTGACAGATTGGATCACCTGATCCCCCTTGTAATTCTCTGGGTTTTTTGCTGAGCTTCTTGAGGCATGTGTTGGCTCATGTGATACCCTGATATGTTCAGTGGGTTTAGGGGAAGGTTGTTTGATTCACTCTGGGTGGTGCATGTGAGAAAATCCAAAATTCTTGGGAGCTTCAATAACAAACTTCTACTTACAAACTTTAGAAAATTAAGATAGAATAAGGTACCTGGCAAATTTTAAAACAACATCCAAAATAAGGTACTTCATAAGCTTTAACTAAGCAAACTTCAGTTTATTCAGATATTTTAGGGCACTTATTAAGGCATTGGCTATAGAATTTTTTAGTCTGGCTTACATTATATTTCAAGAACAAGAATCTAGGAGACAAAAGAGAAAGAAAGAAAGGATAAGAAAAGTTCAATGTGTTAATACATACTCAGGCTACATGGGAACACCCAGGTACCTCCCCTAGGGGTGAGTTTAACATTGTCTGATGCAGCACTGTGGATCATGCACAGTCTTCTGGTGAAAAGCCCTGGAAATGAGTCTGGAAGCACTTTGGGGATCTTTGATGATTTATGACACCTTCTAAGACATGACAGCTGCCCCTCCAGTCACTGTAGTTAAGCCAATTACGCCCCATCAGAAGGGATGAACACCCTCAGGCTTGTGTGTAAACATGAGGGGGAGTTTTCACATCTGAGCCAGTGGTGTAGGGGAGGACACTGCCAAGATGAAAAGCACTATCCTACCTCACAGAATCTTACTGGCCTCTTTGCTCATCTGTCTCAAAACCAGCTTGTTGCTAAAAAAAGGTTTATTTGTCACGGTCATCCTCTTCTGCAGCTGCCCTCTGCACCTGGACTATTTCTTTGCACATCATCAGCAAAGCACCCACTGCTTTTGCAATTGGCCAACTGTTTGAGCCATTAAACCTTAACATTTTGGTCTCCCACAGCTCAGTTCCCAAGTTTATCAGGCCTTTCTAGACTGAACCTGCTTAGAGATCTGCTGAAGGTGTGCTCTTGCTATCAAACCTGCTGATGAAGATACTGTGTACATGTTGTATACAGCTTCTCACCCATTACCTCAGTGACAAACTAGTGACTTCTTTTCTCTGTTGAACTTGTGGTGCAGCCAATTTACAACCTAGGCTTGATATCAGAGTCAGTGCAAATACTACCTGTGTATTGTCTTTTTCTGTAGCACAACAGTGATATGTCGATGGTATCAGATGTGTTAAATCACACAATATTATAAGACTAACCAGAGTGGTTCAGAGTGTGGGTGAACATAATTCAGTTTTGTTATTTTCCTAGTTTAATGCTATATAAAAATAGATTATATCTGAAATAATATTGGTTAGAATTCCTCTAGTTCAGTTTTTCAGCGTGCTTGTTACCAGAAACCTGTCCAGATGTCCCAGGACTGATGTGGTGAGGCTGGTAATGAAATGAAGCATTCCTTACTAATTTTAAACAACATGAAGAGGTGAGCTGCTTGCTGAAAAACTCAGATTACTCTTGTAGGATTGTCAATTGGACTGTTTCTTCCTCTTTAATCTATTGTTTTTAGGAGAGAATTCCATTTTTTTACCAAATAAGATGCTGGTACCATATTCAATGTAATTTTTTGCCAGTAACACTCAGAGATCTCAAAGATAATGGCCATAATCTTTTCCTCACATTGATTAAGATTTTCAAAAAGGCAGCTATGAACTCCAGAAATACTTGGCTTTACAATATTCAGTATAAATGCAAACTCTATTCAGAGAAATGGTTTATCCATGTTTCTACTTTTTTTCTGTACTTCTACCTGTTCTTAAAAATTGCAACCTATTAGTATGAGAGTAACTTTTACAAGCCAGAAGACAGTCATTTGGATCTCAAAACCCGCTTCTAGTGGGATAGTTTTTCTCCTGGAGTAGAGTTCTTTTCTGAAATGAACCTATGTTAAACTGGTGGGTTTTCTCACAGTACCTTGCGCAGAGCACTTTCAGATTCCCATCTTCTAATCTGAGTGACACAAAAACATTTTCACTGTGCTTTATTCCTGTTTGCCCTGCAGAGGTACCACTGCTGAGAGACGCTTTGATTTCTTTTTCTTGTACTTTATCAACAGTATTGTTTGTTAAGAGCCATTCATGGAACATTTCAAAGGCAAAGGAGAGGATAACTGTCACAGAAAGCACAATCAGAAACCTTTAGGCTAGGCAGGATAACTCAGGATGAAATTTAGCAAAAAACATTTGACTAATGAGTACTCTTGAAAATAACCCATTGGGATTATGAAGAATTGGGTAAGGAAAGGCACAAGGAGAGATTATTTGCAAACCAAACAAATCTGTGATGCATTTATGGAGATAAAACTAAGCTGAGCTAGTCAAAAAACAGAATGGCCTTTTTTTTTTTTAACAGCAGGATTTCTCAAAATTTAATTTTTTTCCTAGATTAGGATGAGAAATCTCAACAATACAAATCCCAGTGAAAATGTAATCTTGTGAGTAAGTGCACATTTGGCTTTTGTGTTTAAAAACAAACTGTTGCAACTGTATCAAGATGGAGTGATAACTTTTTGTCAGCATTTTATAATAATACTGCACGACACATTTAAATTTCATTGACTTGGCATCTTTCAGTAGAAAACTACTTCCCTGGAAATTGTTTAATCAACTTGCAGATGAAATAGTGCACAATAAATGTTTTCAGTTTCTTTACATCCTTCTCTGCATAGTGAGTGCTCATCTCATCAAAATCAGGGAACTTGAGCTCACCTCTTTGCCTTTTCCCACCCAGCCCACTTTAGCCTCAGAGTGAGGTTCAGAGCCTGTCTTAGCCTCAGAGTCAAAGGAGATGAAGAAATACTAGGCTCCTGGAATAAAACATTGTAAGGGGAGGCATTTGTTTAAAAAATGCATCAAGAATTCCTTTTAAGGATACCTGCAGATCTGAACTACTCCCAGAGGAAGTTAGCATTTTCAACTTTAAGTGGCCCTCTATTTTAACACTAAAGCTGGCCCTCGAAAGTGAAGATACAAAGAACAGTTTGGGTGCTCCAGGTTTTTCTGATAGAGAGCTTGTCACTGCAGATGCATCCTGCCAGGCACTGTTTGGAACTGGTGATAAAAATTAAATCCTCCATCTCCTGAAGGTTCAGAAAAACACTGCAGAGGCTGCAGGGATGTTCTTCCCCTGATTGAAAACCAGAAATAAATAGCAAAAGAAACTACTTTATTCATATAGCAAGGAGAAAGGGCTTTTGGTTTTAAACTTTCCACAACACTTTATGTTCCCAAATATGTTAAAAGGGCTCATTCTCTTTAATTTAAGCCTGGAGATTCATGACTGTGCCACTGGCGAGGGTTCATATTAGCATTTCTGCTGATGTTTTTGATGCCTGGTTCAAGGAGACATTTGGCTTAATTTGGAAACCTCTTCTGCCACGAGTTTCCTGGAACCATAAATATTAATAGAGTCACTATTGCATATTATTGTCTGCCCACAAAATTTCTGGAAAATATTTCTTACAAAGTAGCCTCTAAAGTGAGTTGAAATATGAATGCTGTGCTAGATGGAATGGTAAGAGGCAGCATCAAGATGAAATTTTCTAAGGATTCTGATTGCTCATGTCTGTTTTTTCACAGGCAACAATGCTAAAGGCTTTGCCTACAGCATAAATGACACTAAACTATGTAGAGAATTTACCTGAATATCATTTCACAGTTTTTTACGGAGCTTTGTATTTATGACTTTTCATTGGAAAATGATGTTTTAGATATATATATACATATAGAAATTGTATCTATTAAATTAAATCTATTAACATCCCTGTGTGTATTTTGGAAAACAATGATAATACTTGATTATATGCTATTATGATAAAGCTGATATGTTGTTTTAATTTTTAGCCATGAGCTCACTGGAAATTGGAGCAGCTTGCTTGAGATTTTTTTAGATTGCACATATCTGGAAATTGGTGTATCAAGAGTGTGGGGCTTTTTTTCCACCAAAACCTTATTTAGGCATAAATTAATTCAGGGGATTCCTCTAATATTCATTGCACAGGATTATAGCCAGTCACTTTTGGGTTTATGGCCTATTAATTTACAGTATATTAGATGAACCTATACAACTGACAGTATACCCAGGCACCCCAAAAAGTTCTCTGGTGACTTTGAAATGTGTTGCATGGTAGCGATGTCCAATTCCTTTTACAGGGCAACTGTGATGATGTTCATAGTGCCAGCATTCACAAAACACTTAAAAATCCTTGGACTGAATTCAGTGTTCCTGTAAGTAGGGCAAGGGTATAACATAGTGTGATGGTTTCATCACGTTCTATATCTCATTTGACTGGAAGAATATAAAGCAAAACAGGCCCATCTTTAAATTACAAAGATAGTTTATTAATACACACAAAAACAACAAAAAAAGGGAAAAAACAACAACAACAACAAATGAAACTTCTAAAACATCTTTCTTTCTCTTTCTAAGTTTTTTACCTTTCTTCACTCAACATAAAAAGACATGACCTGCAACCTCAGCCAGTTTTACCATTTTAAAAATAACCTTTTATCAGTTCTTTTAGGAAAGGAGTCTCTCTGGGTTCTATATAGACATCCCATGCTCTACATCTGCGAGGATTTTAAAAGAACTCCTGCAAACTGCGAAATCCTACCCATTAGCAGCTCTCTCAACACTGCACATAGGCCATATTTGCTTATTGGGGTACTGTTTAAGGATGCCTCCTCTAGTATGACACAAAGATTCTCTTCTTCTATTTCCAAAATCATCTCAAGACCCAAAAACAAATCTCCTCTTTCTTTAGGAGCAAAAAGTTTCATATCACTTTTAACTAGAACCTTACATCCCCCCAAAAGCATTTATATGTTACAGGAAAAAAACTAGTTCAGTCTCTATAGTTTACCAGAAATGTCCAGCCAAAATTAGGCCACTCCTTGTCCTTTTGCCTTAAAGTCCTTTTCACTCTCCCTTTACCGACTGTAGCTCCATGCTGTGTCTTTCTATTCGCTATATTTGTTCTTCTTCCGGAGAAAGATGATGTTTAGGAAAGTCCATCTGCTAGCAACAAAGGGTTAAACTTCTCGGGCTGCCGGGCTGCCCAC
The DNA here is from genome assembly GCA_017589585.1 of Phylloscopus whistleri. Classification (NCBI taxonomy): domain Eukaryota; kingdom Metazoa; phylum Chordata; class Aves; order Passeriformes; family Phylloscopidae; genus Phylloscopus; species Phylloscopus whistleri. The sequence continues at coordinate 2,201,452 of JADMLD010000068.1, read as the reverse complement.
GTGGCTCTGCGGCGGGAAACTGAGTCGTTTAGAAGCCGTGCGCTGGTTTCTTCGGCTTGAAAAGAAGAGCAAGGGCGAAGGGGCACTCTGTCCAAGCTCTCTCTCCTCTCCATGCCGCTTGCTTCTCTGCGAGACAGCGGCTCCCAAAGCTCCGGCCCGGCCCGGCCCGGCTCCAACAGCATCGGGGCCCGGCCCGGCCCGGCCCGCCGCAGCCGCCCGGGGTGGGGGGGCACCGAGGCCGGCCGGCCCGGCGGCTCTCTGTCCCCCCGCCTGCCACACTGCAAGACAAAGAGGTCGCTCCTCCCCCCACCCAGCCTTTTTAAGCATTTCGCCAAAAGTCGCAGCTTGTCTTCTACTGGATAAATTGCTTGTCAATCAAAAAAACTGACCCCGATTGGAACAAAATCAGGCTTTTCCTAGCCTATGACACATAGTTGCATAACAATTCAACTTAGTTATGTGCAGTTATCAGTAGATTGAAAGCTGTTTGGGGAAAATGGGTGAGAGATAGGACACCTTGCTAATAGTCACCCCATTTCTAATTCTCAAGGCTAAACTGGACTTACAATCATCTTTCACTCATGTTGGCTCTGTAACCACACAAAGTGAAGTGGCTATCCAGCTTTCCTGCTCCAGGCTTAAGTAGGTGATACTGAAATTGTAAAATGTTGTCTCTGGTTTGTCTTGCTGTTGGTGTTTGAAACACAGGTTATTCCCATGAAAACAGAAATGAAGGAGGCCTATTCCTTTTAAAGGATATATAATAGCATTTTAGGGTAAGACAGTAGAAAGATTAAACCCTGTGTTTGCTTGTCTAAAACAAGATACAGAAATGTGTCTGTACATACACAGGCAAGTAAATAAATAGCTTAGTGTTCAAAAGTGCTGAGCACATTCAGAAGTAATTGAGCTCAGTGGGATTATAAGTGCTTGCTGCCTGCATTATTATTTTAATATCTGTTTTAAAGACTTTAGGAAAATTTAACATCAGGCTTTTATGCCATCAAACCGTAAACTTTCCTTGTCACACTGTGATTACACCCCCAGCCACCTTCCATCAACCTAGCCAAGAATCTCAAAAGTTACTGCTATGCTGTAGTCCCAGGAACAGCCATCTTCCCCTCAACCTTAGAACACAATCCTGTTTCTTCTCAAATATTTGTGTCTCAATCTCAAATATTTGTCAGGCTTTCTGGAACAAATTGATTTTAAAAATGGGGATTTCATTAACCTTAGTATGAAATGATTGCTCTGTGCTGACTCTACAATTAAAGCTGCTCTTAAGGTCCAATCAGGATATGTGATTTTCTCTAGACCATGATGAATTTCAGAGACCAATAGTTTCACCCATTTTATGCTTTACTGTACTTGCACTAAAAATGGACTAATACTGATTTTTGGTGATTCCACTTTCTCCCCCCCCACCACTCCAACATTGCAATAAAATAGTACTTTTAATAATGTGTGGAAACAGGTCCCAGCACACAATGCGTAGGCCAGTCTCAGCTGATCAGCAGGAACATGGGTAGTGGCTGGTGGGTACAGCTGTCATGGATCACCTGAATTCACTGCTAGAGAGGCAAACCCTAAAAAGCCTGATGCCAGCCCAAGAGGTGCCAGGCTTACAACAAGGAAACCTTTGATGAGGGAGGCAATGGGAGGGCTATGTGGAAAGACCAGGTGAGACAGAGTATTTTAATTTTTGCACATTGCCATCTCAGTTTGTAGTGCAACAGCTCTTGCCTGAAATTTCAAGGTGCTGTACTAGTCTGAAGAATGGAAACTTTTGCTTTTGACTTTACTTTCTCTTCTATTCTCAGGTGGGATGCTTTATAAAACTTGAAGGGGGTGGGGACGGGGGGAACCTACAAAAACATAAAATATTTAACTTGGTACTGACCCCTTCATCTAGTTTTAAACAATAGCTCAAGGAGTTGTTTCTTCCTGGACAAAGGGGTCCAACTTCCCAGCCTGATGCTGGAATGCTTGTTGGCAAACCTTAGGTTGCTGTATTTTGGTCAGTGTCAATAACTGCACAGTGCACAGGATTTCACCTTATTTAAAGTAGTTTGCATACAATCATATGGAAGTGCATATAAATGCCAATGTAATCTACATGCCCCGACATTTGCAGATGGCTGGATGGTGCCATGTTATTTCTCATGCCACATTTTGACTGCTGTTCTATTTCTGTCATAAGAGGCTTGGGTTGTGGGGCTTAGTGCCTGTTAAAACTAATTACCCTTACCATTATCATCAATTAACCCCAATTAACGTCAGACAGAAATGCAAAAATGTTGAACCATTTTTTACAATTCAGTACAGATGAGTTCAGAGGCACTGCTAATCCAATGACATCTTCAAGCTGTGCATGAGGAACTCAGGCCACCAAAAAAAAAAAAAAAAAGGGATTTCTTCTAGGTTATATACACACATCATTTGAGGAGGCCAAGCAATTGGTGCTTTCTGTCAGCAGGTCACCCAGCCCTTCAGCTGGGAAGGGATGTGGGTTAGAGCAGGCAGGAGGACATGCTCTCCAGCACGGCAGCATTGGCAGCTCTGCCAGCAGCTTCACATGGAGGATGTACTGCACGTATGGCCTTTGTCCCTTGGCTGATTCCTCTCTGTCTTCCAGCATTATTAACAAATTTTCCCAGTACATGGCAGCATGCTGTAGAATGCTGATTTTGTCAATCTTATAAATACTTAGTCGATAAAGAAACATATGTTATTGAGGCTTTTCAGATTTGGATCTTGCACTTCCAGGCCTGAGCTTTGCTTTCTGCTTCAGGCCCTGTGGGCCTTGCTGAGTAAGGATTAAGCTTTCTGTTTTACACTACATCTCATTGGAAGTGAGAGTGTCCTTGTCGTTAGCTGGTTTTTTATCTCTTTAAAGGAAAAGAATTTCAAATTATTTGCAAGATTCTGCGTGTGCAGTGAGCACATGTGGAAGGAAGGGCAATGGCTTGCAGGGGAGCTGTGTGTCAGGAATGAGAACGCTTAAGAGTGGTAGGAGTTGTGCTTTAAAGTAAAAATTAAGGAATAACACTAAAAATAGAAAAACTGATTCTACCAGAGTTGGTCCCTCAAAAGCCTAAATTAAGTAGCTTGCTCAGCAATAGGTATTATAATGTTAGTGTGTACAGTTTTGCTACATATGCTTTTCAGACTTAGCTTTGCTGTTAAACAAAGAATGAAGAATGGAGTCACTTTACTGTAATAAATATCACAATGTTAATCTAGTAAGTCATAGGTGATAGCACAAATGTATTAATGTTGCTGGTTCATGAATGCCAAGACTCACACAAGACTTGAAGCCCTGATTGTGGTTCTGGTGCCAGTGGATTTATGAAAGGAGTTTGTTCACAATGTTCAAATTTTCTGCAATGTTTCCTAAACAAGTGGCTTTATCCTGGCTGCAGTACAGAGCTTAGGACAAAGCTGTACATTATGGGGATAACGCTCTGTTTAAAATCCTCTGACTGTGTCTGCTAGCATAACTCCTCTGTATCCTCTCGCATCACTCATCACTTTCTGATCCTTTCTGTTGGCACCACCTGCTCTGGGATTTGGAAAGCTTTCAGGGATGCCTATTGCATGTGTGCAAGCTGAAGATGATTGTTTTTCATTATTCTATTAGGATGTAGTGTGATAGTTATGACAAATACTGTGACAACTGTCTCTTGTTATTTGAACAGATTTAATTCTCAATGGAAGTTGACAAATGTCCTTAATCTTTCGCTTTTTTGCAATGAAGCAATGAACACCAGTAATTTAAAAAATGAGTGTTTTGCTGATTTCAGAAATTGTCATTTGAAATATGCTCCAAACCTTTTCTTTGCATCTGTTTTCTACTTTAAAAATGTAACCTTTTTCAACACACAGTACAAACTAGCTATGTTGTGAAAGATTATCATAAAAGAGAATAATATTTACATCTTTGAGGTATACATGTAGCAATACTTCATTTCTTTCTGTGCTACAAGTGGTCCTGCTTACCATATTTTACACAATGTCTGTGAAAACACTGAAGGCAATAGGCTTCAGGGAGCACAAGTGTGATCTACTGGTCAAAGTATAGGGCTGAGAAGGGAAAATTTATACTGCAGGCCTGTGTTTGTGGTGGTGCCTAAATCATTCTATCTGATCAACTCAAAGGCAGCTTGGTAATATACAATGGTATCTCAGCCATACATCATGGCCTTCCTGTCTGAAAAACAGAGTAGGAACAAAAATCATTGTCTTATTGACCACAACACTGTTTGGCCCTTGAGAAAGATCAGTAATATGTATATATGCCCTCCACAAAAAGGCACAAGGAAACTAAATCAAAGATATTTTGAAATAATTTATAATTTTACCCCTGCTGTTCCTTTTGCCTAACAATATGGCTGGTTTATAGTGTGGAGTACTGAGGCTTTAAATCCCTTGTTAAGCTTTGTGGACTGTTGTAAAAACTTCAGTTGAGAAGCACTATGTAAGCCAAAGTGCTATTATTATTATTATTAATTTCTTTATTATACAGTGCTCTTACATGTCAAGAAATATAAATATTGGAGGTGTAATATTTGTCAGCCATAGGCCCAGAAAGGTTTATGCAACCTGGAATGACAGGTTGAGTTTTCAATAATTTTTCAAAGTGTTATTTGAAGAAATACATATTTCAAGAATTTCACTTTTCAAATTCTAACAGCAAGAAAGAGATTTTCTTCTCTATCCCTGAGACAAGAGCAACTATCTCTCTCTTCTGAGCAGAAAGGGAGAAAGTATGTGAAGACAGGGGCTGACTTCCTCTATTACTACCATGAAGTTGTCTCTGACTCTGAAACATGTTAAAATTTTCTTGCTGTAAGGATGCCAAGCTTGTGTTTTGTTATTACCAAAGCACTCTTTGATAATGAAATTACCAAAGAGTAAACTGATCTGGAAATTTAAAAATCTCAGACAGGTCTTAGTCTCCATTTAATAGAGTTTTACTTGTCTCATTGTGTAATATTTTAAACTGTTCATAGGAAAAATGTGACACCCTGCACATTATTTTCTTCAATTTTTGGATACGTATCCTGAGACAAAAATGTTGAGCATGTGTTATTGCAAATAAATGATTTACTTTGCCAATAACAGTTTTACAAATATTGGCATGGTTCTGTCTCTTTTGCTGCAAGCTAGTGTTTCTTTTTATTAACCACACTAAAACTGGGATGTGGACAAGTGACATTTTCTTTATTTACATGGAGTTTTAATGAACAAAAATGTAACTTGTTATAATTTAAAGGATTTGCATGGTTTTAGTTCTGACTAGGTGCAGGCAGTTGCATATCAATGTTTTTTTTTTTTTATATTAACTACTGTACAGTTGCTGCTATCAAGAAATTCTTAGAGTAAAAATTAGCTCAAAAAAGCCTTGGCTGCATTTCATTGAGCAAAGTAGATTATTTTTCCAGTCACTACCTCACCACAGACTTCTGACTGAAGAAATTACATGGTGTACAACAGGGCTACTTCGGATGACCTGGCTGCTGAAAAATTTGAAGCTGTATGGAAACATTTTTTCCAAAGTACCATAACTTCTCATTATAAATTCAAGAACCTCTGATTCTTAGAAATTGTGAACTTCAGACATCAGCACAAAGCTGTGAGAGCACTGCTGCCAGACCCATGCAGCAAATACACCAAGATTGCCAGCACACAGAGATCTACCTAAGCACAGTTTTGGCTAGATATGGAAAAGCTGAGGTACTCTCAGCCATTCAGAGGGAAATTCCATAAGTAACTTCTTGTTGCTGTGGGTGATAGACTTACATTTATATTCATTATATCCACACACACTTCTTAGATTGATTTCCCCTTTTTGTCTTATTTACAGAGCTTCCCTTTCCCTCTATTTCTTCAACTCCTATTGCCTAAGAGAGGCCTTGTAAAGACCAAAAAAATACCAATCCCAAATCTGACCACTTTCAGCACAACAAATTTCTCAGACCTGCCTGTCAAGGTCTGACATTAACTTCTTTTTGTTATATGACAGTTGGCAGGTAGGTGTCTCTTCATTGTTTGAAAGGGTGCTTGCTGTGTGCTTCACCTGCCCTTCTGCTTTTAAGCAAAATTCTCTTATTTTCTTATGCTGTTAATATTTTCTATGAATTTTACAAAAGCCAGAAATCATTCCTTTTTCATGTCCTTTTCACAAATCCCCTGATTATTTGTTGTGCACTCTGACTATTTCTGCTCCTCTACCCATATATTTCAGCAAGCTGGACAGCTGATTTAGGGCTTCTGCCTGCCAGTCAGATGCTGTAGGAGGGTGTCTCCATGTGCAAGATGAGGGACACTCTGGCAGGGTCAAGTGTGCATGTTCACTTTGCCAAGTGTCAACTCCAATTACAGAATGCTATCTCCCAACATTTTAAAACATGCAGTCCCTCCTAAAAGTACATGGATTATTTCTTAATTGCAGGAAAACTCTGTCTTTTAATTTTTTATAAAGCTAAGCATAAAAAATTTAAGGGAAAACTTTTAAAGGGTAGAGCTTGAAATTTAAGATTTGTAGTGTTGATGCAGCACAACGGGCTCCAAGCTCTAACCTGTAAATTGGCCCAAGCTTCATTGTGCAGTAATTTAATTTCAATTCCATTATCAGCTTCTTAGACTCAACATAAGGTGATCATTCCTTTCTTTGGCTAGGCAATGCAGGTCTTGAATATTACAAACCATAGACTTGAATCAAATCCTGAAGTCCAAGAAAGTGCTTTTAATGCCCCTCACTGATACCAGTGGTGTTGGGAGGCAGCTCTTTTGTTATAAATGAGAGTGGTAGAAATTTGGAGCAGGTTGCTCAGAGAGGTGGTAGATGTCCCATCCCTGGAACCATCCAAGGCCAAGGTTTTTGGAGCTCTGAGCAGTCTGATCTAGTTGACAGGTTCAAGACGAAAACAAGATGAGCTTTAAAGGTCCCTTCCAACCCAAAGAATTCTGTGATTCAGTGAAATGTCAGAGTTCTTTTTTAATCCAGAAATACACAGTGGTCTAAGTTAAAATGTGTTCGATAGTGAATACGGAGTGGGAAGAAGGTTCAGGACTCAATACTCTCGAGTTGGATTGATCAGGTTGGATACAGTCCCCTGAGATTAAACATTTTTTTATTGCATGTACTCTGGCAACAGACTATAAGCACTAAGGGAACCTATACTGCAGAAGACCCCATGAACTCAGTGTTAATAGCATCCTTGTGCAGTAGGATTTCAAGTTCCTCTTTTGAATTAGGGATTTGGACACAGTTATGCAACCCTATAAGCACCAACTTTCAGGGTTTATCATTTGTCAGTGCACTTGTTCATAACACCAGCTGCAGGAAGCAGTTTATTTTCAGCCAGACTTGAGACAAACAGACTATCTGAACAGAAAGTACTTCCTTATAAGCTTATTTGTCTGTGGTTTGTTTCTATTAGTTTATATTGCTTCCTGATGAGCTGATTTCTGTGGCTCATTCCTTAAGTCTGCTCACAGGTTAGAGGAAAGAGCCCTTGGAGATATATGGAGATGTCTGCTTCTAAATGGCAGAAGCCTGAGATGCTGCACTGCTTTGTGTTAAAATGCCCCTGGGACTCAAACTTTTGCACCAGCAGTAAATGAGTTGTTTTTCCATTCCATACACCGTCATGGTCAGCAATAAAACTGGGGGAAACTGGCCTGGGAGGGGCAGCCCGCTGCTCAGGAACTGGCTGTGCATTGGTCAGCAAGTGGTAGGCAACTGGATTCTGGATTTTTTTTTTTGGTATATCCTTTTATAATAATTATTATTTTCCTTTTCTGTCCCATGAAAATGTCTGTATCTCAACCCACAAACTTTAATTTTTTTCCTGATTCTCTCCCCCATCCCACTTGGTGGGACTGAGCAAACACCTGCATAGTACTCAGCTGCCTGCTGGGTTAAGCCACAACAGCAACCTAAGACCTTCCTTTTTCTGGTCTTATGATTACTTTGTTAAGCCCAGGGGCCTAGCCCTTCTCTAGTTGCATTTATTTCACCCTGCTGCAGAATCATAAATGCATACTAATATGATGGTTTCCTTCTCCCAGTTTGATTTTAGCTAATAGATTGCTTATAGGTGTGTGAAAACCTGGCTACTGGTCATTGTATCACATCTAACTTCCTGATCATTGCTGATGGTATACGTTACTCTCTTACATAAAATAAGACACCTAAGCAATATTTCTAAAGCTATGAACGATGTCTGCAGTGCTTCTCAGAACTTAGTATAGAAGAATTTTAGGTAGTTGAGACTCCATCAAATACAAGATTGATTTTTTATTATTATTATTATTTAATTGCTGGCTAATAAAAATCACATTGGAAAAGGCCCAAATGACAAAAGACCAACAATAATTACTTAATTAAAGCTCCTAATGCTAAACTGGAGGCAATATCTTCTTACAATGTTTCAACATTTTCAAGAAAAAACCCCAAACCACTAGATCTAATGTCAGATGCTTTGTGTACAAAGGTTATTTTTACTTAGTGAACTGTCTGCTATAGCTTGAAAACCATCTGCAAGCACAAAAAAGACTGTCAAAATTCATTAAGAATAGGATTATTTTAAATTAGCAAGAGTAATCTTCACTTTTCCCACCACTCATTTGCACTTCAGAAACTAAGAGCAAAGGTGTCTTTGAAATGAAAGCTCTTCTGTATGAAAATGAGTATTTTTATGAGGAATATTCTGTATAGTAAAAATGTGTCGTCAAAACCACTATTCACAATGCCTCAGTGTGCTGCCAGAAGTGTCAAAATTGGTTTTGGCTGGGACTAAAATAATTTTCTTCATAGTAGCTAGTATGGAGTTATATTTTGGATTTGTCCTGGAAACTGTGTTGATAATGGAGATGTTTTTTGTTACTGCTGAGCAGCGCTTACACTGTAACGTAATATCATTTAGTTTGGAAAAGGCCTTCAAGATTATTAACCAACCTGGAAACCTAGCACTGCCAAATCCAGCTCTGGCCCATGTCCTTCAGTGCTACCACATCTACACTTTGTCTTTATAATACTTCCAGGGATGGTGATTCAACCACCCTGGGCAACCTGTTCCAGTATTGGATAACCTTTTACTGAAGAAATTTTCCCTAATATCCAGTATAAACCTTCCCTGGTGCAACTTGAGGCCATTTCCTTCTGTCCTGTCACTTGCTGCCTGGGACAAGAGACCAACCCCCTGCCCACACCCTCCTTTCAGGCAGTTGTGTAGAGCAATAATGTCCTTCTTAAGCCTCCTTTTTTTTTTTCCAGGCTAAAAAACCCCAAGCCCCTTAGCTGCTCCACATAAGACTTGTGCTTCAACCCTTTAACCAGCTTCATTACCCTTCTACGGACATGCTCCAGCACCTCAACGTCATTCTTCTAGTGAGAGGCCCAAAACTGAACATGGAATTTGTGATGTGGGCTCACCAGGAACAAGTATAGCTGGATGGTCACTTAGTTGGTTCTCTTGGCCACACTATTTCTGATACAGGCCAGGATGCCTTTGGTGTTCCTGGCCACCTGGGCCCACTGCTGGCTCATGTTCAGCTGCTATCAACCAGCATCCCCAGGTCCTTCTCCACTGGGCTGTTTTCCAGCTATTCTGTCCCCAGCCTGTAACACTGTATGGGGTTATTGTGACTCAAGTGCAGGACCTCGTACTTCATCTTGTTGAACCTCATATTATTGTCCTTGGCCCATTATCCAGCCTATCCAGATTCCTCTCTAGAGCCTTCCCACCCTCTAGGAGACCAATACTCCTTCCCAGACTGGTGTCATCTGCACAGTGATGATACCCTCACACAGATCACAGATAAAGGCATTAACACAATTGGCCCAAGCACTGGGGAGCACCACTGGTGACCAGTACCAGGTGGATGTAATTCCAGTCACTACCACTCTCTAGACAGTTTTTTTTTATCAAGTGAGGACTGCACCTATCTAAGCCACAAGTAGCCAGTTTCTCCATGAGAATGCTGTTGGGAATTACATCACAGTCTTAAGTAAAGTCTAGGCAGAAAACATCCACAGCCTTTCCGTCATCCTCTAGTCAGGTTACCCTGTCATAGATGGAGATCCAGTTTGTCAAGTCGACCTGCCTTTTACAAACCTACACTGGCTGGGCCTGATCCCCTGATTGTCCTGTGTGTGCCACGTGATGGCACTCAGGATGATCTGCTCCAGGACCTTCCCTGGCACTGAGGTCAGGCTGACAGGCTTGTAATTCCCTGGATCCTCCTTCCAACCCTTCTTGTAGATGAGTGTTGCATTTGCTAATTTCTTGTCACCTGTGACCTTCCTGGTTAGCCAAGGCTGCTAGTAAATAATGCCAGGGTTCATGGGTTCAATCCCCATATGGGCCATTCACTTAAGGAGCTGATGATCCTTCTGCATGCCTTCCAACTCAGACTATTGTGTAATTCTGTAAATGATGGAAAGTGGCTTGGTGAGCTCTCCTGGGATCCCTTGGGTGAATTCCATCTGGCCCCATAGACTTATGCTGATGTCATATTCAGCAGGTAAGGCAGGAGGATGTTCAGGGTGATGGAGTTTGTTTTCCCAAGTTACCACAAACATGATGGAGCCCTGCTCTCCTGGAGATGGCTGAACACTTGCCTGCCCATGGGAAGTAGTGAATGCATTCCTTGTTTTAGTGAACTTGTGTGCATGGCTTTTGCTTGACCTGTTAAACTGTCTTTATCTAAACCCACAAGCTTTCTTGATTTTCCTCTTCTGATTCTCTCCCCCATCCCACTGCAGGGAGGGAGCAAGTGACTGAAGTTTAGTTTCTGGCTTGGGTTAAACTCTTGAGTTTGACTCTGGCTTGAGTTGGTCAACAGCATCAAATATACTTTAATTTGTATTTGAAGAGAGATGTCAAATATATTACCTAACAGACATTGAGAATACCCTAAAAAAAAAGCAATATATTGAAAGTAATGAAGCTCAACTGGTACAGTAGCTCATCATATATTTGTTTCATATTGGTTTTCAGTCTGCACAAAAAATTCTGAACAATCAAATGATAATGGAAAGTTTAAGAGTGGGAAGTTGGATGAAACATTATTGCATATTTAGGTACATTTTTAAGTCTGTAAAGTTTTTTCAAAGAGAGAGAGAATTAAATTTTTTACAAAGTTGCCAGTGTGTTAAAGCTAACCTGCTGGGAATGACTTTTGGTAGCTTGTGATAACAGGTATAAATTATAAGCTTCATGGTTATAAACAACACGTACGTGGATGTGTTGCATCTACTATGCAGTAGAGAAATCTTCTTTGCACTTCTGCATGTGTTTATATGAAATGTTTTGGATTTTGTAACTGTAAAAAGCCATTTTGCCATTTAAAGTCAGTATCACTAAGCCTCAACCAGTAAGATTATGACTCTCCAATCCACATTAATAATTCAGTGTAAAATATCATCATGAAGCTTGTAGCCCCGTCAGAGATAGAAAATGTTTGTATTTTCTGGATACATTACATTAAAAGCAAAAGCTATTTCTATGCTGCAAGCATTAGCAAATCTAGTCATGGTGATGTTTTATGAAACGAAGACTATGATTTTGAACCCAACCCTGTATTATCGCTGCATGTTGATTTCTGTGGATAGTACTGACTTGTAACAGACAACTCATGATAAAATTGCCCTGTCTGGACAGGTGTTATGGGTGAGGACAAGTGGTAAAATCTCAGTCCCAAACCATATTCACTTCTGAGCTCCATATGGGGTATGAGTTTAGCCAAAAACATCGGGTTTGGTCCGTCTCGTAAAAACACGGTTTGGGCTTGTGTTTCATTCGGTGCTTTTCTTTTTTCTCACATCTCTATCTAGTGCACCTTGGCTGGCTCTTAGCGTGGCAAGGGGTGCACACAGATGTGTTTCTACTGAAGTCTGCTTTAGTCAGAATGACTAATGAAAGATGGCCTAGCTACTGTTTGTCAAACCCATGCATGTCATATTTGCAACACAATCAGCCTTTTAAAAGCAGAGGCTTATGTGATCAAGTCTTCCTTTGAACTTTTGGATTCTCGTTAGAAGCATAAAGCTTTGTCATGCTGTTGCAAAAAATAATATTTTAATAACTGTTAAACCTTTGAACATAAAGTTTAATAATAACACTTGCAGGAATTAAATGTTTTCATCAAGTGTTGGTGCTTACAGCCTAAACCCATTAGATGTTCACTAGCTGCTACCTAAACTGGGACTGGGGTTTGCCTCAGAACAGGGGCTGATTGCAACAAACACTGAACAGATGTAGTCAGTAATGGTAGAAAAAAAGGGTTCTGTTCCAGAGGTTAAAGTTTAAAAACACAGGCCTGAAGAGTGGGGAAATGAGGCAGAATGTGCCACCTGTGCTATCAAGGGTTTTCTTCCCATCTCATGATACTTGCTACTTTTTTCAGGCATGAGGATCTGTCTCAGGATTCACCACTGGTGGGCAAGGATTAGCCAAGTTTAAAGACAAAGTGTGCTGCAAACAGACTGGAGGAAGAAGTGGGAAGCATGTACAGGCTGAAGCTATGAGGAAATGGTGAGCATTAGTGGAATGGCAGGGCAAAAAGGGCAGGGAACTGAGAGGTAACCAATCCTGCCTGCTGCATATGGTTAGCCCCACCAAATCATTGTGGCACCTGCTCAAGCTTCTTGCATGACTTGTCCTGCTGGCTTAGGAGTCTTCTCAATCTGCTGATCTGGATTTGATCAGAAATGTTGTCCTCATAGTGGAATGATTAAGGCATACGGCTGTACAGTCCTGGAAGTGGTTGACCACAATGGACTGGAGGGTGCAGAGGGTCATGCAATCAGGGTTATGACTCTGACAGTGCTGTGTCTTTCCCACTGCACCCTGCAGTGGTGTGTGGGGTTGCTTCCTCGTCTGCTCTCACATTCCCTTCCTGCAGTGCCTCTCCTCAGCTACTGAGGTGGCACTAAGCACCTATGGTTGCTTTTAGTCATAGCCTGGTAATGTTGAGGAACATGCAGCAAGCCATCAAGCAGGGACGGCTTTCTCAGTGGTTCTTCTGCTAGTAAGTTATTTAGGAATAAACCCCAAGTCTCATGGTAACACCTTTACGAGCCTACTTCAGAGCTTGAGTTAGTCTTTTGAGTGCTGAAGCATTTTCTGTTCTTTGAATCAACAAATTCCTTCAACTTAAGCCACCAAAACTATATTTTCAAGCTTGCTTTGCTATAACTGGAGTACAACAGCTGGGGGGGGCTGTGTATGTAAGGTATTCATTTTCACTTTTTTTTTCCCTGAGTGAAAGATTGCCACAGACCAAAAGTCTAAACAGTTCACAATGGCATCTAATTCTTATGAGAAATATGGCCATGTTCATTGCTAAAGACAACCATCTATGTGCAAAACAGAATACCAGGTGTCAGTGAAGAAATCTTTTTCTTGAACATAGTTTTGTTCTTGTGGTTTTGTTGGTTTTGGTGGGGGTTTTTGTTTGATTGGTTTGTTTTATTTTTGCACAGGAATAAACTAACAGTTATAATCTTGACTTTTGCTCAGTGTGCCCTAGCAGGGTTTTTTTTTTATTACTGGTGGTCTCAAATACCTATGCAATAAGTGGAATTTTTTGTGACTAATTCTGATTTGGATAAAGTTTTTCTTATAGTCAACAAAGTCAAAAATCAAACTGCTTACAATTAGTAGGCAACAGCATCAGAGTTCTGATCCTGAACATCTTTTCAGATCAACCAGTTAATCAGAGACTGGAGCACTGCGTCCACAGACTAGGATGTCTCTACAATGAGCAAAACAGTATTTTATTGTTCCATGATGCAACATGCAAAAGAATATAGGAGAGTGAACTACAATTTGCACATAATGAATAAGCGAAAAGGATTATGTCAGTCCCAAACATGTAACAAGTGTAATCTGGGCTGCAGTGAGTTAATAATGCCTTTCCTAACACAGAAGCACAAAGGCGGGGCCCATGCCTGTGCTGACCTCAGTGCAATCATTTAATGGCTGTAGCATTCATTTCCACTAGTGCTTTCAGAGTCAGTGGAGGATCAAAGAGAATCTGGCTTTCTGCTGGCAAAAGTTCTGCCTGAGAGCAATACCTCTCCCTCCCAAGAACTATTTTGCAGTTTTCACATACACTGCATTATGGTGGTTCTTACTATTCTGCACGGTTCCTATTACATGATTCCAAACTGCTCAACCCTTTAATACAATATCCAATCACGCCCATAAACTCTGGCTCATAGTTTTCAATAATTTATATCTAAGGTGCTACAAGGAAGCGATATCCTCTCCTGCTCATACAGTAGACCAAGGCAGAGACAAAGCCCTAGCTCATTCTACAGCTCTAATTCTACAGCATTAATCTGTGTATTTTATAGCAGCCTTGTCAGTAAAGCTTTGCCAAAGCAGAAAGCTGTGAGATGTGCCTTGGGCTGGTCCTGTTACGGTTAAGCAAGCTGGGTGTGACAGGGTTCAGAACTGGTAGTTGTGGATTCGTGTCAAAATTCCATGAAATCTCCAGCTTTTACCTCAGAAATAAACAGTAAAGCCTAGTTAGTTTTTTAGAAGTTATACTAATCTTCAAACACAAAAACTTCTATACTGACACTGAGCAATCTGTATGCCTCTTATAATTTAAAGACTCTGCTCAGTCTTTATGATGGATTAACTAAGATCTTTATTGGTAACTGGTAGATCCCCAATAATCAGTGATCATCACCAGGCTACACACAGTGCAAACAGTGCACATTCCCAATTGGTACTGTCTCCATGTATGGGTTGTTTCCAAAGGGCTAATCTTCAAAAATCAGGATGAAGAAAAGAAACACAAATCAATTGTACATTTTATACAAAAATGTGAATGGAAATTAGTTTGTCAAGATGCATTGATTGTAAGATCAGAAAGCTGCATTCTGTCATATGTTTTGATGGGGAAAACTAGTCTGGTTTCAATAAGGAATTGAAAACAACTACTACTGACATAAACAATATAAAAATGGTGAGGAAACTATGCATAGTAATCAATATAAATAAAGTGTTCTCTAAATTGATAACAGAAAGCTAGAAATATGAAGGAAAATCCATAGCAGATATTTTCTACATATACTTGCAATAAAAAAAAAAGAAATCACAGTGAGGGCATAGGTTCTTCTAAATTGCAATGTATAAACTATTAAAATAATTTTAAAAAATCTATTTGGTGTAAAGTTTTTGTTTGGTTGTTGACTTTTTTTTAAAAGTGACTTCAGGAGATCAGCCAAGAGCATTCCTCCACTTGATAGCAACTGTTCTTTTTTTGTTAGTGGTGCTTTGATCATCTGGAAGGAAATATTTAAGGTGTAACTTGCTTGGCAATTAGTTTTGGTAAAATCATTGGCTGGCTGAAAGGTGTACAATTTCACCTGGGGATGTCATACATTATATACCTGCCCCAATCATGAATAGAGAGTCAGGGGCAAACATACTTCATAGTGTTATAGAAATATATGCCCTGAAGCCAGGGCTATGTGTTTAAATTAGACAAAAATTCCTAATATACAAAGCAGGAAGCACATCAGCATGCTATATGTCATGTCAGGCTTATATTATAATTTTCTACATTGGTTTTATTTCAGTAGCACTTTGTAAGTGAAAATCTTTACAGTTCAGTTTGAGCTGAAGTTTGTTCTGTGTAGTTTCCCATCTCAGTGACATCCCACTAGTAGCATTTTGAACAATCTAACGAGAGTTTGCCTCACCAGCTTTCAGATGTAGGTCCATACTAACATGTGCAGATTTATTTTGATATTGGACTAACATTGGAGGCCATTTGATGCTCTGCAGATTGCAGAGCTGTAAGTAGAAAAATTCATGGCAAGTAGTATGTCAGGAAAAAATTAATATGAAAACAACACCACAAAACAACAACAAAAAAACCAAACAAGAACAAAACAATCAAAGCAAACAACCACACCACACACATTCCTTTGGCTATGATTTTTTTGGTTTATGTATACGGTTATAGTTTACCTGACAAAGCAGAGGTTTTCACAGGAATGGTTTTTACACGGGATAACAGGCCTGTTCTCTCTATCCCTGATGACCAGCCCATACCACTCCTTTGGCTTTGGGCCGTGGTACTTTGCATTGGCCACACAGCATCTCTGGCCAAGAGAGCCAGCTCGACGCGATGCAGGAGTATTTATTGTACACCAAGCGCAAGGTGTGAGAAAACGACCTCTGCTATTAGCAGTGGAAGAGGCATCGAGGGAAATCTGAGCTTTGAACTGCAAAATTTTAGGGGAGAGAGATTTCCATGAAGTACTTTAAACAGCATGCCTCAACAGGAGGGTACACTAGTTGCTGCCACCCCCAAAACCGATCTCCCAGCGCTTCGGGAAACTTCTTCCTTACGGGAAACTCCTCCCTGTGCCGGCCCCAGTGCCCGGCTCAGCCGCGGCCGGACCGGCCCCGGCGCAGGTGGGGCAGGCGGGGCGGGAGGCGGGCGGAGCAGATCGGCCGGGCCGTGCCGTGCCGCGCCGAGCGGGCCCGGAGCGCAGCGCCCGGGGGAGGCTCGGCCGCCGCGGGAGCCGCGCCGCTCTCCGCGCCGGGCCCTCACAGCCGCCATGGCCGCGGAGCCGCTCTCCTTCCGCGCCTTCCGCGCCGCCCGCCCCGCCGGCTGCGAGTACGGCTACGGGCACGGGGCCGGGCTCAGCGCGCTGCGGGACCGCGAGTTCCCCCGGCTCCGAGGTACGGCGGGCAGCCCGGGGGCGGGCGGGACTGCGGGGGCGGGACGGGGGCGGGGGAGGCCCGGGCCATTCCCGGCTCGAATCGGCCCCGGGCGGGAAGGCTCTGGTACGAGGGAGCGGCGGCAGGGGCGGGGACGCCGGCAGAAAGCGCTGGACTCGGCTCGCTGCAGCGAATATCTGTGAGGAGAGGAGAGGCAGCTCTCCCTCTCCTCCTCCTTCTCCTCCCTCTCGTCCCTGTCCTCTTCTTTCTGGCCTCAAAGGTGCCATGATTCAGTGGCAGGCTTTCGATATGGATATGAAGGAGGGGGTTGGGAAGGAAAGGAGAGGCATTACAATAATATTCCAGCCCATTTCTAGTGAAAGCTTATAGTTAGACAGGTGTTTGTGAACTACTTTTGCAGGTTTTATAGGTTTTCCCATCCGACCTCCCCGACCCCCCGCATTAATCATCCTTGTGCATACAACTTCAAATATAATTGTGATGGTTATATGATTATATGACAGCAATTTGTCCTGTTTAAAG
This sequence comes from Phylloscopus whistleri, assembly GCA_017589585.1. Classification (NCBI taxonomy): domain Eukaryota; kingdom Metazoa; phylum Chordata; class Aves; order Passeriformes; family Phylloscopidae; genus Phylloscopus; species Phylloscopus whistleri. The sequence continues at coordinate 2,184,209 of JADMLD010000068.1, read as the reverse complement.
AAGTATCGATGCCCATGATATCGAAACTTCAAAATTCTTACGGCAAAAAGTCCCAGGTAGAGAGTGGAGTAAATAGCATCAGTTTGGGTGCCCTATAACTGTTATTTAGGCCACTCGTTCTCTTGGGAGTTTTCTGTTACTGCTTTATTATTATTATTATTATTTGTAATTTCACTGAAGTCTAGTGATTGAATACAAGAGCAGGCTTTCTCACGCACAAGTGTTTAGACTGAATGGAGTTATACTTGACCTCTAGAGGAATGTAAAAAAAAAAAAAAACCAACTTAATCAGCACTTTGAAAACTTGAAGATTTAGTAAGTCAATGTCACAGTCTGGTATTAGACATAGTAGCTGCATTAGTGAAAGTTTGAACACAAGAAGTTGCTTGTCTGAAATTTAGGCTTAACTTCTGAAAAGTGGCTATTTTGTAAGTGAAACACTGTTTAGGCTTTTAAGTGGACGAGTTTTTAAAACTCCTGAGAATCAGGCTCATTTCTCAGAAGCTCCCCAGTTATGAAATAAAGTGTATCTGCTAACAAATGATGTCTGGTGAATTAGTCTGGTTCCCAAAGCAGGGTTACTGCAAAGGCAAAGCATTAGGAATTTTCCTCCATTTGAAAGGGTTTTTTGCTAATGTAGTCTTCTGAGTTGGGCAGCCTGCTAAAATAAGATGTAGATAACTTAGAATATTTCTAGAAAGAGCTGAACAAATACAGGGTATAAAATAGAATCTTCAGTAATGTTAGCTAATTGAAATCACATAATCATCTATGGTAAGGTGACCTAGGTTGCAAATTCCTTCTGTCTTTTGATTTCCCCCTTGGAATTTTAACATGTTATCCAATTCATGAATTGTCATCCATTTGTCCTGCAAGTTTGTCACCTCTGTGAGGGAACTCAGCATCTGTGAGGAAACCTAACTGCTTGCTGTGCATGCACATGGTGTCCTGTATGGGACTTCTTGTCTGAAAAACAGCAACACATTTCTGGTCAAGAGCTTGTGCCTTCAAGTGATACCGGCAGTGCCAAATGAAAGGTGCCCAGGGAGAGATTCTTAGGCCTAGTGTCCCCTGCCTAAAACATCTCTTGGTCTCAAAGCTGACTAACTGGACTAGTCCAGGATAGACTCCAGGAGCTGGCTGACAGTGGAGCAGCTTGGCGTAGAAGCTGCTTTTATGTATTTATTTGCCTCCTTTTACTTACCCGTGCATCCCCACTTGCCAAAGGTCTCAGCACACTGATGTCGATGTAATGAAAAGTCTTTTAAAGCTCTCAATTTTGTTGCCTTGGGGAAAAAAGGCAAAGAAAAGGTGGCTAATGGACAGGCTGGGGGCAGCAAAAGTGTAGCAGTTTTTGTTCAAACCAGGAAAAACACCAATTAAGTGTAGTGGTTTTTGGTACACCAGTTGGAATCATGGTACTAATTCAATATGGTGGGTTAGGCGCTGGCCAAATGCCAGTGCACTCACCAGAATTATTTATTCATTTTCTGGTGTGAGGTAAGGATTAGGAGGAGGGCCAAAGCAGGCTCAAAACTTTAAATGGTATAAAGAAAACTTTATTAACAGAACTAAAAGAAAAATAATAAGAAATCTGAATAAACCTTCAGAACACTTTTCCTCGCCCAACTCTTCTTTACTTTCCCACTAAGTGGCAAAACCTGTATTCTCAGTCAGTTTACTGTCTCTAAAATAATCTTCCTTCAGTTTACTTAGGGAGAGGAGTTTCTTTTCATACCCTGGAGACTTCTCCACAAGAAACAGTTCTCTCGTGGCTTCATTGTTACAGCCAAGCAGCCACCCAGAGATGGAAATCTCGCTATGTGAAAGTCCCTCCCCTTGACTTACAGCGTCCCCCACATCTGTTTTTGAGGGCTCAATTATTAGCTAATGGGAGGAGGAGTGTTATTTTAGGGAGTTAACATAGAGTAATCATAGAATGATAGAATGGTTGGGGTTGGAAGGGACCTTAAAGATCACATTCCAACCCTCCTGCCACAGACAGGGACACCTTCCACTAGAGCAGGTCACTCAAAGCCCCACCCAGGCTTGCCCTGAACACCTCCAGGGATTGGGAGTCCACAACATCTCTAGGCAACCTGTTTTAGTCCCTTGCTACCCTTATAGTAAGGGATTTCTTCCAAATATCTAATCTAAACTCTTTTAGTTTGAATCCCTTCTGCCTTGTTCTGTGAGTACCTGCCTCTGTCCTAGCAGTACATGCCATCTCCACCTCTCCTGTAAGCCCCCTTTAGGTACTGGAAGGTGCTACAAGGAGCCACCTCTTCCCCAGGCTGAACAGCCCCAGCTCTCTCAATCTATGCCCTGTTCATTTGGGGCATGCCTTAAAGATCTTTCCATCATTAAAGCTGGTTGAAAAGCCCAGATTGTGCTGCTCACTTTTTATGTGAACAGAATTTTTGGAGTCCCCTTCTAGATACCCATGAATTATTGTTTGATTTTGGAAGTGCTTTTTGTTTTTTGGTTTTTTTTATGAGCATAATATGGTAATAATTATTGCATATCAATGTGTTCACTTTTTCCTGATTACTAATATTTTGTGGCATCCACTATGGACATCTTGTGCAAGTGGTGTTCCCTGGGGAAGGCAGAAATCTTTTCTGTGTTACAGACCATTGCTTACATGGTGCTGGTGCTTCTGTTGTAGCTTTAATATGAATAGTTGCACAGGTGCCTGTTGAGCAGAAGGTGCAACAGATGTCTGGAGGGAGCACCAGCTTAGCTACCAGGCATACTGTGAAGCCAGGGTTTTTCAAAGGTGGTCCACCTGTGGTTGCATCAAAGTCTTGGGGAGTTTCACTCTTTGCTCCATCAGAGGGAAAGTAAGGTTCATGCTCAGTGTGTTGGGGATTTCCCCTTGAGGTTTTGTGAAGAGATAAAAAGAACTACTTTGCTTCCTTAAATCAGCAGGGGTCTGTCTGTTTTGGCACAGAAGCCTTAAATTTTCCCTTTTAAGCCAAAGTTTATCTTCACTTCTGTAATTCAAAGGCTGTTAGCTGATGACTGGAGCAGCCCTTTCTAAAAATATATGTGGAGTCTGTGAAACAGATCACTGTTTCACAGGCAGCAGCGTATGTGCAATATGTGACCTTGACTTTAATCTTGTGAGCAATGCACCCTTATCTGCAGTGTAGGATTTTAAATTGTGCTTTAGAAACGGATAAAGAAATCAGCAGGAGTTTATAGGTTCTGTTGTTAAGTAATGGGGATGAATATGCTTTTGTGATGTTTATCATAGCACGGAAAATATCAGCTTCAGTTTGTATCATGGTTTTAAAAAAGAAAAAGCTGACATGTGATCTGGATGCAGCATTTAATGGCAAGACACCTTTCCATTTTAAGTTGTGTGCCAGTGTTCTTGTCTAATATAGCTGTGGCAGTTCAGTGGGAGCTTTCCAAGAGCAGTAAGCAGTGGATATCTATCCTCCAAATAAAAATCAGCATATATTAGGAATCAGATATTCTTTAAGGGCTGCTGACTATTTGAAGATAGTCTTTAGGTGAGCTTGAGATGGACTGTCCCATTTAATGTCAAATTGGTCACTGCCCTGTACTTCAACATCATGCCTTACCTTAGTAGTATAAACATTTGTGATGCAACTAACAATAATAAAGAAACCTGTCCATTAAACAAAAAAGAAAGGCAGACTGAGCACTGAGTAACAGAAACTTGAAAAAATAGAAATCTGAGTAACAGAAATTTGAAACTTAGATGATGTCCCATGAACTGATCACCTGTACAAGGGCTTATTGTACTGTTCAGTTAAGGAATAGCTGGGTATTGGATCTGACCTTACACTAAATTAAGTCTTTTTTACTCATATTGCTAGCAATTATTTGGGTGGTGACTTTTCCTGTGAGTAGGAGAATGTGAAAAGCAGATCTCTGTGTGCTGCAGTTAAGTCCTCAGCAGCTCGGTTAGCAAAGTTCATCTCTGTCCTCTGAGAATAGAGAAGCCTATCTGTTTTGTCATCTTTGGGGTAATCTAGTTTTTTTGGCTGAACTTCAGAAGTAAGAAATACATTCTGGTGTGTCAGCTCAGAGTACTGTTGTTGGTAGGTAGCTGATGCTCACACTTTATGAAACTTGTGAAGATGAGTGGACTGTGAGCCTCAAGAGTCGTGCTCACCTCTTGATTGCAAATGTAGGCTTGCCTTGTCAAACAGTAATTCTACCAGTCTTGTGCCTGAGGCTTTTTCTTTATTTAAACAACAAAAAAAAAGGAAAAAAAAAATGCATCCTAAAATGACTGCTTTTGGGGGAATTGGTTTTCTTGTTTGTTTTGTTTTGCTTTTTATAAGATCATTCTGTTCAATCTGATAGCTATCTTCTATATGTGTACATGCTACTCTGCTGATCTCTTAATTATTAATATTTTTTATCTGTGGATGAGTATTTTTCTCTTGATCTCATTTTTTCTTGTTCCTGAAGACTAAGTGACTGAGTTTTCAGCAAACCTTTGAGTTCTTTGAGCAGTATTGGTTTCTGACCAAGTGGGCAAATCTGATCTTATTCTTTAAAGACTAGTTTGATAGTGAGGAATAAGTTTATTTTCATTAATTTTTGTCTGAAGACTATCATAAACCAGAAACAAGGCATGTGCCATTTTATGTACAGATGCAGTGCTTACTGTGGATTCCCTGAAGCACACTCCACTCACCCATTGCTGGCCAGAGTTGAGACAGCATCTCCTGGAAACAGCAAATTATTTCTCCCACAAGCAGAGCCTGGCATATGTTAATGTTAATCCAGTACTTGCCTCTCCCACACAAAGGCAGCAGAAGCAATTTGGTGTTTAAAGCTGGGAGCTCCTCTTTCTACCATTGTCCAGGCCTTTTTACTCTCCTCAGTGGCTGTGAGATCTCTGGTAACCTGCTCCTGTTCTCTGTAGCCTCTCCACCAGAATGTGATTTGATTTTGTGAAACACCAATTTATTTTTGTTTGGAGGGCAAAAGAAAGCAAAATAAATCATTTTTATTGAAGGAAGCTGCTGTTGGACAGTCTGGAATGCTAGAAGACATCTGGGAAGATGCATTTAGTGGGTGGAGAAGGTATGGTTAAAAGAAGCTGTAATGTGGGAAGTGTAGTCACACAACTAATGACAATTGTTTTATAAAAATAAAACATATATATATTCATGTAAAGCCTTAACACTTCCTGGTGATTTCAAGTCAGCAGCAGTTATCTACATAAGCTCTTATCTAAAGAACTGATATCAAAGAGGAAGCATGTGTTGAGCATAAAGTGTATTTAGTCTCAAATGCAGTAACAATAGCTGTGTGTTGGTTTCAGATGTTTACCTCTGTCTACACAGAATTAACAAGTGGTGTTCAGGAATTCCTTACGTTGCATTTCAGGGTTCAGAAAATGGTCTACTCTGTCCAGGACTGAGCTTTCAGTTGTTGTTAATGATGGACATAGCTCTAAATGAACAGTAGTCAATGATATTGTCATTGTAATATTTCAGCACGGAAAACAGTTTTAGTTACTTTGAAGTTTATTTAGTGGAAAAAAAAAGAAATGTGGAGCAGGAAAGCGAAGTCCCAAACCCTATAAACCTGATACAGCTGACATGAACTCCAAATATTCAGTGGTATTTTAGAAATAAATAGTCAATCAGTTGGGACTAGATTCTTTACAAGAAGAAATAATCATATATAGACATTAGATTTTTAAAATCAATATGTAGATGTAAAAAAATATTATATTTGGGAAGATAATTTATGGAACTCCACAGATGCTTCAGGGTATCAGCCATCCATTTTTTTAAAAAAAATCACTTTTAATTAAAAGATGCATTATCTCTGAAATTAATGCCTTTACAAGATGTATATTAGTATTTGAAAATACTGAAGCAGGCAGATGTTCTACTTAGAAGAGCACAAGATGCTTTTTATCTCTTTCTCAAAAACTGGAAAAGCACCAAAGTCTTTTTCCTACAAAATACCACATCAGTGGTACTTTCTTCCTTCTGTTGCCTTTGCATCCTCTTAGATTCCTCTGTCCTCTTGGGTTGTTGTGATGTCGCTATATATGTGAGATGTGTATTGATTTCTTCCCAGCCTATTTCTGTATGTTTCAGTGTGATCATAGATTTTTTAAAGTGTTAAATATAAGATTATTAATTGAAGAGTCTATGTATGTTTCCAGGAGAAATGATCTGCTTCTGGTGTTCTTGCACTTACACTGGAATTTCCTCTGCCAAATCAAAACCTGCAATCTGATGCCCTTGAAATTTCCATTACATCTTGTGGTAGCAATTCTCATTTCTGCACTGCTCGTTAGAATTCAGGGGTGCTCCCTGTGTAAGGACAAACAGACAAATGGAGAGGTAAGAGGTCAATTTTTGTTGATCAGCTTGATTCATTGCATGCCTGGTATCGGAGAGATGCTGCAGAGGCATTGCTTGGATGTGAAAAGACTGTCATTGAATTGAGGAAGGCCACACTGCAGAACACTGCATAGTAAACAGCTCTGATATGAGAGATTGATAAATGTGTGGACAGCACAATATGTCTGTAGAACAGGAAGCCAGTGGGATGCTTAACTCAGAGAGGATGTTTAGGAAGTAGGATGAGCTTCCAAATGCCTCAGGTTTTTTATATCTCGTTGTTCTTGGCCCAAGCCATCAATGCAGATGTTTTCCTATGTGTGACACTAAAGTATCTGTAAGGTGGGTTTTTAATTTTTTTTTTTTTACTTCCCTGGACTTAAAAAGGGGACTAAAACAAAAGAAAATTCTTTTCAGGAATATGTCAGCTTGGGGTTGGTATAATTATTTTCTCTTCCTAAGTTAATAATGCTGTTAGTGTTACCGTGTCTGCGTATTGAGAACCACTGACTGGATCCTGTCACATTTGGTAGAAGCGAATGTATTTTGAGGAGGCATTAGGAAAAGGGTGGTGTCAAGACTCAAGGTGTGGGACAAGGATGTCAGAGTGAAGGAGAAACAGGTATAGTAGGGCAGGGACAGGTATAGTAGGGCAGGAAGGTGTAAAGGCAGGCCACAAAGCATTCAAAAGTCAGACTTAATTAGTTTAATTGCTAGTGAGTCAAGTTGTTAGGCTCCTGGCAGTATTTATGTCAGCCCAGATAGATCCTGTTCCTTCGTGCTCTTTGCCCCTTCACCTTCTGCTCTGCTGTAGAGAAGCGATGATCCGTGAGATGCCTGCAGTGGGGAGGTGACCCCAGGGAGGCAGCTCTTGTGAGAGTGGCATGCAGGAAAGTGTGAAGTTGCTCTTTTTCCCCCCCTCCAGTATTAAATTAGAAGGCAAGAGTTGAGAAATCTTTCTCTCCACAGTATTTTGTTTCTTCTTCTTGATTTCAGCATTGTCCTGATTCACTCATGGTTTCTTGTAGCAGCCATGGGAATATGGCTTTCACATGAGAAGTAAAAAACAGATGTTTCTGTGCTCATTCAGATTAGTCCCTGGAGCACCAGGATCTAAAATACTTCTAAAGGAAAGCTAAGAACATGACTGGACAGGGTTTTTGTCACTTATGGTATTCCTAAAAGAAAGAGATGTGATCACAAGGATGTGATATTTTGGTGACATCATTAGCTGTGAAGGATGATTACACAACTAAGCTTATTTCTTCTGCCAATATGCAGAATAATGTTCCAAATTAAAATTTGGAAAGATGACAGGAAGCTTATTTGAAGAAATATTCATTAATTAAATTAATGATGTATGAATTAATTTCATTAATGCACAATTAAACACCAAATATCACTGTGTGTATCCCTTTGCAAACTTATGAACGGGTCAGGTGAAGTTACAGTCATCAGAAAGTTTCTCCTCTAATTTCTTCCAGAGGAAGAAATTGAAGCCCAGGATTTTCCACGTTTATGTTCATGCCACACAGCACATTAAAGATGTCATAATTCAGTAATTTGGAACTGATGGTATCAGTAACGGGTTCCAGCATATGTTGCCTTTCTTTAGAAAAAAAGGCTTTGTATTGCTGTTGAGTAAAATACTCTGTTCATCTGCTGTGCCATTCATTTCCCAATTTATTGTGTAACTAATTAAATGTGTCTCAGAGTTACATTTTTATTATTTGTATGCCTGCCTATAATTTCTTTTAATGCTAAAGGGTTAGAATCGTCTAAAAACAAAATATTATTTGGCTGCTCTGGTAGTATGCAACTTCCTTTAAATCTGTCGTCTTTGATTCATCACACACTAGGAAAATATTTGTTACATATTTAATATTGTTACATATTTAATCAATTTAGGTGTGTGTAAGCCCAGTGAACGGAGTGGCATTTCTTTTTGTAATACCTTGTCCAATCTCAGCTGTGATGGACAATTTGCTTTGATAATGCACCTTTCTGTCTCATGAGACTGGATAAAAAGAGATAAATGAAAGTGGATACCTAGCAAGAATTCCCTACCTGGCAGGCTGAATGGCCCAAAAATTAAAGACTTCATGAAAAACAGCTTTTGCCATCCACAGACACATTGCTTTCTCCTCCCCACACACATAAACTCACTAGTATTTAGCTGAGAAGCTGACCAGACTAATGTTCAGACAAAACTGGATGTAGGTCATTGCACTCTGTTGTTGGTTGTAGAGTTTGTGTTCGCCACAAATAAAGCATTTGATTAATGAGTAAATTCCCGAAGAATGCAAATTCCTCAGAAATAATGTATTTTTGGCAAGCATTGGAATGTGCTACTCAGGGAGGTGGCAGAGTCACCATCCCTGGAGGTGTTCAAGAAACGACTGGATGTGGCACAGTGCTGTGCTTTAGTTGACAGAGTGGGGATTGATCACAGTTTGGAGTTGCTGACCTTGGAGGTCTTTTCCAACCTCAAAGAGTCTATGGTTCTTTGATATCATGGAAGGTTGTCATGAAGTGTAGCAATATGATAATGTTCCTCTACCTTAGCATGGATGTTTAGTGACAGGCATAATGCTGCCAAGACAGCCTGATATCACAGATGTGGGTGGACTGTTTGCCCTTCTAAAAAGGAGATAATTTAATACCACTATCAGTGCATGAAAATATGTGCCGTTTAAATTCATCCAAAGTGACTTGGAAGACTTGGACTACATAAGAAATAAACTAAAAACCATGTAAGTTATCATTTGGATAGCATGAAATTACATGCAAGAGACATTAAAGTGCAAAAATAGCCTTTAAGGGATGACTCAAAAGGTGTACTTTTAAGAGAGACTAAGGAAATAAGAGTGTGACACCTCTGAACTGTATGGCAGCTCAATTTTTCTGGGGACAGAGCAGCCCATGTAACTGGGACCCACAAACTCCTTTCCATTTAGGTTTTCCCATATCTGGTATGACTGATGTGCATGTCCCTGACAGGTTTTTTTTCTGGTAATGAAATGATGACCTACCTCTTTTTATAAATCTTTAGCTCTTTAGTCAACATTTGATCTGTGAATTGTCTTAGTATCACTCCAAACTCATCAAGAGCAGAAAACAGAAGGGAGAAAACTATGACAGTTGTAAAAGGAGAATCACTTTCTGTGGATATTAGATATCCCCAAAAGCAACCTTAAATTACAAAGCTGGAGTCTTAGTGAGAATTAGTCTTCCTTCCTTCCTTCCTTCCTTCCTTCCTTCCTTCCTTCCTTCCTTCCTTCCTTCCTTCCTTCCTTCCTTCCTTCCTTCCTTCCTTCCTTCCTTCCTTCCTTCCTTCCTTCCTTCCTTCCTTCCTTCCTTCCTTCCTTCCTTCCTTCCTTCCTTCCTTCCTTCCTTCCTTCCTTCCTTCCTTCCTTCCTTCCTTCCTTCCTTCCTTCCTTCCTTCCTTCCTTCCTTCCTTCCTTCCTTCCCTCCTTCCCTCCTTCCCTCCTTCCTTCCCTCCTTCCCTCCTTCCCTCCTTCCCTCCTTCCCTCCTTCCCTCCTTCCCTCCTTCCTTCCTTCCTTCCTTCCTTCCTTCCTTCCTTCCTTCCTTCCTTCCTTCCTTCCTTCCTTCCTTCCTTCCTTCCTTCCTTCCTTCCCTCCTTCCTTCCTTCCCTCCTTCCCTCCTTCCTTCCTTCCTTCCTTCCTTCCTTCCTTCCTTCCCACAGATATAAATCTGAGGGTTTTTTTGATAAATAAGTTGTGGATTTCAGTGAAACTATTCAAAATTCATGCTCAGGTGAAATTCTCTAAACTGGAATTTGATTAAAAAGTCATAGCACCAGCAGCTTTATCTGCTCTTTGTCCTTCAGAGTCACTTTCAGAGTAATAGGCTAACTTGTCTGATGATCACAAAATTAATGATTTGTTTTTCTTCTGCAGAAAGAGTAAAAGTTCTGATTTTGGGTTACATGGAAATTTAGCTTTTCATCAGTTAGAACTGCAGCTACTGATGTACTAACACACAACTAATGGCTCTGCAGCATTGAGAAGATTATCATGCATTGAAGTGATTCTCCTATGAACAGAACACTGCAACCGTAACTCCAACATAAGGGAAGTCTATTCCTTGGGAAGCACCTTTTTTCCTTTTGGATACTAATAATTTAGGGTTTGTTGCTGTTAAATATTTCCCTTGAGAAGGGTTGGTCAAGAGTTCAAGTCGCTTCAGTTACATTCCTCAAAGCCTCTGTAAAAACACTGAGCTGAAGAAAGAGGTAGGGCAAGAAGAAGGGGGAATGAGGCAAATGCCTGGGTCAACAATTAAGCTTTTAAAATATTTATTATTCCTGTCACAAACAGCTGTTTCAATAGTAACTTCAACAGCTTATTGTAAAGTTGAGTTTTAAACTTTTCATCTTCTATTTTTGTAGAGGCCTAAGTGTATTTGTTTGGAAAATAGAATTTAAACTGATCTTTAGTCATAAACTACGGCTTCGAAGGAAACCAAACTTCTGTGAATGAGTAAGAAAGTCATGATGAGGTTGTTAGGAGCTGCCTCATGTTCAGGCTTGGTGAAGCTCATCTGCAGAGCACAGAAAGCACCACTGCACCACAGGGCGGTGGAACCAGGGCTGCCTTCTAGTGAGTACTGACATGGCCCCAGCTTCTACTGATCCGCTGGGAGAGACTGGAGGACAGGAGAGAAAACCTTCTTGTGGCACTGTGGGAAGCCTCCTGGAGATGTAGGCTGTGTAAAAAACAAATACTCCCTCCATCCCCTGTTTTTCAATATCCTCTTGCCCAGAGGATGAAACTACTCCAGTAAAATGCTCTCTAGGGATTAAAGTCACCTACTTCTCTCTCTTGCAACTCATCCTCTTGTTTGTCCTTAGAAGCCTGTAATAGTATGAGGTTGAGTACTTCATGAATGATGAAAAAGTATAAATCCTAGTGAGTTACTTCAATACTTTATTTTTGTGAGTTTCCTTTCCATCTGGTGTTTTTCAAGGGTTGGAGAAATCTTCTCCTCTCAGCCCCCCAGTGTCAAATTTAAAAACACCTGCTTTTGTTAGGATATTTATATCCTGATTAGCAATAATGAAAAGCAAATTAGGCTTTTTAGCTCATGGGTGCTAAAGTTACCCATTAAAAAAAAAAAATTATGAAAACCTCTTTTCCTTTGGATGTGGAGTTCACAGTGTGTAATGCTTGTTTGAAGGCACTCAGTCGATTCTCCAGGCTTTGCATCACTGAGCGTGACAGCTCCTGAGAGATTAAAGAGCTGTTACCATCAGAACTTTATTCAGTTTTTCTTTCATTTCTGCAAGTACAGAGAAGGATAGGTGTACTTGTAAAGTGTCACAAGGATTACACTGCAATGCTTTCTGGATAAACTTCGGTGCCACTGAAGTGGGGAAAACAGTACCAAATAATCTCATGACAGTTGTCATGTCTCCAAAAGGGTCTGATCAGATCTTCAAATCTGAATGCTGGATACATTGTGGGTGCATTCACCCTCTAGTATCCATCACTTCTGTTTTCATCCATTGTAGTCATAGGAATGTGATTAGGCACTAAACTAATCAAATAGCTGTTAATTTACAATGATCTCTCCTCAATCTTACATGTGATATGATTTATAAAGAGTGAGGTTGTTTGGAAATTTTGGGGAAAACCTGTCTTTGCCTTTTTCCCACTTTTTCATATGCTTCCTAAACTTTATGTTTAGAGAATGTATTGTGTCCTTAAAAATCATTTGGACTGTTACATGTATTGAAATAGCATGAGAATTTCTCAAATGAGTAAACGTGATAATTGTAAAAATCTTCTAGGTATGAGGGGTGCAGCATGAAAGGGAGTCTCTTGTGTCTTTTATTTTAGCATAAGAGATTCTGTGCATATGTGGTGTTTGCTTAATTGCTTGATTTGTTTCATAATCTAGCTACATGACTTGGGGTCATTCTAGTCATTACATATCTCTTTTTTTTTGTTTAGTTTGTTTGTTTGGGTGTTCCTTTTTTGTTTGGGGTTTTTTTTTGGTTGGTTGTTTTTTTTAGTTTTGTTTTGTTTTTTACTATAGATTTGAATTTCCCCTTAGTTGTAGAACAGAAATAGCTGAATACAGAGGAGAAACTTTACTGTTTAGGTTCTTAATTCAAGTGAGATATAGCCAGTGTTGCATATGTTGAGTCTACTTTACTGCACTGTGTATTCCATGTGGACTGACCCAGAAGAAAACAGCAGTCTAGTCTAACATATATAGTCTCTGGATGTATGTTGGCTGGGGTTCCTGGCTTGTAGACAGCAGTATATTAGAAAAAACGAAACACTAGAGAAAAAAATTATATAGGAAAGAATCAATTCTTATCAAAACTGATTGTTTCTTATTGTCTTCCCACTGAGGAGTCATTGCAAAATCTAGACAAAAAATACAAATAAATGGGTCTCTCTATATAAATCTGTGAATTTTGCTCTCACTGTGGTGGGAACACAAAACATCATCTTTCATAGCAGAAGGAAGGAAACTGTTTCAAACTGGAAGGGGAGTGGGGGAAAAAGGGCATAGAGTAGGCATGGAGAAAAAATTGCCCTTAATACCTTTCTTCTTGTCCCTCAGTCAGAAGAAATGGGAAAAGAGAAGCCTGTAGTTTGCTCTGTAGTAAAAAATAAAATACGGTGTGTACACTGTACAATAACTGATCTCACAAGGTTCATTTTATCCTAATTTTCTGTGGAGGCAAAGTACCAGATATCTGGTGTTTGCACAAAATATTGAGGAAGACTTGCTTTCCATGTGGAAATAAATTTCCTCAATGCAGTTATCTCACAGGAAACCAGCATTCTGTGCAGCTGATTGCCTGGGCTCATTCTCACTTTACTATTGGGGAGCCATTAATTTTGTTATGGTGGTGATTAAATGATATAATAGGGATCATTTGCATTCCAGTATTTATGGCACAAGTTTGGAGAGTTGTTTTTGGACATAAATAGATCTGGAATGAAACATGTAGAACCAATTGTTGTATGCACTGAGTTAGATGCATTCTTTGAGTTATCATTGTTTCAGGGTATTGTGACCCATATTTTTTTCCCATTAGTTGTTCGAATTTTTAATAATCTAATTTGAAGTGCGTTGGGCAGATTGAGATATCTTACTGGACCAGATTTGCAATAGTTATGATCTTACAGTTCTGTGAAAATTGGATTCTTCTTGAGGTAGCTGTAACTAAGGACACAAATATGGGCACACTAACATACTAATTTTAAAATTAATTTTTTTATTTAACCAATGTGATTTTGTTGTTCCTTTGCTTAGAGGTATGATTCTTTCCCTTGCAGTTTCCAAAGCCCTGAGCTGTACCTTGGCCTTTCTGTGCTCCACTAGGAACCTTTACTCACTATTTTGGAATGTGCTGTTCATGTGTTAGTTTGTCATTCATCCTAGGTGGTTTTTTGGTGAAAAATGTTCATGCAGTTTTGCTAAAAATAAACAGAATTACAAGTTAATTTCATCTTAATGACAAATAAGTAGCTTTAGAATGCAAGTTATGGGAACCAAATGTGCTTTTGTTGCCTTAAACATACTTGCTTTGGGGGAACATGATAATAAAATGTCTGCAAGCACAAATTCAACAAAAAGTAAAAATTTTGAGGATATAAAATAAACTCATCACAGAAGCTCAGTGAAGCTCAGTACTATTCTGAGATGTTACCTCTAGTTATAGCAAGTTGGAGGATGTATTTGAAAATTAACAGTGCATAAGTTAGCTTTGAAATAATAGCAAATTACTGTTACTTTTCCAATTATGGTAATACTGTTCATTATTAATTAGATAATTCGTTGTCCTAAATAATGCTCACCTCACTTAAAATTCTTCTCCATCCTCACTTCATGTTATGGAATCAGTTTCTGAATTTCTTTGCTCCTCATGTGTCTCTTCATGTGTCTTCATGTGTCACCAGACATCCTCTGCCCGTGCAATGATGAGGGTGTTCAGTCATCTGGTTTGTACAGCATCTGCAGAAGTGGTCTGGAAAGAAAGAGCAGCCTTTGGCCTGGCTGAGGAATTCTGAGCTGAGCATTTCTGTGTGGCTGTGCTAGTTATGGAGGAGGCTTCATATAGGGAATTGCTACTGGGAATCCAGTCCTGTAGTCACTTCTGGAAGCAGTGTATGCCATGTGTGGTTTTATCTAGATAGCGTTTTCAAGTACCTTGTGTCAGAAATTGAGAAAAATATATTGTATGAATGTTGTGTCTGGTCTTGTCATTTATTCAAGTATTATACAGCTTGTGGGGAAGACCTTGATTTTTAAATTCATCATGTTTTCTTAGATGCTTTGAGGCAAAGTGCAATAGCTGGTGTTGGGGCAGAGTTGTGAATTTAAGCGCAGAGTTCAGACATTAGGGAAACTGGAATATTTGTTTTTCCATGCATAATATTTTACTCATTTTCAAAGCTAGTCTAGTGTTAATGAGGCCATTTGTATTTAGTACTTTGAATAATTTATGATGAAATGATAATTCTCTTTAATTTCTAAAGTCATTAGTATTGAAAGAAGCCCTTTGATTGAGAGAAATTATACTATGATCTAGTGAAGCACAGGTGTATGCCTATAAAACTGGGATGACGTAATAATTGCTTTACTGCTGGGTCCATTAAAAAAAACCAAAAACCAAAGAACTGTGAAGCTCATTTTTGTTGCCGAAGGAATCCAATGTAAGGTTGCAACCAAAAATTAAATCCTGTATATTTATATCAGTAGTGTCAGGCTGTTATTGGGTTTTTACGATGCTCAGATATTTATCTCTCTTGGTACTAACTTGAATGGGACTAACTTCACAGGTGCCCCAAATACTACATTATTTAAACATAGAGCATTCTGATAAACAGAGATGAAAAGGAGTAGTTGACTGAGTAGATTTGCATTGAGCTGAGCAGGATTGGAACTCAGTACCCAGTACTGGAATTCTATAGTGGATGCAAATTTATTCAAATTAGAAGTGTGCCTGACTCTCTGCAAAGATATCCACTGGTAACTGTGGTTAATGTATTGTTACTGAAAGTTGGTTTTGTTTTTGTTGAGTGTTGATGATATTCTGTAGATGTTAATTTTAATTGAAAGCAGATGTGATGGCTTCTAGGTTATGACTTTGCCAAAAATATCAAAATGTACAATTCGAGAAGCGCTAGAGAAGAGAAAGTGGAAAAGAGCTGTAAGGGAAGAGAGTCTTCAGGTTCACATCTGCTTTTCCTTATGTTCTGCTACGAGAAGCAACATCAAAACACTAATTATCCTCTAAAGGGGATACTTATGTACATATATTCATATACCCATCTCAGCACTGCACATTTGTGCATATTTGTAAGTAAAGGTGTACAATATGTGCTAGGAGGAAACAGAGAATCACCTGGATGCCTTAAACACACCTCTGGAGCAGTTCTTCGTTTGATGTAACTGCCTCTAGTAAATTGATCTATGTGATTTTGAGATTCTGTTACTTTTGCCTGTTATTACATCACCCCTACTCCTCTTGTCTATAGGTTATTACAAATGTTGCACTTTTAAAATTGATAGCTGGACTTTTAGGGAGTGCATGCCTACCCTAGAGACTGAAAATACTCTATAGGTGCCAGATGAAGATAAGCTATATGAGCAGTCCAATGCTTTTGATTAAGGAAAGGAAAAATTCACTTGTTTCAAAAGTCATTTAAGCTTCTGTGAAGATTGTAACCCAGCTCTTTAACTTGGCCTGGAATCAGAAAGGTGATTAGCGCAGTATGGTTAGGAAGTGCTGGTTATAGTGTATTTGTTAATGGTTTAACTGGGAGTTCAGCAGAGCCTCATAATTATTTCAAAGGCTCTGGATACCTTGATGTGTGTTCTCATGTTTGAGTGGAATTTGCTTCTCTTTGCAGAGTTGAGGTCTCTGTGACCTGAAGACAAAGTTCTGCTTTGGCAGAACTACAATTTATTCATTGTAGTACAGCAGAAATGCAATCAAACTCTGCATGGGTTCCTTTCAAACTCACTGGACTTCGGAAAATACTTTTTTTGTTGGGTTGCAGCCCTTTGACTTCAGAGAGCCTATCCTCTCAAGGTAGAGTATCTGTATCCTGTGCAAAGTAATGTCTCTTGAAGAGCCACAAACACCTCCTTCTAAACAGTTTTATGGCAGTTTCCAAGAGTGGATTGTTGCTGCCCAAAGTCAGATTCAAAGTAATCACCAAACTTCCAAAAGTTGTGTCACATGCTAGCCACCCTTAAAGGAAGATGGTTGTAAATGAGGTGTTTGTGCCAAAGCTCAAGGGATTTTTCGTTTTCTTTCAGAAAGTTTTAATATGGACATCAGGGAACTTAAAAAAAAAACAACTGAGTATCTGGAAGCTGCGTGGTGTTTAAAGCAGGTTGTTAAAGTTGTATTTAAAGCAGGTTTTAAGTAGGATTTCTCTCATGTACTACTTATTCAGACCTATTCATTAGAAAGCTGGTATTTTTGTCAGAACTAGTTAATAAATCTCTACAGTTGTCAAACTGTTTCAGAATTAAAACCTTTGGTTTCTTATACCAGTATTTTTTTATAAATGTATTTTTTTGTTCATAGAACATTTCTGAAAATGGTTATTGAGCATTTGAATCTATGCTTGGGAATACCCCTAAGAAATGGAAAATAATCCGTGGAAACTAATTTAGGTCAAGTATAATAAGGTAGTAACAGAACATTTATGCCCATATTTAATTGCATATTAAATTTTATTTACAGAAACTTGTGTCTGTTAGTTTTTTGGTGGTGTTTGTTTGTTTGTTTAAGTGGAAGCAATTTTATTTTCCAATTAGGAGATATTTTTTCTAATGAAGTATTACAATTTTGTGGCGGTATCAGGGAACAACAGTCAGTTTTAAAAAATTTACAAAACAATTCTTACTAAAAAAAAAAAAATCCCTAAATAAGAAATAAGGTTATTTGATGAGTTCTATTACTGATATCTGCATACCTAATCTGGTCAATGAAGTTCAGTAGAGATAAAGAAATTGAGTATAATCTTACTTTTTGGGTTGGTCAGTTTATAGTTGGATATTTTCATCTGAGAGAGCAGTTTGGATCAAATTACTATAAAGTAGAAGATAATCTGTGGGAACTTGGAGCTAAAAGGTTTTATGATTGAAAAATATCTAGATTAACCCAATACATCTGGAGAAGGAAAGCTTATACGTAGTTTTTCATGCATACTTACTATCTCCCTAATGAAATCTCAGTATTTTCTCTGCCTCATTAAAAGTAAATTGTTTGTATTAAGTCTTAAGAATTTACTCAGTAGTGATACTGAAACTCCCAGGCTTAACATTTTTACACACCATCGTTGCTATCTCATGTTTGTAGTTTCACTTTTTGTTGGCAGCTGCTCACTGGTGAAAGGAGATACAGGAGATCTTGGTCAAGCATTATATATGGGCATTTCAAGCATTTAAACTTCTCCCTGGTTTAATAATGCTGGGGTTTTTTCTGACTATACTACAATCATTTAGGAGTATAAATCAGGTGAAAAATAACAATTAGGAGTGTAACTCAAGAGATCTGGATGTGTTGGTCTAATGAGGCATTTTTCCAGTAAAGTTACAGTAAAGTTACTTAATCTAGGTTTCCAAAATTCTGAGATCATCTTCTGGAATACCTGTTCTGCTCCTGAACTCCTGCTCTTCAACCCCTGTTGCTCCCAGAGAAAGGGCTTCCAGTTGGAAGAGGCATGACTGAGATCGAAACAAATTGTGGGAATTACCATTTATTAGGAACAAAGAAACACAGAGCAGGTGGAGAGGTGCTACTCGGTTGTCAAGGGAAAAATACCTGTTAAAACCGAGTGGCTGAAGATAAATATTAAAGCAAAACAACACTGACATGGGTGATAAGAGAATACATTGATCATGGAAAAACAGTCTAGAGGTTGAGATGTAGTTTCTTACTAGGAAGACACAATTCTGAAGCACTGTTCTGGTTTGAGCAAATAGACTAACACCTGCTTGTTTTTAATAATGAGGTAGCTCAGCTGGTGAGTGTTGTAGCAAAGAACTGCCCACTGTGGGCCAGGAAAAACTTTTTAGACTTCTCATCATAGAAGTGTGGTTTTTGCTAAAGTCCTCTCTCACACTCTTCGTTCTACAATCTTTGAATTTATGCACAGCTCCTCCTGGTAATGTGGTCATTTGGTTTTACATATTTTCCCCTGAAAGATCAAATTTATGCTGAATGGAAATTTATGCTTCACTTATTCTTACATCCCTGAAATTGATCTTCACTATTTCTTCCTGGACTTTTTGCTGGATGGTACAAGAAAATCAAGGGCTCTAAATATCTGTGGGGAACCTTGTGTGAAGAACTTCCACTGGAGAATAACTTTACCACTGGCTTGCTGTAGCAGCTTTGCTTCTTTGCCAGAAAAAGCAGCAGAGAGAAGCACCGGTACATTTACCAAACAAGGCACGGAATTGTCATTGGGAAGGAATGATGGCCAGGAAGTACTTCTGCAGGGCCTCAACAGTGGGGACAATTGATTTTTGCTCTCTGTCACTGAGTGTTCATTGTGTGTACCAGTTCTCATGTAGGTGTTTAATTATTGCTGTGGTTGAAAGTTCAACCCAAGGCTCCAGCTGCCAGAAGCTCATTAAGAATTATTTCTGTGTAATGAACTGAGTTTTAAGGAAAAAGGATGAAGAAAAGGGTAAAACTCTTTAGTTTTTGTTTTGAACTTAGTTTATCTGCTAGTGCTTTTAGAAACACATAAAATAATTTAAAAGGCTTTCTGTATATCTCTGCACAATTCATTTGATATATTTTGGTGAGATTATTGAGTCACTATTTTGTCCTAAATTTCATATGAAGCTCATTATTTCAGATCACAGAGCAAGAAATAAAACTGACTAGAAAAGTCAGCTTTAAACATTTTTAAAAGTCTGTGGCTGTTTTATGGGAAGAAAAGGAAGGAAAAAAGAGCAAAAGTATGCTACTAGAATGTTTAGGTAATGACTGCTATTATAAACAATTATTATGATTCCTTAAACACTGTTTTTTACCATTGTATTTTCATCTCAAGTGGGAATTCTCTTTCCTACACAAAACTGCCTCTTTCCTACACAAATGGGAATGTTTCTGTGAAATTTTCTGGAAAACCAACAAAAGCGTTTTTCAGTAATAAAAGAATGGGGAATATGTTCTCTTTCAACTCTTCTTTCATTTGATCTATTGCATCAGAGGAAAAGGGAAGAAAGAAAGAGACTGAAAGATGGTCATATCTTCGCTAGGGAGGTGTGAATGTTGGTTTCTGTCTGAGCAAATTGCAGTTGTTTGAAAACATGCATGAATATGAATCACTTGTGATGCATATTTCATCCAAAGACAGAGAGACAGGCTTCAGTAGGTTATTTGTATGAAGCCAGGGTACCTCTGGTTCATGCCCACAAATAAGACTTCAGCTGGTTTCACACAGCCCATTAAAGCTGTCTGTGGAAATAACATCACTGAGTGCAGTCGATATTTAATCCTGCCCCAGTGATGCCCTGAGTAAAGCTGTGCCGTACAGGTAGGCCTGTAAGGGTGAAGGGGATTGCTGACTGATCCCTCTACTACATAGGCTTGGATGTGATTTCTTAATAAAAGTGAAATCATTGCTTTCCTTTGCTCTCCCCTCTTCCTCAGTACCAGTAAGCTGTAAAGTGAAAGCTGCAAGTAGGGACTCATGTACATAGGACAGTGTCAGTGCATAATGACACTGAATAACCTTACCCACTTAAATGGCTTTTGTGGAGTTGGTGTAGCCCCTGCTGAGGAGTACAGCAAGCAAAGAGAGTGTGTGGTATTCTCTGTAAGGGGTTTTGATGTTCTGCCTGCTTTGCTGTAGGTAATAACGCAGTGAGAGCAAATAATGCAAGCCAATAACACATGGAAAAAATAATGGGAACTTATTATGGATAAATGTAATTGCACATTTCATGCTTTGCTTTTTGTAATGAGTTCATCAAGTCAAACACTCAAATACGTTAATTAAACACTATTTTCCCACAGAACTCAGTAACTGGATAGCAGCCCTTAGAATATTGGTACCATTATCCAGGTTGGTTGCTGCCCAGTGCAGAGCAGCATTTGGCAGTTGGGTCAAGCTCGAATTGATTAATTGAATTGATGATTTTGTGGACCGGCAGAATGTGCCCCATGGCTGTGGGCTGACTGGTGCGTTACTTCACCAGGCCTGCAGCAATTAAGTCAAATCATGCTGAGGAACAGTGTCTCCTTTAAATGCATAGTAACTATTCAGGCTTTGAGCATCTATGGCCTTGTCCATCAAGTGCTATGCTTTTGTGGTCTTTTGAAGAGCTCCTTGGCCCTAAGCAAGGGAAATAAAACATCACCTTGTCGAGCAGAACAGGACTGTTTAGATGAGAGGCATGTTTTTATAGAGAAAACATATTCGGATGTGATAGTTTTTGTCTGAATCAATGGCAAGAAGAAACTGAAGGTGCAGGTAAAAATATTCATTAAATGTTTAATCCAGAAAATATCTAACAAAGGCAAATCTAAAGCCACATTAGTAGGATTTTATTTTCTTTTAATGCACTTCATTAATGGTTTTGCATAATGAGGGTCTTTATCTGTCTGTCCATACAGTATGTAGTCATATCATGCCTTGTGTCAGGAATCTCAGGCACTTTTAGAAAGGCTATATGTACTGCGTTACGTAATTAAAGCTACTTTTGCTATTTAATTTAGGAGCCTCTCTTGGGGGAGCTAAGTCTTATGCAGTGGCTGGAAAGAAGGAGCTGACTCTCAAGTGTATCTGACTTAGATTACTGAAATAACCTGGTGGCCGGGTGTGACCTGGCCATGTGTGCTGACAGCCCGGCAGGGCAGCCGTATCCTGGGCTGTCAGCATCCAAAGCAGCGTGGCCAGCAGGGTGAGAGATTCTCCCCCTCTGCTCTGCTCTGGTGAGAGGCCCCCTGCAGTGCTGCATCCAGCTCTGGGGTCCCCAGCACAGGAAGGACATGGACCTGTTGGAGCAGCCTAGAGGAGGCCACCAAGGTGATTAGAGGAATGGAGCACCTCCCCCATAAGGAAAGGCTGAGAGAATTGGGATTGTTCAGCCTGGAGAAGAGAAGGCTTCGAGGTGATGTAACTGCAGCCTTCTGGTACTTGAAGAGAGGTGAAAGATGAGGAGGGACAATGTAGTGACAGGACAAGGGGGAATGGCTTCAAACTGGAAGAGGGCAGGTTTAGATTATATATTAGGAAGAAATTCTTTACTGCGAGGGTGTTGAGGCACTGGAACAGGAGAGCTGTGGGTGCCCCATCCCTGGAAGAGTTCAAGACCAGGTTGGATGGGACTTCAGGCAACCTGGGCTAACAGAAGGTGTCCCTGCTCATGGCAGGGTGGTTGGAACTAGATGATCTTTAAGGACCCTTCCAACCCAAACCATTCTATGATTCTGTGAATCTGAGGTACCTGATTTGATCCTACCTGTTAAAACCTCTCTGTGCCCAAATGATATCACGCTTGTCTATAACCTCTGTAGAGCCCACTTCTCCCTATTTTGTCACTTGTTTTTTTATCCTGCTTATGTTTTGGTATATGGAAATGTGATGTTTATCTTTTGACAGATAATGTTTAATTTTGCCTTCAGCTTGTTTTTATATAATCTATTTCATACTGGTTTTGTTAATATTGCCATACTTAAGATATATATTCTCTCCCCAGGGCATTTTCTGTATCTGCTTTCCAAGTAATATTGTGTATATAATCCTACTGAATTGCAATTATATCCACCAATCAAAATTCATGACTCTGTAGAGTTGTTGCCTTGTAACTACACATTTCATTCTTTATTATGAGACTTTTGGCAGTATAACTGGCAGCCTATAATCAGCTGGAGTGAAGGAATTTTGAAGTGTCAGGGCTGTGAGAAATAATCTGTGAGGCTCAGTTTGGCTTGTTCTGGTGACTGTAGTAGAATCACAGAATAACAAAAGGTTAAGGAGGTGAACACAGAGTGTCCAGATGGTGTCTAGGTAAATTGGTTATTTTTGGAAGTGATACTTAGAGAAAGTTCAGAAATGTGTAGTGCCGAGAACAATTTCAAGCATTACAAGAAGATATTACATAACACCAAAGTAGTAATCATTTAGCCAGAGAGGTGCTGGGTGACTAGACATGGGTGTATGGGTGGGTTGTGAAGTAGGAGACAGCTTAGTCACTTAGTGCCATGTAGCAACAGGCCATTGTAGGAAGTGCCTCCAGGTTGTCTCTCTGGGCTTCCCCTCTAGACTGTCCTCTGGGTGGTAGACATTACACTGCTTAGCAGTTATTAAAAGATTTAGTAAAGATATAACTGCCCTGTTCAACTTTCAGTTCATCAAATGATGTCTTTCAATTTCTTCTAAGTCAGATGGGGTCACATTTTAGGCAAGTGTGCTGCTGTCAGAAGCAGATATTTGGCTCACAAAGATTAATCTGGTAGTTTCTCTTTGTGTGTTTTGCAGGTTCTCAGACTTTTGTGCTGTTAAGTGTTCTCATTTGGCCTTAAATTCTAATACTGAAATGCTCCAAATTAAATTATCTTTTTTTTTTTTTTTTTTTTTTTAAGAGATATAAATGTTCAGTTAAATAATCAGTTAAACTGGATGGTCCCCTGGCATTTATGAGGCTGTATGTAGGTGTGCACTCATGACCCTTTACAAAGGGCCCTTTACAAAGGGCCAAGAGCACACAGGGATAGTAAACATTTTGTTAAGAGGTGAATAGTAGCATGTAAGGAGATCAGAGAGCTGGGCTGGGACTTCTTCAGCAGGACAGATTGGCCTGTATTGGCTCCCAAAGAGTTCCCCATGTAAAATTAATCTGCAAGAATATTAGCATATGAATATTGCAGCTTATGAACTGATACTCTGGCTGAATAACTCTCCATAACTAATGCCAACACATTAAATGGTTTTTGATATTTGTATTAAAAAAACCCTACTTCTGAAATATGATTTTATCAAATAGTTGGTATATTATTAGACCGGTGAAGTCAGTTACACACTCCAAACATAATAGTATGTAAATTAAACTAAAAGTTAATTTTACATTTTCCCTGAGCAATGAAACGACGTCCTGATGGATATTGCATTTTAATGTTCTTTTGGTTGATCATATTATATTTTCTTTCTCCTATTATTTCCCATAAACAGTATCAATTCATAGTGCTGACAGCCTATATACTAAATACCACAGTGAAACAACGGGAACTGGATTGTTCTCTATATACTGACAAGTCTCTTTGCTTAATGTGCATTCAATAAAGATAAAATAGCAAATGTTATTAAACCAAGGGAAAAACACAATGAAAGTTATTAATGTGTTTTTTCCATGGTGTTATACATGTGCCACACTTTTTTTTCTTTTCTTTAAAAATACAGTTTTGTTGAAATAAGATAGCAAGGAAAAATGACATCATAAAAGTGCAATAGCAATGAAGATATTTTTTCAGTGCAGCTTCAAAAGGCTAGAGAGCCCATTTCTTTTTTTGGGCAGTGGGAGAGAGTATTAAATGCTGTTCTACATTTTCAATTAAACAGCAGCATTAAATATAAAATAAAAGTTTAAGAATTAATAATTTTTACTTCCTCAGCCAAATTTCCTCACAAATTTTAAAAGTATTATACCCAGAGGAGGAGTTTAAAAAATGACTAGCTGGCTTTTACGCTTTCATTTCACAGAACTGCAATATTGTCCTTCATCGTGAGCTACATAACAAATCAAATTTGAAAAACCACTTAAGGGCCCTTTACCTAGAGGTCTTTCAGTCCCCATTGTCTCACAGGAGCATTGGTCAGGATGGGAAGTGCCTGTCCCTTCTTTGTGTTTGAGAAGCCTCAGCTGGTTGCCTGGTTTTTGCTCATGTTGTAAGGCTGTGTAACGACTTCAGTGCTGTCTCCATCCTTGGGGCTGGAAAGGTCCAGCTGCTCCCAGAGGAGCATCACCTGGCTGTGCTCCTGGTGCCCATGAGAGCCAAATGGCACCTCTGTGGAGGCTTTGTTGGAAGAGTGTTGGCCAGGGTGGTTCCCTCCAGGACAGCACTCCTTCCCTCTCTGTCTGGCACTGGGCTGCCTCTTCCCGTTCTCAGCCCTAGTCCTGCCTTTCCCACCTCTCCCAGCTGTTTCCAGTGACCGTGGGCTGCCTATTGCCCTGACTGGTGCTGTCAGAGCTGGTGGAGGTCGTGGCTGTATCTCCGTGCTTTAGCACCATCTCAGGGCCTGCCAGAGCTTTTGGTGACAAGCTGCGGGTCCTGGGGTGGCCATGGTGGGCATATGTCCTGCTGGAGGGAAAGCTGCTGTCCCTTGCTGGCAGAAGCTGTGTCCTCAGCACTGGGCAGGGGCCTGGCTGTGTCCTGCCATGGTCAGTGTGGCTCTCTCCCTCCAAAGCCCTGCATTCCTGCGGAGAGCTGAGCAGCTGTCAGGAGCTGAGCAGGAGAGACCTCCATATGCATTTTGACCCCTGAGTGCTTGTGTGTGCTGCTTCGTGTGTGTTTGGGAGAAACTTCCTAGGATTCTTCTTTTCTAAAAAAGTAAAAACCTATAAAACTTGTACAGCTAATAAGTTGACCTTGGTTTTGTCCATACTCCACCTCTTGAAACATCTTAAAACACTTGACTGACTTCAAGCCATCATTAAGAATTTTGCTTCTGCTAGGCACTGTAAGTGAGGAAATCTTAAAGCAGGAGAGGAGTCTTCTCTTTTGAAAATAAGGAGTGGGTGTCTGGATTGGTTTTATTATGAGCACTGCCTCACAGCTTTACCCACTGGATCACTGCTACAGTAACATAATATATAATAATATATATTTCCAAGTGTCAAGGCTTCTCGTTTAAAGCTTAACTCAATTTTAAATCCATGTGGAAAGGGAAGACCTTTAAAATACTTAATAAATTCTAATCTTAATCATATTCATCATTATTAAAATTTGAAATAGGTTGAAATACTTAAGGTAAGTGAAATGAAAAAACTAATAAAGAGCATGAAACACACTGGAGAAATGGAAGAATAATTGCTAAAGATTAAGAAATCTAAAATGGCCAAACATTAAAAAAAGCCTTCATTTCCAATAAGCATTTATTTAAAAGTTTTGCAAGAGCTTAATAATATAAAAGGAGATTTTTAAAATGAATTGAATGTTAAGTGCAACAGAATGGCAAGACATGATTAAATACATTAAAACTTATACTAGTCCTGCCTTTGGCCTTCAGACATGATTTAGGTGCTGTCAGTTCTTGAGAGTGTTGTGTGTCAGCAAGGAGACAACATCACTATCAATGTTGCTGTTAATAATGATTATTAGCATTGTGGTAATAGTAGTTTTCATAATAAGCAGTTAGTGCCTAGCCTACTGGCTGAAGACACCAGCTTGCTTGTTTTGTACAGGCCAAATGAAAGATTTTTCTCTTCCAAGGTTTTATAATCTAAGCATGAAAGGAAGGACCTCTTTGGTTTTAATTAAAATTATACACAGGTAATCAAAATGTTTGCCTTCTGTTGTTTCATCCTATTTTTTATTTTCTGCTAGTGAATGAAAAGGGGTATTTGAATGGTGCACTTCACAATGTAATCTGTGGGAGAAAATGGCATTAAACCTTTTAAAAAATGAAACTAGTAATTTTATTTGTATTTTAGGGATTACTTACCTTGACCATGCTGGTTCAGCACTTTTCCCAGAGAGTCTACTTAAAGCTTTTACTGATGACCTCAGAAACAATGTTTATGGTAAGTGCAAAGCAACGTTCCCATGAGTTCTCAAGTTTCCATCTAAATCATTCAAAACTGAGCTTCTTGGAAGAGATATTCTGCAGATTTTTTAATACTGGTATAGAGTAGTTGGAAGAGCAATGCTTTTGCAAAGTAGACATAGGCCCTTTATGTCACCCCTGGCTTTGTTCTTTTGTGGCCAAGGACCTGTTGATGTTGGGGAAGAAGAAAGATCAAAGCCAACATGGCTCTGTTGCTTGACTCTGTTAGGGCACCAGGCTTGGGATAAAGAAGTACATTTTAGCTACAAGCACTGATCATTCTTTGTGGTTTTTTCCACGCAAAAATGCAAACCCAGTTTCTTATGCAAGGACCAGAATCCAGAACCACCCTCCTCCTCAGAGAGAGTTCTCACAAAGAGCTTATACTGTGACTCGGTATAAGCGTTTGATTCAGAAGAAAGTGTAGCTCAAAGATCCCAAGTGGATTTAGGCACAGAATCATTGCTGTTAGACTTTGCTCTGCTCTGACTATTAGACTTTGGTGCCTACTCAGAAAAAGGATAGGTATTGCCAAAGCAATCCTGTGCAGAGTAATGTAAGTACAAGTATCTACAGAATTGCGTAATATCTGGGTGGACATTTAACTATTACAGCACCACCTGTAAGTACTTCACCCCCAGATCCTCTACCTAAACCTTTCATTTCTTTCTTATGTTATTATCTAGCTGAGAATCACACACTGTGATTGTATACAGTCAGCAGCATCCATTAAGAAATATTGTTACTGTGCGAGACAATTTACATTAGAGTGAGTCATGCTCAACCAGAAAAAAATATACTGCACAGTTTTGTGCTGTAAGTAGTCCCATTGAAGTAATCAAATTTCCTATGGTGTGCTACTATCTGTAGGTAGGTGTCTTTTTTGCTAGTTTTGTGTCTGTCTTGTGCTCCCTGATACATGCAACAAAGGGATTCCTCACTTGGGAACTAGGTACCACTGCTTTACAAGAAAGTGCTTGTTCACACCAGCACTGGCCAGCACATGTGCTTATCACCTGGGCAAGCCACTTGAGAGTTTTGGGTGGTTTTCATTTTCAATGTGCCATTCATTATGTCATTTCCCCCTGTTCTTTTTCCTGAATACTGGCAAGCATGGGATCCAGAGCATAAATTTAAGTTCCACTATAAAATAAGTGTTATTCTTGATAGGGATAAGGGCTTTTTCCTGTTATAACAAAATACATTGATTTGACTACATTCAAGATCTCCTATTCAAGTGCATGCCAGTGATATGAAAATTAATGTTCTGTCACCACAGACATTGTAAAGTGAAATGTATGCACTCTGATCTTAGTTATTTCAAACAACATTGAGCTCAACCCTTTTAATAAGTACCATCTGTGGCAGAAAAAAATTAATTTGTGAATCAGTTGATTGCTTGTGAATAGAAATAGTAGTACTGCCAGTTTGGAGCAGATTTGCATAGTACCTATAATGCTATAGGAGAACAAATTGTATATTTTTATTGGTGTTTTCATCTGAAATGATAAAAGAGCTCCAGAATGGTCAATTTCTTTTTGTTTCAGTTACATCTCATACTCTAAGAACAGTAAATGCTGTATAGTAAGAGTTAATTTACCAAACACAGATGTGAATGAAGGGGGAGTTTGACTTGCAGCTTTTCTATTTTCTTGGTGATAATTCACAGGCCCAAAGAACTGCAGTTTAGATGTTACATTTGTAAAAGAGGGAAAGTAATATGAGTAAGAGATAGTGTCACTTATAAATTGAAAATATTTGAATTGGAAATTACAGAAATGCAACATCACACATGAAAAGTCTATTAGTTTTGGGTTTGAGCTCTAAAATTATTATTTTCAACACCTTCACTCAATAACTTTCAGCAGGGTAACTTAAATTTTTAAAAGAGTAGCTAATATTGGAGCCCACTGCAAAAACTGTGTTAGAATAGCAATTTTTTCCTTATTCCCTTTCCAAACTGTTCTGGCATGTTCTCTAAGTATTTGCTAATAGGAAAGTGTGCTGTGCCTGGGTGAATATTGCTGTAATCTTCTTTGCTCAAAAAGATAAAATCATGCTGTCTTAATTGTTACATGTGTTTGTGTTGAACTGGACTAAGGTGGCTACTAATTTTGCAATAAAATTTATATTACAATGAATTATTTGAATTTCAGACACTAAAAATTCAAGGATTAATTCTTCTGTCCAATCATGATTGTCTGTTATCTCCAGATCCTGTCTTTTGTCTCTTAGCTACTGCACACATATGTTTGTGAATGTACGTTCTGTCTGTAGTTTTCCTAGTATGTTTGTGCATGTGCAGTTTCATTTTCTTTTTAGGGGAACTGCCTAAGTATTAGTAAGAGATCCAGCTGAAGTTTCTAGGTCTGTCATAATTGCTTTACCCTGTTGTACATCCCTTCTCTTGACTAAGGGGCTTCAGGGATTTGCTGTTAAGTATGCATTGAATCTTTACCGTCTTTTAGGCTCGCTTAGTGTAATACTTCAATAAAAGAGAAATTTAATAGCAAAATTGTGATTAATTTCTGTATCTCTGTTTGTCTCCTAGGCAACCCTCATAGTCAGAATATCAGCAGCAAGCTGACATATGACACAATCGAGCATGTTCGATACAGGTAGAATTATCTTTTTTTCAGATGTTGCATGATGCACTTGATAGTTTTTATTTTGATTAGGCCTTCACTGTTTTGATGACTTTGATATGATAGCATTTTCTAAGGGTCATCTGTCATACCTAAAGAAAACACCTGCTTTAAATAACAAGATATTTGGACAATCAAGTCTTGGATCAATTGGATATCAATTCTTTTTCTTCCAAATGCCAAAACCCCTCAAAGTCTTCTAGTTAATGCAGTGGTGTAGTACAAGTCCACAGTTTTAATTACGATGTAGGACTTAGAATTTCAGAAATGATTATTAGTAACATGGTAAGATAGTGAGGTGGGACAAGGTACAAAGACATGGTTAAAATTCAGATAAAATTAAATAGGGTGTAATGGCCTGTGAGAATTTACAAAAAGCTTATGGGAATGTGTACACTGTTTTACAGCAGGTACTCACTTCCACTGGAATAATAAAAAACCTTTTAAAGCAGTTTTAGTATAACTTTTAGGAGTAGAAAGAGAAAAAAAAAGGTAAAAAGGAAAGAGTGTTGGGGCTTCTGGGTATGGGCAAGAAAATGAACTGATTCTCTAAAGTATTCATTTGAAAGTTCAGGATGGAATGTGCTGAAGGTACACGTCTTGCCATTGATTTGCCATGGTTTACATCATGATGTAGCATACAACTTAGGAGCTTGGTTATTGGATTTAGGGATTTGTTTCAGAAAACTCTTGCTACTTTATAAAATACATTTTTATCACAGAATATGGATGCTTTGAGTTTATTTGCCTGCTTTTAATGACACTCTTAAGGCAAGTAAAGAATGTAATAGATTCCTATTTTATCTTCTTCCTTGAAAGTAAATATTTCTCCAAAACACATCACAGAATTCAGATCAATAGCATTGTAGTGTTCATAGTTGTAATGAAGAAAATCTGTTTTATACTTTTCTGCTGCATTTTATCTGACTGTTTTTATGGAAGTGTAAAAACCCCAAGTTTTCTAGTTGGATGCTGCTGCTGGCTATAATCTGTTTCCTCCTTCCCATCACCAGTTTTCTGGAGAAAGCATTTCTTTTTGCTTCTACCACAACCCTCTCTTAATGCTGTGCAGGATGACAACCTATTAATGTATGGCCAAATGAAATGAAAGAGACTACCCATGAGGAATAGCTGTCTTCAAAAGCAGACACTCGTAGCCAGTTATAGCAATCCCCACAGTCTGCAGAGTCTTTTGAGCAGACCTGTGTGCTCGCATGCAGAGTTAGCATTCTGATTTCCATTTACTCAATGCTGTTGCAATGTTGCTGTTTCTCAGTTCTGCTTATGAAGGCACAGTAGGAAGTGGAACTGTTTTTAGAATAATTACTGTTGTACTGTGTGTTCTTCGTTGTTAGGGAGTAAGGAAATAGGCTTTCACTGAGTGAAAACCTAGATTGCTTAAAAAGAAGTTACATCTTCAGCATGTTTTATTTTGGATCCTGCTTTAAAAAAGGTTGAGACTTTTTCAAGGGCAGAATGGGAGATGAAAAGAACATACCAGTATTAGTATTGAGGCTTTTATTGTGTGTTTTGGTTTTGGTTTTGTTTTTTTTTTTAAATGCCCTCTGCATCTAAATGAACATTTTTGGTATTACACCTGGTAGAATTTTTCATCTGTCCCTAAAGAAATGAAGCCATTTTTAAACTCACAATAAAAATTTTAAAAGCATAGTCATCAAAAAGGCATAGTCATAAAAATTCAGGAAGAAAATGCCCCAAACCTACTGTCAATAAGTCAGCTATCCAAAGTGTAATAAAAGTATATTAAAAATCTATAGTTCTATGCCATTGCAGCTAATCAAAATAAGCAGTATGACAAGACAGGGAGACAGGCAGCTCTGTCCTGAATCGCAGTGCATAGATTGGATTTCCTCAGTGAAAAAATAATTCAGCTGGCAGTTTTAGAAATCTTAAAATGAGTTGCTGGCTTGTAATTTGGCTTTTGGCACATGGCTGCAGTCATAAGTATAGCTTTTTTACAGTGTTTGATTTCAAGACAATGCTATTTTATTTTTTTAATAATTTTTTAATTTGATTTTCTGAAGTAATGTCATAATCAAATAATTAAAAATTAACACAAAACCTATTTTCTGATTTATATTTGCTGATATGGGTGACAGCAGCATCAGAATAGGTGTTCCTAATCTGTCAGTGTACACTGTTCAATGGTACAAAGCTGAATGGTTTGGTTCTACCTTCATATCTGCTTGACAGAGAGAAACCGTTCTTAGAATGTGGCTTTGCAAGAGAATAACATAAATAATTAAATAATTGAGTCTGTGGATGTTTTCTCTAGTTTACAAAATTATGATAAGATGCTTTACCTCGACCAACTCAAGTGCAATAAGGTTAGAAATAAGTATTTTATTCGTAAAAACATTGCTTCTCTTTTCTTAACGTGGACTGCTGAGTGATTTTAAACATTGTGCATACCTTGGCATTAACTATGAGTGATGCTGAACAGAGGAAGCAAGAAATGGGATAAACCTTACCAAAATGTATTAAATGTATGTGTCAAAAGATTATAGATCCCTTTTTTATTACTTTGCTTATGGATGTATGGCACTGCCATTGCTCCACAGCTAGAGAGCAGGAGTACAATGTCTCCTTATGATGCTGCAGTTAATGTAACTCAGAAATTCGTTACACTGAGTATTAAATAAGCCTTTTCCCATATGCAAGCATTTTAAAATACTAGATTTCTGAATATTTTAAAACACTGTCCTTGTGGATCTTGCACTTGCAATATCAAATAGTGCAGCAGTGTCTTCTAACCAGAGCCAGACTGCAGTAGTTTGAAATTTGTGGTATGCTTAAGATATACAACAGGATACTTTTTCCTTTAAACACGTCTGTTGTAAGAGTTTTGATTTCAGGTCAAGTGTTAAATTGAATCATACTTTAGGAATTCAAATATGTATTTTTAAAAAAAGGCCAGAAATTTCAGTTATGATATTGGTACCAAGCATCTCCTAGACTGTGGCAGTATGTGTATTGCAGAATCTTTTTGCTGAAGCTAAAGGATTGGGCATTGAGCTAAATGGGATCAAGTTAAAATATAGAACCAAAACATGTATTTCTATAAAAGCTTCTCAAAATATGCCATCTAAGTGAACTGTAAGAGGAGATTAATTAATCTCTGTGGCCACCACAAAATGACTGTAAATGGCTTAGTGTTTTAAAAATGTATTTGTTTCTGTAGTAAAACACACAGGTGGTGCCAGATTATGCTAAGGAAGCAGTCTTGTAAATGCTGTTTATAATTTCATTTGCATTGTATTTTTAGAGAACATTTCATAATAGCAAGATAGAATTTTACCTTCCTTCTGCAAGCATCATACCTTGCTTATGAAATAAGTTTCCATTCCAAATCTTTTCTTTAAGTTAACACATTTTGAAATGGCGTTTCGTGCAAGATAGGGATTTTTTTCTTAATTCCCAGGTTTAAGCAGTTCCGTGTCTGAAAACAGTGATGTTGGAACTGATACATACATAAAAATGGGTTGACCTTTCCTACACAGTAAGAAGTAGTAGATACAGTATCTGCTTGGTATTGATTTGTTCATTGCAAAGGTCATTGACAGGAGATCGTATGGGTGAGTGACATCTGAGCGCTGCATCCTGTCCTCCTTAATGGCACCCATCAACTTGAAAGCCTTGTTTCCAGTCTAGGGTGGTTCAGCCCTTTTGCATGTTTGTTTTAGAATACCATCTGCAATCACTGCTTTTCCTGATCCCACTGCTCAGTGGGACAACTCTGAAACACCACAGTCGGTGAAGTCCAGCAAAAGGTCACCGTGCTCACTGCAGTGACTGTGTACATGCAAATGAGAGAGGCATTAGAAGATAATTAGGAATAATGGATAGGTTTTTGGAAGAGCTTAGGCAAGAGGGGTGGTCTCGTCCTCGTGGTTCATGAAATTATTTAGGCATGCAATTAAACAGCCTCAGTGTGCCCACAGTGAGTGGCTGATGACCTCATGGTGGGCTCTGTCATGTGCTGAGTGACAGCACAACAGGGGCTTTGGTGCAGATGCTTCTTGTTTTTCCCTCAGCCACACCTAGCCTTTTATGCAAAGAACTCCATTTTATAAACAGTTGTTACTGTTACAGTCAATCCATTACTTTTGCTGGGTTTACTCTTTGCAATCTATGCAAGGTAGTAAAATGCTTCTGGTCAGGGTAACTCACAGGTACTGTCACTTTTTGAATGAGTTAGGAGACTGTTTTAAGAACAAGTAAAATCACTTTGGTTTACTTTGGAACTTTGCTCCTGGACTTTCAGCTCTATTTTAATAAATTAATTAATCATTAACTTGATAAGCTGAAGCTTTAGAAAGGAATTTGCTAGTGCCTTCTGTTACTCTTCTAGTAGTCAGCTTTATACCTTCATATATATATGGAGAGTAGTAAATAAAATCAGTACATGCACTGTCCTGCTCTCTGACTAATCTTTGTTGCATAGAGAGTCAAATCTGGAATGCTTTATGTATTGAAAGAAATAAATATTTCAGTAAAATAAATTAAAAGCTGGAGGTCAAGATGGCTAGTTTATGAACAAAAAGGATGAAATGCTTCTGGGAAATTCTGAGTTTTATTAGTATGAGTGGCTAGAATGTTTTGCATAGAGGTCTGAAAAAGACTGGATACAACCATTATTATTTTTTTCTTTCTGATTCAGAAAAAAACCCCTCAGGACTCTGCTTTAATAATATGTCTGTGACAAAGAAGCTATGGAGACTAAGTTTAATGTGATCTTTCTGTGCCATTACTCTCTAGATAACATTCAGAGTAGAGAGAGTGGTACAGGCTTACTTGGATTCAGGCCACTGGTTTAGTTCACATTTTTTTAAATGCACACAGCCTTGATGCCTTCTCAGCTGCTTTTTGGCAGGGACCCAATGGCCTCTGTGTGCATGGGGAGGGCACATGAGCTGATGAATGAGATAGTCCAGCTGCAACAGAACACTGCAAAAACCAGTGAAATTTCTCCTGTGCAAATTCCTTTTTTCCATTTTCTCCTCTCTTTGTCTTTTTCAGGATTTATATGGAAGCTTTTTTTCCCCCGCCAAGGTTGTACAGTACTTATAGAAGAAATGTAGTGTTTTTCCCTCTTCTGGGTTTGCAGCTGCTTTTCCTGAGAAGTGGCATTGTGAGACACCAGTGGGTGACGTTTCTGGTGACGTTTGTGTTGCCTTGGATGTTCAAGGAGCAGTAACATTGTCCTGCCTTGCTGCTGGGAACACTAGCAGTTCCTTTGCCAACTCCAGGGGAGCCTGTCAACTTCTTTACTGGCTTACATGATTATTTGTATTTCAAGTAAGGCTTTTGGAAGACCAGATATTTAGCACGAAGATAATTTCTGCCATCCCCTGTGAGCACCTGTTGTGCTTGACAACTTTATTTTGGCTTCAGTGAACTGCTGTTTCTCAGCACAAGTTATGTAGCACTGGAGAGGTGCTCCATCTGACTGAAGTCAAGAAATTTTGAAAGCCACCTTCAGTTATGTATGTTTTTCAAAATTTGGCTGATTTTTTTTCGTGTCTAATTTTTTTGAAGTCTATGGACACTTTCTGTTTTGCTCCATCTGAAACTGACTCAATGATCCCACAGCAAGAAGTGCATGACTGACAAATTTTAACTTGTGCTGTTCATACCTTATGTCATATTTAAAATCATAACTTTGGGAAATACTAATTCATCTACTTTTTTAGAAACACAGAGATAATTTATTACTGTCCCTTTTATAATAGTCTCTTAATCTTTCTATGAAGTTAGCAAACCCAGTACGGAGCTCCATTTTGAATCTTGCTCATTTCACTTGTAAAGCAATATAAGTATTTAATTTATTGTTATAATTAAGCTGTTGAGGACACACTAAAGCATTCCCAAGGGCTTCCATGGTGTCATTTCTGTCTCAATGAATCTGAAATTCCTGGTGTCATTGCTGCTGCATGACAGACCATTTTGCACTCATCCTTTATTTTCTATCTGAGCCCTACCTTGCTGCACTTTTAACTAGCAGATTTGAGTCCTTAAAAAGTCATCATTTGCACTGTGAGTTTTTTTGCTCTCATCCAAAATTCTGACTGCCAGTTCTGACTCTACTTACTGGTTCTGTTCCCCTGGCACTTTGGTACTGTTTTTGTTGCCCTCAGTGCCTGATCCTTAGTGGTCAGGATTTTTAGTACTTTAAAAACTGGTATCCACTGAGGTAGCTTTATTATAAAGTCCGCCTAATTGAATAGCTATTAGTGTTGCCTTTGTTTTTATTATTATGAATGGGGGCTAACTAGTTCCTGACTTACTATTTAAATTTTGAATATATATATTTTAACTACTGGCAAACTTCTCATCTCCTGAATACAGCAATGTATTCAGGATCTTCTGCTGTTTTTTGTTTTTTTTCTCCAGAAACAGATATGATGTGCAAGTGGTAGTTACTTTAGGATAGGTGCCTCTGCAGTGTTTGAGTGATTTCATCACATTTCTTTTTACTCTCATTTCTGATGTAACCTTAGAATTATCTTCTGTCCCTGTTACATCAAGTTTAACTGTGGCTGCCTCCTCATCTGTGATAATGCCAATTTCATCTCTGCATTGTTCCAGGCTTATCTGGTCTTGTTATAGACAGAGCAAACATGTTTACTTTGTCAAATGAAGGCACAAACCTTCAGCTCCCTTTCTCTAATGAGCAGGTCGTTTAGAGCAGCCATTCTAGATACTGCAGTCCTAACACTGTTGGGGTTTTTTTTTGTTTGTTTGTTTTTGGTTTGTTTTTGTTGGTTGTTTTGTTTTGTTTTTTATTTTGCTGCCCTCTGCAACCTGCTGACTTGCTGAAATTCTCAGTTAATCTCCCATGTCTCTTAGCAGTTGTTGCCTTTTTTCCTCCTCCCAGCACTGAGACCGCACTTGGCCACAGGCAGGTGCCAGCTAGCTCTGTTCATTAAATATATAACAGCTTGTTGCTGAGGTCATGGCTGCCCCAATGAAAACTTTCCTGTGGCAAAAGGCAGGCTGCCTGGCTTCCAGGCTGCCCAGGGGATGTGTTAAACACCACAGGGAGCAGAGCCAGCGGAGCACTGCAGAAGGAGAAGAAACTGAAGAGTGCGGAAGGATGGGCAGTGACTGTCTGTCTTGGTTTGGAAAGACAGGTATCTGCCAGGGAAAGCTGGAGTTTCCCTTAGAATGGAGAATGTAAACCCCTCACCCCCTCCAAATTATAATTTTGCAATTAAGGGCTTTCAGGCAAAGATTTGGGAATAAGAATAACAGCTCTTTACTAGGAATATTAACAATACAAATGTAGTAGAAAGCAAAAAAAACCAAACAAACAAGCAAACAAACGAACAACAATCCTGGAAAACCCTGACAGAGCTACAACCTGACACCCTGTTTGGTCAGGGTGTTGGAAGCAGTCCCAAAGTAAATCCTCCTGGAGTGGCAGATGTAGTTCTGTTGGAGCAGAGATGATCCTGTAGAAAAAGGGTCCAGTGATGGTGAGAAGGGTCCAGTCTTCCTCCAGGAATCCGGTGGAGCCAGATACCTGTGTTCCTGCGTCTCAGTTTTTATCCAAGTAGGAATGGTTGGCTCCCCCCACTGGATGGAGCATCTCACAATGGGGATGATAGAATATGTTGTGCCCTTAAGTGAGTCTTAATGGCCCATTAGCAGAAAATATCCCCCTGAAGGGAGGTGGTGAAAGAGATAAGAAACACTGCCCCACCTGGTTTTAGCAGTTGGCCCATTATCAGAAGGCACCCCCCCACCACCACCCAGAGTTACAAGAAATAAAGAAGAACATCTCCCCAACAGATGAAGTAGAATACACATTTTTGGTTCCATAACCCAAGACACTGTTGAGGAGTGAGGGTGTGGTATAACCCAGCCACCTTAACCTGGATGAGGATGAAATGTGTCTGTGTGTGCCCAGTAGAGGTTTTAGGGTGCCAGGTTTCAAGACAGCCAGGTCAGAAACATTTCCTAGCTGATAGGGTTTAAGAGTATGGGAATGTACATAACCTTCAGGGCTTTTGTGTTTCATCTCCAGCGGTTATAGTACTTTTCACCTACTGTTGATGATCTTTCCGCAGTGGAAGGAATAAAATACTCGGTGGGTCTTGAGAAACCAGTGTCCTTTTGTTCCTACACCAAAATTTTGTGTTGCTTATAGGCTTTTGTGGTCTATTCTACCATTAGCCCCTTCTGATGTATTTAAGTAGAGGAGACCTGTTTTCACAGGCTGAACAAGATATGCCCCTCTAGATACTACTTCCAAAATGCATTCTTCATCCCCCTTGCCAATCTCCACGACTCTGCCTCTGGGCCTGATATGAATTACCTTAATCTTTCTGACATGTGTGACCAAAATAGAATGGGGTTGTGGAAGTAAATCCTGCAGTCTGGCAATTGAGGGTTTGGTAATTGAGACAGATTAAAAAATTCTTGAAATTGTGGTTTGACCTCATCAGGTGTTCTGGGTGCTATGAGGAGATCAAAAGGATTGTAAAGCTAAGGAAATGGCACAAGCATTTCAAACAAATAGAGGAAATGTGGTGGCACAACAGATTTCCAGAGAGAAAGCAAGCTCATCTTTCTGGGAATTCTTCTAGAGTGTAATAAGTTTGTTGGAACATGAGCTTTCTTGTTTGTTTTTGTTATGAAATTTCATGCTAGGTTGAAAGTGATAATGTGGTCCATAAGCTGGTTGATACTTAGAATGGAGCAAAAATCAAAGAAGATTGTGAGATTTTGTACAGATAGTTTTTGTTTACAGATACTGCAATGACTTAAAGGAGAGAAAATTATTTCATTAAATTTGATCACTTTAAGCATTTAGTTCTTTGAAGAACTAAATGCATTAACTTTAATTGGTAATTTGAAATAATAGCAAATAAGTACCTAAAATTCAGATAGAGCTTTGTAGTGTATGCTGGCAGTATTAGTCAGTTCTTTCTAACTTTCATTATTCTTTCTATTGTTTCTCTGCTTATTCCATTGATTCAAGTTTCTTATCTGTTTTAAACTTTATTTCTAATTTGAAGGTTGTAAGCAAAGATGGTGTCCTTGAAATTAAAGGCTGCATTTAAGAAGCAGCACAAGTCATGGTAAGATACAGGAACATGAAAGATAAATGAAGCAAGACTTTTAACAGAACTCTCTCCTTTAGATTAAGGCTAATAACAGCTAGTGAATCCAGGTTTAATTTGCTAGATTTTATTAGTGTATTTGGTGTGTGTCAAGGCAGAAGAAAATTGCTTCATTGATATTACTGAGTGCCAGCTCAATGACATGTTGCGAATAATTTAGAATTTATTGCAAGCTTTTGGGTGGTGAGACTGTTTAGGGGAGCATGATGGATATACTTCAGATTTTATGGAGACTCCATAGGCTTGTAATGAATCCAGTGATCACAGGCAATGGTTCTCAAAAATGCTTTTCAATACTCAGGCTTTTCTCAGCCATCCACTTACCATTTCTTTCAGTTTGTCTGTTTTTACCTTTTTGAAGGTGTTTAAAATTTCAATACTTTTTTGCAAATACCTGTTATGTGATAAAAAGGAGATTTTAGACACATGAAAAATCCACTTTGCAAAATCTGTCAGTGGTCACAGACCAGGTATTTCTGACTTGTGAGTAAACTATGTATGAAAACAGTATTGCTTTACAGGAAGGAAAAGAAAACCAATGAAAACACAAACAAAAAACCCAACAAAACTCCAAAAAGACCAAAGATATGAACAAGACTATGAACAAAACTGACCTCTAGAATATAAGGCTGAGGCTTCTGTGCTAACAAGGGAAGCACTCTGCAGCAGAGGTGTGAGGTACAATCCTAGTTACTTTTCCTCTGCTAAAAAAATGTCACTGACCTGTTGGTTCAAAATCCCAGTGCCAAAATCTTGTGTGTTGTCCAATTCTGTCTTCTTTTAAGAGCCTGTCTCTGTGGTAAGCTGGGTGTGAAACTTCCAGTTCAATGACTGTCCAGTTGACTTGCAAAAGGAGAAAGAGATCTGCCTGCCAGTTAGAGCTTGTCCCAAGATGTGTAGAATCTTGCTGCAAATTCATAAAAGCTGAAGGTTATTTTATTTCACACAGATCTTCCTGTGAAAGATGAAAACAAGAATCCAAAACGTTCTGTTAGACAAGCACTGCCTTGCTCATCTTGCAGGGGTATAAAACCTTTAGTCCCACACCAATACACTGCAAACCCTAAAGCCCCCATGTACAAGCTTGCTGGGAAGTGCCTGTCTGGCCTTCCAAGGACCAAACAGCCCACCACAGATGTAAAACTCTGTACCAAAATACTTAATGTGAACTCCATCAATATCCTATACACGCTAGAATGGTTCAGTAACATAATTGAGGAATAATTCCTTCCCTGCAAAGGGTATTTATGGACAGTTTTGATCATTTGATTTTTATCTGCGATCATGTAACAAGAGATTTACAATTACTGCTATTACAGCCTGCCTTGTTAGCAATTTGGGTGTTACCATGCTTTGAAATTGGAATGAGACCAGTTGATAGACCTCTGAAGTGTTGTGACTGTGAGAGTGTATGAAGGCAGTGACTGAGCCTAGATTAAAAGAGACCTTCTAACTCTTCTTGGTCATATTCCTCCTATGTAAAGAGTGTGTTACAAGCAGGTAATTTCTGCATTATTGTCCATGACTCTGGCACCAACTGCCTGTGTTTGTGATGAGCTCAACGTGTCCCAGAAGTAGACTGCAAGGAGTTTGTAAATACGTCTGCAACAGGTTACCTCAGCCAAGGAAGAAACCTAAACAACTGTGATACAGTTCAGCTAACCAGACATGCCTGAACCAAAACAGGTAGGAGCAGTGCCTCTGCAGCCTCCTACTTGGCTGACAAAGTTGCTTAGATGAAGGAGGGAGGCCTCCAGCATTCCAGGAGCACTTGTCAGCTGTCTTGAGTGGCTGTCATAGTAAATGGGATGCTCTTGTGTGTTTTAAGTCTCCTTCTCTCTCTCCTTTGGGTGGGGGGAAAGTTTTGTGCTAACCTTACATATGCATTGTTTGAAGGCAGTGCACAAGGGTAACTTTCTGTCAGTCTGTGAGAAGTCCTTGCTGTGTGGGACATAGCCCAGTGATAAGTATAATATGCTGCTTCGTTTCTGAGAGGAAAATAAAATAAGCTGGTTTACTTTATAGACACACATACAAGCAAGATAGTTTTTCAATGCCTTGAGCCATACCTGTGAAAATTTAAAATCAAGGATACATCATGTAGCTCACAGTAGTGGTTCAGATACAGAAGACTTCATCTGAAAAAAACATAGAACATTCACAATCTGACCGTGTTTGCCTATTTAAACATCTAAATGGGATGGGATTGCCATAGCAAATAGCACTGGCATTTAGCTTTTCTAATGAACTTCAGAATGAGTTTGATGAAGTATGCTTTTAGTATAAATTGGAGTTAAGCTGCACTGTCAAAATGTGATATTATAGGTGGCATTCTTAACAATGAAGTGCAAATGAAATTCTATCTGCTTTTAATTAAATAAGCACACACTCCACTGAATTTTGGAAATTTAATTCTCTTAATCTGAAGTCTCAGGCCCTGAACAGCTATTGTAATTTGAAAGATACTGCTGATATGTTTCAAAGCTGTTGGTACTTAACAAAATACTTGTGTTATTTTCTTTGGTAAATTTGGGGCCCTTTTGATTTCCTCAGGTATTTCTTTTACAATTGTGTGAAAAAAGAGCTTTATCCTGGTTGTGGCCCATGAAAATCAGAGCTGTAAGCATGTGAGTTATAAACAACGGAGCTAAAACACCTTGAGTGTGGTGCTGAAATCTGGAATACTGAGGAGCTGTTGTGGCTGCACCCTGTGGACAATGCAATGAAGTGTGTTGCTGTATATGAGGAATTCATTCCTGACAATTCAGAGCTGTCACAGGCCTTCCCAAGTGGAAAGAGATTGAGCAGAAATTCTTGCTGGGTGCCCTGCCATTTTTAAACTGTATGGCTGTGATAAGATGCTGGAAAGCCAGTTGGCTGAAGATGTTCCTATAGAAGGGTTGTGAGGCTTGGATGAGGGAAATTCCCCTGACAAAGTCTTCTACAAGATGTAATAAATTCACACTTAGCAGTGCTAATTACTTCATTTTCAGTGTTGTAAGAAGGTGTGTACACCAAATGGAATGGGAAGGGAAAAAGAGGAAAAATAACTGTCAACATTCATGTAATACTGTGCTTTGAGTTACAAGTCTTTTAGAAAAATTAGTATGTGCCTCATCCTTTTCCTCTTTCTTGACTTTCAGTATCATATGATTCACATTGCTACAAATGAAAAACATATAAAGTCTTTTAAGGATAAGAAATAGAATTTTATTTGGCAAGAGTACATGATAGAAAGTAAAGTCTAGTTGATTAGCTGGTATGTTAAAAAAGTTGCTGTTTCTGGAGTTTGGAATAGTCAAATTTAAATGTTCCACTGGAGTTTTTCTTGCATACAAACACCTGCATTCAAACTCTTTCAGAACCATTTATAAGAGGTAGCAATCTTTTTGAATATGTTTATATGTGGTTTATGTGTTTTGGAGTCATCTCAGTTTTATTTTCACCGCCTAAAGTATTTTTTCACCTCCATTATAAGTAATTTAAAACCAGAGGCATATAATATTTTCTATGTCATTTGCTTGACTTTCATTTTCAAGTCTAATTGACATTTACTTGCAATGAATTTGAGCTATCAAATCACTAAAACCATTACTGTAGCAGAATCACTCTGCCTTTAGGGTGTACTTATATTTCTGCATTATCAGATTTGTGTTTTGTATCTATATAGTGAAATTCCCTGTATCAAACTCTTGTATA
Organism: Phylloscopus whistleri; assembly: GCA_017589585.1. Taxonomy (NCBI): domain Eukaryota; kingdom Metazoa; phylum Chordata; class Aves; order Passeriformes; family Phylloscopidae; genus Phylloscopus; species Phylloscopus whistleri. Next base: position 2,142,575 of record JADMLD010000068.1, on the reverse strand, counting down.
CAAGAGAAATGGAAATTAAATCCTCTCTTTTTTTGTTCCCTCTTTCTAGATGTGAGAATTTTGCTCATGTATCTATATTGACTTCTTTTCATATACCTGACCAATATAGTAACTATGGCAGTAGAACTAGCCAAATATGGAATTAAGCATTTGGGAAAACAATATTCAACGTAACTTTTCAAGAATTCGGAGTTATAGTGCACAATTAACAGCTTAATGGACCTTTACATTTTCTGAGATGCTCATTTTAAATGAGACAGATTGCTTGGCAATGTTTAATAAAAAGTTTGATTACGTACAGTGTATAAAATGAAGACTTTGAAATTAGGCATGTTCAGGAGCAATTTCTCTCGAGCACATGTGGGTTGCTACAAAAGGAGAGTGTGTGTGAATTTGATGACTTAGAATATAATTACAGAGGTGCACAGCATCTTGTAAGTAATTTAAAATTTGTGAATGGCAACTCTCTATGAAGGTTTAATCACAGCAAAATGTAAGTGTTGTTAAACTTGTTTTTACAACCACAGTGAAAGAATTGCCCTCATGATTTATTCTGTGTAGCATACAGATCAGTGTCACTTTTTAGAAGGAAAACAAAAAACAGCAAAGCATTATTTGCTGAACAGAGGTCAGCAGACTTACCTGATGGGGCGTTCTGTGTTTGAAGACAGCTTTTAAGGGAGCTGTGGGATGAGTTGTTACATAAATAATGCTCTACCAGCTTTGGTTGTGTGCTGTTACTATCTCCCATGGGCTGCTTCCATGCCTTATCCAGAGGTACACCTCTGGAACTGGCATACTGGAGCTGCTGGCAGTCACTTGAAGTGCACGTGCCAAACGTGGAGCTGAAGCAGTGGGGACACACACGTGCACAGTACCAGCTGTGGTGAAGACAGGTCATTTTGGGCGGACAGCAAGGCAAGCGAATGGATGTGGTCAAAACCAGACTTGCAGCAGCTCATAATAATGCCTGTGGTACGTGGCGTGTCTCGAGTCCCAGCTGGGCTGGGGTCCTGTCTCTGAAAGTGGAGCTGTAAGATGATAAGTACTGCCCTGGAGTGTGGCCTCCTGTCAGTGCTCTGAGTGGATGTTCAAATTGCTTGAGACTTGCACAGACTCGAGGATCTGGGGCTGGAAAATTCAGGATCCTGAATTTTCAGTTGGTAGAGATCAGCTTTCTGAAGGCTTTGCATAAGGAAATTTTGTTCTCAACCGGTCCCATACATTATTCCCACTGTTAATGGTGTCAGAGGAGTTGTGGTAGATGGATTTTGGCTATTGATAACTTCCAAGCTTTTGAGTCTAGCACAAGCAAGTGTATTGCCCTGGAAAAGCTACTGATACAATGTAAGGAACATCAGAATCCTAAATTCTTCCTAGAAAATTGTGAGAAGATTATTATTGAGTTACGCAGCAATTTAAGGTCTGTTAGACCTATTAGAAAATGAATACATATTCCCCCATGCATTGGTAATCACACTGCCACTAAACTTTCTGGACTTACAGTGTTTATAGTTTCCTGAGTACACTCTGTTATGCTAATGGTGTTGTATTTGCTTATTTATGTAGGTAATTTTAAATGAGCCTCTCACCATTCTACTAGGTGCTTTGCAGAAAAATTAAAACTATAAATTACATAAGGTACCTGCAGTGGATACAGTAAGCTAGGGCTGCTGATAAAGATGACCACTAAAGCGTATAGCTGAGTTCTCTGAAATGAAACTAAAGACACAGAAATGGATGGAAGTCAGGAGAGGAGAACTGCTAGTCAGATGCAAAATTAAACAGTGACTCTCTGTACTTTCCTCTGGGTCCCAGCACCAGTGGGCCAAAATTACTAAATGGCTAGAAGTAAGGTTCTAGCAAATTTAATTATATATTTCCTTATTTCTTGAATAAGAAGTGTTTCTTCCCTTTTCCTCAGGCTCTCTGCTCTAGGTATGTTCTTACGGTTTGTCTGCTGATTTCATAACAATGCAAAGGAACTATTATGGGTTTTTTCTGCTACCATGGGCAAGTGATTTGGCTACAGGAAATAGTTTTGTGAGGCAGAGCAGCATTATATGCAGAACCCTGGTTTTGTGCTTTTTATATACCTGTGTAATGTGTGTAATGTGCCTAGAAGGCCGGTAATGTGAAGGGGGGAAAAAACCCCAGCAAATCCAAATCTGTGGGTGGTAGGCCACTGAGAAATAAAACTCTTTGGTCTTTACATATGCAGAGAGCAGAAATAGGAGCAGACTGAGATGAGAGGCCCTAAAATAATTTTGAAAACCCAGTGGTCTTCTATAGTGCTATGTGGCTGCCATGTTTTTATTTTTATTGGTTATATTTTTCTCCATTTTGCTGGCACACCTTTTAAACCCAAGTTTTATAAGAAATTCTGGATGAGAAGTTTTTCAGGCATTTTCACATCCTCTTAATGCTGAGCTCCACATTTTAGGATTTTGGACATTTTTTTCAATCCTCTTACTTCGTGACACAGGATAAGACTGATCACATACTATTATTGTCCAGAGAGGAGTTACACTTAAAGGAGAAAAGACATACTGCCATTCATCACTCTTTTCTATGATCTTCAGTCTTTTTCCTGCTTGTTTTGTATGCAAAGTATTTTTTTCTCATTTCATAGATTGCATTGGTTTTACCTGACTGCTTTAACTCCTTGGCCCTTCTTCACTGATTTCACTGTCAGGGACTTCACAACATGTTTTCCAGTTAAAAACAGCTCTATGAGCTCACTTATATCCTGATATTGTTTATGTAAAACAGATTGTCAAATCAACCTTGCTAGAAAAGCAGCAGCCTTCAGGTTCTTGCCTGGTGCCTGCCTTGAAAAAATTTGAAAAGGATGCTTTGGACATGAGAATTGTATCATGGCAGCAGACGTTAAAAAAATACTCTGCATTTAATAAACTGCTAACCATGTAATAACAAGACAAACTCAAACACCAGAATTTAAGGTTCCAGCTTTTTTTGCTTCCATGGGACTCTGGGGTCTTGCACTTGAGCCTGTATCTTATGCCTGCAAAGAGACTTGTGTCTCTTGTCTGCAAGAGAAATGCTGCTTGTATTGACTGTGAAATTGTGAGATTGTGGGTGTTAAAGCCCAAGCTGCGACTTCTGCTCCCAAGAGAAAACCTGACATGGTCTCTGTGAATATTAGGAGACTTGTGGTATCTCCCTTTTCGTTTTTGAATGCTTCTGGATTGACTGTACTAGTAAAGAGCACTGTAGCTTGTTATTAGTCTCAAATGGGCATTTTGCTTGACTGCCTGGCTTGGCTCCTGAGAGGTGGCATATAGCAGTATCCTGCTCACTTTTTTCTCACTGGATGTAGTTATATGAGTCTATTTCAGCTGCAGCTGAGAAACTCAGTATTTATTTTTTTCCTATTCCAGAAGTCTCTGGAATCTTCTCCCCTCAGTTGTACTGATCTGAAATTTGACAGCATCCTCAGGAAGAGCTTGAGGTAGAGATCCTACCAGAGATTGTGACATGGCATAAAGTTCTCCCAATCCCCCCCAAAAGGCTGTAATTACCACTGGGGTTTGTCTTTATGATCCTCTGTCAGTTTTTGTTGTGCTGATTTGCTTCTAACAACAGGACAGGTAAGTTATACCAACAACAGAGAATTGAGGTTGGATAATCAGAGGCAAGGGAATGTATGAAGTAGAAAAAGATGAAGTACATCCTATGCGTGTATGTCTAGCATGTAGTCCCCAAGTCTACTTTTCCTAAGCAGTCTTTTCTACCTGATTTGGCCCATGGGTTTGAAACGTCATGTTGTTTTTTTTTCCCTGAGGATGCCACTAACCATTGGTCAAGAGACTTCATCCCTAAACACCTCTTTTATCCAATTATTATTAGTTATATGGGAAAGAAGTACTAAGTGGAGAAAGAAGATGCACATTTTCTGTGTCTCTTTCAGCTAGTTTATGTGATACTGGAATTTGCATGAGCTTCCCGGTCTCAGTCATGCATAATAAACACTGTGGCTCATTTTTAAATGGGGTTTTAGCTATTCTGGAGATTCCTTTTGCCTCTCCTAGAATGTTTGGTCTTATTCTTTGTGAAACATGGAAAACAAAGCCACAAACACTTGTGTGTTCCAGAAAACCTCTTCTCCCCAAACCTTTCCTGTTCAGCATTTGGAACAGTTATCTGCAGTTTTCTTACTATAGTAACTGCACAGACTCGTAATACTATGAGGGAGTTCTACCCATTTACAGCAATTGCAATATCAATCTTAATCTTCTTCTGCCTAAGTCACTGGAATTGGTTTGCTACCAAGCACAGGGAGAAGTGCACTTTTGTTCTGGTAGAATATTTTATCCCACAAATGTCTGTAATATCTAAAGCTGTTTTTCACAGTGGATAAATTGATGTGATGTCTGGGGTTTTATCCAGTGGGAATCGATCCAGACTTTTCTTCCTTTTATCACTGATTTTGAATTTAATTATCTACATGTAAGCATCTCTGATTGATCACACAAAGTAAATGCCATGCAGCTTTGAGCACAAAGAATTGGATGGTAGCAGTTTCCTTGTTTACATTATTTGATAATAGCCATAAGTTTGTGTGTATAAATTATGAGAGATCCACATCCTTCATGGGAAATATTCTCTTTAGTTTTCTAGTCTATTCCGCATGCACAAAGCCAGAGAGTCTGTACTTCTGTAAGTGGTCTCTGATGCCTTTTGATAACTTCAGTTGTCAGAAAGTATTTCTGTGTTTCTGTAACTGCTGTAGTTTGGACATGCTGTAAGAGGTGGACTATTAATTCAACTTTTGCACTGGAATCTGTGCAGCTGTTACACATTTTTGGATGCATGAGGTATGTTGCCAGTACCAAATATATACTAATATCCTTTTCCTCTGCTCTCCTTATCTTTCATAAGCTCCTCATAGGACTTACCCTCTGGACCCTTCACCAACTTTACTGCCTTTCTCTGGACTTGCTCTGGCACCTCAACATCAGTCCTGACCTGAATTTTGGTACTGTTCATGTACAAGTTGGTCAGTTTAGTTACCTTATTTTAACTCTCTCAGGTTGAGATTGGCATCTAAGGTAGGTAGCATGTGTCTGCTTTTTCAAGGATGACTAGTGTATGTTTAGAGGTTAAACTCAGGCAAAGTGACTCCAGTCCCAGAATCCAAAAAGCATTATTTACAGTATGCATTTCTGATGCTGTAATTCTATTTATAGAAGAAAACTGACATTTTATTAAATGCCTGGTCCAGAATGTGGTAATCTTTCAGTTATGCAGAACTTTAGAGCAAAAGGAGAGAAAAAAATTATAAGAAAGGATTTGGTTTTTTTTCAATAACAGATAGAAATGATTGAACTAAGATTGATATTGGCAGCTGTTATTACTGTCATACTTCTAAAAGTGGCAAAAATAGTCACTGTACTATATTGCAGTAACCTGAGGGAGCAATGACTTGTGTAAAGCAGTCTACCTCTGAGAAAAATAAGAAAATGTTGTGGAATATTCAATGCAAAGGTTCTCTGTGTTTGTGGGACATAGTTATCTCAAGCACCATCACTGCTAGTTGAGGATCAAAGGCAATTCATTGCAGTCAATGGAAACTGTAAGAAGTTGGTAGATTTAGAACCACTTATGCCCCCTGTGATTCATGGGGAAGGAGAAGGGGAAAACAGGGCTGTTCTTTGTCATTGTCTTTCTTTCCCTTCCAACTCTGGGGCAGTAAGTTTCCTAAAGGTACAAACAATAATGTTATGGTTAATTGTAATAAGTGTAGTACATGTGACTAGGGACAAAATGTAGTGCACTCTCTGTCCTTCAAATGTTACATGATTGCCACATTATTCAATTTGGAGTCCAGCCTTAAAAAAACCTTTTGCTCAGAAAATTGGGAGTCCAGCCTTTTGCTCACAAAAAACCCCAGGTGTAACAAGGAAGGTGTAAAACAAGAGTTTTGTTCCTCTTCACAGACAGAGCTTTCTTTTGCAGAGGCTGTGAAATAACACTTTAGTAAGAGACAATATAATTCTCAGTGCAGAGCTGATGGTTTAAGCAGCGAGGTGGGAATATATGGCGGTACCATGCATCCCTCTGTTGAACAAGTGAAAATGAGAAGAGCTCTTAGTTGCAGAAGCCTGTTCATTTTTTTTTTTCTGTGCTGTAGCCTCTTTAAGGGAGAACAAGTGGTGATAGCAGCATATCTATGTGTTACATGGCCTGTTCTTCAACTTCTTTTGAATTTACAGATTTTTTTTGAGCAATTAAAATAGTTGGAGAAATAAAACTATTGAATGCATACTATAAAAAAAACCAAACTTGTAAGACCATCAGACACTGTTATTTTCATATGCAGTACCACATAGCTGTAAAACTTTCCCACATATTAGAGTTGTGGCGAGAGTTTAGGACATTTTAACATGTTCTTACCTTAAGAGAATGTGCTAGACAGCTTTTTAATGGTGGTGTAAGATGAGGCAAAGGGCTATTATTTTGCAGTTACCCTTAGCTGTACAAACCATGAAAGGATAAAACTTTTACCCCAGCTCCAGCAGTGCGAGATGGACTTCAGTGCTAAAAATTAAACCAAGAGGTCTATCTGCTCACTTCTTATTTTCACAAACACTTTCCTCACTACAAATGAAGCCAACAGGTATAGGAAAGATAACCTCACCTGTACTGGGGCTCCTAGCATTGTTCTTAGGGCTACACCTCAGCCAGTGCTAATAAAATGGGAAAATCTTCAGCTGAATCTTTCATTTGCACAGGACAGTTCTCTTATCAGAAGCAAAGAAATTGATATATATATTGTGTAATTGTTCTACTTTAAAAAGTAGATCTATTTTAAAATATTTTAAAGTAAGGTCTATTCATAAAGATTTTATTTTTTGAGAAGTATGGGAAGGAAATTTAAAGAGAGAATATATTTCTTTACCTTGAACTCCCCACTTATTAAAGGAAAGTATTTAGACAAGTGAGTGTGAAGGAGCCCCAGCTACAGTGGCAAAATGCAGACTAGAAAATGTTGCAAGGAGTTATAGTCTCTCCAGTATTCTGCCTAATTAGCATTAGGTGTGTTTGTGCAGGTAAACATAATCTTCCCTTGTGTATACTTTGCTGTTCACACTCAGAGTTAAATTAATCCATGGGACAGCTACTAATGTGCCAGCTGCATTATTAGTACATTTAATATACTTAAAAACATTGTAAAGCAGGAATGCACTTCAGTGAATAATAAGTACTGGAGAGGAAGGGGAATATGTTGGTTGTAGTCTCATTAACATACATGTGTCTGAGGTGTCTTCTAGTGGTGGGATGTGGTAGTGGCAGAGTGTTGCCCAGCTGCATTGGTGGTGATCTACAAGCCAGACTATTCAAAATGCAGGTTTAGGGTATGTGGGAAGTTGAGACACAAATGAGAAATGTGATACTGTAGGTAATATGCTTAAGCCAGCAGTGCAAAAGAAACTCAACATAGAGTCATAGAATCTTAGAATGGTTTGGGTTAGAAAGGCACTTAAAGATCACCCAGTTCCAGCCCCCCTGCCATGGGCAGGGACACCTGCTACAAGAACAGGTGATTCAAAGCCCCATCCAGCTTGGCTTTGAACACTTCCAGGGCTGGGGTATCCACAGCTTCTCTGGGTAACCTATTTTAATTCAGCAAGTGTACACTTCAATGAGTTACTGAAATTTAATTCTGTTAGGCTAAATCCTCCAAACCTGAATAGCCATTGTACTACATAATTAAAACACTATCTTGTAGTCTTAAGTGAGGTTTCTATATTGAAACTGCTTTGCATTCTGTAGTTTGCTAGGTCAAGCTTTGAAGTAATGTTTCTTCAGACCTTTTTGAGATTTTTATGTTACATTGTCCCTTGAATGTAGCACAAGATACTCGGTTGGTCATTACTGTTATTGATAATATACCTTAAAAGTTTGCAGTTTCTGGATTTTGCTATGTTATATTCCAGGTATTACAAATCTTCTGTGAGATTGTTGACTAGCAACATTAAAAAATCACTCACATTGGAAGTTAGAGAGCTAATCATAGATTTGGAGTTTGCAAGAATTAGAATTCTTATTGATAGACCAAATTATGTGGTGCTAGGGCTCTATTTCAGCTTCTTGGAACCTTTTTCCCTATGTGTAAAATGTGAAGATAAAATCTTGCTGAGTTGGAGAGGTGTTTTGAAACTTAATCAGGGGATACTTTTCATCATTGGAAGATACTTGAGTGGAAAATAATGTATTGGATTTAATTTTAGAAATATGTGCAGCCAAGCTTTATCACAATCAGTGTTATAAAAAGAGTGTGTCTTTCATCTTTGGGCATTTCAAGATCAAGGTTACAGATTGATGTTTTCTTAGCATAAATATCTTATTCTTATACAAGTAGTGCATACTGCTTTTGATGGTTCGCTGTGAAATAAATGCTCCTAAAATTCTGTAAAGTCTATACACAAGTGCAGTTAACAAGACCTAGGGCCTTGTCAGTGCTCAAAATTGCTCTCTAAGTCATTTGAGAGTGTGCTATGTCCTTGCAAAGCATGACACATACAGTTGATGTTTAAGCTCAGTTTGTATTGATGTTTCTATTGTTCATTCTTGTGAAGTCTGTGGGGAAGGGGGTGTTCACAAGCAGTAATGCTTTTGGCATCATGATAACCCTTCTGAAATAACTGCTTGAAGTGACTAAGAGTGTGATGCATGAGGTTTATGGAAATGAACCAGTGTTTTCTGAGTTCCTAACTAGTGGTCTCTCAGACCTTGTTCCCCTCATTTTGTCCTTTAAGTTAGCAAATTGTATACAGGTTTTACTCTCTTTTAATTAAACCTGTAAAATAACTGTATTTAAACCTGTATACTTTTGAGTAGACAAGATATACAAAGTATTGATGGTGTTGGTTTTTTCTTTTTTCCTAACTGTGAAATTTGTGCCCACTGTTCTGTATATGTATAAATTGTTTGGCTTTATGGAGTTTGCTAGTTTACAGTGATGCTGACTGGGAGGATCATTCTTGTTATTTGTGCTGCTGAAATGCATTACATATTTTTTGTAGCTGTTAAGAGGGTAAAAAACCCCAGTCTACAATAGGCCTTTTTAAAGCTTCTTGTTCTTTTTTCCCCTCTTACACAGTGGGGGGAAGGGCACACAGTTAGTTGGGAAGTATCTATGAAAACTTAGGGTTATGAAGAGTGATGCAAGTTAATAATTGATAACCACAATGCAGATAACAATGGCTTTTTTGGGAGCTAATTTCCAAATGCCCAGTGACCTGGGCATTTTGGTCTTGGCAATGAGATGAGGTCAGTGTTTTGTCACCATGACCTCATGTACCTTGATTTCACTGACTTAGTCCACTGATTGCATATGCTTTCTTCTCCTTTAATGTTCTTACCCTTCAAAGGGTTGAGGCAGCTTGTATTGATAATTTCTAAATAATTCGTCTGATTGCACACATTGTGAAAAATGATGGATATCAAATTACACACATTTGGAAGTTCTTCAACTCACAGATGGCTTGGAGAGATGAAGAGTGAACCTAATGACTAACTTATTGAAGAGGAAAACACATGTAGAACCATTCTACCATATACATAGCTTGCTGGGGGACTCCAGATGTGTCATTTGGAATGCCCAGGCTTTGTTCAAAAGTGTTTGTTCTCATGTGAAGCTTAAGCAACTTCATACCCATGAGCTTGACATCTCTTCTGATATCTCTCTGAAAGAATCAATCAGTAAAATATTAAAGGGTAGCAGCTTTCTTAATGCCAATCTGTGTGCAAATCAAACTCATGGAAAACAAATCTTGTTTGCTTGAGACCATTTTCTGAGTTTAATTGGGAGAAAGCACTCTTGACATATGAGATCTTTTGATAGGCATTTGATTTAGCACTGCACAGATTTTCATGTTTTTATTTATGTTTTAAAGGTTCCACACCCAGACATGAAAAGCAGATTTTCTTTCTACAGAATAAAGATCTGTAATTTGGAATGAGTGATTCAAAAAGGCTTGAGATGCATGGATATAACTGGCATATGCTGCACTTCTGCTGCTAGCATAAATAAACAGGGGAAATTTTAGTCAAAAGAGATTGTTCAGCCAGTTGAGGAAAACTGACATGTGCATGTACCAGAATGAAAAGATGCATGCAAAAAAATTATAGTCTGCATTTTTGTTTGTTTTCAATGTAGACAGTTAAATAGCAGGAAGGAAATTGAGTTTACAGGCTGAGACAGTATCTGAGAGACAAAGGAACTATGGACTAAAATATGTTAAAACTTTTATGAGTAGTGAAGACACTCACGTTTATGAAAACATGTTTTCTGAGATGGGGAGGCACCTTAGAGACCCTGACATGTTTTTTACTGTTTTCTTACACTAGTAAGAAAGAATAGTGGTATTCAGTGGATTTCAGTTCCCACGGAAATCAAGGAAAATGCATATGAAAGACATGATGTTCAGTTTAAGCTTAAGCTACATCATATAAAAATGTGTCACATCAAACAGTGAAATGTGCAAAGCTTGTTTGTAAGTTTACTGAAAAAGTCAAAATCTCAAATCGCCTACTTAAGCCTCTTATCAAAAGAAGCCTTAAAATAATTCATTTTTTCTATTATTTTTCTTTGAATTACACTAAGTAGTGTATATAGAAATATACCATAGTTCTGAAAGTCAGTCCTCTGAAATTAATTGCAGAATCACAGAATCACCAGATATTCTGAGCTGGAAGGGACCCATGAGGCTCATCAAGTTCAACTCAGCCCTGCGCAGGTCCTTCCCCAGGAGTAACACCATGTGCCTGAGAGCAGTGTCCAAACGCTTCTTGAACTCTCTCAGGCTGGTGCTGTGACCAGTCCCCTGGGGAGCCTGTTCCAGTGCCCAACCACCCTCTGGGTGAAGAACTTTTTACTAATATCCAACCTAAATCTCCCCTGACACAACTTCAGGCGATTCTCTTGGGTCCTGTTGCTGGTCACCACAGAGAAGAGATCAGTGCCTGTCCCTCCTCTTCCCCTCATGAGCAATTTGTAATTGTGATGAGGTCTTGCCTCAGTCTCCTCCAGGCTGAACAGACCAAATGACCTCAGCTGCTCCTCATTTGGCTTCCCCTTCAGGCCCTCCACCATCTTTGTTACCATCCTTTGGATGCTCTCTGACAGCTTAATATCTTTTTAATATTGTGGCACCCAAAACTGCACACAGAATTCAGTTTGAGACTGCCCCAGAGCAGAGCAGGACAATCCCCTCCCTGTCCCCACTGGTGATGCTGTGCCTGATGCCCTCCAGGACAGGCTTGGCCCTCCTGGCTGCCAGGGCACTGCTGACTCTTGGCCAGCTTGTCATTGACCAGGACCCCCAGGGCCCTTTCCATGGCACTGCTTCCCAGCATCTCCTTCCCCAGTCTGTCCACACATCCAGGGTTGCTCCACTCCAGGTGCAGAATCCAACATGTTCCCTTGCTGTACTTCATACAGCTGGTGGTGGCCCAGCCCTCTTAATTTGTCGGGGCCTCTCTGCAGGGCCTCCCTGCCTCTGAGGGAATCAGCTCCTCCCAGTTTTGTACTGTTTGCAAACTTGCTCAGTATCCCTTACAATGCTGTGTCCAAGTCATTTATGAAGAAGTTGAAGAGCACAGGACCTTAGTGGGAGCTCTGTGAAACCCCACTAGTGACAGGTCACCACCATGATGTCTCCCTATTCACTATGACCCTTTTAGCCCAACCCATAAACCAGCTGCTCATCCACTGCATGATGTGTTTGTCCAGATGTGTGCTGTGCATTTTGTCCTGGAGGATACCATGAGAGATGGTATCAAAAGCTTTGAAGAAATCCAGAAAGTTTACATCAACTGGCTTCCCTTGATCAACTAGGTAGATTATCCTGTCATGAGAGGAAATGAGATCTGATAAGCAGAACTTTCTCTCATGAACCCATGCTGGCTGTGACCATCGACTGGTGTTTTTCAATATGTTCCAGAATAATCTCCTTTACCAAGCACTGAAGTGCAACTGACAGGCCTGTAGTTTCCAGGATCCTCCTGTTTGCCCTTCCTGAAAATGGGGACAACATTTAAAAGCTTTTTCAGTTAAACTGGGACCACTCTGGATTCCCAAGACTGCTCAAAAATCATTGAGAGAGGCTTTGTGGTGGCATCAACCAGTTCTTTGAGGATTCCCAGATGAATCCCATCAGGTCACATAGATTTGTAGGGATTCAGCTGGAAATTAATAGTGTTTTCATATGGCCTTCAACAAAAAATCTTTTTCACTGGGAAAGATACTCTCTATCTGTTGCAGAATGATTGATATATTCTGAAAGTTAAGGAAAGCTGCTGGATTTAGTAAGACCATCTGCAGACAGCTGTTGACAGAAGAAAAAAATAAATTGGTGACCAGTGAAAGCCCTATAGCATTCTGTGGCAACTGACAAGTAGTTTTTCTTAATGCCTTCGAGGTTGTGGCAACTTTTCTACTCTAAAACAATGTACCTCTGAGAGACTTCAGACTTGACCTGACATGCTTTTTAATAGAAAAGTAAATAAGTGGGAAAATATCAGCTTCAAATGACACCCTGAAACCATTGTTTAACATCCCAAGAATACCATAGCTCTTTCCTTTGCATGGAAGGTGACAGGTCATTCTTAGGAAATATTTTCCTTCTTAACCAGCTATGATCAGTAAGATTTTTCTCTTGTTTTATTTTTAACAAACTGCTGGAAGTGCCTCTCTGGTAACATAATGGAATCATTCAGGGCAGAAAGAAGACATGGGCTGGAAAAGGGGAATTGTTTGAATTTCAGTACAATTTACATTTAGTGGCTTTGAGCAAAAAGGTAAGAAGTTCTCATATTTGCAAATGAAGATGTCCCATATCCATTAAAATGTTTCTGTTTTCTAATAAGGTCTCTTTACATGAGATGGGTTTTATAATTTACATCTTATATCATGTCCAAATTACAAGTCATGAAAATCATATTTTTTTGCTATTGCATCAGGAGCTGTAAGTAGTCAGTGTCTTTTGATACCTGAGAAGGATTCCTCTTAGCTCAACTGTAATTAAAAACATCTTTCAATCACTGTGTGGACATGTCCACTCAGAATGACACAGGGCTTCCATTTCCTTGAAGAAATGTTAGTTCTGCTGTATTTGGAAATAGTGATTTTGAAGTCCATGTTCAGTCATAACCAATATACATGTGATTCATTGTCTAAGTAACAAAGAAAAGATAAAATGTGTTTGAAATTTGAAGATCTAACTTTAGGACTTGCCCATGTAATGAGATTATATTTTATGTGTATCAACAGTTTTATATTTATTTAGAGGTGTGCAGTGATCTCTTTCTGCAAGGAACAGATACATCTCCATCTTCACGGAACACTGAAGTCTAATTGCTGGTGATAGGAGTACTGGATGTTGAAAAGTTCTGTATTATTTTTACTGAGCTGTTGATAAGAGCTCAAAGTTGCAGGTGGCATTTCCAGTGACTTAGTTTTGCCACATAGACTTGCAAGGGCTGTCATGATACTTTGCTGACTTTTCACAATAATCCAAATAGGGACTGAGATATTTTATTAATTTGGGGGTTAATAAAAACTGCCTTTTGTTAGTGCCATGAACTTCGGTGATTTTTACATCTTGCACTTGGGCTGAAGTCTGTGCCACCATCCTCTACCCATTTAATAGTTACAAGTGTCCTTGGAACTATTTATAGGACTACAGCCTTTTTATAAAGATAGAAGGATTGATGTATATATCATCCTTGACCTCATTTTAACATTTACCATAATTTTCAATCTCCAAGACGATGGTGGCCTTGTGAGTGGTTTTTGTATATTGAACAAGCACAGAGAACATGGCTGAGTTTTTATCCTATTGAAATCAATACATCTTGTCTAGTTTATGTCACTTGCTACTATTTAATTATCTACAAGCAAGTCAAATTGATTACACAATATAAGAACCTTACAGCTTTGAAGCAAAATGACAGAGGCTTTAGATTTTGCTAGGATAGCTATCAATGCTGGTGGCAAAATATAATTAATAAATTAATATTTTTGATTGGGAGGAACAACTTTTAATAACTTTAAAGGACTTGATACAACTGTAGTTTGGAACTAAAATTCACCATAAGAGTCAAAAACTCATTGGGACTTGGCTTTTTCAATCTTCTCTCCCAAGTTCTTGGTTATCAGAGGTGCTTCTTCACATATATTTATCTTCCCTCTATTCTGGATATAAAAAAGAGTCTTAAAGTTTTGTCCCTTATTTCAACTTTTGTGATTATTGGTGGAGGAGATTTTAAGCTTGGGGTAAAAACAGGGCAAATTATCTGTGAATATATGCCCAGGTAAAAGCTTGAGTGAGCTTTTTTGCAACAAGAAATGTACAACTTGCATGCAGCGTATGTCTGTGCATACCTTGCATGAAAATTGATAGAAATCCTTCAGCTGATTGGGGAAAAAAAAAAAAACAAACCAAACCAAAAAAACCCAAACAAGCAAACAAACAAAAAAACACCCAAAAACAAACCAACAACAACAAAAAAAACAAAAAAAAAATGTAGTTCTTGCCCCTAAGAAGACATTTCACGGCTCTTTATTTTGGGATTTTTTTTTTTTTTAGAATGAAGGTGAAAAATAAAGTTGTGCAGGTTAAAACCTAAGCATATTGAAAGGAGAGAAAGAATAAAGGACATCTAAAATGCCAGTGCAGCAAAATTAAGGATATTTCAGAGGGAAACAGATCTGAGAAGGAAGGCAAATTCTTGGTTAGGTAACAGATGTTTTCCCTCAAGGATAGTGATGGAACAGAGGCACCAGAGGGGGCAAAAAAAAATCTAATGAACAGCAAAATCTCTCATTTCTTCTTCTTCCTTCTACTCCCAATGTCAGAACAATCTCTAAAGAAGTGTGACAAGATCTGTCACCTTCTTTGATATTACCACAGCACCCAAGAAAACAGATAGCTGATTTTTAAATTTCCATGCAGGATGAGAGGAAATGCTCCCAATAATTAGATGACTGATCTATCAGGGGAAGCTCAGAACAGCTGAGTACTGTGCGTGTAGTTGAGCTGCCTTCAAGGGGAGAGTTATGTGTGCCAACATTTATTGTTTTCTCCTTTCCACTGCTGCATACAAGAAAAGCAGCAGGAAAAGTGCTTTACTCCCTAGAATTCTCGCTAAAGTAGGATATTAGTACAATATTCATTAGAGATTTATCAACATGTTTGTGTTGTGGAGGTTAGTTATGAACTTACTGCACCTTTGGTACTAGACTACTTATGTAATGCAGGTTACTTCCTTGCACAGGCTTCCTTATTGCAGTTGCTACCTAAGGTCAGGCTGTGCACTGACTTGCAAGAGAGTCAAATAAATCCATTTAACATGAAATAACAGACTTCGACATTTGGCTGGCAAAGAGGCTTTTTAAAAAGATGTTGCCAACACATCAGTTTCCATGTGATAAATACATTGTTTCCAATATTTGAAAACCCAGAAATTTATCAGAATAAAAGGTCATCTCCAAGTCAGAAATGGAAATATATCCATGATTGTATATGTCTTTTTTCCTTTTTTCTTTTGTTTCCTTATTTTCATAAGAGCAACTAGGTAATGCAACAGTAAACTGGGAGCCAAATTTGCCCTTTGACACAGATATCCTATTGGTTATAAACCAGTGGGAGCCGTATGCTTGTGAAGATAAAGCATGTTTTTTTATGTTTATGCTGTTTTAATGTAGGCTATGATCCTGCAGTCATTTATGCAGTAAAAGTTCCCATCAAATTGAGCAGCAGCATGAGGATCAACAGTGGCAATTTTCTCTTAGTAGGGCTTCCAGCAAGAGGCTGCCTGCTGCTCCCAGCCGTGGCAGAGTGCAGCTTCACGCTGCTCACGGGACTCAGTGGCTGTGATCACATTACATCCACCCAGCGGTCTTTTCACTTGCTGCCTATAAAGTGACAATGGATCAATTTTAAACTGACCCCACTGACTTTTAAAGCCCTTACCATAGAAGGAGCTGATCTTCTGTAAGCCTCCCCAATTCCTTTGGCTCTTGAGTCTTCTCAGTTTTTTTTTCCTAGTCGGAGGTTGTTTGTTGGCAGGAATTCTGTTGCTGTGGCCACAGTGGTTTTGTAACTTATTTATTCTCAGATATCTCTGCAGTTTTTTGTCCTGCCATTTTTTTTGAAAATGTTGTAAGAATCCAGATTTTTGACATACCCTTCTCTCCTTCTCCCCAGCATCAGTTCAGTTTTAGTTGTTCTTCTACAAAGGAGCAGCCATGTCCCACCTTACAGCATTTTGTAATGATTTTGCCTAGTTTCCCTTATGAAATTCAGTTGGAGGGATCTCTGGAGTGGCTTGTGTCACCAAACAGGGCTACCTTCCAAGCTACGTTAGGTTGTCCAGGACTGTGTCCAGCCTAGTATTGAGTTCTCCCCGAGGATGGAGATGACACAGCCCCTCTGAGAAACCTGTTGTAGTGATTGGCTGCCCTCATGGGCAAGACTTTGCTCTTTATGTTTGATCAGAATTTTCCTTGCTGCATCTGTGATTGTTGCCTCTTACCCTGTATTGTGTATGTCTGAAAAGAGTCTGGCTTTGTTTTGTCTATAACTCCCCTTTCTTTAATAAATGAAGGCAGTAATGAGATCTCCCAAAGCCTCCCTTCTCTTCTCCAGGCTGAGAGAGCATCGTCTTCAGTCTTTCTCTACAGGACATGTGCTTCAACTTCCTGGCGATTATGGTGGGCCACTGTTGAACTCAATGCAGTATGTGAAGATGGAAGACACAAAGCTGAACACAGTAATCCAACCTCCTTTGAGTGCTGGGCAATAGGAATAACCACGGGACCTGCTATCCATGGTATTAATAGTACTGTTCAGTATATGGCTGGAATTCCACACAGATGCAGTGGTTGAACACACTCAGCTGGAGATTAGTGTCTTGCTTTCTATGCAAATTAGCCATCATGCACTGTCCATTCCTCTAGACCTTTCTGGAAATGGGTTGGAGGACCTCAGAGGTCTGTGATCTTGATTCCCCCCTTCTCGCTCAGCTTTTGGTTGACAGTCCGTGCCTGCTTCTCAACTTCATTCCTGCACTTACATTGTACTGTGCTGCACACAGAGAAGTGCAGCCCTACCTCCATATGGTCGCCCTCTCTAGTCACATCCTGTTCTTTCTCACCGTGTTATTCCCAAAAGTCCTTGGTTGGCTCCACAAGTATCCATCCATCAGTGTTTGAGACATACGAATTAACCCTCTTATCTTCTAGGCTGCTACACGTGGGCCGACTGAAATTGTGATTTGCATTTTCTTTCTTTCTTGGGACTCCATTGTGTGTAATACCACTGGGAGCAGTGGGAGAATGGTATATCCCTCTAGATGTGGGCAGGGTAATGGACACATGCCCACAGTTCTGAGCACCTTGGAGATATGGAGATGTTTTGACGTGAGTTTAGATATTCCTGATGTTCTGGACAAATAAAAGAGGTTTACCACTGTGTGCAGTGGGTCTCAGTGCTGGTCAGTACCATAGGGAGACAAGTACATAGCTTGCTCTTTTGGAGAAGATAGCCTGTACGTGATAAGGTATTTATCTCTAGGACTCTTAATTTTTTGGCCTATTTGGTTGCTCTGGAGGTTTTCCATGCCTCTTGGCTACATATACATGTGCTAAAATGGGCTCTACAGGCACAATAGCAAAGCTTAGCATCTTTATGAACCTTTTTATTATTACTTGAGGGAAATAAATGGCTGCTTGCATTATGCATGAGCATGCTGTGGTACTGCATTACTGTGTCTTCCATTAATATGTCTTGTTCTCTTTCTTTATCAGCTAATGCTCATGATAATTTCAGGGGTGCATCTTAAAGCTCAAACAAATGAATATCATAACCCAAACAGGTGGAAGAACACGATATTAGGCTTTTGCATATTCTAATACATGAAACAGCCAGTTGTTTTAACAACATTATCAAAACAGAGATATATCTGTGTAATAAAATTTACTGTTGCTGTAACCATTACACTTAGAATGATTACATGATTATAATAAAAATCAGTGGTTATTTGCTACATTAATTAGCTGTTGATTTAATGCTATATAAATGTGATTCCTTTCAAGTAATCATATTTCTTGCTGATATTTCTGAATAGGACTACCAATTGGTTAAACATGGGTAAATAGCAGTACTGATTATAGGTAAGCCCCAGAAGAAAACAGTGAAATAATTTTAAATTGCTTAATATGTTACTTTCCAAGACATTTTATTGTTAATAAAAGGTTTTGATGCATTAACAACAACATTTTAAATAAATGTACACCTTTGATATTCACTGCACAGCCAAAGCTGCCAAAGAAAGAAGTGTCTCTCTGTGTTGAACTTTTCTGTGGGATCCTGTATTTCTGTGTCTCCCAGCAAGTCTAGCTGCCAAAACCCTTTGTGAAATACTTAGTGGTTTACCCCACTCCATCTCAAGGTGAAATCAAGGGAGACTTTTAGTGGTTTGGAATTTATTGCGATGTCAAGATGTCTCTGTGGTTTTTTTACTTAATGAAAAGCAAATAATATGATCCAAATGTGAAAATGTTTGCAGCTAAACTGTCTTGTTTCTTTACTTCCTAGCTGTCAAACCTCCTTGAAACTGTGCTAATGGCGTTGTTTCATAAATTTGTTTCATATCTGCAAGGATACTTGCAGAATACCTCAGCCTCTTGCTTACCTGTGCAAACCAAAGCCACATCCTCAAATGATGTCAGGGCCAGTTTTTGGTGGGGTTTATTTCCAATAACTTGTGCTTAACTTGCTGGATCTGGGGACTGGACCTGCATGATTTCCATCAAGTGTGGTCCTGGCCTTAGGTAAAATTTATGTGTCTGAAAAATAACATGTATAATCCCATGTGAATACTTCATTGGTTGAATCCCTTATATAAAAAGTATGCTTCTTAATTAAAGTGCCTTTTTTCTAGTGATTGTATAACAGTTGGTAAACTGGAGGTGACTTGGGGATTAATATATGTGGTATTTGCTCTAGGCATTTTTTTTTAATAATATTTTTGTGTGCCATCTCTTGTATAGTTTTTCTTCAAAGAGCTTGCTGTTTTCTTGGCTGCTTCCCTCCTATTTATATTAAAAGAATATACAATATTTCCTGTAGGACTCTCTCTTACGTACGGATACATTTTTTGTGTAAGACATTTGCCTAATCAATAAACCGTCAGTGCCATAAGACTTCAACTTAGTGCCTTTAGAACTCTGCATGAAGGTTTTCTACATTTGCAAAACTATAATTAGCCAGGACTTTTTTGAGTGGTACTAGGAGTTAAAATCAGCCAAGTTCATTCTCTGTTTGTTTAAGCAGCAACAAGCCAATTCAGTCAATCATGCCTACTGGTAAGCTGTTTCACAGGGAGATACGCAAAGCGCAGTAAAAACATCCATTTTTTTCCCTTGAAAAATGGTTAAAATCTGTAAAAATTGTATTTCAGAGACTGATTAGTCTTCAAACTACACTAAGTGACAAGTTGTTCTAGCTTCTGCAAATCTGTAATGGTCAGTATTTAAAAATTCATTTGCTATCAGAACTCCTCGTCTTGCACAAGCAAAAACGATCACACATATTGCACTTGGATTCAAATTTTTACGATATTCATACACCAAGGTGATACCAAGAAATCTGGGAAACCAAGAAAAAAATACACTAAAGAGTTATTGTACAAAATATGAATTTTTTTCTTCATTGCATATTTTCTTCATTGTTTTATTTGTTCAAAACAATATCTCCTCTGAAGGACCGACTGAGGAAGAACTATGCACTCACACATGAACCTCAGGCCATAGAAAACCCTTTACCTTGGATGTTGTGTTTGGGAGACAGAGCTGAAGCAATCAGAAGGGAAAGAGGTAAACAAAAAGTAAATTACGGTTCTAAATGCTTTCATTTGGAAAGCTAGACCCACTGGCCTTTTTGCTGCCTTGCCTTTTCTCATGTAGGGCTTGCAGATAGCTCTGATGGTAGATGCCAGAAAGACCCACACAGACATGGACAGGTTTTAATAACCTGCTCTTAGCCAACTTAAACTTCTCTGCTGGTAAACAATGTCATGCCTTCACTCCAGAAGATAATTCCATTTATCTCTTACTGTCTGGACTAACACATAAGCATCCATTAAAATCTCAAGTCTCTATTGCAACACAAGCCCACATTTAAAACTAGGTATGTGTTTAACTGCTGTTCAGAACAGGTTTTTTTATTAGCAGGCTTTATTTTAAACTACATGAACACAAAGAAGAGCAGCATGGAGGTGTTTGGTTTTTCGTGTTGTTTTTAATTTCTGGCTCATTTTATGTTCTTGTAAACTAAATATTTTTAGACAAGTGGTTTGCACTGTCAGCTTTGAAAAAAATCAGCAGCACATCCAGTTGGAGTTAGCAGCCAGACTTCAAGTTCTTAATTATTTAAGACTTAACTATTTTTATTTTTCTTGTTGTGTGACATATATCAAATCCATTTTCACACTTGCAAAGAAGAAAGCAGTATCTACTTTGGGAGGCGTTTTTGCTCTACTTCTGGCTTTCTTGTTTCTGTAAAGTGCAGAAGAAAACAGCCAAAGATATCAGTCATCCCTTGTGCTTTAAATGTAGAGAACCTTAGGAATGGAAGGAGAAGGTGTTTGGTACATGGTGACAGCCATACAGTTCTTAAAATCACATCCATTCGTAAACCTCCAAGAACCCCAGTCTGTATAATACTTGGCAAAGTTTCATTGCTTTGCTGTCCCCATAGGGCAAAAGCTTTTTCTTCTATCCAATTTGATCCTCTCTCATTTAATTTAATATCTTTTGCCCCATATCCTCACACTGCACCACTGCGAGGAGCCTGTCTCTGTCTTCTTAATGACCTCCACGCAGGTCGGGGAAGGCTGCTGTTAGATCCCCCTGAAGGCTTCACTTTCAGAGGCTAAAACCCCTGCAGGTCATGTGCTCAGCCTTGATGTTTCTCCACTGAATTAGCTGCACTTGATCATTGTCTTTCCTGTGCTGGAGGCCTGAAACTGTGGTGCTCCTGATAATTGTTTCATAGAGGAGGATGGTGAGCTGTGCTTTAGGTAATCCAGCCCAGGATGCTGCTTGACTTCTTGGCTCTCAGGCCTATATTCCCTTTTGTGGATGTATATCTTTATCTAAAAGGGAATGTTACTCGATTGCTAAACCTTTGTAGAGCTAACCAATGCTCCTGGCAGGAGCTGGTTAACTACTTACACTTGGCAGAATTGCTTGGCCTCACTTATCCACAAGGTGCTCCGTTGTTCTCCTACTAGATGTAGCTGATCCTGGGATCTGTAAAGGCTGTGTACTTTGGTCTGTCATATATCTGGTGAATTGTAAATGTTCTGTGTGCACATTTTCCCAGATGTGATACCTGCTAATCCCTGGTGACAGTGACCTGCTATTTTGAGCATAGAGTTGATGCATTATTGATTAATCCAGCTTAGACTGCACTTAAAGTGGTTGTACTCTAATTACATCTGGTCTCTAGAAATAATGGTTTAGCATTTCAGAGGCTTCTTGGAAGAGATGGGGTTTTCTGTACTGCAGAATGTTTATTCTGATGGTATTTTTGTCTTAGCAGGAAAAATAAAGTGTACCTTTTAACAGAGTATTCTTTTAATCTTGTTGCTTTTATATAACAATAATTTATCATTAGTAAGATTCTTTTCCCTGTGGATGTTTCATTTTAGCAGTCCAATTTGTTGCTACCAAAGGAAATAATACATCACTTGAAAGCACTATACTATACTTCTCAAAAAGAAGCTTCTTTAGTGAATCTTTTCCTTTCTATGTGTCTGTATGTGATTTTTTGGTCAGTTACTCATGTTTTATTAATGCTGAATTATTTTAAAATATTTTATTGTAATAGTTTCTGGCTGGGCCCATTTGTATACTCCCTTGCTTTCTGACACTGAGAGCAGAGATGTAGCTAAGCTTCATGGTTTAAAAAATAGGTCTCCAGGTGACTTTCACATAAAAATGTTTTATTTTCTTTGTGGGTACTAATAAGTACCCCTTTAGTATCATGCTGATTGTGAAAAATTTCAGATTGTACTGCTGATGGAAGTTGGCTTTATGTAGTAATTTGAAGAGAGGAGATCTACATTTTCACGCATCCTCTGTGTGATTTCTTGGGTGAATAAATTCAATAAAATGATCAGCTAAAGAACAATCAGTTTAAAATATAGTCAGTTGTTAGTTAAAAGACAGCTGAATGTGACAAACTGTTATCAACATTAGTAGGTGCTATAGGTGTGTTACTTAAGCCTAAATTTCAGAAGTGCTACCAAATCAGGCATCCAAAATATTCATGTTTTGTATGCATTTTGGATTGCATTCAAACATTTATAGTACAAAAGTTTACCATGCATCTCCTTTTCCTTGTGCTCTGATAGTGCATAAAATACCTGATGCATACTGTGGTACTTGATGTGTTAGGTAGTGTCTGGGGAAGATAGTCTCTTTGCTGAAAAATTTATTATCTAAGTCTAAAAGCAGGAACTGCAGGTGGGCACAGATGTTTAAGGGAGCGTAGTACAGCCAGCAGACAAGAGAGATCAACCCAAGAGGTAACAGTGGTAGTGCCCCACTTGTTGAAAGAAAATTTGTTCTGGAGAGTAGTGGGGGTGAAAGGCAACACGGGACACTTGTAATCGAATATCCATAAACGGATATTCCACTAGTGGATGCTTACTACAAGCTTTTGCTAGAGCAGGAGTGGGACTGTTTGAAAATGCAGAAGTGGTGAGGTTTGTGGCACAGAGTCAAGAGTCAGCCTTGGCAGAGGAGAAAAAAATTCCCTTTTTGTTCCAGTTGGGATGGGGAGAGCTGCTTGGGGACAGTGAGTTGGTCAAAGTGCCAAAGGGACAAACTGTTTCTTGCAGTAAAATTTGACCTAGCAGGGCATGGGAGAAGGGTGTGATGTCAAAGGCAGAGAAGAGCATGCTAATGCTCTTAATGCTAATGAGTTACATTAGATATTTTCTCCTCATAGACACATGGAAGCAGGCATGCCTTGGGACATTATAGCCAGTTGTGTAAGTGTGGTTTAGCTAAAGCTCTGAGGGATTCAAAGTGTGACTTATTTATTTATTTATCTTTGAAACACTTTCTTGAAAGAAGTGTTTGAAATTAAATAATACTGGTAATTACTGAAATTAAGTAATACTGTTTGAGGCACATTACTTAGAGGAAGGTACAAGAAGCCTTAGAGAAATAAATGTTCACACTTGTCAACATTTTCTTATCTAAACAGTCTTTTTTTGGCAAAAAATTAGTGGAACTGCTAGCAAGAATGTCAGTTTGTAACTTTTGAGATATGACACTTAATCACGTAAATGTCTAAATGTTACAACCCATACAGAGAAATGGCAAAGAGTTTAGCTTTTTTCAGGGCCTCAGCCTGGAGCTTTCCAAGAATAGCAAAGGATCAAAGTGTAGTGTACCTCAATTGCTTCACAAAGCAGTGGTTGCACAAGAGCAACAGGATATGTACAAGGACATTGCAATGCTTGTGCTTTTCTGACCTGGATTTCTCAGCATCAGATACCAAGTGTTCTGCAAAGCACAAAGGGAAAAGAGAGATCAAGGGGAGGAAAAAATCTCCAAAGTTTTTGAATTTCCTGATGGTTCAGTTGTTACTCAATATAATAAGCATAAATGCTTATTGAGTTATTGTACAAAATATTTTTAGCACCTATGTATCATGACTTAAAAGCAAACTTCTCTTTTGTTTTCTCATTCAGGGTAAAATAACAGTACCTCTGTTGATCGTAAAGGAATGCAACCTTGTGGCAAATGTATAGTTCTTTTCTTCCTTTGTAAAATGGCTGAGCAATATCTGAGAATCACAAAAAGCTTAATTCTCATGAGAACAATAAGGACAGTAAAGTCACAAATGGTCTCCATATGTCCATATGAAGTCTTATGCACTGACTATAGTAGATATTACAAGACTGTAAGGCTTTTTCTTTCTCTTAAATTGACAGTCAATTAGCTTTGTCTGGGGAGCACATTGAAGCTCTGTTCCTTTGCATAGCTTTTAAGATCTTGTAAAGCTTTACAACTGTTCTGGAGTAATTTTCTTTTTATTTACATGTCTTTTTCCTTAGCTTAAAGGTTTTGTTGTTTTTGTTTTTGTTCTTTTTTTTGTCTATGCATACACATAGATGTGTATCTAAGCAAAACAAAATTTGTGTTTGATTTTGCTTTGTGCAGTCTGCCTGGTTGTAAAGTGTTTTTCAAGGCTGTGCTGTAAACCTTGCCAATTCTGCAGCACACACAAGCTTTCAGAAGGCAATCAGAGCCATCCTGAAGTTCCTTGGGGAATTTAGTTTGTTCTGTGTGAATGCAGCATATCTCACAGTGGCATCCTGTGGGTGAGCAGAGCTTCTTGTGTAGTAACAGAATGCAAATAATTAAACAACAACAATGACCAAGTGTGTGTCTGTACTTCAAGTTCATGGTAAGAAGAACTGAGATTCTGAGAAATGGTGTTGGGGATTTATTTTTTTTTAAGTTCAGTCCTTTTAATCTCACAATCACATATTAGATGAAGCATGAAGGCAATGGAAACAGTTACAGATTTGCTAAAATATGCACTAAAAGAGCAATAATATGAAAAATATTAATTGAAGTTTTTTGTTGCTTGTAAAATAATAATAACTATTATTATCATTATCATTATTGCTTAGTATGTAGAGTTATTTTGATAAAAATTAACCTTGGCACTTACATTTAAAGAAATGTGTAAGCACAGAGATCTTTGAAGATATCTGCACTCCATCTTGATGGAATATTATAAACAAAGTATATTTCTTTATCTAGGATCTCTTCCTTAGAGACCTCCAGAACACAACATTCATGTGAAAAAAAAAAAAAAAAGAATCAAAAAAGGCTATACTAAAATGCATTATGAGTCTGCTCAACATCTCCCCCTCTTCTGCCAGCCTACAAGCAGTAAGAGGACAGTCTACTTTCAATTTGCTGCTTGACTCTGTGGCTAAGGAAAAATAGTCAGTATGGCTCAACATTGAGTAAAGAACTGTTGAATAGCTTATAAAATTGTTATGACAATTATGGCATTGGAATAATTTGTGGGGGTTGAAGAAGGAGGATGAATGTGAAGAATTTGTTGTGTAATGTCTCCTCTCTCATGAAGGGTTTTAGGTATGTGTGTAATTGCAGACAAATAGAAAACAATGGGTAAACCATTGAGAGTTAAAGACATGCTTAAATACTCTCCTTACCAAGGCTTAAGCACCCAATAAACCTGCAGTGCACTTGTACTACAGATATGTCATGTCAACCCTCCCTTTCTAACTTTAGTGAAGTGTTATGGGTACATCTGCTGCTTCCAGTGAAAAATAGACAGGATTTGAAGTGATAGCTGTTGCTGCAGGAGTTTTCTGTAGTAGCTGCCAAATGGGAGGGAGGAGGGGAAGACAGCAGCAGAGGAAGCAGTAACCTTCCCGCTTCAAGAAAAGAAACAAATCAATCAGTAGCTCTATGCAGGGAATTAGAGAACCTGCCCAACATCTGTCAGACAAAAACTGACATGCTGCAGCAGAATCTGCTTTATTGCCAACATTGTGGGTGTTTTGCCTTCAGAAGTGTATTCCAAGAGCTCTTTGAAGTTCTTAATATGGTCCAAAGGTGGTGCATCAATGGCACCGCACCCCTACATATATGAAGCAGGAACTCAAGACTCAATAAAAAGTCAATAAATATCAACAGAGCTTTAAATCTTTCATATTCTTCTGTAATGTATTATTTCTGGATTACTACAAGCAATGTGACACTTAGATACAGCCAGACCTCTAGCCAAAATGTGCAGTGAGTACACTAGAAATGGTAGTGGTTGTTTCAGCAGGATTAAATGGTTGAGAGGGAGGTCTCAGTAGAGTACTGGGAATTGCCCAGTTCATGATAGTGTGCAGAAACACCTTTTTAGCCTCAGGAGCTCCTGGAAGTGCAACACCTTGAAACAGGACTGTCCACCAAGTGAATCCCACTGTTTTTGGTTTCGGCTGTTTTGTTGTAAATGTAACTTGATTTTGTCTAGAGGGAAAGACAAGATGAACAAAAACACAGCTAGTATCTTTTAGAAAATAGGAATTTCCTATTTCCAAAGAGGAAATTTTGGGGGCACAGAGCAAGGGCTCTTAGTTTCCTGCCTCTAACTGTAGGAACCCATCCAGAATGTATATTTCTATAGGGACAGTGGTCTAGACAAAATGGTAAGACAGGTGAATGAATCACTGGGTGCTGATGCGCATTTGCCGGTGAGCTTGGCAGCAGCTCTCTAATGAGTAGCAGGAGTTGAGCACCAGAAGTAAAGTGGCCAAAGCTACTCTGAGCCATATAGACTTATAGAATCACAGAAGCATTAAGGGTGGAAGAGAGCTCCAAGACCATCAGGTCCAACCTTTGACTGAAAACCACCTTGTCAACTAAACCGTAGCGCTAAGTTGCATGTCCAGTCATTTCTTGAACACTTTCAGGGATGGTGACTTCACCACTTCCCTGGGCAGACTGTTCCAATCTTAAGCATCTTTTGGTGAAGAAATTCTTCCTGATGTCCAACCAGAACCTCCCCTGGCACAGCTTGAGGCCATTTCCTTTTGTCCTGTCTCTGGTTGCCTGGGGAATAGACTGACCTGGCTACAACCTCCTCTCTCCTTCTGTAGAGATCTGTAAGGTCACACCTGAGCTTCCTCCCCTCCAGGCTAAACAAGCCCAGCTCCCTCAGCCATTCTTTATGTGATTTACTCTCTAGACCCTTGCCTTTCTCTGGACATGTTCTGGCACCTCAGTGTCTTTGGCCCAGAACTGGGCACAGGACTTGAGGTGCAACCTCACCTGCGTACAGGGGGACGATCACTGCCCTTGACTTGCTGGCCCTGCTGGTTTTGATCCAGGCCAGGATGCCATTGGCCCTCTTGGCCACCTGGGCACACTCTGGCTCATGTTCAGCCGCTGTCAACCAGCACCCTCAAGTTCTTTTCAACTGGGCAGTTTTCCAGCCATTCTGTCCCCAGCCTGTAGCACTGCAGGGGGTTTTTGTGACTGAAGTGCAGGACCTGGCACTTCACTCTGCTGAACCTCATACTATTGTTCCCAGCCCATTGACCCAGTCTGTCCAAATATGTAGTAATACATGCAGTGTCAAACATACCGTAATGAGCACTGGCAGAGCAGACAACATCTACACATCTTGAACAAAAGCCTGATTGATAGCTGCCCAATCTTAACAAAGCAAGGTTTTGTCTAATAATTTGATCAAATTTGCTTTCTTGAAGGTTTTGTGGAACAGGCTGTAACTTTACCTTTATTTTTATATAGCTATGAAAATAGTGGTACATAGAGGAATGTCAGAGTTTCAAAACAATCAAACTGTAAGTTTAAAAATATCTATGCAATTCTTGCCCTTTTCTTTGTTGAAAAATTATGCATAATGAAAAAGAGCCAAATAGAACTATAATGTGAATGAGCAGCAACACATAAAGTGTCTTGTACCCTTCACGTTTGTCTTTGAATCACAGGCAAAGTACATTTAGAATGAGCCCTTCTGCTTTTTATAGCAGACCACTTACTGTTTCTGACTTCTTCTGGTAATACTCATAAGTAACTTACTCTGATGGTGTCTCTTGACAATTCATGCATCTACCTTTGTTTTAGGGACATGTAGTTTTGAGTTGCAGCCAGATGGTCTAGACAGATGATTAAAAAGTATGAAATGATACACCAGAGCACTTACCTCCTGCTGCTCTGTCACATTGCACAAACACTTAATGAAATCTGAAGTGTAATAGCTAAAAATATATACTGCAGTACAATGGACTTTAACTCATCCTTCTGGGATTTAATTGTCTTTAAATATGGCTTCTGAAAAAAGGTTGCCTTTTGATTCTATTTCTGGACAAATTCCTAGTGAGCTGATGACCATGAGCTGGGCAAAGAACATAATTATTTATTCTGTGTTGGGAATTTCGTATCACTTATTCTGGGAATGGTCCATAAAAAGAAGACTGTTCTTCAGCATGGTTTGTTATTCACCACATAGTTTGCTGACAACCTTGTTGAAGGGAATGCTTGCTGGAAATTAATTTTGAGGCCTTGTAATTCAAAATTTGAACCTTTTAATGAGATGCAGCACGTGTGTAAAGCTTCTGCCTTTGGCCTTTAGAACATAGCTCTTAGAATCCAATTTCTAGTGTACAATTACAGGTTCAGTATTTACCTTCCTAGAACATTCTGTAATCATTTATACTTGCTGTACTTTTGCTGGAATGTTTTCAGAAAGCAATGTACAAAGGGCACAGACATACACTCGAGTGTCCTTAGAACTTCGAATAAATATTCATGAAATATATTCACTTTTCATTTGCTCCTTATGATATTAGATGTTACCAAAACTAATATCAAAGCATCAAAGGTGTGACAAATCTTCCAAAATGGTATTGAAATTATGATAGGAAGAGTTTAAAAGTACAGACCAGAAGGAGAGTAGATTTTAACTGAAAAACCTCAATAAAGAACTTGGAATTCTGTTCTCCTGCTTCATACATATGAAATGTGACTTGATCCTGTTGGAATTTGAACTGAGGACTGTGCAGAACAGCTTTAGTAGATCACTAAAACTGGTCAGATCTTACTGCTCACATCCCCTCTGGTTTGTATTTGAGAACAGATCACTTTCACAAGAACTAACCTATTGTAATGTGGTGCTGCAGGGTACCACAGAGGCTGTTGCAATTTCTAGTTGTTGTGGAATGGTTTTTTTCCAGCCATTAACAAAGCTTTCCAATTTTGGTGAATTTATAGGATGCCTATATTCCCTAATGCAAGAGGGTCATAGGTTAGATCTGTATCTAGTGAAAGATTTATTCACTTAATTACATTTTTCCCAAAAGGGTTTCATCACTATATAAGATAATACATGAATGTACCCAGACTTTTTTTTTAAGCTTGAATACACTTTCAGAACTTTTGGATCCCAGTAGCAATAATTCTAGACAGTACTTTACCTTGAAATGTAATCAAGGGTAGAGAGGGCTTCCTTTTATGCAACTGTGAGCATGTAACAACACACATGGCCCTACACATGCATACATTGACAGGAATTGCATCAGTGTTGTCACAACCATTAGTTCTGTTAAAATGACCCCACACTCACCAATGAAAACAAGAAGAATAATTAACCCCTTCCCTGAACAACAACAAAACTAGGAAATCATGTAGTGAAGAACAAATCCCTTTGCATAAACATGGACAGTGCTGTGAAATTATCCAAGTTTGAATAAGGCAATTTCAGTGTGAAATTATCCAAGCTTGAATAAGGCAATTTCAGTGTATCTGCCTGTATTTAAGAAGAATGTGTATTCCTGCTTTTCTAGCTCAACACATGGTGTCAACTCAAGTGGTGATTTCACTTGATATCTCAAGTGCAGATTTCAGTTGCCAGCTGCAACATGTTACTTTACTTTGGGGTTTTTTTAAGGTCACTGATACCTGGAATAGGAAAGAGAAATTTTTGCAAATGTTCTAAACTGTTAATCATACTGTTTAACATAACTGTTAAAATAGCACTTAAAAGAAATCAAACATTCTGAGGTTTTTCCACCCTGAATTGTTGAGTTTTTTCTGCTTTTGTTCTGTAAAGAAACATGAACTTAAAAAGTCAACTTAATCACTGTTTTGGAGGTGTGATCTGTGGCTCTTTTCCCACAAGATACTGGGCATTTTGTTTCAGCTGAGCATGGTGTGTCATCTTGTGCATGGCAATATCCTACGTGCATGAGTAGTCCTCTGCTCATTTTGGGAGTATTTCCCTGACCTGTTTGATTTTTTATTTTTGTGGCTTTGTTACGTAGGGTGGCACACTTGGAGTGCCATAAATAGGTTCCTAAGTATTGCTCCTTGTTGTAATTGGCTCTACTGAGGTTGCAGTGATGAATTTGCTTTCAGAATGTTTTCCAGAATACAGGCAACATGGGGTGTGTATTTCCACATATGAATCAACCATCTCACATCTCGATTTCCTGGCCTCCTGGGTCAGGTTTCTACCTCCTAGAGGCTAGATAGTGATGGAAAAGAGAAATTCAGGACAGCCACTACATTTTCTGACTCAGATTTTCTCCTTAGAAGCTCTACAAAATGAGATTGAAATGTAGAAGGATTATGTGAAATTGTGGCTGTTAGTACTTGTTTTGAGTCACTTTATTTCTTGAGATTTTCAAAAAAGAAGGGTTATTTCATATGCATCTTCTGGCATGAATTTTCTAATCAATAGTGTCTTTAGCTTATATCAGGATTAGCTAATGGGACACTTCAAACAGCATTAGTTTCAGTTTATAATTGTCATGTTCATTTTGGTTTGAAAAGAATGATCCTCAGAAAAGATGGGAAGGATTGCAGCAAGTCACAAAATACTTAGCTCTCTCTCACAAACACAGCATCTGGTTCCTGAGTTTTATTCATATTTTCTCTTCAATTAATAAAGCAATGGCTTTTATATGGAGTTTTTATGATCCTATGGGTTTTAAGTTTCCTGTAAGCTGCTTTCATTTTATGATTCTAAAAATGTCACTTGTGAGCTCCTTAAAATACTTTTATTGTTCCTTTTTCCCTGATGTTGTAGATTGCCACCAGCTTTGTTTTAAGGCTATCCCTCAACAGCCATTTATGCCTTGTTGCATCCATCATGTGTCAAACAGTTTCTCTGTCAACTGCCAGGAGCATTGGAAGCTCAATTGTCAGGATTTAAGGTGAATGAAGAGAGCCTTGACAGGCAGAAATTATGTTTCCCCATATGAAAAAACATCCATTCATAGTTTCTGGGAAATCTTGGGGCTGTCTGAGCCAACACAAGTATGTGCTTCAGTGGGAACAGCATGCAGTAAGGGCACACTAAGACCAAGAATCCTTTAGCCAGCTTAACAAACAAGCAGAAAAGTCTTTCACTCTTGAGTATTTCTGTAATTATGGTCACAAAGATGGTTCCACTAAGAATTTGTGATACTCTGTTATTTCCAACTCACAAGCGATTAGATAGTCCACTGTTTTACCAGAGTATGGGTCTTGCAGGTTTCAGGAGTTCATGTGCCAAGAATTGCTGACTGTGCTTTTCATACTATTGTCACTGCCCTTAAGGAAGTTTTTGCAGCTTTGTGTAAAATGCTTCAGTGCTGTTACTAGCAAGCAGAATCAGAGCTACGCCGTTGAAGTGGGACATCACATCACATGAAAAACAAATGGCAAATAAATGGTGGCCAGCTATCTTCCAGGCTTCACTCTTGTGGCTTTTCCCCCACAAGAAAATTGTACTACAGACTGCTGTTGAGGATTTGTCTGATTTGCTGGGATGCCTATGCCATTTAAAGTAAAATACTGGTGAAATATATAAACAGATTTATGTAAGTCCTCTGGACTTTGAAAGCAGACTGGGGTGGTTTCAGATTAACATCTTGATCTAAAGTAATTTCCAGGCAAAAGCACAGTACTTGAAAAGCTACCCTTGATGAAATAAGGCCTATATATGTGTGAGCGTTTACCATACTCCCTGTCACCATAGAAACTGAGACCCAGATTCACAAAATCATGTAATTCCCTCTTAAGCACCTGAGTACCTCCAAAGTTCTGGGCCTAAGTATTTCTCAAGTAAATGTGAACTCGCTGTACAGGCCTTTTATGGATTGCAAAATATTATCTTTTCTTCATAATTCTTTTTTTCTTTTTGAGCAAGAAAGCTCTGGCAGGGGGTCTGATGATTTTTTGTAGTCAGACCATCAGTCATACTGTGACAATACTTTGTAGAGGTGGTTCCAAGAGGTTATACTGGAAAGATTCAGTTTCTGAGCTTCTGGGTGTTTGGAATCAGAGTACTTTATCACCACTATGGGTACATTTTATGTAGTTGACTCATTTTGACATGAAAACATTTTGTCTTTGTTTCCTTTCACCTTGTGTTTTGCAATTACTTCAGAGAAACATATTAATATTAAAGAATTGGCAATGCATGTGTGATCACTGATGTGATCATACTTTATTTGTAGTTGATATGTTTCAAGATTAGGATCAAGGCCTTGTTTCAGAGCAGGAATTGGAGTAGAAACCATCAGATAGATCTCAGCGTTGGGAAGATGTCTTCCAAGTGGCTCACCCTACTAGGGAGGTAAGCAGCTACGTGTATTCTTCACAGGCTACAGACTCAAGCATATCCATTTTCTGATAACCACAAGTCAGAGTGATTGACTCCTCAGCCTTCCAAAGAAGATGGTGGAAAAAGATTGTTAGCCATGTGGGAGTGCTTGGGACCCACACACCTCATCACAACTGCTGTGCTTAGATCCCTGGTGCTCAGGATGGCTCAGGGATGGACGTGCTTGGAGCAGGTGTAGAGAAACCCTCGTACATGGGAGTTGCACAGGCTTGTCTACACAATTGCTCTTCTCCTGCCTTTCAAACCTTCCTTAGTCCCAGGCAATACCAGCCCAAAAAGACTAAATAAGTAATGGCAGACAGTGAGCATATGTCTGTGCTTGACTCACACACCAGAGAATAAGCCTAACTGTTGCTGGAGAGTGTGAGTGCTGCTGGTTATATTTTTGTAGCTATGCTTTGTTACTCATGCCTTACAGTCTAAAATATCAGGCAACATGCAAGTAAGTCAAGCTTACTTGATAGCAAATCCATTTTGTGAACAGGTCATGTCACATGTCCATTCCTCTGGCACCTCCAGGGAAAAGAGATTGGCCAGTGCCAGAGTTTCTGAGGTATGTGACACACCGTTTCAGGAAAAAAATTGCTGTCATTTTTTAAATGGCTACAAAATGACTACAAAAGAAGAAACAAATCACCATGGCTGAAGAGATCACTGAAGTACACAGTTTAAAGGCCAAATCTCATCTGGAAACAAATTCCACTAAATAAAAGTTAAACAAAGAATAATGTTTTTAAAAGATTGGAAGCAATGGTATGTTATTTAAGGAAAAAAAAAAAAAAGGCTAGCTTATAAAGTTTTCTTAGCATTGTAAAGAATGTTTAATTTCTTATCTGACATTACTTAAAAGGTTAGCCACTGTAAAAACTTGAGTTTGTGGAACCATCAGAACCTAAGTGGGATTTCTTTTTTTTTCTGAAACAACCTTTACAAATTTATATTTGTTATGCTGCTGAAAATAGCCAGGTGTTATGCTCCAGTTTCCAAGAATCAGAAAAGAAAATGTGTAATAACTTCTGACCAGTTACCAGCAAATATTTCTGTGGCATGTAGGCAGGTCTCATGGCAGTGATGCCTGCTGGCATTAGCAGCACTAGTTCGACCCTGAAACACTGAGTCTCCCAGCAGGAGCTCAGAACATGTGGAAAGGCCAGAGATCAGAACTTATTAAGAAAGATTGGGAAGAGGGATGTTTGCACTCCAAAGATGCTGAGGTTAAGCTGGATGGGCATAGCTGTGTATGGTGCACAAGGCATTTGGACGCCTTTGGCATGCAGTGGAAGGATTTGGACATGTCCAGGGTGAGACGCCTTAGCCTAAAGCAGACCTCTAGCTTAGGTCAGATGAGCTTCTTGATGCAGAGCCTGTGGCCTTTGGGTGGCTCTAAAGAGGGATTTGCTCTTCAGGGTGTCCACAGTGTAGATGTCTTACAGTGGTACCAATTTCCTTATGCACGCACTTTTATTTGTTCCAGTGGCCTATGAATAAGATATTGCACCTATTCATGGTAGAAAGGACACCTCTGGCTGGTATTATGCTGTCTCGGGTGTTCACCATTGAAGCAAACCTGTTGTGTTCATTTCTGTTCAGGGAATGCCTAAATGTAAAACTTATGGTCTGTGCTAGGTAAGAGAAAATACAGTGACTTCAGGTGTTTGGTGTAACGTGTGAAGAAAGTACTGTATGGAAAACATCTCGTGCTGGAGTTGCCTAGACACCAACTGAGGTGGTATGCTAGTCCATGCACAAAACCTTCCTATGTTTGTTTTTAACTTTGCTTCCTCCTAGGGACTCCTAAGATTTGCTGCAGAAACAGCTTGAATTCCAAGACATGAATGATTTAAAAATTGATTCATTTAAATTTGTGGTTTTTCAATTTGGCAATTAGTTTCTGCAAATACAGTTTGAAAAATTTCTTTCATGACCTGCTTGATGTTTATGGCTAGTTCTTAAACAGTTGCCCAAAATATGGGTTATTTTTAACATTTCTTTCCTGGTTACTTGAATACTAGGTTGTGAATTTTCCTTTAAAGAACCTATGATATAAATTTTCAGAGTCATTTGTGCTATAGTTAATGAAAATACTAGGTTTTCATGGGTGTTTTTGCAAATCTTTGGCATTCGTTCAAGTACTGAAGTAAACAGATCTGGCTGATCTTACTGAGAAAAAATATCCACAAAGTGGTTTTAAAATCATGTAGCTATTGATCTTCCCTCTCTACACAGAAAAATAACAGTTAATTTCAAAGAAAACAGTTACCCAGGGGTTTCTGCCACATTTAGAAACTTACAGGCATTAGAGCTTCTGTCAGTGAGTGGAGTTATAGTTGTGTGTTAGAACAAACTGTACCAACAGGATGCTTGCAGCACTGGATTTTGTGGATTTTAAGAGTCCTTCTGACTGTTTTGCTCTTTTGATTACATGCAGAGCCATAATACCACCTTTATTTGTATCTGCCAGTGTGCCAGGTGTGACACTGAACACCTTCTGGATGTTCACTTTGAAATGAGTAATGAGGGTCAACACCTCTCAGTCAGGGTGTGTGCTTCTCATAGGCTTTGTTCATCAAAGCATCTTTTCCTGCAGGAAGATGTTTTGTGGCATTAAAGAGCCCCTGCTCTTCTAAAACTGTTGTGCAAGGGAAACTCCAAGCATTCTGCTGAGCTGCCAGCTTTGCAGAGCTGGAGAGGGGATTTGTTTGGTGAGGACTGACTGTGACCCTTTGTAAGCAAACGGGTACTTCCACAGTGTGTCTCCAGTGAACTGGACAGGGGAGTGAGTGTAAGGGATTATAATGCTTCAGTTCAGATGGCTGAGTGTGAATGCCTAAGGAAAGTAATGCTTTCCAATAGAAGGGGGGGATTTTCCATCAGCTGCCCCTGCCAAGTGGAACTTGTGAGGTGCATTCCATCTGCACTATGGCCACAATAACCCCCTGCAGTGTTATAGGCTGGGGAGGGTGAGGCTGGACAGTGCCCAAGAGGAGAGGGACCTGGGGGTACTGGTCAGCTGCCGGCTGAACATGAGCCAGCAGTGTGCCCTGGTGGCCAAGAGGGCCAATGGCATCCTGGCGTGGATCAGGAATGGTGTGGCCAGCAGGAGCAGGGAGGTCATTCTTCCCCTGTACTCGGCACTGGTGAGGCCACACCTGGAGTGCTGTGTCCAGTTCTGGGCCCCTCAGTTCAGGAAAGACATTGAGATGCTTGAGCGTGTCCAGAGGAGGCAACAAGGCTGGTGAGGGGCTTGGAAAACAAGCCATATGAGGAATGACTGAGGGAGCTGGGGCTGTTTAGAGAAGAGGAGACTCAGAGGTGACCTTATCACTCTCTACAACTTCCTGAGGGGTGGTTGTAGTCAGGTGGGGGTTGGTCTCTTTCTCCAGGCAACAACTGAGAGAACAAGAGGACACAGTCTCAAGCTGTAGTCAAGGGAAATATAGGTTGGATATTAGGAAGAAGTTTTTCATGGAAAGAGTGATTAAGTACTGGAATAGTCTGCCCAGGGAGGTGGTGGACTCACCATCCCTGGATGTATTTATAAAAAGACTGGATGTGGCACTTGGTGCCATGATCTAGTTGAGGTGTTAGGGCTGGGTTGGACCCGATGATCTTGAAGGTCTCTTCCAACCTACACATTCTGTGATTCTGTGATTCTGTAATCATTTGTTTTGTCTCCAGGGAGCAAATAAACAACAGTCATGTCAATGGGTAAGATCCTAATCACTCTTGTGCAAACAGTAATGGAAAGAAACTGGGTTCAGGATGAGTGCCTTTCAAGTAAAATGGTCAGAAAAGAGGTTTATGTGTATGTAACTATTGAGGATAAACAAGGTAGTGTGCAGCTATTTCACAGTTAGCACGTGCTCTGAAAAAATTAAATTTGTGCATTGTCAGTATGAGAAAGGAAACTGAAACAGAAAAGGGAACTGACTGAGAAAATTTTGAGAGAGAACTGTAAAAGATTATTTATCTCACTGCTCTTTCTCATGCTGGTATTAATCCATGGGCAAATCCTTCAGTTTGGTGGATCTCCACTGGATTAGCTGCCCAGGTTGCAGATTGGACAGTCTGATGAAAACATTGCATTAAGAAAAAAATAAACTAACAGACCAAAAAAAAACAAAAAAACCCAAAAAAACAAACCCCAAAAAAAACCCCAAAAAAAACCCCAAAACAACCAAACCTAAACCTTCACAAGAGCTTTTTTTCATTGAGTTGTGTTTTGCTGAAGGGAGACAAGTTAGGTAAACTTTTTCTTGCATTAATATATTTGATTCTTTAAAGCATTCATAGCTTTTTGAATTGGGAATTGACAAGGAGAATATAACTCTGTGCTGTGGCATGCTGGATTGAATAGACCTTATCTTTATGAAATAAGATATAAAATATTTCATACCCAGAAAGCCTATCTTTTTAATTTGTAAACTGGAACATTCCCTTCATGGATATAGATGTAAGCTGTCACTTCTCTCATCAACAGAAATTAAAGAAAATTTGGGTTGTATGTTAAGAAGTATATCCTTTTCTATGGTATCCTTCTGTGCTGGCTTGAATGAGGATAGCCACATCTTCTTTTCCTTTTTTCTCTGTACACGTAGATTGAAAAACACATACAGAACTGCTGCTGCACATGAAGTTAAGCCTGAAAGCAGGGGTGGGCCCTGCTCTGTAACAGCCACAGCAGTTTACAAGGCCTTAGGAATTCTCACTAAAGTTGGTGGGAGTCTTTCCATTGTCTGTTTGGATAGCTGGATCTGACTCTTGATTAATAAATGGGGAATGTTAGAACACTCTTACCCAGAAATGTCTCTACCCAGCCACTGTCTCTACTTTGACTTGCACTTCTGTGCAAACAGGATTAAAATGCCAGTTACAGAATTTAAATTAAAAAAAAAAAAAGTTACATTTAAATAAAATTAGACAAAAATAAAATATTTTCTGACTCTGAAGTAATTTTTTAATTTCATTCTTACAAAATTGATTCATTAAACAACAACATGTTACATCTTTTCAGAGTTTCCATAAAGCAGGAAACAATGTGATGATATTTTTAAGGCCCAAGGTAAGCATCTCTCAATACAAGTCCGAACTGGATTTATGAATCTGAGTAGCACGACACTGCAAAAATGCTAAAATAATAATAATAAATAAAAAAAATTAGATGTAAATGTGCAGCTGAAAAGTTCCTTTATGAAGTGCTAGCTAAACTTGAATAGGTAACTGCTTCTGTCTTCAAACCTGAATCTCCTGTAACAATGGCCATCCTTAAATTTTTATAAGGCATTTTTTATATAGATCAGCTACTGACTAGAGAATCATTGTACTCATGATATTTATGAAAACTTATATAATCTAAATAACATTGTGAATACAGATATAAAGCATATAAACTACAAATTCCTTGACCATATTTTGATCTTGCCAACTAGAGATAGAAGTGTTTGCACCAATTGGAATTAAAGTATGGAGGGAAGAAAACCTAGCAATATAAGTTGCTTTTCAGCCTTTTACAGCTGTTTTCAAAAGGCAGATTTGAATAGAGAGAATTTGATGTAAAACATATTTTAGAAGTATTTTAAGCCTAGCTGTAGCCCTGTTTGTGCCTGAGATGTTTTGGTTTTTTGAAAGTTTTTTCAGAATCTCTTTTCCCAGAGAGTTTTTGGTCAACAAGAGACATGTTTTTCTAACTGTAACCTTTGTTTACATTCCTTTCCCTAAGAGAGACTTCTTCTTGACGTCCCTTTGGTTTTGACCAATGTGATTGAAGAAGTTTGTCTTCCTTTCACCAATTGAGTTCTCTGTAAAATAGTATAAAAGGGAAGAAATCACCGGAAATAAACGGAGTCATTTTCAGCCTTCTAAAGTCGAAGTCTGTGTTGTTATGGTCTTTAACAGCATCACCTAGCAGCATGGAAGAAAAACCATGTCAATCAGCTGAATTTTGGGAGGCTGTAATGGAAATGGTCTAGTACGGGAGTTTGTTTGCTACTGATCTGCTGGGAGGTGCAAAGATGGAAAGGAGGAACATGGGGCTTCTTGCATGAGAGAAGGGCAGCCAAGCAGCAGCTTTGGAGAGCATCTCTCTCATCTAACTTGGTGTGTCACGGTGTCCCCCTAAAGTAGCTG
This sequence comes from Phylloscopus whistleri, assembly GCA_017589585.1. Classification (NCBI taxonomy): domain Eukaryota; kingdom Metazoa; phylum Chordata; class Aves; order Passeriformes; family Phylloscopidae; genus Phylloscopus; species Phylloscopus whistleri. Next base: position 2,104,170 of record JADMLD010000068.1, on the reverse strand, counting down.
AACAAATAGTAACCTTTACCTTCTGCAGTGGTACTGTGGAGTGTGATAGTTCTAATTATTCTGTTAGTTCAGGCTTTAGATAATACGACTACTCCCTCTAAATATATTGCTTGATTATAGCAATTTTTAAGTATAAAACGCATTACTAATTTTGTGTGTATTAAGTGTATAAAATGAGACAGCAGGCTTGGTTGGGTTGAAAATTGACTTTCTTTGCCAGTGTTTACTTTGAAGTGGAAAGGCATTTTGGCTCAGCTGTTGTCGCAAAGATACAAAAGTCTCCTGGCAACTTTAAAAAATGATTAAACACCAGCTAGCAGAGAGGTCTCAGAATACAAACATACACAGGGAAGTGTGGTCAAGTGAGGGCATTTTCAGTGCCTTCTCTCTGGACAGGTTGCATGATCTATGTCACAATCTGTGCTCCTGGGGACATCGAGAGGACAAGGAGAAGAGGTGGCTACTCGTGGTGGGCCTTCAATGTCCTGCAAAGATAGAGCTTGCAGCTTCCTCCCTCACCTTGCCAGCCTGACAGCAAGGGCCTGGTTCCTCAGCCTTTCTGCCCTCTTGCAAGTGATGGCACAGTGGTGCCCATATGTTTAATGAAACAATTGCCCTCTTAGTCATTTCTTCCAAAGAGTCCTTTGAAAAGTGGGAATTTGTAATACTATAAAATGCTACTGCTCTTTGCAGCTGTCAGCTGTAGTGGATCAAGTTATCAGTTTTCTACTGCAAGCCTTTAGTCCTGCTGCCAATGGCGACCTTATATATGGCCATAAATCTTCCTGGAGTGTAATAGAGGTGTACTGCATTTCACTGTAATGGGGTATGTCTTGCACAAAGACAGACAGCATTAGGGATTTTGTGTGTAATAGCCAGTGCTTTGGAATGTCCATGTCAAAACAGAGGATGTCGAGCTCTGGGCTGCAGAAGTCATTGAGACGTATTGCAGTTTTCTATACCTGAGAACTCTGATTTTTTCATGGCAGTGCTGCTCTAGTTCAGGAGTTTGTGGTATTCACATTTATAAACCTTATTCTGAGGTTCTTGCAGCTTTTCTGGTCTGCATGTCAGAAGTCATTCTGGAGAAGATAATTCCATGAACTCAGTTGCTATTACTTCATTTATTTATTTTCCTTTTCAAGGTTAGAAAGAGTTCAATCAAAATGTAAGTCTGACCTTAAAAGTTCCAACTCTTTTGCAAGTACTGGAGTCATAGCAATTTCATAAGGCATTTGGAGAGTCAAAATGCAATAAGTAGCTACTTTGACTCACAGGAGAATCTATTTCCTATCTAAGTAAATTAGAAATATAAGTTGGTTGTTGATCTAACTCTAGGAACTTAAATGGCTTTAAAAAAAGGCCTTTAATTTATTTGCAGTCTTCTGAAAATTAACCCTAAATCTTGAGTTTTTTCATGTGAAAGTCAGTTTCTGGTACTGAACTAAATAGATAATACATCAGTGTTGTGTCAGAGATTTTATTTCAGAACTGTACTGCTATTTCTGAATTTGAATGAATGAAAACTAAATATAGTTAAAATAGCAATGAGCTTTGTCTCACTCATTTATGAATTAAACATAGAGCTGTCACTATTTATGAGCCTAAACAATCCAAAATAGTATTTATTGTTTTGTAGAAATCTGAAAATGTTTAATAAAAGTTCTCACTGGCTCTGATATTCATGGTTGGATGACAGCATCCCATTATTAAATCTCATTCCACCATTTTTGCATTCCAGCTGTAGTCATTTTGGTCAAATTAAATACTGTGGTAAGCAAGTACAATTCCAATGGAGAACTCCAGGTGCTATCCTTATGCAAAATTTCACTTTTTACCCAATGTGTCTCACCTTGCACTGAGCCTGTGTGGCACAAAGACGCTGAGTGGGGAGGAGAGCAGAGAAATTATAGAGAGTAAAAGAAGAGCAGACTTGATAATAGCCTTCAGCTTGCTTTTTGTTGTTGCTCTTGTCAGCTCACTTTTATGAAAAGATGTTATATATTAAGAATTTGCTCCTATCACTGAGTTTTTTAGCTCAAAATGTATTCTGTGTGTTCACATACATGTGAATACATATCTTGTCCTACAGCTCACAGCAGTAAAAATAGACCAATTTGGATACTTTGTTGTCATTGTTGATTTTTCTTGGAATTGCACAACCTTTTTTGCAATTTTGTTTATATCAGTGTGATGATGCAAAAATCTATCCTATATGACTATAGAGCATACAAAAATAAGTCACATCAGATAATGCATACAAAAATTATGCCCATAACCACAAAGATCCAGCCTCTTTTCTAATCCACTTTCCACCGTTCCTTTCCCCTAGAAACGGAGGTATAATGCTTTCCTTCTCTGTCCCTGAGGACAAAATTAGGGCTCTTGCTTTTTCTTCTTTCCACCTTTTCTGTATCTAGGTAAATGCAAGGAGAGAAGAATAAAGGCAGAATGATACCAGGACTGAAATTGAGGGCATGGCTATGAGTGTTAACCCTGGAGCCAGCAGGGTTAAGGGTTTCAGGTTCCTTCACTCGGGTGTCCTGTACGACACAAACACGTGCTGCAGGCTGCAAGGCGGGTGGTGAAGGGAAAGGCTGCATGCAGGGGGAAAGAGGAGTGATTCAGTGACCAGAGAGAGCAGGTCACAGCAATGGATGAGGCAGGCTGTCAGTTCAATACTGGATACAAAAACATCTGTGATTGTTCCTGTCTTCAGCCCTAACAAGGTTTCTAAACTCTAATGGAAAAGTTTGGGTTCTGTGAAGACGGTGTTTAAAAATTGTCTGGAGCTGTGAATGCTTGCAGAACCATCCCCTGACAAGTCTGTTTCAAAAAGATTCTTACGAATTCTTTCAAATCGTTTCCTGGAACGTTTAAAGCTTAAATCCATGACCTGCTTCATCATAAGAGTTGCACTTCTTTCTTCATTTCCAGAAGACATAAAATACCTACTATTTGCATCAGTTTTCAAAAATCTAAGTTCTGAAGAAAGTCAAGACTCATCTGGACCTCTGAATCCATCTGTTGCATCCTGTACTTCCCATTACCATAATTTTTCTTCAACTGAGAAAAGTATTCATAATATCATTTCAGTGAGCCTTTTTACGGTATTTTTTATAATGAAAATCATCAAAGCCATTGCAATTGTTTCTTTTCCAGTGTTTAATATTTGACTGCTGCACCCACCACCCAGCTCCACAACCCTTTGCCTGTAGCATTTGTTTTTCAGACTGGATGAATAAAATTTTAAGAAATTTCACCATTGTCCTATGTTTCAGGATTTTTAACTTGAATTTATCACATAATATTTTGTGCAACTTATATTTAAATGCACCTCTATATTCATTTTCTGCCACTTCTAGCAAGGGAATATCCTGTTGTATAAAACATGCAAACTTTTAATGATACACGTTGGAAACCAGAGTTCATAGACTCTAAATGCTGATCTGTATCTTGGAATTCCACAGATCAGAGTGCCAGCTGCTTGGAGAGCATTTCTGAACAGTAACATGTTTGCTCTGGTTCAGTTTTCTCAGCTGTTTGTTACGTTTTCTGTTTAATTTAGTAGGAGTTTTATAAAGTTAATTCAGAGAAAGCCGATCAGGTGAGAAAGGTAAGAAAGGTGACTGAACTGAAGCTATTCCTCAGCCTCTGAAAAGACTCATCTTGCACACTGCAAAACTGTAGTAGATGCACAGCCTAGCATGGGTAACCACAACCTGTGTTAGATGGTGTTCACAAAAGGTAGTTTAGAGCCAATAAGGTCCTGTCAAGGCATCAAAGAATGTGTAGTACAGCCATGCCTCCAGAGACCAGTTTGCTTTTCATAGTCTGGCTCACTGCAAAACATTAGATTTCTTCTGGTTTGGGCTGCCTTTGTGGAGTACAGCGATTACAGCCTTATGTGCATAAGGCCCATGGAAATGTGTGCTGCTTCTTGCTGCCTTCTGTTTCTATTGTTAATAATAAGCAAGGAGCAAAGCTGTTTGCTAAGGTTTCCCTATTGAATACTGTGACCCTTAATTTGGATGCCCACTATTTAAGTAGATTATCTTAACTGAAACATATTCTGTCTGCTCTAAGTATTTTGTAAACTGAAAACCCTCATAGTTTGCAAATAAAACTGGCCTCTCTGAAGGACAGTGTAATTTTAATTATATGCAGGTTTGGTTCTGATCCCACTGAGGGACCAGACTGGCCACTCTATTTGGAGCCAGGCAAATTGGCTTCTTAAGAACACATTTCACTTCAACACTGAAAAGAGTCTCTTGTGGGCAAAATGGTTCAGGTTCCCTTGTTAAAGTTTATTGTACTGTTTGGCAAAATTTGTCTACTTTTATTCATATCTGATGTCACAGTAGAATTTACGGTGAGGAAAACCAAAATATATCACACAGCAATAAAAGAAAAAAATCAGAAAATAAATGGATATTTTTCTTTTTTTTTGTTTTACAGAATATTGCAACACTTTCACACTACTGCTGAGGATTACACCATCATTTTCACATCTGGATGCACAGCTGCACTTAAACTGATAGCAGAATCATTCCCTTGGATACCTGAAGGCACAAAGCAACCCAGCAGTCGATTTTGTTACCTAACTGACAGCCACACATCTGTGGTTGGTATGAGGGGCATAACTGCTTCAATGAATGTCTTGTCAGTTCCAATAAAACCAAAGGAAATGTTGTTAGCAAAAAGCAGGTTACCAGCTGAAGAACAAAACTGCACAACACCTCATCTATTCTCTTACCCAGCTCAGAGCAATTTCTCTGGTACCAAATATCCCCTTTCATGGATACAGGACATAAAATCTGGAAAACTCTGCCCCATCAAAATACCAGGGAAGTGGTTTGTTCTACTAGATGCAGCCTCATATGTGAGCAGTTCTCCATTAGACCTGGGAGTTCACCAAGCTGACTTTATCCCCATCTCATTCTATAAAATCTTTGGATTCCCAACTGGTTTAGGAGCATTACTGGTAAACAACAGGATTGCTCCCCTCTTGAGGAAAACCTATTTCGGAGGTGGAACTGCAGCTGCCTACCTCGCAGGAGAGGATTTTTATTTCCCAAGGAAATCCATAGCAGAAAGGTAAGGCTTTGTTTAACAAAACAGGATTTTTTGCTGATACTGTTTGCATCAGACAAATGTCTCAGCCTTGGCTTATGCACTGGGCTGTGTGCTTTTTATGCAGTTGGGTAGGTATTTCACATCTAACTCAGTTTGTCTTGTTCTTTTTTCCTATCCAAAGAACATCATCTCAAATATCTACCTTCCTTTCCTGATCTAGTTTGCCAAAACTGCTAAAAATATAAGGCTTCATTCAGTGACATAAAGATCAATCCATGCATTTTTTAATTTGTATTTAAGATGCCTCAGTGCAAACTTGATTTGTTTTTGAAACTCTGCACCCAAAACAGCCAGAGCAAGGTTGATCACACAGTGTAACTACCCTCAGTGATATTGCAAAGTTAAGTCTATGTATTTCCCTGGAAATGTGCAATGCTTTGCCCTCAAGACAAACTTTATGAGAATAACAAGTTTAGTAAAATACATTACCTACAACAAATACTTGCAGTGCTCTTATTCCTTGACTGAGGTTCTGAAGTAGCTCTGAAGATCTCCTAGAGAAAATAGAGGACACCTAAAGGAGGTCAAACATCCACACATAAGAAAATGCAGGGCAGTAAGATGAGCTTCACCAGTTCCTGAACACACTGAAGTGCCACTCTTAGTGATGCTTGGTCTCTCTGTCCCTCTCCTTCATGTCAGCAACAACTTACATAAATGCAGTAATGGCTCTTTCTTCCTGTCTCACATCTGCATAATGCTAGAGATCAGCATTTCATCACAGGATCATAGAACAGTTTGGGTTGGAAGGGACCTTAAAGATTGTCTAGTTCCAGCCGCCCTGCTGTGGGCCCAGACACCTTCCATTAGACCAGATTACTCAGAGGCCCATCCAGCCTGACCTTGAACACTTGCAGGGATGAGGCGTTGAGGAACTTCTCTGGGCAGCCTTTTCCAGTGCCTCACCACCCTCACATTACAAAAGTTCTTCCTCATATCTAATCTAAACCTTCCCCCTTTCTGTTTGAATTTCCCTTTGTCCTGTCAATATACACCCTTGTAAAAAGTCTCTCTCCATTTCTCTTGTAGGCCTCCTTCAGGTACAGGGAGGCTGCTGTAAGGTCTTTCCTGAACTTTCTCTATTCCATGCTGAACAATCCCAGTTCTCTCAGCATGTCTTTGTAAGACAGGTACTTCGGTCTGCTGAGCATTTTCATGACCCTCTTCTGGACTCACTCGAGCAGATCCATTTCCTTCCTATGTTGGGTGCTCTGGAGCTGGGTGCAGCACTCCAGGTGAAGTCTCACGAGAGCAGAACAGAGGGGCAGAATCAACACCCTCAAGCTGCTGGACACACTGCTTTGGATGAATCCCAGAACATGGTTGGCTTTCTGGGCTGCCAGCACACTCATTGCTGATCTTCTCATATTGATCTTCTCATTAATCAATACATCCAAGTCCTTCTCCCCAGGGCTGATGTCCATTCATTCTCCACCCAGCCTATATTTGCATTTGGGTTTGCTCTGATCCATGTGCTGGACCTTTTACTTGGCATTATTGAGATTTATGATGTTCGCACATGTCCACCTCTCAAGCCTGCCAAGGGCCCTCTGGCATCCCTTCCCTTTGGTGTCAACTGCACCACACAGCTTGTTGACATTGTCAAACTTGTTGAAGCTGCACTCAATTCCACTGCCTACAGTGCTGGCAAAGATGTTGAATAGCATCAGTCCCAATATCAGCCCCTGAGGAACACCTCCTGCACTGGTCTCTACTTGGACATCGAGCCATTGGTGGCAGCTCTTTGGATGTCATCATCCAGCCAATCCATCTACTCATCCACTGAGTGGTCCATCTGTCAAACCCATGTCTGTTCAGTTTAGGAGCAAGGGTGTCATGCAAGACAGTGTAATGTGCTTTCCACAAGTTCAGGTGGATGACGTCACTTGCTCGTCCCTTATCCACCAATGCTGTAGTGCCATTGTAACAGGCCACCAAGTATGTCGGACGTGGTTTGCCCATAGTGAAACCATGTTGGCTGGCAGAAATCACCTTCTTATTTAACATGTGACTTAGCATAATTTCCAGGATTATTGCTCCATTTTCTGGCTGGGCACCAAGGTGAGACTAATGAACATGTAGTTCTCCAGGTCTTCCTTTCCTCCCTTTTTAAAAGTGGGGATTCCAGTCAGTGGGAACTTCACCTGACCTCCATGACTTCTCAAATAAAGTGGCTTAGCAACTTTGTCCACCAGTTCCCTCAGGACCCACAGATGCATCTTATCAGATCCCATAGACTTGCTCACCTTCAGGTTCCTTGGATGGTCTCAAACCTGTTCTTTTCCTACAGTGGTCCATTCCTCATTCTTCTAGTTCTTGCCTTTCCATTCTGTGACTTGGGCAGTGTGGCTGGAGCACTTGCTGGTCAAGACAGAGGCAAAAAAGTTATTGAATACTTCAGCCTTCTCCATATCCTGGATAACCAGGTGTCCTGATCCCTTCTGGAGAGAGCCCACACTTTCCTTAGTCTTCCTTTTACTACCATTGTACAGTTTTTTCTGTTTCCTTTGATGTCCCTGTCCAGATTTAAGTCTCTCAGGGCTCTACCTTTCCTAGCCTGATGCCTAGCAGCTCAGACAACCCCTCTGTGTTCCTCCCAGGCTACCTGTTACTGCTTCCACCCCCTCCAGGCTTCTTTTCTGTGTTTTGGTTTGTTCAGAGGCTCCTTGTTATCCATGCAGGCCTCCTGGCATTTTTGCCTGACTTCCTCTTTATTAGGATGCATCATTCCTAGGCTTGTAATAGATGACCCTTGAATCTTAACCAGCTCTCGTGCCTCACCCTTCCATGGTTTTATCCCATAGTATTCTAACAGATATGAAATACTTATTGATAAATATATATATATATATATATATAATTATAATTACAGACCTTGGGAAAGGCTAGTGGTGAAAAGGGAAAATGGTAATAAAAGCCCTTAATTCCTTTCAATTGTTCATGGATGTGTATTCAGAAGCATGATGTCCTGAATCCCCCATGATGTCAATGTCTGACCTTTCACTGTATGCAAAATGACACTTCATGTGTTTGCACCTCTTCTGGGTGTGTGCTCTGAGTGCTGCTGGGCGTGGCTGGTTGTGGACTGGTAAATGCAGAGGCTGGCTGCATTCACCTGGCTCTTGATGTACAAGGCCATGCATTATTTCTGAATTGGATGTTGGTACAGTAATGTCCAGGTAATCTTTTAATATAGAAATAAAAAGAGCAGGGAAGCGTCATTCAGACCTCTGTTTCTGATTTTTCAAACCAAAAAGGCTTTGAAGTGCAACTCTTGCTGAAATTCAGGATGACAGGATATAGAAATCATGGGATCCCAGGGTGCTTCTGCATCATCTGCAAGCCGAGGATAAAACTCCCTTTAATTTCACCTGGCCAGTCTCTAGTTTCCAAGCAGCAGCTTTTTTAGAGGTAATTGATACATGACTCCTCAGATTCCATAGTAGATAAAAAATATCTGAAATGTGTTTTAGATCTCAGTTCTGCTTCTATACTTTCTTTAATTAAGAAGAGAAAGGTATGTGGGGGAACCTGGAGGGGTACTCCATTTCTGGTATCTTTTTCAAGAGTTTTCAGAAGTTAACTAATTATAAACCTTTCAGGTATCTGAGGCTCCTGCTGTTTCAAGGGCTTTTTTTCCTGAGTTCAGAAGAAGGGCCTGCTTTAACCCTCTTGTACCACAGAGTTAGAAACAAAGGAAATTGACTTCTAAGGCTGGGTACACAATGTGTAATCTTGGTATGAGGGATTAAAACTAAAATAATCGAAACTGACAGCTGGATACTAGTTGCCATTAAACACCAAAGTGTCATGCAGACAGTCTAAGTCATTGTTCATAGGTCAATATTTACACTTGGCCTCATCTGATCCTTTGGTTGTTATTTGAAAAGCCAATATTTAAAAGTTCATGTTTAGAGCATTACTGATGCGGTCCATAATTTCTCATGAACTGTGGAGACTTAAAGCTCTGCCTGGAGAGGCTTGAAGTTTTCAAAAATAGGTCAGGAATGAGGATAACTTTCTTGAAGAGTAAAAACAACATGTTTGTTGCATTGACATTCTCAATCAATGTGATTCAAGCTGTATTACATTTATGCTTACATATATTACCTGTTATGTTTTTAAAGTGTTTTTCTGATAATAAAATACAGGCAGGGCAGTCAGGAACAGAACTACTACACTTCAAATGAAATGCCAGGTCACCATGGCCAGAGTTAATACAGTTACTTACCTGGTGTTTCCATTTCTTTGCTAACCTGGGACATTATCTGTCACATAAACAGCAGCTCTAGTCAGGTTTTATCCTTGCCGTATTGTAGGGAACCTCCGTCCTCATAGACATCCTCTGGCAAAGGCCCTGAGTAACCTGCTCCAGCTGGACATACTTTGTGCTGGAGGTGGGAACTGAGATTCCCAGGGGTCCTTTCCAGCCTCTGTGCTTCTGTGATTGATTTTGTGCACCTCTCCCAAGCTCCATCTGCATTGTCTCTTAAGATGTGTCTTTGTAATTCCAAAAGGTTTTAATTTTCTTCTTTTTTAAAAAATGCTTCTTTACAGTGTGTGATTAGTATTAGGCTTGAATGCACTGAAACATGTCATTTCATGTGGTAATTCATAAGGAAACTTGAACTCTAGCAAATGTCATTGGAGAAGGGGATTTGAATATATGTGTCTGAGTACCACTAGCAGGAGGTATTCCCCATTCGCACATAATCCAAGAGCTGTGTACTAAGAAAATAGCTTTTTTGGAGTCAAGGTGAAACTTAAGTGGAAACATGTAATGAGATACAGTTTATCCATCTTTCCTTCCCAGGACTGTCAAAATAGTTGCCATCTTTCTTAATAGATACAGCTTTTGCTGGTGTTTCTTTTACTTTATTTTGTTGTTCCTGCTATATAAATTAATGTACTGCAGTCTCTTTTACATTTCTTTAATACCCTTAAATCACTTCCACATTTTCCCATTTCATGTTAGTAGCCAATCTTCCCATCTCAAGTTTTAAAATCATGTTTATTGTATTTTCATCCTTGTATCAAACAGCTTGACAAATTACTATTATCATTCAAAAATCTAGCCTCATTTCCCATGTTTTTTTTTTTTTTTTTCCTGCGCAGCATGAGATAATAAAATAATATGATTATGGATAGCAAGAATTCAGCGATAAAATATTCATCATCTGCCCTATTTTTCTTTTGTATCTGGGAGTGCTATTCAGAATCTGATCATCCTGGAATTTATGACTAAGGGAAAAGGAGTTGTTGTGTTATTTGTAAATTGGGTATCTGCTGTTCTATGTTCATTTCCAAATGCATTTTCAAAAGCTTTGGAAATCCAGATGACATTACTTTGTCTCTGATGAGTTTTAGTGACTCTTGCCTCTGCTGCTTGAATAATTTGACAATCCCAAAGCAGCACCCAGAGTTTTGTAGTCTTTTATGCATTGAACTTAGCCACAGCAGGTTTCTTTATTCTGATCCCTGGGACATCTCTGCGCATGCTTATGCAGTGTATACTGACATGGTTTGGGTCCTCTGTTGCATTCTGGGTTTGTGTGTGCTGAGGGGAAGGGAAGGAAGCGAGGAATGGAAAATAGCAGCAGAAAGCTAGGGATGAAAATTAGGATCCAAAGAGCTGGAGCTGAGACAAAATCCTGAGTCTGGGTAGTGGGTATGCAGCAGCTTGAGAATCCTTTGGCAGATAAACCTGATCTGCTTGAAGCAATCTCTTTAGCACGATTGTTTCTGTCAGCATAGAAAGAAAGAACATACTGACAGGTGCTGGCTTATTCCATAGAAGCTCTTAATAATGCTGAGAAATCACCTAGGGCCTGGGCTGTGCTGAGAAGAGCACAGTCTTTCTGTGCAAGCTCACCTTGCAGTCTGGCATATGCTCATTGGCTCCGCACATGAGGACTCTGGCGATCTGCCCACAATTACTTTAATGCGGTAAGTGGACTTAAGTATCACCCTGTCAAAAAACACATTCTGTTTAAGCATTTTGCTACGCTTCTTTGGCATTTTTGTCATGTTTAGAGAACTCCAAACAGGGCCATTTATGGGAGAATTTCCAAATCTGTAAATTTCCTGAAAAATCACCCTTTAAAAAAGCAGTGATGGATTTCAGATTAGATACTTCAGAAGTGACAGGGGTCTTCATCTAATTTCTAATGGCTGTTTGCACCATGAGAATGGCTTCTGCACCTGGCACACCTTTTGCAGCCACTGACAGGGACTTGTAAGCCTGGACAGGGAACAAGACAGTGAACAAGTCTCTTCTCTCTCTCAGTTCCCAGTGCCACCCTGTCCTGCAGAGATGAGATGCCAAAGGTCATTGAGAAAAACTGTGTTGGACTCTCACTCAGCTGTGTCTAAAACACAAAGTCCTTTCATTTGACTGATAGAACTTAATTCTGACAACTTTTAGTAGTGTTTTTCAGAACCAGAGCTGTGGAAAAATAAAAGGATAAGTGTAAGAAGTTTCAAATAACCAGCTACTCTTTCCCTTCTCTGCTGAAGTGTTAAGTATCTGCTGGCAAGCTTCATGCAGTCTGTTTTGCTACCTCTCAGGACATCCAAGGTGGCAGTTGACATTTGCTATGTTTTTCTGCCAGCCATCACTGCAGCCAGCCAAATTCTTCAGTATTTGATGCAAAGGAGTTTTACTCTTTTTTTTTTTTTTTTTTTTTTTTTTTTTTTTGTTCCAAGTCCCACCATTAAGAAGGCATTAGTGTGTCATTTTGCAGTCTAATCCTCCAGGTGATTTTTTCAATACTGAAGTGTTTAATTCCCCAGCATAGTCAGAACAAACTGAAAATTGTACATCAGTGACCCAAATGGTATCCTGAGGGGATCACTTTTGATCTTCATTCACCATGGGATTCACCTTAAATTGCCGAATCTGGGATAAACTGAAAGCAGTGCACATGATAAATTCTTGTAGAGCACAACCAGACACTTGAAAATATGCTTGTTAACTTGAATTAGTGTGCAGTCATCCAAACAGAAACAATAAGATCGGTAAAACTTTGAAGAGGCAATACAGTTGGCAGACATGGCTTCTGTTAGTCAGCCAGCCCTATTTCTATTCATTTGCACACTCCTGGAGTGTCCAATACCAGCAATCTACATCACTGTCTTGGTTTGGAGAGACAGGTATCTGCTAGGGAAAGCTGGAGCTCCCCTTGGAATAAGGAATGTAAACCCCCTCCCTCCAAATTGTTATAATTTTGCAATTAGGGGCTTTCGGGCAAAGGTGTGGGAATAGGAATAACAGTTCTTTACTAAGGATATTAAAAATACAAATGTAGCAGTACAAAAAAAAAAAAAGGCAAGCTAACAAAAGTCCTAGAAACTCCGACAGAAATACCACTTGACACCCTGTTGATCAGGGTGTTGGAAGCAGTCCAAGTAAATCCTCCTGGATTAACAGATGTGGTTCTGTTAGAGTAGAGATGATCCTGTAGAAAGGGTCCAGTTGTGGTGAGATGGGTCCAGTCTTCCTCCAGAATCCAGTGGAAAACAGGATACTTGGTGTTCCTGTCTCTCAATTTTTATGTAGATGGGAACGGTTGGCTCCCCCCACTGGGTGGAGCATCTCACAATGGGATGATGTAATGTTTTCAGTGCTTGGTGAGCCTTAATGACCCATTAACAGAAGATATCCCCTGGAGGAAGGGCAAGTAGTGGAAGAGATAAGGAACATTACTCCATCTGGTTTTAACAGCTGGTCCATTATCAGAAGGCACCCGCCCCCTCCCCCTTGGAGTTATGAGGAATGGGCTATACAAGAGATAAAGGAAACACCTCCCAAAACAGTTTGAACAGATGGAAAATAGAATAAACATTTTTGATTACATATTGCAACCCAAGATGAGTACAGAAGTAAATACAGAAGGAGGGGAGGCAGTGGGAGGTAGTGGATTTTGCACACTTTTTGTTCAGCATAATGAAATCAATTAAACCCAGAAACACAAAGGATTTTTTAATTGTACCGTGGATTCTCTTACTTGGAAGTAGGCTGATTCAACTAACGACATTTCCTCTTTTGTTTTGCAATGCCATTGAAAGCCAGTAGAAATCATGGGCCCAGTGTAGCCATATGTCTAATGTAGGAGAAGGGAATACAGGTGAGCTTGCCCCTGATAAGTAACAGCTGTGTTAATTACCCAATACAGCCTCACCCCCAATGAGTCACACCTATAGCCAGTAAAGATAAGTGTGATAAAAGGGAGTGGGTTAGCTAGTGAGGGGGAATCATAGAGGAGGAACCTTGAGGAAGAGGGAATGAGAGGATTGAGAAGGATCCTGGGGAGATAGAATCACTGCTGTGAGGTCAGTCTGGGTCTGCAGTCACAGTCTAGCTAGGTAAAAGCCTGCATTCAGAGTCTGCCAACTGATACCTGCAGTCAGAGTTTAGCAGGAAATACCCAGCAGTCAGAGGCTGCAAGGGAAACACAGTAGGAGCTTGCTGCAGCCAGAGTCAGTGAATAGTTGGAGTCAGGATGGCTGAGCTGTACAGAGGAATAATCCAGGACCCTTTTCATGCTGTGATAAACAAGAAGTCTGTGTGATGGTTAATTTCTACCCTCTAACAAGGGGGCTGCTGCAACAGCCTACCACAGAGAGGCACATATTACATCAAGACCAATCTGTATTGTTGGGAAACTCCATCTCACTATGTGAATGGGACCAAATTATTGATATATTAAATAAACCTTATAAACTGTGTCTTGGGTTATGGAATCTAAACTGTGTATTCTATTTTCATCTGCTGAGAGCAGTTGAGAAATTGTTCTTTATCTCTTGTAACTCTGAAAGGAGAGGGGCGGGTGCCTTTTGATAATGGCCCAACTGTTAAAACCAGGTAGGGCATTGTTTCTTATCTCTCTTCACGATGGGCCATTAAGACTCCCCAGGCTGTTTTCTTCCTCAAGCTGTTCCCTTTCCCAAAATATACCCACATTCCATCATCCTATTGTGAGATGCTCCACCCAGTGTGGGGAGCCAACCATTCCTACCTGGATAAAACTGGGACCCCAGAAGAGGAACTCTCTCTTGCTTCACCCAATTACCGGAGGAAGACTGGACCCTTCTCACCATCACCGGACCCCTTCTCACCACCTCTGGACCTTTTTGGCTTCAGGATCATCTCTACTTCAACAGAATCACATCTGCCACTCCAGGAAGACTTACTTTTGGACTGCTTCCAACACCCTGACCAACAGGGCGTCAGGCTGTAGCTGACTCTCTCAGGGCTTTCCAAAATTGTTGTTTGTTTGTTTGCTGGTTTGGTGGGGTGGCTCTGTTTTCTTCCTACCACATTTGTATTATTGATATTCCTAGTAAAGAACTGTTATTCCTATTCCCAAATCTTTGCCTGAGAGCCCTTAATTGCAAAATTATAATTTGGCGGGGGGTGAGGGGTTTACTTTTCTCCATTCTAAGGGAAACCCCAGTTTCCCTGGCAGATACCTGTCTTTCCAAATCAAGACAAACTGTTAGATAGCTGCAGCACATTCCTTTTTAAAAAGAGAAATGTGGAGCTCTTTGTAAAATGCATTTTTCTTAAAATATAAAGTGTTTTGAGATGATAGTAAGGAAAAAGGGAATTCTAGTTTATACCAGGATTTAATTTTGCCTTTGATTAAATACAGTAAAAATTTTGCTTGAAGCAGGATGTATCTTTTGTAGTCATTGTGGCTAATAAGGTGACGTAACATAGTTTTACCCTATGGAGTTCTTGTGCTCAAACTTAGAATCAAACCTTTTCTCTAATACTTCTCTAAAAGGCTTTGTGAATTTCTCGCACCAGTTATTGTGACTTTACAGAATTGGTTTTCTGCTGATAAATTGATGACACATTATGTTATTATTATGTAATTATGTTATGTAGATTTTACATTTGTGATTGATTAACCTGTTTGATATATGAGGAAAAATAATGGTAACTTTTTTGGCATAAAAATCATTCTTTTTTTTTTTTTCACCATTTGTACTGTATACTTAAAATGTCGTGATGTTGGATATAAAAGGGTTGAAACTGTCTTTTTGACCCAGATGGTATTTACAATATACAAGTTCTATTGAATTAATGTTAAGGGATTGATTTACTTCAAAGTGCAGGAATTAAAGCTTTTTCCCTCTCTTTTTACCTCGGGCAGTTCTCTGTAACAGGAATTGCTGTAAATACTCCACGGTATAGTATATAATTAGTATAA
This sequence comes from Phylloscopus whistleri, assembly GCA_017589585.1. Taxonomy (NCBI): domain Eukaryota; kingdom Metazoa; phylum Chordata; class Aves; order Passeriformes; family Phylloscopidae; genus Phylloscopus; species Phylloscopus whistleri. The sequence continues at coordinate 2,088,817 of JADMLD010000068.1, read as the reverse complement.
TGCTCTTTATTTGACTTCTGAAGTCTCAGAGACAAAAGTATAAGCTAAGGCAGACATATGGAAGAGCTGTAACTACTACCAGGGGGTCAATTTAGATATTTAACATTATTTTAACCTAGTTTTTTATGTGCTCTAAATTCTCTGGCATGTGTGTTTGTGCTTAAGTACTTTCTGAAGTGATGCTGAAATTGTTCTGAGTTGGCTGCTGCACAGAACTTCTGTTTTGGTGAGTAAATGAGTCGAAACTGCAGGATTCTGCTGTGCATGGCTGCCCTGCCCACCCAGTCCTTCTGCCAGCTGGCCGGACTTTGCACTGCAGGCAAGGACACCCAGGTCCACATGTGGATTCAAGACTCATATGCATGCATGCTCACAGCTGTGAAGATGTAATTTAATTTCCCATGTGTGGATCAGAGCTGAATGCCACATGGCTCTCTCAGTGTCCAGGTAGAGTAAAGCAGAGCAAGACTGTGAGCCCCACACCAATCCATTTGCTAGGGCTGATGGTGAGCTGCTGCCTTTGCAAGTGCAGCTCCATGACAAGCCAGGGGTGCCTCTCCAGAAACACACACCTGAGGAGCAAGGTTGTCTGGCTGCACAAACCCTGGATTTTGAATCCTCTTGGCTTCAACAGTTTTGTCATTTTTCTGTTGAAGCCTTTCCTGTTGAAACAACTCAGACTTAGGAGATAGGCCTGTGTTGGGTTTTAAAAAGAGTAATGCACCACAGTGGAAATTGTGGGGAGGGGAATCTGTTTTCCAATTCAGAAAAGGACTGAAGTATATGTATTTCAGGCAATCTCTGGTTCAGAAACTTCTTGAGCTTTAGCAGGGACATCAGCTTATACCTTAAGTCGAATAAGTTTATGCTAGTTTCATTGGTGTATTTCTGTATGGAAACTTTTGGAAGCAAAACTTTTAGGAAATACTTATGTTCTGCCTTCTCACAGCAGTTCCAGTTCCCATGCTAATTGTATGGATTTAGTTTATTCTTTTTGTGGGCAGAGGAAGGCATAGTGAAGTGCTGGGCAATTAAAATCACTGGCAGAATGCCGTCCAAATTTAGTTTCTCCAAAATGGGATGGGACTAGGTAGTTTCCTTTAACATTTTATCCTTAATGGAAATAGTCATTATACAATGAAGAAGTATGCTTCTCTAATAGAAACTGCTGCTAAGGTTATGTCAGGAAATTCCTGACCACAAATGCTGAAACATCTCCTCTATTATAATGTACTAATGCATTGTACTGTCATTAATTAATGTTAATAATTCTTCTTTACTTTTATTTGCCCATTTCTTGCTTGCCCAGAAAGAAGGGACTAAAAATCAGTGGGTTTCAGCATGATGTGCATGGATCCCTTGAGATCCATGAACTCACTGTAGAAGCTCCAGCAAAGGAGGCTAAGACACCTCCATGTGGCAGGCATATCGTGTGGCAATTGCAGATTTGATCTTTTGAAAGAGATCTTCACCTTCACTGATTCCCCCCCCCTACTTTGGTGACTTCCTTCCACTCAGAATCATGCTTCTAAAATCCTTTTGGAATGGTATTGTTAATCAGACTTACACTTGTCATTATCATAAGAGATGTCTTATCATTTAAGAAAAGGATATGTTTTTCCAGTCTAAATGACATGAGAATGCAAGAGAGCAAGCTGAAATGCCATAAAGGTTTGTCTGTTTATAGCAGAAGACCTACAGAAGTATCTTAAATTTAGTGACTCAGAGTGTGTGGATTCTTATTTGATACCCATATTATTTTATATTTTATTTATAGCTAAGCTAGAGGGTGCTACTTCTTAAAAACAGCTTAGTGTTCACTACCTTCCTAGTGGTAAAAAAAGAGATATATAGAAAAAGAGTAGTTCACCTGTTCGGATGACACCACTCAACCTAGTATTTGAAGATTACAAGTACAAGCACGGGTTTGGTCTAGGCTCTTTTTTTCATCTTCTTACTAGTCAAATATATGCAAGAGTGCATCTGGTAGTTGTGCTCTTGGGAACCCGTGAAAGAAACATCTACAGGCTTCTCAAACAGATTTAATTTAGAAGAAAAAGGAAAATATTGATGCTCTTGAGAAAAAAGGGGGTTTACAGTCTTTCTTAACTTTCACGTGTAAGCAACAGTTTCCAAAAATGCACAGATTTGATTAAACACTTGGCTGTCACATTTGTGTCTGTTAATGTTCAATTAAAAAATTCATAGGGAATCTCTAGCATGATAATAATCTACTTTTTTAATATCTAGGCATTTATATTATCAAGTAACATCTGCTATGGCTTAATAACTGTGTCAAATGACTGCAACAGCTTTATTTTTAGTGAATTTAATGATAAGAAATTTTAGAGTTACAGCAGGCAAAGTATGCTGAAAAGATTTCATCTCCTATTTCGTACTTTATGGCAGACATTTTGCCATTATGTTTTCAGGCTGTACTCTGAAGTGGCCCTTTTTTTTTAATTGTTGCCGATGCTAGCAGTCTTAAGCTCAGCAATATAGATTGCATGGATTTTCTCCATAACATTCACTGCTAAAAAGTGGTCAGCATGAATCTAACTCTTGTTATCGCTCATATTGGCTTTATATTAGTAGTGTCTTGATTGATCTTAAGTTAGCTACACTAATATATGACCAGTTTAAGTGGGAAAAATGGTGTGATGATTTTGTCAATGGCAGATCTGGCAAAGTTTGTCCTCTTAAGCAAATCAATGAATTGATGCCAAGTAACAGGAACCCAGTTAACCCTTCCTAGAAAAGGAAGTATTTTTTTAAATTTTTTTTCTGCTGTCAGTATATGAATGAAGGCAACTGCCTTGAAGCTTTCATCAGTATTAAAAAAGGGTGTTGTTCATGTCGTACTGTATTTTGGTCTTGAATTTTCTGTATATACATTTTTCTATGTTTTATCATGATGGGTTAATTTAGAAGGACAGTTTTAAAATAAATAGCCAGAGTTCTTGTTAGCCTAGATTTTTTGACTTGTCTTAAGAAAGATAAAAGATAAACCTTGTATGACCTTTTATCCAATTAAGTAAAGCATGTGTACACATATAAGGAATCACAGAATATGCTGAGTTGGAAGTGACCCACAAGAGTCATTAAGTCCATCTCCTGGCCCTGTCACACATGTGCTTGAGAGCATTTTCCAAATGCTTCTTGAACTCGGGCAGCCTTGGTGCTGTGACTATTTCCCTGGGGAGCCTGTTCCAGTGCTCAACCACCCTCTGAGTGAAGAAACTTTTCCTGATATCCAACCTAAACCTCCCCTGACACAACTTCAGGCCATTCTCTTGGGTCCTGTCACTGGTCATCACAGAGAAGAGATCAGTGCCTGCCCCTCGTCTTCCCCTCATGAGGAATTTGTAACTGTGATGAGGTCTCCCCTCAGTCTCCTCCAGGCTGAACAGACCAAGTGACCTCAGCTGCTCCTCATTTGGCTTCCCCTCCATGCCCTCCACCATCTTTGTTACCATCCTTTGGATGCTCTCTGACAGCTTAATATCTTTTTAATATTGTGGCACCCAAAACTGCACACAGAATTCAGTTTGAGGCTGCCCCAGAGCAGAGCAGGACAATCCCCTCCCTGTCCCCACTGGTGATGCTGTGCCTGATGCCCTCCAGGACAGGCTTGGCCCTCCTGGCTGCCAGGGCACTGCTGACTCATGGTCAGCTTGTCACTGACCAGGACCCCCAGGTCCCTTTCCATGGCACTGCTTCCCAGCATCTCCTTCCCCAGTCTGTCCATACATCCAGGGTTGCCCAATGCCCAGCATAGAATCTAGCACTTTCCTGGATTTTTGAACTTCATACAATTGGTGATTGTCCAGTCCTCTAATTTACTGAGATCTCTCTGCCTTCATGGGAGTCAACAGCTCCTTCCAATTTTGTGTCATTTGTGAACTTGCTTAGTATCCCTTCCAGTCCTTCATCCAAGCAATTTATAAAGGTACTGAAGAGCACAGGGCCTAAAACAGAGCCCTGCACAACCCATCTTTCACTGCCAGATGCCAGTATGTAGACACCAAGTTACCTCTAATAATTTTAATGATAAACATTGGTAACATTTTTCTAGTATAGTTCAAATCACATCTCTGTGTGACAGAAATCTTTCAAAATAAGGTTTTTACACATCAGATACTTTAGTATGGCTCTTTTCTGGGACTACATGTACTGTCCTAGCAAGGGTGTTGTGTGCTAAAAGCCTAGCAAGAGCCTTTGCAGGCATTCAAAAGCATGACACCGTAAATGTGAATAGCATAAGCACTCTGGAAGGAGAGTGATAGAGCTGCTGTGTAGAGGCCTGTGGACCCAATTCAACAGGAGACCTTCGGTTACATTCCTTATGCCAAATTTAATTAATTTTAATCAAGTGAATAGATTTTTTTAAAAGTACATGGATCTCACTGACTCTCCATCTAGACATTTCTAGATGGTTTTCCTAGGCAGATTGCTGCAGAATTGGTGATGAACAGGAAGGTCGCCTCTCTAACTGTTCATAAGAATTACATCTTAGCATTTAATGTGATGTTTAAATTAGAACAAAAATAAACAGGATCTGATTTTTCTGAAGAATTTGTCATTTTATGAATATATATATAGGGGTATACATAACCCGAAAACATAGTAAACTCACCACTAGACAACTAACCATGGAAGAATTCCTCCCTCTAAATTTTGACTGCATGTATGTGTACATTCTACATGTAACAAATTCATGCAGCTGTAGCTCTTCCTGTTCTCTGATACCAGCTGGTAGGATTTACAAGGTGTTTTACACACAGAAGTGCAAGGTGCAATCTTAAATTTTAGTGGGGACTAGAGCCTGTGGTGTTTCTAAGCAAAACTTGGTAAGGAATATGGCATGCAAAGTGCTTTAAACAGTAAGATATAATGAAGCTGGTTTTGGCTTATTAACATGACTTCATTTTCAAGAAGGTTGAGTTCCTTTGTCATTTTCTTGTTTGTATTCTTTATCATGTGTTGCTTATGTAAGTCCACAGCAGAGCACAAGTAAACACTATGAATGAAACTGCTGTAAAACTTTACCTTCAGCCAAGTTGTGTGTGAAGACATGTGAATATGTTCACCTTCTATAAAAAATGTTAATCAAATTGGACTATTCTTCTCTTGGTAAAGTAGAACGGTTTCTGAAATAGTTAGTGTGCCAGTTTGTAGCAGACATCCTACATATTTTCTGTAAATCCTTCTATTATGGAATAAAGTATATGAAGATTAATGTCGACAGCATAAACACACCTGCAGTCTTCATTCATTTGAACTATTAATAGGAATGTAGATAGATTAATTTTGTGTTCCCTAAAAATTTCTCTAATACTTTCACACTATTAACATTGTCACCAAATCCTTAATTTGATACTATGCACACCTTAGTGGATGTGCACCTTTTAAGATGAACTATATGAAATTTTCAGAAACTCAGATTATTTGACAAATCAAACTTAGAGTATAACTAAGGTTAAAGTATAGTAAGTATAGGGTTTATTTCTGTTTTCCATGTGCAAGAAAGTGTAAATTTACACATACTTCTCTCATGCAGGGTGTGTGAAGTAAGTTCTCATTTAATCTCCCTTCCTGTCTGATGAACACAAATGCTTGGCAATCTGAATTGTGAGTCAAAGATAAGGATTTCTTATCCTAGCCTGGTTTATTTAGATTATGGTCTGAAGGTGGGAATGTGAATCTTGAAGCCATTTTGTAGTTAATGAAGCAGTAGTAACAACTAAAGAGATCTACCTTCAGCTGTTTGAATTGCTGCAGGAATGGTAGAAATTTATACAATCATAAGAATTCTCAGCAGAACATCCTATTTAAGTAAACTTTTCTTATCTCTGCTGCTTTCACAAGCTAGTGATTAATAATCCATTAATTTAACATTCCTGAATAGTTTTTTCCTCAGGTACACAAAGAATTTATCAAGGAAAGCCCAACCATCATTAAATATCATGTGAGGTTCATTCAGAGATTTTTTTAATCTATAATGGCATATCAAAAGATGTGAAAATACTTGAAAAGCCTGTGAACCTTCCTTTTTGTGGATGTCCTGAAGGGGGTGGAGGAAGAACATTCACTATATTTATGTCTGCAAATTGCACATTTTTCAGGTGCAAGTGATATGTATGGAAAGGAAAACTATATACAAACAAGCAAGGAGAACATGCCACTAGCTTTTTCACGGCACTAATTGCCAAAGAAAGTTCAAGCCATAGGGATGGATGCAGCATATTGCATGACAAATATTTCTTCCTCCGTCTTACATTCAGAACTCATTCTTCCAAGACTGCCAGAGAGCCAATACTGTAGCTAATACACAGAGTAACAGAAGTGGGACCCTCTGTCTCATGACAGGTTAATTTCCCAATTCCACATGGTTCTGTGAGTTAGCTTTATCTTACATCCTTTGCCTTTGAATTCTGTCTGGCCAAACTGTGTCTGAGGCAGTGACCTGGCAAACAAGAATGATCTGTGTGCACCGTCAGAGGATGAGCAATAGCTACAACAGTCTCTTCCTAACTATTTCTAATCTTGCTGGACAATTTGCCCTGCCTTGCTGTCGGCATGTCTATAGGCTTGGCTGTACAGAAGGTAAAAACAGAAGCCAAGTGTCCTACTCAGCTTTTCTCTGGGCTGTGATGAGGTACCTGTTGATTATAGCTACCTGTTGATTATAGCTACAGAATAAAGGTTTGAAAATGTCAGAAGAACTTGATGCTAAAGAAAACATCATCGTATCAACTCTGCAAACTGGTAGTGGCTTGATGCTTTTAGGGCTCTTTTTGATCTAGAAAGTCTGAGTGATGCTGCCCTGAAGAATAAATAAAGTGAATCTTAACTATGTCTGTAATAATAGCTGATTAATCATTTCAAACTGCTAACTTTCCAGGCATACACTGCTATTTTTTTAAGCATTAATATGAGATTATTTAAACATTAGTACGTTCAGTTTCTGTTCTAAAGCTAAATACATGAAAAAATCCTCTAATACAAAGTTTTCATTTAGGGAAGAGGGAAAACCCAAACACTGAATACATCTCTTTCCTTTTCACAAGCGGAGTAGCAGGTTTTAAGCCTGCTTCTGTGGTCCAGGTAGTGCATAGTGCTGTAATGAGAAGTGCTCAGCCCATTTCTTGCCCCTGAGACTCCAAGGATGTGGGAGTTGTAGTCACAGTGTCTAAAATGCAAGTGAGTCGAGGCTCATGAGTTGGAGTAACCTTATTTATGGGACCAGCCACTACAGCTGGGAAATCTGTTTGCCTCTTTTTATAAAACTTGCATTACAAGCTTTAGACACCATTAAATCAGGTAGTGTTTGCCTGTGCCCCACTGAAAATACAGACATCCAGACACTTATCCTCTGTTCCTTCTCCATGTCTCTCTAAGTCAAAACCAGAATTCTAACAATGTTTAATTTCTAGGGAACAGCCTTATTGGAGGGGATGAAATCTGGTTCTTAAATTAAAGGAAAGAACAGTTTAATTTCATTTGTACTGGAACTTTCAGTTATCAATTGCAACAGAGACTTTATGGCTTTATATACCACAGTGGTTTGATAACCCATGGTGATGTAATCACTATATGCATTACTGATCTGCAGGAAAAAAATAAAGCAATGACAGTACCATTTTTCAGATTTCCATAGGGGAAAATATCTGGCATCTGCTTCAGTTTGCAGGGAAAAAAAAAAAAAAAAAGGCGAAAATATTCTTTTAAACATTCTTTGCATGACTCAAGCTAAATTGCACAGCAAAAGAAAGACAATCTCCTTTATAAGATACTGCTGAATAAATAATAATCCTAAAAGGAAGACAAAAAATAGTTAGCAGTAGTATTTTGATCTATGATTTTTGTGTTTTTTAATTTCCATATACTTTGCTTTTTAGACACCATCTAACATTTAAAGATGAACTTGGTTCTGCAACCTCAGGAAACTAAAAATCACTGAGGCATGGTGTCTATCGTGTTTTCTTTATTTGTTTAATGATGTATGTCTCTACAGCCCCCAATTAGATTTGGAAGCTGAGGTCCCTCCTGGGTCTTCTTGCAATGTCTCAGCAGATCCGAGAAGACAGTGTTACCTTGTACTGTTTCCAACATTCTGTCTTAATATTTTTATTTTAATTACTTCCCTGATTGCAGGAAAAATATAGTCAATGGAGTGATAAAACCGTGGATCCTTTTGATCCTGGAAATTTGATTACCATTTAAAATGAGGATTTCTTTATGACTGGAAAATTCAAAGTTTGTCTTCGCCCTTTCAGCATTGCCTTATAGCAGCATCCTAAGAGAATAAGACCTCCTTGGCATATATGAGATGCATCAGTAATAATCCTGTTTGCAGAAACTCTGCATGGGTAGAAAATGTCAACGTTCAGAGTAAGTGTGACTGTTATATAGGATTTTTTTTATAAATTACATTTTTATGATCTTCCTTGTAAGATTATTCTAAGGAACTGTTGACTCATTATTCTGTTTTCACTACATTGTTTTTTCTGTTTTGTTTTGCAATCCCCTGATTATACTTCACTCTTAAGAAAAGCTTCAGAGAATGCTCTGTATTTACAGTGTGAATTATGATTCTGCCAGTGTGCATAACAATTACATTATAAATATTTCCTCAGCCATTTGATAAAGACACGAATTAAGAAAAATAATTACCATTACAATTATATATAATTACACTATATTCAATTTAGTTTATCTCTAACCTCCTCTTGCCATAATGTGTTCATTGTTGAAGAATGAGATTTTAGCTGTGTTGGAAGTAAACATGGATTTTTCTGTCAATTACAATGTATTTTTTTTAAGAAGAAGAAGAGTTTTATCACCAGAATATAATACAGTTTAGGTAGTTTAACTACAAAGCAGCCCCCTAGATGAAAGTTTTGTGTGTGTATGTGGAGTTTACCCTTCATTAAGTTAGAGAGACTGTTTTCTCCTAAAAATGCTGCTTCCTTAAATAGAAATTATTTATACCTGGACATGCATAGTTAATTTGTACTTGTGCAGTAAGAGAGATTTATGGTTGCTGGATTGACTAAACACAGCGGGTGCTTTTCCAGAGATGCACAGTCTTCCAGAACGTTGAGTGAGGGCCCATTGTCTCTAAGAGGGAACAGTGCAGAGAGTTACTTAGCATTATGCCCTTATTTAGCATAAATATTAGCCTTAGGCTAATCAGTATGTACCAAGACACCTGAGGAGGTGGAACAGCTAAGATGTGCCAGCTTGCTTTGTTTGCTAAGAGCAAGTATGTACATACCTGCTGTTCACAAGAACTGTACCTACACTGTCTTGCTTTGGAAGAATTCATTTCTGAAAAGAAAAAGAGGACAAGCAACTGGAAAAAAGAGGATTGTTTATTTTTTTTCATTTTATGTCAAGAAATGCTCTGTGGCCCTCCACTGCTGCTGCTTCTGACTCAAAGTACTCAAATTATATTAACAAGGCCATGTTACCTGGTCACATGTCTCTCAAATGGTACCATTTTTCTGACAAAAGAGGCTGCATACAGCAGTCTGTATGGTGCTATTGTTGTTTATAATGCATTTATTTGGTATCTTCTTCATGTTGCCTTCAAATAGTCCCTTGATACTTTAAGCATTCCTCACGTATGTTAAGCAGTCATGTTAATTTGTGCTTTTCAGAGGCTCTGAGACTAAATATTTTCATTTCTCTACTCACTTTAGGGAGTTCTTGTCCTATTCCAGATGACATTCTGTTTTTAGACAGTCCCTCAGTGCAGCTTTGTGTCTTAGCTGTACACAATACTGATTGCTTGCTTTTCGTTATTCAGCCTGCAGTCTGCCAGCATACTGTGATTCCTTAAAGGAGTAATAGCCTGTGATTCAGTCTCCTTCTCCCAGGTAACAAGTAACAGGATGAGAGGAAATGGCCTCAAGTTGCTCCAGGGGAGGTTTAGGTTAATAATTGGGAAAAATTTCTTCACTGAAATGTTGACCAGGCATTGAGGTAGGCCACCTAGGGGAAGTGGTGGATCACCAACCCTGACAGTGTTCAAAAGGTGTGTGGATGTTACACTTGGGGGTATGTTTTAGTGGTGAACATGGCATGTTGGGTTAGCAGTTGGATGTGATGATCTTAGAGGTCTTTTCCAACCTTTACGATTCTATAATTTTGTGACTAAAGGAAATCATTAGATTTTTTATATATGTATGCTCATCTCTATTTTTCAATTTTCATAATTTTTGTTATAATTTAGGATATGTATCTTTGCTGGTTAACATAGATTTTGAAAGTGGACACAGATTTTATTTTCCCCAAACTGTAATGCGTTTAATGTATTTAACACTAATGCCTTTGTTAAACTGAAATCCAGCATTAGTCAGTTGCCAGAACAGTAGTTACTCCCAGCACTTGAAAACAGAACCTAAATGCAGTTCCCATTTTAGTATCTCAAAATCAGAACTGCAGCTCTTGTCTGCTTAAGCTCCCTCTTCATAAAGCAAAGGAGAGCAATATTTATTCTTGGTATGTGTATGCAAAAAGTCAAAAAGAGCTTCACTAAGATTTGGTTTTAAATAGTGGCTGAGGAAAGCATAAATGAAGATAAACTTAGAGTAGCGTTTGTGTTAATGTACATTGCTTGTATTTCATTAGCATCTCTCTATGGGAAAGATGTCTGTGGAAGGACACAAGGTATCAATTTATAACCTGCTCACAGTGGTTGGCAGTGAGCTGACCCACTGTGCAGAGTGATGTGAGGTAGCTGGATGAGCTGAATGGTTGAATTTGTTCCTGAGCAGGTGCTAGTGAGCAATTGTTTGGAAAGTGCCTAATTTATTCTAATCAGGATAAACATTGATGACTTACATCTCACTGGTATATAGGAAAGGAATCTGAAATAACTCACATTTCTTCACATCAATGGATGACTTGCATGATTTAACTTGGTTGGAAACTGAACTAAGTGCCATGTTCCTGCCCAAAAGCAGGGAAGTCAGGATGACTCCCATACCTTTAATGAAAACCTTCATTTTTAATGTTACTTTTTAAAATTAAAAAATAGCTTCAATCTTTTGGATGAAGAAGTGCAAGTAAAGGCAGCATAGCAGATGGCACCTGTTAGACCAAGGGAAAGTACAAGTTCTAAAGGACAGTGAACTTGGATATAGGCACCAGCACTCCATGAGAATATCTTGTGGTGGTAGCCAGCAATGTGTGTCTGCCAGTCTCTCCAGAAATTTCCCCAAGCACCCTCTCCCTCTGTGGATATGGGTGTTTTAAGCAGAACAAGGCAGCAAGCATGGTGCTCTTCCTCAACCTACCTGCAGAAACACTCTTCTTGGTGACATCTACCTGCCTGCAGAGGGAGGAAGTAAGGGAAAAAGAGTCACAAATTCTGATTACAGTCCATGATAAATTTGCCCATAGAACTTGTTGCTGCTAGCAGGAATGTCAGAACAATTCAAAAGCTCTGAGGCTCAACTTTAAATTAGTAGCCAGACTTTCTGGGCCTGTGGCCAAGTGCTTCTTGAGAGCTGAATTTTACCAGGATCTCTCTTGCTAATCAATATCCATCTCTATAGGGTAGTCAATGCTATCTTCAGTCAGTTCCATCATTGGTTTTTGTTATTATGGTAACAGAAGGTGGTAAGAAATGCTGATTCTTCAGCCTAAAATTTCCCAAGTTTTGTTTTGATGATAAATGTGCCAATATCAAACCTTGTACCTCTCAAAAATCTTTTGCTTATCACACTAATTTATTCTGGTGTTCACAAAGGAGCTTTTGAAATGGCTCTGGTGAGTTTGAACACCAGAATTTTAATAGATGCTATGTTGGTTAATTGAACAAATACATTAGTCAAGTTGTATTAAACATCATCTCTGCAGAGCTGAATTCCAGTAACAAATGTAGCTTTAAAAACATTAGGGAATACAAAATTGCATTAGGTATGATGTTCTTAACAGTGCATTATCAGTTACATCCCTTCCCCCAAAAATATGAACTATTAGCCAGAAAATAGCCTAAAGAGCACTAGTTTGCTAGATACTATAAAAACTGGAGAATATGCTTGCTATGAAAAATGTTGTTTTCATAGGTTACAAGTGTAAAGAAATTTTAGATTTTTTGCGGTTCTCACATGTCAGCAAGATATTAGTAGTATTTATTTGTAGGTTTATCCTAAAGCAATGACGATTTAGATTTCTTTCTACAAGAATGGCAGCACTTTCAGCATTACGTTTGTTTTCAGAAGAATTTGTGGAGAGCTGTGCTTTTTAATCAGAGCCTAGAATTGTGTCCCTCAAGTGTGTTTGGGTTTAGGAGGATGAGATTACATGTCAGTAAATTTTACATATGTCAGAATGCTATATGGCGCAGTGAGAAACCACAACAAAATAAACAAATTCTGTTGAGAAGTTTGAACTTTATATATGTTTTCAGCATGCTGCAACTTGAAAACAATATCTCCAAGCAAACTGATTTTCTATGTTCGTGTACAGGTTTTCTCTAACCTAGACCTTGCATCTACATTTGGATCGAATGTTAAAATTTTTTCACTTTAGCTATGCTAACTGCAAAAATAGTTAACATATTCTTGTTTCCCACCATGCCTGGTATTTTCCTGGTAAAAACAAGTGGCAATTAATTACCTTTGTCTAGTCATCACAGGCAATATATGTAAAACTACTGCTTTCCTTTTCAGTCTGAGGTCATGACAGCAGCTCTATGCTGGGACACAGCTCCTCAGAGCAAACTTACACATTCATTGCAGAAAAAGGCCCCAGGCCAGTGACAGGATTCACAAGCATTCAAGAAAATACACGATGGGGACCCCTGACAGTACAAAATTGTTAGGACCGTGTCTGAGGTGAAAAGAAAATTAATTTAGTGGCTGCAAAGGGGAAAAAAAAAAACCACAAAAACAAACCAGCAAAAAAACCCCAACACAACAAACTAGGACAGCTAAGACTTGCCTTAAAGTACCCTGAGCTGTCTGTCGATGGCATCCAAAGTTATTAATTTTTTTTCCCCCCAGGATCTGAGGTTTCAATCTTTTGTGTGTATGTGCACATTGAGAAGGAAGCTATCTCTTCAGAAATTGCACCAGAAAGAACAAAGACTGTTTATTCCCTCATATGGTTAAGCTGCCCTATTAATGTCAATTTTTAATTTTATCCTTTGGATTTCTCATTAGCTTTACAACATGTCTAGATTATTTAATTATTATGTTTCAGCTCGTAGATGACATAAGATTTAAGAGCTTTTGCTGGGCTCTAGCAAGTTGTCGCTATATTTTGCCTGAAGCTGCTTTTGTATGAAATAATCTTTCCATAGTTAACATTCAGGATACTCTGCAGAGCATCTTAAGAAGAATTAAATGCTAAATAACTGTCACATAGCAAGCCTTGGTATTATTGCACTAAATTACATTGCAAGCAGTGTGATAAACAACATCATAATACTTTGACACATTCATCATTAATTATAACTGAAATCTAATCTCAACTGGATTTTTTTCAGTAATTATAACCAGTAAAGCAAACATTAACATACACGGAAGGGGAAGGGAGGGTGAAGGAAAGAAGTCTTCTGAAAGCATAGCTGGTATATCAAAATACTGAATGGGCTGACAGTCTTATTAGGTTTTTATATGGGGTTTTCTACATATATTAAGAGATTAAAAATCTGAAATACATTTGGAATTCATTATGTGAATAATCATTTTGAAGGCAAAACTTTTCAGAGACCTACTGGTTGTGTAATTTTAAGGTGGCATATGACATTCCAGATTTCTGCTCTCTTACATAGAAGACTAGTACTGAACTAAATTTAAAATCAGGGGTCCCTCTGACCACCAAAATGCTGTCTGGGTGGTATTTCAGCCTTCATACTACTAAGTTTCCTGTATTTCCCTAAAAATTGTATCATTTATTTTTGAATGGCAACTCTACATACCTTTTCTCTCCCAATTCACATTTATTTTAAACTGCGGAACTTTCTGCTTGTGGGGAGCTCTCATTCTGCCAGTGCAAACTCTTTTTATTCTGAGGAATCTAGGAGTCTGGCAGCCAAGCTGAGAGCAGCAAAGCTTTGTGCTGCTTCCCATCGTGCAGTGGTAAAGCACCCAGCATCCTGTTGGCCCAGTCAGAGCTCATGGCAACTCAAGAATGAATTATTGCTCTCTTTGCTATTGCTCTCTTAAGACTCTGTTTTAGCAAAGTACTTTATTGCTGGTGTAGTGCTAAGCATGCTTTCAGGTGTGATTATACTTTCCACTGTATGTTATAAATTCCCTGTATACAAAGCTACCTGCTTTCTACCATTTCCAGCTCTTAGCAAGTCTGAAAGAAGATATGTACATTTTGTTAACTATATGTGCTCTCTTTGGAGCAGTGTCACCTGCTTCTCCCATTGGATATTTCTACTCACACCAGATACCTTCACTGCCTGTTACTTTACAAGCATCAGTCACCTGGCTGCATGTCCCTGAAATATCTGTATGCTGTACCTGAAAAATCAAACTAGTGGAAGTAGGTTCATTTCAGCCCTGCGTAGTCTTTGGTTGTAAATGAACTAGGAGAAGGTTTTTTTCCAGTGGTATTTTTACAGAAAACATACCTATTTTTCTCTGGTGGTGGGTGTAACTTGGTGAAACTTGCACGCAAACATTTTCTCTTACACTTACCTCAACACTGTCTATAGCATTTACAAAGACTCAATATATTTTTGTCCAAGAGAATTATAGACTCATTGAGGGCTGAATTTTGAAAGTGCTTCTATTCATAAGAGGGAATGGATGACTTACTGTATTGGCGCATGTTGAGTTTTTGAAATGCGTGTTTTGTATTACAATGTTACTGTACAATTTTTCTTTCATGTCTGGTAGGATTGAGGCAGAGAAATTTCTTGTACTCTTAAGTGAATTAAAAAAAATAGAGGTGGGTATTTCCATGTTTACTGTGTTAACATCATCTTATAAAATTGTACAGCTGTCAAGATCACCTTTTACTTCTGCGGCGATCAATCTAAATAAAATTATCTATTTATTCCTCACCATCATCACCAGAGACCCTCCTTACAGAAACATAGAGAGCTAGTCAATGTGCCATACTCTCAGGCTGGTAGAATCTGCACACAAATTTATAAGGAAAAATATCTGCATTTCTTCTGCTCTTGTCTCGGTAGTCTCTTATACAACTGATGTTGAGCAAGATGGTGTCACCTTAATTGCATGTCAAATGGAACTGACTTGGTCACAGGAAGATCAAGAGAGATGATTCCAGGGTTTTCAGAGATTCCCGAAGTAACAAACTTGTGCACTTGTGTTATTTCCGTATGCAGTTTCAGAAAATAAAAGGAGTTACTATTTTGGCTTTTTTTTTTTAATTTTTTTTTATTATTATTATTTTATATTTGGAGGGGGGCAAAAACCTTCTGGGTCATGTAATCAACCTATTCGAGGTCAAAGACACCCACATTTTATAATTCCCTCTTCGTACTGAGCTTGTGTGCAGAATGAGAGGGATACCTTTGGGACAGGGGATGGAGGATATGTTGGTTTTGGTTTGTTCCTTCTCCTTATGTTGGGAAATGGTTCTATAATTTCATGTCTTAGATGATCACAAACTTTTAATTTGCAGTCACAGCTACCTTGTGGTCAGTTTGGTCATTTATCTGCATTTTGTCCTGTAACTGTTTTTGCTTCCTGGTTATTACCCACCTTTTCCATCTTTACATCTACCAAGCAATTCTACTTAGCTTTGAATTTCCATACTAAGTGAACTGAACACTTCTCTAAGATGTTCATTCCTTTTCTCTGTTCATCATATACAGCCTGCCACAGAAAATCTTATCAAACCTTTATTAATGGTGTTCTGATTTTTCTATCTGTAAGTCCTAGCATGTTTTCCTGTTTGTCATCCTGATGGCTGATAGTTGATCTGATAGACTGGCAAATCTAATATTTTGGATGACAGTCCTCCAGTTAATGGCAGAAGTTAATGTCAGTAATCCCTAAGTGCATAATAGGGCTTATGCATGGTGATGTACTTATCATACATTATAGCATATTATACATTTAATCTCGTTTCTGTTTTTAGGGTTTTCAACATTATCTGTTTCTTACTGCACAGATTATACAGCTCCATCTCCTGCACTGACAGTCTCCAGATTTCACTTCAGCAGCCCATTTTATCTTCACATTCCTACCTTGTATGCCAGGATCATTACTGAGACTACTAAAAGAGATACTTGTCCCAAAGCCAGTGCTCAAGGAATTAAATGGGAAACCTTTTCCTAGCATAATAGTTCCCCTTTCAGCACAATTGCTTGGCTTGCTGTAACATTCTTCTAATATTCTTTGTTCTATAATAATTCTTCATATAACACTGGAGGTAATGTTTTACTGAAATCCAGATAAATTAGATCTGCATTTCTTTTACCTGGAAAAATAATGTGCTTTTAAAATGGCAGCCTCTCTGGGATTGATTTTCCATTGGCACAATCCATTGGCACGGTGCATTTGAACATGCTTTTATTTACTCATTTAATTGTGCTTTCATTCAGAACTTGTTTTCAGAACGTACATAACACTGAGGTCAAGCTAACAGATGTGTTGTTCCCTGGATTACACTGTTGCCCTTTCTTCAACAGGAACACTGTGTTTTCTGTTTTCCATTCCTGATTTGAAAAATTTGCTTACTGGCCTGTATTATTTGGCCTAGGGAGTTTTTCATGCCAATTTCTTACAATTCTGGGACGTAGTTCATCTTTCTGCCAATGCTCAACTACATTAAAAAGTGAGACTATACAACTTCAACTACATTTGAAGTGAGTTTCCACACAAATTGGAATAACTTCAGTTTTGATACTTTCCCTACACCTTCAGCCATGAGTCACCCTCTCCTGACCTATGTTTTTCATCAGTCCTTCTTAAAATCTGAGTCCAAGTACTCAGGTAGTTTTCAGACTTTTCCACCAGCTCTTTTTTTCTTGAATAACAATCATTATACTTTTTATTTTAATTTATATTCTCTTTTTTGCTCTATTTATATGTTACAATATATCTTTAATATTTTCGTATATAAAGAATAGTTTACTGCTCAGTTTGAGCTGTTTTGTCAGGGCTTGGCTCCTGGGAATTCTCACTTCTTCACTGTGCTTTCTGTCTTTCCATCAGTTGCTTCCTTCCCTGAGAGCTCTTTTTCTGATTTCATGTCATCATTAATAAGAAGTACTAAAATTTCTCATATGAAGGGTTTTTTGTAGTGCAGGTTATTACTGGAGGCTTTCTCTAAAAGTGAATTTTCTTTATTTCTTTCATACTTTTGGGATGCAAATTCCACATATTTTTTAATCTTAACTTTAAGTAACTATGTCTCTTCTTTATCTAAGTATGTGATTATTCAGTTCAGTTTTCCTGGCCAAGTAACTTCATTAATGTCACATTTTGCCCCAGTCACATTTGAAATCTCATTTGAGGTTGCTTATCCATCTGTGACACGTAAACTTGTAATTCCTCTGACCAGGGTTTCAATCAATCAAAGTCTCCCACTGTGTATTGTATAACTGTTTGTAAAAGCCATTTTTCAGGTAATTATTTTATTTGTAGCAGGTTTTGTTTGGGTTTGGCTCCAATATTAAGTAATAATTGAACCCAACCATTTCTGTTATCTTGGTTTTGCTTGAAGAAAATTAAAGTTATATTTATTTCTGTGAGGGTGATAGAAAAGTACCTGTTGGATCCAAAAACTTTTTTTCCTACATAGCTACATAGCCTGTATCAGAATCCTAGCAACTAGTCCTTGTTTTGAAGATCTCACCAAATACATTTCAGTTCAAAACATTTCTTCACCACTGTTTTCTTCACCACTGTCTCTTCTATATTTGTGTTTTCTTTAGCATGATTTCTGTTTGTGATTGTTTTTCTACCACATACTAATAAGGTGGTGTCCTAGAGTAGCTCTAATCCCTCCATTTTGTAGCCCACATACTTTGTCTTAGCATATAAATGTCTCTGCTTTTTTCACCCACTCATTATTCTATTTTCTGTTTGGGTGATAGTTGGGATGATATTGCTTACATAACAAACGATTCTTTGAATATTAAGTTTTTTACTTCTCTCTTGATGCACACACTCCTAACCCTCTGCTGTTCCTTCACCCTGTTGTTTCCTCAGCTACATGCTGAGCTCGTGCTCTTTTCTGTCAAAGCCAGGGACAGGAGTCATCTCCCTGAGCTCCTTACTTCAAGCATCAGCAATGCCCAGTAACATGCCAGAATTTTCCTGACTTCTTGAACAAATTTTTAGTTCAGATGATCCTTTCTTCTGGATTAGGATGATTGGAGGATTTCCAGAGCTTTCTCGAGTTGACCTTATCAGTGCAGGTCCAGGACAACTTTGATTATATAAGCACACAAAATTCCTGGGGTCTCCATCACTGCACTCCTGTTGAAGAGGAGAGGCAGTTGCATGGAAAGGGTTCTTGGCTTTCTGCAGTATAAGCTGCAAACTACTTAAAACAGTGAGAAATTAGGAGTACTTGCTAATTCAGTATCGCTGCTGCGAATTCAATTTTCTGGAAATTTGGTAGCTCCCAATACCTAGTCCATACTTGGAAAAATCAGTTACAGTTGGTCCTTGGAAAGAAAAGTTGCTTACTTAACTTCCCAGTCTTCATAGCTAAGGTACTTACCTGTTGACCTCACAAGGTAACATGAAGTATTAGCAAGCCTCATGACAATGCTGAAAAATAAAAAAGAATTGGAAGAAATTTGCCTGTTATAGTCCCAAGGTGGAAAAATAGCTTGCAGTAAAACAGGTACCAGGAGGCACCTGATTTGGTGCAGCAGACCTTACTAAACAATTCTTTAAATTTTTTTTTCAAGCATGAGAGAGGTGCAGAAGCAGTAAGGGTTTTTCCTTGTGAGAGTCTCGGTTGATTGCATCCCCTAGGCATAAAAAGGCTACTCATATAGCTTAGAACGTTTTACTAGCTGAAGTCTTCCTTGCATTTGTCTTGTCCCATTCTTTGATGGTTTTACTGTAATCACAAGGTCTCAACATGCAAACTAAGACCTTATTCTGAAGCTGCTTCATAGCAGTAATTTAATAATGCCAGTTCTGTCATGCTGCCAGCCTTTCTGGATATGCATTGTTGTTTCTACCTATATCATGGATTAAACTGAATTTAGCTGCTTAGTGCTCACTTTTTACTACTTGCAGTTGGTATATGCCACCAGCCACAATAGTTTCGCATATGTACACGTTCATATCAGAAGTAAAAGATAAAAACACTGATAACATTATATTCTTGCTGACACCTATGAAATATTTAGCATGTGCATGAAAGTTTCTGAAATCCACTTAACACTCAACACATTTATAAAAATGAAAGTTATTTCCTGCTTGTGCTTTATCTGGGTTAGTCCGGCACCTCCAAGTCCAACACTGAACCATGTCACTCAGTGTCACATCTACACAGCTTTTAAATACCAGGGGTGATGGCTCCACCACTTCCTGAGCAGCCTGTGCCAAAGCTTGACAACCATGAAGAGATTTTTCCTAATATCCAGTCTAAACCTCCCATTGTGCAACTTGACGCTGTTTCCTCTTATCCTATCATTTGTTACTTGGGAGAAGAGACTGACCCCCACCTGGCCACAACCTCCTATCAGATAAGTTGTGAAGAGCAATAATGTTCCCCCAAACCCTTCTTTTCTCCAGGCTAAACAATTCTAGGTCCCTTCCTTTTCCACTGGGCAGCTTTCCAGCTGCTCTGTCCCTAGTCTGTAGCACTGCCTGGGTTTGTTGTGACTCAAGCACAGGACTCAGCACTTCATCCTATTAAATCTTAAACAATTGACCTGTCCAATGATTTCATGAGTACACATTGGGCTTCTGTCTTATAGACAGTAAGAGCATTTGAAGTTCTTTGAGTTGGTTTTTGGGTTGCCATGAAAGAAGAGCACATCTTTCCCAAATGATGGCTCAACACAGAGTGGTTTAACATGATGGTCCTAATTCACAACTCCCAGTGCATTCTGCTAATCTTGGGTATACATTGCCTCTGAAAATTACCTCTAGAAAGAGTTTTTTTGCTAGAAAAAGAAGCTTTTTTGGATGGCATCAGAGAAGTCTTTTCATATACACACACACACCACCCCCAACTGAGGAAATAAAATGCTCAGAAGTCTTGCAGAATTCACTTTTCTCTGTAGCAGAAATAAAGCTCGTGCATTGCAGCATGAATGAAGAACCCCCTCTTCGAGGTACAGATCTTTGTACAGAAGGGAGACCACCCATTGGAAAGCACTCCTAGGGATTTTTCTCCATTATCTGATGATGAGTTACTGCTAACCTTATCCGAGGTCACTGCTCTGGGCCTGCCTCACTGGCACACATGATTAGACAGTGGTATTTTTAGGTGTAGGTTTCTAAGGCTGAATTTATGTTCAAGTGGATCCTTTTTTGTCTGCCAGTTTTTAAACTGATATTTCAATTTAAATCTTTAGCAGTTAATTATGAAGTTATTCTTTGCCCCCAAATGTACCTGCTTAAGGATGAAAGATAACATCTCAATCTTCATAGGAAATAAACAAATCTTTTTAAACTGAACATAGAAAAGTGATTACAGCTGGTCAGATTCTTGCCTATGAAAAATTTACTTCAGAATGTCTTTCATCCTTTCCTTCCTCCTAAGGAGAAAATCAAAGAAAAGGATTTGAATTTTTATTAATGATTCATTACTCATAGCTGATCAGTGAACAGTTTATGCAAATACACTTAGCAAATTGCTCACTTTAACTATTACTTAGGGTTATATCTGGATATTGCTTTCCCATGGGAAGCAGAGGTGTGAACATTTGGATTATTGATATATAATCATGGGAGTATAATGCATATCAGACGTTAAATACTCAGATACAGAAATCATTTGCAATACGCCTGCTCACACTGAATTGCACCTTAATGGGGTTCTTGTTGACATTAATAAGTTACAAGTTAAGATGAATGAGTATAAATTGCTAGCTAACTAGCTGATAGTTGAACATATTATTCTTTGAGGGTAGTTAACCAGCAGGTCTCATGTTCCTAAAGACTTAAACTTAATATACCTCAAGGAAATATCCCTTTGTATAATGGATTTTAAAAGAGATTATTTTTGTTTCTCCCTCTCTGCCACAGCAATGCAATGAAAATATATTGGCCTGTTTTGTGAATTTGGAGGGAACTTTTGGCCTCTGACATGCAGTGCATTAGTTGTTTTGTGACCAATGACTTCTAGTGGGGGAAAAAAAAAGCAGTTTTGTCATTATTTTACTTTGGAGGGTCCTTGTAGGGGTTGGCAGGGGGAGTATGTTATCCCTGAGATATAATTTATTCACTGTTTCAGAGCTCTGCGGAGCTGATAATCTACAAAATCACAATGCGTCATTCAGACCAATTTGAGTAGCAGGTTTAAGGTTTGCTAATCTTTTCAGTGAAAATGGGGAAGATTTTTCTAGATATATATAGTGAGCAAAGTTACCAGCTAGGAGTTCATCAAATTGTACATAAGGGAGAGATGCACAGAGACATTGGAGAAATAAAAATGGATTGATTTATTAATTCAATTTTCTCCTCCACAAGTGGCTGGTTTTAGGGCACTGGATCCCCTTTCATTGTGTGAGAAGCAATCACTGTTCATGATTGTGTAATGTGCCACTAACACAGGTAAAAAGGAGTTGCTGAAGTGGTGAGAGTAGGTGTATTATTTGGAGGTCTAACATTTGTTACTGCTCTCCTATCATTTAAACCCTTGGTTTACTGTAGTATGCTCCTGTGCAGACAATTACACAAATGTTAGTTAATTATGAAAGAATAGTTTAAAGGTAGCATATGTGTCTGTTATAGCAGGCTGTCTCCTAATTTTATTTATTTGCTTCAATGGCATTCACTGTGTGAAACAAAGATATTTAGTCAAAATGGAGTGTGTACCTGAGGTTAGTCATCTGTGGATCATATCGTGTTCCAAAGATTTTACTAGTAGAAGATCAAAAAGCCCACAGACAAATGCTTGGTCTTGGGAGATGCAACCTTAAAGTTCAGCTCTTGGTGTTAATGGGACCAGAATTTCCCTGGTTAAGAAAGTGACTAATAGGGTTGACTAGCAAATTGCTAAAAATGAAGAGTATCACCTGTGCGAGACAAAGCCAGGCAAAGGGAATCATGTCCTCTGGAGACACACAAACACCCTGGAAAAGTACCTGAGAACTTTGTCTCAGGAGGAGTTGATAAAAGTTCTGAAGAGCAGAGCAGGGCCCTAAAGGTTTTGTAGCCTAGTAATTATATATTTTGAATTAAAGAAAAGCAAAACAAATATAGCTCCTTCTGCAAATGTTGGGTTTTGATGTTGGAAAGCAGTGAGACCAATTAAAATCTGTTCCCCTGTTAATATCAGAGATGGCAATTACTAACCTAAGAACATGAATATGACTGAAACCAGTCTGTTCCTACAGCCATGAGCTTTATACTGTATACCCTTGGTGATGTTATAATTCCAGAAAATGTCACTTTAGAATAAACACGAAAATGTATAAAATGTAAAAATTGAATTTGCCAGGACAGATGTTTCATGTAGTGGTGATATGGAGTATCTCTAAGAGCTGAAACATGAAAAATCTGAATGAACTACTTTTAAATGCATACCAAGAACCTCTCTGTATTGTTGTACTTTTTAATTAGATGAAAATAAATGAATTGAAAAGATGAAAGAAACTCATGTAACATCTCACTTCAAAGGGCAGCTCCACTCTTGAGGAGTGTTTTTAAAAAAGAGAATATAGACAAGCAGTTTATTCAAGAAATATGCACTCTCTGTGGATTTGCTTTCTCTTTTACCTGCTTTAGAAGCTCAGGGATGACTTTTGTTCATTTGACCTAAATGGAGTCATTACCCTGGTGTAAGGGAGAGTGGCAGCTGGCTGACAGTGATGCTCTCCCCGCGCTCCCTTGTTGCACTTTGCATTGACTCAGCAATACTCTCAAATGAGCAGGATTATTTTTGACCTTGTGACAGGATTTTTATCAAAGTTTCAGTGCTCTGGCCTGTGTTCTGGATATAAATTGCACATGTGGAAATGTTCCTTAGTTGCTTCCCAAGGTGAGGACTAGAACACCAACTACCTCAAGTGTACACATATCAGTGCATGCAGCCTGGGAAACAGACAGGAGGAGCTGGAGCTCCATGCCTAGTCAATAAGGTATGATATCATAGGAGTAACTTAAACATGGTGGGACAGCTGGTGTAAGTGGAGGATTGTAATAGATAAAGGCACTTTCATAAAGACAGGCAGGGAAGAAGTGGAGGAGGAGTCACACTAAGTTAAAGAGAGCTTTGAATGGACAGAAGTCAAGTACAGTGATCATGGAAGCGTTATCTAATGACTCTGTCTCAAGATCACAGGGGTCATCTCCAAGGAGGATCTTACAGGAGGCATCTGCTGCTGACCTCCAAACCAAGGCAGTAAGGCCAACAAAACAATATTTGGGTCACGTAAGCAAGCTTCAAATCACCAAGAACCCTGTTCTTATGGATGACTTCAACCACCTAAACATTACTGGAAGAACAAACAATAGCTAGCATATCATTTATCAAGTTTTGGGAATGTGTGGAGAACTACTTCCTTATACATATGTTAGCTGCGCCAGCCAGGAAAGAGGCACTGCTCAATTTGCTACACGCAAACCAAGAAAAAACTAATTTATCTCTTGGTTAGCAATGGCTTTGTCTGCAGTGATTGTGGAGTTTGGGATCTGCTCAGCATGCTGAAGGTGACTAGTAAGACAAATGGTTTAGATTTTAGAAGGGAAACCCTATCACCATATTCCAGTATTTAAAGCATGGCTACAAAGAAGATGTAAACTCCCTGATTTTCAAGGAATCACATGGGAAATATGGGGTGTAATGGGTACAAGTAACTCCTGAGGAGATTCTGGCTGGACATTCCCAAAGAAAACAATCAGCCATTGGAATAATCCTCAGGGAAGTGGTGGATTCCCTAACATTGCACACTTTTAAGATTTAGCTGCACAAGATGTTGTGCTATCTTGTCTAGATCATGCTTTTGCCAAGAAAGTTTGGACCAGATGATTCTTGAGGTTCCCATTTAACACAGATTCTATGAATCTGTGATTCTATGCACAGATAGAATGTCTGTATATCTGGATTTACTTTATCTGGACCAATGAATTGGAAAAAAAACCCCAAAACCAAGAAACCCCCTCTAATAACTCAGTCACTCATCTGCCTGCTAAACAAGTCAGCATTCCCAATCCAGAAGCAGATACTTCCACCCAAAACACCTAAAAGTCATGCTGTGGATACTTTTTATATGCAGAATAGCTTATATTATGAAAGGTATTTCACCACCTCATCATTGGTTGATTGATCTTGAGGGAATTTCTGGAGTCTTGACTTAAGTCAGTGCTGTCCAACTCTAGGGTAATATTTTTGCCTTCCACCAAATTTCCTCTCAGTCCTATTTTCAAACATGAAGGGGGTTTTTTTTAGCCATTCAGCACTTTATTTCCAATCACATCTGTCCAGGCCAGAATTCTTGTCATCGTATGTCTGTGTAAAGGTGACCTGGCTAAGGGCAGGATGAATCGAAACTGCCCAAAATGCCACAATTTCCTTCTGTGTTTCAGTTGCCCTGAAGTGTGGGGTGGTGACTTTAGAAAATAGCATTTATATGCAGAAGTGTGACAGAGACGTGTTGTAACAACCAGTTGAATAAAGATTCAAAGAAAGACTAGCCAATCTCCATCCCTAGGAAGATCCAAAAGGCAGGACTGCCCACTGCAAAACAATACTTTTCTCTTGGGACTCAAAATTTTTTGCTTCTAAAAGCAGAATTTGTGTGTGACTTGGAAAGGGAGAGCAGCTCATCAACTTCATAACTCCTGGATAGATTTTAGGCATGCTGCTCTGTTCTTTGTTGTTCCGTGAGTTGCTTAGCCAGTTTGTCAGGTAGCAATTGGATGTGAAATGCTATTAGCACTTCACAAACACAATCAGCTAAGCAACTGAGCTCATCCCAGATGTGATTAAGTGAGATCAATTATAATAAGAACTAGATAAGAGAGGTAAGCTTCTTGTTTCTTGGGTTGGTATTCTGCAGTATTAGCCTTTGTAAGTATCCTTTATACATCATCAGCTGCAAAATCGTGATTACTTCAGGAAGTGGCTTCTAGACCAGCATTTAAATGTTCTTCCTGAACTGATTATTCTAACACTGCAACTGCCACTGAGTGGAGAAACAGTGTATTTGAAGCATCAATTGCACCAAACAGAAAAATAGCCATTGAAGCCAATGTTTTGTAATTCAAGGAACAAGTTTCCTCTCAATCTTAAATACTGCTAAATATTCTGAGGGAGAGCTCTTTGTGTCCCAAGAAGGGACAAATAGCTGCCCTTCCTAGCATCATGTTTTGCCATGGCACTATTGCTATAGCACTTAAGACTTAATGTGCTAAATATCAGAATTTGTACGTTATTCCTGAAAATTTTGACATGAAGATGCACACCGGGTGTTCACTAAATCTGAAGGATACATGTGAGGGTCAAGTGTACCAGAAGTAGTGTAAATATATATATTATAGGAATAACAAAATATTCTTGCTTTGTTAATCAGAAGAAAGCTGGTAATGTAGGAATAAAGGGGGCCATATGAATAAACAAAATACAAGAGAGGAATGTTGCAAAATATTCTATGTCTAAATTGTAGAAAGAGAGACTTGCCCATATCTTTGATCAGATATTTTTACCTTTATTTTCATTTCTTTTGCGGCTTCTGGTTCTTGCCATCAAACTCCCAGGAGGTAACTTTTTTTTTTTTTTTTGTGAAACATAAAGACTAAATGCAGGATGCATATCTTGCCACAAAATTGTGCTGTTCTGATTTAAGAACATAGATGTTCCTAACCATAGGGGCATAAGGTTTGACCAAAAGTCTACAACTCTGTTTACTTGCTTTTATTATTATTATTATTATTATTATTAGAGTGAAGATTCCTAAGCTCTGAACTATTTTCATAAAAATATTTAAGATCTTAGAAGAATGACATGGTCCATGCGTCTCTCCTATTGTGTAGCATTGGATGTACTGCATTTTTCTGCTGAGTTAATAATCATATCTGATAAACAGAAATACAATTGTTACCTCCCCTTTTACTATGGGTAGGACTCATATGTCTTTGACGATCTAGGCTGGCTCCTTTGTTGCCCTTTAAAGTGTTTTTCTACAATTTTATCGCTATGATAGGGATAAAATTGTTGGGGATTGTGCAGTCTCCTGGATGGGCTCAGTGCCAGTGTCTCTGCTTTGGTCCAGTTCCTAGTGGTTTTTTGCTTTGCTGGCCACCGTGAGTAACTGAGCAGAGCAGGTCAGTTCCTCCTCACGGATCCTCACTGTAATCACTCCTTGGCAGACATGTGGGACTGCTGTGACCTTTTCTGCAAGCAGTGCAAAAGGTTTCTGTATTCGATTCCAAAACAATTGTTAGCCTCTGCCTTATCTTTTCTTCCTCATCCTCCCACATTTTTTATGGCTTTTTGGATAGTGGAATGCTTCCCTCAGATACTGGTCCACAGGTCTCTGGGAAAATATTCCTGGTGTTAGGTCTCTTTCAAATCACAAATGGCCATTTTACATTTCATCACTGACTACCAGCAAGATTTTTCTTCTAAAGTTCAAGATCAATTATTAATAATTAGCAGGCCAGATTCAGAAATTTCTGGGATAGACTCCTTGACCTATGCTGTGTTAAAATATGTGAACATAAAGTGGTCTCTTTTGGGCCATTCATCCTTGTAGCAGTACACCACTTTTCTCTTATCACTTGGTTTATAATTATTTGCTGCCTCTATCTTCTTTCATTGCAGCTGAATGTATTATCATATATACACTATACTCTCGCATTTTTCTTTTATGTGGACCTTTACTAAAGATTTTTGGAAGTTTAATATGTTCTTCACTTGATGATGTTACTTGCAGTGTTGAAAATATTTGATCACTGTAGAAAAATAAAATAAGAACTAAGAAAAATTATGATAGAAATGGGAGCTATTATGATATTCTATTGAATGTTTATTTTATTAAAGAAAAACCATTTGATATCAGACATTTTTAAGCCTTGGGTCTGTCTGCAAGACGTACTTAATTGTGGCACTAAAAGCTTTTAAAATGCATTATGAAAAATTACGCATCCAAGAAAAAAAATATAATCCCCTATTTTCTGATCTAAAACGTGTATTTAAAGTATTTTTGCCCAAGAGAGTGTGTCCCATGTTCCACCTTGTCCACTAACTTTTTAATGTAGATATCATCTGATCTTTCTGAGAAAGATCCAAGGAACACCAGGTCCCTCTGGAGGTCTCATCCTCATGGTTGGAGTTGAATTTTGAGCTTGAACCATGAGATTTGGAGTGGGTTCATTTCCAGCATTAACTGTTACAGTTTTGGTTGTAGATCCTTCCTGAGAGACTTGCTGTGACCCCAGGCTCAGGCTTGCAAAGCACTGCATTCTGTACAGTTCTGACTTCATCAGTTGCATTATTCTGCATTCCTCTTTGTGGTGAAACAAAATTAATGATTTCTCCTTAAAACTTCTCGGGGACTGTGGTGCACACAAAGCCTAAATGAAGCATTTTGATGTTTCCCTGATGTCCCTTCTGGTTCCTTGAATACTTTTGTGCATTGATTCCTGAATACTTACCTTCTCACTTTCTCCTCTTGGAATGACTGCAGTGGGAATGGCTGCAGTTTTCAGTCCTGAAAAATCCAGTTTTGCTTCTATTTGGTGTTTCCTTTAAAAGATGATGGTAGAGGATGCCCCCCTCCCCCCATCCATGTATAATGCTCTTATTACAGGTCAGTTAAAAATTAATTTATGGGAGAAGCACACAGAGGGAGATTTGTTAGTGATCTCTGATTCCTCTTTGCACCAGATTACTGGAGCCTTCTAACTCAACTGTGTTAGGTGCAATTACATCGTGGTGTGGGGGGATGGACACAAGTCTCCACCTGTCTTTTCACCTATTCCCTAAATTCTCAGAAGGTAACTTAGGACCTTGTGACATCAGCTCATGACACATAACTATTAACCATTACTTTAACGTAGGTTAGTACATAGTTACTCTATGTAGGAGAAACTTATACCTTTCTATGTGCAAGCAACTGTTTATGTGAACCTCTGTTGCTTTGAAGAACATATTTTTCCTTCACAGGACACTACAAGACTGGGAGATGAATCCCTAAGAGAAGAGTTCCCACTCTGCAAGTTAGATTCACTGAATATAAAAATAGTAACTCTTAAAATAGATTTAAAATTGGTACCACAGCTGCATGTTGTATTTACTGTGCTCATTTATTCTGTTCTTTAGGTTTGAAGATGGTACAGTCTCTTTTCTTGATATCATTGCTCTGAAACATGGATTTGATGTTCTGGAAAAACTTACAGGTCAGTTAATATAACTCTAATACTGAACACTGCAGTTCTGGATTTATGCTCAGGGCACAGGTCTGATCATATTTATTATGGCTCTAGCTTAATTTTCCTTTCTAGTTTTACTATCTATGTTCATTGTTGTGAAGATGAGACTTCAGTGTAACTGGCTTATTCACATGCACCCTACAGGATTATTCTGGCCTGGTTTGAAAGGAAAAGAAAAGGGTCCAGCCTGTTCTGGATATGCAAGACTTGAGTCCATGGAGCACTTCTCATCTGCCTCACACTCACAAAGATGCTATAGGAAAGTAACACTAGAAAGTAGCTGAGTGACTCACAATGTTTGAGTCAACTTTTGAAGCCCTTGATGTGGAGCTAACACTGAAGTCCCAAATAAAACTTCAAGCTGCTCTTCAGGCCAGAACCTGTATATAAAGGGTGATACTCAAGTGCCATGTTTACTCCAGGATAGACTGCTGCTTGTCTGGCTCAGCACCCCAAAATCACAGTCTCTCTGTGTTTGCTGCATGGGTCAGGAACTCCCCTGAAAAGGGCAGGAGATGACCCCTGGCCAGGGAAGCTTGCACCACGGACTGTGCAAGGTTAATGGCATGTGCAAGGAAACATGGCATGTTTCCACATGTGGAATGTGCCAGGTTAACAAAGGATGTTCTTGAAATGGGTTTCTTGAACAGGTATGTGTATTACTTAATGTGTAATGTCTGAACCTCCCTTCTCCTGTGTGCTCTTTGATTTCCTATATAAAGTCATAAAGTGCATCATGATGTAAAGATGCCTGAGTCCAGAGGGACATTGGCTATGTACTTCTCAGGTTAGTGTAATTTTGGCTAGTGTCTGTGGAGGTTTATCGTCATGATTTATCTGAAGGATTCTGCTTTCTTCTTCCTCACAGTGCAAGGCTTCTGTGAGGAGTATTCTGTTAGATGCTTCAGGTCTTGTTCATGTGGAAATCAATAGCAGTTTTCACCCACATCAATGGTCTGACCAAGCCCAACGAGTAAGGATGTTTTACTTTATGTTGCTCTACATGGAGACCAGGGATCAGTAACCAACTTTTGCTATATGTTCTTGTAGTACAGAATGCTTCTCAAAAATGTGCAATCTTAAACAAAGATATTCACTTGTAAAGAGGGGTTTGGTTTAATGTGTAGCAGCATTGCCTGCCATGAATGTGAGAGCTGATGGTAGCACCTCCTCTGTTGCATTTCTCATCCATCTTAACCTCTTATTGATACCTGTTTTAGCTAAACAATTGAAAAATCTCTTAATTCTGACTGAGGGGAACACTCACCCTGAATCTGAATGAAATGAATATCAATGGATGACATGGTAGAAGAGGTTCATGAAAAAATAGTGTGTTGAGATCTTTCAGTTGTCAAAAAGGTGAATTGGCTTCCAATTTTTGTATTTACAATTCTTTCATAAAAAATGAAAATCAAAAATTTAGGAATATTTATATTTTAAAATTTTAATAACATTTTTCCCACAGTGCTAAAATGTAGAAAGATGGGAAAACATAGACTGAAAGAGCAAACGAAACCTATATGGAGGAGAAAATTTAAAAATTAAATTAAAAAATGCTTTTGACAAACACTGGAATTTTAAAACTTCAGCCCTGCTGATATAGTCTAGGTACTTTAGTAGTCTCT
This sequence comes from Phylloscopus whistleri, assembly GCA_017589585.1. Taxonomy (NCBI): domain Eukaryota; kingdom Metazoa; phylum Chordata; class Aves; order Passeriformes; family Phylloscopidae; genus Phylloscopus; species Phylloscopus whistleri. The sequence goes on along the minus strand of JADMLD010000068.1, from coordinate 2,058,672 downwards.
AGTCAGATTCTGGAGTGCCACACTGAAAAGCAGAAACGTCAGCACTGCCTCTTTACAGATATAAGAGACTGGAGAAATCCATGGTGGAAGAAAAAATGGAATTCTGTAAAGGATTTTAATTACCACAAGATCCAAGAATTTTCCACAAAGTTAAGCTGGTCCTATGCCATTATCCATGACCAAAGATGAATTAAGCTTTTGTTTCAGATAAGTAGGAACTTTCAACATGTTCATGCTAAAACTTCTGTGATTATATTTACGTGTGTGCATGTAAGTAGAAAGAATTCCATGTGATGTGTTTTTGTTAATTAGAATTTAATCATACAGGAGGGCAATGAAACAAGCCACTCCAAGGTGATAATAGAACATGGCACAACTACAGTCAGGTTTGGATTTTTTTCCATCATAAAATGCATTTTTGTGTGTTGACTTTTGAAAGCTGATGTGAAGGGTGGCTCAGCCCTATCAGGTCTCTGTGGCTCTTCTGTGCTGGCTGTGAGAAAAAGGTTTTGGGGGCCCTGCTCTACAATTTGTGTAGACATTGGATGTTCCTGGTGCAACTGATGCAACAAGAGATTCAGGGATTTGCAGTTGCCATTTCCTCTCACCATCGTTTTCTCCCCTGAATATCATTGACAACATGGAATTTTGCAGGTTATTTAATTTCTGTCAAAGGCACAGTGTTCCTTTTGAACAGAGATTATTAGCACTTGGGTGTATGAAACAAAGCCATTGCATGCTGTAGAAGCACTTTGTAATCCAGAAGGACTGCAGATTTGTTTTAAGCCTCTTTATGCATTTTTCTTTGACCTCGTCTCAGAATTTTCAGTGGCAAAATGCACTGTCAAATGTGAATTACTTTTGAATCTCACTTTGCTGTAGCTGCTGGAGCATTTGCTTTGCACTCCCCAAACGCAAACAAAGATTCTCATTCTGCGTTCGAAATAGCCTGGAGTGGAAACAAGTAAAATAAACTAAATGTTGTTGTTATTAATCATGTCTTAATGTGTAATAAAAGCACTGCTGAAGTTCTTTGGGGATGTGCTCTCGCTGAATTATTCTTGTGTAATTATTGATGATAGGGAGGGAAATCGCTAACAGAAGGTAACTCAGAGTTTTGGTGTTAGTCAGTGTTGTAAAACGTACAGATCAGTTTCTGACTCTGGTATCATCTGAATACAGCCTTGACCTGTCTCAACTTCCATTTAGAACAAGGCATATTTCTTGTCAGAATTGCATAATGATGTGCATGTGTATTTAAACCATTCCCAGAGGTCTTACGTCTGTATGATTTTTGAACTTATGGTTTATGGTATGTATTTTTATTAGTAAATTTTCAACTGCTTTAAAAATGAAACTAAGGCACGTAATTTGTGCCTTATTGTTATAAGGCTTACTTTGATTATAATGTCTGTTCAGGAAACATTAATTCACTTCAGAAGAAAATATGTATGGGAAGAAATATTAAAATGCAGACTAAGTCTCCTAAGGATGATGAATTGAAAGTTGTTTTTAAATTCACCAGGTGCTTGATTGGTTGTTGGAGACTAAAGGTTATTTTTGCTTTCATAAAGACAATTGTACCACAAAACAGTGAACGCAAAATGTAGTGCAGGTGTTGCTAACTTAGTTTTTTAACTTGGTCTTTGGAACTTTTGTTGTCTTTTTCCCTGCTCCATCAAGGGCTGGTTGCAGTCAGTGATGGGATGTTTGGCAGCTTGCATTTAATGGTACTGCACAGATTCTCATGTGTGTTGTGTTTAAACACTTAAGGTTATGTAAATCATCCAGTTTAGGGGCCAGAAAAACAAAAAGTTCTCCTAAGTAATATTGTTAGGGATTACTGGGATTTCTTTTGTGTAGAGTTTGTGGCTCCATCCTACTCTTGTCTGGTCACATCACCTAAACTTAGACCATGGGTGTGATGCTTGTGTATTTTACTGCTTTCATCCTTAGTGCTGCTTTCATTCATAATTTTAATGGATCTGGGGGTTCACTAATGTGAACACCAACTGTACAGTCTAAATATTTTGCAAGTGTGCCTATCTGTCTTTCTACATGTGGGATTATATAAGAAAGATGGTTTTCCTGCCTTACATCTGATGGTTGCTGCAAAACTAAACCCTGACCTGATGAGTCAGAACCTCTACAGGGGAATTACCTGTGCTTGTTCCCTTTCAGATTTGCAACATTCTGTTTCACTGTGAGGACCTCATCTGTATGGACACTGCTGAATGCTCCCATTGAAGTCAAGGGGGCCATGAAAAGTCTAATATAATGGCCTGGGAGCTAGGCGAGGAATCGGGACACTTGAGTTCCTTCCCTTGGCCATAAAATTTACTTGACATTTATTAAATCACATAAATACTAATCTTAAGGGGAACAGGGTGTTAGGTAACTGAATATGTTTTCAGATCTGCATTTAACCTCTGGATGGCATTTACCTTATCTTGCTGTCAACACAGATGTCTGAGGTGTACTATTTCGATTCCCACTGAAATCAGTGGAACAGGCAATGACTTCACCAGCCTGATCCCTCTGAATTTTTGAAATTTAGAATGCGAGGAGTTACAGCCTGCAATAGCAGCTCTTTTCTTTGTCTGTTAAAGGAGCTTAGATGATTAGCTTAGTGTGGTATAGGGCATTTCTTTAATTTTATATAACTTTCCTGCTAATGATCCCTTTGGGACTAGAAAGCTGAACTGCTAAATTAGGTAAGGTGGAAATAGTGTTTTGGGATTTTTTTGTTTCCCTTAGATCTGCAGCTTCTTTTGAACAGGGCAGGTTCTACATTTCCTGTGGCTGAAATAAACCAGTAAAGCATAGCAGGAAATGTTCTGGAAGAACCCTGAGGAGCATGAAGTGAGGTTTTCTGTTTGTGAAACCTTTATCTGTCCATTACTCTAGGAGTGATTTCTGATTTCCAACATATATTTCATGCTTCAAATCCAGGTTTATTCAGGTAGACGTTGCTTTCTCTGAGGGGGAAAGGCTCAGAGTCTGACAGAAAACTATCCTGCAAAGGCAAAAAAAAAAAAAAATCTGTCTCCAGGGTGAAAATGTGCCTGTTATGGTAAAAAAAAGAGATGCCTTATATAAAGAATGTGTGTGTACAGCTGATCTCAGAAACCCGTGGTGGTTTTCACTTTCAAATGACTGGTTACAGCAGATTAGGAGGAAAGAAAGCTCAGATGATTCTTTTGCATCAAAAGAAGCCATTGTTGGTACTGTGGTTAATTTATTAGGAAGAACATGCTCAACTGAGCACGCATTTAATAATGACTACAGATGAAATTAAAACAGTTACAGAGGCAGTATTACAAAGTGCTCAAGGAGGTGAGGCCGTCTTGTGCAGCTGCCTGGAAGTTCAGGCAAGCACATACAGTGTTTGGAAGGCAAGTTTGGATTGATAAATGGGGGCTACTATTTATACTGTAGATACAGAACCTGTTCCCAGTCCTACCTAAGGTAGCGTGGTGAAATCCATCACTCCCAGGAAATAAAGCGGGAGAAATTGTTGTACCCCCCATTGGGAGACAATGACTGTAAGACCAAGTCTTCACTAAAGGCCATAGGAATATTAACACTGGTCAAGTGTAATGAAACTGAGATCTACTCATTCTTACAATGATGCAGCATTGCCTACATTTGGCCAAAGGATATCTTGGAGAAGAAGCACTTTTTGTCTGTAACAACTTTTTCCCAAGATCATTTTCTGTGTCAGATATAGTTAGGACCTGAAGGACTTGTCACTTCCATTACAAAGTTGTCGTTATCACTGCTAAGAGATAAAGTCCTATGAAACCATCTTTTTCAAAGGAGAACAGAAGTGACAGCTTTTAGGCTTGGCTGCAGATCTTCCAATGCTTTTTGATGCCTCAGGTGATTGGTGAGGGACCTTGTTATTCTTAGAATATCCTTTTGAAATGGGGGGGGAAAAAAAATCTTGTTCAGCTGTATTCTTAAAACCTGCATATGAAATTTTCAAGAATTGTCTCTGTATAGTTCCAACTAAAACCTGGAAGGAAATGGCAAATAAAATTACAAATAAATTTATTCCGTTACATTTTAAACAGGGTAATGTATTGCTAATTATTTTTTGCTACATCTTGATATACTAACAAGGAAATAAAATGTTACCTAGTGGATACTAATTTCCTTTACTGATAAGGTGAACAATTTTCTTATTAACATGCACCTGGAAAATGAACCTTGACATGGTGGTGAAATAACTCAGTTTTATGAAAAACTAAAACACACTGGTACTAGAGAAGGATCAGTATTTTGGCATTTGTGGAGATGGTCTGGCTGGTGTTAAGGGTGCTCACTTCAGCCAATCCTCAAAGATTTCAGGGTCCCACTCTAGTGTGTGCTGGCTACCATGGCAAGGATTACCTTAGTTGTTTTAGTACATTTTTAATTTCCTAGCTAACTGGATCCAGATATTTCAGTCCTTCATGCAACACGGAGATTTTATGCTAAATCCAAAGGGGCTAAATTAAAGCTAAATGAAATTTGCATATCGTGTAAAAGTCTACTTGTTCAGCAGATCCAGATTATATGGTGCTAATCACAAACACTAGACAGAGTAAATCCTCTTGAAGTCACCCTGGGGTTAAGTCAAATGCTTTACACTCTTTGACACATACCCATGAAATATGTAATCAGGTCTGTTTGACGTCCTCTCCTAATTATGTGTGTGTATTTTAAGCAGATGCTTTTCCAGCTGATCTGTGCCTTTTGAGATTTTTTTTTTTCATTATTAATCAGAAAATCATGCTGTAAGTTAACGGCAAGTGCCAATTATGAGAAACTAATATTAGTTTCTTTGCTTAGATGCTGTGCTTTTGCAAATGAGACCATTGCCAAATAACATATAGATGTAAAGAACCTTTGAATGTTTTCCTTCAGAGGTGTAATTATTCTACCATGCATTGCACTATTTCAGCCTAAAATTAAAATTTATTTTTGCAGATAATGGTTTTTAATTTGAGGGAAAAAAAATAAAAAAGCTCTCTGTTGGAAGGAGGAAGGACTGCTTGTTTTCACAAAAGTTAGGAATTAAGTGATAAAAAATATTTTTCCTGAAGACTCTACACTCATCATTTCTGTCAAGAATGTTAATGTGTAAGCTTAGCCTTTCTTGAGTCTCCTTACTCAGTGAGATAATATCAGGAGACAAATTCAGTATTTAACTAAGTTGGGAGTCACTGAGTTTTAAGTAAATTCCATTTTTATTATGACTATGTAAAAGTTGTCTTCAGAAAAGACTTGTGACCTAGTTGGTTCTACCCTCCTCTTCAGCTGAAGAAAACTTCCATTTCACAAAGTTTCAAACTGAGTATTTTCCCTTCACTGTGTTTAGCAGAGACATCTACTGGCAAATTGTTAACTGGCATTCTCCTCCTCAGGTCCTACAATGCCATTTCTTACATCTCTGATGGAGAGACTTGCTAATATGGAAATGACTGCTTTGAAGCTTTTAGATGTGCTGCAGCATTAAATTTATTATTTGGGAAGAAGCATTAGGTGGAATAGCAACAGATACAAAATCAATAAAGGCAAAATAAAATTTTCCTATTTTCTCGCTAATGTTGCTTCCTGTTGAACTGCCAAGCTACTTCTAGCAGAAATGTGCATATCAGAGAAAAAGAGTTTATGATCCATTATAGATGAACAGGACTAATTGCAAATCACGTAATAATTGTCGTCAGTCTCCATTGATTTTGATTCAGTCAATATAAAATGGAAAGAAGGAAGCCACAGGACATAATTGGAAGAGCTGTTTTGCCTAGAGGGACTGGTTTCATGTCTAATGCTTGCTCCACACTCGCAGTTTATTTTTTCAATAAGGATCTGCCTCAGCTGTCACCTTTGCCCAGTAGTTAACAGCTCTCAATAGAGCCATTCTAGATATGGGTTCAGCTCTTATGCACTACCTGCTCTAGTTGTGGTTTAAACACTTAGGGGCTGTCAGGGTGGAACAAGACTCACACAAACACAGGTCCCCCTTGGGCCTTTAGGCCCTGAAGGACCCCCTGGGAGTTTTGCCTCTTCTGCAGTCCAGCCTTGCTACGCCCCAGGAGACACTCACATACCTTGGGGTGGGCATAGCCTTGCAGAGTGCAAAAGCAGAACTGAAAAGACACAGATGATTGATTACATGGCCCCAACAAAAGGTCTTTAATATTTCAAAGTTAACCTTTGCATTTTTGGGTAACCTGTGGATTCAAGACACTAAGTAGCATCTCATCCATCCAGTTGGAGTGAGTACATTTTCTCACAATCACTACTGGTAAAAATATATTTAAAGGTCTTCTCTGAGGTGCTCAGATGAGTGAATTTTTTCAGTTTGGCTTCATTCAATTTAAAGGTCCCTATTCTTTGAACCTACTCATCCTACTGAACCTACTTTGGGCATTTATGTGCTACATTCCTATAAGCATTCATTTTGTATTACTCTACGTTTATATGCATTTGTAATGCCATTTCAGGTCTGTTATGCTTTCAGGACTCTGTGTGTACCTTGCCTAATTCCAGATTTGAGATCCACACATCTGCTCATCCATATCACATCCCCTCTTCCCCCATTTTCACCCACATCCCAATTTCCATGAAAGGCAATGAATCTCAACTGTAAGCTGCTTTAATTGCAATTGTTGCGATTCTGTAATAGCTGGGAAAATATTTTTGGATGTTTTCCCCTTCTTTCTCCTTCCCTTAGTTGTTTCTGCAAGCAAACTAGGTAGAGTATTGTCACAGGTGCTGGTGTGAACCATCTTTATGTTAGAAGGACTTTGCTACCACTGGCAAAACCCTTAAGGAAAAACAGCTATTTGCTTCTGAGTGTCCAGCAGCACAACTCAGTATTTCAGTCATGATGTTCAAGCATTCAAACAGGCTGCTTAGGGAAGTTTTGGAATCACTGTCCCTGGAAGTATTCAAAAAAGGCTTAGGTGTCATGCTTAGGGACATGGTTTGGTGGTAGATTTGGAAGTGATGGGTTAATGGTTAGACTCGATCTTGGAGACCTTTTCCAACCTTAATGGTTTTGTGACCCTATGATATAAACTGCCATAGTTTATTGATGTCAGTGGAGACATGGTAATTGATGCCACCTACCCCTAAATATTTGGTGAAGATCATGGAGATGTTTCTTGAAGAGCTGTCATTTACAGGTGGGTTTGACGGGTATCTTCAGAGTACAGACCCGTAACAACTGAGCTAGTTTCACTCCTTGGACATGGCTCGTTCACACCTTAAAAGAACTTCATCCCAGAAATTAGAGAGCCACACTGATGATCAGAACTATTGAGCTGGTTTTATTTATATTAAAGAGTTTTCATAAATTTTGGCAACACTCTACAGTGGTATGGTCTTCCTTCTATACTGTATAAAGAAAAATTGGAGGAAACTGATTCTAAGTGAATGAGTAGACAACAGGGTAGGCCAGGTGCTCACACATTTGTGTTTGAGCCTGTTTTAGGAGGGAGGTGGAAGTCTGCCATAAAAAGGTGGGGTTTTTTTCAATATAGTTCATATAATTACAAAAATTATTTCTTTTTCTTCTTTGTGGCTATATGTTAAGATTTGAAATTCAGCTTCTAATTAGTAGTGAGACCATGCTCAAGGGTGAGTAATTTACTTTCTGAAGTATACCAAAAATTGTTATGTGGGCTACTGAAAGCAATAGGCCAGTGCCTTTTCAGGGTGCTTCCAGGCACCTGTTTTTAATTTTTTTTTTCATTTATTTTCCCATTTTTCTCTCTTGACATTAGTGGAAATTTTGTTGTTGTCATTTTTGTAGGATTTTGGAAATGGTATCATGTCTGTTAATGGAGATGTCTTCAACTGTTTTTTCAACTGAGTTTCAATTGGAACAAGTATTATTAGATTGTTTTGTTGTTGTAGTTTCTTTCTTCTCCACTGTTTTTTTTGTTTTGGTTTGGTGTTTTTTGGGGGGTTTTTTGGTTTTGTTTTGGTGGGGGTTTTTTTGTTTGGTTGGTTTTTTGGTTTGTTTTTTTTTTTGTCTGGTGTGAGAATATCTACTTTTTATTTTCAGATAAATAAGATCTTCTAGAAAGACATGAGACTCAGATTTTACTTAGGCTCTGGTTTGCATGATCTGCTAATTTACTATCATTACTACTGATTAAGAGATTTCTGTTTCCAGGCACCTCCCCACCCCCAAATCTTGGCCAGAGTTGATGCCTAGAGGCTGAGTAGTCAGTGTACCTACTTCTGAGCTCAGGCAGGTGGCAGCCCAACCAACTAACTGGAGTTTCATCCACCTCTGTCTCCACAAATGAAAATCGTGAAACCCTCCAGCAGAATGCTTGAATTCGCAATCCTTGTTAGGGCTGTGGCTGCCAGAGTTTGCCATTTCTGCCTCCTTTTCTGTAGCCAGGGTAGACTACATGTAGGCTGAAAGAGGCTGCTAAGCAGAGGCTTGAATTATATGTCAATAGAAGCTAAAAAACGTGAGTAAGGTCCAAAGGCATTAGAGAAATAAAGCTTCTGGTAATTTTATATGAACATGTTATGGGTGGAGAACAGAAGCTCCATGTACTATCTTGGAGAATAATGTGGAAGATACTTAAGTGCCACCCTATAAATCAGATGTTTCTTATAATCTAAAGTGTGTAATGCAGTCCTGATTGCCTCACCACACAGAATAAGAGAGTGCTCAGCAACGAGCAGGAACACAAATGAGTGTTCAAATAAACAGAGACTAAAATAATCAATGACATCCTTTAGGGACGTGTCTCTGTTTATAAAAAAAAAAAAAAAAGAAAAGAAAGTCTGTACGGATTTAAAACGCTGTTTAGCAGAACACAAATCTCTGTGTTTTCCCACATATGTTTGGTGTCACAGCATTTGCCATGTTTGAAACATTCCCATAATGCCTCCTGTTCCTGCTGTTCCACAGGGCACTTGCTATTCTTGGAAGAAAGTCACCAGAAGAATTAGACCAGTGTTCAAGAAGCAGGGGCTGGAAGGAGGAAAAGAAACTGTGAGGACAATCCAATTGCTCCAATGCCACTTGATTCAATAAGAACAATAACATTAAAAGGATTTGGGGTCTGCAAGCTGCTGTTGTCTGAATAATTTACCATGTGTGCAAAAGATCGATGAGGGGGCCTTGAGCTAGCCAAAAGGCACTGTTGATCTGGGCAGTCAAACTGCTGGGTACATCCAATTATTAGGGAAAACAATGAAGTGCAAACTCCAGAATATGTTTCTCTTGATGTCGGTAATGCATGTGGATGTTTGGATTGTGCAAGTTTAATTGTGAGAAACATGATGCAAAGATAATGATTACCCAGTTAAGTGGGTTGACATGTTTCTATTAATCACTTTCACTAAATTACTAAGCCACTTATCTGTCTTTGGCATTAATACACACTACATGACTAGTAGACACTACGTTGGTAACAAGTCTGGAAGGAATTCTTACCTTGTTCAAGGAATTCTTTACCTTTTTCTAAGCAAACTAGATAGCTCTGTGCATCCATCACATACTGACAATGCAAAAGGTTGAAATAGCCTCACTGTAACTTGAGCAACCCTATTAAGAGGTGCACAGTTTGACCCAACATCATGAGGTTTTGAGAAGAAACCATAACTTTTTCATTATGGTCTGAGATTTTTGCTCCTATAAAACAGCAGTTCTAGATAGGTGATTTTGTGTGTCTATATTGTGTGTGATTTGCAACTGTGTTTTATCTTTTACATTGCAACAAGCTAAAATATAACTGGCAATTTTCAAGGCACTGGCTTTGATGGGCCTCCAAATAATTTCACTGTCTAACATGAAAGATCTCAAGTCGTGCTGTATGTTTAGCAGAAGGTATTGTGAGAAGGGTATCTGGCTGGCTTCCTAGTTGTGTTTGGAGAGAGGTGGGGAGGAGCGTCTCTTGTCTGCTAAGTAGGGGATAAAAGGATCAGGCCAATGGCTGCATCCAGCACAAATTATTTGTGTTATGTTTCTCCCTCACTATTTTATGTGTAATAATATAAAACCCTAAATGTCTCCCTTATTTTGTACCAGTATGTGAGACACTACTGGGAGGTGATGTCTTACAAGGACCTATGTCTGCCACATGCTGTCCTATGGTAGGGCTGAGCCTGAGGAACTGGGTCACTGCTTGAAAAGGTGCCCATGGTGTTGTGCAGTTCCTTCCTCTTCACCCTGAGCACAGGCACAATGGGTTCAGCAGAGCAGCTGTGCTTGGAGCACAAGGCTGTGTGTTCTCCTGGGTCTCTATCCAACCACAACTTATGTTCCTGTTTTTCCAAGTACAGAAGATGAGGTTTCCTGCTAGTTGGCTGGTGGAAGCACAGGCAGTAGGAGTTTCAGGGCAGTATAACAGAACAAAGGAGATTCTGAAGTGCTGCCAAATGGTTAGGGGCAGGAAGTACATCAGACATTCCAAATAGAAAATTGATGTTAAAAAGGGTAAGAGTAGTTTTGTTTGTTCTGTTTTTGTTGGGTTGGTTTTATTTTGTTTGTTTGTTTTTCATCAAATTCCAGAGGCAAAAAACTTGCTGTGATTTGATGCTCATAAAATCTAAAAGCAGTGGGGGACACAACAGATTTTTGTGATTTGTGAGGTGAAACAAGAAATAAATTTGGCTCATGGGTTTTAGTAGCCCAAAGACGTTTCTATGTCATCCTTTCTTGTGCTTGTGATGTTTGATAATAGTTAGACAGAATGAGATAAAGTGTGATAAATTTTTGCCAGTGTGGGAGCTGCTAGAAGTTTCTGGGAGAGAAGAGCATATGTAATACCACAGTAACAAAGGGCAAACAACATCAAGGACAAATAACTCCATTAGAAAACACAGGCATGTGGTCTTTAGTATAAACCATTGTAGGTAGAGTAGCTGATGGAGAGAATGAGAAATATCATGATGGATCTGAATAAAGCCCAGAAATTAGATCTATTACTATTTCTCTGAAGTATTATTTACAACATAAAGTCAGATCACCAACTGACGTAAGGTGATTTATGGCCTAAAAATATTAATGGGATTAGTACAGCTGAGCACCATTAGGAATCTGTCCACTAAAATCTCCACCCACCCTGTAAAAACAAGACCAAATTCCCATTGTTGCATTAGGCTTGCCTAAGCGCCATGCATCATCCAAATGGCAAGCAGTGACTAAGCACTGTCGTATTTTAATGAATATTCAAACACAGATATATTATTTTATTTCTGTTGGCTTTTTAATTTTCTAATGCCTTTCAAGGTCTCTGCATCTGGAAGGGGGAGAGAGACGTTTGCTCTTAGAGGAGAAAAAAAAGGCACATTGCCATTTCATTTCTTTGTAGAGGTTCGTAATGCGATTACCAAAATGTGAATAACAATCAAATAATGCAGAGGCTTATTCCCTATGGATAGCAAAAATAAATTTCAGTCAAACGTTTCCGGCAGAAATCTCAAATTTGTCATGCAAAGTACTTCTCTGCATTCAAACATAATGTATTTATGTGACTCAGAAACATCAAACATTAGGATAAATAGCCAGATTATAAGTACAGTCCGCTTATGAAATGATTGGAATAGAAGTGCAATTAATGAAACTGGCAGAATGGCTATGAAGCAGTGTTAATGCCTTGAGATTTAAAGAAAGCATCCAGATCTGCTCTACAGCACGGGGTTGAGGAGACACTTAGAGTTTGCTTGCCATTCTCTCTGTTAACAATCTTTGACTACCTTTTTGTGTTTGTGACTTATAATCACATCAAAAGGAAGTTAGAAGCAATTTTTGCAAGATTCTCCTGAGATCAAATTTTAAAGGGAGCTGAGGCCTGAGGGGCCAAGGGGGAGAAAATTAAAAGATTGGCAACATCATCAGTGCTTTCCTTCTACAGTGTAACACTACATAGTTAAAAAAAAAAAGGACAAAAAAAACAAACAAAAAACCCAAATAAAACAACACGAAAAAAACCCAGCAAACAAACAAACGAGGAGTAGGGAAGAATAGTGAGTTCGTATATCTGACAAAAGGGCTGCTTTGAACTCCTTATCCCAACTTTCCCAAAACCACTTACTTGGCAAAAGTATTCTGTTAAGTTGCTGCAGGATTTCTTTTCCCCAGATGAGCTGTTGAGTTTCTGTCTCCTCACTTGCTTTCTCTGCATCCTTGAAAAGGAAGGGATATAGTCTGAGATACCTGGATTGAATCTACTGATGTTTGTGAGAGGTTAGGTAGGAGTGACATAAAGCATATGAAATGGCAGGTTTTAATAATTGTGTGGATCCTGTGTTTCTGGGGCTGAAAGGGTGCATGTTTGGAAAAAACAGGAATAAGCATTGCCTGCTCTGTGTTAGTCTGTGTGGATGTGGTTCGTTACTGGGCAGATATTTTGGAGATGTGCATAAACAGTCTGTGATGTCTGTGGTCAGTGGATTGATATTTCAGCAGATTTTGTTAGTTTTCTGTGTCCATCAGCTAGTGGTGATGAAATAAACATTTTAATTTTGTAGAGGCCTTGGAGGGAATGTTCAAGCAGAGGTTGCTGAGGGCAACACTAGTCTCAGTTACCATTGTCTGATGGCAGAGGCTGACATGACTTTTAAGCAGTGAGAAGTGCTGAGATTCGTCTTCCTATTGCTGGAACCTCTGACACTACCTTTATGGAGAATTTGTTGTGGCTGTACTTATTGTGTTTTGGTTTTGTTTTGTTTTTTTTTTTTTTCCCTCCGGTCTTATTAATTATTAGTATATCAATGTGACTTGATTAGCAGTAGCAGAATTTACCATACTGTACTATTGCAGGTAAATTATAACAGCCTCCTCCAAATAAATGTTAAATTAATTGGGTGTTCAAACCTTAATTAAGCCTGCTCAACACCAAGGTTTCATGATACTTTGAATACATTACTACTTATTTGAGTAAATGAATGTATAAATAACAAGCCTCGTGATGGATTTCATGAGCAAGTCTGAGTGACCTGTGCTTAGTACTGAATTTATATTAAAAAAATATTTATTTATTTATTTATATTTTATATTAAAAAAAAAAAAAAAGGCACAAATGAGATTAGGACACCTATATTTTGAGGCTGTACAGGATTTATTGCAACTTATATAGCCTTGGAGCTACCATAGTTAATATCCACTTATCTATAGCTTACGGATCTTTATGAGAAGGTTTTACCAGGAAATAGATATGTTACTCTGTAGTTCATCATAGGGGAGGACTGTAAAGGAAGAAGTTTTATTAGTCTCAGATTTTTCTTTTCCTGGCTCTAACAGGACCTGCAAATATTTTCCTCCACAAAACCCTTTATAAACCTCCCCCTTTAAGTCAGCAGTAATGATTTCAGGTGTGCAAGCAACCTCTGTGCACTGAAGCTGTACTTCCAGTAAATGTGGAAAATTCTCAAGGACCACATGAAATGTCATGAGCTGGTATCTTACACAGGTTATTCCTTTCTCCCAGAAAGTTCATATGAAGTCCTTATGTGCTCACATACGAGCTTTGTTTCTATCTGATGAGCCTCATAGACTACAGCTAGAAGGAAAAGTTGGCAGTAGTCCTCCTTGTCACTCAGGCAATGCCCGTGATGGTTTGTGATAAGGCACATTCCCAAGGAATTGTAAGACCTTCACTTCAACTGTTAAATCCCGAAACTGATTTTCCTTTTGTTTCTGTGTTGAGGCCAACTAAGAATCTAGCAAATCTCAGAAAGGTAGCTCTAGAAAGAAAGAACTGAGTCTTCTGCGAAGCTCATTGATGACATAAAGCCTTTGCTTGCAGATGTATTGTACAGCAATGTATTTACCAACCAAATTATTCTCTGACATTTAATTTTTATGAAATTTAAACCCTTTTTGGAAATGTGCCATTTCTGAGCTTTTAGATTTGTTTTTCTTTTCAAAGAAATGTCATTGATCTTGTACCTGTGGAAAAATTTTAATTTGTTATATAAAATTATATTTTAAAATACGTTAATTTTTATATATCTTGTTAAATGCTGTGAAATAATAGTGAGATGTTGAGTTTTTTAACTTTAGACGTTTTCAGAAGTCAGAACTAACCAACGTGGTGAGTTTTTCAGTTACATCACTCAGAAGGTATTTGGTGGAAAGATACTTCTCTAGGACAATGAGTTCTACATCTTCAGCAACTCCAGCAACTACTTCCTTAAAACCTCTTTATAAGCTACTGAGAAGATGTTTGTTCATGGGCATTAACACTGTGGCAATTTTTGAAAATTTTCACTTTACAGGAATTCCATCACTTTCTATTTGCAATTCAAACCAGAATTACTTTTTAATATGTTAGAATTTCATATAACAGGAATTCCATTTCTTGAGCAGTTGTGTAGAAACCCTGCTTTCCCTTCAAAGAGACTGAATTTTATAATAAAATGAAAGAAGCCATAATCAAGTCTGGCTGCTCACAGGTTATTAAAACTGTTAGTCACTGTGTCCATGTAAGAGAAGAATGAACATATCATTGAAAACCTAAACTAGCAGCATAAATAAGTAGGCCTTTTTGCTTGAATGACTCTATATGTCTCTTCTAGGCTCACAGAGGGACTAAATGTTTTACTCAATAGAATGAAGAAAAAGAGCTCTCCCAGTTCAAGGTTGAAGGCTTTCTGGCAACTTTTTTTCTGATGTTTGTGTGGAATTTCCTCTTTTTCAGTTTGTGCCCGTTGCCTTTTGTTCTGTCATTGGGTACCACTGAGAAAAACCTGGCATCATCTTCTTTACAACCTTCCCTTTTGGGTATTTATGCACATCAAGAAGATCCCCACCCGAAATATCTGTTCTCCAGACTGAACAGTTCCATCTCTCTCAGCTTCTCTTCATATTAGAGATGGTCTAGTCCCTTATTCATATTTGTAATCCTTCACTAGACTCACTCCACTATGTCTTGGACGGTGGGGCTCAGGACTGGACACAGCACTGCAGATGTGAACTCACCAGCACTGAATAGAGGGGAGGGATAACCTCAATTAATGCAGCCCAGGATACCGTTTACTTTCTTTGCCACAAGGTGATCAGCTTGTTGTCCACTAGGACACCCAGACCCTTTTCTAACAAAGCTGCTTTCCAGCCAGTCAGGCCATGACCAATACTGGTGCTGGGGCTTGTTCCTACCCAAATGCAGGACTTTGCAATTTCTCTTTGTTGATCTCCATGAATTCCTCTTCATAATTCTCCAGCTTGTTGAGATCCCTCTGGCTGGCAGCACAATCATTAGTTGCATCATCTGGAAATTTGTTGAGTGTGCATGCTGCCCCACTGTCCAAGTCATTAATAAAGTTTTTCGATGGCAAAGGACTCAATATCAGCACTTGGGCTACATCACCAGTGACTAGCTTCCAGCTGGACTTTGTGCCATTGATCACTGCTCTCTAAGCTTGGCAGTTGAGCCATTTTTCAGTTCCACTTCATTGTCCACTATACTTCATCAGATTATATGTGAGGATTTTATGGGAGAGAGTGTCAAAAACTAATGAAGTCAAGATAAACAGCATCTACTGTTCTTCCCTCATTTACCAAACTGCCCATCTCATTGAAGAAGGCTATGAGGTTGCTTAAGCATGTTTTACTCTTTGTGAATCCGTGATGACTATTCCTGATCACCTTCTTGTCCTTCGTGTATGAAAATGGTTTCTGGACTCATTTGCTGTATCACCTTCCCTGAGACTGAGATGAGGCTGACCACCTGTAAGTTCCTGACTCTTCCTTCTTGCCCTTCTTGAGAATAGGAATGACTTTTGCTTTCCTCCAGTCCCAGTCTTTGGAAAATTCTCACGATCACCATGATCTTTCAAAGATTATCAGAACTGGCCTTGCAAGCAACAGCAACCAGCTCCATTGGCACTTGTGGGAGCATCCTGTCAGGGCCCATGAAGTTGTTTATGCCCAGTTTATTTTAAGGGTTCCATAATGTGATCCTGTTCCACTGATGGTAAGTTGTCCTTGGACTAGGCTTTTCCTCTGAGCTGAGGGCCTGGGATTCCCAAAGGCAGGGCTCATCAATGAAAAACGAGTCACAGGAGACATAAAGACCTTTACCCTTTTCTGTATCCTTCCTCAACAGGCCTTCTGCTTGTAGAAATCCTTCTTGTTACCAGTTACATTCCTTACCAAGTTCCTAATTGCGTCCATGCATGTTCAGACCATGTCTCTGTGTTCCTCCCGGGTCACCTGGTCCTGTTTTCACCTTTCTACTTCTTGTGCTTTAGTTTAGTGGGGAGCTCCTTGTTCATTCATGGAAGTCTGCTGCCTTAACTGTGTCTCCTTGCTGGGATGGACCACCCCTGAGCTTGAAGGAGGTGATCCTTGAAACCTGGAAACCTGCTTTTTTTTTTTTTTTTTTTTTTTTTTTTTTTTTTTTTTACCTGAAATTGAACTTTTCTTATCAGGTTAAAATCAAGTTTTGGCAGTCACTAATCCTAACTGCGGTGGGGAGCATTTTTGAAAAGCTGCACAAGGACATCAGCATGTGGGTAATAACAGGCATTTGGGTATGTAGACAATGTATCTGCTTCAGGAATAATTTAAATCACTACCAAAAATTCTCATTTATTTCCACGAGCACAGAATCAGGAACTGGGCTGTTCTTTTGGTTCATGAGATCGTTGTACCATTCAGAGAAGAATCCATCTATGCTACACCTATGGGAATGGTAGCAAGGGAAGAGGATGGAGCCTGTAAGGTCTTTATGGGCATAGTAAAAAGTGGTTATTGAAACTAATCTTAAATATTTAGGGTTTAGCCCTTCCTGAAAAAGCTACCAAGGATTTAATAGAAAATAAAAGCTTTTCTATTACATTTGTAACTATATGCTAGCAATTAGAAGAGAATTATGAACTGGATATAGAATCCCATATGAAAGCATGAAATGCCTCCAACCTCTAAAAAGGAAAAATTCTCACTTAAACTATCTGGGCTTTCACAGTAATTGCAAGACAGCCCAATAGATTTGATTTTACTACGTTTTTCTATAAGTAGTCTCTTACAGGCATATAGCTATTAATGATATTTAATTAATTACTGCCAGGATTGAGGTCTTAATGAAGTTTTTATTTTCAAGCAATTTAAGAGGGTAGTGCTGATAAAGTAACTTCTTTAAGAAGAATATCTTAGTTTTAGAGCAAACTTATTAAACCTTTATCTGCAATACACACCTGTTTATCCATCAAACTTAAAATTTCTTATGTACAACTACATAAATATGCTTATGTGCCTTTCACAAATTCTTTTATAGAAAAGTGTCTTGCTAGAAGAAGTCCAGCAGATCTTCACAAAACAAGTGCTTTCATCTCTGTTATTGGATTTTAGTGTTTCCCTCAACAAACAATACTTACACAGATATGTTTTATGTATTGATTCTTAGCAAGAAGTGGTTTAGATCAATGCTAATTTTGAATTGTCAAAGTAGTGAAGAAAAGCCTAGCTATAACATGCTAGTAGTCAATAGCTTTTCTGTGTTCTACTAGCATTAGGAAGTGAACTTTATGGGATTTTTTTTTTTTTTTGGAACAGCATTTCCTAGCAAAGAAAGAAGTTCAGCAGTGTATATTTTGTTCTCTCTCTGTATCATCTGTGTGGCATTCCAGCTGTGCTTGCCAGTTCGGCATTTTAGTAAGCTACACATAAACTAAAAGAACATTCAGTAATTTAAAAAATATTAAATTATTTTTCTCTGGAGTTTTAAACAGAATTCTTATTTATCTCCAAAAACAACGTGCTTTAAACTTAGTTAAAGTTTTGGGCTGAAAACTCAAATACCTGGTTTCATGTTTATAGATACAGTTGTCATTTACGTAGTGTCAAATTTCAGCAGTTGCAGTTACAAAGACAAATTTTGAAGAGGATTAATAAAATGAGGGAAAAGTTGTTGAAGTTTACAGAGCAGAAGGAATTTTCTGCAAGGCTCTAGAGGCAGGAATTCCTACAGCTTGTGTAGTTCTGCCTCACAGTAGCAGTGGGAGCTGAGTAATTGAGTCATTCACCCAAAGCTAGAAGATGGGATCAATGCTGTCCGAGGGGGAGCCCCCGCTGGGGGCTACAATAGCATCACACGTGAGAGGAGATGAGGTACTTTCCCTCAGAGGTGCCCACCCCATGGCATGGCATTCATGTCAAGCTGTGGATGGGAGGATTTGAACCTAGTTAAACAGTAGCTGTTGACCTGGCATGTTCTGTAAATAGGCCTAACACCATTTGGTACTTAGTTGTGGTCTAGCATCAAACAGCTCCCTTGAACTGCAGATCCGAGCACAGCTCAAAGAATAATTCCGTTTGCCTGCAACAAGCCAGGGACTGGCTGACAGAACAAGTAGCATTAGCAAGGGTGGAGACTGCCAGCATCAATAATGATTATGTGTGCTGCTTCTGCCTGTGATGAGCTGCCAGCTTGTAAATGCTGAACAATTGAGTGACCTTGGACAAACCGGTCCCAATAATGATACGGCGTTTGTTTTAATATGAAAGCGACAAGAAGGAAAAGATCACAGTGTGTCTCTCTTTCATGCAATCCCTCATCTCCAAAATGGATGCATCTCATGTGAGTTTAATAATTCGTTTCATATGCAAAGCCTCTTTCTTTGGTATTAAGAACATCTTCATTTCAAAGCTTAGAAAAGTTAAAGACTGGAGGCTGGAGTCAAGAAAGGAGGATAGTTCTTATACCTGCAGCGGCTGTCACCTGCTTAGAGATAAAAATACTTTCTGAAATTTAAAACTGCTTTGTCTCAGCTTAGGTACTTGCAAGCATTTTGTATTTGGGAGCACTGGCAGTCTGTCCCCCTTGGGGGGACGAGGCCTGGCCGTGGCTGTCCTGAGACACTGCAGGATGCTGCCCGTCATGGCCCATGTGCGGGAGGAGGAGGAGAAAGAGGCGTGGGATGAAAGTGGCTGCCTTGGCACTGCATGCCTCCCAGTGCTGGCAAGCCTGGCCTCAGCATCCAGGGAGCCCCATCCCACCACTGGGCTCTTCCTCCTGCCCCGTCCTTCTCCTGGTGCCTCCTCTGAAGGCTTGGCAGCCCCCAGCAGGCTGGAAGTTGGTGTTCTCCAAAAGGATCTCTGGCTGTCTTTGGCATCCTCTGCCAAATGCTGCTTCCTGAGAGGGCGAGCTGCTCTCCTGGGAGCTGGGCACCCCAGGGCTCTGTGCTCCTTCAATCCCTCCAGGACCAGGACACCAGCCCTGCAGTGTCATGGTGGTCTCTGGGCATCTCCAAGCCCTGGCAGCAGATCCCAGGCCCTGCTCCTAGCACAGGTGTCCTGTGGCAACAGGCTCTGGTGAAATTCATGATTTTCTTTAATACTTTAGAAAAGCTGGAGGTGAGTAAAATGGGGAGCCTAGGAATAAGAAGGGTGTAAAATAGTCTGAGAATCTTATAAATTGGATTTTTTAATTTGAGGGTAGTGATTCATTAATTGAATAACATCATAGGCATTTGAACCAATATTTTTTTATGGCTGTGTTAAGTGGTTTTAAAGATACATTTTGCTCTTCTTTTCATAAATTACTGTTGATAATATCATCCTGTTCATGGAAGCAGAAATTCTCAAAATCTGTCTCTTGGCATTTTGCCATTTTGTGGCAGTAATAGATCTTTCTCTTCTGACAGGAAGAGTTTTAAATAAATGTCAGCTCAACAAGCAGCTTTGTGAAACAGGCTGATCCAGCCTCCGTCTTTGGGTCAAATACTCACTGTGCCTGCTGCAAAAGAAATACAAAAACTAAAGAGATGAAGTCCAATGGGGTGCAATCAGTTAGCATGGAAAAATTTCAAAACACTTTGAAGGATGGGCCTGCATCTCAGCATCACATAGGATATGGAAAAATGTTCTTGCTGGTTACTGCAGGAGGGCTTTACAGCTGTGGAGGATCCTGTCGGCTTTAATAGGCTCTGAATACATTACTGACTAACCTGGCTTACAAGCAGCTGACATTAAAGTGCCTGATGCCCCTGACACACTCCTTCATCTCTTCCCTGCCTGTAGACGAAGAGGCAAAGTCTGCAGGAAAGTAATATCAGTGTAGCCAAAAAGCCAAAATAGCTGAGCTGTATAGTGATGTGTTTAAATTCTGTCTTACAGAATTTATATTTTCAGATAATATTACAAACATATCACATATACCCAAGTTCAGTGAATATTATCCATAAAGAGCTGTCAAAATGAGGGAAAAGAAAGAACTGAGATGTGGGAAACAAATTAATCCTTTGTAACAGAACTCGTATGTTACAAGAAGGTGTGGTATAAGTTAAGTCAAAGCTTGGGAATTGCAGAAGAAAATAAAGACTGCAGTTGCTGTCTCTGGCTGTTGAACAAAGTGAGCCTTCAAGGTTCAGCTTTTAGTCAGAAATAATCAACGTGCTGTCTTGTTACCAACACTTCTTGTTATCTGCTCTGATAAAGAAGGATCTAAGCTTTTATATTAGATCACATTCTGAACCTGACAGCATCATTCCGATAAAGAAAGAAAAGAGGGAAGAGCTGTAATGAGTACGTTTGGCAGGACTCACATTGTCAAGGCCTCAAAAAAGAAAGGGTTTTATTATTTTGATTGACTGATTGGTCTGACCTTACAGGTGAGTCAAGTCTCTGCAGGACCATAAAACTAATTTTCCTGACCCTTCAATTTATAGTACCTTCCTTTTTCCTTTTCTGTTCTGTGTCTAAGACAGGTGAAATGTTTCAACCCAGCTTCTACTGATCCTAAAAATTCTGTGATTCATCATCACTTCAGGGTGTTAATCAATTTATTTCTTGCATGTTCAGAGATAGAGAAGGAAAGAAGCACTTGAACCAACATTTCTTTAGTTATCAATTTGTTTATTTTTTTCTCCATCTGTACAAGGGATGTTTTAATCCTGTGAAACATCTATCTTCAGATGGCATGTGAGATAGTAGAACTCCCTGGGACATTAGAGAGTCTCTCTTTAGTTCAAAATGTAAGCTTTTTTATCACTTCTCAACACTGTGGAAGTTTTGATATCAGAATATCTAGGAAGAAATTAAGAAAAACAGACAGAACACAATATTATTACAAAGACTTGAGAGCAAGAGATATGTCACATAAGCTTCCTCATACTCTGGAGAGCGTGGTTGTCAAAGTATGTGAGAAGACAAGAAAAAGGAAAATTGCTAATTGGTGTAAAATACCTCCCAGGCCAGTTCCAAACTGCTGAAGTTTCAGCAGCTTGCTGAAGGGGGAACTTGCTGTGTTGCTGTCACTACTGGTTTGTCTCTCCTGGGGAGTTCAAGTTGACTGCCTGCCATTGTCATGAAAGACCAGCTCATCCTGCATCTTCTGACCTCCCTTCATAGCTTGTTTTAATGCCTTCTCCTTTGAGAAGGCTCTGTGGTGAGAGTTATAACAGGTCTTACAATGAAAGGGAAAAGGGTTGAGAAGCCGTATCACAGTCCAAGCTAATACCATCTGATAAATGTTTCATCCGATCCTGGAGTCATTTTTGGTCACCCTAGAATAGAACAACACACTAAAGGTTGATTTCCTTGCAGTTGCCTTTTGGTCTCACTGATTTAGTAAAATTTCACGTTGAAAACTGCTCAGTAAATTCAAACCATTTATAACAAATGTTGAAGATGTTCTTGAACTCTTAACAATTATTGAGGAGTTTCAAGGAAAAATGCCACTGAGTACTAATAAAAGATTTTGCAAATGGGAACCCACAAAACTGTGGATCTTTTCTTGTTCTTGTAAAAGGAAGCAGGGCTGATAGTTTGCACATTTTTCCCCCTTATCCTACCATATCCAAGAAGGCAGAAGGGTTTCAGAGAGGTAAGTGAATGTACCAGTTCTGCATGAAATGCAGCCACACTAATGTTTGATATGTGAAGCCTTTAAATGCATTGCCATGCATTTAAATTCACACTTCTGAATTATACAAGTTTTCCTGTTGTGTTTGCAGTCAAATGTTTGAACAGTTTGATTAATCACTCCACTTCTAATTGGTCTGAAGTTTGCTGCTGCTTTGAATGAGGTGTCTTCCCTCTCCTGTGAGGTACCTCAGCAGGGTGATGTAATTCCTGTAGGATCCTCAGCTCAGTATGTAAGACCACCAGAGGTTTGGTGAGGCCAGAAAGGTAGAGTCAATAAAATATTAGAGAGATTGAGTCAAGAGAAATATTAGAATCTTGGGCAGCCTGAGACAGCCATTCTGGTTAGTTCATTCAATTCAGACAAGAATATCTGTTGCACTTAATAAATGAAACAGACTAAATAATAATCTTTAATAAATAGGCTTAAGTCATTTCAACTGCAAACCAGGTTTCCTGACTGGTCAACTAGAGACTCCAAACCAAGACAATGTTATCTACGAGGGTGTCTTGTGTGCCATTGCAACCATTCAAATTATCTCATGTATTGAATTAAGCATTTTTCAAGAAGACAAAAAAAAAAAAAAAAAAAAAAAAGAGAGAGAGAGAGATGGACATATTTCATCAACAAGTTTTTTAATTCAAGGCTAAGGTTTGAAAACAGATCCTTTGCTTTGAGTATGTCATTTGCATATCTCGTGTTATGCAGCACCTCTGTAGCCAAAGGTCATGGAGCTAAGTGTGTGCCAACTTTCTTTGCCAACAGTAGTAACACTCAGTGCCTGTTTGGTATAAAGCCATGTACACTGAGTCATTTCTGAGGGTTTTCTTTTCATGATGCTTCAAATAAGAAGTTCTTTTCATGGTCATACTTTTCATTTACAATAGCAAGACTGCACTTGGTGGGGCAAGAATGAAAAGGAAAGTAATAAGGATTATCTGTGTATTTATTTCCTTAAATTGCTTCTTTCCTGAATGTTTCCATTTACAAATAAAGGCATTGTAGATATCTTCAGAAAATATGCTGCATAAAAGAAAGAAAGAAATGCATGGTAGATAATACTAGATAAAACAACAACAACAACAGATAAGAAGAGCTGTTGTTTCTGATTTTTTTTTCCATCATTAGTCCTGATAGTGTTCTTTAATGTCTTAAAATATGAATCTCATAGAACAGTCTGAAGAGCAGTGCCACTATTACCACTTTGGTGGATCTAAGAAAAAGCATCCAAAAGCCGAGAGCTCCAAAGAAACCAGGGAAGTAAAATATATTTCTTTATTATGTGTGGTGACAAACTAGAGTGTGAAGCCCCTCAAGAATCTGGGCCCCTCCACATCTCATAAGTGTTCTAGCTTCATCCTTACCTCGTAGGAAGGGAACCTTTGCTGTTTAGCATTTTCCTTGTAACCTAAAAATGGAATTTTGTGAACAGTGCCTTGAGCTGGACTTTCATTTCTCCTGCCTTGCTGTTGTAAAAAAATACCTTGAATAGAAATGATGAGGAAAATGAGGGGTTTTTAAGTCATTTGTTTACATCTTAACTGCAAAGTCCCTCATTTGACAGAGCTGCAGCAGTCCCTACTCTTTGCCTTCCTTCTGCAGAGCTCCTAGTATGATGGGTTGCCATGGGAAAAGGCCAGGGTTTCCTCAGTGCATGCTGCCTTGCTTCTTTTCCCTGTCAGTGGCTCCCTCTGTGTTGTCAGCACTCATCTTTCACCAGTGCCTTGCTCACATCAGTGCTTTCTTTTAACCTTGCCCAAGTCTGTCTTCAGAGGCAGTTCCCGAGCTCACCATAGAGCTTGATTTACAGCTTGAGACAGCAAGTGGTGCACATAAGAATTGCTCATGTCTTCAATACTTCAACTCTTCTGAACTGAGTCTGAAGTACAGATATTGACTGATTTATGGTGTTGCAGCCTATTGAAGCTGATATAAGGCCAGGAGTGGTTATTTTTTTTCAGAAGCACCTACCTACAATCTTTAGAAGGAAGCAAAAACTGCAATAAATGACTTTAAAATAATGCCATTTTTTAACTTAGATTTTTCTTCTTGTCTTCTGTTTAATAATCTGCTCATTGAACTTACAATTGAGTAAAATACCTATTCCATTCTTAGAAAATTACAAATTTTCAGTCTTAATCCAGCACACTTTCTTATTGCTCATCAGCCCCTTGACATGGAGACCACACAACCTTCTAGGTGCAGTGGGTTTCAGAAACTCAGAGGAATGAGCAGTGTAATAAAAACCTCCCAAAAGTTAATTTAAACCTGTAGTCAACACTGCAGAACATTCTGCTTGTAAAAAAAACTGATGCTGTTTTACAGGAGTGATTACTGAGCATCCCACAGCAATGGCTATATTTTAAGTACTGGCATCTCACTTTTATTGCATGAACACTTGAGAAGTGAGGCTGGAACTATAACATCCTTGCTGAAAGCTGTGTGTTGAGAGCGTGTAACACTGTGCCAAAGTAGCCACTTGTTGCTTTCAGTTTTTCCTTTCACTATCTGTGAAATATTTGTGTGTTCACAC
This sequence comes from Phylloscopus whistleri, assembly GCA_017589585.1. Lineage (NCBI taxonomy): Eukaryota > Metazoa > Chordata > Aves > Passeriformes > Phylloscopidae > Phylloscopus > Phylloscopus whistleri. Next base: position 2,034,309 of record JADMLD010000068.1, on the reverse strand, counting down.
ATCTCACAAACTCAGCAATGAACTTCAAGAGGTCTGAGCCAGCTATGTCCAGTCAGAAAAGACAGCCAGGAGGGAAGGTGTGTCAATGGATCACCTTTTGCTTCTCACAAGAACAGTGACTGATGTAAAGCAGACCTAATGCTGTGACCTCAGGGCAGATTATAGGTTAGCTATAGGTCTCTCTTGCAGTCTTAGTGTAGATAATTATTAAAACAACATTAGCCTGGATAAAAAGCCTGGGAGAAGCCCTGGCTTGATTCAGTTTAGCATGAGGTTCCAGAATTCAGATCACTTTTTAATATTGACTGCGTGCTTCCTAATGATTAAGACATCAAATTAGAGACATTTCAAGGCAGTTTTTATAATTCATTGTATTTGCTTTATTACCACTGTTTCATTAATGACACCCTTCCTATTATTATTATTATAGTAACAGTACCAGCAGAGACCTACTCTGAAAATGAAAAACAAATGGCAAAACATCCTTTAGGCTATTAAAAAACTATGAATATCAGTAAATCCAAAATTTCACTAAGAAAAAATATTGTTATTTTCATAAAAATGGGTAGAAACTATTTTACTAACTTCCTGTATTCCTGAATGTTACAGATAGAGAATGGGAAAATTGAAGGATTTTTGTTTGTTTGTTTGGGGGTTTTTTTTGTGTTTTGTTGGGGGGCGGGTTGGGTTTTTTTGGGGGGGGGGGTTGGTTTTGTTGTTGTTTTGGGGGGAGTTGGTTGGTTGGTTGTTTTTGTTGGTGTTTTGGGTGGGGGGTGGTTTGGGGTTTTTTTTTTGGTAGTGGTGGTGGTGGTGGGTTTTTGTTTGTTTGGTTTTGTTTTTTTTTGTTTTTGTTTTTGTTTTTTGTTTTTTGTTCCATCACTATTCAGCCTCATGCTTTAGGTTTGTCCTCTGGAAACTTTTCTTTTAGTGTATTGTGATTGCACAAGAGCAGAGAGGGAGCATCCCACTACTTCATACACTGGCAGGAAAAGCCTTGGTTCAGAAATTGTCAGAGAAAAAGAGGAAAGGTGTCCAACCAAAATTACAAGTAAGGAAAAAGCTGTACTGCAAATCAATATGCTGCCTTGGACACCAAAGTATTTCACTAACAGAGAGATTCCAAAAACGTTACATTAAATGTTTTGCTAATACAGAACCTATAGGAAGGTAGAGTCAAACCAATGGGTGCTAAGGTGTGAGTTCTGGGCACAGCATTAGCCATTCTTCTGCATCCAATGCAGGCAGGGTGAGCTTTGAAGCAGAATGGATTTATATTCTAGCAAGGCTTTAGATCTGTCGTCTTAGGAAGGAAAAGAAGGAAGCTGTCAGGGTTTTCAGAATATTTTAAAGGGTTCTCTTGATGCTGAGGGAAAAATTTCCTCCCACAACACCCCCCCACCCCCCACTGAACATTTGGATTTCTCTTTATATTCAGTCTATTTTTGGTGCAAGTCGTTTGTATCCATTGGTCTGCACCTCCCCTCAGGGGAAAACAAAAACCACCCACAAAACTGTGATGATGTTAGAAAATCATGATACTGCAAGTAGCACTGGTGGCTGGGTCTTATAGAAAAGTTATTTTTTGGAAGAATTCAACTTAACTGCACATCTGATGATAGTATCAGTTTAGCTGAGCAGATGACAAAGGTTTTCCTCCAACTATGTTACAGAGGTTAGGAAGTTGCTCCTGACTTGAGTAAGTAAGTTAAAAATTAATAAATAAGTGTTCATGCAAAATCAAGGTCAAATTAGTCTTATTGGCTGGAAAACGTGAGACTTACTGCCTCATCTTACATTTTCTAAATTCCCATGATATAGCTTTGAGACAAAGAAAGTATTATGCTCTGCCTTATATTAGCAGACTAGTTGTGGAGTGTTAAAAATTCCAGGGAACAAGCAGTAGTTAAGCTTCCACATGCTGACTTCAAGGAATTGTGCATAGCAGGCTCCATTAAACAAAGGACAGAGACATTTCATAATAAAGCAGAAAAGAGGCCTATATGTAACATTCAGGTTTCTAACAGCTGCCAGGAGAATTCATGTGCTTTTATAGTGCAAGCTTCTCTTGCATTTCGTCCTTAAGATGACAGAATCATAAGCAGAAGTTGTTCTGCTGGACTGAGAAAAAACCTTGGGAGATAAAGCCTTTAGAGATAAAATGTGAGTACCACATAAATACATTCTTTTAGGGATGATTCTGTTGTTCTCACAGAAATCTCTTTGGGCTCATGTCATCCAGCACTCTGGAGGTATAGTTTGAATGCTGCTTCCTTGAGGTGTGCAAGGCACTCTGCCTTTTTGAGAAAGACTCCCCAGTCATCTTTTATGTTGCTGGTTTTATGGTTTGAGAAGTCATCCTGAAATTATTACCTCTGCTGAGAATTTGGCATGGACACATGGAAGAAAATAAAGGATGGACAGAAATACATACTCAAAAAAAAAAATCTCTTAATAGCAAACAGTAAATTAAATGTATCTTACTTGGAGCTTATTTGAAATTTTATTTGAATACAATTTGAAATTAATCTAAGAAGCAGATAACTCAAAATTAATTTTACCTGTAATTAAAGTATTTATAATAAAAGTGAGTCAGACAGGTGGCATGTACAACTTCCCCCATTTCATGCAACTCCCAAGAAATTTTTAAAAAAGGCAAAGTATTCCTCATTACGGTGTTTGAAAATTAGGAGCTGGTTCTCTCAGAATATGCTGCTTGTTTTATTTAGAACAGAGACTTCAAACTCCCCTCACTGTGTGAAAATGGAGCTTGAATTAGCTGCTCTAAAGAAGTGGGAGATGGGGCATCAAAGAGCCTTCTGTTCATTAAGATAAACACCGAATATGTGTTTCATGTTTGGTTTCAGTATAACATTCTGAATAGAGGATTAAGCAGTTGCTTCCCACAGTCTTAAACTATTGAGATGGTGTGGGAGAAGGAGGAGAATAAAAGGATTTAAGCTATTATGCAAAGAATTAGTGTTGAGAGAGTAAAAGGTCCCCCTATTACCCATTGAATTCTGCATGGATTTAGTTGTGTTGAGGGTGTAACATGGCTCTCTGTTTTGGACACACATAAACTACATAATTAGGTTGCAGGAGTCCATCTAAAGTTTCAATCTAGACAATGATCTTGTGAAATGGATTCTTGCCAGTTGATTCTGTACTTTCAAACTACATTATGTACTTTTCAAGCAGTTTCATAGTTTCATAACCAAAATTTTCTTTTCATATAATTCTTTTTGTTCCATCTTAACTTTAGAAAGAAGCCTGCATTATTTTTTTAGAAGTACCAATGACAATTGGGCACACAGATTTTACCCTTCTTGCTCTCAAATGCAGCCGCCTTGGTTGCAGAAACAGTCATAGTCCACCCCACTTTGTGTTTCCCAAACCAAACTTTGTGTTTTATAGATCAGGTTGATTGAACTTGTCACGTGAGTCAGAGTGAAAGAGGGGTTTGCAATCTGTCCATGCCTTATGCCTTTTCTGTGAGTGTGGATGATAGATATCTTTATGAATTGGCTGGCAAGCCATTTACAGTGGTTTATTTTGAACTAAATGACTGAGATTTTTGTAACAGTTACGACCAATATTGCAGTTCTCTTACGTCAGAGAAGCTCTTTTCTGTTGGCACCAGCGAAATGTTAACGTATTAATTGTAACGTTCAAGTTCCCTGAGTGGCTTTTATACCCTTAGTTCTGTTAGCCAACCCATAAGGACATTTTCATATTTTAGGGAGTTTTTTTAGTATATATATTTTGTTTACTTCATTGTAGTTGATTAGAAATTACCTACCATTTTTCGTGTATTTTTTCCTCTAGACATCTGTTACTCCTCACTCTGGGAAACAGGCAGTAGCTAGATTTGGTCTTACTTAGGGCAGCTATTCTCATAATTTAAGGGGGGAAAGCTCACCAGGAATTGGTATATTTATTATTTTTTTAATAAATGTAGAAGCTTTACCAAGGGATGACTGATCAAGTTGATTATATTTTCTTCTCTTTATTTCCTTTTCTTGTATTGTATTTATAACATTTCAGGGTTGCACTTTGGAGGCAGGGACTTGGATCATCTTAAGAATATTTCATTTTCATGTTTGCAGCATTCAGTTTAAAACAGGAGTGCTAAAGAATAGCAGTGGTTAGAATACATTGTTTAATGTGGCTTAAAGCTGACACACTGAAATTCACAAAAAATTACTAAGTTCATCCTCAAGAGGTTTTTAGTAGGAAGAGTAACACTAAATAGCTGACAGACCTCAGTCAGAGACATCCAGTTCTATGCAAAAAAGAACACAAAAAAAATCTCAGAAATTCATCTTAATGTACCCTTCTTGGAGGAAGTGAAGGAAGGACTCCAAATATTTGACAGGATTTTCAGGTTCCATGGCTTCATTAGCACACTGAGTCACCGATCCTGCGTGGTGATCTGTCTCATTTGGGATTCAGTAGAAGGTGGCTACATCTTGGTTTCAGTCCCTGCTGATTGGTTTGCTGAGATTTCAGCTCATTATTTCTCTACCTCCTTGCTATCTATTAGGTGATGCTGACGAATAGTGAATCACATTGATTTTTTTCTTATCCAAAGATATATGTGAGATTGGATTTACTGGAGTGATAGAGAATTTGTCGAGCTTAAACCTCAATTTCTGTAGCTTTTTCACAGCGAGTTAGAACAATAACTGTATATTTGTTTTATGTCTCTCTTCTTTCTTATCTCCAGTATTTAGCTTCTCATAGTGGGAGATAAAAAATGTATTTGAATGCAGATCACAGAGGTTTCTGAATACAACTTGAAAATCTTAAGCACCAGAGCTTTCATTCTAGAGTCTCTTTTCCAGTCTCTGCTTTATCTTAATCTCTTTATTCAAAAATCTTTTATAGGTGTTGACATACGCCTATTTGTCTACAGCTCTTTCAGGAAAAACTAACATTTGAACATTTGGGCTGCTGAAATCCTGGTTCTTTCGGAGAGGAGACGATATGCCATTACATGTGTGCCATTATGTAATGCAAAACCAGGTCCCTGCTAACTCAGAATCATTCTTCACTGAATACTTATTGGACATGTGTATATCTCAGACCTCTCTGATTAGATAAAATTCCACTGGAAAAATAAAATCTCGTTCTATTTGCATAGAACAAGCAGCTAACAAGACAGAAGTAATGCAAACACATGATGTTATCATGCAAGACAAGCAGTGGATTTACTATACCATGATGACAATTGTGAATAGTTTGAATGCACATAGGTTTTACCCTCTTGTAAGTGTGACATAACTTCTCCTTCTCTCCCAGATGATTTAACTGTCCCACAGTGTCTGTGGAGAGGTGGAGAGGCATATGCACATATGCAATTCCTATGGAAGAGCTGACATTATAAATTTATCTATGGGTTATCCAGTGGAGTGGCACCCTGAATTTTCCATGCTTGAACAATATTAGTTTCCATAACAATACCCAGACTGAGATATAAGATGGGATGGCAGGTCTGAGATGGTGCTGACCTATCAGAATGCTGTAGTGTGCAAACATACATCAGCAGTATGGGGTGTAACAGCATCTCCACAGCTTTGCTGGAATACTTTGGCAAGGAGGTTTGTGCACAAAAGTACAAGCTTGCTTTGCAATCTCTTTTGCTTAAAAACTTTACCACTGCAAAAGTATATGGCATTCATTGGGGCAACAATTTGTGTGAAAAATCTGGTGCTGCTGGGAAGGTAATTCATTAAATGAGCATGTCTGGCTTAATGTAATGTCAAAAACTGCACATGGAAACAAAGTAACAAGGGGCATATTAATCCACACAAACGCAGAAGTTTCCCTCTTAACAGAGAATTCCTTACAGTTCTGCTGTAGGAAGAAGTTACTAATGAGTGCAGATTGTGAATTGTGAGCATCCTTTGTGCTGAATGTGTTCCTACACACATTACACACATAAGTACAGTGGATGGTATTAGATAGACTTCATCTGATGTAATTTAGACATGGGATTAATTCTGATCCAAATTACAGAATGCATAAATTGTTCCTAATTTTAAAACAACTTTCAGGAGCAGCTAGATGCAATTCACCTTAATGAAATAATGCAGCAGTAAGGAATAAAATCCCTAAATTGAGAAGGAGTCCGGGCACTTGAGTCCTTCCTAGGACCTTCTTAAAGTGAAGTATCGATGATTTTTCTGAATTGTAAGACTTACAAAAGGCTTGTAATGTGTTACTACTTTTATTCTCAAACAGAGTTTTTTTCTGTTTTTTATTTTCTCTTCCTCACATTCTTGTCCCTAGAAGGGAGATGAGGTAAGCACTGGATTTATGTAATACACAGTATAGATAATTTTGTTGAACAAAATAAAAATAAATCACAGCTATTTTCTGAATATATATCCCTTTTTCTGTCAGAATAAATTTCAGATTTTTGGCAGATTTACCACAAGGTTTTCTGTGACATCAGACCTAATTACCACCTATTCTGCTACTTAAAAATATGCGATCCTGGCAACACAGCTTCCTTTCTCCAATCACGGAGCAGGAAAGTGGCTGCAGGCTATTGCATTTGGATTTGTCAGAATAAATAATTAAAAGGCTCATCAGCTTCTCACTAATGAACAAGGAAATGTGATTAAGAAACTTTAAAGGAGAATAGCTGAAAACAATATAGAAATGATAGCAGGATGATTGCTGTGAATGAGTGACTGAAATTTCTGAATAAGAGATTTCTTCAACCAGGCACAAGGACAGTAGTTTAATCTTCTATTAAAAGATTCCTGTCAGTTTGGAAAAGCTCTGAATCAGGAGATTAGACACATCTCAGAAGCTGACAAGGCAGTCACTTCTCTTAAGACAGCTACTTTCTGGCAAATGCTCAAAAATAATGTTTTGTGTGTGTGATTTTAGTTTTCTTTTTTGCTATTTCAAGACTTTTAACTTCTACCCAACGACTAGGACATTTCTGACTAGTCAATCTTTTACTCTTGGAGACTGAAAATACAAATCATCTTTCAGACCAAAATGTTCTAGAGATGCTTGCCAAGTTTACTGTGGCTAACATCTAGAAATTGCACTGATTAGCTGCTGGCATGCTTCCTTGCAAGTGCTTTGTATGTTAGTATCTCATTAAATATCTTATTCATCTTTATTATTCTTCAGCATCAAAAAAATGTACTTCCACCTTTTATCTAATCTGCTACTATGCTTTTAATGTATGCTCTGCCAGCTTATCTTAAGGAGATAGCACATAATAGAGAAACTCAAAAAAGAGTGAAATAACAGATGCTGCTGCAGTTCTTCTGTATGTCAGGAGAAACATATCTTATTTTTTTCCTTTATATGTATTCATAAATGACACAGTCTTTTTATGAATAAAGGCACAAAAGTCAACAAGATTGCAAAATTTCAAGTGGGGAAGTTTCCAGATACTCAGGTATAAAAGTAATATGCATGGAAGTAAGTGTGAGATTGATAGTTACAAAGGTTAACAAAAAAAAAGGTAAAATAAAAGGTGAAACGTGCTCATGAGCCTCGAATAGGATACTCAGCATTACAGAAAATATTCTGGGTCTAAAACCCAGAAAGAAAAATGTTCTTCTACTTCAAGAGGTCTTTGGTGATTCTTTGCCTGTTTTTGACCTCTCCACATGATGGAGGCCCACCATGGTGCAGTGCACAGTGTGCATAATGGAAGCTCCTTCAATAGGGACATCTAGCAAAGACACAACCTCTCCTCAAAGAGCAGAGATGTTGAAGAGATCTTCATCTGTCAGGAATTCTCTTCAGTTCTCTTTTCCAAACTGCACAGTGTAGGAAAAAAAAATCTTTATGCTTTTTCCAGGCCAAATTCTGTGAAAACTTGTCTGCAAAGTTTCTCTTGAGCCCCCAGATTGCATGGGTGTGGTCAATGACACATTCACAATGTCCTTTTTTCTTCTACAGAAAGAAGCCTTGGAAGAATAATTCTTCATTATTCCAGTAAATTCCTTATAAAATGACATTTTTATTTTGTCATTACATTCATTACATTTAGAATTTTATTATTTTTATTTTATCTCAGACATAATAGTTTGCTTTCTGTGCTGTGTTCCCACGATCTCCAGAGTTAGATCTGGAGAAAAACTTGTTTTCCAATTTATTTGTACCGGAACATTTTAGTTTTATGTATAGACTGGAACTACAAATCTTGTAATTCCTGTAAACCATGTCAGTAAAACTTCAGCTTTCTAGAGTAGATTAACTATAGATAAATCCTTAGTGCAACAGTACTTCTGAAACTTCTACTTGAGGAAAGAAACATTTGAAAATTGTATATGCATTTAAAGAAACACAAAACTACCAATTTTGTGCTAATTACCTCACATTGCGCCATTCTGAAAAATCATCTTTTTTTTTTACATTGCCATAAAAATAATGCACCTGACGTGTATGTGCACTTTTCTTTTGTAGGTGGAATGGAGAAAATAAAACAGCATACCTTTGCATTAGCTCACTACACCTATACTGTGCTGTCTAACTTAAAATATGCCAATGGGGCTCCTGTAGTACGTATTTACAGTGATACAGATTTCAGCAATCCTGATGTCCAAGGTCCAATCATTAATTTTAATGTGCTCGATGAAAATGGAGAAGTGCTCGGGTTTTCACAGGTATGTTTTTTCTCTTGTCTTAACTTGAGTTTGTGGTTGTATTTTAAACATGTTCACAATGAATTCTTTATCCTAAGAGAAATCTTTTATTCACAGTAGTTCTTTCTGAGGTTTTGGGTTTGTTTCTTCATAGCTCTGCGCCGTATATACACACCATTTTTAGAGCAGTAGAAAGAGAATCCAATAAATAGTGCTAGCACAATACAAAATACCTAATAGCCAGAGGCAATATCTTACAGATTTATTACTCCACAAATAGGAAGCTTTGAAGTGGACTGTTTTAACAGGATACATCGACTAGGCAGTTTGATTTTTTGCTGGCTTCCTTCTCTAGAGTACTCAGAATTGGGAATTGAAGAGCAAGTTGGAAAAGCTGGTAAAGAGACTGCCTTGGAGTTTTGACATACAAGTGAAATTAGATCTCAGAATATTGCAGACACCGATGAAAGAGGAGTTCTCTTTTCCCTTCAGTTGTAACAATTACATTCTCGTAATATTCCTGAGGAACCATGGAATAAGGTTGGATGATCAGTGTAAAGAGTGAGATTCAAGCTCAAGAAACCTTTAGATGCTGTCTTTCTCAGCGGCTTTTTGTAGCCTTTATCCATCAGGTATACCAAGGCTCTTTAAGATGAAGCTTCATTCAGCTTTTCTTCCTTCAGCAGAGAGCAACCACAGTCGTGTGTGTGACTGTGCACCGTGTAGGCAGTGGGTCACATAGGGGAGAGCAGCTCACTTGTTCATGTTTTACTCACTTCTTCTTTATTTTTCCTTGGCTTCCTGAGAGAATAGGATAATGAGTGGAACCTGGAGTTACATCTACAGGAATAGAAGACGAGATCCATTTCTCACAAGGAGAACAGAAGAGAAGCACTTGTTGTGTAGCCTGCAAGTGTGGAGCTTTACATTTTTTTAAGGCATTTACCCAATGAACATGGGATGGCTGATTGTAGAGTACTCAATAAGCTCTTTTTCACATACATCTTTGTTTAGACAATGCTAGCAAATAGTGGCAAATGTTCACCACATTTCATTTCAAAGCAGTCCACATTTTAGGAATTAATTAGTCATTTATGTAGCCTTCAATATGTGTGACAATGCTCAGAAAAGATTGGAGATACTAACACAACTGTGTTTGTAAAACTCCCCTAACACTTCAGTGTTGCTTCTGTTCTTTGATTAAAATCAAAACCTGTATTCTGATTTCTGATTTTCACTTCTTAGTAAAATTGGTTCATCCATGTTTCACTTTTTAAAACTCAACTGTACCCTCAAATTAAAATTTCTTTCATAGTCTTATGAATCCATTGTGCCTGTTTGCTAGTGTGGCTGCTCATAAAAAGCTTCTTTATTTATCTGTATCATCTAGATTGTGCTGTTCACCAGATTCTGAAAATTTCTAGTGTATGTGGAATGAAGAATTATAAAATTTTCAAACGCATCCCAGTCTCATCTGCAGTGCCTGTTAGACTACTTTGTTTAATTAAAACAATGTGCAATTTACTGGCTTTTAGAAATTAACAAGCACTATTCTTTCCAAAGCTACAATATGTGTGATATATATATATATAATTGGCTTCTTTATGGAATGAAATTCTTTCATAGACCCTTTACAGAAGTTATGGGGGAGAAAAATCTTTGCTGCATCTTGTTTATGATTACAAAGAAAATACATACAGCAGAAAGTTAGCTTCATCAAACTGACAATGTAATCTCTTCATACCTGTATGCATGTCTAAATTTATATAGGTTTATTTGAATCAAAGTTAAATCCAATACTTTTGTTAATTGTTTGGAAGTGAAATAGTATCCTCTGCTTTGGTCATGTCTATGGTCTGCACATTCATGTGGATTCACTGTGCAGTCTCCAAGTGCAATGCAGTGGAATCAACAGAACACAGTTTCATCAGGCTCCCAGGAAACATTTTGGGGAATTTTTTATGAATGGAAAATTGGATGGTGTTTCTGCCTGACATACCTACTACTTGTGGACACCAGTTAGTGACTCAGGTTATCTTTGTGTATTGAAGGAGAAATTACAGAACATCCTATTGCTTTACAGATTATATACCATCTAGAATTAATTACTTATAACCAGGCAGCATGCCAGTTCTATCTGCTTTCTGACAGGCAATTGTTATGTGCCCATTGCCTATTGGAGGGCACAGTGTGACTGAACATTAACATTTGGTAGCTTGAAAAGGAAAATATGGCAAACTGATTCCAGAGGAAATATTATGAGGAGGATTGGAGCAGTTTATTTGGAACACTTGAGATTGGCAAGAAAGACTTCATAAGTAGACACTGTCTTCAGAGGATACCAAGCTTACATTTAAGCCTCAAGATTTGCATAATTGGCATGATATTCAAAACTCTGAACTAAGCCCAAGATATTTATGATGTGAAAGGCGTGTAGTGAAATACATGACATGTAATACCACTGCTGAAAAATGGAAACAGAAAAAATTCTTTCATCTGTGTAGCAATGGGGAAGAAAGTTATTCTTACCTGCTCATGTGGTTGAAATCCATTTCTCAGTGTTATCAGCGTAATTACCAGAGCTAACAAAATTGTGCCAGTAAACACAAGCACTCTTGAATTGCATACATAGGGTCAATTGCATCAAGAGGAAATAGCCACAATCTCAGGTTCATCTTTGAGTAAAACCTTCATTGCAGCACTGAAGAGCAAATGAAGGCATTTCATTAAAGTGAGAAACAAATAGCCACACCATGATTGTACTTTCAGAGATGGCAGCAATTTTTACAGCCTCATGTCCCAATATAGATGATATAGAATATTCAAGAAGTGATAGGGTGGGAGTGAAATAATTATGCAAGTTAGTTGAATTGCTATTGCTTTTATGTTTAAATGTTTCTTTGTGACTGTTGAAGGGTAATACTGTCTTGGAATATTATACTTGGAATAAACTTGTGTTGTATAGTATATGTATCATTGGTTTAATTGACAGTTTAATTACTAGTTTAGGGGGTTTTGCTCTAAATGGTAATTAAAGCAATTAAATAAGAGGGACTTGTGGACTCCAAACAACAATAGTCACTCAAAAGGCTTTGGTTTTAATTTAGATTTTTCAAGAAACGTTTCTTTATCTAGAAATAAAACTACTACAGTTTTGAAATGTCCATAAACCTCTCATCTTTGAGCACTAAACCTGCATTAAATTTCCTCCTTTGAGCTGCACCAAACATTTTCCATGAAAATGATTTCCTTCAGTAAAGCTGTCTCATAGACTACTATTGGTAGTAATTTGTTCTTGAAATCACTTGGGAGGACACCTGTATTCTTTTCACGCAAGATGCCTGTCCTCTGCAGTAGCACCTCTGTCATTTTGTTAAGTGTTTATTTGCACTGCAGCATCAAAAAGCCCCTGTTATGAATAGGGGTTGAATTATGACGAGTACTTGACAGGCCCAGGACATAAAGATGGCCTTTTTTGCCAAATGGCTTCTTCATATATACTTGTCTAGTCAAGAATGGGTAATTCCCCAGCATTATAGTTTTTGCTGCTAATGAAGTGTGGACAGATGACAGACTGGTAATTTGGAAAGGTGTGAAAGTGCAGGGGTAGAGATGAAGGACCTCTGCAGGATAGAAGCAGATGAGTTGACATTAAAGCAGCAAGCTGTCAATCTTCTGCTTCCTCATGAGGCTACCAGAAAAAGAGAAGCAAGCAGCCCTAGACTTTAAGGAGGGCTGGTGATGTAACAAAAGATGGTGTTACAGATATATTCATGGTGCTGAGCTAATGCAGCAAACTCTTCACACAGAGAATCATCAGCTCATTTATTAACAATGGATATCTGCAGCCTTCAGCATATGTGAATGTCATGTGTTCTGTCATCCCCAAGTCTTTTACAGCCTCTTGAACACTGACAGCAATGACTCAGCTTCAATTTGCATCCTTGTCAAAAAACTAAAAAGTTTTTTTTTTTAGCAAAAATTTGCACAGGACTCTATGAAGAGAACATAGACTTGAAAGAACAATCACACACAAAAAGGTGGCTTTCTTATAAACTGGGTCAAAGTGCAAATGTTGTTGTATGTTCTTTTCACATTTGCAGATGTGAAAAAACATCATCTCTGCTCTGGGAGATATTCGATGCTAATATAATTTATAAAATTTTCTCTTTGTTTTGATAGAGAGACGAGACCTGTGAAATTCTCTTCGTATATTCAGTAGATAATTGCAGAGTGATTTTATAATCCCTTCACATTTTATTCTGTAGAGTCAGTTTGGAAGCTGGAAGAAGGGAAAGAGGTAGGAGACACAGATGGCTAGGTGGAATTTTACCTAAAACATTTGTTGAATTGTATGCACTGGAGAGCTCTTACCCAGCCACAACTTTCAGTTCAGTGTTATGCCAGTAGTGAAAAATAGCCCTTCCCTTATCAAACTTTTTCTTTTTCCACTCTGATCTTCTGAGACAATATTTTTTTTCTCCTCCTGTGTGTAATGAACCCAGTAATGGGCTTTAAAAAGTGAGCAAACCATCATGGCTATCTTTTGAAAAATGGCCATCATTTCACATTTCAGCTCTGGATTACCAGCATCCATCCCTACTCTGCTTTTTCACACTGCCTCCTTAGCTTGGAGCCTGAACCTAAGCACAAGTAACTTGCTGTGACTGGCTTACCTGCAAAAATTCCCTTGGTGTACATACATGCTTGCCATGTCCCCTAAAGACCCTGTCAGGAAGGGAATGAGCATCAGTCCATTAGCAGTCTCAGCCTTCCTGCCTACCACTTCACACTTGTGTGTGATAGACAAACTGCTATAACAGGAATAGCTGCCAAAGACAGAGAATGTAAACATTTTGGTTTGCTTAAGGAAGGTTCTTCTGCAGTGTTGCATATGAATGAGTTTTGCCTCTCAAGACTGAGAACCCTGCTCACATAGATTATAATCAGTTTTGCCTAGGAGCTTACATTAGCATGTCCTGGCTCACCCTTATCAATCCAGATAGAGTGGAGGGAGGTCTAGACTTTGAGTTGACTTTCTTCACCCATTTCTTAAAAACACCCATTAATTAAAAGAAAAAAAATCAACATTTCTCAAGAAACAACTTCTAGCGTGCATCCCTTCAGTTTAAACCTATAAAATGGTTTGATGACTGCTCTTATTATGGCATGTGCCCACTGTTTCACTCACTTTCTTCGATCTCAGCCACCCTTGAATTAATGTAATGTAAGGATTGACTCAATGACCAACTGCTGGGTTTTTCCTTTTCTCCCTTACTTTCTATCATTCTGAAGTGAAGACCAGGGTCTTTCATCTTAATGTGTGGCCTCAAATCACTTACATCCAACCACTCACTGTGGCACCTTCTGTACTCTGGTAGCCTCTTTCTGCTAGCAGTATAGGTTAGGAGTATAATCTTTAGTTCCAGATCACAGAATATTCTGAGTTGGAAGGGACCCACAAGGATAGTCAAGTCCAACCCTAAGTAAATGGCCCATACAGAGACAAAACCCACAACCTTGGTGTTATTAGCTCCTTGCTTGAAGAAGGATCAGAATGAGACTCCCCAATAAACAAAATTTTGTTTTCCTTTAAACCCCATTTATCCTTCTATATCCAAAGCATTTTACATTAATGAACTGTCTCAAAAGCAGCTGAGCTAAATTCAGCCCTGTGGTTTGAGATGTAAAAGGGAGAAAGATATACCTTTGCATGGTCATCTTTACTCAAACCTTTCTTACCAGAGGCAGTTTGTTCTGGAACTTAGCTATATTCATTATTGCAAAATATTTCCTGGTAATTAAACTAAATGTCTCACACTGCAGCTGAAGTCCAATATTGCATATATTGGGCAAAGAAAGAAAAACTAGTTTGTGCAGAAAAGCAGAGAAAAAGATTTCAGACATTCAAGATGGGGGAAGAATAGGACAAGAAGCATGAAGCAGTGTTCTATGGGTGAGGTGTGACAAGGGAAGAGACAGAGCAGTATATGCATGTAGAAGTTATTCCATCTGCTTGTATTTGGATGAGTCTGCAAGCAAAAGAAACACGGGACAAAGTGATGTGAGGCAGGATAGGAAATGCACAAAAGAGTAGCTACTCTAGGTAAATATCGTGGTGATAACCAGTTCTGGAAGTGTTTTCATACTGTAAGTACACTTTCTTTGCTTTGATTTCACAATATTCTCTTTTTAAAGCCTCCTTTTTGTTTAGTAATATCTTAAGGAATTGTTTAGCTGGACTTAGATTAGTAACCAGGACCTGGCAACAGCCAGGTGAAATGCCCTCCTTCTGCTGTAGGCTTCCAGTGTAACCTTGAGGGATTCAATGCCTTGTCTTCCCAATTTACTCTCACCTCACAGGAGTGGAGAGAAAATATGTTAAATACTGTCAAATCTTCAGCTATCAAGTGGCGGATGCATTTGTACGTACACACAGCTGATTGAATACATATTCATGTCACTGCTTACCTGATAAAAGGGACCAGGCAATACTGAAGTGGGTAGATTTCTCTAAGTATTTGCTGTTTGTGTCTTAGATGATATTTTTAGTTTCACTAGAAGACCATCTCTAGCCCACTGTACACATGGTGTATAGGTACAGAATTAGAGCAATGGCAACGTGTGAATTACAAGAGTGAAAAAAAGAATTGAGTTACAGCATTTCCCATGCACAGGAAGTTGATACCAGGTCAATTGGATCAGGCTGACCAGAGCCTGGTACTACTTGTCAGTACTTGTCTGGAAATTCATACCACATCCCTACAGGAGAAAGTGAGCAGTGAGGGGGGAAACCTCCTACATTTAATCTATTTGAAATAGATTTTCATAGAAAGTTATTAAGCAAGACATTTTTGTTGCTCTTCATATTTAATCCTTTCAGATTTTTTTTCTTTTTTTTCAATCTGTTTCTTTTTACTTCCGTGTAAAACAATCACTCAGTTTTGTTAAGTGCAGCATTTTTTTTTTTATTTGGGCCCCAGAAAATGGAAATCCAGCATTTTTTAATTCCAGCTAAGAATGGCTTTGCAGCAACAGTCATATGACTCTGAGCTAGTTACACTAATGCTTTTAGAAGCATAACCACTCATTATATTAATTTTGATGACTCAGGGAAAGAAAAATGTTCTCTAACTTGCTTAATGGGATTTTTGGCCATCTTCCCAATAGCTACCTAAAAATTGCTGAAGTGATTACTCACTATTGATTTTAGCTATGGATTTAGCCATTGATTTCAGGAAGCCAGGAATGGCAGATGGACCAGCACAATAGAATGCAAACAGGATTATAAGGACAAAAAGATTTTTGTGAAGATTCCTGTTGAACATATACTGATTTCCTTGGTTCCAATTAGTTTCCAATTGTGCTCTGGATGTCTTGGACCAGGGAGATAGCAGCAATGCAGTAAACCACACTGGCCTGTCAATAAATGGCACCTTGTTTCTTCAAACTGGCAAGAAATCATTACAATCTGGATCTTTGCTTTTGTGGCATGGCACTGGGTGCTCAAAGACAGCCCTTCCAAAAAGGAGCTCACAATATTGGAGGCAGCTTCATTGATCTAGGTCTGAACATAATCATAAGCGTTGATCTCTGACTGAACATAAGGAGGTGCTGCACTTCAAAGGCTCAACGTGAGAAATGCAAACCTGGTTAATAGGTAATGAAACTTTCTTCTTGCTGAGGTAGTAGTGACAGAGTGCAGGCTGAGTTCTTTCTGTTATATCTTGTTGCAGGGGCACAAAGACACGTGAGTTAATGCGCTTGAAATTGCCTACTATTAAACTGCACATCAGAGCTGATCAAGGTTGGAAAGCCTCATGAAAGACTAGACTGAAGGTGTTGTCTGACACTGTGTTTCTGGAGTGTCCTTGCACGTTGCTAAGGAAACGAAAGGAGATAAAAGAGAAATGCTCATAGTTGTTCAGATGAAAGCATCTGAGATGAATGAGGGAGGCTAAATATTTTCTGTTTGGTAACAGGGCCAAACTGTGGCTCTAAACTGCAGACCTTATCATATGGGAGAAATGTGGAAAACAAGCACATGGTACCAGGAAAAGAACTGCACTTTTGACAGCTTCCACTGAATTCCCTTGTCCTTGATCTTGGTAAAAGCAGATCAGCTGCCTTTGAATGCATGCAATGTCTAGTTTCAGTCCACCATCTGAATCCTTTGAAGACGAAAAGAGACTGGCCCCACACTCTCTATTACTCTGCTTCCTTGTTTGCATCTTCCTGCCCCCACACCCCTCTATCCTACCACACCACTGTATAGGATCCTGTGACTGTAATTAAAGTAATATGGGAATTTGACCCCACAACCTCCCTGTGTTCTATTATCCCTGTTTTCAGGGGTTAAATACAGGCAGAAGAGGATTTAACTGCTTTAAAAGAAAGAGGAAAAGGTGGAGATTTTGACTGTGACATGAATTAAACCTATGTCACTGGACCTTCAGTAGCATGCACTGCATATTTTTATTCCTAGGGATTGTTTCCACTTGTATTAGTCTGCTACATTCCCCTTTATCCCTCTTGATATGAGTTATAGCTTGGTGTGGTTTTTCACTGATTTCAACATTTGTGACTAGCAGCAATTTGACTGAAAGCCTGTAGCCTACAAAATAGCTGGGGATGGGATGGAGAGATACAGATGGGATGGAGAGATACAGATGTTTTTCTATGACTCACAAGAGGATGCTTTGTTGAAGTCAGTTAGGAAACCACAGAGGGCTTGAGTTCCTTTACTTTGCTTTCTTCCTGAAATTCATCCTTTCCCTGATATCATTTTAGCAAACCAGATTTTCATTGTCAATGAATGCAGTTTGAACTGGAGGGAAAAACAACAACAACAACAAAAAATCAGAAGAGAAGGTATCATTGGTTGGAGAGACCTGTGGTCATTAAAATACCAAATCAAAGAAAGACAACCAAGGTGTTTGGTTTGCTCATCAATCTGTTCCTGATTTCAAATAGCTGGATCTTGGACTCATGAAGTTTACATATGTTCAAATAGGTCCATGCCAAATTCACTTGCATATACAGAAGGGAAGAAAAAAGCAGTTGAAAAAAATGTTGGGTCAACCATTAACAAGACTGTGTTTCATTGTTTCATTTCATTTTTATAGCCACCATATCCCCAAGAAATTTTCTAGCTTCTGGTTCTCAGAAATTAAAATTATTGTTACTCCTTTATGCATGAAGAACCAAAAGTTCACTACATATATGGCATCTCCTAAGTGAGAATTCCTGCAGAGTGGCAATCCGTATATTCTGAATTATGCTAATATTTCCAGCCTGCTTCTCTCTCATGCAATCTTACCTGCTATTTGACTGTCTTTAAAACTAGCTGAGAAAATGATCACATTGACTGTAAAATTCCTGATAAGATAGCATTTATACTGAACAAGTATATTCAGGACACTGAGCTTGACAATTTTAGTAAATTTCAATATCTCTGTCTAATACTTCACTGCCTTCTACCAAAGGGATTTTGCTCAGAGTAAGTGATGAATGGATGAAGACTGAATAGAGATATACATCCTCTCTTTGGTTAATCTAAACCATTGTCAACAACTAGGGAGGGGAAAAAGGAAAGGATCAGATTACTCAATACTGAGGGAATCTGCCCACAGAGAAATTATTTCTCTGAGATGGGAAAAAAAAAAAAAAAAAAAAAAGCCTTTATTGCAGAAAACCATGCAGTTAAAACAGTTAATGATACTGTAACTCAACTAAAATTTCCCCCCCAAATGATTTAGAAACAAGTGCTGATTTTTTTTTTCCTTCTGACCTACTTCTTATTAAATTGTATTAAACAAGATTAAGTATGCATTTGCATCAGCAACAGCGTTTCACAGTCAAATGCTGGATGACAGAAAGAGCTAGCTTACTTTCTCTCCAATTCCATGCTATGAATCAGTGAATTAATTTACCAGTGGATGTGGAGAACAGCATCGTGAAGCCTGTTTTATAACCAGCCATCAGTGGTGTGCAGTGAAATTCTTGTAATGAGCAAATCCATCAGACAGACAAACTGCTCTGATATTTGGGCATTGTAGAAAGCAGAAAGAGAAGTCCTAATCCCAATTCCTGAAGGACAGTACTTGCCAGTATTGAATGAGATGATTTCTATTTCAGAACGCTTCATGATATATTAAAAGTTCCTTTATTACTGTGAATAATTCTTGTGATACTCAGTAAGATAACTTACACAAATAAGTACTTGCTTGCATAAAAGCTACAGAATTGCATCCTATTGGAATGACTTCATCAGTGGTTTCTAAAGCATTCATGATTTTTAGTGAAAGTCTTAGTTGATTAGGAATAATGCAAAATTATGTGTAAATTTGTAAATTATTTGTAAATCTTTACTCTCATTTAGTGTATGCATACCTACAGCAAGTATCATTCTTGAACTTATTTCAATGGAACCTGAAGCCAGAGAAAAGCTTACAGCTTTCACTGAGTGCCCCAGGAGCCCTGAAGTGAATGGTTAGCAGAAGTCAGTCATTTAGCAAACACACAGAAGTCACCAGTGCATTGTGTGACAGGGAATGGGAAAGCAGAACAGACCAGAATCTCATTTCTTCTCAGAGCTTTCTAGCTGATGAGTACCAACTAAAATACCAGATTTCCAAGAGGGGGCTACTGTAGGGTAATGCTTTAAAGTGAAAGCTCTCCACTTCAATATTTTTTAGATTTTTTAAAAAAGTGTATTTATCAGATAGAGCACTATGAAAAAAAAAACCAAATGTGAGCATTTGATCAATCTAGCAATGATAAAGGAAAGCTCACTGATGGAAAAAAAATTAACTGTTTTGAAAAAATTGGTTTGGGCGAACTTCTTTTATGTATCTTTATTAAATTTGAAGACCGTGACTTGAAAGTGTGAAAAGCACATTTTGCTTGTCAAAAATCAAGCGAATGTGCCACCAGAAGTGTTGGGGTGTGAAGCAGTCTACAGGGCCAGGCCCAGAGTAAAGAGCTTCAGAAAAAGTAATGAATGCCAAGGGGCTCTGAGAGACAGAAGGAACTCTAAGATAGCATGATGGCTTGATTATCATGTCCTCACTGACTGAAATCAGTAAAAATGCTGCAAGGTTTCTGCATTTGTTTTGCAGTTTAATTGTAGACTTTAATCTCTAAAAGACCAAGGCACAATAATTCCAAGTATCAGACCCAGGGAATCACCAAAACTGACAATCCAAGTACATTAAGCTGTGTACTCATCATTACATTGATGAATGCATTCCTGGCTCCCAAAAGTCAGCTTCTGCTGTTACAGACAGAGCTGCAAGTGACGTTCTGTATTTCATAACCCTGAGCTCAATATCCATTATTGCTCCTTATGGCAATTTTAAAGATGTGCTTTATTTAAGGAAGCTTTTCTTCATCAAAATAACTGCAACAGATGTTTTATGTTCTATTTGTTTTGCTATGTGGTAGCACTGCAGAGAGAGATTAAATTAACTCCCCAAGTAGTGTATTTCTAGGGTGAAACTAAATGAGAAGAAATCAAAACATATGTCCAAGGGAAAACCAAGCATCCGCTCAAGGGGCAGATGATTTTGCAGTGCTCTCTTTACTGGTTCTTTACATGGTGTCATTGTTTCCAGTGAAAAATGTGTATCACATTCCCAAGATCTGTGCACATTATCACATTGGTGATAAAGAACTTCAGTTAATACTAAAGCTATTCATAGCTTATTTTTTTTTCTCCTAAATCACGATTCCCATATTCCTGTAATGATCATGTTTTTTATGTCTCAGTAGTCCTTGTCTAATGTACAGATTGATATATATTACAATTAAAGTATTATTGTAGGTGAGGATTGGGCTGCATGGCTAGATGAAATTACTGTTCATTAAAGAACAGTAATAATTTATTTGACAAAATTTAAAAAAAATAATTAAAATCTTTTTTGCAATTCTTTGAAGATGTGTTGTGGAAACTATATTACACTACATACATTTTGATAGACAAGGCTGCCCCAGGAATGTTCCTTTTAAAAAGTATTAATAGTAAAAAGATTATATATTTTAAAGGTTTTGTATACAGAGTAAACAAGCTCAAACACTGTATGATTTCAGTAGTGAAGTATGTCATGATTTTTGCCTTGCTTGTCATGATTAACAGAACAACAGATCTGCCCACAAGTCACTAGCATCATGACAAACCATGCTATGGCAGAATGACAACTTTTCTCATTTAAATGAAAAAAGACGTCAAGAAAATGTCACTATTCCGATATTAAAGTCTTCTGACAAAACAAAGCTGGTGACACCACAACAGTCTCTCTCAACAGATTCCTTTTACTGAAACTTCAATTTGAGAAACATGTTTTAAACACAAAATATTCTCCAAGGCATTAATCATCAATAGGGATCTTGGGGCTGATTGCATTCTCTGCTTTCCAAGTCTGTATATATGGAGTTATTTTGATTATATCTGTGTTGGAGAATCAAACAATTTTGAACTGAACTAGTGGTGCAGAACACATTTAAATGTGAACTTGAGAACTTGTGCTCTATAGCAATGTAGAATTTTTTTGGATACAGCACATTTTTGTGCAGAGACCCTTATGCTCCACATATGAAAAAGAAACAGGAACTCTGAACTGCTTTTAGCAGAGCTAAATACTATTTAAGTTGAATTATTTCAGCATGGAGTAAGTTCTAACAGAAGGCTTGGGTTTTCTAGCCACTGAGATAGTGACTTTAAAGGTGCTTGGTGCACACAGTTAAACTCAGAAACATCAGAAGATAGAAGATTGACTTGTCAAGACATAAGATAGACTGAATTATACCAGAAAGTCTTTGGTATATTTGTTGGGCCATTGTCCTGTACAGAGGGAATTTATGTTAAAAATAATAAAAGCTAGTAGAGATTTAGTCAACTACAAAAGCTAGGTCGAGCATTTATACTGATACCTTGGATGAAGCATGAGCTCACAGTTATGGAAGTGGTTAGTATGGGTTGATTGACACTCCCTTTCCTGCCCCTTTAGGCTGAGCTGTTGCTGTGCATCCAGCTGAGCCCGAGCTTCCTGCATGGAGGATTCTGTCCCTGGTACAGCGGAGTTCTTTGAGTCTGCAGCGTGACCATTCTCAGGGCTTTCAGCTCTCCTTTTGTAGAAAAGGAGCAAAAGCACAGAGGGGTTAATGCAAGTTGTGCAAGGTTGTTTGGGGAGTCTGTGGTAGATGTGGGGGTCAGATTTCATGCATTAGTCTGTCCTTTCTTGCAGTCTTGACCAGGAATGCTTATCATTTTTCATCAAGAAAATAACTGGTGGTAGCTCAGCTAATCTTGTCAGCTGCTGCTGTTACTTTTTGAGATCAATATGAAGCATTTCCAGGTCCCTGCAGTGAGATTCCATGGTTTCTTAGCTGTGCTAAGAGGATCCCTGTGGTGTGCTTCCCTTGTTTCTTAGCTGTGCTATGAAACCCTGACAATCCGTATCCCTTGCAGCACTGTCCTCCCAGCGCACGCATTTATGTGTCTCCTTCTGAGGCACATATGGGCATGTTCTTCTGTTCTCTTTGCACATCATTCTCATTCCTTCCCATAATTTATTCATGCTAGTTTGTCATCAAGTATTGTATCTCTGCCTATTCATTATTCAGTGGATGATAAAGAAACGGTGTAATACCAAACAGCACGAGGAAGAAATGCATCAGGGACTTGGTAGATTGGGAGGTTGTATGTGCAAGACTCAGGGAGACATTCCAGTTCATTCCCTGTCCTGGCAAATGTTACTGCTTACTGAGGAGCTGATCCTTCCAGCACTTGTGTGCCAAAATCCCATAGGTGCTATCAGTTTCTGTAATGAGGACTTGCAGTTTCAGATCCTTGGAGCACCAGGTTTTCTTTAGCTACCTGAAAAGGTGCCCCGGGCTTCTCTTCAGTCGCTCTTTGGAGGCAGTTGCAGGTGGTGGCTCTGGCTGCAGGTCTGTAATTAGCAGCAGTGATGTGAATAAACCTGTTTACAGCTTTAAAATTCAGCAGATGTACTGGCATTTACAGACTAGGACCTGATTGTGTGTGTTTTGTGTGGAGTAGTTGCTCAGTGCTGAGGTAAATGTCTCTGCTCCTACCACTGTTTTCTTCTAGCTGAAGTAACCAAGTTGAAAAATGCTAAAGCTGTATGGAAATGTAAAAGCTATGGTAACTTGTTACTTGTTTAGAGACATAATTTACTTCCATTGATTTCTACCTTTAAAACACTATATCTTGTTGACCACAACTTTACAATGTCTATTTTTCATTCTTCTCCTGTACCTTCTGCTGGATTGGGAAGGTGGACAGCATGGCGAGTCTCCACAACATCCATGTTCGCACAGGCTGCTTCTGTAACACGGGAGCCTGCCAGATGCATTTGGACATAAGCAATGAGGACATCCAAAGCAACCTGCAGGTTAGTTTCTGAATGTGATTTGAAGTTAAAAGCTAAAGTAGATGTATCACTTCCCATGATTTTGAGTCTAAGTGACGTTATGAATGCAATTAAATTTGACTCGCTTTCTACAAACTTTCAAGACCCTTGCCTTGTTACAGAACTAAATTAACTGAATCCAGTTCGTTAAAATGAGGTGTTGAAACAAAATCATTTGATGGATGCAGAGAAGTATGTGTTGCTTGTTATTATTTTTTTGCAGAATAGGAAATTGGGTCTTCTTGTTTGGTTTTGGAATTGCACAATATCCAGACTTCCAGCAGAACAGAATTTCCTGGACAATTCCTCTCATGTTTTTGTTGAAGTATCCTAATTAATTTTTGTACGTAATAGTGTTCATGTCTTGTAAACCTGTTGCTGCTGGGTGTTACAATTTAAAATACATATGCAAATTGGACAGGAAACAATAAGGCAAATACATAGTGAATCTCAGAGAATGAAGCAAATTTAGATGACATCTACTTAGATTAGTGATGTGTTAGATTTTTAGAATATGAATGTAAAGACTGTTTTCAAGATTACTAATGTTTTCCATAAACTGTCATTAAAGATGTATAGCAGGATGTATTACAGTGAAGTGGAGAAGGCTTCCTGTCTGCATATTTGTCAGAGTGTGAAATTACAGTAAATTAATTCAGAACAATCAAAAATTTTATTAATGGTGTTCTTTGAAAGGTAAAAAAAAGATAAATCTAATGGTTGTAATTATATTATAGCTCCCTTATAATTTCACAGAGACATATAGATAATTTTGCAAACACATTTACATGCAGGACTGATTGCACAAGTTCTTAAAGGCTGCTGCAGTTCTTTAATACTTTTCTTGGCAAAATGGTGCTTTCATTTGCCACGGAAGTTCTCTCCTCTGAGAAAACCAAAATGGTCTACCCTTTTGCTGAAGTGAAAAATGCCAAATAACCAGCTGCAGTGCTCTTGGATCTCCTGTACAAGGAGAATTTTGCTAAGGAGTGAGTGACTTCTTTTAGGTCTGTATCATTTAAATGGGGATAGGCTAAAGTTAAATTTATGGAGAGACATTTAATCGCCAAAGGTTGTATAATGAGGTGGTACAGTTAGTTACACAGTCATTATTTTGGGACATTCCATTCCCATCAGTGCTTTGAGAAGGATCAGGATGAGTTATTGACAACATTACTGTGTAGAGGAAGGCATCTTTTATCACCTTATTTGCACATACACTTCAGTTTTGCCTTTTCCCAGGGTGCTCTCTGTATTCTTCCATCCCTGATGAAGTTTTACATGATAAAATGCCTGTGAGGGAGGACTTTCTGTCTTCAAGTGTCCCTGGAGAAGTGTGGTTAGTTTTCATAGAATATTATGTAGAAACTCGTTTACTTATTTGCACAGTAGGAACCTCTCTCCTCAGTCAATCAAGCAATACTTGGCAGAAGGGTTACAGAAGGGTATATTAACAGATGCAACCTAATTTTGCAAATATTGCTTCTGCTCTGTTGTCAAGGATGAAAACTACATCACACTGCATTAAAATATTTACTACTGTGTTGCATGCTTTGACATAGGTGTGGGATTTTTATTTCTCCTTGCATAAATGGCATCTGTGTTCACTGTCCTGTGACATTTCTTGTTTTAAAAAAAAGCCCTCATGTAAATAAACTATTCACACATCTATTTTTAATGTGACAGAAATGTGTAAATAAATTAAATTCTGAGGGAAAAAAACCCAACAGCTGCTGCACTTAAGGAATAGGATGCTGAGTTAGGACTAAATCTTAAGTCCATCGGTGAGCTAATATTAAGTGGATGAACAAAGGGGGACTCTAGCTTGCTTCACTGGTGGGGAGTGGCAGCACTCACTGACTCACTTAAAGAATGAGATATTTTTGCTCTTAAGGGAGAGTTTTTCATAGGGTCTTGTATGAGAGACGTATTGGATGGGTATCTACATGGTGGTCACTATAGGGCATTCAAAGAATTTTTCACCAAAATTTTTTCAAGTGGAAACTTGTGCTCTTCAAAGAAGGAAGTGTTAGAGGAAAGACTAGCTCCCTTCATCCTGAAAGCAATATGTTGACTGGATCAGCAAGACAGATTTGGTGGATATTCCAATGTCACTTTGGATGTCTGAGCTCTAGATTCAAGCCTCTGCTTTGCTCCTATCCCAGATGAGTTAGTTCTTGTCTGTTTGGACTATTAAACACAAGCCATGAAACAGCCACTGATGGTATAATATGGTGCTCTTCTGATGTGAATATCGAGAAAACTGCCCCAGAAAAATCAACCATCTCATGGTTGTTTCACTTATCTGAGCATAACATCACATTTTGAATCCCAGTGAACTATGCAGGTGAGACTGGAATATCCCTAGATATTGTCTGAGCTGACAGTCATGGAACATACAGCCTTTTTGTGATTCTTGATATGTTTTTGAGAAGTATCTCTTTCCCTAGAGTAGAATAGAACAAGCAAATAAATTATTTTCATAGTCTGAGTAAATCATAAGATGATTGAGAGTTTTTTCTTCATTTTCTCTTCGTATTGATGAGTTAACCTTCTGGTTTTTACAACAATTCTTCAGGTTAGAATCAAGAGAATCATTAATAACTAGATAAAATTAGAGAGAAAAAAAGCAAAGTATCGTGACAGGTCTCTGTTTTTCTTCCTATCTCAAACTAGGCTGGCCATGTCTGTGGAGATAACATAGACCTAGTTGATGGACGTCCCACTGGTTCTGTGAGAATATCCTTCGGCTATATGTCTTCTTTTGAAGATGCACAGACATTTTTGAATTTCATCATAGCCACCAGACTCTCCAAATCAGACACCGAGATTCCTTTCCAGACGGTTACAAAGCCGATGACAGAGCCTGTTCCAGATGACCGCCTTCCTTTTAACAATGCAGATAAATTGTCTCCAGTACTGCAAATCTCTGACAGAGAGCTCAGAAATATTTCATCTGAGGCAGACTCAACTGGCAGGTGGCAGCCACCAGAGCCTGAGGCAGAGAGCATGAGGGCAGCTGTTTCTGAGACTGCGGTGCCAAGGTGTAGAAAAGGCTGCAAGCCCATCACCGTCGCCAACATTTACCTCTACCCAATCAAATCCTGCTCGGCATTTGAGGTATGGGCTTTGAACCATTCAAAAGTATTTGTTCAGCTCAGCCTCGTGCTGTTCCTCAGATGTGTGTATGACATGCTAACAAACAGTGTGTGAGTACCCTTTTTGCCAGTTTCTGGGATCAAGTCCCACATGTTAGGCTCCCTTGAAGGATTTTCAATTAGGCTGAAGTTACAGAGGAGGGGTAAATGTGTCTTCTGCTCTCCCCTCCCCCACAACAGGCAGATCTACACATAATATGCTGTCTTGAAGGAAATAGTTGGATTTGCAAAACTTGACCAAAATATAATCAAGTAATTAGTATGCTTTTACAGAATGACATGTGATGGATTTGTAGGCATTGATGGGTAGGCGGCAGTTGAGAAATAACTTGATTAAAATGTTATAATTGAGAGGCAGCTGATTTACATTACAAAGAAATGTTATCATTAAAAATACATTTGCAACAGCAATATGACATTTAAGTGTTGCTGTGCTATTTGAAAGTTCACCCTTTGAAGATTTTAATTGCTTTTTTGCCAAGTTAATAATATTATCACCTTAGCTGTGACTTTTTTTTTTAGATAATGCATGATGAAATAGGTGTATGGCCCACACATGACCTAGAATGTCACTCTGCTTCGTACCATACTGGGAAGTGATTTAATGAATGTCAATAATGGTATAAATTTCCCTACGAAAACTTACTGGTGTAGGTCAGTGTCTCACATCTGAGAGAAAATTGGGGTCAAATCCAGTGATGAATCTCCTGCATTTCAAATAGGGTTTCTCAGCTGATTTGATCATGTTTTTGTTTTGTTTTGTTTTGTTTTTATTTCTCACTGCAGAGATGTTGGGCAATTAAGGATACTAAATGATCAACAAAACATCTATATTTTTAAATTTGAGTTGGCTTATGATGTCTTTAATTCAGAGGAACAACCCTGAACATTAAATGAGATCTGAACAAACAATTTCCACCCCTTATTAACCTCCCACTAGATCAAACTGTTTAGAAAATCAAATTAATTGCCCATTTCATGTGAAAAGTTTTTAACCTTTGTTGAAGTGTTGCAGTTTTCATAGCTGTATTACAGAAGCCCAGGACAGAAGCTGCTGAAATACGTTGGCAATATTCATGCGCCTTTGGGGTTAAGTTCTGTTTTTGACATGCAGGCTGGTGTTGTGAGATACATGCCACAACATTCAGCTCTAGGAAGGCTTTGAAGTGATTGTGCCCAGGAGCAGGTAAGACATACCTCAGCATGAAAGAAAGCTTATGTTTCCCCACAAGCTGAGCTGGCTTTCTCCTCTTCAAGCTCTGTGAGGGGAAACAGCTTTAGGTGATAAATTTGCACAAACCTGATGCTCCCCAGCAGACAGAACTGCAATTCTGTATGGAGGGGGGAAATCCCCATGCCTCATGCCTAGTGCTTGTGCCAGGCATGTGTTAATGGGCCCAGAGTGAAAGCAGGGCTCATCTTACCTCAGCCTCCACCTCTACAGTTCAACACTGTTCTGTAAGCAATGAGAGATGGATACCTGCTTATTCATTTTAGCATAAAATAGGCAACTGCAGTAGGAGAAATAAATTTTCCTAGATATTTCTGTGTCTTTTCATTGACTGCAAGAGGAATCCAAGGCAACTTAGATTATGCAGCTAACACTAGCTGATCTGAATAATTTAAAAACACATATAAAAACTGCAACTACATTATGGGGTTTAATTTTGCATGTCTAGAGTAATTTTTGAAGTCTGTTTTGATTTCTTTATGACAAAGCCTCAGCCACATTAGAGCCCTGTAATCTAAGCACTGTCAGAGCCTGTATTACCAAAGAGTAACAGATCATTAAATAAGTACTGGATTTAGTGCATGGTATTGGAAGGGACTGGAATTTCACTATAGAGAACATTTAGTTCTTCTCCTCTACTTAAAAAGTATTTTTGTGCATTTCCACATGGTTTCCACGGGGTTTTTTGAAGGTATATGAGTGCATATGAAAGAACAATTGAAGTTCACCTAGGAAAGGGCTTTCACTGCATTGGGAGAGCAGGGCAGGAGTTGAAGCAAAAGAGTATTTTGATTTTGATGGTTTTTTTATATTGAAGTAAATCCTTGCAAAAACATATGTTTGCTTTTGTGATCTTCTTCCTGTCCACCAGATGTTCTTCATGGTTTTTCTCCCCAAAAGTCTGAGTGGCATTTCTGTGATACAGTTATAACCAGCCTGTGAAAGACCTGCCAATATCACTGTCTGACTATAGAAGAGACAAAAATGCCATCTTACTGACCACCATTTGTAAAATGAACTTTAAAACTCAGTTAATCCCATTCTAAATCACGTGGTTAATCCCAATCTAATCAAGTGGCTTAGTCTCTTCCCAATGTATAAGAGTAGAATAGAAAGCATGGCTGCCAGGACCCAGACCCTGCAGAGCGCTCTAACCTCCAATATATATCTATATATATGTTTTTATATGTCATTACTGCAGCTTCAGCCTGTATCACCTTGAAACAGGAAAACAATGTGTGTCACATGCAGTGGAGTTTGAAGCAAGACATTCTAGAGAAGAAACCTTAGCACAATTTAATGGAATCAAATCCTGAAAATCATTTTGCCATCTAAAATATTGATTATACCAGAATCTCTAGGCTTTATCTTGAAAAGACTGAACCATATGCAAAACTATTCTTTTGCCATTTGTTTAGTGGGGCTTTTTTCATACAGAATTCACACTTACCATTGTATTATCTCCTTACTTCAGGAAATGCATAAACTTCTGAAGTAGTAATCATGTAGCTTTAGTCTTTGATTGGAATCCAAGAATTGAAATTCAGTGTCTTGTTTTTAATCAAAAATAGCTTTAGGTGCTTTGTAGTTGCTGAAAATTTAGAACAGCATTTTCCCATTTAAAAATCTGATCTCCATGTTTATCAGTTATAGGGTAACTCTCAGCTAGCTGATGTGAAAAGGTAAAAAAATGGTTCAAATACTGAGCTGTAGTAAATTCTTTCACCTTGTACTGCTTTGATACTTGAGATCAGAAGTTCATAGATTTGTGGGTTCAAGTGGAGGCCTCCCACTGCTATGGGAGGTCAAATCTTTGGCATGTATAAAAAGTAGGGTTTATTGTAACTACATGATCACTTGAGTTTTCCTAAAATAACATGTGCAGTGGAAAATTCCAGCTAACTGTGTGCAGGACTCAGCCTATCTGCCAGTGAAATCTGCCCATGGACTTGCTGGTTGCAGGACAGATGATTGGTGGCAGGAGGACAAACTTGAGGAGGATGTGAGTGCAAACTCACAGCTGTTTGATCTCCTCTTTAGAGTCACATAATCTCTTCCTCTCCTAAACTCTGATTTCTCTGATCTATTCTAAGTGGTTTAGTATGAGAGATTCTTGACCTCCAGAGAAAATGAGAGTGCAGAGTGCCTTGGCAGCTGGGAGGATGAAACTTGGCATGGAGATTGTCAGCTCGCTGCAGGTCAGGTGCTTTCTGCAGAATTTTATGGAGTGTTCCTGACCACTGTCATCCCATGCACATGGTGCAGGAAGCAGAGGGCAGAATTTTCTAACGCAGCTTCTCAAATGTGTTTTCTTTTCCCGACAAATATTTTATTAAATAGAGAAAAGCAGAGGAGTATATAGTCTCTATCCTAGACCACTTTCTTTTTTCCAACATAAAAATATGTTTTAAATATGCATTTTTAAACAGGAATGTCTCTCATGTTGATGATTTTTTACATAATTATATAATGCAGTGTGCCCAGTGAAAGAGGTTAGGAATTTAAACTAATAACTAATTAATAACTTTATTATTCTTGCAGTAGATTTCAGAGTATAAAAAATTGCATCTCAACAGAGAAGACAAACTGGCTTTTAATTTAAAATACAATGCAAATTCCTAGTGATCAGTGGATAACATATGTAAGACCACTAATTTTTAATCTTAGATAATTTAAAGCCTTTTCAGTGATTCCTTTAATGTGTTCAAAAACTGTGTTAGCCTTCATGATGCCATTACTGTGAACTATGGGAGAAATGCACCCCAAAATATTTTACAGAAAATTTTCAAATAAAGAAAAAACCAAAGAGCCCCACATTTTTGCAGTTGATATTTTTATTTTGCCATAAGAAAAGATGCACAAGAGCAGATGGGACAATACCAAGTACTGGCTGTATTGTGCAATGATCCTCGTGACAGGTAGAGAAGACCTTACATTGAATGATCCTGGGATGCATCATCACCTTCCATGCTTGGAATGAAGGTGTATGCTGGTATCTATCAGTAAAACCATGCTCTCCCTGCTTTCCTTCTGTCCTCTCACTTGTAATTTGTCCCAGTAGCCAGAGATGGCCAGGCAGTCACTGTCTTGGTTTGGAAAGACAGATATCAGCTAGGCAAAGCTGGAATTTCCCTTAGAATGGAGAATGTAAACCCCTCACCCCCGCCAATTATAATTTTGCAATTAAGGGCTTTCAGGCAAAGATTTGGGAATAGAAATAACAGTTCTTTACTAGGAATATTAACAATACAAATGTAGTAGACAACAAAACCACCCAACCAAACAAGCAAACAAACAAACAATAATTTTGGAGAACCCTGACAGAGTCAGAGCTACAACCTGACACCCTGTTGGTCAGGGTGTTGGAAGCAGTCCACAAGTGAGTCCTCCTGGAGTGGCAGATGTGGTTCTGTTGAAGCAGAGATGATCCTGAAGAAAAAGGGTCCAGTGATGGTGAGAAGGGGTCCAGTCTTCCTCCAGTAATCAGGTGAAGCCAAATAGTTTCATGTTCCTGAGCCCAGTTTTATCCAGGTAGGAATGGTTAGCTCCCCCCACTGGGTGGAGCATTTCACAATAGGATGATGGAATGTGGATGTTCTATTTTGGGGAGGGTAAGTTTTGGGATGTGTGCTTTTAGGGGTGTCTTAATGGTCCATTAGCAGAAAATGCCCCCCTGGAGGGGGGACGGGCGGTGAAAGAGATAAGAAACACTGCCCTACCTGGTTTTAACAGTTGGCCCATTATCAAAAAGCATCCATCCCTCTCCTCCCAGAGTCACAAGAGATAAAGAAGAACAATTCCCCAACTGCTTTCAGCAGATGAAATAGAATACACAGTTTGGGTTCCATAACCCAAGACAGTCACGCAGGGTATCACGTTACAGGCTATACAGTGCACTATTGCTCATTTCCTCGTATGCTAACCTGCTCTATTTTACTTTATTTAACAGTCCCTTCAGCCTCTTTGAAATAAGGGCAGGATATGCTCTGCACAGGCCACAGGCTGAAGTGCTGAGAGAAGAAATGAATGTGTTCTTCTTCTATGTTCAACTCCAGTGTCAGTATGAGCAGCAAACCAGCTCTGGCTGTTCAGAGCCGTCTGTGACTCTCCACCCAAGGCAGGGCACGGTTGTTTGTTGCAACTTTCTTTACCAGGGTCCTAGCAACATGTGCAACACAGTCAGCTGAAAAGTGGAGAGGGAGTTGGGCACTTGACAGTTGCACAGAGGACATCCATGACAGGACAGGGACTCACTGCAGGGCACACGTGTGTGACTCTCACCACAATGGCAGATACCCAGGGGAAGTGGGAAAAATGGGTTGAGGACCTGTAGTCATGTGCTGCATCACATTTGTGCTGGGAGTGAAGCATGGAGTTAGTTGCCATTATTTTGGACCTGTCAGAGGTATCTTGAGGGGAAGCTGTTGGTTATTTCCAAATATCTGCTAGCTAGTTAGATGGGCTTACCCTTTAATGCCTGTCAGCATGTAAGAACTTCTTGAAGCTCTGCTTAAAGAGAGGTTTTGTTTTGCTCATAAAACCTCTTGCCTTCAGTGAAGGGTAAGCAAATGCTTAAGCTATTTCCTGAATAAGATTGCTGTCCTGAAGTGGAGCCAAAACAACTGAGTGTTGCAATAGGGAACTGAGAAACTTTGTGCTCTTTTTCTATTTTTCTGCTTTCTTAGTTTATTCTGCTCTCTATATCTTGCAAATCCTTTAAAGATCTGTTGGATTCATGGGAGGATGTATTACCAATTAATGATCTTCTTTTTTGGAAGGGAGATTTGTTAGCAGGAAATTCTCGCAGCTCTCAGATGATCACCAGCTGTTCAAATGCACTTTGTAGTCTAATTATACAGGATAACCAAAAATGCTGGTCTCTCCAAAGAATAATTTCCACTAATAACAAAAGTGTGTTCTTCAGCTGATATTGCAGTCTTTGGGCTATGATTCCTCTCCTAAAAAAGACAGGTCAAAGGTTCACATGTAACTGAGGTGCAGACACTTTCAGGTACTTGGATAGTGTGATTTCAGATGACACTGTCAGACCTAAAATTTCTATTTATCACTGAATTTTTCATCCACACTTGCATAAAAAAAATGCCAAATAACATTATAAATCAAGTGGGTTGATAGAACACATTTCTTATCTTTTTTTTTTTTTTTTTCTATTTTCCGTATTTGGTATAGTTGATAGCACTGTGCTGAAATTATTTTGAGTTCAGCTTTGGTGCTTTAAGTTTTCAGTTCTAGCATGCCTGCCCTTAGCCTCCTATAGTCAGACTCTCAGTGTCAAATTGCTGCTGCAGGCTTTTATAAAAACAGGAAAAGTTTATAAGAATGAGATATTTTAGGTTCTGTGAAGTTTTGGGTCAATCACATGATAAACAAAAATGTGATTTTTAATTAATCTAGCCAGTGCTTCCAGACATGTTATTCTTCATAGCATCAGGCTATGCTTGACATATATTTTACTCAATAGTTTTTTGCTGAAGTTCTTTTGTTGGCTAATTCATGTGAGATGTACTCAGCTTTTCTATAAGAATTCAACCAAGTTCAGCTGTAAACTTTTCTCCATATTCAGCTGTGACTAGAAAGCATGCGTGAGCTGAAGAATATGTTAGTGGCCAGATTTATATTACAAGAATGGTATTAATATTTTAACATTCTAGAGAAGAAAGCAGATATTAATGTCACCCAAAGGCATTACTGAAATTGCTCTCTTTTTGGATTTCAAGATTACCATCTGTGTAGCATCAGAAACAGATGTTCCTTTCACCAGAAAAATATATGTGAAAGCAAGGACAATATGCTTGTATGGGCTATTGAATGTAAAGACTATTATAGCAGTAATGGAAGAACAGATAGCAAAGATGACAATGTGTTTTGTTGTAAGGGAATCTAAAGAAACTATTATTCTCCCAGCTAAACCAGAAGCTTCAGGGGTGGAGATTTTCTCAAATGGATTAATTGATAAAGTGGTCCCATTTTGTGAAAAACAAGCTTTTCAGAATTTTAAATTTCACCGTTTTCCTGCTGTTTGTTTGGTTTTGCTTTAATTCATAAAATTCCCGTAAAATTCCCATAAAATTTCTGTGCTTTGTAAGTTAAATGAAAATTTAATGGGGGTATAGGTTCTAAAATGGATGAGTATAAAATTGAAGGCAGTTTTTGGACTGTTTCGGAGATTGTTTATTCTTACAGCTCTCTTAAACTGTGTGATAATATGTAACAACTTAGAACAATTTCAATTTTTTGTCAGCTTTGTGCAGTGATATCTTTATCTTTGATTTCCAATTAAGGTTTCTTTTAGAAAAAGCCGACATTGGCTTGCATAAGTTTTCCTGGTTTCAACAAGTTTCATTAATGGATTCTTTTCCCTCTCTTTTCTTTACAGCATGAATCTATTAATGCAGCTAACATTTTTTAAACCCTTGTACCCCCTCCTAATGCTTCCCCAGGTTACAGAATGGCCTGTAGGAAACCAGGGTTTGCTGTATGACCGAAACTGGATGGTTGTAAACCAGAATGGAGTCTGCATGACTCAGAAACAGGAGCCAAGGTTGTGTCTTGTGAACCCCTCAATTGATCTGAAGCAAAAAATTATGGTCATTCAGGCAGAAGGTTAGTAAACAATATCCTTTCCTTCCCTTCTTTGTTGGTGTCAGACTTCTAGGCAGGGACACCTGCGTGCTCCCACCAAACTACTGAATGCTGTGCATGCTTACTTGTGACTTTAGGAACAAGTTCTGTGCCAGCTGTGGGCAAGGAAAGCCCAACCTCTTATATGCAGCCCTGGGGGGCTTCCTAATTTATTGTTGGGGTAGGCAGAGAGTAGACAGTGACTCCCTATGTGTAATCATAAAGTGAATGCTCCAGGATGGAGAAAGGAGCAGACAGATATGGAAATTTACTGACTAGTGTCTCTCCATAGCATGAAGTCCCATAGCCTGAAGGGATTGTTAATGCTGCAGAGGTAAGGGAATAGAAGTCTAGCATTAAACACCCTGGCCAAAAACCTTCCCATTTTGTATCTCTCTTCCTCCTTTCATCTGTGGGATTAGAGGGGTAGAGTCTTCAGTGGAAATTAGTATAAATTAAAATAAGGACCAGACATTATTTAACTCAGTTAAATACTTGCACTAGCAGGCACATATTTCATGATGTTTGAGCTTCCTGGGAATTATCAAAATCCTTTTTATTCACTGCTGAGGGAAAAAAAAAAAGAAAAAAATGTGTAAAGTGTTACAGAAAGCCCATTGCTAATCAAAGGTGAATATTATTTATTTTCATAACAGTGCCATTGCCACTGAACACTGGAAGAGGTTTGAATTCCACAGAAGTCATTACTAATGCTGTGTTTGCATGTGTCTGAATGGTGTTCATCATTTCCCTGGGGTCCAACATTTACTCATCCCATATGTCTTAACCATTAATAATATATGTACCCACATTTTCAGCTGTTAGAGCAAAACAAGGGAACCTATCTTCAGATTTTTCACCCTTTATTAGAAATTCATATGAGTGGATCTGTAACCACAATCTCCTTTCTGTGTGTACATTAGGGTTGTTGTCATCTCCAACTGTCTGAGCACTCTCCATAGAATAAATCTGACTCATTGATTCTTTTTGTCTGGAATAGGTTTCTCAAATGTACCTTTTGATACTTCCACTAATCATGTGCTATTTTCTGTATTTCCAATCCCAAACACAATCTACTTTTTTCCTAGAGATTCCAGACTTGCTCACTGGCACATACACTGCTGCTTTCCCTGCTTTCCTCCATACTATTTCTTTGAAAATCTAACATTCATTCATTTCAATTCTATGTGGAGCACCTTGCACCTCAAATTTCTGTCCTACAGTTGCACAGACAGCCTTCTCCCAGAGCTTTTA
Organism: Phylloscopus whistleri; assembly: GCA_017589585.1. NCBI lineage: Eukaryota > Metazoa > Chordata > Aves > Passeriformes > Phylloscopidae > Phylloscopus > Phylloscopus whistleri. Next base: position 1,998,974 of record JADMLD010000068.1, on the reverse strand, counting down.
AATTATCAAGTGCTTCACAACTAATTATTTCTAGAGATTTATTACCTTACCATTTCTTTCTGCCTGACCATTCTGAGTCTGCTCTTCATTTTTTTTCCTTGCTAGCACTTGTTCAGAGAAGTGCATACCCATTAGTATGTTCACCTGTCAATATCATCTGTCAGTAACACCTGACATACTCCAAGGAGTCAGGAGGAAGTTTTCTCAGACAAAAATGACAGTCGAGGCACCCATTTTACACTGAGATTTACAATCTCTTGCCACAGTTAGTGCCAGGGTGAGATTTGCCATTAAATTCTACATTTTCCTGGGTGTCTTTTGGAGTTTTCTCTGTCATTTGCCTTCCTTCCAATGAAAGTGAGAACCGTTTCCACACAGAAACAACAAGATCATTTTTCTGCCCAAAAGTCATTGATCAGTGTGCTCTAACAGGAATGCCATTGCCATTTATTTACATCCTGCTTTGGTACAACCAGTGTATAAGAATGGAGTCATTTTATTCTTTGTATAATGACTCTAGCTACCAAAGTCCTAGCCCATGAGGTGATCCGGGCCTTCTTTTTCTAGTAGTCCTGCAGTTTTTTACTCTCATGCTGTTCTTGCAACCTGTGGCATTTTTTCAAATTCTTGATGGTGAGATAATGGTTCTCTTTTCCTTGGGGAGTCTATTCCAGAGCTTACTGCTCCTAAGATGGCACAATGATGGGAGCACATACAAACCAGCAGGGTAAGACTGAGCAGATAAATCTGTAGGAAGTTGTTCCAATATTTATTATGTTTTCTTTCTTCTTACCTGCTATCTAAATCCATTATTTGTTTGTTGATGTTAAATTTTTAATTTTTTTTCCTTTATCCCTTCACAAACATGGGTCAGTGTTATATCTTCCACTTAAATCATTTCATGGCAGACAAATTTAATTTAATAAATTGACTCTTTCCTCGAAAATCCCACATTAATCCCTGCTGCTTTTGTCACCTCTCCTCCAGCCTGCCTGTAGCTGCTTGCAAATGTAGGCCCTGGAGCCAAATGCTGCATGTGAGCAGTGATCCATGTGGTGGAGAGCAGTGGAACTCAGTTTGATGCTTTGGGAAGGCTGACCTGGAATAGAGACTGGACAGAGCTAAGAGAATAAAGCAGATATTTATTGAAAGGCCTTTAAGGATACATCTTGGGCAGGACAAGAGCCTGGCCAGGACTACACCCAAGGTGGGCTTAAAATGGTCACAAAATGGACCTGGTCACCAGGTCTCACACTTTTGTAAGTTTTGGTCCATTTGCATATTGGGGTTCATTGTCCAATTACAGCTTCAGGTTGTGAGGTCTCATCCTTCTTGTTTCTCTCTTCAGTTCCCCATTGTTTATGCATTTGGGCCTGAAACTTGTAACAGTTGTCCTTGGTCTTCATCGGGAAAAGGATTTGTTTTGTCTGCCTACTCTGTGAAGAGAGCTTACTAACACTTAATATGAGGCTCAGAACTGCACACCTAGGCAGCACAGAATCTGAAAACATGAAAGCTAAAACTTAACCAGCCAGGTTAGTTGTTCTGAAGCTCAGAACCTTCACTGTCTGTGTTAGTGGCTGATGTTATTTCAGATCCATAGCTCTTGGCCTGCTAACAGCCACCTCCAGGTCTCTTCCTCCTTTGCCCCTTCATCCACATGGAAGGCCACCGAGCCATACTGCCTTTCCTCAGACACAGCAGCATGCATCTTTCCATGAGTTTTGTCCCCTCCATCTCTCCTGCCCCTGCCCTCACAGTCCCTGTGCTCAGTCTCTCTGTTCTTTCCATTTCTGCACTGCCCTTGCTTGGGTGACTGTGCGAGGCCAGTGGCTCCAGCTGACCGCCGGCAAGTGCGGTCCGGCCGGCCGCCTCCGCTCTGCAAGGAGCTGTAACCTCTGTGTTTTCTCTGCCAGTTCCGCTGCTCTCTGCGCTTTTCTCCCTCTGGGAGCGGGCTGTGGCGCACATCTCTGCCCAGAGCGCGCTTTGCTGGCTGGAGGCGCCTCTCTCCAAAAGAGAGAGCCTAAGGCAACTGTGCTGCTGGAGCAGGTGCCTCTGGTAAGTGCCTAAAGCCGAGCGGGCCGAATCCCACCTAGCTGAAGTACACAGCGGTTTTTTGCTGTTACATTGTTAGAGTATGCTGAAGACTTTATCTGTGCCACTTTTAAAACATAATGAGTCTGTTCTCTCTTCCCCTCAGGCACAGCTTTCCTCTCCCTCTAGAAATTTTCATTAGCGGAAAATTTGTTTATGGCTACTTTATTTCAGTGTGGCTTAATATTCTCTGTCTTCTCTGTCCAAGAAAAATTTGTCAGCATGATTAAGTGTGACTGTAACTACTTTAACACCTTTTTCTGAATTCTCCATGCACTGAGACACCCTTTCAGGGTTGTTCTTTAACCCTTGCATGTTGGGTGTCTCTGTAGTCTCAGCTGTGGATGGGCAGAACCTGCTGTCTGACCGACCCAGCCGTGCAATCCTGCCGCCACTGTGGGCAGCAAGGATGGCAGAGTGGGCTCTACACAAGCCCAAAGCTGCCTGAAGGCTTAGAATCTTTGCCTGGCATGCCTGCAAAATTAGTTGGCTTGCATGGCAGCTGGGGAGCTCCAGCTCCGGGTATTTCCCGGATCTTTGGCAAAGAGGTTAAGTGAGAGCAGAGGGAGAGGAAGGGCTTGTGTGTACTCTCTCACTGTCTGTACTTTTTTTCAGCAGAGGGAGTGAGATTTTAATTTTGAGAAACTGCATTTATTAATTTTGTCAGATTTATTTTCTTAGGCTATGGTGATTGTTAACAGGCGTTTCCTATTTTGTTTACTGTTAAGGGTGTAACAAAGCCTTCCTATCACAGAACCCACTTCGAGAAAATCAGTGTACCTAACTCTAAATCATCCCCCATGGAGAGAAAAAACTTCTTGTGTCTTGACTGAAGTTATTAGAGGTCTAGCTCCCAGTAACTTAAAGGTGGGCAGGAACCTACCTTTAGGCTGAAGTGTCTTCATTTCCAGAAATCCTATTAGTTGAGTGAGAATCAAGGGAAATCTCCTTGTCGTCTATCAAATACGTGGGAGCACAGATTACATCGCACTTGTTCCTGACCTACACAAATGTGTAGCCAAACAGAATTTGGCTGAGAATCCATTTCTGGAAAAGACTAATTTCTCTCTTTCCATTTTAGCTAACAATCAGCATTACTCTGGCAAGTTGGGCATTAGTTTGCCACTGCACAGTGGGAGAATTCTGAGTGTTGAGGAGGCACTTTAAAATATTGGAGTAGAGAGATTCGAGCAAAACTGAGCAGCTAATTGCACTTTATGGAGTTTATTGTGCCTTCAAATAGTCATGTGTTGCTGCCAATAAAAATAATGGGAATTAAGTGCATACACTGCTGAAAGAATATACATGAATGGTTTATATTTCAGTCTATTGAAATAACAGATCTCTAATTTTCCTCATTGACTGAAAATAGGAGCTATAACGATAAGATTTTTTTATATTAATACTGTGAGCACATCTGTGAATTTTATTATCAAGCAAATGACCAGCAGAATAACAGCTTTTACATTTTAGTAACTGGCAATATTCTACTTTATTTTTTTGCCTTAAAGATAGAATAAAATTGTAATTAACAATGTTTAACTGACCTAAACATCACTGTAAAATGTGTACTATTCAATAAAATTGTGATACACTTGCTGGTGTATAAAAGCTTTTTTAAAGCCCTGAAATTCTATTTTAAGAAATTTTGTGAGTATGCCTTTCTTAGAAAGTATTTGGAAGATATAACAGTTAAGAGCTCATGCAGGGTGAGATATTTCAAACCCTTCTTTTCCAGAAGGAATGATGCCAATGTTTAATTGTTTCAAAGTCCAAGAGTTCTAGTCGATAAGATGATAACATCAGGTTGTTACAGAGCTTTTATTACATGTATTATTTTCCTAAGTGAACCCAACTTCTCCCCCTCTGTCTTCACTTATGATGTATACTAACATAATTAACCAAAGAAGTAGACCACTTTCTATTCTGTAAAACATGCATGAAAACAGAGTTGATCATCGTGTTATGATGAATCTGAACTACATTTCATTATTCTTCAGAAGAAAATAAGCCAACTTGATTTCACTGTATCACAGAGCTGGTAGAGCATGATTCTTATTTGTTTTACAATATTATATAATATCAAAATGTCTGGTTATAATTTTGGGAAATGGGGGGGTCAGAGTCTTGCTTAATATATGTTGCAGTGTAATGGAAAAGCTGGATTCGTGGCAGCCACACAGTAAAACACTTTGTTTTTCATTTAAGATTATTGTTTCCAATTAACAGAATGAAAAGTAGTACAGCTTTTCTTTTTGGTTCTAGTAAACTACAGTACCCTTTCCATCTCTTTGGCTCATTCTGTTCAAGATGAGAAAAATGTAGGAGAAGTTGTTAAGATAGATAATTACCAGGGAATCCTCAGCTGGTTTAAACTTGGAGATTAATAGATGGGAATAATTGTCTCATTCACAGTTTTCCATACATTTTGTCTTTAAATTATTGTAGTTTTATCTCACGGTATATTTCTTTTTTTGAGCAGACTGTGCCTCTTTTTTTCATCCCTCCTCCTTCATCTTTCAGATCACTCAATCTCTCTACTCCAACGTGAGAGTGTTTAACATCATCTCCTGACTTGTCAGAGGAACAGACAGTTTCCTTTCTACAGAAACCGTGGCTGAGGCCATAATTCTGTGCCAGTTTTGTTGCCTGAGATAAACAGAGAAGGAAGTTACTGAAAGCTGAAATTGTGTATTTTTTAAATATGCTTTGAGTACCAAGGTCATCTGCAGCCTTTGCGCTTTGTTTTATCATTTGGAGCCACCTGCTGGCAGAGAACATAATTCTAGCAAAAAGAAAAAAAAAAAAAAAAAAGACTTTTTTTATTTGCAGTTTGTGAGGCTGCTGTAATTGCGAAAAGGAGGAAAAATAAGAACTTTGTTCATGACCCTATCATTTTTCATATTTTTTTTAATTTAAATATGACTTGCTCTCTGCCCGCCTAGGCATGGACCCAATATCTGTGCCACTAGAAGACAATACTGGAAAAGAGGCTGTGATCTGTGAGAGTAAAGTCTGTTCACACAGGTAAGTGAGAGCAGAGAGGTACTGAAGCTGAAAAGCACTCTAGTGACACTCGGGATCTGAACAGATGTGCACATAAACAGAAGTCCTTGAAAAAATGTTGGAGAGCAATGAACAATTAGTGGACCAGGAGACTGGTCCTATTTAAATAAGTAAGATGGCATGCCCAGCATGTCTGATAGAAAACAGTAAAAAATTTTAAAAAATTAAAAAGGAGAGGAAGGACAGTACAATAAACTGACTTAGCCCTCACTTGAATGAGTGAGTTTTTGTTTTTGTTTTTTTTACTTGCTCCAAACATGAGAAAAGGAGAAAGTGTCCCCAGTTACCTCCAAATGCCAACTGGGGGTCTCAGCAGGACTTGAATTCAGTTCCCCATTTAATAGTGATGATGCTAGCAGTTTTTCCCATTTCATACTGTATATATTTAAAATTGCTAGAACCTTCTGAAGTTATAAACAGCTTTCCATATTTACAACCCTTTTTAATTTTATTTTGACCACCTATGTTGTTCAGTGTCCCCTTAACAATCTCGACTGCAGGTATGTAAGTTAAATAACATTATTTCTAATCAAGAGACATACCACTTCAGTGAATATAGCATTATGAATAAATTTATTTCCTATCCATAAACTTAAGTGCTTATTCATCATATTTTCTAAGAACTTCCCGCAGTCTCATTAAGTTTTCTGAGTGGCAGTGTATCAAGTGCCTTCCCAAAGTACATTTGCATTATCTACTATGTTTCTTTTCAATGAGTCTCTTGGTAAGTCCAACTAAAAGAGTCACTTAAAGATTTATGTCTTCCTTTCACCAAGGTATACTGATCCTTTGTAACCCTTTACATTTGCTTCTCTGAGTAACACATAAACAAACCAGCAGAAGACCTGGCAATTTCCCCATGGAGCCATGCAGAAAATTATCTTCTCCTTCTTTTCTGCTAGCTATTCAGATGATAAAGGGGATCTTTTCCTCAGAAGTGTATTTTCCTCAGGTAGTGGAATCCACCCAAGAGTCATTTGTTTTAACCATCTGTCCCACTTCCCTTAGTGTTGACTCATCCCTAGCCTCCCCATGGTAAGCCCATCTATTACAGGCTGTAAAACAGCCTGAGTTATCTTTCTCTCTGTGTGCATAAAATTTGGTGCCATACCGTTTTTTGTAGTTTCTCTTTCATGCAACTGACTGTGTCATTTTTATTGTATCAAATTGGAAGTTTTCATGAAAACTTCTTAGAGTTCTGAGGAAGGAAAGGACTGAATGAATAAGAAAGGGGATATGAAAGCAACTTGCACAGAGTGGACTGTGACTAGCAAATAAGACAGGAGGTAAGGCAGGATGAGTGAACAATGTTGTTGAAGCTCTGAAACTGCTCAGAGATCCAATAGCAATTGATGCCAGTTTCCAGTGTTTCAGCAGAGGAGCTTCCAGAGCCAAAAAGAATGAGAAAAGCAGGCCTTTGCAAGAGGACAAGAGGTGATTTGTGGTCTGGGGTCTTTTCTGCAAAGTGTCTACGGTGAGCAGTGGGACCAAAAGTCTTTGTTAGAAGGCTTTTATTCTAAAAAATTGCCTAGTGAATGTATTTTCTATTTATTAATTCTGCGTTCTGATGCTGTTATTTCATCCAGTTCCATTGGCTCTACTCTGAATTTAGACTGAAGTAACTGAGAAAAGTACGTGATGTAGAATCTGCAAGCAGTTGTGTGAGGAAGTTTAATTTCGCAGCAGCCACAGAAGTTTAATGAGCCCAAATTTGCCTTCTGAAGCAATTCATCAGTGTTAACCATCATCCCAGCAGGAGCTGTCCATCAGCATGTGCTGCTCACATCAGAGGGCTTTCTGGTACAATGTCTAACAGTGGACAGATGAAAGTAGAAGCTAATGTTGATAGGATTGATGTTGCAGAAGACCCTAAGTGCTCAAGGTTGCTGCTCTACTGAAATAAGCAGGGACACAACCTCCTCTTTGACAGGTTCCAATATCAAAGAGATCAAGGCAAGTGTAGCAGTGATAGAAGACAAAAGTGTAGTTAAGAACAAGGTGAACTGAGCCTGTTGTACTATATCCCGTGGGATCAATATTCAGACTTCATCTGTCCTTGTTTCTTGTTCTGTAAATTACCCTGCTAGAGGGACCAGTTGTAACGCACTGAAGCTAAATGACATAATAGAAAGATGAGTGGGAAACTCAAGGCAAACAGCAAGTGAAATCAGAGAGAAATAGGCTCTCCTTTATAAATTGCCTGACATGTGCCAAATGAAATGTAATGCTGACAGATGTAAAGTTATACTCCACAAAAATAAACACAAGCAGAAAACAAGTAGAATTGAGCTACAACAGAATGCCTTTGACTAAGACCTTGAAGAGATGATAGTACTTGCTCAGAAAATGGTCTGACAATAAGAGAAAACAATTTTAAAACACCGGAGTCTTAGTCTTACATTGTGACATTTGATGAAATACCAAGAATGGTATATATGTGTATATATAGTGAATCTCTAACTCAGCCACTGTGGCTCAAAACAATAAGTGTATAAAAAGAGGGCAAAACTTTCTTCCTAATTTATACAGTGTTAATTTCCAACAGGCTGCCAGAGGCAATTGGCTCAGGAGAGATTTTAAATACCCCTAGTACCTGTGTGAACGTGGAAAAAACATTGGAGGAATTTGTTTCACCTGCACTGTTATTATGGAAGATTCATGTGTTCTCATTAACAGCCTTCTCCCTAACACAGTGGCAGGCAAGGGCACAGTTCAGACTGTGAAATCTCATGTGAACCCTCACTTTTTGGCCTCTTTCTTGACACAGTGCCTGCATCTCATACTCATACCAGAACACCATTGCAGTTCTAGGGCATCAGTGGCTAGATGTAGCTGTGGTTGACATCTCTTTACTCTGAGTGAGGAGAGGGATGCAGAGCTGCACCATAATTCAAAATTCAGAACAAGCACTGAAGAGATACCTGTTCCATGCAGGATTATAAAATCTTCTTGGTTTCATTTCTGCTGGCTTTGTACCTGTGCAATTCAGTTGAACCCTACAGAGCATTTTGTAAAGCCAAGCCACTTCCTCTCAATCCTGAGGCTTAGCACCTTTTGCTGCCAGTAGCTGTTTTTCTGTTTCACAAATAAGATGGTTTCCATGCAGATCAACTTCTTTGGTATGACGTCAAGGTGAGCATAGGAACACAACTACTTCACTTTCCTTGCTACAGGAATCCTCCCTAGATCAGGATAAGAATTCACATTCTTCTTACATTTAAAGCTAGGTATCAGTCAAATCTCTTTATGTAGTTGAGTTGAACATTCCCACAGTTAGAGTCATCCCACCTGAGGTCTAATATAGATGGGAACTACTTGCTTCTTTCCATTATCTGTGAGTGAAACCCAGACAACTGATTTAAACTACATGTCTGGATTTTGGAAGATTGACATTAAGTTTACTCAGGGCTGAGGAATTTAATGTCAAACAGGAGAAATTTCCAGTGGCGTGATCTGTGCCCTTCTGGGATTGAGAGAGGTAATTTCAAAGTCCCTCTAGGAAAGATTACTTCCAGGTGAAGAAGGCAATTCTTTTGCCAGCTTGCATAACTCACTAGACATTTTACAAGTAATGGAAATCATCTTTAGAGAGGTACTTGACCTCTGTTAGTGGAGCCATGTTTTAATGTTAAACGTCTGTACTAACATGAATTAAATCAAAGAAGTAACATCATTGTACCTGATGGGATCATTAAAAATTACACACAGCAGAGCAATCTTAAATTGAACTCAGATCATTCCTCTCTGTTTTTAGTAAACAGTACAGACCAGCGTGTGACTCTTTCATAATACTGTATTGTAATATTTTTATATGGGCAACCGCTGATTGCACTTCAGAGTCAGTGTCTTCAGCGTAATGATTAATCTTTTATTCCAGAGTAATTTTCTGTACTAAACTAAATTAGATCTTTTGAAGTCAACTTCAAGAGGAACAGAGTAAAGCTGAGGAAATGGGGAGTTAGAGTCATGCATATCTTCACATCAGACATCTGTCAGACAATATAGATTCTGTACTTTGTATTGAGGGAAGCAGAATAAACATCTTCACAATTCGACTTCTGTTAAGCAAATTGATGTTTGGGCCATCAATTTTAAACTTCCTCTCTTCTTGTAATAGGGTAAAAACATATGACTGTGGAGAAAGAATTGCTGGCTGGCTCTCTACGTTTCTTGGTCGTCCATGTCGCTTGATAAGACAAAGTTCAGATGTGAAAAGCAAGTCACATCAGAAAAATGCAAAAGGTATGTTGTCATTCTTAAAAATATTCTTTGCATGTTTCCTCATGCAAACACCAGGCTCATGGACTTCTCACTGAGTATATAGGTACCCCGATAAAGGCTGAAAGAGTTATCCAGTATTGATCTAGTCGTTATGTTTATACCCAAACTGACTTTTTGCTACCCTTCTACTTGTTAAATTTGGTGGAAATATACAGAGGCACCAGTGTGCGGGGGGAAGTTATCATCATGACCATGATTTTGTGTGGAAACTCAGACCATTTGGCAAAATGATCATGAAAAATCTTAAGAATCAAAGAATTTATTCAGAGACTGAATTTCATTATAAGAATAATTGAAAGAGCACTAAAATTTAAAGAGCATTGAAAATGCATAGATATTGCTCTTGTAAACTATTTTACAAATTTGGTAAAATCTCAACTCTACCTCAGTTTCTAACTGCATTGCATCATTATCATTTGAAGGTTTGAGGGCATCCTTGGAATATTTTCTTAGTGCCTGGAACCAAATGAATAAACTAGTAATGAGAATGAGTAAGAGGTCAAAGGAAAGATGAGGTGAAATTACTAATTTTTATGATCATTTTAGAATGTTGGATTGATTTTTTTTAGGTCTGTCATCTGCAAACATCTCACTCTCTCTTGTGAATGAAGCACAATATCTCCTGATAAATGTAGCAAGCATTCTGCAGCTGAAAGAACACATTTCTGCAAGGTAAGATGCTTCTATCTCCAAATGTCTTTCAGTGATCTTGGATTCCAGAATCTTGCCATAAGATGCCAATATAGGTGTTTTATGTAGAAATTTAGAGATAGCTACTTTTCAGCATTCAATATATAGCTACTAAACTGCTATAATTGCTAATTATTTTATGATTTCGGAAAATTTGGATTAAACACACGAGCATCATCTGTCTACCAATCATCTTCAGGAAAATTTAAATGAAATTTTTGTCAAATGATTTGGTGAAAAGATATTTTTGAGAACCAGCCAACTTCTATTTGTCAGAAGAACAAAGATAAATAGGTTTTCTCAACATAAATTGTCTGCCAGGTAAAAATATGAAGTCTTACTATTGGCTGAACTATTTCTCTCTCATGGGAATTATTAAGATTTAGAGTAAATGTGTACAACATATTTAGTTGTTGTATATAAATACTTTTATAACATATAAAAGTATTTTGGGTACTGGAATAATTTTATTTCTTAATTTAATTTGGTTTTACTTACTCAAAAGTGAGAGATAGAAACAGCAAATTAAACACTGAGTCAGTCCATAGTTCAAAGACAACAAACCCTTTACCAACCAAATTTTCATATACAGGCTATAGGAAATTTTTGTTTCTTGAATATAACTAGGAAAGGTTCAAATTCCACAAAAAATATCTTCCCTCAAGGCCTCCATTATGGCTGTGCATCTCACACCCCCAGCATTTGTCTCTGAGCTCCCTTTTCCTGTCTCTCAAAACTTCTCTCTTGCTTCTTCCTGGAGTAATCTTCTCTCCTCTTAGTCACCCACCAAACACATCCCCTGCATTGAAAATTCCTGGTTTGAGTAGAAGAGGAATATATGTATCTATATACCTGCAGGAGGATATGTGTATGGCTTCAGAATTTAAAACCACTGACTGAATGAAGCATCACTAAGACCACTGGAGCTTGCATTGTCTGAGGATTTTCATTCTTTAGGAGAAAACAGTTGGGCAATTTTAGAATATCATGGGAAATGTGTGTAAAAAAGGTTTGAATCAGTCCATCTCTCAGTGTTTTGATGACCTTTTCTCAGTGGCAATTAATGCCTTCTTGTAAGGTTTGACTGGCTGGGTTACGTTTCCTTGGGAGGGCACTTGTTGCAGACATCCTTTATTCAGGATGGGTTTTTTCCATGGTAAGACTCAGTGAGGAACCTTCCAGATACAGGATTTGAGTGCAAAGATGAGGAGTAAGAAGCAGCAAGTGAGGACAAAGGAGAACAAGGAACTTCAGTAAAACATTCAAGGTCAGATGAAACACTGATTTTACACCTAATATCTTCCAGCACAACTAGGCTTGTAATCTCCCTTTCCTCCAAGGAAATTCCAGATGTGACCAGAGCTGCAGTGGTGACTGAGAAGCATCTTGCTTCCCACTCTGCAGTTGGAAGTGTTCTCCCTTCCATGCATTTCACCATGCACTGCCTCCTCCAGGTGCTGGAGAAATAAATTCAGATATACAGCATCCTCATTCTGCACTGTTACTAAATCATGGTGAATGAACTTTCCAAATATTGAACTATCCAATGTACTTTCAAGAACTGCACTTATGGGTCTTTATTATATATTGGAGGGGTTTTAGAAAGTATCATTTGGCTTCTTGGCATGTGGGTTTGTTTTTGCTTAATGGAAATCTGCTATGTTTTGCAAAACAGTTTCAATTTTCAATTAAGTTTTCATAATTTCACTTTGTATCTTCCATAAGTAAAAACTAGTCTTCCAGTTTGCACTTGGCTCTTGAGAGGTGATCTAAAACAGAAACAGCAATTCAATTAAAAATTAGAATGCAGCATACTGTTGGAGGGCTACCTGTACCTGCAGACATTTTCTGGTGTTTCCATTACAGGTCACCTCCATGAAAATCCCTATGGTGTGGCCTAATGCTCAAATGTTCTTGTTAGAAATATAACCCTGAGGATATAAATATTAATTTTCAGGTTTGCCTGTTAAATATACGTAATGCCTTTTTCACAGAGCCCACTGCTGTGAAAATCCAAAGCACCTAGGCTGACTTTGGCACATTACACTGATTTTCAAAACCGGTCCATGTTGGGATTTGCAGAATGAAGGTTCCTGCTATTCCATCCAACCAATGCATGTTTTGTGGGAGGAGAAATAAGGGAAATTTTTTCAGATACATGTTGCCAAGTAATTATAAGCATTTCTGAGGGCTGGGAGAGGTGCAAGAGAGGTGAGGTATTCTGGACATGACCCCAAGCAGGTTGAAGGCAGGGAGATCAGGGACAGGGGCATTTCAGTCTTTGAGTTCAGCAGCAAGGGGTAGATTTGTAGAAGCTTGGAAGTTTTTTTCAGCAGCTTTCTCAGCTCTGAGGTTACTGGGGCTTTTGGTGCCCCCTCCAGTACAGGCTGGGGTGGCAGGTTTTGCAAAACACATTCAAAACTAGGGGCTCCACAGCAGCCAAGCTCCAAGAGCCCACAGCAAAGCTGGGAAGCACAGCAGCATAATTGAACGTATTCACAAGTAACTGCTATTTTCCTCCTTGTTTGTATGAGCACTGGCATAGTCTGCTCTTCCTGTTGGCTCCCACCTCCTGCATTCATTGTGTCTCAGGCATGGGATTACCTGTGGGATCTTGAAGGAAAACCTGTAGCCTTGCAGCTTCCCATGCCTTCTACCCCCAGGCTGCTGGGACTCTTGTAGAACTTGGTGGAGCTGGGCTTCTGTGGTTTGACTGAAAGTCTGCACAGGCAGTTTATCCTTATGTACTTTTGTCTGCTAGAGAAGATCATCCAGACTGTTTTAAATAAAACCAAGGGTGGGAGGTTTTTTTGGTTGGGTTTTTTTTGTTGCTTTTTTTGGGGGGGGTGTTGGTTTTTTTTGTTTTTGTTTGTTTGTTTGTTTGGGTTTTTTGTTTGGGTTTTTTTTTTGTTTTTGTTTTTTGTTGTTTTGTGGGTTTTTTTTACCTAGCAAGCCTCCTCTGCCAAGACTGCTTGATGTGAAGTTTTCCCTGTACTTTGAGTTTTTTCTCTAACTAAAATATATTTTAAACTGTATGTGTGTACTTTTTCTTTTTTTTTTTTTTTTTTTTCTTTTTGGGACAGGAATGCCTCTCTTCACTGCTTACCCAGGTTTTTGCCTCTGCTGTAGGATGTCATATCCCAAAGTTGTCTGTCTACAGTTTATGGAGTATCAAAAATGGTTCATGTCCTTAACAGCTAATGCAAAAAGAAGTGTTCTTCTCCACTAACAGTGGCACTGAGAGAACCCTCTGGCAAATTTTACAGTGTCTTTTTTTTTTTTTCCTGATGCTGTTCAAGTTCTCATTTAGAAGAAGAGTGAAGAATGACAATTCGAAGATGCAGCAAGATTTCTGATATTTGTATGCAGTCTGCTGCTCTTTCTGTCTCATATACATTCTCCACACTGACACAAATCTACACTCTGGCAGCTCAAATGCTTGTAAAGAGGGGGAGATATCACCGCACAAAGATTAATTTTTTTAAAAACACCCATCATTTGGTGCAATCTGCTGCCTCCCAAAGGCAAATAATAATAATATGAGGGATATATTCTCTCATAAAATTATTTTACTGGCCTTTTTCACCTTCAGCAACTGCTGGTTTTGTCCCTTCTGACATTGCAGCATGTGCAGAATAAAATTTTATTTGCCTTTGGTTCTAGAAGCTTCTCTTTCTACAATATTTACCAAGTCAAATGATTACTAACTGAAAAGATCTTTTTATTTGTTACCATTAGCCTTGCATATGATAATAAATTGGGAATTTTCTCATATGCATGGTTCACAATCATCTGACTACATGTTTTCATACCTACAGTTCCAGGTTACACTTCTGAAGAAGCCACCTGGAGGATTACATATTATAGTTGAGAGGTTACAAATTATAGTTGAATAACTTGTGCCATTTCCATAGCCTTTGCAATAAAACTTGGTCCAGGTTATTCTGGAGAAGTGCTTGCTAATCACATGAGCCACCAGATTCTTACAGCACAAACATCTAGTGCAAAATTAGTTAATAATTTTATTTTTTCTTGTGCTCTGTCAACTCTGTGTGACAGATTGAAGGAGCCATTGGAAACAGAGGAATTGATCCGACGTTTCCGTGCCAACATTGTCATCAGTGCACCAGAGTCCTTTGAAGAGGAAGAGTGGGCTGAGATTTCAATAGGTGCTCTGCACTTCCAGGTGTGTCCTTTTCTTTCTTGTCCATGCCCCAGTGTATCACAAAGCATTTTGATTACTGGAAGCAAACCAATTTTTGCAAGGCTTTGAGTAGAATATGGGCAGCACGCTTTGTGCAGGTAAAATTCATGGGAAAAAAAAACAAAAAAAACAAAAAAAAAAAAAAAAAAAAAAAAAAAAAAAAAAAAAAAAAAAAAAAAAAAAAAAAAACAAAAAAAAACCACCAGGCTATGTGTCCTGTGACAAACATACTTCAATATATTTAAGAGGTTTTGCCATATTTCTCCACATTTTTATTGAATTTCATAATTCGTAGCGTTTCTTATCTTTACCTATCTGACCCGAATAGTAATCAGGTTTTTTGAGGCAGAGTTTACAGCAGATATTTAACCAGCACATCAGCAGAGAATACTTGTTGTCGCTGTGGGACACGAAATGAGGACACGGACTCTGGTTTTCAGAAGGCTGTGAGACTCGAAGTCCCCGAACTTTATTTTTCAAACCTGCTTTATATACTTTTTTACAATGAGCCCACCTAAGAGGTGGGATTCTTTGACCCATTGGTCACCCCAAAGGGCTATCAAACGAAATCCCTCCTTTGGGAAAGAATGGAGAAAAACAAGATAGTTTATAATAACATGCTCCTGTTTACAACAGGTGCCTGTGGGAAAAGAATTTCCCGAAACCAAAACATGGCAGGCACAAGCTGTGGCTACAACTTGTTGCTGTTAAGCAAGTCCAAATGTAACCTCACATTACTGAAAGTCAAGCAACTGATTGCCAAAAGACTGGACGTGAATTCAAGTGAACACTCAAGGTCTATTGCCCTCTGTTGTATACATCTTATCCTAGTCTTCATGCAGGGAATGTTTCTAATTCAAGCCTGGTAGGGTTTTTTTGGTATGTTGTGCTTCATATCACAGCTAACAACATAATGTCCTTTGTACTGTAAGGAAAATTCTGAGGAGTCAGGCCTTGTTTGTAAATACATTCTTTCAGGAAAAACTCAACAAAGAATCTGTAAAAACTACACACGATACCTAAGGGATTGATGTACATATGTATTAAATGTTCTGCTGAAATTAATCTGGCCAAGAGATATGAAATATGTATTTGAAGATGCTTTGCCTAGGATGTGAAAGTGGCTTATTCATTGTTCTCTTAGAGATTAGAATTTAAGTGTGAATGACAGGAGTACGAGGTCAATTCTAGAAGATGTGATAGGCATCACTCCTTTTTTTTTTCTGGTCAGCATGCTGTAAGAAACTTTCTCAGCAAGGGTGGAAAATAATTGCTTATCTACTCTCTTCTTTTGTGTGCTTTGATCAGTAAGCTGCCATATGAGTTACAGAAAATTGAGGAAAATTTCCTATAAGTAAGAAATGAGGAATGCAAAGGACAAAATCCGTGGTGTATAGCTTGTTGGAGGCTGGAGTTACACTGGAGAGTTCAGCTGAGGATCCTGTTGATAAGTTACTGTAAAACTACAAAATAAAAGGCATTCCTATTTCTGGCATTGATATACTTTAGGAATACAAGGTAAAAATAGAAAGGCTTATGCAACTTGCGTTGCCTTTTCCCATCTCTGCTAGGTCCTTTGTCAGATACTGATGTAGTAACAGTAACAGAACAGAAATTATGTTAATGCTTCCTTATGCCACAAAAATGGTAGAAGCCGTTGAAAACAGTAAAGCAGAGATAAGTATTTCCTTCTCTATCTTGTTGTTCTTTTAATAAAAAAATAAGAGCTGTGGAAAATTACTTTCTAAAAGAGCTGATGTTTGGTGTTGATGATTATGCTGAAGAGTTATACGAGCAGTCTAGATGCATCTCAAAAACCTGAAACATCACTTGAGATCAGCACATAAAATGTTTGAAGTGTACAGTTTAATTATTTGCCCTATTTGAAATTTATAGCACGTTTTACAAAAGTAGAATGGGTATACTGGGATACTGTAGGATGTAATTTCTGTAATGTACATCTTTGCTAAAGTTAGGGATGCCGTGTTAAGTGAAAGTGCAATATGTCATCCTTCTCCATTTGAAAGCTCTAAGAAGAAATTTGTTGCAGGGTTCATGGTTTTTTCCCTAAAACCATACTTTAGTTCAAACAACAATTAACTTTAAGATCAATTACATATGATGTTAACATCATGTGTAATAGAGGATAGAGGATGAATTATTTCTTCTGATTAGGTAAACTTAAATATTTAAATATTTTACATTCTGAGTATCTAGAAGTGCCATGCATATAAGAAATACATTGTGCATTGCAACTGCACTAAAATAATCCCAAGAAAATTCTCCTTGGGTTGAATCCTGAGGCATTGGCTTAATTTTGTATTTCATTCGTTGGGCAAGCAGCCCTGCTAACCCACAGAAGAAGTGAAGGCATCAGGAAATACATATATGTAAATGTCTGGTATTTCTCAGATTCTGCCTCTGAGAAAGTTTTCCTTAAGAAAAGAAAAGAAAAAAAGAAAGTGAATTAAAAATTCAGTGAGACTTTTGCAAGTAGACCTACTACATTAGGTGAACAGACTTGACCTTTTACATGATGAAAGCTTGAAAAACCACAGGAAAAGTATGCAAAAGTTATGTGTTTAAGATATTATGATGGTTGGAAGCTTGTACTGTTTAATGCAGTACTGCTTTGATAAACAGTCATGAACTTTCTTTAACTAAAATTTCAGGTTGTGGGTCCATGTAGCAGATGTCAAATAATCTGCATTGATCAACAGTCTGGGGAACGGAACAAAGAAATTCTGCAGTCCCTGTCTGCTGCCAGAGGTAGAAAGGTCAGTACAGTACTTCAAAATAGATGTAATGTAAGATGTAGTGACTTTATTGCATGGGTAGTGAAATATCTGCTGAGAGAATATTCACAGTTAAATTGTTACTATTTGGATGTTTCCTGTAAAAAGAGGATGCACTTACAACCCAGATATGGCATGGTTTATTTCTATAAAATGCTCAATACATTTTTTATTCAGAAATGGACTATTAATATGCATTAGTTTTAACCGTGCTTGCTTTTCTTCGGTCTGTACTTCTTTACAGTGTGTTTATTTTGGTCTTAAAAACACAAGCTGATGCACTGATGTCTTTTAAGAAAAGAAATACGCTGAAAAATCAGAAAGTGTTTGAAATCATACAGTTGGTGTGTAAGACTAAACTTTATTCTTACCCTGAGAAATTAGTTAGCAGGAAAAACAGAGCAGATGTGAATATAGTGGAAGTGGAGCATAATGGCTCAGGAAAGTGACCAGAAAGTAAGTGTGAATTACAGGTGTTTATTTGAGGTCCTGCTTCCTGAGGTTGCACTGCTTCTTGGAATTGAGAGCGCTCAGATGATGGCTAGACAGTTCGGCATCCCAAAAGCTCCACAAATCTCCTCGTACGTATTTATTTAGCTGAAAATCCTTATTCAAAATTCATTGCTTCCTGTTGGCTAAGCTTCTGCTGTTAAAGTGTCTCAGGCAGCCGTGGCTCGGGAGCCTCGCCAAACAGCAGAGACGGGCACAGCACCGGCACAGAGCAGTAACAAATAGGCTGAAAACCATTCAACCAGACAATGCACAAACAAGTTACGAATACTGCGTTCTATGTTTGGGAAAAAAAAAAAAAAAAACCACCAAAAAAACAAACAAAAAAAAAAAAAACCCAACAAAAACAAAACAAACAAAAAAAACTTAATAAATTGATTCGTCTCAGTGACTCATTAAGCAAACAAAGGGCTTTCTTTCCGTTGGCTGTTGTCCTTGGTGAATAGCTCCTCTGGCTCCGTGTCGGAGCCAGCCCGGTGCAGTGAGCTGGGGAAGGGCACAGGCAGGGCTGGCTGTCGAGGCACAGCTTCCCACTGACCTGAGGTGACTTAGGCTTGCACAGCACTCCAGATCACCACAGTACATGGGCCTTTGTGAAATGAGCTCCTGGCTGCAGTGGGTAGCCTGAGGACAGGAGCCCTTTCCAAGTAATGGCTGAGCCACAGCTGCAGCATCTGGGACACTTCAGAACACATTTGGGCACTCGGGACAGGGATGCTTCCTGCTGCCACATGAGGTGTAGTATGCAGAGGACTTTTTCTGTCCATATGGGTTTTACTGGATTATGACTTGAAACCTCTGCAGAGAGCAAGCACTCTGTACTCAGTGAGAAAATGGCAACAAAACCTTACTCAGGATGCAGATTCTCAGGAGAGGCAAAACATCTTCTGCTTGTTTCCCACCGCAAAGATGTGCTCCTCTTTCTTTCTGATTAACTCAACAATGAAGAGATTTTCTTGGTGCACTGCTAGAACCAAGTGGCTCATTCAAACAGGACTAAGGCAAAGAGAGCAATCCAGCCTCTGGAGAAGAAGCTGGCGCCTGATAAAAGCCGCACGGCGAGGCGAGGCAGGCGCTGCTGCTCAGCGCGGGGGAGTGCTCTCTCTGCCTCAGCTATGCTGATATTCATGCTGCAAAGACACGGGCATTCAGCCTTTTTTATTTTTTCCCAGCCTTCAGCAGTGCTGGCAGATGGGGTCTTGTGAGCATGCCCTGCTGTGCGTAAGGGTGAGTCCTCGGGCTTAGCTGACAATTGAAAGGGAGAGTTTGAACTGGTAGCTTTGCCTGGTCTGGTCTGAGAAGATCTCTGAGCCCATCGCTCCTGCAGGTCACCTCTGTGGTGATGGGCACCAGCTGATTATCAGTGAGCAGCACCCAGGAAGGACTATGGCATTTTTAGTGTGCTCAGCAGACCTAACAGAGGACATCGATCCGAACCTTTCACGGCTCACAGTGGGGAGAAAGAACATCAAGTTCATGTGACTGTGTTAAATTGCAGAGCTAATCCTTTGGTGACTCATATCTCTACCATGTGCTTTTCTGCTAAGAAGTCATCTAATAGACTTCATTTTATTTATTTTTTTTTTATCAGATGCAGATTCAGTGAAGGAATTCAGTAATGTTTGCACCCATCAATAATCTAATTCAAGCTACAAAAAAATGTATTGCAGAAAAATAAGATTTAAGATCATTTCCCAGGTTTTTGCAAAACTGCTGTATCAAGTTGATTGCCAAAACATTGAAGATACTGCACATAGAAAAGAGAGCCAGATGTCAATATTTACCATTTTATTTTGTTTTTTTCCAAGAACACCAACCTGAAAAAAATTACATTGAAATTTATCAAACAAGTAGCTCAAATAGCAGCACTACCAATGAACTTCAATAATGAGCTAAATAATGTAGGCTTGTAAGAGGTAGTTTGATATTTATTTCTAAAATCCAGTTTTTCTCCATTCCTCTGAGACTCTGAGAAGCTGGTACTTCAGATTGAAAGATGAAGCCTTTGCATACATGGATTGCAGCTGAAAATCAGAAACAGCTACTGTAACTAGCCACACAAGCAATTTGCATCTTTCCTGAAAAATGTAAATCATGATCCTGAAGCCTTGCCAGCTGCTTTTTATGCAACCTTTCATGTCATTACTTGACATAAAATGCAAACACCTCTATAAAGTTAATTTGAGCTCTGCTTTCTGAAGAAACACTCATAAAGGATTCCTTCTGTAATTTTTGACTGGAAAGGAAAGATGAGCCCTCCTCATGTGACACAGTGCTCTCTGTTACTGCAGGAGATTAGGAAAGACTGGATAACTCCATTAAGCAAATGGCCACATGCTGTTTCACATGCCTCACCACCTGATGCAAAACCCACATGGATGGGAAAGGGAGAACACAGAATTCCTGCCTCTCTTTGCTGTTCTGCAGATGCCGTTTAGCACTAATGATAGCGGAAGCCCTGTGGGTTGATCTGCAGCAGTGCTATAAGCTGGGACTTGCTGTCAAGGCAGCAAAGGGAATTACTGCATTAGCAGTCTCCCCTGGTCTAAATGTATGGATAGCAGTACATCAAGGGAAATCCATTATGTTTGCACATGCCTTCATACAGTAAAAGGCTTGTGTTTTTTCCTGGGGGCTGTTGATCCTCTTTTATGTATCTCATTGTGCCTTGGGAGAGCTTCTTTTCCTGCAGAATTAGATGCCATGCCTTTGGATTGCTTACTGAAATGTTAGCAAGGATAGCAAATGAACTCTCATATCTGATGTGTCATTATCATTATTTTCATAGTAATGCAGGGCTTTATACCATGCAATGCTTTTCATTCAAATATCTGGAACATTTGAGAACAATGATTGTTGTAATTAATAGGCCTCTGAAATAATACAGTTCTCTTTTCTCATTGGTGGCTGAACTGGAAAATGCATTTATTTAAGGTGGAGCAAAGGATAATCAGTTCTTAAGGAAAGATTCTACAGTCCAGATATTTTCAACAGAACAATATAGGGTTTTATTGACACCAGCTTAAAGATATCCCTTTTTCCAACATGAAAAATCAGCATGTCAAAAGTGAGCACTTACACTCTCTTATTTTGTAAGGCTTTAGGTTCTAGTAAATCTAAAGCTAATAAAACATTATTACATTAAAAAAAATCAATTTTAATAGTTGCATCTCCCAAATCTTTGGATGAGAGGGAGGTTATGTTATTGTATGAATAAGTGATCAGACCTGGACAGGTAAATTTATCTGCTGGGATATGGCAGCTGAGAGCTACATCTAGGGGCAAAATCCAGAACTCATCCATCCAAAGCTAAGTATTATCATGCAGTATGATTTATGTGCTTGTTACACATTCCAGCAGAGTATTTCTCTACCAGGTTCTAGTCTGTGTTAACTGATTCTTAAGGAGCTGTAGCTTGGAGGCATCTCACCTCAGGCCTTTTGCAGCTGTGGCCCCTCAGGTTTCTGTCTTACAAAAGGGGATAGTGCACACAGGGTATTTCTCTGTCCGTGAATTTCTGAGCAGAGTATATTACTGTTGATCCAGTAAATGAACTTGAAACAACATGCAAGAATGATAGCATTTCACAGCTCCTCCTTTAAGTGAGTGTGATGACTATCATATGATTCACTGTTGGCAAGAATATGTATGTTCTCTCTATTTCTCCCAGCAGTGGAGTGGTCTGCTTTTTCCTAATCAAGAAGCTTTAATTTTTTTTTCCCTGTAACATTTTACAGTCGTGGGAAGAGTTTCTACTGCCAGATAAAGCCACAGAGCTCACAGTCTTGCATTCCCTGCCCAGTTCTTGCTGTGCTCTGGGAAGATTATATGCAGAATAAAATGCCCTTGAAGTCAGGAAAAGGTAGCAGCAGCAGGCAGAGATTATGCGGTTCACTGTAGTAACTCTGCAGGCTGAAATAATCTCTGTGTCTGAAAGCCTCATTTTTCATCAGAAATGTGAGAAGGGCCGATTTCTACATTTTGTTTTTCTCTTGAAACAGAGCTGAAGTGGCAGATGCAGCTTTTGTGGTTGCTTGGCAGGGGTGTATGTGTGATTGCTATTATCAGTACTTGCTGAGTCATTATTTGTAATTATTGAAAAAATAGGGAAATATTCTTAAAAGATGTTAAATCCACTTCTGGCAATCACAGGCTAAATTTTGGGTTTAAGAACATTCACCAGGAAAAAAAAACATAGGTTGGCAATTCCAAACAGGCACTAGTACTAAAATATGTACACCATCAGTATATCATCACCTTGGAAACCCCTTAGGCACTGAAAAATCTACTGAGACTTTAGATGCCCGATCAGAGAAGAAAAATACTAAGGACCAGTATTAAAACAGTATTTGAGAACTGCTGAAGACAAAAATGCATTCAGACATGCATTTTCTTAAGTAATTCTGAATGTTTTAAGGTACATAAAAAAAAATTCTGCTAAATGATTTTCAATAACAAAAATTGGTAAATTAAGTTCTTCACAGTGAACGATCTGCCCAGATTTATTTTAGTCTCATTTTAAGATACATCAAGATGACAATACAGTAAATATAAATAACTTCTCATGCATCAAATAAGCTCATTTACATGGATGAGTTATAAAATTCCTTCCTGTGTGACATGTGGTGTAGCATGAACTAGTATTAATTTTACAATATTTGTTTTATAATTGCCTGATTTTTTAAAGAAACAAAATCATGCCAACTGTCATTTTTGCACGAAGGTATAGGAGGTGAATCCAACTTAAAAACCACAAGGCTGAAAAATACATCATTTATGCCAATAGAGAAACTTAACAAATGAGAGAAAAGCAAACATGGAAGAGTAAGAGTACGTACTTTAATATTTTAAATGAAACCATTCCTAACACCATTACAGCATCACGGTTGAGCCAGCAGGGTCACTGTGCTAGAGGGCTGGGCTCGTACAGGGCTGCAGCCATTCCTCAGCATGAGCTTTAGGACACTGACCACAAGGGTGTGCCCTGTGTGCACCAAGCATTGACACCGTTATAGCCACCGGTGCCCAAAAAGTGCCAGCAGGAGGACAGGCCTGGTGGGGCCAGCTCATGCCCTCCATGTGTCACATGCCAGTGAGATGAAGGAATAGCAGAGGTAGCCAAAAATACCTAAGCTCAGGGCCCATTTTTCTCATTGATGTTTAGGATTACAAATGAAACAGAAAGACCCAAATTCAGGGTCTTAGGTCGTGTTTGGTTACATCTCTGCTTTGCAGCATCTCTCTTACTTCGGAGTAAGTCTCAGCCTTGCCTCTCATGAATTCTTCACAGACTGCTCCGTGTTACCTCATTGCTACATCTTTATTTAATTACACAGTACAAGAATAGGAGACAACATACTGCCTTCATATGTAGTCTGTAAAATATGCTCCCTTAAAATAATCTTCTTTTTTTTTTTTTCTTTATTGAAATCCTTTTTCCTACTATTTTTTTAACCTGCTCTAAATGTAATTCACTCAATTTCAGGATCATTGATCTGAACAATGGCAGTAAATGTAATCAGGAAATAGAAAAGGATAATAGAATTTTGTTTTTAAGTAATTTTGTTTGCTTATTTATTTACTTTACACTTCATAATGACTTGTACATTTTGGCTGTAGTCTACCAAAGCAAAATACTTTTTTTTTTTTTTAAACATGCAAAAAGAGACTAGAAAATTAATATTGGGTTCCCAATATTAATTTGGAATATTCCCAGTATTCTCAGGTCCAAAGTTCGCACTTTAAAGAGCAAAGACTTTCAGAAGTCTAAAAATATGTTATCAATTTAACATGGTGTTCTTCAGTGTTCCTTTTTATTTCTACTTTACATATTTTGATTAACTATTATCTAATTCTTTGGAAAATATTGTCATGAGATGATGTTCTGGGTTGACAGTGCCTCTATCCCATCAAAAATGGGATAGAGTGGACTGTTTTTGTTATGTCTAGCAGCGCTGTTTTGCTTGCGGGGCTTTTGCTGCCCGAGCAGAGCTGCTTCTGGCTGCTGCTGCTTCAGCTGCTGCTGCTTGGCTTTGGCTGCTTCAGCTTTTTCTGCTGCTTGGCTTCCGCTGCCTCGGCTGCTACTGCTGCTGCTGCCACTGCTGCTGCTGCTGCTGCCGCTGCTGCTGCCTCTGCTGGCTGCTCTCCGTTTTTTTCTTTCCCCCTCTTTTTTCCCTTCCCGCCCCCCCCATCCCCCAAGACCGGACCGGCTCTGGAACTGATCTGACCCGAGACGTCTGAGAAGACCCGGAGCCCGCCAAAGAAGCTTGGAGCCCTCCCCCTGAGTAAACCTGCGCCTTTCATTCCACTCGGGGTGGGGAGAATTTTCTTTTTCAATAAAACCGGTTTTTTCCACTTTTTCCTCCTCCAAAGAATTTCCTTCCCAACCCCGGGCTGGGGGGGAGGGGTGGTGGAGGTTTGTTTGAGGGGACTCCCTTTTAGAGATTCTCCCCCTAATTGATCCTAAACCAATACAGATGACAAATCTTTTTCTTGCATATTTCTAAATTCTCCACTTCTGGAAAACAAAATCACACCAGTCTCTTCCTGTGACATTTCCAGATCGCACCCACAACTGTAACACTCAACTGCTTGAAATCAAGACCTCACATAAGCATGCAGACACTCAGATCAGGTCTTTGGTGCCTGTGAGGTTTGCATGGTCAGTGGGCAAAATAGATACTCTATTCTTCTTTTCTGCATTACTCAGTATCCCAAAGACATGTTCTAAGTATTTCTAATATTTATGCAGGATGGATTCACAGATAATGACACTTAATAAGTGGGAGCAACAATAAAACAAACTTTCTGAATATTTTCTGTAAAACATACTAAAATATTCGTAAAAACAAATGAAGGGAAACTCACAGAGGCTAGGCAGAATAAAGTTCTGTTAACAAAGCGAATAATTCATGGTAGGAGATGCAAGACTTCCCCACTGTTGGAACATACCAGTGTTCCTATGCTGCAGAACCTTTGTTTGTGACAGTACATTAACTGTATTTGTCAAGGAGCCAGAGCAGACATTAAATAACAAGATTGTGAGGGAGTGTGAATTACATATATGATGCTATGGAGCTCATGATGAAACACTGTGTTATTTATCCACTTACTTAAGCTATTCTTCTTGAATAGCATGGTGTTAGCTTCTGTTTACCAGTCTATTATAATTAATGAGTTAAGAATGTTCTTAATTACATGGACATGGTAGATACCTTCTTATTCTGCAAAGCAATATTTTTCTTCTAAGCATATCTGGGTTGTGAGTTCCTCTATAGATTTGACTACTCTAACATGCATTGCATCTTAATAAATATTTTGCTTTTTTTCAGACAAACTTTGGCATATACCTGATGAACCAGCCCTTGCTCTCATCCTTTTCAGATATTTTATCAGTTGGATCTCAAGTACTTCCAGTGCTGAAGGAGAATACAGAAATTCAGCCTCCAACATCCAGTGAAGAAAAATGTTCAGGATAGATTCTGTGGTGGAGATGAAATTTTTATGCAACTACAGGGAGAATTCAGTAGTCAGGTACACAAAAAAAGAAAAAGAAAAAGAAGAAAAAGGAGAAAAAGGAGAAAAAGAAAAAAAAGAAAAAAAAGAAAAAGAAGAAAAAGAAAGAAAAAGAAAAAGAAAAAGAAAAAGAAAAAGAAAAAGAAAAAAAAAAAAAAAAAAAGTAAAAGCTTCCACTCATTTGCTTCTGGTAATTTTCTATTTGCAGTAAATGTTATCAGATGGCAAAACTGTTGATAATTACAGCTCACCTACATGTTTTTGCTTGTGATTAGGTTGCAGCAGCCATAACTCTATTTTGCACAATTGCTTCAGGATGCAACAGGTTTGATCAAGTCTTACTGGTGGATGACTCCCTAAACAAGCCCAGCTTTGTTGTCAGAAAGCCACATCTCAGTGAAGGAAAGTAAACACAATAATACACTACTTCCTTCTACTGCTTTGTCAAAACCCCAATTAGGAGAGAGGATGCAAGATGTATTTTAGAAGCAATGTGGGTGGGAAGAGAACAGTGGGAGAGTGGCATGACAGTAGCAGTGCATTCAGCTTTTCCAAAAGGAAACTGAAGGTGATGTGCAGACAGTCTGAAAACAATAGAAAGAAGGGAATTATTGGGAAATCTGTGTCTCCCCCTTCAGAAGCAGTGTGTGAGGATGCCAACAAGGCACAAAGATAGTGAGGATTCAGGATGCCATTTGCAAAACACATTCCCTGTGAAGGAATTCCATCCATTTGTTCTCAACTTCTTTCTCTTCTATTTGTTACTTTTCCATCTGATTTATTTTATGTGTATTCCCTGGGATTTTTTTATGTAGTGGTGTCCCTGCCTATGGAAAGGGAGTTGGAGCTAAATGATCTTTAAGGTCCCTTCCAACCCAAGCCATTCCATAATTTTATGAGTTCCACACTCTTGTTTCCTTATATATCTATGGATGTGGCACATTATTTCTAATTAGAGATTTTTTTTCAAGTAATACAGTAATTTTCTATACAAACGTTGTTTATTCTCAGCCATCTCTTATGGCCACTTAAGGGAACTCTTGGAAGTTTGGATGCTTCTCCATCAGGAACAGGACAAAGAATTTTTTTTTCTTAACCTTTGTTCATTTCATAATGCCCTTTATAAACAGCTGTTGGAAGCTCCCAAACGAGGCTCATGCTTTCTAATTTCTGAGAGCAAATGTCTGAAACCTAAGACTTACTCTGAAATATCAATTATTGTGAAAATTACAAAAACTAAAGAAAGGAAGCTGCAGAGCAAAAAGGAAAACCCACATGGAAAGTCTGTGTAAACCAATACTGAATACATTGAGGCCAGGTGTTTTATGAC
The DNA here is from genome assembly GCA_017589585.1 of Phylloscopus whistleri. Classification (NCBI taxonomy): domain Eukaryota; kingdom Metazoa; phylum Chordata; class Aves; order Passeriformes; family Phylloscopidae; genus Phylloscopus; species Phylloscopus whistleri. The sequence goes on along the minus strand of JADMLD010000068.1, from coordinate 1,972,489 downwards.
CCTCAACAGGTGTCCAGCTAGCTATGAGGTGATTTCATGCTTCCAGGAAGTCCTCCTGGAAGACAAAATTCTTCTAGATTGGCTGCTCTATTGCCATCTGGGAAGTGCAATTTTGGCTCTAGCTGTGTGAAAGTGCTTCTGGCTGAAGCAATCCTTGAGTTGTTTGAGCATATCCCTGGAGGGAGGCAGGCGGCTTTGTGAAAGAGTTGGTCAAACAGTCATTCTAAAAGAGGAGTGACTACCACAGAGCAGCATAGAATGGGAAAAAGGGAGCTCATCACCCAGAGCACAAATCAGAATTCAAAAATGCTCTTTTTTCTTTCTCCCTTTCCTTTTTTTTTTTTTTTTTTAATGTAAAATGGTTTCTTTTTTCTTTTGTTCTTTTGAAGAACTGGTTTTACTCACTTCAGCTGGAACAGTCTCTCAGCAGAGCTTTGTAATGGAAATGAGAGGAAACGTTATCTGGTTCTTACAATCTGCCATAAAATACATGGAGAGAGGTTTTTCATATGTATGTAAACCGAGAATCAGTTTTGAGAGTTGTACTTTCCACTTCAGAGCCCGAGGTCTGCTCCTTGATGCCTGCTTTGAAAAGCAGGGGGTTTGTCTCTGTAATAGTCAATTATCTGAGGTTGTAATGAGCAGGCTTTTTTGGAACCTTGAAAAGCAGTTTCCTGGTATCTAAATCTCTTAACTGCTTCTCTCTTTGCCTTTCTGTTATGCAGAGCATTGCTTTGGTGGGTAGAAAGCCAGCATAGCTCCAGCAGATTTACTATGAAGAGACCTGTTGTATACTGATCTTCGGTGATCTCTGGTGCTCTGCTCTGTGCTCTTCACCTCACCACTGTGTCATTTGTTTGAAATGGCACAGAAGTTAGAAAAGGAAATTGAAAACAACCTCAAAAAGTTCTGCTTCACTCGTTGTTGCATTTAGTACAAGACAAGTCACTTTGGTACACAGTGGCTTGACAAATAGTGTTTGTGAGTATCCATAATGCAATGTATGATAACTACGGATGAGATGATTTGAACTTTAAAAATGTCATGCTCGGTCAATTACACATTCTCACTGCTGTGTCTTAGTGATATTAGATCAAGAATAATTTTGCCATTTTACAGGGGGAAAAGAAAGATTTTCTCTGATGTATGAACATACTCATTACTGTAGTCTGTGCATTTCCCAGAAGGAACATCCTTGTGGTACAGTGGTAGGAAATGTCACAACACTTCAGGTTGATGGAAGATACATAAGGAATCTTTCAGCTAAATAAAGGATAATATTTCCCTTCTAGTAAGTGGAGTGTTCCCGCCAGTACTGATATGTCTTTCCATCGATAAAGACAAATTCTTCTCAGTGCCAGAACTCTGTGGAAAATCTTGAAGTACAAAGAGTTACTTTTAAATGGCATGCACTGTAAGTTTGCAGAAAGAACATCCCTCCCACAATGTGAAAAAATAATTCAAAGGAAGAGGAAAATTAGCATACTGCAACCCCAAGGACTTATATGTTCTATAAGGGTTTATTTATTTCTTAACTTTCCAAGTATATAGAAAATAAGACCTTTTCACATGAATGTAGGCTCTTTGATCTAAATACTCCAATTACTGCAAAATTAAATCTTTGGAATAATTGCACATATATGTGCAATTTGCCTTATATGGATAATAAATGTACCTAATACAGTATTTCCAGAGTGCTATATGTAGAAAGTCCCCTATATATTTGAAAACCAAATCCTTATTTACTTGCAATGAATTATTCAGACACATTCCATTCTCTGTGAAGCTTAGCTCTTTCTTAAACCTCAAGGTAAAAATGGTGATTGTTACAAGCTCTAATAGTAGCCAGGAGGCTGAAATCACAAAACAGAAATCAGCATTTTTAGGAGAAGTTTCTGAGCTCTGTGTTTTCTGATATGACTAAGATATTTCAAATTAGTTTATGATTTATATACTTTCGGTGGTGTCCTTCAAAGTATAGTAAAATTTTTAGGTCATCTTTCTGTCAAAATTAAACCCAAATCAAAATGAAGGACTGCATAAAAAATGCAATTATTCTTCATAAATTGTAGAGACTATGCTATGCTTCTTTCGTCTGGTTTTTAACTTTGTTGGAAATTAAACCAATAAAATATCTCTTGTGTTTGATGTGTCCGCTGGTGATGGTTGCATTCCTGACCTTTGAGCTCATGAGGTGCTCAGTGCTGCTTGGAGTCAGTGCTGGGTACATGGATGAGTATGTGGCTCAGGACTGAAGGGATGTCTCATTGCTGCTGGTTTTCACAGGTGAGGTGTTCCCTCTGTCTATGTAGCCACATGCCAGTCAGCTGCACACTCAGGCCCTGCACAAAATGAACTCATAATCATTGGTTTCCTTTAAAAGATGTACAGTCAATCCTATTGAATCCATCTCTGTTATCCAGAGGTTGGAGCTTTCACCAAGGGTGAGATGGTGAGAGAAGAGATGGTTTATTTCCCTTTCCTTTGCCTGGAGGGATCCAACACTGTTTGTCCTCATTGTCAAACTTGTCAGTTGGTAGGGGAGATTAAACAGGAGTTGGTGTCTGTAGGAATCTTGGGGAAGGCTTGGCCTTCTCATGAGGTTTACATGGAAATGATCTGTGACTCACAGGGCCAGCAAGAGACAGACATGAGCACAATGAGGCAGTATCCACATGTGACTTCCAGCTACTTGTTCATGCATTTTTTGATTCACTGAGTGTGGGAGGGGAAGAAGAGCAGGACTCTGTAACCCAACAGGTAGGTCACTCCCATGGAGGTGAAATGTGGGTACATCCCTGTCTCTCCATTATATAGCTGTCATGAGGCAACTGCTTAGGGAAAACATAGGCATAGCCCCAAAAGAGGGGAGGAGATGGCAGAGTGCTCCTTTCCACTGGGCATTTTGAGACAGTGGGTTTGCAGAGGCAGCCTTTTCTCCTTCCTCCTGGCCACCAGTGTTTAAGTAAAAGGTGGAACTTCATCAAGAGTAGAGAAGAATCTCCCAACTGTGTTTTGGAATAGGCCATTAGGGGATGTAAGAGTTTGAGTCATCAAAAGATGAAATCAAAATGTACCTGCATTTCTGACTTCTTGGTAGGTGTGCCAGTGGCAAGGCCAGAGTGAACAGGAAAAAAATGTGGGAGAGAAAGACAAGTGGCATTTCCTGTAGTCAGTTTAAGAGAAAGTTGTGATGCACATGTGTCTTGGGTTATGGAATCAAAAATGTATATTCTATTTCATCTGCTGAAACCAGTTGGGGAGATGTTTGGGTTTTTTTGTTTTCCTTCTTTATTTCTTGTAACTCTGGAAGGGGGGGGGGGGGGGGGCAGGTGCCTTCTGATAATGGGCCATTAACACCTCCCTGGACTATACCCTCCCCAGAGCCCCCAGAGGGTGCATCTGCATGCCATGGTCCTATTGTGGGATGCCCCGCCCAGTGGGGGGAGTCAACGATTCCTGCCTGGAAAAAACTGAGACTGGGGGGAACAGGAGCTCTCTTGCTTCACCCCGATTTCTGGGAGGAAGACCGGACCCCATCTCACCACCACCAGCCCCCATCTCACCATCACCAGACCCCTTCTCACCATCACCGGACCCCTTCTCACCACCTCTGGACCCTTTTTGACTACAGGATCATCTCTACTTCAACAGAACCACATCTGCCACTCCAGGAGGACTCACTTTTGGACTGCTTCCAACACCCTGACTAACAGGGTGTCAGGTTGTAGCTCTGACTCTGTCAGGGCTTTCCAAAATTGTTGTTTGTTTGTTTGCTGGTTTGGTGGGGTGGTTTTGTTTTTCTACCACATTTGTATTATTGAAATTCCTAGTAAAGAACTGTTATTCCTATTCCCAAATCTTTGCCTGAGAGCCCTTAATTGCAAAATTATAATTTGGCAGGGGGTGAGGGGTTTACATTCTTCATTCTAAGGGAAACCCCAGTTTCCCTGGCAGATACCTGTCTTTCCAAACCAAGACAACATGCTTTCATCACCCAGTTTGTGATTTTTTTTTTTCAGAAAATAAAGGACATAGGTATCCTCAGGCCTATAAATCACATTCTGAGAACTCAGAGTAAGTCATTGACAGAGAGGTGCCTCTTAAGCAAGGCACCATTTAAAAGGCTTCTCTTCCCTTCTTTTCATGCCAATCAGTTTGCTTTGCTGGTCACTTGGTGAGGTGTGGGTTGTGGGAAAGAAAATAGGCAGTTTTCCTGCATGAGAAATGAAGGACTCAGGACAGGGAGAGATGTTAGGGAAGTTTGAGATGGGGCATCTTTAAGCATCACTGCTATGGGCAGGATACATCAGAAACCCCCCTAATAATCCCAGAAATATGTGTTACAGAAAATGTTAGTAATTTTTCTGCTGGTGATGTGAAATCTTCCTGTAAGGATGATATTCAAGAATTGTGCTGTTGGGGAACAGATCATTGGAAAGACAGGATGGGGAAAAGGGGAAAAGAACAACAAAAAAAGCATGTTGTAGCATTTGCCACTCAGAATTGCTGAGGGCTTTCTTATATACCCACCAAGATAAAATGTGAGAAATCAGGGAATTTGATTTAATACAGCAGTTTCATGGCAAATTTGAAAAGGACACTGATATCAAATGTAAAGCCCCTTCCCTTGTGTGGCTCATACATAGCCTATAACTAGGTGCATTTCTGTGTTAAACCAAACTTCTTCCGTGAGCCAATCTATTCCAAACTTGCAACCAAAACTTACCAATACGCTTCAAATCTGGAAGTCAACATCATCTTCTCCTAGATAACCAGCATATTCTAATTTGAGCCCCTCTCATGCTTTTTGCTGGCTTTCAGAGGTAAGTGTCCCATCTGGATTAAAGCACTGGCCAGAATTGTTAACGCAGAGATGATTCTTCAGTCCAGAAGTGAAATCAGATTTTGGTTTCTAAAAGGGCTGTTTTCCATGAGACTGTGTTTTAAAAGCCAGCAGTGATCTAATATCAAGTCTGTTGTTTCCTGGTACTTATGATAGATTAATCAGATAAAGCCATTGAAAAGTTTGTGAGTTATTATTTTCAGAAGCTACAGAAAACTACTAGACTAGAAGGCCCTGTACTGCTGAACCCATTCTACAAATGGAGAAGAGCCTCTGCAGTATCCATCATTGATGGATGTAATTCCCATGAGTCATGTATTAAATATTTATAATTTCACTGGTTTAGCCAAACTCTTTCATTTCTTGTCATTGGAGCCTTTGCATTTTCTGTCAAAGTTTCTCCCAGCAAAACCTTTAATACTGAAATGAAATTAAATTTTTCTTGGGTCAAATTTTTGTTTTTATTCTGCTTTAAGGAATAAGAGAAAACAGTCTCAAGTTGTGCCACAGGAGGTTTATGTTGGATATTGTGAAAAATTTCTTCATGAAAAGGGTTGTCAAGAATTGGAATTGTCTGTCCAGGGAAGTGGCTGAGTCACCATCCCTGGAGGTATTTAAAAGACAAGAAGATGCGGTTCTGAGGGACATGGTTTAGTGGTGGACTTGGCATGCTGGGTTAAGAGTTGGACCCAATGATCTTAAGGGTGTTTTCCAGACTAAAAGACTCTGTGATTGTAAGAATGTAAGTTTTCTGAGTTTGACTTTCTATCCAAAGCTCAATGTGATTTAATACACTTTAAAAGAGAAGGTTCTTGTCTGAATTGCTTCATCTGTCAGCCAGAACTTTAAAAAAAGCTACAGTGTTCCTCAGAAATGTCTGGTCGGTTAGAAAAACTGAGAGAGCACAGTGGCCCAGGGACAATGTTGGAATGCTGCCACTGCTGCCCTGTGCTGTAGCACAGGAGTTGTATATTGTGGCCAGAGACTTTTGGAACAATTAAAAGCCAACAGTCATTGCTAATTTAGCTTACCAGCCTCGGAAGACTTTTCATTAACAAGTTGTGCATGTTTTTTTCTGAGGGAAAGACTGTCGAATTCTTACACTTATTTTATGTCTCCTACTGGCATCATGGAGTCACTTCATATTCATTCAGCCTCCCTTGCCTTTCCCCCTGGCACAACATGGTAATTTGGAGCTATTTACTTGCAAAGTGAAGACTATGCCTAGGAAGAGAAAATCTGAGGTTTCATTGAGTTGGTAATCTGAAACAATTGGTTAAATCAGTCAAGCTAGACTGAGAGCTGTGTGGAGCAGGGACCTGAATGAAACATTGGGAAAAATGTAAGTGGATTCCTACCAGCCCTTTTTGTTAAATGTGAAGACAATACAAACCATCAATCATGTATTTAAGAAGCTATATGTGATCTAAATGAGATTGTCAAGTATTATAATTAGCATATTTACCTGCACATATATTAAATCAATATTCTGCTTCAAATAAGAATGTTTGGATTGGGAGGGTCATTATAACCTGTGTTGTATTTCTTCTGTTTGCATCTATGATCCCCAAAATATTGATGGGCAAAATATTTGTTTAAATTATAATTTCCATCTAGTAAGAGGAGTTGAACTTTGAAAACACCTGAACAAGACACAGCTTTCTGAACTGAGAGACTACAGGTTAGCTGAATGGTGATATTACACAACCATTTGGAAAAATGGCCATGGCACTTGTCAAAGAGAAGAAAATTGGGAGTGATTCAGCACTTAGGAGGAGAAGCACACAATCAGGCATCGCTTTACAGCTAGAAAGGAATGCTTGCTGGAAGAGAAATCCTGTAACATACACACACATCTCTCTCAGAAACTGCCCAAATTAGGACATTTGCTTTAAGTAGTCTCTGGTGATAAGCTTTATGCCAGAGGGAGCAGGTGGAGATTGAGAGGCAAAGTGGTATCAGATGGAAAGTACCAGAACACAGCAAAATAATGGATTATTTTATAAATGGTATACTTTGACTGTCTGCAGCTTTCTCGGTAGGAAATAATTAAATTTAAAAATAATATGAAATTAAGTATAAAAGTGAATTATGGAACTAAATAAAACCATCTAAGCCTTCTAGAATGCATTAATATAAATAAAAGCAAATTTTCAGGTTTTGAATATCCAAACCATAGTTCATCTTACCAGTTCTTGGTAACTACCCCCTAACTACCAGATCATGGACAGAAGTCCCTGAAGTAGTGATGTTATCAGCTTATTCTTGACAAAGATACTGGATGTGGGCATGGAGATAAAGTTGCTAATCAATGTAGTTATATGACAAAGCAAACCTTAAAATCATACGTGAAAGCCTCGTGAAGAGGCACACTTTCTCACAAAGAGAAAATTTCTGACCTGAATGCTGCAGTGAAAAGCTTTCTAGCTATAGCAAGGTTTATTGGTTCAGAAACATCATGATTTTTGACCTCTTGATGCTGGCATTACTGTGACATACACTCAGCCTTTCTTAACCCAGATTTTCCATGGAAGAAATAACTGCATCTTGGCAGGAAGAGGATGTCTGAACATGAATGGCAGAGGAGATGAAGCCTCTTAAGAGCCTGTAAGTAGAACAAGACCTTTGGTGCCCTTACAGCAATAGGAGCCATAAGCCCAGTAATCCATCTGAAAATGCAGCTACAGGTTCATGAATGGACTTGAGAATGGGGAAATGCTGCCTTAAAAGTGAACTCTTCCCTCCATCTTTCAGCTATTTCTCATTGTTTTCTAAAATTAAAGCTGGATGAAAACACCATTAGATTAAAAAAGCTGTGTATTTCAGTGTGAATCCTTTTTCATTATAAGCTAGTTGTTTTCTCATTTAATCAGCCAAAATATCGTCACGCAATAGCAACTTAATAAATTTTTGAGAATTTGTATGATGGGCTTTATATGATTCATTTGTGTGAAATTTTGTTTTGAGTGCTACTAGCATTCATTAATTTCTGGTTAGCCTCTCAGTAATGGAGCTGTCAATGTCAGGGTAACTGTGTTTGAAGGGACTTTTGAAGGTCCTCTAGTTCAAAACACTGCTTCAAGCTTCAGGGCTAGGTCAGGTCTCTCAGGGTTGTATCCAATTGAGTTTTGAGTCTCTCCAGCAATGTTTCTGTGCAACCTCTTCCTTTGCTTCTCCACCCTCTGATGAAGAAGTCTTTCTTTAAACCGAAATTCAATTTCAGGCTATTGCTTATCCTTTCACTGTGCATCTTTTTGAAAACTGGTCAGTACCCCTGGTCCAGGAGTAATTGTACCCCCTGCCCTTTGCCCTCTCTTCTCTAATCTGAAGAAACCCACTCCCTCAGCATCACCTCATACATCATGTGCTGCAATCCTCAGACCTTCCTCTCCAGTAAGAAGTATCATGCGTGACTTCAAATATCCTGTGCTGAATGCTGGAGGATTTAAACCAGAGAACTCAAAAAATCGCTGCCTGACCTATAGGGCTGTGTTATAAATAAGTAGAGCCAATTAAAATATAATAGAATTTATTGCCAGATTGCCAGTGAAAAATCATGAGCGCAAAATTGACAAAGTCAATACCGAAATTGACAGAGTCAGCGGAGCAAGGAAATAGACAGTGCTGGCACTGGATGAGACCTCTGTGAGGTGTCACGCGACACCACACCCCCAAATCTCACAAGGGTCTGAGCCCCGGCCTGCCAGTCTTATACCCTCAGCTCACTGAACAAGTCCGAACGTGTTAGGTAGTCTTGGTATGGGGAGCTTGAAATTGCCCGGGGTTGGTGCTTCTACTCAGTCTTGAATTTCTATAGTTTTCTTTTGTTTTCTGATGGTACTGCTGATAGCATCAAAGTGCCAGTCAGCCTGCTAGGATGGATTTCCTGGGTGGAGTAGATGGTTCTGGGAATCCTTGATGGCTTAGCCGAGTCTCATTCTCTTGGGCCATTAGTCTTATCTGATGTCAATTGCCCCTCGTCTCTGTGGCTCTACACCTCCTATTGTCATTGTGATTTCATTGTCTCTTTCCTGAAGCTGAAGATGTTCCTCTGTGCCAAGGGAGTTTTCTTTTGACATTCCTAAAACTACACGTTTACTAACACCCATAACAGCAAGCATTATGATTACATGAAATATATTATGAGAACATGAATTAGCATTTATTACAAAACTTATCACGGAGAAAATATCCTTACCCTCCACCAATATCACCCTGTCAGGAAATCATTATATTTCTGGGAACATGAATTAACAAATATTACAGCTGGATAGCATTTTCTCATCTGTTCTTTTGGTGAATGACTGAGAAAGGCCACACAGTTCATGCAGGCATCATTTCCCTAGCAAACTAGTCAAAAAAGTTACGTTATTATCAGTTCAGAGACTTGGCTGTGATACAGACATTTTTGCTCCTCAGAGAGTGCCTCTGAATTTAGTTTTAAATGAAACTTTACACTGAGTTCAGGATACAAGTCTATTACCATTCACTTACTGGTTGATTCTCCTTTTGACTTAATCAAGGAAAATTTAGGGGTTTATTTTCAAGGATTGGGAGAGAGGGGGTGTTTAGTACATTCTTTGCAAGACTGGAATGTGGTTGAAATCTTGGTCTGAATGAAGTCAGAAGCAGAACTAAACTCCTCTTTGCTGAGTAAACTCACATTTCCTCTCTAGGTTGGCGGTAATCATATTTGCTTCCCTAAATATGTTCTAAATGAATCCCCACAACAATCAGAAAGTTGCCGTGCAACTGAGGCAGTTCCATTTCTCCATGCCATTTTGGACACTTAGCAAATTTGATTTTCTAGAAGTAGGAGCTGAACACTCAATAGAAATTGGGTTGACTGAACAATGCAACAGTCAAATATCCATGCAGCCCAGGTACATCTGAAACTTTAGACAAAGATGTACCACTTCCTAATTTACTAAATGAACCACATCTGAAAGCAGTTAATCAGCTGTTTCACTGCCAACAGGCAAGAGGAAGATGACAGCTGTTCACAACAGTATCTTTGTGCTTCTCTCTTTGGCATGTACAGTGCAAAAAGTGTGAATCAGGCAGAATAGGTTAATGAGCTTTTCAGGCAATCAGGGGAACGAAATAAGGCCTGAACTGCTGAGCAGCCTCATTTTTCTTTCCCTGGCACCTGGCATGCTTATTTGTCCCAGTGCAACACATAGGTAAAAACTGTAATCGCATGGGAGCAGAGAACCCTCCCTCGAGTATCATTCTGAAATCCCCATGCTTAGGTGATGAATAGCCTACATGAATTCCAAGGTGATGTTGAACCAGGGTCAGTAGGATGTTTGTATTGTAAAGAAGTTGAGGTGTTAGAACTAAAATTCTTTGTCTGCTGAGGTGGCAAAGCTCAAAATAATTCCCCATTTGTTTACTTCTAATTTTTTTTTCTGTTGTATTAGGCTAATGTTGCAAGCATAGCAGCTGAGGCTTGTGAATATGAAAATCCTTGCAGCCAGGTCTTTTATTACCAGGGAAAGGTTGTTAGTAAGTCAGTCAACATTTCTTGCTTTTATGGGTTCTTCTTCCCTTTGATGGGATATCCTCATATGCATGCTATCTAGCTGAACTAGAGAGGACTTGCCCAAAGTTGGGCTTTTCCAGCAGATCACTTGGAAGATTCCCAAGAATTCAATATTTGCAGTGATGTGCAATTGATCTCAAGGATGAACATCATCCTCGTGTACTAGAGAAGAGCAGTAAAATGGAGGGAGAAGAGTCCTTGAGAGGTTATCAAATATTTCCGTCAGCCTCGGGCCAGCACCAAATATAGCACCTGGCAGGTGGCAAAGGGATAAAAAGGGTCCCCTGCCTCCAGCATTTTTCATCCCCAGCCTGTTGCAGCAGAGGGCAGTGCTGAATGGAGTGCCCAGACGGGGCCGCGACAGCTCTCTTGGGCTGCGCAGGGTTAGAGGAGGGTTCTGGGAGACTACTCAGGACAATCGTGGCATATCAGTGTCCTCAAGGCCTGAAGCTAGGGGCAATTGCTCCTGAAAACACATAGCTGTCTCTATGTGACAATCAGGATCATTCTCCATTTGGCAGGGAAAGCAGCAGTAACTATTTTGGTTATGGACCGAAGCTGTCAGTCTGTTTCTGCGCAAGACTGAACACCCCAGTCAGTCAGTTCCTGCTTTTCTCCCTGAATTTTACCTTCTGCCAGGTAACTGGTGTGGGCCAAAGACCAAGCTAACAGCTGAACTTGGAGACTCTTGTTGTCCCTGGGGTGACGCAGTCTGACAGTGCACACAGACTATTACGGACACTGTGTTCACAGGCTTAAGTTCATGTAACTTAATGTGCAAAGGGCAGCTCTTGATGAAGGGGTTTTGTCACTCTGCTTAACTTGGTCTTATAATCACCACCATGCCACCAGAGATCTGAGAGACTTCTGTTACCATGCTCCCTGCCCTTGTAATTTCTCAGATGAAGCCTGTGTATTGCTCATCCTTTATCAGCAGAGCTTTAGCTATTTTTAAATTTCCAAAGTGGAATATAAAAAGGAAAATTCTTATCAGGTAGATGTTTACCACCACTGATTGATGCTCTTGCAAGGGCTAATGTCACCTGAAAGGCATCAATTAGCAGTGTTTCTGTTGCTTTCATCACAAAAGTCAGTAAAGCAGGAAATGGTATGAAACTTGAGAGAAAGATAAATGAGTCTCATTAAGAAGAGTGAGGTGTGATTAAACAATAGGGTACAGCAGGGTGGGTGAAATATGAGGCCAGCACTGATTTGGGGGCGACTCATCTAATTGTTACCAGTTTCCCAGCCCAAAGGAGTGGTAATTCAGAAGTTAAACATAGGTACTGAGGTATGTCATTGTAAGGCTAAAAATTGGGTTTGGAGGATTAACCACACTGATCCCTAAAAGTGAACTCAGAAGAATCCTTGAACTGATGAGCTCATAATTAGCCTGAGGGGTGACAGCTCACGATCAGTTCCGTCCGCCCCTGGTGTAAGTTGGCAGCGTCTCACTGACTTCCATCGACGTGACTCTTCTGATACCAATGTGACTGTGAAAAGGCAAAAGCACAGTGAACACTTTCCTATTTTTAATTCCTGTAAACCACATAACTCCTTTTGATTTCAAGAGAAGCAGGACAGGGCTATTTGCTTAATTATATGAAGTTCTCCCAAATGTAATGGAAATTTATGAGAAGCTCTGTTATTTTTGCCAGGCCTGAAGCTGGAAGGACGTATTACTTTCCATCCAGTGAAACGAGAGTGGTACTTATTCTTCTCATAATCTCTTTGAAGCATCTGCACTCGAGGCAGAAGCTAAGATCTGAAATTGAGGCAATTTAACAAACAGTGTCACTGACCTTGTGCCCAGTGCTGTATGCAAACAAATAATTGCACCACCACTGGTGCTTACGTAACACACTCTTATGCAAGAGAAAGTAGCTGGGAGTCACTTTGTGTGTTTGGCCAGGGTGAGTGGCACAGCAGCCTCAACTGGATTGCACACAGCCAGGGCAGCTTCCTTGCACCTCAAGAGCAGGAGACCTGATTTTCCTCGGCCTTGCTGCCTTGATGCATTCAGGCCTGCCTACCATGATCACCTTCCTTCTGCTCCAATCCACACACAGGGTTGGAAATCCCATCAACTTTACCAAGCAAGTCATACGTGACTGCACTGGGGCTCCCACCAAGAGGCATCTCCTACCCAGGGACTGCAATGTGCCTCTGAGATTTTAGCAGGACACAGATGTACCATCTGCCTTATCACCTGCATTCTTGTGGTAGGGTGACTTTATGCTGCTTGTATCCCCAATCGTCTGTTCTGTTTGTGCTGTATATTGTGTTCTGTACCTTTAAACCTTGTTCTGGGAGTGAAGGGGGAGAAAGAACAGCGCGCAGTTTGTTTTGAGGAAACTGCCTGACTCCCCCACATTGCTGCTCTCCGGTGTTCGTCCGAGGCACGGACAGCGGTGGGACAGAGATCTCCTGTGCTTTTAGCTAGCTAGCTAGGCAGAGAAGACTCCCTGGGTTTTTTTGGGTTTTTTTTCCTTTTTTTCTTGGGACTGTTTAAATCTGCTCAGGACTGAAAAACCCAGAGGAGCAGTGAGGGCTGGCACCTGCGGCCCGCCGGGCCTGGACCTTCGGAGAGACTGAGTGAGCTGAGCTACACCCACGGCAAGGACTGTCTCTGTTTGCCATCTCTCTTCGGAGCGGGCAGAGGTTTTATTGTTTCATATTATTCATTCTTTGCATTTGTGGGCATTTTGTTTGTTAAATAAATAGTTTTTTCCACTTTTCTCCGAGGAAGTTCTTTTCCCGGACTGGCTGGGGGGAGGGGCCGTTTGGGTTTACTCTTCCAGAGGAACCCCTTCGGAGGTTTTCCCCAAATTTGCCCTAAACCAGGACAATTCTTCAGGCAGCTCCAATAGCTTGTGGCCTGCATCCTTTTCTGTCCCTGTGATCTTCATGGTCTAAAGATTGTCTTTCTGTGGTGAGCAGAAAATGATGTCCTGAATTGATATTTCAGTCCCTTGAGACATTTCCCTCACCTATCCTCCAGGCTGCACCTCAGCAAAATAACAGGGCACAAATTCACTCCTTTGCTGTCCCTTCTCATTATTACACAGAAAGCAGTAGGAAGGGAATCTCACCATGGAGTAGTTGTGGGAGCAAGATGGAACAGGGATCTTTATACTGGGTGCAAAAGGAGGGAGGAGTTGGATGGCAAAAGGACAAGTTGAAGGCAGGTGTCTCTATCATCTTGTTGCAATCTTTTTGGTAGCTGGTGTGTTACGATCAATACTAAAATGTGTCACTTGCTCTTGTTGGTCTGCTTATGCTCACACTCAAATGAATAACTGCAAGATCAGGTTCAGTAGAAAGAAAAGTGGATTTCTGTAGAGTTCCTCTAGATGGCAAGCTTTATCTGTTCTATTTATCTTATCTGTTCAAAAGTGAGTATGTTCAGGCTCAGCCACACTGCAAAAAACTTTCTACACTACTCAGACCATTCTGTCAGTTCTGGAATATCAGCTCCTAGAGTCCTAAATACGAAACAAAATTGTGAATGATGCACCAAGTTCTTGAGAAATGTGTTTACTCATGGAATATGATTTGTATAGAACAATGACATTTTTTTGGAAGATGGCTTATTTTGCGAGCATTGTCACTTCACCTAATGATGAAGATTTACTCCTAGAGGCCTTTTGCTGTGCTGAATGTGAGGGAAGTCTCTCTCTCTGCCTCAACTTTTCTAGGCATTAATACCGATCATTACTTTCATTGCTGCTAAGTCAGTGAGGAATGAGTGTAAGAAACCAGAAATAGAATGAGGAAATCAATAAAATTGTCCTGAGAGCTGATCCCAATCTAGGTCCTGTGTAATTAGGAATTATACCAGCAGAATTCCTGGCATAAAATTCCTGTAAGATTGTCTTATGTGTGTCTAACATTTCAAAACGAGAGGAAAATGTTACTAAAGAACAGCTATTTTGAATCCTAAGTTGTCTTTTGAAGTGGGGTGGTAGTGGTGGGACACAAGATTGTATTACAGATTTCATGGTATTAGGTGATTTACTGGGAAGCAAGACGACAAAAAATCAAGCCCATATCTCTCTGGAAATCAGCATACAGGCCCAGCCCTTACACTTGGCATGACAGAAAGAGCTTCCAAGAACACTCTTGGTATTTATGAAAACCCCAGTTAAGCAGTATGTCACTGGTGTAATGGATCTTGATGTGACATTTGTTGTTCTGCATTTTCTGTGGACAAATGAGACAATGTCCATAGAGGCCAAGGCTTGTGTCCAGTGCTCTGCTGTTTGCATTGTTTCTTCATTCCCCTTGCTGAGACCCACCTCTGTTCCTTCTCCTGTGTGGAGCAGTTTGTGAATTTCTCTAGGGAGAAATCCTTTCATGCATTTTTCAAGTGATACTATACATAACATTTTACTCAGGTGTGATAAATGGAATATTTAATCAGTTTTCTTGGATGATTTTGCAATGGTCTTAATTTGAATTTTAATTTCAATTTAAGTTTGTTCTGTCTTTATTTCAGCACATTACTTATTGCTATATCCCTCAATCTCCATTTTCTTGCCTTTCATTTCTTCAGTCATACATCTTGTTATGCCTCTGACTAGAGCATAAGGGTCTCAGACCATGGATTTTTATTTGTTTTATAAAATGTCTGATTACTTTTGTGCTGTATAAGTATATAGTGATCTGGCCATAGTGCTGGCTCTGCCTTGGATGATTTGTCTCCCTTTTTCACCTCCACCCTTCAAATCACATTGTAACAGAAATTGCCTGTAACTTATCCAAGCTCTCGTAATTTTCTTCAAGTCACTTTTCCAAGCTTGGACAAGCCAGTCCTCCCAGCCCAGAAAATATTGCTGGCACTACTTTACCTCCCTCTGGTCAGGGATTTGACAGAAATTTGAAAGCAGGCTTTGCTTTCTAGAAGAGGGGTACCCAGACCTCTGTGCAGTTTTGCTGATCACATCTCAGCTGAGTCACCTGGAGAGAGTTACTAATCTCTCCCCCCTGATAAGAGAAGCCTCTTTGGTCGCTGCCTTCTGCTGCCACGTTGCATGGCACACTCCTGTCCGTGACAACACCTCTCCTTGCCTGAAGCACCCTGCCTTTCCCTTCCCTGGGGACAGTGCCTGCCCTAGATAATGCTTTGTGCCTGGCTCTTGCAAACTATTCCAGACAGGGCACCAGGAGACCTGTTTTCTCCATTTCCTCTGCTTAGAGTCACCACACACCTCTGAGCACTTTGTGATCAGACATCAACTGTCCTCCAAAATAGCAGGGGAAGTGAATTAATGTAATTCTTTCATCTTTTATTGAATCAGAGTTTTGCCTGATAATGAACAGGAGAATGTGCCTTGTCCTTACATGCCACTGCATAAAATGCATGGCAATATAATCTTGGCCGCTACAATCCATAAACATGGTTGAATTCTTGTATTGTCCACAACAATTATTTCCCCCTATATTGACAAGAATGCTCTGCAACTTAATCTGTCCTGATCTGAGCCAACACCCTTTCTTTTCTCTTGATTTTACCACTAATTTTACTGCTGAAGAGGAAAAAAAGGCTAACTGGCTCTGCTTAGAAGCAAGGACACAGCAAGCATGACCCAGTGCACATGATGTCCCAAGGAGACTTTTTCTTCCTCTCTGAGGCAACGGCACAGTGCAGCCTTGAGAGAAGGTCCACAGATAGTCAGCCTTCCCTTTCCCTGTTGCATCTGATTTCATGGCCTTTGCATATATTTAGTATATCCCTTTGAACTGGCTGGGGTGGTGGGAATCCCTGCCCTCTGTCTCTCAGCAGCTCAGTGTGACTGGCAGATGAGGCTCTAACCCCTTCTCCCAGAGTGAGAGGAGAAGTGCTCTGGCACCGAAGTTCCTGCAGGTGCCTGCAATGTGCTCTTGCACAACATGGCCTTGGTCTTACCTCATGGCAGGGAGGAATAACCAGCACCTGAACTGCTGGCTTTCCCACTGCAGGCATTCCTTTCACCCCACTCAAAAGATGCCCCTGGCTGGCATGTAGACCTTCTTGTTCAAGGTCAGAGTGTCCCAAAGCATCCAGATCAACGCTGGAAAATCTTTTATCAAATAAGTGTGTGTAACTGCTGAGAAAAATGGTGATGTTACAGACTTTTATGTAGAAAAAGTTATGAAGGAAACAGTGGCCTCTGACAATGTGTCAGCTAGGGAATTTGAGGAGAGGATATATTTCTTCATGGATTTGTGTATGAAATATGATGTGGTTACTGTGTTTTGCAGCAGAGCTTTACTCAAGCTTAAGGTCTCCTCTTCCTTCCTATTTTTTTAATACTGCTGGTTTGAGTACACATGTAATCACCCATGCCCTGACTTTTTAGGCGCTTTTATTTCCTCTCTTCTTCACGCTATTTGGAAATGGATCTGTGGGTGGTGCTTGAATATTTATGTATCCTGTATTGTATTTTTACAGCACCTTCAAGTAAGAATCAATGGAAAGACCCTGAGGAAATTATTTTTGGCCTGGTTATCTTGTTGCAAAGGAGTAGGTCATGCAAATTAAACACACACCTATATCCTCCACTTCAGGCTATGCCCTGAGGCTGGAGCAGACCCAGAGAACAGGCTACCTCACACAAAGCTCAGTGCGTGGAGGATGTATTATCCTTTTGTGGGGCACAGAAGCACTCACATAGGTAAGTTGTTCAGCTTGATAGGAAGAGGGAGGAACAAATTAGAAGGGCAAGTTGCAACCTCCTTCTTCCATGTACAATGAGCAATGAGTCTATTACAGTTTGGACTCTCGTTTTCATCTCCTTTGCATTTCTCTAACTGAGCAGCAGTTTAGGCACAGCATGATTTAAATCTGACCTTGTGTTCTGCTGTCTCCCTTGTTAAATGTGCAGTAGGGTGGAGGTTTGCAGTACTTCATGAGTTGGGCTCATCACCAACTTTTTTGATGATATATGTTTTAAGAACGTTCTATAAGTGCATGTGTATAGGTATCCTATGAGACTCCTCACAAATCAGAAATGTCTAATACTTTGGAATAAAGAATTTCTTTACCTATCTCAGTAACAAATGTGATGGACATCTAACCCTATCCTGCACTCCAGTACATATTGATAGCTGTGGATCCTACTTCTAAATGTGTGATGAAGACAAGCTAAAAAATTCTGTGCCTTTGGAAAAGTCATGCTTTGCAAGTCCAGCCTATACATAATCTTAAACTGTGTTCATACTGATAGCAAATGCTGAGCATACTTCATCACCAGGAGGGCGAGACTGGCTGCCAGCCCGATGGCATTTGCAAATGATCCATCCCTAATCTGCTCTTCCAGAGCATGACCTACATCTTATTGCTTTCTTTCCTCTTTTCTTTGAGTGATTAACTCTCAGTTCATGAGACTTTTCCAAGCAGCACCTATCCTTCAGGGTGCCCAGTAAGTATCAAGTGCTTTTGTCTGCTTGCACTCAGCTTCCAGCTCTCTAGAGCAGAAGCATCCCAGATCTCATTAAAAACATCATAAATTTTAACCAAAGGCCCAGAGACCCAGCATAATACTGTGATGGAAATCCATCAGTAATGCACTGCCACAGTCAGGTATATTCCTGTACACAGGGATGGGTGGGCATTATGGACAGGAGCTGGCATCTAAAGGCCAGTCCAACATTCAGAGCCAAGCCAGGGCTGCCAGGTGTCACCAGAGCAGTGAAGGGAAGGAGAAAGCCCCGTGTAAGGCTAGCCAGTGCTCATAACCCACCCTAGGCTTCCTCTGTGAGAAGGGTTTCTAATGTAAACAGTGCTCTCTGGGTTTCAAGGAAGCCCTGGGGAAAAGGGCTGGCTGTACAAAGGACTTCTGTTGTTGCTTGACCAGTTGGCTCACCCAACATCTTACACCTCCCCACTGCCCTTTGGCCAGAGTCATGTTATTATGAGTATATAATTGTGTATTTAGCTCCTCTGTTAGGGCTACAATTTAAAGTAATGAAGGAATCTAATTTAGATCACTGTGTTCCCGATATGAGCTCAACACAAAGCTATAATAAGCCAATTTATAAATGACACATATTTCCCCTACTCGGACAGAATGAAAAATATAAATATGAGGACCAACTGCTAATGTGCTCATGAAAGCTCATTCCAGAAACAGAGCTGAACTGATCAAAAAGCATTTGTGAACAAGCAAATTGAAATATTCTTTATAGTTTTCACAGGAAAATTAGATCAGTTCATGAATAACTGAGTCACAGAACATTGTGATTGTCTGCTCTTTAGCAAGAGTTAAAGTAACATGTGCTTTTCTCACAGTGTTGGCAAATGGATTTTATTTGTTTGCAATTTGAATTTTGAAAGAAAGTCGAGACAAGAGTTAAGAGAAAGCTTTTAGACATGGGCAGAATTCCAAAGCAATCTGAGAGTCCATTCAGTAATTGAGGTTGGTGTCAAGAAGCATGTCTTAATATGACCTTCAGGAAGTTTTTTAATTTTTTGCTAATATATCAAATTTTTCCTTTTTCTTCAGCATAAACAGCAACTACGTATATGTATATGTATATGTGTATGTATATGTATATGTATATGTATATGTATATGTATATGTATATGTATACGTATGTGTATGTGTATGTGTAAGTGTATGTGTATGTGTATGTGTATATGTATATGTATATGTATATGTATGTGTATGTGTATGTGTATGTGTAAGTGTATGTGTATGTGTATATGTATATACACATATATAAGTCTTTTTTTATCTCCGTGCCCCAGCAAAGTCAGGAAAAGGAGCTGCTGGAACTGAACCAGGAGAAAACAAAACTGGCCATTCCTGGAGAAGATGCCTCTCTCCCCCTAAACCTCTCTCTCTCTCTCACCCTCCACAGTAGGGTGGCTACCCACAGATTAGGAAACTGTTGAAAGCCTTGGAATTACTCAAATGAGGTTACTGCCTTTGGGTTACCCAAAAGGACACAGCAGGGCAGCCCCAGCACTTCCACCCCTGCTGACACTGGCTGAGTCAGGCCCTCTATGGCCTCAAATCATCATCCTGCTGCCTCTCATGTACGGCAGCTCACGGTACCAATCCTCAGCTGCTGCTGGATAGGGTTAGGGCTAGGGTTAGGGTTAGGGTTAGGGTTAGGGTTAGGGTTGCCACTAGGGTTAGGGGTAGGGTAAGGGTTAGGGTTAGGGTTAGGGTGAGGGTTAGGGTTAGGGTTTGGTTTAGGGCTACGATTAAGGTTAGGGTTAGGGCTAGGGCTAGGGTTAGGGCTAGGGTTAGGGTTAGAGTTGGGGTTAGAGTTAGGGTTAGGGTTAGGGCTAGGGTTAGGGTTAGGGTTAGATTTAGTGCTAGGGCTAGGGTTAGGGTTAGGGTTAGGATTAGGGTTAGTGATATGATTAGGGTTAGGGTTAGGGCTAGGGTTAGGGTTAGGTTTAGGGTTCTAGATTAGGTTTAGGGTCAGGGTCCTAGAAAAGGGTTTGGGTTTTTGATTACGGTTTGGATTACTTTTGTGGTCCTGCATTAGGGTCGGGGTTAGGGTCACGGTTGTAGATTAGGGTTGCGGTTCTAAACTAGGGGTAGGGTTAGCGTCAGGGTTCTAGATCATGGTCAGTGTTAGGGTCACGGTTCTAGATTATTGGTGGGGTTATGGTCACGGTTCTAGGCTTGGCTTAGGGTTCTAAATTAGGTTTTTGATTAGCTTTTGGGTCTAAGTGTAGCTTTGCGTAACTCTCTCTCTGGCCCTGCTTGGTGACTTGGGCCTCCTCGGCTGCTCTGTCATGCTGCTACACAGCTGTTTTTTGGGACTTGGCTCAGAAAGCAGTCTAGACTTACGCTGTAATGGCTGTGGTTTAGAAAGAGGGG
Source organism: Phylloscopus whistleri (assembly GCA_017589585.1). Classification (NCBI taxonomy): domain Eukaryota; kingdom Metazoa; phylum Chordata; class Aves; order Passeriformes; family Phylloscopidae; genus Phylloscopus; species Phylloscopus whistleri. The sequence continues at coordinate 1,952,277 of JADMLD010000068.1, read as the reverse complement.
ACTCTCCAGACACTTAAGATTTAGAGGGTTTATTCAGGGGTTACGGGGTTCCCTGCCCTCTGTCCAGTGCCACTGGAGAGACCCCGGGCAGGAGCTGCAGGGGGGGTTTTGTTCATGTAGTTCAAAGGGCGGGTACATTGTCTACAAGCCAATAAAACAACTCTATCTAATACATTCCATCAAAATTACCTAAACACTAACAAATCACAGCAAATTTGGGAGTGGTCTCTAAGGGCTCAGTGGTCCGACTCTGAGACCTTGACAGTTTCCAAGCTGAGGCTCCGTTGTCCCAGTAACCGTATCAATCCTGACAAAGTAGCTTCTAAGACAATGGGCTTCTTCAGGGTAGCACTATCCTAACTTTACAATTAAAACAAAAGCATATTCAATTAAAACAAAAGCATATTCTTAACTAAAGCTTAACACGCATTTCTTTCACATCCACACTTCCCCTTTTTTTTTTTATTTTTTTCACTGTTCTGGGGCGTAAATCTCTGAGCTGTTCTCGCTGTTCGAACCATCGTCTGGTGGAAAATCGATGTCTAACATCACTGAGCGCACAGAAGGGGCAGAAGTGGGAAAAATTGCATGCATAATTACATTTTTCATCCAGCTAAAAGCAATAACTACAACTAAAACAATGAACAGAACTAACAGTCCTGTTTTGATCCAAGAGCTGACAATGCCAGAAAGTCCAACACCTTGAAAAAGGTTGTCAAACCAGTCTCCTGTTTCTTTCTTGATGGACTCTACCATTCCGCGCAGTTGCTGGAGAGATTTCTTGACATCTTCTGCCTTGGACGATAGATTGAAACAGCACAGTCCATTAACTCTTCACATGAATGTTGATGCAACAAAAGCAGGTAGTCAATAGCAGCTCGGTTTTGGAGGGTCGCCTGCCTGGTTATTTGTTCGTCTGATAGGAGGTCACTTATAGCTCGCGATGTTAAATTTGCTTGTTTTACCACCCAACACTCCAATTGGCCTAATTCACCCATAGACTTTGCAATTGAAACCCAAGGCAAAAAGACTGTCAGGGCAGTGGCTTTTGCCTTGGACCAATGAATAATTTCTGAATCACAATCGGGGTCAAGACTTGTTAAGTCTCTTTTCTGAACATGGTTAGAGGAATTTTTGTTGTGCCAATTAAGAATTTGAGTCATGTTTGGGGTAAACAAGCTCAACTTTCCCAATGTGCAAGGGCCTCCAATCAGCTGAGCAGGAATGCCTGTAAATGCTCTGTCACCACAAATAAGGAAAAAACCTTTTGGCAGGGAACGGGGAAAAGCATTGCTAGTGTTAGTAGAAGGAATGGTAACATGTACAACTCTTGAACACCAGTTTGCTGCTTTGTAAGAATTTTTGGTTTGCCGCAAACTATAAAATGACTTGACCTGTCTTTCAGAGGGGGTATAGTAAAAATGGATACAAAAAGGAGCTTTGGCAGACCCAAGAAGTTCTAATTCTTGGGGCTCTTGGTGGGCACGTGAAAGGATTTGCAACCATTCCTTCCAAAAGGCAAGGGGATTCCCCACAAAAGCAGAAGGGGGCTTACCAATTTCAGCAAAGTGTTGAACTTCAACAGGCTTTCGATTGAATTGTTGTTGAATCTGGAGGAGTGAGTGTGGATACTCACTCTCCTTTACAGGGATTCCTACCAGGCAGGAAGATATGGGATTTTGGGATGCTGCTGAGGCTAGGCAAATGTGATCTTGACCTAGACTCCATGCAAGGGTTTTCCACACATTGGCTTTGGGCTGTGGAATGATCCAGGAGACGGTTATTGATGGCAAACTGAGCAGCACAACAAGGACTACCACTGCTGCGCTGCGAGTTTCCATGCTGACCACCAGGCCTGTAGTTCTGTAACTCAGAAAAAGAAATTCAGTTAAACAAACACTGAAAACATTCGGTCAGAGGAAACAGCTCCTCTGTTTCTTCCTCTTGCCAGAACGTCCAAGAGGGAAGAGTAACTGGGCTAAGGAGGCCTTGCCTCTGAACCCTCTTCCTCTTCTCCCTTTTTCCTCCTTCTCCAGGAGGCCACAGTGACCTGGGGCTCTGGTGTTTCTGAAGTCTTGGGGACATAGGGTCTCACATTTCGGGAGGGAAGCCACCGCATACCGGTGGGAGTGGAGACGCAGGCGTACCCACGCCCCCAGGCAACCAATTCATGAGGACCCTGTATCCTCAAGGTTTCTGGATCTTTGACAAGGACTTTTGGCTTTTCACGGGGCTCTGTGAGTTCCCCCAAAAGTTCCTTGTCACCGGCGGGTTCATGGTCTCAAAGGAACAGTTAAGAAAATTCAAAGTGAACAAAGCACGGGCCAGTCTTACAGATGGTGGTTCAATTTTGAGAATCGGTTGCTGCTGGCTGAGGAATCTTTTGAGATTCTGATGAGTCCTCTCCACGATTGCTTGCCCTGTTGGAGAGTGGGGGATCCCAGTTTTGTGTTCCACTCCCCATTGCTGCAAAAAGCTGCTAAATTCTTTGGACTTGTATGCGGGTCCATTGTCAGTTTTCAGAGATTTTGGAATGCCCAGAACAGCGAAAGCCTGGATAAAATGCTTGATAGCATCTCCAGCCTTCTCCCCTGTGTGGGCAGAAGCAAAAACTGCTCCCGAGAACGTGTCCACAGAGACATGCACGTACTTTTGCCTCCCAAAGGAGGGGAAGTGTGTGACGTCTGATTGCCACACTTCACAACTGGACAAACCACGGGGATTCACGCCTGTAGGCATGATTGGAAAGACACTTTTGTGACATTGTGAACAGCCATTCACAATCGCTTTGGCCTGGTCACGGGTTAAGTTAAACTGCCGGACCGAACCTGGTGCATTCTGGTGATGGAGCTGGTGACTGATTCTTGCCTGCTCAAAATGATTTGGCAGCGGGGTTACTTCAACAGGGGCAGTGAGAGCATCAGCTCTTCTGTTTCCTTCTGCAATGAACCCTGGGAGATCTGTGTGTGATCTGGTGTGCATCACAAAAAAAGGATGCTCTCTGTGAGAAATCAGTTTTACAAGCTTCGAAAGCAACTGAAAAAGAGTGGTGTTGGAAACTTCCTGCAACACAGAATGTTCTGCTCTAGAAACTATCCCTGCCACATAACTTGAATCTGTTACCAAATTGAAAGGTCCAGAGAATGTCTCAAATGCTCTAACAACTGCAGCCAACTTGGTGACCTGAGGCGATCCCTCTACCTCAACAACGTCTGATTCCCATTTCTGGGAAAGAGAGTCCTGCCAAGTCATGACTGACTTGTGGGACTTTCCGGACGCATCCGTGAAAACAGTCAGAGCGTCAAGAGGCTCTTTGCTCTGCATACTTTTCAGCTCCAATTGAAATTGGACATCAGCATTAAACATTTTGTGGGCAGGCCTATGAATTGAAATTTGGCCAGGGTAGTTATCTAGGGCAAACTGCAATGCTTCATTCTCTTGGAGCAAACGCTCCAGCACGGCTTTTGTGATTTGACCTGATTCCAATTTGATTGGCATGTGAATGAATTCAAAGTCACAGCCAGCCAGTTCCCGAAGGCGAAGTCTGGCTTTCCGAATCAAATCAGCCATCAATTCTTGTGGCTTTGTCATCCTTTTGGACCTGTGGTGACTCAGAAAGACCCACTCTATGATAGAGAGAGGATCTTCTTTGTCTTGGACTTTCTTTGATTTTTGGGGGGTTTTGCTTTCCCATTGGAAAATCATTCCATGGAGATGTGGCAGCTTTCCTAATATAATAAAACAAAAAGGCAGGTCAGGCTTACATCTGTTGGCCTGTCTGGTGGACATTGCGTGCTGAATGTTCTTGAGCGCGATTTTTGCTTCTGGGGTGAGGGTCCTGGGGGAACTGAGCCCCTCTCCCCCTTTTAACAAATCAAAAAGGGGGGCTAGATCTTCAGTAGAAAGACCCAGCCAAGGTCTCACCCAGTTCAAAGATCCACACAGCTGATGAACATCTGCAAGGGTCTGGATTTGGGTTTTGATCTCAAATTTTTGAGGAACAATGGTCCTCTTTCTAATTTCAAGTCCCAGATATTTCCAGGGTGGCATTTTTTGAATTTTGGACTCTTGCAACTCAAACCCTGAGTCAACCAGTGAAGACACTGTGAGGTCGAGTGCATGTTCCAACAGGTCATCTGTCGGTGCACAAATCAGAACATCATCTATGTAATGATAAATGATGGCTTGGGGGATTGCTGCACGCACAGGTGCGAGCAGGGAGGAGACATACCGTTGACAGACCATGGGGCTGACCTTGAGGCCTTGGGGTAAAACTTTCCATTGATATCTCTTTCGCGGGGCCTCTTGGTTTAAGGTGGGCACCGAGAAAGCAAAGCGAGGGGCATCATCAGGGTGGAGAGGAATGTGAAAGAAACAATCTTTTATGTCAATGACAGTCAAATTCCAATCCTCAGGGAGCATGGTTGGGGTGGGCATCCCAGGTTGAAGGGATCCCATATCTTCAATCACCTCATTAATTTTACGGAGGTCGTGGAGAAGCCTCCACCTAGTCTTGTCTGCTTTCTGAATGACAAACACTGGAGAGTTCCACGGTGAAGTGGTCTCTTCAATGTGTCCTTTTTTCAACTGCTCTTCCACCAATTCGTTGAGCGCCTTTAATTTTTGTTTAGACAGCGGCCACTGTTCTATCCAAACTGGTTCGTCTGTCAGCCAATTCAGTTTCTGGATAGCGCGCTCCTCAGTGGCCGCAACCTGAAAAACCTTTGGAGAGTCAGGAATGTTAATTGTGACTCCCCATTGGGACATCAGATCTCTTCCCCACAGGGGTTCATCAAAATCCAAAACAAATGGGCGCAAAGTTGCCATTTGCCCATTAGGCCCCTCAATTGTGACTGCCTTCTTTGACTGTTTGGCCACTTGCAAACCTCCAATGCCATTTACATGTTTAGCAATGTTTTGCAATTCCCAGTGTGATGGCCACATTTTTTCTGGGACTGTGGTCGCGTCTGCGGCTGTGTCCCAAGCTCCCTTAAGAAGCTTGGATTCTTCACCTATGGACAACTTACGGTAATCTTTCGGCCTCTCATGGCCTATCTTTCTCACCACTGCGACAGTGGTGTCTCTGTCGCTTTCTTCCTTGCCATCCTCTGCAACACCTTCTTCCGGACTTGCTTCAACTTCCAGCGTGGATATAGATGGAATGGCTTGGGCAACAATTTGCCCTTTCGGTAAAAATGTGGGTGGGTTATCACTGCAAAGCCACACAACAAATCGCTCTGGGTCAGTTGTTATGACCGCAGGGGCAATTCTTATATCTAAGGGGGTAAACTTACAATCTCCAACAACAACAAACTTTGTGCCTATTAAATGCCATGTGCCGGGTTCTTTTGAGACCACGGCGGTCTGCCACTGACCGTCCCACAGGTGAAGAGGCTCAACCAACCGGAGCCTGAAAGGCTCATACCTGTCTGTCGTTGTCAAAGATCCTGTGGGCTCAGGCAAAATTATGTGCCTTGGTTTCTCTGGTTCTGTCAGATCCTGTGAAGAAAAGGACAAATTTGATTTAGATGACCTTTTTTCTTTTTTGGTGTTTTGGGCTGGCCCATTGGGGTCGTCACGCTGGGAAGCTTGGCGCTCTGCATTCAGTTTTTTGACTCTTTGGGGTTCTTTTTGTTCTCACCCTTCCCACCCTCACTTCCCCTTTCTTTTAGAAATTGGTCAAATTGTCCCTTCAATGGACACTGGGAGGACCAGTGGCCATTTTGTCCACAAAGGAAGCAGGGGCGGTCTGGTTTTGCAGAGCTGGTCTTCTTTTGTGGCTCTGATGTCTTCCACGACTTCTGGGCTCTTGGTGTTTCCACGGCAGCTGCAGTGACTTTTGGCGTGACTTCCCGTCTTTGGGAGCTGGCTTCTTGCATCGTGGAACAGAGATGCTGACAGTTTGCAGCATCTGTCCCAGTAGAGGGATGGTTCCTGGCTCTCTTGGGATCAGGTCAATGGCAGCTGAGCACTCTTCATTTGCATGAGAGAATGCTAAATGCTGAATGACCTGTTTCTGGGCTTCTTCTGCAACAACCTGTTGTTCCACAGCCATGGTAAGTCGGTTGACAAAGTCCACATAGGATTCCTTTGGACCCTGAAAAATCTCTAAATAACATTGTAAAAAACCTGCAGTTTGCATTTTTAAAAATGCTTTTCAAGCAAGTTCAGTTACAAATTCAAGGACATTTTGAGGAATACTATTTGCCTGATCTGTGGCTGATTTCCATTCTCCCTCACCTATTAAATGGTTGAGGGTGATGGGGTTGCCTGCATTGTCAGTGGCTGTGGTTGGGTTGTTCAATAAACCTGGGAGTGCTTCTTTTAACAGATTCGTCCAGGTTCCTTGCCACAATTCGAATTGTGCTTTCCCCGATAGACATTTGAAAATCTGCTTAATATCTGCTGGTACAACAGTGATTCCAGCAAAAGTTGCCCAAAGCACGCCTTCAAAATAAGCACTGGTTCGGCCATTATCTTTCAAAGCCTTCATTAACTCCTTCAAAACGGTTTGTGGGAATGCTCTCCAAGTAGCAAGTAGATTTCCAGCTCCTCGTGTCCTTCTATATGTAACTGGGGTGACTGTTGGTATTTGATCACTGTCTGTGCCATATGAGAGTTCTGCTGCACCAGCTGTTTGATACCAGCTGCTGCAATTTTGGAAAAAGCCACTAGGTGGCGCTGTTGTGCCTTGCACTGGACTTTCGGGCACATCAGCGAGCTCTGTGATGGCAGCTGGAGCTGGGACAGCGGCTCTGTGCGGCTGTGCTGGGCAGCTGTCGCTGCTTGCAGCTGGGGGGGGGGGGGGGGAGGAGCGGGGAGAACTCCAGCCGGAACCGTTCAGAACCGGTTTGAACCGGTCTGAACAGGTCGGAACGGGTCGGAACCGGTCGGAACCGGGCGGAACTGGTTTGATCCGGTCGGAACTGGTCGAAACCGGTTTGAACCGGTTTGAACCAGTCGGAACCGGTTGAAACCGTCCGGAACCAGTTTGAACCGGTCGGAGCCGGTCAAAACCGGTCGGAGCCGGTCGGAGCCGGTCGGAACCGGTCGGAACCGGTGTGAACCGGCCGGAACCGGTTTGAACCAGGATGGAACTGGTTGGAACTGGCATGGAACTGGTTTGAACCGGTCGGAACCAGTTTGAACCGGTCGGAACCGGTTTGAACTGGTTTAAACCGGTTTGAGCCAGTTTGAACCGGACGGAACCGGTTTGAACCGGTCGGAACCGGTTCAAACCGGTCGGAACCAGTTTGAACCGGTTTAAACCGGTTCGAACGAATCGGAACCGGTCGGAACCAGTTGGAACCGTTCGGAACCGTTCGGAACCGGTTTAAACTGGTCAGAACTGGTTTGAACCGGTCGGAACCGGTTGGAGCCGGTTTCAACCGGTCGGAACCGGTGTAAACCGGTTTGAACCGGTCTGAACCACTTTGAACCGGTCTGAACCGGTCGGAGCCGGTCGGAACCGGTTTGAACCGGTCGGAACCGGTGTGAACCGGCCGGAACCGGTCAGAACCGGTTTGAACCGGTCGGAACCGGTTTGAACCGGGATGGAACTGGTTTGAACTGGCATGGAACCGGTTTGAACCGGCATGGAACTGGTTTGAACCGGTCGGAACCGGTGTGAACCGGTCGGAGCCGGTTTGAACCGGTCGGAGCCGGTTGGAACCGTTCGGAACCGGTTTAAACTGGTCAGAACCGGTTTGAACCAGTTTGAACCAGTCGGAACCGGTTTGAACCAGTTGGAACCGGTGTGAACCGGCCGGAACCGATGTGAACCGGTTTGAACCGGCCGGAACCGGTTCGAACCGGTCAGAACCGGTTTGAACCAGTCGGAACCGGTTTGAACTGGTCGGAACTGGTCGGAACCGGTCGGAACTGGTCTTAACTGGTTTGATCCGGTCGGAGCCGGTTTGAACTAGTCGGAACCGGTTGGAACCGGCCGGAACCAGACGGAACCGGTTTGAACCAGTCGGAACCGGTTTGAACCAGTCTGAACCGGATTGAAACAGTCGAATTCAGATTGAAGCGGTCGGAACCGGTCGGAACCGGTTTGAACGAGTTGGAACTGTGTTGAACTGCTCTGAACCAGTCAGAACCGGTTTGAACCGGTTTCAACCGGTTGCCCTTTATGGAAATTATGTGTCGCACAATATGCAAATCGCCCATGATGTAAATTACGTCCTGTGTAATATGCGTATTTCCCAATATGCAAATTGGGCCTTATGAACTTGGGCATTTCGCAAATTTCACATGATGGAAATTTTGCTTTTTGCAAATTACGTGCCACGTCGTATGCAAATTCCGCATTATGCAAATCGTCCATTATGCAAATTTTGTCCTGCGTAATATGCAAATTGCGCAATCTGAAAATCGCCTATTATGCAAGTTACGTGCCCCGCTGTATAAAATTGCGCATTAGGCAACATTAGCATTATGCAAATTACGTGCCACCTAGTATGCAAATTGCCAATTCTGCAAATTGTGCAATATGCAAATTTTTCATTATGCAAATTACGCGCCAAGTGGTATGGGTTAGGGTTAGGGTCAGGGTTAGGGTTAGTGTTAGGGTTAGGGTTAGGGTTAGGGTTAGGGTTAGGGTTAGAGTTCGGGTTAGGGTTAGAAAATCATTTTAAGATAATTCCTTCATTCTTCATGCTGGAGTTTGTGACTACATAAGGAACAGTGAGATTTTTAGTCGTGGCATCTGTGTACATTCATATAATGTTCAATTAAGGGCAATTAAGAGAAGAAATACTGCTAGAGGTATCCTGTCTTTTTATCAGACTTCCTTTTGAAAGCTGCAATAGGATGGTAAATTTTTGGGAGGCTGAATCATAATATTATAATTGTATATATACCTTAAATATATAGTGTAAAATATAGAGCTTGAACTTTTTTTAAATTGCCTTCAGATGTTTTCATAGAACCTGCATGATAATTTCAAGAAACTGAAGAGAAATTATTTTGTTAGTGAAGTTTAATTGAATAGCTGTGTGAACAAGTATTTCACCTTTTGGAAGTCAATGCCGAATTAGGCATTAAGATATTCTCTTTTAAACACTCATGTTTGCTTTGCCTAACAAGCTCACCTATTGTACAACACATTTAACTTTTACATCTAATTTACTTGAATGAAGAAAAATAAAGTTAAGCCTAGACTCTGGGTTTTTTTTATTTTTATCTTTGGTTGAATGTCCTGAAGCCTAGACTCTGGGGTTTTTTTATTTTTATCTTTGGTTGAATGTCCTGATCCCCAGGAAGCAAAGCATAGACACCAAAGAAATCAGTAGGCGAATGGATAATGTGTAAGATGTGATCCCCTAGAGTAGAGAGCATTTGAAATTATAAAAGAATTATTAAAATTGTATGTCTATGCCTAGCTGAAAAGACATCAATGGATACAGTACTTCAAAGTGCTAAAGTATGGAGCATATCGCACATAGATGTGAGAAATCTGGAGTCCTATGTGAAGACAAAGCATCATCTATATGTAATGAACATAAGTAAAGACTGATTAAATTCATCTAGCATACCCCTAAAACTCATATTCTTGAAACCCTGGTCCTATGCAGGGTTAAAAAGAGTTTCTTGCCATTGTTCTCTAAGCTAATGTGTACCAAACATGTCACTTCCTTTCATCAAAGGATGACAAATATCTAACTGAGCACTTACCCGACTTTTGATCCGCACCCCCAGTTCTTAAGTGAGATGGTTAAATAGAGGATGTCCCATTGTCTTGACTGGAAGACATTTCCTTTGCTGGTCTGCATGGACACATCTGACTACCTATCCCAGATAGAATTGTACAGGAATATTTTTAGCCCCTTCCTTAAGCATAAAGCTTAATACATCTGGAGCTTCAAATTCACCTCAGCTGTTGAACCTGGCAGGGTTTAAAGCTTTTTTCAGAGATTGCCCAAATTTGGATTGCCTCTGCAGAGCCTTTTTGCTGTTCTGGATCCTTTGGTGGCCAGATCCTTCTGTGTTAGGCCTTTGTAAAATTTGGAGATATAGTTAGTAGGGACTTCTTGCTCTATACTGTGTGTGCAAGATTCATGCTTGTGTGCCAACACAGAAGAAATGATGGGACTTAAAACTAGGTTAGGAAGGAGCCACGCTTCTGAGACTTATAGGGGTGGAAAAGAAGCAAAATGTCACTCCATGTCATTAAGGTGTCACACTCACTAGTGAATAACGTGGCCATGTTGACAATTTGTGTGATGATAACATGGTGGTGGTGACATGTCACCATTTTGCTGCATGAAACCATGTGGATGTCACTTGGAATTCGTCTACCCTAAGGTATTTACTAAATACAGTGAAGCTTACATATGTCCTCTGGTCAGCACATTGAAAAGAAGTTAAGAAGCTTACTCATCCAAGAAATGCAGGGTAATTAAACCCTCCAGCTAACTCTGAGCAACCTCCTACACTCTAAATGATCAGTTTTATGATTTTTTTAATGAATGTTTGTGGTTGCATTTTTCCCCTCCACTCGGAATAATCCCCTTCTTTCAGTTGACGTACAAAATCATACCAGGAATCTCCTGTACATTCAATACCCTCCAGTGTGTCCTCTAGTTTCTGCCTATCATTTCCAGCAAAGATTGGAATTATCTACCAACCATGTGTAATTTAACAAAGACAAGTGCTGGATTCTGCACCCAGAATGGGACAAACAAACGTATAAACTCGGAAACAAGATACTGGAGAGAAGGGTCACAGAAAAGGACCTGGGGGTCCTGGTCAGTGACAAGCTGACCATGAGCCAGCAGTGCTCTGGCAGCCAGGAGGGTCAAGCCTGTCCTGGAGGGCAACAGGCACAGCATCACCAGCGGGGACAGGGAGGGCATTGTCCTGCTCTGCTCTGCCCTTTGGGGGCCTCACCTTGAATATTGCATGAAGTTTTAGGTGTCACAATACAAGAAAGACATTTAAAAATTAGAGAGCATCCAAAGAAGGGTAACAAAGATGGCGAAGGGCCTTGAGGTGAAGCCAAAAGAGGAGCAGCTGAGGTCACTTGGCCTGTTCTGCCTGGAAAAGAGATTGAGGGAAGACCTCATTACAGTCTTCAACATCCTCACAAGGTGAAGAGGAAAAGCAGGTATTGATCTCTTCTCTGTGGTGACCAGTGACAAGACCAAAGGAATGGCCTGAAGTTGTGTCAGAGGAGGTTTAGGTTGGACAGCAGTAAAATGTTCTTCACCCAGAGGATGGTTGGGCACTGGAAAAGGCTCCTCAGGGACGTGGTCACAGCACTAGCCTGAGAGAGTTCAAGAAGTGTTTCTACACCGCTCTCAGGCACATGGTGTGATTCTTGGGGATGTCCTGCACAGGGCCAGGAATTGGACTTCAGTGATCCTTGTTGGTGCCTTCCAACGCAGGATATTCAATGATTCTATGATCTAGTCTATTCATGCTTAATTACTGTTTTCTAAAAGAATCTGGCTACATGCACTGACTAATAGGGAAGACTATCCTCTTCCTCTTGTTATTATACCTCTCTGTTTTTTCATTCATGACAAAAATAAGTTTTACCACTAATGGTGAGGAAGTGCCAGTTTATGCTAATTGTAGTTGAAGAATAGATTAAATTCCAGACAATCACTTAAAATTATAAGCAACAAGAGGAATGTGTCCAACAGAAGTTTTATCCAGATTTTCTTTCACCTAACCTGCTACTGCTCAAGAAGGCTTCTGGTTCTGATGTACACTCAGATGCTCTAAGAAATGGGCGCAGCAAGGAAATGCCTTCTTTTCTCCAGCTAGCCTCCCTTTTTGAGTTACACTCATTGGGCTTCTTGAGTCCTTTGCTTTAGGGTGATCCACAGAGCTTAACTGTGGAAAAGGATGCAAGCACAGCCAGTGGTGGACACATTGCTCTCTATCAATACATTTTGAATGGAAACAACAAATAAACTCCTTCAATTTCCATTTAATGGAGGAGCATTAAAAGAGAATTTATTATGGATTGCCCTTATTTGTCACTATAGAGAATTCCAGGGCTGATATACGAATATCTACCTCTCCTTACTTTTTTCATCAAGAACAATCCTCCAGAGTATGAATTTTTGACTTTAATATAGAGCTTTCACAGTTTCCATCTGACTTTATTTCATCCATAGTGGAGTAGTATGACTCACTACTGGCAAAACAAAGAGCTACAGTCCTGAGCAATTCAAAGCTGCAAGTAATGAAGCCAGCCGGTGGGGCTGTGAGGGGAACTGCTGCAAGCGGGAGCGCACAGCAGAAGCAAAGGCAGCCATCAGCCCTCTTGGCTCACCAGCCAGTCAGCCAAACACTCACATCACAACATAACCAAATATGGAGAGAAGGCAAGTTGGAAAGAGAACTTAATCCTTAAAAAAATGTTCTACCTGATTGTGCCCTCCTCAATAGGCAGGACTTGGCAGTGGAACAGCCCACAGACTTAACTGGAAATCTGTGTGTGCTGGCAGCAGTTTGTTGCTGGATTCATTATTCTACATGGTTTTGCCCTTGCAATTACTAAAACTGCCTCCTTTTTCCCTTATGCAGTCTTTTTGTGTGCCTGTTTTAAGTCTGAGGTTTGAATACGCTCACATGTCCTTTGTTTAAACACATCCCTGCTGCCTTCAGGTGTGTTTGTTGATCCCTTGAGCTGAAGCTAGGGAAAAAAAAATAGCACTGGATAACAACACATTGCATAACCCTCACAGAGAGTGGGAAAGCACATCACTTCCTCCCAACCTTTTGTCCCTGGAGCCCTTCAGGTTTCTGCAGCAACTTACCAGGCTGACTTAATTCCCATGGTCCTTTCAGTCTGATGGGATTTGCTCATTTACCTAAAGGAACTGGAGGTTTAGAAGGAAAAACTTGGATAGTAGTGTTGAATGGGCTGGTATTAAAAGCTGCATTCCTTGAAATTACTCCAGATGAAGAAGCCAGTGTACCAAGTTATCACTCTTTGCTCTTCAAAAATCTGCATTATATCTGACAGCAGATACACATCAAAGAGAAATTACCCTGCCAGTGGATGCTTGAATTAGATTTTGCCTGAAAGTATGTGATGGCATTTGGTTTGTGATCTTGATAAATCAAAATACTGAGTTGCTGTTTAATTTAAATTAAAAACAAACAAAATAACCTAATAAAAATATTCAACAGTTTAATATCATGTTCAGAAAATCTTGTTTTAGGATAAATTTCAGGTGATCTGCACAGGTCCCCTAATCTTACTCCTAGGCAGTGACATGTTCAGCACTGCTGTTGCTGTGTATTGCTTTGTGGTTCCTCTTGCCTTTACGGTCCCAGGGTCATCCTGGAGTCTGCAGGGCACAGCTTAGTGGAAACTATTCATCCCCTTGTCTGAGAAAATAGATAGAAAAGTGGACTACAAAAACAAATGTAACCTATTTGGTTTTGTTCAGTGTCTGGAAAGCAGAACTCATCTAAGTAAACAGAGAAATTCACCTCAGAGCTGGCTGTGGGGAGTCCCCTCTACAGACAAGAGAGAATCAGTGCACAAAGGAAACTGGGGCATGGCTCCCCTCCTCCTAAAGAACATGTCTGGAACAGCTCACACAACTTATGCCCTCAGCATGCCTGTTTCTCCCCATGACTATGGAGAAAGCCTGGGCTGACCACCTCACACACAGGGATCTATACCACAGGTGTCTGGAATTAGGGATACAGCCTCTCCTCTATACATATAGATGGAATAAGATTACACTTCCCAAAGCCTTTTACATGCAGCAGCTCTGGGCCCAGTGTGTGCTGTGCCTCTCACGTGCATGCAGTTGCTGTGCTTCCCTAGTGCCATGTTTGGCACCTCTGTGTTTCATAACCTCTTGGCTCACTGCTTCCAGGGCAAGGCAGCAGTTTCAGCAGTTTCTCACCAAGTGAGCTTCATCTCTTCCAAAGAGAGCTCTGGCTCCTTTTCCTCTGCTTGCCCCAGTCCTGTAACCTGTGCAGCAATACCTGAAATCTTTTTTCAAACGAACACTGTTCTGCTGATTTAAGAATTTTAAGGTTCCTCAGTTAGAACAGAAAGGCAAAGATTACCCTATGGTGTCTGAGTGACACCATAACATGCATCTCTGCACCAACATATTCAAGGCTTGGTGTTCACATAACACTGGATAACAGAGTTATTACCTGTAGTGGAAAATCTGTGCTGTTTAAAGAAACAGTTGCTTAAACCTGTTCCATTGAATGCCAGTTAGGGTCCACCCTCAGACTTTTGGCATATTCCCAAATCAGCCTTGAACAGAACAACCTTTGATCAGTTCCACAGAAAGTTAATGACACAGAATTGTAGGTTACAGCAAGATATTGAGGTGAGGGCAAACGTAGCATTATAAAGAAGCAGATGAGAGCACGACTTGGTTATTTTGTCACTTCAGTGACAGAAGTGAAGAAAAGCATCTATTGCCCAGTTACTGTAAACCTGCACTGTTTGTTTTGGGTTTTTTTTCAGACAATGGTTATAATTATAGGTATGAGCTTCTTGGAAGATCAAGGACAACAGTTATGGCATGTTTGTCATTTAAACACTCTTTGTAGTAACTGACATAGAAATGTATTCATCAGTTTGAATGCTTGGAGTCTGTCCAAAGACATAGATGGCTGATAAAACTTCATACTCTTAATTCGACGGTTGCAACAGAATAGCATTGTATGTAAACTTGACTCTTCTTAGTGTTTTGGCTAAAGTTGAGAATACCGGTTCACTTCACTTATTAGAAGGTTTTCAGATATTTAGGATTTGATGTTTAATCAAATGCATTCACTCATCCAAGCATTACCTCAAATAAATAGCACAGTTTCAATTGATACTTTTCACTTCTGTGCCATAAAAAAACTGGAAACAACTCACACTGTGCCTTTTATTTCCGGTGACTGAGGAACTCTTAATTCCTTACATGTTCCATTCACAGGAAGAATTACACAGAAAGAAAAAATATAAGGTATTGCCTGTGCAATTTTTATACTCTCTACAGAAATCTTTACATTTTTTAAAACAGTTCTTTCCACTGACATTCAAATCAGACTATGCTTATCTGATACCCAATATGAATTTGATAATGTGCTTCATTTGAGAATGTGATTATTGAGAAGTCACCTACTGCAACTGTGTGTATTCAGATAATACAAATGATTACACACTTTTCTGCAAATGCCCTTCCGAGAGTTTCTGAGCTTGCAGCTCTAAGTGATTCACCTCATAATATAAATTGTAGGTGCAGTAACCTTAGGACATCCTAGAACATGAGTCTGAAGTTAGTGGATTGTGGAGTAAGAATCAAGTAGGTTATGCACTTATTATATGCATTATTATCCTGGTTTATAATAATGCTGGCTGGCTGTGTTAAGTCATGTAGAGAATTATGTTTCAAGACTCAGGTAAGCTTTCTGAATGTGTCAGTACTAATGTGCAATTGAGAGGTATTTCACAAAAAGCTATTTTTCCACATCCACTCATCTTCAGTCCAGCATTGCCCAGCTTAATCTCTGGGGTATCACTATGTTAAAGATTTTAGTATAAGCAGGACAGTGGATAAATAAGTATCTATTGAGAACTGTCCTACAGAAAGAGGATGCAGAGGGAAAAAGCAGTAACTTGGCTTCCTCACAGACCACACAAACAATATAATTCCTGAAAGCTTTTGCAAAATTGTTTTACTTTGCAAGCTTATTTGAGTCTTCTGTGTATCATCTCAAGAACGTTGCCATCATTTGAGGTGCCTTCAGTCTCACAGTGAAAGTACATGGATCGTGGCAGCAGAAACACAGGCAGGAAAGCCAAGGCAGATCCTCTTGCTCTTCTCACAGCCTGGCTACTGCTGTCTTCCCAAGTAGAGCAGGTGGAAAATTATTTGCTCTGAAGTTCAGGGGAAAATTAGTTCCCTGTTCTGCCCTTTACAATCCTCGTGGAGGAAGGCTCCTTGATGAGCAGCACTGCAGAAGTGGATGAGTACATGCACAGAACCATAAAATGCTTTGGGTTGGAAGGGACCTTTAAAAATCATCTAATCCAAGCCCTCTGCCACGGGCAGGCAAATTTTTCATTAGTCCACGTTCCTTAAAGTACTGACCAGTCTGGCTTGGATACTTCCAATGGTGGAGCATCCACAACTTCTCTGGGCACCTGTTTCTTTTCGTTCACTGAAGTACTAAAAGAACTAAAAGTACAAGGCTCTCATACGAGTGAATTTAACCTCTGGAAAACACAACTTTGCATCAATCTGTTCAATCTTACCTGCACATGAATAAACTAAAACAAAAGTTTCAGTTTTCAAAGAGAGAGAAGGAAAATGAGGGCAAGGATTTAGACCTATTGAATATAATGTAAGTAGTCACATGCTGTAAAATGAGGGATTTTATTAACCTAGGCGAGAGAAAAGCAGGAAATTGCCATATTATATCATTTTTCACTGAGGAACCTCTGGTGGAATTACTATTTCCAGGAGGGCGTAGTGTTCCTAGAAGTGAGAATTGATTTAATTTTTCTCTCATCATTCTGCTGTGAAAATAGAATCTGGGCTTTTGCCAAATTCTGTAGGAGTATCTCTTTTTAAAAATAATTATTACAATAAGGCCAAGTTCTTCTTAAAACAAAACACTTTATATGTTTAAAATCTCATATGCGTGGTGTTTATTGTCTGCCACATCCCAATGTTTTACAGGTGTCCTGTAATGATGGCTTCCTCTTTCATGCTGCATTTTGTAAAGAGATTTCAAAGCATTTCCCAAAGAAAGTGAACTATAATTATGCACGTGGTAGAGATGGGGAAACAGAAACACCAAGAGGTAAGGCAATTTGCCCAAGGTGACAGGCCAAATTAGAGGCAGAGTCAGGCATAAATCCCATGTCTCCTGCTTTTTGCTTCCTTGCTAACCACAGCCTCACTTGGAGATGGTATCACCAGCTCATAAAAGCAGTAGGGAACTGCTGTGGGAGTACTACAAGATGCACCCTGATGTGAAGATGATACAGGATCAGAATCAGGGTCCACCTGCAGTTCTTCTTGGTCACGGGGGTAACAGGTAAATGATAGTTGATCTGAGAGGGGCTTGCAGGGCAGGGCTGGGGGCTCCTCACTGAATCTCAGGTGGGTAGACAGGGGCTGCTGAAAGGAAGAGAAACCTCCATGGCTGCTGCATGGAGGAATTCTCCCTCCAAGCACTGAGGCACTAATAACCTCATGTTCCTGGAGATGCATTCCTCAGGAATCAGGCCCACACAATTTTTCCCCTTCAGTAGTGATCAGAGTGACTGATCATGGAGACAGAGGACTCTGTAGAACAATGTGGAGCTGCTTTGTCCCAGAGGACATTGTGCCTTGGAGAGATGCAGTGGCAGCCCTCACCACCTCGTTGCACAGCAGAAGGATTCCTGCATTCCCACAGTGCAGAAGCATCCGAACTCTACCGCTATTTGTGGTTTATTTGGCACGTTAAGATTGATTTGAAATTATTTCCTGTGTATTCGCAAACCCAGCAAGTAGTTTCCCTTTAAAGTGCACCAGCTGTGACATTGGGCAGGTTCTGTAATTTCAAATGAGGCGCTAAGAGACTACTCCTTTCAGCAGCTTTTTTTTAATGAGGGTGGGTACCTGTTGCAATGAATCAATTAAAACTCTTCTGACACACAAGTTGTGTGTTGCCAGACCCGTTTCACAGGTTTTCCAGGAGGGAGGATAACATGTGACAGCACACAGAGAAGCCAAGAGTACTGGAGAAGATCAGAAGCCTGCATGAGTGAGCTTAGCTTTCCAAAATATTTTCTTAAAGTGCTATTCAAGGGACCACTGACCTCTGCAACAGACAGCACCATGGTGGAGCAAGAGATGCTGCTATCGTGTGCTTATCCTCAAGAAAAGTGTAAGTGACCAAATATGATTTTGTATAAGAAATGAAAACAGGACGCTGGAGGAAGGAAATGAAAGAAATTATCTAGGTTGTATAATTGAAAAGACTGAGGGAGTAGAGGGGAAACGCTGAAAGAAGGAAATAAGGAAGCTATTAACTTTATATTGTAGGCATGCAATTGAAATACGATTAGTGTACTTGCAAGCAAAAGAAAGGATGCTTGTATGCACAGCTCTGATATAAAAGCTTCTTGAAGAAACTTGCTTTAATCTTTGACTTTCTGCTTGTATTTGCAAAGTGCTGTGGAGTGGAGTTTTTTGTGTGGTAGAGAACATGAACAACAAGCTTTGATTTAGTAACTTAAGGAACAGACTGGAGTGCAAAAAAGGCATTTTCAAGAAAGACATGGTGTGATTCTAACCAATGGCTTAGGCTTTTTTAACAATGCAATGCCTCTTTTCCCTAAAACATTGGCACACTTTCTGATATTTTATCCAAATTAGATTAGGGTACAGCGAGAATATACCTAAATCCATCCCTCCTTCCCGAAAGCATGCTGTCACAGAATCTCTTTGTGAACCAGAAATTTTGTTTTTATTACAGAAAATATAATACAGGCAACAAAACAAATAAAGTCTGTACATATTGGCTTTTAAAATGCCTGGGAATGTTTTAAAAGACTAATGAAATAACCAAGTTAGATTTCCAGCATGCCGAAGATGAGTATGACAGCAAGGTAGAAATGTAGCTGACTACAATAAAGTCGGGTAACTAAGTCTGGACTGGACATGTCTGAACAAAATATTAAGCAAATGTAGAAATGAAACTGGTATGTCCTGAAGCCACTTCAGTGCATTGCCAAAACAAAATTCAGTACAAAAAAAAAAAATCCTTCTCCCTTTCAACTCAAGAAATATTGGTTTTTGAATGGCCTAGCTTGCTTTGGCAACTTCACGAGGAGGTTTACTCAAAACTTATTCCAGATTGAAGGATTGTCTTTGTTCTGATTGTAAAAATATCACTCTGTACAGGGCTTTGTGTTTGTTATCAGGAGCCGAATAAGACAAGGATGTCAGCAAAGATGCAGTTTACCTGTGGAGAGACGTTTACAGTTTTGGCTTGTTTTCTACTCCCTACTTTGTATATGCAAAAGGCAAGAGAGAGAGATAAAAATCGCCTTTACCACAGTGTCCTGTTGAGCTGACTTAGAAGCTCATAACCGACTGTAGCAGAGCTTAAGCAAAACCTGGAGTTAAAATACCTGTGATATTAAAAAAAAAAAAGCAACCAAACCATACTTTCCTTTCTGCTGCTTATTGTCCTACTAAAGGTTTTTAAAAAGCAGGATGACATTTAGTTTTAGCTTTGCTGTAATCCCAGCAATATAAATGTTTGGTTTTGTTTCGTGGACTGTTTTTTTGGTGTTTGTTTTTATTTTTTTTTCTTTCTTTCTGTTGTTCACTTTAGCGCTAAATAGAAAATGGGACTTATATTAGGTTGAAATCATCCAATTGCCTTTTAAGGTAAAAGGTCACTGGACCTCTCAAATGGCTCAGTTTTTTTGTATGAAATTTAACTTCATGCTGTGTGTTTTTGCATTTGCATGTGTGTGAGAGAGATATTTCTCAGTCTCAGTTTGGCTGTCAAATTCACAGAAATGTGACATGTGGCACTGTAGGGGCTGAAAAAATTGCATAGAGAAATCAAATCAAGCCCAAAGGAACTAAATCCATAGGAGGAAGGAAGCCATATAATACCTCAGGATGGATGAGCTGGGTCCACTAATTACACCTTCTGGTGCCATGAATCAGCAGTGACCCCCCTGAAGCCAACTGAGTTACCCCGTGGGCCTAAGAAAGGACTATGTGGAGGACCAGCCTCCTCGCTGCACTTACTGTATTAAGCTCTTGCCCAGAGCAGGTAGGATGTGTATCTGACATGTTAAAAAGACAAACGAGCACTGAATGGGTCCATTCTAGCTGTAACGAGTTAAATTATGCCTCGGTGGGTGAAGTTTTCAGCTCAAAATTAAGTGATGTCTTGGATTGATCCAAAAGGCCAACCTGCTGTAGATTTAAGCTTATAAATAAAACACTAAATCTTCTAAGAAATTCTTTCTTCTAAGCAAAACGAGCATGGTATGTCTTTGGCAGCCTGGACCTACTTGTTGGGAGCTGTTGGTTTTCTACGTGTTGCTATGTGAAGTCAACAAGAAACACAAAACTTTATAGCTGATCCAAAGGCCTGGCTATCTGTGACGACGCATTTCCATGTGCCTTCTGCTTAATGCCACTTGTTTCCCTAAAAGTCCTCCGAAGAAAAAACTAAGATGTTTGTGGTTAGGGCTGTTTGGTTGTTTTGGTTTTTTTGACCTCCAAGACACACCAGGATGGTCACAACATTGAAAAAATAGCCTGTGGTTAGTCATGTGGCATGTTTTTCATAGAACCATGATGGTCTAGCGCTGTAGTGCCATGTTATCCAGGCCATGGGTGAATACTTTCTCTGCCCTTGAAGGGAATATAAGCTGGGGATTTCTGTGGTCTGTAGCCTTATTTCACCAGGTATTTGGAGCAAACTTTGTTGAAGCTATCAGAAATTCTCTTGGCAGAGGCAGCTTTCAAAGGAAAAAACAGTAAATTAGCCATTACAATGTATTTTATTCCTCTTAGAAAGAAAAACGTGTATCAAATATGTAGTTGTTCCTAGAATGGGATAAACAGACTTCTAAACTATGTGACATAGTCCTAGGTATTCCTAAATAGCTGCTTGCAAATGTAAATTTCCAAGGAAAATAACAGAAGCTATCCTTTTGCACTTCTCCCTTTGTATTAATATATATTTTAATAATGGTTTCATATTTTTCATGTATTTTGAATATATTATCTTAGGCTGCTTTTTTAGGTAATATTTGTACATTCTCAAAGCCCAAATAGATTTTTCTTTTTTAACTCTAGAAGAGCATATGACAAAAATACACTGGTCTAAGCCCTTATTAAAAACCCCAAAAAAACAACCAATCAATCAAAAAGCCAGCCAAAAAACCCAAACCAAAACAAACAAAACCTCACCAACAAACAAATTAAAAAACCCTCAAAAAACCCCAACACTTTTGTTCTTGTACTTTAACTTTCTGTCATACAGTTAATAACTACTTTTATTTTTTCAATTATTCTAAAAGCAAATCATGTTTATTTTAGATCCAAACAAAGATATTTCAACCAAAATTTGTGTTTGAAGTGAGAGTTGTGTTTTTTTCATTTGCTTCCTTTGAATGACTGTTTCTCAGCTATGAAATGTCAAACGCACATTCAGGATGGCTTACTTAGATTTCAGATTTGAAAAAATATTGAAAAATTAATTCTTGCTGTCTGAGAGCAGCACTATGATGTTATGTGTGTGCTGATGAGAAGATGTGAAATATCTGCTCTCTCTCAGCCTTGAGAAGACAAAAATGTGGTGGTTGCCCAGGAGGAGTATTTAAAAAGTCTTTATCTGAAACAGTTTTCCCAGACACTTGCTCATGCTCAGTCCCATTTTATTTTTATTTTCAAATCTAAATTTTTTCTTTGACCATGTCAGAATACATTCTTTTAGACTTAGACTTTTAAATTAATGAACATCCTCAGAGCAGGGTGATTCCCTGTTAACAATATTACTTTTTTTTTTTTTTAATCACTTCTCAAATTTGCCAGTAAAGACTTCTTCTCTTTTGTTTTGCTTGGATTGTAGAGTAACATATTAAATCATTTCCGACTCAGAACTGGTCTCAGGTGGATCACAAGGAAAACAATCCTAATTATCTCCTGATGAACAACTACCTTTTAAAACCTAATAGGGAATCAATTTCTAATCTAACACACTCCCTGTAAGTTCCAGTAAATGCACATTTTGAATAAAAAAGTCATGCGTGGTTAATTGCATGTCTTGGAAAAATCAAAATACACTGTTCCAATAGAGATACAGTTCTTGAACAGAGCTGTCATACTGTCAAAACAAAAGATTTATTTAAGGAAATCTGTTTTCCAGGAAACCGTGCTACCTGTCAACTTTTTTGGCTGTTTTTTTTGTATCTTTCCAAATTAACACATCAGTGTATGTCAAACCAATTTATAGCTATAGTCAGCTAATAGGAAATGAAGTCTGTATCACTCCTCGATTTCTGAAGATCAGATATGTCCAAAGGGAGAAAAAATAAGCTGAAAACAAGCCAAAAGTAATACACATGCTATTCACATGCTTCTCCACTCAGGGCCACATTGAAACCTACTTCCATGTGAATTCCTGCCTATTGAATTATCGCTGGAAGAAGGGCTTATGCAATGCAAGGGTGGAGCCCAGGCAGATATAGAAGAGGGAGAAATGTACCTGTCAAGGGTTACAGAGAAATATATTTGAGGAAACAGTTTAAGTTATGTTCTTTCTGAGTAGAATGGCCACTAAAAACCTTCTCTGCATAAAGGTGGTATAACCACTGCTGACTACTCATTTTCCACAGATTATCTTAGTTGTCACAGAAAAAAATGCCAGGCTTAGCTAGAAAAGGAGATGGAGCAAACACCCAAACGCTGCAGGCTCCTCCAGGGGCCTGGCAGCTGCATAAGGGCTGTTCAGGAACCCGGAGGATGCAGGGACTTTGCCCACACAGCATCCTTGTGTTTAATGTTTTGCTGTTTGTGCTGCTGTGGTAACGAGGGTGGGAATGCTACCAACAGCTGGAGGCGTGCAGCTCCCCGTGCAGGGAGATGGGCTCTGAGGGACAGTGGGCGGCTGGCCTAGGCTCACTCTGCAAGAAAGGGAAACAGTGTTCAGGGAGAAAACAGCAGCAGGAGGTTTAAAATGGACTCAGAATATGCCTGCAGTATGGCTCAGCACATGTGTCACCTCTCAAAGGCATCAGACACACAGCTACGGCCACTGTAGCCCTGGGTCTGGGAAAGTTTCTGATTCTCTTGAGATTTTTTTCTTCAACCACATCTGCAAGCTTTCTGCTGCACTGGATTCCACTGCACTGGCCACATAAAGTTGTTGGTAGTGAGGTGTCTATTTGTATTTCTCACCATACCATAGCATAACCTTTCCTATGAAAAATGAATCAAAAACCCCTCAAACCAATTCTGCTATTATATTTTTGGCCCAGTTATGCTGTAACAGAACAAAATTTTGCATGGTGTTTTCTTCCAGAGGGATGGAGTTTGGAGCACTGCAGGAGCAAGTTATCAAATCCATATTAGATTTTCTGACCTGAGACTTGACCCAGCTGAGACATTTAAGACTAAAATTCCAACAAAGCTGATGGTGATTAAATTTAAAAACTTATTTGCTCCTCAATTTACCGAGATCTTTAAGTTGTATGTCTGTGTATAGCCTGAGATGTCTCAATCTTAGTGGACTTGAGTAATTCAAGTGTCACTTGGTACATACCCCTAACTAAGTCTATTTTAAGGACAGTTAGTCCCACAAGTGTACTGTAAACATACTCAGCTTTCAGGGACATATTTCTCACCTTATTATGTGCAGTGACTCTTGCTTTTTGCTGCCAAAATGCAAAATTCCTTTTCTCTGCCCGAGCACCTCATAGTAGACTGAGTATTTACTTCGGCAGACTTGGAGATTTTCATTCCCTATTTGAACAGAGAAGGTTCAAATCTTTCAGTCTCTTGAGACAAAGCCATGCCAGCAGCAGAGAGGCTACTCTGGCAACAGGCAGTCCCACTTCAACCATGCCACCAGCCTGCTGCTGGTTACTCGTTCCACGCAGAGCTGGGCAGGCCTGAGTTTTAGTTTCCCTGCTGGGACTTCTTTTTCTTTTCATTCACATTCAACGACCAGTGGTTAACACACAGAAAACCAAGCACAGACAAGGGCCAGAAACCTGGATGCCCTCATGCCAGGTGAGCGCCCTGAGCATGAGGAAACCTGACTCAGTTGCCTAATATGCTCTTTCTGTTTATGGACTAGTGTTTCTTGAAATGTTTCCTGCACAGTTGCAGATGGAAGATGAGGAGCACATCCCTCCAGCCCACTCAGACTGACCTACTTTAGAGCTGCTAATGGCATAAGCTGGGGGGGAGGAGGGTGGGCAGGAATAGCAGCCCCCTTCCCACACACACTGTGCAGCCAAAGCAAGGAACCAAACTCAGGACATCCAACTCCCAGGTCACTGCTTTTAGCAGCAGGCTCTCCTCTGATTGTGTGGCAACTGTGGCAAAGAGGGAACATTAAAAGGCATAAGACCTGCACAATTCTCTGAAGGGAAAGAGGAAAAAAAGAAAAAGGAAAATAAATAAAGGGAGGGGGAAAGCCCAGAAAGTTGTATTTTGGAAGGGATCCAGTTTGCAGATCCCAAGAAAATGCAAGTATCTCTGTGCAGGTCTGACAGGTGGGTTTTAAGGTTTCTCTCCCCACCCAGCCAGATTGATTGGCTAGGTCTATGCAGGTACATCCTAAGCTGCTTGGTGTTGTTATTGCAAGCTCCTAACACTCCTTGTGCACTTTATAGATATATTGCTCAGGATTCAGACTCTGCTCAAAGGCCTGAGATCTTAAATACAGGGTATTACAGCAACTTAACGATGAGTCACCAAAGCCCTTTACTGAATCTGGCCCCAGTGCATTTTTCAGGCTTGTTTGCAGAGCAGTAGGCATTATTACCAGGAGTAACTGGGTTAATAACAGGGCCTTCTAGAGAGAAAGCAATTCGTAACACCTCTGATGCTTCGACTGAAACATGTTCATTATTCCCATTCCCAGTTATGTAATAGGGAGAGCAATATAAAAAAAAAAAAATATTTCTTGTAGAAATCTCTGCAGTGCCCACTGCCTGTATGTGGTCACTGTATCATGTTTGCTCAGATTTATATGGTTACAGTTGCCTGTAACATCCTCACCAGAATACCCTTTGAGTTTTGGTAGCTGGGCATGGGTTAAGAAAATAAATACAACAAACACACAAAACAAACAAACAAACAAAAATATTAAACAAAACATTAAAACCCCCCAAACAACAAAACAAACAAGAAAACCCCCAACAACCAAAAAAAAAACCCAGACAAAAAGACGTTTATCTTCACTGTGGACAGACAGTTGTTGCATATTTGAAGTCTGACAGATGTGGTTTTCTGGCAAGTGGGTGAGAAAAAGGCAATATCTTGAATCATGTTAGGGAGGAGTGTGAGTCTTTTCTTCAGTTTGAGAGAAAAAGATTTGAAAACTTTCAAAGTTGTCCTTAGTGGCTCTACACACAACATATGGTCCTTCCTGAGCTTTTGACTATTCCCAATGTGGGACTCTGCCAAATGAAAGTTAAACAAAAGCTACCCTTACAAAAATATTTAGGAAGCCCTGTTTTAGAAGTGAGTGCACATGTTGGCTGTGACTCAGAGCACACCCACACACTGGGTAGATAGATTAGCATCTAAACCACTAGGCAAGTTCCAATTCTTGTGCAGAAGGTCAAAAAAGCCTGGGAAATGTCCACTGCTCCCTTTCTCCTCAGAACAATTATTTTTTTTCCAGATTACAAAGTCATTTTGGATGGCACTGAAACAGTGGAGTCAACTGATTTATTGTCATAAACAATTGTGTTCCAAGTTGGGAACCAATTTTGTAATATCTGGACAAAAGAATAAAGTAGTGATCAAAAAAAAAAAAACCCAAAGGAAAAAAGAAAAGGAAAAAAAAAACCATAACGAAAAGGCCTAACATTCCAAAAGCCAAAAAGTTTCCTTTAGATTGCTTTATTTTAACATTTGTTTTTCTGTACAGAAACCAATGGGATTCATAAAATATTTGCTAGGGAGGTGCATATTAATTGAAGAGAGATGAAAGCCAAAAGCATCCTTGATAATGTTTTGTCCAGAACTGGAAAAGGTCAAATCTGATGTAGTTAGCTTTTATTATTATTATTATTATTATTATTATTATTATTATTATTTTTAATTTGGTGTCATATTATGAGATCACAACAGCTCAAAATACTGATATTGCCATCTGCATTTCCTCAGCTTCCACATACGGTAGCTGACCTGTTTCCAAGACACCTGTGACTGAAGCCCCTGCCAATCCTTCAGTGTTGTTAGGAAGGCAGTAGATGCCCACTTTCCCTGACCTTCTTTCCATCCTGAGGAGACACAGGGATGAAGCTGGGTGCAGCTAATAGCACTAGGAGCAATTATTAGGCTGGAAATTAAGTGGTCCTCAAGTCTGAAGTACCTCCTAACCAGGAGAGAAAAAAAGGCTATCAATAAAAATTTTCCATAGTGATGCATGTTTTATGGCTTGTGGCTAAAAGGCTTTTAGTATATCACTAGAAGCTGTAGGTTGTCTTGAAAACCAAGGTTTAGCCTGTTCTAGAAACCTCAGACATTCATGCAACCTTAAAACATGAATATTTGTAAAATCAAAGTAAAGAAAGTAAAACTCAAGCTTCTAGAGATGACAAAAAATGTAAACAAGAGAGAGGTAAAGTCAGAACTAAAAACACCTTACAGGTTTCCAGCCATGGTATCATATCAAATCTGATTGCAAAGCGAAGCTGGCTAGTTAGGTAATTCTTGTGACATCAGGCATTTGAAGATAGCTCCAGGCTTTTCGCCTGTGCTTCATTCTATATTTTTACTGTTGTGGCTGAGATAATCAGGAGGAAAATAATATATGGTGGGCATGGGGAGTGACAACAGTCTGAGTGGGAAAAAAAAGCCTTTTTCCTTTTTCTCTTTACTGACAATGGATAAAAAGGGTCAGAAAAGCACAATGATGTGAGTTTCAGTAATATAGAAACAGCCTGGAGCTATATTCACTGTTGCAGACTTGCCATGGAGGAAATACAACAGATCTACAAGATGTATGGCTATTATAAATATTTCAGCTGTATAGGCAAAGCAAAGATTAGTTAAATCTTTATTAATAGTTAATCCCTTGCAAAACCATGGGTGGAAATACTAACTCACCTTGATGGCTTGTGGTTTGGATTTCTTTTCCCCCACAGTGGTTTTTCACTGAGCTGCCTGTTGCTCTTTGTGATTCAGAGACAAATGGCCTTGTGATCCCCCTAGAGAATCCTTTCCCAGTGTTAAAGCCAGCAGGAATGAGAAAGGAAAAATAAATGGCATGAATGAGATGGCTTTTCTATTTTCATTCCTCCCACTGGTGCTGTGTGAGAGGTAGTCCAAGAAATTGGACAAACACCTACAGAAGTGTCTAGAACCAGTGTTCAGTAAAACCTGCTTTTCTTCTGCATTTGCAGTGCCATTTCAACAAGTTGGATCTTGTTCCCTCTTTCAAAGCAATCATCATGTGTTCAACAGTGAGGGTGCTCTTGCCAAAACATTTTTCTTATCAGGATTATTCTTTTGCATGATAAAATATCAAAGACTGTGTGATTAATCTTTTGAACTTTGCCTGTTAGTAAATATAGAATTCTCCCTGGCCTCAGAAACATTTTCCACTAACTCTTTTTCTTCAAGTGGAAGTTGTGAAGTTCATCAGAACTATTTGGGACACTATTCTTACTTGGATTTTTCTCCTTTATTAAAAAAAAAATAAAAGAAACACCTTTCATTAAGAATATTTTTCATTTTCATTCAATTTTATTTTCCTTATTAAATTAAAGAGAGCATGCCTTTTCCTCCCATCACGGTGCTGCAGGAGGGAGCTAGTCGACCATCCTGCAAGCAATTCACACTCAGAGAAAGCAATACTGGGCAATTTTACTAGGCTTCACTAGAGAGAAATTACCCAGGGGGAAGAAAAAAATCACATTGCTGTAGGAAGGTGCTGATCTAGCTGTGGAGATCACCCTCAGAAGCAGCGAGGGACCGTCGCTTCACGCTGTGCATTCCCCATGTGTGCAGGGTGACAGTCAGCACAGTCATGGCACAGGACAGGCTGACAGCACCTGCATCCTCCTTGTTTTGTAACTATCTGAGATGACAGGAAGCTATTGACCATTAAGTCTTTTTTGATAGCTAGTAGTCATGGCTTCTGTGACAGAAAAGCCTGTGGAAACTGTCATTCTGCTCATTTTGGATTTTTGGTATGTTGTGAGAGGGCTCAGGCAAGCTGTCTTCCTTCCACATCTCAGTATCATAGTTTGTTGTTCTTCCTTGCTGTTTCCACATTAGATTTTTTTCTTCCTTTGCAATATCAGCCTCCCCTCACTGATGATCAGAGAGAGCTCTGCTCCTGTCCATGGGAGGAGAAGGCCTTGGATAAGTACTTATGGCCAGGTGTGTAAATATCTGCCCTTCCCCCAAGGAGGCCAGAAGGGTGGAATGCTGTATTGGGTTTGTGTGATGAGGTTTTGGTAGCTGGAGAAGGGGCTAGAGGCATGGATTCTGTGAGAAGTTGCTAGAAAATTCCCCCATGTTTGATGCAGCCAGTGCCACCTGGCTCCAAAACAGAGCTGCTGCTGGCCATGGCTGAGCCCATCAGCAACAGTGGCAGGACTTCTAGGATAACATATTTAAGAAGGGGGAAAACTTACTGCACAAAAGCAACTGCAGCCAGAGAGAGGAGTGAGAATATGTGGGAGGAACAGCCCTGCAGACACAAGGTCAGTGGACATGGAGGGGCAGGAGGTGCTCCAGGCACTGGAGGTTCCCCTGCAGCCTGTGGTGCAGTCCATGGAGGAGCACAGTGGGGCAGAGATCCACCTGAAGTGCATGGAGGAGCCCACACCAGAGCAGGTGGATGTACCTGAAGGGCCCCAAGGGAAGCCCATGTTGGAGCAGGCTTTTGGCAGGATCTGTGGAGAGAGGAGTCTACATGGGAGCAGGGCTGCTGTCAGGAGTTGTGACCTGTGGGGGACCCACACTGGAGAAGCCTGTTCCTGAAGGACTATGTCCTGTGGGAGGGACTCATTGGCTCTAATGAGCACTTGGTTTCTAGTCCGAGTCAGTCTTCCACAGATGCCTTTTACCTCCAAAATGCTCCTGGTGGGGAAGAGTGCCAGGCCTTCCCACTGCCTGTGCACTCAGATGAAGGCTGCGAGGCCTCGATCCAAATCTATGGAAACACGGTCTATGTTACCTGGTGAACATTGGGAAACACTTTCCCTCAGTCCTGCAGTTTTACTCAGACCACCTTCCTGCTGTGATTCCCTCCAACTCTCCCTGAGGAGGGCCCTGCTGGTATTATGGTATTTATAGCTAAATAAATTTATGGTATTTATAGCTATTATCTGTTCCCTTGGTCAGACCAGACCCGAGGGAAAACTTGTGGAGAGCTGTCAAGTTGCTATACCACAGGCATGTCAGGAAAAAGAGTGGGAGAATGTTCAGGCTCCCAGTGGCAGAATGGAGAATTTATTCCAGCTTCCAGAGGGACTATTAATTGAATACCACTGTCGTCTGCTTTGCTGCTGTTGGGTTTTTTCCTGCTGTGTAAAGGCAGCAGCAGCAACTGCCAGACAGCAATCACCTATCCCAGCTCTAGCTGGTAATATATAACGTGTATGTGTAAAGCGAAATATTTTTTTTCAGCTCTACAAAAAAAGAGAATTAGGTGTGGTGTCCAAAATAGAAAAAAAGCATTTTAGTCATCTGAACAATACTTCTATTAATATTGGAGTTAATGTGCCATTTTCTTAATTTTATTTGATACTATTGAGCTGAAACTGTTGTTTTGTTTTGTTTTCTTAACAATAACTTTTATTGCTATTGCTTGAATTTTTAATGAGGCCAGTGAAACACTATTCATCAGTTTAATTTCTCTGTAGTATTTTGTCAACTCCAGGATATTAACAAAAAAATATATAAAAGAAATATCTGAGACATGAAGCAGGGCATATTAGCAGTAATCAAGTTCATGCTTGTTATCTTTACAGCCTCATAGGTACATGTGGTTCTTTGTAGGCAAATATAATGACATTCCTGTGCTTTTTCTTTAGTAGGCAATAATCTATCATCTGACTCATTCTGCCAGCTTGATTTTATATCCTCAGATAATCTAATATTGAAAACCTGGAAAGATGCACCAGACTGGTTACTGTGATTAAGCAAACAACATGCACCACAGGCTGTCAGTGGAAAGGCAAGGCTGTATTTTAATCTCAGACTCACAATTTAGTACTTTCATACCCCATATTTTTTAAAGATTTCCACCAAACCTTCTAACAGATTAAATCTTGCTTAGCCAAGGGAGCAAAACAGTCCTGCGAGATGTTTAGATCAAGTATGCCCCTATATCAGCAGAGAGCATGTCAGCACTGTAACAAAACTCTTGCAAATTCTTCCTGCTGCCCTAATAGCCATAGTTCTTTCCTAAACTGGGGTGTAGGTTTTTACAAAACGTGAGTGTTGATTCTTAACAGAGTGATAAGGAAGAGAAAGAAAGCTAAAAACTGACAGCAGAGTGCATCTACTTGGCAAGTTCCGTGTGCTTGAAGAAAAGACAGCTATCAAATTGGACTTGATATATAGCTCCTTCCCTTCATATGCTAGCTTACTCCCCCCGAAAGATGATTGCATCCTTTTCTGCTGTTACTTGTCTGCATGGAATGAATGTGCTGTATTTTGTGCCAGAAAAAATGAGTTAAACAGAATCCTGATTCATGAAACTGGAATCTTGAGAGAAGAAGCTTCCTGGCAAAGGGGACTCCTCTCCTCTCTGATGATTCCTCTGGAAAGGAATACTTAATAAATAACAAACTATAGAATATAAAGATATATTGGTGTAGGAGGTGTTACCATCACCCTCAGGGCACAGTGGCAGCACAGCCTGCCTGTGTAAATCAAAACAGGGCAACTCCTAACCCTGCAGTCCGTGTGACTCTGGGTACATGGAAAGTTTGTCTTTATAAGGGCATGGCAAATTCCTTCCTTGCTCCTAGTGCCACCGGAAGATCTGTCTACTGTGTCCAAGATGGGTGTAGTGATTTTCCTGAATCTGAGCCACAAGACATCTGCTGGAGGACTAAAGGGAGGAGAAATTCTGCGAGCAATTCATGGTGGCAGATGATAACAGCTTCCACAGGGCTCTGGGGTTGTCTGCTGTGGGAGGGGACCAGGCAAGGCCGGCAGCTGGGGCCCAGCCCAGCTCAGCAACACCACCTCCAAAACAGCCTGGGCTGCCTTCCTTCCTCGCCTCTCCAGGGTTTCATCCCCACACCACCACACCTCCTGCCCACCATGTGCTCTCCCCATCCCACAGTGGAGGTGCTCATGGCTGGAGACCCCTCCTATGGTTTTCCACACATGGGGGGACCAGCTCATGGCTTGGGCTCCCTCCTGAGTCTCCACAAATACAGGGTCAGGCCAGGCTCTGTGACAGTTTTAGAAAAGCTTTGATAATGTCTAGCACCTCCAGAAATTGTCCTCATGAGTTTCTTTGTTTTCTTCAACAAAATGCCTGTAGGCCATATGTCCAGGGTGAGTGCAGGACATGTTAAGGGGTCATGATTTCTTTTGGTGCAATCTGCTGTCAGCCAGGGACTGTAAAATGCACAGAGTTGCATAGGTACTTTGAGGTCATTAGCTTAGCCAAAGAAAAAAAAGCTCCTGTTTTAAAAACAAGAAACAGGTAGCTAGTTACAAATTGGAAATGACTAGCAGCTTTTAAAAGAAAGTCCATTGTGTCTGAAAAGTACCTAAGAAAGAAGGGGAAAGAGCAGATAAAGCAAACAGGAGAAGTGAAAGATATTACTTTCATTTTCGGGCAGTATGCCAATTTGCAATTGCTGGATATTAGCAAGGTGAAAGGTGTGAATTACAATGACAAAAGAATCATTAGGCCAATTTTCAGCAAATATCCTCAAACTTTGCCTTCTTTCTGATGTAATATAATCTCGTTTTAGATCTATGTTTATGTTAGAAGGAGTGAATTAACCCTCTTGGTAATTGCAGACCAGTTTATCCTGCTTTTGCTTACTATGAGGGAATACTGTCATGGGGCAGTTGCTACAGAGCACTCAATACACCCTGGTTGTTTTTATTGCCTTGCACAGGCTGTCACACTGTCACCTGGCTCTGTACTGACCCCCTAACCCCTCTGATGAGTACACCCAGGCAGCAAACCTGGGTACGATCTACTCACAGTGGAGAGTTTTGCTTTGAAGAGAAAACAGTGAGGTGGGAACTCACCAGAAGCTGCTCCAAAAAATTTCTTGTTTCCTCCATCAATCATTCAAAGACTATTTTTCCAGTTGGGTTGTGTTTTTTTGCTTTTTAAATGGCTTTCAGCTTTACACCAGGTTTCCCTCAGACTTGCAGTCCAACCTATATTTTTTACAACCCTTCTTTCAACCCTTCTCAAGTGTGATCTTCATTCTTCCTCTGCCTTGGGCTGTATGACCCCTTAGTGCAACCACTCCTAGTGGGATCCCAGTATTGCCATACCCTCCCTGTCCGGCTTATGGCAAAGCCCAGCTGCACTTGGAAGTTTAATGCCACTCCTGTGGAAGGTAGATAAGTGATTAACTAATAACCTGTGAAGAGTTTTTTCAAAACATGACTGATTCTTCTCTTCACAGCCATAATACATTATAAAAAAGGATGAAATGGGTCCAATGTTCTGTCTCTGAATACCTCCTTGAAAGCATATGTTTGTTCTTTTCAACCTAGATCTCCATCACTGCCTGGGAGCAATGTTCTGTGTGATGGGGAGGCTTTTTCTTCTCTTTCAGGGCCTGCCTTTTTGCTCTTCAGACTTCTCCGTAATTCTCACAGATCATTCAGCCTCAGTAGATTTCTAGATTCAGTAATGATAGTTTGGACTTTTTTTCTCTTTTCTTTTTTTTTCTTTTTTTTCACTGTGATCAAATGTGGAAGAAAACATCCTTTTAGACCATTCCTAGCTGAAGGCAATTCCTGAATATTTGTCTACTGTTTCTTCAGAGCCTTATCCTTGTATCTGTCTTGCTGTTTCTTGTTTCTTTAAAACTTTTGGATTTGCCTTGTGCATTCAGCCAGAAGACCATCACACAGACAACCTGAATTCTCAAACACTGTTAGGGAGCTGATTTATGAATGGTGGGACCATAATGAGAAATTCTGGTGCAAATTCTCCCATGTTTAATAAGATTTATATTTGTTCTTAAACCCCTAATGGTCTATTAATAGTGTTTCTTTTCCAACTTCACTCACAAGCCTACTTTGCTGAGACTGTAAGAATTGTAGAACATTCTGACACATTTCATCAAAACTAGATTCAAAACCTTTTGGGGATGTGGGAAGAGAGAAGGAGGACAGGCAAACAGAGATACACTGGGAGAATGATAATGTAGTCCCTATTTTCTTAGGACATGTAGACCAAAGTGTATCACAGACAACTCTTTCATCTTCCACAATATTCTAAAATAAAAAAATTTAGTGAATTGGAATAAAAGGTCACAATTTGAGTTTGTTTAGTGAAAACATTTCAATAAATTTTTTAAAAAGTGTGGGTTTATCACTTTTTTCACATCATCTGAAATCTCTCAAATTTCTTTAGTCACTGGTTGAGATTAAAAAAAGTACTTAAATAAAATGCGGGAAAATATTAACCTTTATCTTATGTAAGTAACAGGCTAAACTCTTTGTTTTCTGATTATGATGACAAAGGACTTGGATCTTCTGTTCATC
Organism: Phylloscopus whistleri; assembly: GCA_017589585.1. Lineage (NCBI taxonomy): Eukaryota > Metazoa > Chordata > Aves > Passeriformes > Phylloscopidae > Phylloscopus > Phylloscopus whistleri. The sequence goes on along the minus strand of JADMLD010000068.1, from coordinate 1,918,858 downwards.
TGTATTTTCAATGCAAAACCATTCTGAGTGTTGCTCTTTCTAACCAATGATGCAATTTTGTTGCTAGGATGGAAAGCTCCACAGCTTTCCTACGTAGCAGATTGTACGACAGGTTTGGGAGTTTTTTCCTTCTTTCTTTTTCTATTTTTGAACTTTGATTACAGCTGGTGAAAATGATACTTTTCTTTTTTATTAGGAATCCACATCTAAATGTTCTGCAGTGGCAGAACAAAAAACTCCAAAAAACAAAACCCAAAAACCTACAAAAAAGCCCCCAAACCCCACAAAATCTCCCCCCCAAAACAAAAACAAAAAACCAACCAAGCCACCAAAAAAAAAACAAACCAACAAAAAAAAGTTTTGGAAACAGTTAAAATCTTTTGTTAAGAATAAAAATGCGTTTGAAAGTTCACTTTCCACTGCTGCCACATGGCTTTTAAGATCCAATAAGAGGAGGGACCAGTGAAATAAGTCTGGAAACCTCTGAATCAACAGGGATTTAAGGCTTTCCAGCCCCATATTGCAGAGTCTAAAGCTAAGGTTCAATGAAGATAAAACCTCAGGGTTACCAGCCCCTTGTTTCTGCAGCAGAAACCTTGGGGATTATTTTTCACTCTGTGTGGTAAGGCTGTGCAGGAATCTGACGGAAAAACCCACAAGTAATTACAAGCATTTCAAGGTGTGGGAGCACCAGAACCCACTGAGTATCTTCTCAGGGTGTCTTATTTCCTTGTTCTTTAACAGTTACATTTTGGAGAACCATTTTAGTTCTCAGAAATGGAATTTTCCAGTAAAAATATTTTGTTGGAAAATCCCATGACCCTGATTTCTGCTGCCTTTATTAGATAGGTTCATTCTGAGACAGAGGACTTTGGGAAAAAATGGGTTGCAAATGTGGTGGACTTGCAGAGGGCAGAGGATTTACTACTCAGACATCTTGAGGTCGCACTATAATGGGTGCTGTCCTACAGGGTGCTATGACTACATCTTGTGTATTATACAGGTTTAGCCACATTTTTGTGAGCTATTATTAATGCTGAGTTGCAGCATACGCCTTTGGAAGCAGTACAGTCAATGCATACCTGCTTACAGTGAGAAACAAAAAAGCCTCAAATTTCCTCTTGGCTGGCTCCTTCCTCCTCCACCCAGCTCGGTCCGTGCCATTCAAAAACAGAAGTCGACATCAAGTAATTTTCTATTGTTGGAAAAACAGTCATAAGAAAACCCACATCCCTTGTTGTAAAGGCATTGGAAGGTTGTGGAACAGGTAAATTTGAGGACTGCTTCTTTTTAGATTGTTTGCAAATGTGTCATCTCCACTTTTTGCCCTCACCTACTATTATTTTAGCAGTGGTAACAGGAATGGGCACCTTAGCCACTTTCTAATCAAATTAACCATGCCTCCTCCCACTCAGATGGAAGTCTGGTTGGATTTTCCAGCTTGGATTTATGCCCTATGGACATGAGTTCACTGGCACTTTACCCACTCTCACAGCTTTAGTTGGCTTGTTGCTGAAGTGTGAATTCTGTGGTAGTTGTTGGTGATAGTTTTGCATGGCTGCACAAAGATGGGTTAACTACTGCACCAAAAAAACCCCGAGCTATTTAACTCAGCTGAGATGATCTGATTTATTATTAAATGCAAAATCAGAAGCAGAGAACAGGATAACTGAGATTGGCAGGTTAGCAAGGAGAATGTCTGAAGAACTTGGATTTGGCTCATTTTATTATCAGGTGAAGCCACATGGGTTTTGAAATATCCATAGAACAGGCAGGTGTCAAACTGCAGTTCTCTTCTGTACAGCAGAAACTTGGATGGTTCAGGAGCTCTGCTGGGATTTATCAGTACAGCTCCAGTTATTTTAGTGGTGATTTGATACATCACAATAACTAAGGGGTTCTTGCCTAAGGTATGTTTCATCTCACAGTCTTAATTGTGCAGATGGAAAAGATTATTTTCCGGGAAGTTTTTATAACCCAAAGTCTAATTTTGACTTTCCTCTTGTATAACCAATAAGAAAAGAAATCAGATTTTCTATTTAGGATGCTTGTATTTTAATAGCTTTTTATCTATTTTTGTACTAAAGTTGTGCTGATTTCCAGCTTCATTAATTAATTGGTGCCATGAGCATTGCATCTGTAAAAGATTAATTTTCTAATACTCCCTTTGGAAATGGCTCTTCTTAAACCACCAGGTATTTAAAGCCACCTTCCTGTCTGAGATGGATTCACTTTGGAAAAAATCCCTGCATAATTAAAAATTATTTTTGGATTTTTGATTTATTCACAACTTTCTAATATGCTTGCAACTCATTAGGATGCAAGACTTCATTTATTAGAATATTCTTGAGCAGGAACAGTTGCAGTAAGATTGACATCATTAAAGACAAAAGTAATCCTTGACCTACTGTCCACAGTGAAGAACTTTATTAACCAATTTTAATTTGAGGCAGAAACCTTAAAAAAAACCCACCAAAAACCAAAACACAACCTCAAAGTGAACATTACTATCTTTCTTTTGTCCCTTCTTTCCCAGTGGCTTTGCCACTAGGTTTTCTTTCCACATATCATGTAAGATTAAGCCACTTCAATTATCACTGGCTTCAATAAACTTTTCATGCATTATGTTAGCTGTGCATCCAATCTAAGCTGTGGCCTTACCTTTGGGACCATTGGTAATGTTGTGGTTGTCACTGAATCTGTGTTGGATTCATTGTGTAAATAAAGGATCTATTTTTAAAAGAAAGAGTAGCTGTTCTTTTAAGGCTCCCCTACTATTTCACATCAGTTAATCCTGTGGATCAAGGCACGTATAAAAGGTAAAAGCTGAAGGTGTGTTCTGCCCCCTCCCTTCCCTCTTTTCCTGGAGAAATGCTGGAGGTTTCAGAGCTGTCATGCACTTCATAAACCCTTTCCCACTTGTTACCTCCAGCACCAGGGTCCAGGCAGGTACAGAGCAGGAGGAAAAAATCTACAGGCTTCCTTGCTAATTGGCCCTGCAAAGGTTTATACCTTTAGAAATGTCCATTTTCTTCCAGGACAGGACCTGGTACAGGGCTAAATGCCAGTTTCCTGCTGCTTGTGCCATCAGTTTGTATGTTCCAGTTGTCTTAGAGGTGAAAAAGCCACGGGGTTACATTATCTCTGTACAGCACCTAAATCATCATTCTCCTCCAAAGAAACTCCTCAAATTCACATAGATTACCACTTAGCAACAAGGGTAAATCTTCAGGAGATCCACCCAAGCCTGTAGAGAATGTGTCCCTAATACACAGGATTGGGAAAGTCCACATCAAGTCATAGCTTCCAATCACCATCAGGAGTGCCCACAAGCCTGTGTGTGAAGTAGCAGCCCAGCACTCAGTGATGCTCTACCTTCCCTAGTGTGAGTATTTCCAGTGGACAAGTTACAGATTAGCCAGGCAGAGAGGCATTTCTCCAGTGGCCAGCCTTTCTCAGGGTGGTATTTCACAGGATCTCAGAATGGGTCAGGTTGGGAGAGACCACAGTGGATCATCTGGTCCAATCTCTGTGCTCAAGCACATTGCACAGAATTGCACCCACATGATTTGTGAATATCTCCAGTGAGGGAGACGCCACAGCCTCTCTGGGCACCCAGTTCCAGTGCTCAGTCACCTGCACAGTAAAGAAGTTCTTCCTCATGTTCAGGTGGAACTTCCTGAGTGTCATTTTCTGCCCATTGCCTCTTGTCTTATTGCTCAGCACTGCTGAGAAGAGCCTGGATCCATCTGCTTCAGATATTCATAGATACTATTGGCCTCCAGTTTTTTGTTTTTCTTAAGATGATGTAGGAATCCAGCTGAACAACTGCACACTGTGAACACTTCTTTACCAATACAAACATCAGCAGATTACTGAAAGTTGTGCATGAAAAATACAATTATAAATGAAATCCTACCCTGATTAATTTTTAAGGTCCAACTTCCACAGCAGTAGTTTTGGGATTCGTTATCACAAGGTGCTGGACATTTTGTTTATTGCTGTGACTGAAAAGATATTTAGCACCATAACAAACTAGGAAAAGTTAAAGCCCTTGAACTGAAATTGCACCTACTCTCATCAGGCCACTTATGAGGGTGAGAAGATAAAAGGTCCTGTCTTTTGATCCTGAAATATAGTCAGAGACCATTACAGCCTTATGAGTGTGCATCATCAGTGTATGATTTTCCTGTGGATTTCCTTTCAGCTAAGTACAAAAGCACCGAGGTTCAGGAAAGCTCTAAGAAAAGAGAAAAGGTAAAGGACAGAATGTTGTGATGGCATCTTCCTTCAAGCATGCAGTCTCTAAAAGGCCACGACATTTACACCCCTGTTGCATTCTGAACTTAATAGCCTCTGCTGTTGGAGCTCCCTGTGAGTGGAAAGATTTATTTATCCTGAGAAGCATTATACATTCAACACTTGCTGTAATTCTGTTTTGGATAGTGTGACTATTAGTATTTCAGCCTTACAAACAGCTGTATGGAGGTGATGAGATATATATGGGTGTATTGTTCTACATGTGTGCAGGGCAGTTGACAGCCCAGTCACCAGTCCCAAGGCCAGTGGGAAGGCAGGGGTGATCATGGAGGCACAGCCATCACGGCAGCACTTGGCATTGGATTTCAGCACAGTTGTGGCCAACAAGGGTCCCAGTCTGTTGCTGTTTGATAGAGATAACCGGGAGCAGAGGAAGGTTGCCCGGTTTTATCTCTGGAGATCATAGCTATTCAGAGCCTGGCACTCATTTCCCAGTACTAAGTTATCTGCAGCATGACTCCCTAGATGACACTGTGGATAAAAACACCCGAGCTCTGGGCAGCCAGGGCTGGCTGCGTCCATGCAGGTCACCCAGAGCTCAACTACAGCAGTGGCAGCAACAAGCACAGTGCAACCAGGCCAAGCAGCACACCCCGGCACCTCACTGCATCTGCAAGCACAGTGAGAGCAGGCAGAAGTGAAATCACCCCCACCATGGGCAGTGCTTGCTACAGCCAGGGAAAGCAAAGGGTAAACCTTTGTTGTTGCTGTTGCAAACAACAGCAATGCAAATTTTACTGTAAAACAACAATGATAACTGTATGACCTGGTCAAAACTGAATTCGAGTTTGCTTTCCCTCTCCTTCTCTGGTATCAGAATGGAATAATACACTTTCTGCCTGTGATAATGTTTCCTATGTTATTTTTTCCATACAATGATGCTCTAACATTCATTAATTTTCTTAAAGAATGGAATGTTTGCTTCCTTCCTGCACTTGGCATTAGTTAATGAAGTGCTAGCAAATGTTAACTGAATTCTCAAAGATCTGTTCTTTCTGTTTTTCTAATTAGGGTTTAATGCAGGCAACTGCATGTGGGGAAAATCTTATTCCTATATTGGAAACAAATGGAAGATTCAGCATCAAATAAATGTTAATTTAAAAACTGTTAGTTGCTAAAAATAGGAGTAATTACTGTTACATCAGAGTAAACTGGAAGAGCATAAAATTGATCTTGAGCATAAAATTTAGAAGTCAGTGGGGTAGCAACCTTCAAACTGTTCATTAAAGCATGTTTAAAACCCATATTAAACTAATGCAACACACCTCAGTTGAAAATTTGTGCATGTATTTACCGTGTTCCCATTCATTATCTTAGGGAAGCATGAAAATAAAACTAGAAAATACCAGCAAGCGTTATAAATATTTGATCAAGCCTGTTGATATGCTTTGCTGCTCCAGCTATATTTGATTAAATGTCACAAAAATATTAATTTTACATGGCTGTGATGATTTTATTGCTCAGAGGTGAAGGAGAACTACTCCTTTATCCAGTGCCAGGGAGTTATGAAAGCTATGAAAGCAAACGTGCAGTGCAGTCTCCCTCATTTTGCTGTACTTAGATCTATGTAGTCCCTTTGCACTTCCAGCAATGTCAGGAAGAAGCTTCCTCTTACCTTCAGTGAAGAAATGAATTGGACCCTAAACTTGCAGACTAGCAAGTCCTTATGCACACTGACAGGTTCATCAAGGAGCCAAATGTTTATCACAGTAGGAAATGCCAAGGAGAGGTCCAAGAACTGAGTCGGCAGTTGGGAATCCAGCTCTTGGCTAGAAAAATGACAGCCATGGACACTGGCTATGGGCATGTAGGACAGGTCCAGACATTACCAGAAGTAAGTCATAAGCAGTTATAACTTGCAGGTATTAAAGTTTCTGCTCTCCTCTTGTAGAGGAACTGATGTTTGGTTGTTTGTTTGGTTGGTTGTTAAATATGCCTCATTTGGATCTAGGATTTGAACCCCCTCAGGGTTGCAGGAGAGGTAAATCCTCAGACCTACCAGCAAAGCAGACAGAATGACAGCTGGCCTTGCAGCCTCAGTGATATGGGACTGTGTGGCACTGTCCAAACACAGGTGATCTATATGTGACTGTGAGCTGCTCCTTTTCCTTAGACTCTGTGTGGTAACAAAGAGTAGTGAGATATAGACAGGATTATTGTGTCTATAACTTACTGTTATGACCATATGTTTCCAAAAATACTGCATCATTGTGGGATTCCTGAGAGTGGAGAGGGTCACTATTACACGGGATGACCCAGAACTGGTATCTGAGCTACAGTATTGAATAATATAGACAATATTACCACTGTAGCTAGAAAATTAAAATTAAGACTTTACAGTTTTCTGGAGAATCCTACCAAATTCCACCTGCACAAAGGTACTGCCTGTGACAGAAACTATAGTAGCATTGCTCATGTCCAAAGGGAGGTGAAATCCTCTTTGTGATAAGCTTGTGTGTGCAGTTATGGGTGTATCTGTAATTATAGGCAACAAGAAACAGCATGGCTTGCTCAATAACACACCTCCTCCCATCGTGACAGACACAGACAGGAACATGCCACATGATGGAGTGGTCACACTCTTATTCCTCCTCTTTCTTTCAGAGCTATTGGCTCCCCTCTCTGATGTTAACTCATCTCCTCTGTTCAGTCTCTGTTTTGAGCTCTGCTGGCTGCTGAACAGCCCAGGACCTCCAGCAGCCAACATGTCTCTCAAGCCCTCATCTTAATTTAACATTGCTTCCTCTCTAGAGATAATCTATTTTGATCTACATTGTAAGGCTCAAACACTTATAAAAGTGTATCATCATAACAAAGATAAGTAGCAAAAGAGAAACAGAGTTTTTGTGAGCATCCTTGGGAAATGGTAAGATGCTTTCTGAAAAGAAAAAAAGCAAAACTTTTGAAAACAACATTGAAAAAGTACTGTGCAGTGGGAGGGTAGCAAAACACATCAGAAAGGATTTGGGAGAGGATAAATGGAGTTACGGAATGAGATCCTTAGATAGGGGATTTGTGTTTTGTGTTTAACTATTTTGGCCATTACTGCACATGATTTCAGTGTCAACACACCAGAAACCACAGGAGCATCAGCAACAACACTCTCAGCTCAGTTTACCAGGGTTAATACAGCTGGGAATTCCACTGTTTTCTTTACAGCTAATGTCACACAGCTTAAAACAAAAACAAAAAACCACCCAAATCAAAACCCCTTCATTTCCAGAAGTCGTAAATTGTTATTACCATGCTACAACCTGGTGTAAACAGGTTCCTGGCCCATGACTAAGGCTGGTCGGCTGCCCTGCAATGCAAACAGCAGCATGGATCTCTTCCAAAGGCGTTGTTGGATGCAGAAAAGGCTCTGCTTGCTTAGAGTTCCAGACTTCCAGTTTACAGTTTCTTGCTTGATTGAAAGCTCCAAATCTGGGGAATTTCTACAGAGAGCTTGAGTTGCTGCAAATCTGGAGCTTTTATAAAAGCTGCTCCGCTCAGGAAAGAGGAAGCCGCGGGATTACCGGGGACACCCAGGTCCGGGTTCACGTAAAGGGCACACCTCCAGCAAACCAAGGAATGTGTCTCCCGGGAGGTGCAAGCCTGTGTAAGTACCACCCAAGGCGAACAGAGCAGCACGGGCAGGACCGGCACTTTCTGCAGCAATGGCATTTCTCCTCTCTCCCCTGCGCCCCGCCCTGCCCCGCTCCCGGCGGGGGACGCGGGGACGGGCCGCGGGCACCAGAGGGCGGCACAGGACTTGTGCAGAAGCACATCAGCATCTTCCTCCGGCAGAGCGGGGGAAAACAGTCTTACAGCTATGCTGGTGAATTAGCTCTTTTCAGGTTAAAAGATAATTTTATGCTTATGTCATTCTCTCTTCCCTTTTTAGAGGGGAAAGAAAAAGGAAACAAAATCTGTAGCAGCATTTCCATAACCTTAGGAACGCTCAGAAGTGCTAGGACTCTGAGAGGGTTTTTTTTTTTTTTTTTTTTTTTTTTTTTTTTTTGTTTTGTTTTGTTTCGTTTTGTTTTCCTTTTCTTTTCTTTTCTTTTGGGCTTTTTGTTTTGTGGGGTTTTGGATGAGGGTTTTTTTTTGTTTGTTTGTTAGTTTGGTTTGGTTTAGTTTGTTTTTTGGTTTGTTTTTTTTTTTTTTCCCAGATGTTTCTGAGAATGATCATTTTGTTCGTGACTTTCTTTTAGTAACTTGAGGCCACTTTCACGGGCTTTGCTCTTGTGGTCTGACTGATCTCAGCTCTCTGATTTGTGAAGACTTCTATTGGCTGTGGATAGTCTGAGTATTTGGTGTTGCAGACGCACTTTCTTTCGAAGGCAGTTTAAGTGTGAAGGGCTCATGTGAATTACACTTCCTGCAGGTTTGTCACCAGAGTTGCTCCTGACTCATCCCTGAGTTACCCACCTGCAAAGCAGCACTCCTCTCCCACAACCAGCATATTCATGCACAAAATTACTCACGGATATCTGTCTACTGTTGTTCACACCCTCTCTTCAGTTCAAGTGTTGACTTTATTCAACAGATATTTCCTTTTGCATCCAAAGCGAGACTGGGCTGTTCTTTACTTGTAGTGCTAGAAAGTGAGCAGGGCTGAGCAGGAGCTTTATGCTGTTCTTTTCAGTCATCAAGCACTGTAAATGACCTATTAAAATCCCCACAATGCAGGCAGAAATGGAAGCCATGTATTTTCTGTTTAGAAAGATGCAATAGATATTGCTGGTATACACTGCAAAGATTCTATGACCAAGCACAGCATGCTTGCTCTATCAGTTCATCTAATGAAATTTTACTTCTCTCTACAAAGTCTGCTTTCCTGAGATTTACACTTCAGAATCTGATGGAAACCTGTAAACTTCGTGGCTACCTTGGGCAGTGTATCCATTTGACTGGATATCACTGGAAGTAATGCCTGAGCTTTGCTGTCTCCTCTGTGCCTCAAGTATCCAGACCATTATTTTTTAGCATGGACACTTGCTATAAGTACTAGTTGTCATTTCAATAAAATTCCATGATTCCATCATAAGAAAGGTATTTTTGGCCTCCAAGAAAGCAGTTTATACTGACTCACCAGTATGGCCTGCTAGCCAAGAATGGCTTTATTCCTCACCCTTTAGTTAAGGTACTAAGAAGGCAAGTAGCCAAAAGAAAGACAGGGAAAATATGGACTGATACAAACCTAGAAAGACAAGGTTGGCAGAAATCCACAGTATTTTTGGCTGTTAGAGGCTAGTGGTTTTCCTGGTTCACACTGTTTCAAAACCAGTCAGAACACCATGAGATTTATTTCATTTTAGGTTTTTTCTTAAATCTTCATGAGTTTGTAGTGCCATCACAGGAAATGCTACACTACAATTTCACACAGATTTCTTAATGTTTCTTTTTTTCTAAGTGACACACATTTCTGGTAATTTCCATCAGTTTTCCAGAGTACTGGAAACATAGGCAGCAGCTTTCTGAAGAAGAGTAGTTTCTGGAAAGTTATCCCCTCCAGAAAAAAAGACAAAAAAAAGACAAAAAAAAAAAAGACAAAAAAAAAAAAAAGACAAAAAAAAAAAAAAAAAGAAAAGAAAAAAGAGACATCCTTTTCTTTAGCCATTTAACTGAATGTAAATTGAGCCAGAAGACCACTCCTAGATTGTCACCAAATGAAATAATACAACAAGAAAAGAAAGTGGTGCTTGTAGCCTGTGCCTCAATACAATTCTGCCATTATGTAGAAACTGTATCTTGAATTTTAAATGTTCCCAACTTCTATTAAGGTGATAGACTTTCATTTATACTGGAAATATAAAATAAAATCACAGCCTCTCTAGGGCAAAGGAGAAGAACTGGTGGGAAGAAAGCTTTGTGTTTGGGAGCAGGGCCTTAGCCCTCTAAAGCATCATTCCTTGGATCAGACTTGAAATATGAATCTCTTTAGTAGGCCTTAGAAATTAGGACAAATGAGTTTCATATAGTTTTACATCAATTTCTTCATATTACTGAAAGGTCTTCAAACTGGGGCAGAGTCAGATAAAATATCTCTCTCCTCTGAGATGGCTAATAATAGTGGTTTAAGGGATTTGTTTCTGAACCTCACTCCCAGTCACCAGAAAAAGCATTCTTTAAATATAATCTATTTGCTCATTCTCAGCTAAATGTATGACTGTACTAAAAGTGTTTTCCTCCCTTCCATATGCTCAAAAACCCCATGTTGCCGTTTCAGAATGGAAAGTTTTATTTGGTTGATCATACCATCTTATATCAATCATAAGGTCATTTCCTTTCAGCAAAAACCCCCTAGAATTACATCTGGAACCCCACTCATCTTTGGGACAATTTTTTTTTTCTTTTGAGCTATTTATTTTTCAAGACATTTCCCCAGGTTGCATTTTTGCAAATGATAAAATAAACAAAAAATACAGTGTGTGGGCAGGTATGGTCCTCCACCTGCATTTTAAGGTGGAATAAGTCACAAATCTGTCTTCTGTGTAAAGGAAGATTTTTTTTTTTTTGCACTACCAGAAAACAGCACTGTTGATTGTTTTAAAAGTAGTTTGTGCCATTTTGAAACAGAAAGGCCTGGCTTCTCAGGCAGTCAGCATCATAGAAGTTTTTGCTATGACTCTACCAAGTTTTTGAGTTCATGCTCAATTTATGTTGTTGCATTAATCCTTTTCAAGTTGTCCTCAGAAGTGACCCAGGCAATGCTTTCCAGTGTTTAGATCCCTGGTGTCACTTTCTAAGCCTAAACTCTCACATTGTCCCTGAAATACAATCTGGAGGAGTGGCTTTAAGATACTGAAAAAACATGTCCCATAGAAAACTTCTTACACAGTTGGGCTGACAGTGATTTTTATTTCCTGCATTTCATTTCTCTCCTGGAATGTGTGGAGTTACAGAGCAGTTTTGTCGGATGCAAAAAAAATGGTTCAATATACCAAATCCTCTTTCCACTGGAAATATAAAGGCAATAAAATGATGGTTCCTAATGAATTTTTTAAACTAGCCCTTAAGCTTACAAGTGCTTAGATGTGTTTTAAATTCATGCATATGAATGGTCCTCTTCTGTTTCCATGGAACTCTTTATGGGCACAGAATAAAGCACCTGGACATGTGCAGTTTAGAGTCCCTAAGTACATAATCTGATTTTTTTAGTACCCTTCTCAATACAAAGATAGTAGTTTTGTCACTAGGAGGGCTTCTTATTCCCACCCTCTACTAGAATAGAAATAAATAAGATTTAAAAGAGACTAAAATGGTTATTGATTTTTAATATATAACAAGGTCTGCCTGACTGAAAATTTTAATGAAAATCAATCTTCACGTTTTATATCCTTGGCAAAATATTATTTTCAGCATGAAATATTGTATTGAAACAAGTTGTCTTTGTTACACAAAGTACACAAAAGACATTTCAGAAGTATCTACCTTCATATGAAAATGGCATAAGATTTGCTCCAGGGTTATATGGATTACCACTGTCAATTTCTTCAAATAATTCTTTAACAAAACTTGCCAAACTCTTTATAATAAGTCCATCAAAAAATAGAGCTATAATATTTTACTTAAGACTCTTTTTCTAGGTCTTAACTATAAAAAGTAAATAACTAGTTCTGGACATTTGCATGCTTTTGATGTGAAAATCTGTGCTAATTCCATTAATATTTAGGCACTTGGTACTGAGGGTATCAACCAAACTTTGGCATGAAGTTTGATATTATAAAGGTAACGGCAGTAGCATTTTACAGTTGGTCTCTTACAAAATAGTTTATGTGCTAAAATACTTCTATTTGGTATGGACTACAAATCTTATTTAATTCTACATTAAGTTATGAACATTATGAAAGTGAGTTGTTTGAAACTGCATGCTTTTAAAAATACTAGCTTGTGCCTTTAAAAATACTAGATTTTCATGAGTGTATGTCTAAAGGTGTAACACACACCTCTTCCGTGGTGGAAATTATCTCAGCATGTGGAAGAGACACTAAGATATTTAACTGCAAGGGATACCTGGATAGACCTGTGAAGCTCCTAAAAGGCATGCACAGGTTACAGATGAAAGGATGCATTGCCCTCTCTGCCACAAATCTCCAAAGACTCCCAGACAAATGTGACTTGCAGGAAATGCCAATGTTATTGTTAGGACTCATCACATAAATAAGCACGGGGAGATCACAAGCTCTTCAGCATTTGCTTCAGGCCTGCTATATCTCTTCAATTTCTTTGAGCTGCACTTCCCAAATGTCACAATAGATGGGAGAAAAGATTTTAATAGATTTATGGTCTATAACCCTAATGCTGGTTGTCAGCACAGTTGCCAAGGTTGAATTTATTGAACATGCTAAAGCAAAGAAACTCTTGCATGCAACAGTTGTCTTGGTCTTGACAGGGGGAAATCAGCCAGAACTGCACCCTCTCACATATAATATTGATATATTTCCATACTACTTTTATCTACTTTTTTATCTTTTACTTTCTACCTTTACACACATGTTTTCAAGGTGAGGTTATACACACACCAGATGATATGAATAGCAACACAGGACAAGTTAAATTCAGGTACAGTAAAAATATTCCCCCTTAATTGCTTCTTTGGTGTCATTATAATCAATGTAAACTGTTCCATTAACAAGCTACCAGAGAGCTTATAAAAAGCTTGTGCTAAACCAGGGATTGAAGGGCAGCTTAAACTCTGAGCTCTATTGCTGTGACAGGATGAGCTTGGGCAATGCTGCACAGCAGTCACCCACGCCAAGGGGCAAACCCTGTGCTCTCATCCTCTGTTCACTCCTGAGAGTAAGCCAGTTCATTCAAGCTGTAGACAGGAGAAAGGCTGGCTGGATTGGGGTACTAATAGCTTTTAAATACCAGAGGTTTTTTCTGGTTTCGTATCAGCAAACGATGCCAAAATTTCTGGGGAAAGAAAGCTGCTGTTTGTTTTACTTATTCTGAGAAATAAATCATTGTTTAAGTTTGTCTCTACAGACATTTGCAGCAGAGCGGCAACCAAGTTCATTCTTCTCATCTCTTTAGAAATATGTATATGTGATGCAGGAGAGGGGAAATGGGAAAAATAATAGGTTACCCTTTTGATCATTATTTTGAAGTTTCCTTTCACTTTTTCAAATATGCAAAGAAAATCTCTTGAAGTTGTGTGACTTATTTTTGCATATTTACACTCAGAAGCTTCTTATAGCAATACATAGTCCCTTGAACTCACAAACCTTTTAGCAGTCTATCTGAATTACTTTTTCACTTCATGCAAATTGTGACTGAAATTAGAAATGACCTTCAGAGACAGCACTGCAGATGATAGGAAGAACATTTGCAATATTGTCTCTGGGTTTATATTTCCAAGGGACCTTATAAAATTCTTCACTTCCTTGCCTGTGCTGTTTTGGTGGCCAGCAAAGCAGAGGTCATTATGTTTGTTTTACCTCTCTAATGACTATTCTTTGCCAGACATGTTTCTGTAAGATACATCACAGTTCTTTAAAAACAAATTGTGTCACATAATAAAAAAAATAGTTTAAAAGCATTGTGTCAAAGGCTATTTCTGTTCCCAGCTGTTAAAATCACAGCACAACTTTGCTATTTTCTTTGCCTTTAGAAAGCTGCTGATCTTATATTAAATTGGAACAAATGATGAAATACAGTGAAATCAATAGTAACAGTGTTAAAATAAATATTGTGCAGAAACATAAATGTTACTATTTATGAATCAGGAAAGGTCACAGGCTACAGAAAATAATGAGCGCATTTATCTGAACTACTGTATCAGAGTCAAACTGAAAGCCCTCTGATCTGAGTCACCCCTTTGCAAATGCTTCTCTCTTCTATTGCTTATAATGGAAACAACTTGTGTAGCCTTTGCCTTTGTTGTCACTGAGGCATAGCTGTAGGACCCCATCATATAGCCCTCACTTCCCTTTAATTCAAGTGGAGCTTGTTCGATGATAAAACTATTGCAGCAGGGAACTATATTTAAAACACAGTGACTCATTCATCTTATGCCCTTTTTTGGAATCATTAGTGGGTCATATAACTGTATATATTTCATTCAAATTTCCATTTATATTCCCTACATATAATTGCAGCTATTTTGCTCCAAATAATTCTCTGACCAGAACAGCAGCCTCTAACCCACTGTAAACAACCACTGCCACCTTCCCTCCCCTTCCCCTCCCCACCCCCACCCCTTTATTTTGTGATCTGTTCTTTGACAATTTTTTAACAGAGACTAATCTGAAATTTCCAGATAGCAGCATAGCAGGTTACAGCAGTGTTTGGTGTGGGCTATTCACTCATAAAGAAAGGTTTGGAGGAGAAGCATCAGGAATCATTTGATAAAGGCAAAATACCCTACTCTTATCAGCTTAATTTGTTTCTTTCCATACTTATAATAGTCTTTCAGCAACTAGAAAATTTCCAAAATCCTTTTGCTTTGCCATTTCCATCCAGTAAAGAAATTACTATATTTTTTTCTTTTCCTTTTTGAATAGATATAAAAACTTAAGCTTTGTTTCAATAACAAACACATCAGTTTATACAGAATCTTATCATGCCAAAACATCTTTATGGACAAGCATCAGCAATGAGATCAGCTCTGCTTTGAAAACACTTTCTGTTAGCTATCAGGCTTTACAGAGATATAGTGCTGCCAGAGGAAATGTTGGTGATTATGTCATATTGTAATTCAAGAATTATAAAAATTCCACATGGAGTGGAAGGCAGGAAAGGAAGATCATGTGACGGTGCTATATATTTGTTTATTTATAGGGATGGTAGTCAACCAAGGATACACAAACTCTTCACATCAGCAAACTAGCTCCACACAGGATCCACATGCATCTGAGCATCAAAGACTGCAGATCCTAGTGGAACTAGTTGCCTAGTGGCATCCAAAATCCTTGTTTTGTTCCTACCTTTCCTAATAAAATGGCAAAACACCTATATGTGACCCTTTAAAAATCAGCATGTCCTCCTCCACCATCCTGAGGATTTCAGAGCCATTAGATGCCACTATCACCACATGTCTAATCTAGAAATGCTGGCATTAAATTTTTGCTAGGAAAGTCTGAGATAATGATTAGACTCCTTTCTCTAACTAAAGCAATTCTAAAGGCTGCTTAGCCACCTGGTCACTCTGGGCAAAGCATGTCTCACTCTGCTTGGAATAATTAGAGATGAGAGCACTTGACTGCAGTGCTGGGACCTGGATAATAAATTTTGTTCCTATTTACTCTGGACAGGAATGAGTATCTAAGTTCCTAAGGTAGCACCTAAGAGACTGTTTTCCTATTTTTTCCTTGCAAGGACATCAGCTTCACTGCAAATTCCTTCGCAAGGTGATTCAGGGAGAAGAAAACTAAACACAGTTGTCTGGACAGCTTTGTGCTGCCTTGAAATCTAACTTTTGAGAAGTCATGTTGAACGTAAGAAATGGTTTTGTAACAAAGAGGAAGAAAATCAGGAGGTTGTCTCTTCTCAAAAGTGGCAAATATTTTAACACAGTTCAGTAACATCCAAAAAGATAGCTTTTTGACAAGGAACACATAATATTCCAATATTAAAAGGGATATGTAATTGAGGACTTTACCAGGAGGTCAGAATTATAAATCTGAATTATTTTAACACCTTTCAGTTGATCTCTTCCAATTCTTCTCTATGTGTGTAATCCACAGAATGATGACAGTCTTTCCAGAGCATCAGCTTATTTCTCATGAGAGTTAGTTCGTAAGTACAAACAGCATGAAAAGTCAGGTACAACATAGGTACTTAAAAAGTCCAGAGTGGGATTTGGACTAAATCTAAAACTCCTCCATTACAACCCTTAATGTTTACCAGACAACAAACTATAGACTTTGGAGCTGCACCTGGGGTTGGCAATGCATGGTCTGTGTCCCTTGAGTTCCACTCCTGCCCACACTCACATTTGCAGTAACAGGGCTGTGAAACCACAGCTTGGAGAATACCTGGTCCTGACTAGAATCCAGAAATCAGGGACATAAATCCTACCTACACTTGTGGAAAGAGATCCCAAGTGAACAGAAGTGCCTCTCTGGAGCACCTGAGGCAGAGATGTGAGGTTTAACAAGGTACCTGTGTAGGGAGCACTTCCAACCCTCACACTGGCATCTCTGCTGAAGACAGTGACCAAGCACTCCTGATTCAGTGTGTTGGCAGTTCTCCAACACAACATGGGCTGGAAAACTTTCCCTATGTACCCTGTTGAAGCAGCCCCAGAGCTGAATCCCTGTATTATTTTACTCTGGAGCCGGGCATCAGTACATTCAATGCTACAACATTCAGCTTTTAAGTTCTTTCATACACTCTGCTTTTTTGGGCCTGTCACAACAAACAGGGTCAGACATATCTGAGACATGTTTGGAGGGCTCATAGGAGGATAACCTCTCCAGCTGTTTTATATCCTAAATACCTGGAGCCAAATACCTCATAGTTACTGAAAGTTACTGAAAGTTCATAGTTAAATTTAGATCTTCTTCTCATTTCTCCAGAAAAGGAACTCATTATTTTTTTTCACTGTACAGGTTTTAAAAACATCAGCCTGCAAAATCAATTAGTCCAGTCAAGCTTTTGACTTCCCTAGACTCCAGACCTAATTCTTTATGTCTTCTCCCCTTAGGTACATTATAACCCCATGTGCTATTGGACTGAATTGTGCTGAATACAAAAATGTTGAGGCATTTGCACATTTCATTAAGAACCTCTTAATAGAAGTATAGTTAAGGTTTTATTTTTTGCATTGATTGTAACCTTTAGAAAAAAAAAAAAAAAGCTGCTCTATTACTCATCTCCTGAAACATAGTTTCCTTGTCATGGGGTGGAGAGTGGGTGGGAAGAGAGACCTGTTTTTTTGGTGGCTTTTTTTTCCCCTATTTTTGAGTGTTAATGAACACCATTGCATGATAACACAGGCAAAAGGGAAGGCTTTTTGTTCCATTCTCATAGGACACCAAGTGGTGCAGAAGCACTACTGTCACTAATTGGCCTGTGTGCCATCTGTTGGAAGGTGCTTTTGATTTTTCTCAATGGTCACAGCAGTATCACAAGCAGGAACAGTTGCCCAGCTAAACACCCTGGGTAGGAATTGTTCACAAATAATTTGCAAGTGTAGAGTTCTGCTTTTTAAAACAGAAGTCTGATTGCAATAGGAGTGTATATAACAATGAATTAGGAGACTGATCCAGCCCCTCTTAAGTAGAGTGATTTTATAGGGTATCAGGCAGTGGTAAGACACAGGATGACAACCAAATTTGGCATACCCTGCAATGTAAATCAGAAGAGCAGAAAAGGCTTTGGGTTTTTGTTTTCTTTTTTTTCCTTTAGGGGACCTCTCAAGTCTCATCTTTAAGGCTTGTTGGTTGTCTGCTAAATTCAGAACAGTACTTCTCAAGGAACCAGGACAGTGACATGTTAGGTTTAAAGACTTTCATTCTACCTTGTGTATATACATGTGAATCAGGAAAAGAAAAAAAGAAAAGGCACTTACTGAATATGAGACTAAAAATAATGTATTGCAGCATATGATATTCTGAGTTGACTTAAATATCACACTTTTCAAGAGTGTATATAGTGCTATTTTACTTATTTTGGCCTGCAGCACAGTGTCTGTACTAAAGCTTGTATGCTCGTCCCTCACTTTAAAGCTGACACAACCAGTACAAAATTAAAATGGACAGCCTGATCAACAACATTCCCCACCCACATCATGCAAATCAATCAACCAGAACGACAAGAAAAGTGCCCAACACTCCCTAAAGGCTCAATTCCATATCTTTTAAGCTTCAATTAAAGCAGCTTTCTTCAATGCTCCATCTCGAATTCAAATGATGCAGAACTTAAAATGGACTCCTGTTTTACTTCAGGGAGTGGTAATTCTGAAAGGAACGAAATATGTTTTACAGGATATTAGCATAGAACCATGTTGCTTCTCTTGTGCAGCTGTATTAAGTACATATATTGGGTTTATTTAAATGAGTTTCATTTAAATATGCTTTTAATAAATATGCATGGTTAATTGCTAAATGTAAAACATTTGCAAATTTTAGACAAAACAAAAATTATTTGACACTTCTTTCCTATGAATCATACTTTTTGAGATTAAAAAAGATATGTCCTGGAGTGGAGAAATAACTGTTAAAGATGAATGAAAAAAAAAAAAAAGTGCATTCCAGCAATATGTCTCCCTCTTCCATAATTTACAATAGTTATATATTACTGATAAGAGGAAACCTTGGAGTGGCCATAAGGAGCAGTAAAGGAAGACTATGCCAAAATGATAATTTGAGATGAATGCTTGTCACTAACAGAAGGGCCAATATTCATGTAAATACATATTCAGTGTACTACTGATCAGATAATCAAAGTAGATATAAAAATGATTTTTTTTTTAATACATGTATATGCAAAGTAATTTCCCAGCTACATGTTTTAATGTACTGAAGTGTAAATGGCTGAGTTGCTTGATTGTACTTTCACTCTTTCCCTTAGAAATACTTTTATTAGTCTGGTACAACTTTTACTGTTTAGGTGTAAGTGCAACATTGTAGGCACATCCCCAGAGTCAATATTTTCCAGCACACTTCCACTCTGTTTAACCAATATTTCATGATACACATTTCATGAATCAGCACGTGACTTGCTTCATACATGCTTGTAAGTAAATGTAAGCACTTTCAGAAACATCAGCCAAAGTGTGGGAGGAGGACAATGTCCACGAAGACTGTGCAAGCACATAAACTACTTTGGCCAGACAATTTACTGTCTAACTGCTGGGAACATTCACTGTCTGTGTGTATTCACACTCCCAGTCTGTATTCACTTAAACTGGTGTTTTGTGATAATGTGAACATACTTTAAACCACTTAGGGCTTTTTGTTTTGTTTTGTTTTGGTTGGGTTTTTTTGTTGGTTTTTTTTTTTTTTTTTTAAAGTTCACAGTTGGTTTATGTTTTGAAATATCTTGTGAACTTGAGATAAGGACAGCGGTCAGAACTTTAGCATCTCTGGAATTGGAGAGAATTTTATTCTGTGCTTGCATATGCAGATCTATCTATAAGGCTGAGTGACCACTGCTCAGATTGCCAAATATTTTTCTTATAGAGATCCTGCTTCTGTTACAATTGTGCCAGAATGTAATTATTTGGGATGTAATTATTTGGGATGAAGTTTCCCATCATGAGTTTCTGCCTCTGGCTGAACTCATCACAATTTTGCCTTTTTAAAAAGAATTAAGATAAGGAATTGCTAATTAAGAACAACCACACAAACTCCCTATTTGTAACAATCTTTTGAGATGCTTTAGCAGGTCCATGATTCTGACAGCAAGGAGTCTTTTGTTGACATGAAGGAATTCCTCCCAAATCTGGCTGAATAAGTTCTGAAAATCTGTATGTGCTTGTGTACACACATATTTTATGGAATCATAGAAGGGTTTGGGTTGGAAGGGACCATTGGTTGGTGGTTCCAACCACCCTGACATGGGCAGGGACATCTTCCACTGGACCAGTGTCTTGGGTTATGTTCCAAACCAAGACAGCCAGGTGGCTGAGAGATCCATCCACCCTGCCCTTTAACACTTCTTGGAACAGAACATCGACAGCTTTTTACAGTTGCACACTTTTCCTCAAATCACTACTGGCTAACCTAACTGCAGAATTTATCTATATTAAAAGTAACACTACTCACAGGTTTTTTTTTTCCTCATCTGGTTTTAGTCAGTACCTGATCCCTGGCTAGGCAGCTGCACAAAGTGCTCTCAGAGATGCTCGTTATTGTGACAGCACTTCTGGATGCTGAGGAACTTACTCCAGCTGGACTTCTTCTTTCTGATCAGTAACTGAGCTTTGGTGGGGTTTTTTGTGTGGTTTTTTGTTTGTTTGTTTGTTTGTTTGTTTTTGTTTTGTCTTGTTTTGTTTTGTTTTGTTTTGTTTTGTTTTCTGAGGAAACTGAGCAGAGGTTCAGGTTGTGATTTCTCTTTATTTAAAGAAATGCTCAGAGATGTGAATAAAAACACTCAGGAATTGAGTTGAAAAAGCTGTGTCCTAGATATCTTCAGCTGGATACTCAAGAGGATGAGAGCAGATCTGTAGGGGTTAACATGTTCAGTAAAGGGTGAAGCAGCTGCTGAAACACGCAGTGAATGGAAGATGATCCTGCAGAAAGAGGGTTGTTTGTGTAATTATGGAAAATGATAATGCTTTAGCCACAAAAGGTGAAAATAACAGACACAACCTTTATCCTGTTGTTTTTCTGGGGTTTGGTTGTTTGGGGTTTTTTTTCGGAGAGGAGCAGTGGTTTTTCTTTTTAACTTGAGGTTGTTATTCTCATGAAATTAGTATCTTGTCCACATCTTTGATCATGTGATAGGAAAAAATACACTTAATTAATTAATACTTATCTAATCTAGCACAACTTTAACAAGTAGGTGATGAGTAGAGGATTCACACACAGAAGTGTTTGCTATAAGCTGATATTACATTTATAGGGACAAATTATCTCTTGGTGAGAGAGAGTGCTTCTATGGTATCCTGTGTGTGGCAATCCTAGGTATTAAATTCTTTTTTTCTCTTCCATGCTCTTAACCAATCAAGGAATTTGGGAAAGTGCTTTCCAAGAACAAGTGCTCCAAGAATTTTGGAGCTGAAAGTAATTGTGTGCAATAGAAAATTATTTCCCGTTAAATCTGCAACTCCCAATCAGAAGTGGGGATACTCCTCTTCACTGGCATGACTGATAGCACTTGATAAAAGATGTAGTAGTTTTAACTCAGGAGAAGACTGGGATTACATATTTCCTTCAAGGCCCAGCAGTAGAATTTCTGATGTTTGTAATGAGAGTTGTCTGCTGCACAGATTTGGACCTGAGTCCAGGAACTGTACCACTAAATCAAAAGCCTGATACACTCGTATTTCATCTCTTAAGTCACCAGGCCCTGGCTGTGATTAATTGGAATGGATAGGCTCTCATGCCTCCGAATTAATGCTCTTACAGTATTACATGGGGCTATGTGAAGGGCAAGATGCAGTAACCTTCAATATGGGGAGCAGCAGCTTGCCCCTTGGTGGTGTGTTCACTTTGTGTGTTTGTTACGTGGCACCATTTCCCTGCATTCTCTCTAAAGGAAAAGATGATTATTGCTTGCAAAGTACTTTGGGAAATGCCAAGTATCAGTTCAAGGAAAATTTAACTTCTTTTCATGGGACACAAAGTGTTAGATGGGTTTAATCCTTACTTATTAAGTAGGAGAGGTTCTGGTGGAAACACACTGACCTAATGGGCTGGTTTGGGATGGCAATGCCAATGCTTTTCAACACTCTTATTTTTCCAGAGTTAAATAAGCTCACATTCTGGAGTAATGTTATAGAATTAACAAGTGAACTGATTCTCACTTTGAGTCTCAGAAAGAGTTAAGTAGGATGAAGCCTGTCAATATTCCATTAGGATTTAAACGCATGGAAGATTAAGTTCATGTACCTTTAATAAACGATGGGAGATTAGATTATTAGATGGCTTCCTGAAATATTTGGGACAGATCACTTTTCAGGGTAGATATTAGTGAACACGAGCATAAGACAGAACCATTCAGAGGGGCCCGTAGGGAATCAGCAAAATCCTATGAATCAGCTGTGCTGAGCAGCAGTGGGCTCTGTACCTGCTGGGAACACGTGTGACATAGCTGCGCTCCTCCCAGTGCTCAAATTCAGACAGGCAGCACTGTGTACTCAAACGTGGCTCCCATTCTTGCTCCCATCTAAACTGGCTCAAATTGGCTCGCATTCTTCTGCCTTCACCGGAGCTGCTGCCTTGAAGTTACTTTCCCCAAACTAGCCAGGATCTCCCAAGAAACGGCTCACTAGAACAGCAGCACAAATAAGAACATGGCAAGAGCTAAATTGCATTTTGGAATGCCCCATCTCCAGAGCAGACATATTTAAAGTGCGTACCGCAGCACAGAGGTCCCTGAACTAAGCTTGGAAAGGCAATTGGGAATTTGAAATAACATAGCCATGTCAAGGAATTATCTGATATGCTTTTCTTGGGCTTGTCTCTGGGGCTTTTCTTCTGGATCTAGGTCTCTTGCAGGGAGCTTCTGGCACACAGGTTCACTCTCTCCCCGCTCCCATCCCTGCATTTGGGTTAACAGAGATGGCTGAAGGCAGAGGCCAAAACAGATCAGGAGAACACCATCCAAGTTTCACACATTTTCGGAGGGTTTTTCTGAATACTTTAACCGGAATGTTTCATTAGCACAACAGCGCCACATGGGCACAAGGACCAGACACCTAGAAACTTCTTTGAAACTGGAGAAAACATGCCAGGGGATTGTTTGGCCATTGAGGTATTCTGCTTCGCTTAATTAGCGCTGCAGAAAGGCTCAGGCAATTAGCACGGGTGTAGAGTTGCTCTGACACAGTTACTCCGCTTGCAGGACCTGAGCTAATCCCCGGCGGGGAGCGGGGAGGCGAGGGAAGCAGGAGGCAGACACGCATCCCCACGCCTCGGGCAGCTCGCCACGCCTCGCCGGCGGCCAGACGTGCCCTCCTCCCGCGGGGGGAGGCGATGGGGCGGGCTGCGCTGCCAGCTGCGGCGACACTTCGCACCTCCTGCGCCGGCCCCGTTACTGCCACGGGCACGAGGGACACCCGGTTCCTCGTCCCCTGGCCCGGTCGGCCAGCCGGCGGTGTGCCAAGCCCGTGTCAGCCTCTGGAGCCGGCCACCTACCGCTCCTGGTGCCGCGCTGCCAGCGGGCACGGCCCGGGAGCAGCTGTGGGCAGGGAGGGCCCCGGGCGGGACCGCGGCCGTGCGGGAACAGGTGGCGGCGGGGCAGTCCCCGCCAGGGCTGCTGCGGGGCGGGAAGGGAGGCGAGGGAACAGCCCCAGCCCCGCCACCCGCGGTGGCACCGCTCCCGTTCCCCCCGCGGGACCGGCGCACAGCGCCGAAGGGCTCCGAGCGGAGCCGAGGCGGGGGCAGCAGCGGCGGGGCGGGCGGGCGGACCTGGGCCGGGCCCGTCCGCTCGCTCCCTCCGCTAGGGGGCGAGCGCGGGCGGCGGGCTCCCCTCAGCGCCCCGCCCCGCCGCACCCTGCCCGCCCAGCCCAGCGCAGGAGCCGGAGCCGGCGGCGGGATCGGGATCGGCTCCGTGATCCCGCGCTCCGCACCTGCTCTGCTCGGTCCGCACGGTGGCGGCGGCCGCGACGGCCGTGACGGCCTTCTGCGCCCCCTGGGGGAGCGGGGCGGCGGCGGCGGCGCGGGGCGGCGCGGCAGGTACCGGGCAGGCGGCGGGAGCGGCGCGGGGCGCGGGGAAAGTTGGCGCCGCCGGGGCGCCTCCGGGAGGCGGGGGCGGTGGTGCCGCCGGGGCCGCCCCCGCGCCTCCCTCCTCCTCCTTCCCCTCCCGCACCTCGGCCGGGCGGCGGAGTGCCCGGGCGGGCGGCTGGCCCCGCGCCGGTGCCTGGCTGTCCGCCGGCCCCGCGGGAGAGCGGGGGCGAGCGCTGCTCCCGGCGGCCGGCGCGGGGAAAGCGAGCGGGAAGGTGAGCGGCCGTGCCGGGCTGGGTGTCAGCCCGCCGCCCGCCGAGCTCTGCCGTGCCCTCGGGGGACGGCGCTGCTCCGCTCCGCCTTGTCCCTCCGTTGTCTGTCGGGCTCCGCGCCTTGTGTGTTGAGCGCCGGGGACCGGGGGAGGGCACGGGGAAGGTCCCGTCCCGTCCCCGGGCTCCCCTGCGCTCGCCTTTGCTGCCTGTTAATATAGGGCGAGTTTGGCTTCTTCTGTATTCCTGGGGTTTTCTCCCTAAATCGTTGGCAGAGCACCCGGCTTCAGAGTATTCTCGAGCCCTAAGTGCCTCGGGCGTGTTTAGGAGAGAGAGGGGCGCTGCGGGCGCGGAGCGGCCCTGCCCCTGCCCGTGCCCCTGCCCGGCTGGGTCTGCCGAGGCATCCGAACCGCAAAGCCCAGATACATAGTACCACAGAGTAGTTACCAGCCTCACCACGAAGGCTGCCGGGGCTCCACAGTGGTTACTTTTCAGCATTTTGGGTGCTGGCTTGCCCTGTGGAGATGACAAGAATATCCAATGTATCTGTAATATATCTAAGATATATATAATATATCCATATATGTCAAGTGTGACAACTGTTTGCCTCATTGGTGTTACGGAACAGATGCAACAGCAGTAAAATAGGAAACTTCTTTTAATATAAAATTCTCATTCATCTTGCAGCACTTCTCGTTTCCTCTCTTGACTGAACTTATCCAAAGTAATTAGTCAGTCTCTCCTTATGTTGCTCCTTGCTTTCCTTACTTTCAAAGATACAGTTGGGATTTTTTTGTCTTCCCTGCTAGGATGGTTGCTTCCCTTGTGGCACTCTTCAGCCTGTCACACAGATTGCTAGTGCTCTAATGCCTATGTAACCAAAAGCAGAACAAGTTAGTTTTTTAATGCTATTAAATATTGGTACTGCTACTCAGTTCATCACAAACTGTCTTTATAGTAGAAATACATATACTACTGAAGTATTAGTTTTGCACAGTGTTGCACTGAAAGATTATATATAAAAAGTGAATGCAGATGTGTAGAATGCTTACTTAGCTTTGGAGGGCAGTTGCACTTTCCCTTTTTTTAAAACAATTTTTTTCTGAAACTAGTTGTACAAGAACTTCTCCCTATTACCTGAGCAGGTTTGGTCATAAGGGAAACAGTCAACAAATAGAACTGTGAGGAAGAGGGGTCTGCTCAGCTACCATATCTAGAAAGGCTTGCTCACTAATGCAATACAAGTGCTAAATTTTTATGATGGTGACATTCTCTGGCATTGTCCTGTGGCAAAAATGTTTTGATAGGTTGGGGTGACAAATACCTGAAACATTTTTGTTTTCTCGTTCATAAGAAAAAATGTAATGCTCTGCATAGTTCAAAGTACACTTAACAGAACAGCTCATTTGAAGGACCAACTTGTGATGATAAGATTCATTTTGTTTCATTAAACACTCTGATATTGCTGGCAGTGGATTCCTGGAGGAACTCTTAACACTTGTTATCTCTCTCTGTCTGACTTAATAAGCATTTCTAATGCTTCCATTATCAACTTTTTGCATAATCTAAGACCGGGACAGTTCATTATTTTAGGACATGAATTTGGGTAATATCACAGTGACATGTTGTACCTTACAATATTTAACTCTTTACCCTCATGCTTCCAAAATACTTTCAGTACAAAGTAAGACACTGATAAAACTATAAAGTGATATGCTATTAAATTGCAAAGCTCCATAACTGCTTATCAGTTAATCATTTTGTATTATTGCTGTAATGTCCTTAAAGCGGTAGACAGAAGCAACAAAAAAGTACTAACAAAAAAGTTGGTGGTAGTATCATCTCTTCTTGAGCATGTTCATGACTTACCACGTGATAAATCATGTTTTCATCCAATCCAGGAGTCTAAAATATCAGCTGATTTCTAAAGATCTTGGGTGGACTGTTTTTTTAGTAGTCAGTGTTATAGCAGAGAAGGTTGTATAGCATACTTTTCTAAGCTGTGACCTACTTTTTATACTGATGGGTAAATGATAGCTTTACATAGACACTGTAAGAGTAACCTTACACAGGTATAACACCAGAAGTCTTGTGCACAGACGTTATTAATGTTAAATTCTCCAAGGTGGACTAAATGCCCATACAGTGAGCAGTTCTTCTGTTTTGTCACTTCATTCATAAATAGTATTTGCCATCCTGGCATCTATGCATAAGGATTTTTGTTCATTAAAACTTGATCAGCTAAAAGTAAAAAGTAGTTTAGTGGTGATAAGGACCACAGTTACCAGTCTTATTCTTTTAAATGTTGTAAATGTTAATTTTAAATTTTGCAGAAACCTTGTGGTGTGGGTTTGGTTTTAATTGTTGGGGGTTGGTTTGTTTGGTTGGTTTTTGACCAAGAAACACATTCCCTGAGCTTCATAACTGTGAACTTGAGAACTGATTTCTGTCAAAGTCAACACTGTTTGCTCATCTACTGAAAAGTTTGCACAGGAAAACAAGACAGCAACATTTTTCAGTTGCTTTCCCAAAACTACAGCTTCGAGTATATTAAGCAAAAAAATATTTGTTTTGCTTCCTCCTTGTATTTGTTGGTGTTTGTATCATTGGTTTCTCTTCTGGCTACTTATGTGTAGCAGTGCAGTGTGCATTTTTTTCCATGGTGTTGAGTGCATGATGTTAGTCAGCAAGGGGGATTTGGCACAACACTGAGGAGAATCCATAGCTCTGGCATTTTAACCCCTGATGGAAGCATCCCATGGGCTGGAGTATGGGATGGCTCCCTTGAGTGGGAATCAATCAAGTAACTCTGAATTGGATTTGTCTGTTAAGAGAGAGACGGAGTTTAAGCAACTTAATTCAGGCAAGGGAAGTGTCAGTATCAACTAGAAATGCTCTGCCTGCAGTTTTGTCTTGGAGTTGGATGCTTTTCATGAGCTGTAGTGTTTTCTTGTTCTCAAAGCCTTGGAGTCAGAAGGTGTATGTGGGCTTTCCTCATGACAAATGGGAATTTATGAGAGGTGAGTTATTCTTCTGTCAAGGTGTTTACTAAGGAGAAGGAGCAGGCACACAAGCAGTTGGAGTGGAGTAACAGATGTGCTGCAAGTTTCATCCTGACATACCTTGAGATAATTTATTCTAATCTCCCCATACCCTAAGATACCATTGCCTTCAGTCAGCATGTACTAAACCTCACTGAGTAGTTCTAATTTCTATTATTAGCATTGTAATATGAAACTTAGTCACGTGCCCCCATGGGACTTTGTGTTCCTTCTCTTTCTTTTCATATCCCTGCATTCATGAAATGCTATGAAATCAGATACTATAGAAAGCATTGTTTAATATCTTGCTTTATAAAGCTTTTATTTGGTCTTAATTTTTCTTTCTATTGTCAAACCACATTCACAATCTCGAAGAACCTTCTCCCTGCAGAAAACACTGATACTTCATACAAAATTTCGTTGCTTGAGTTGTGCTGAAATCACTGTGATGCTGAAGTCTGGTCATGCCTGTCTGTTAGATTTTGGTTTAGATTTCCAGGCATTACATGAGTAATGGTAACAAAGTGTTGCTGTCTTCTGGATCAGGAGGAATCAAGAGAGACTTGAAAACCTTGTAGGTTCTTGGTGCACTGCTGTTGTTCATCTCGTGAGCCTCACGTGCTCTTGGCTTACAAGTCAGAGATGTCCAAGCAAAATATGGGCTCTGGGCATACATTTGGAATACAGATTATCCATCTGGTACTCCTCAGGAAGATGTGAGGTATTTTTTAATCAGTTTCCAGAAAAAAGATGAAAAAGATACCAGCAGAACTGTATCTGCCTCTTCATTGGGCTTAGAGTTCTCTGGTTTGTCTGCCACACTTCTGTGGTTTGAGAACCTTCTTGTCTCACATTGTATTACTATTCCTTCACAGCATGCATCCCCATCCAATAACAATTGTAAGAAATGCGGTTGTTCTGTCCAAGAACTGTCACCATTGATTCCACAGGAGAGCATATCACTGCATAAGGGATGTGGTGGATCGCTGCATTCTCTGGGTCCCTAAGTCTGAATCAGCACATTATCCTAATGGCCTCTGTTTGAAATGAAAATCATTAGGATTGGTCTTGTCTGATTTATCTCTCTGACTGAGTTCCCTCAGTTAAACTTCTGCAAATGTCTCTTCAATACGAAGATTACAGAACATTAAGCAAGTAATGCAGTTTTACAAATAAAACAGAAATCCCAGAAGCAGTGAAGCTTGTGCATGATATGAGCATATTGTCATATTGGCTCTAATTTCATCAGTTCCCTCTCTTGGCAAGTTTAGGTTTGATACAAGCACAGCAACATATGTTAGGGGGAGAGAGAGACTGTCCCAAGCTTTGAGTTATGACTAAAAACACTGCTGAGGAAACTGTGTTTTTCCAAATTTGGAGTTGAGAGGAACTCTTCAAGATAAGTGATCTCAATCCTGTTTCTAGCAGAAGGAGTATTAGACTTTCTGAAAGGTGTTGTTTTGCTAAAAGTGAAATGGATTCTTTTCCCTGCATCATAAAGTCGAAACACAGCCAAGCTAATAAGTTGCATTCTTGCTTGTATTGACCGAATCAGTGAGTTTGTTTCAAGAGGCAAGGTAGTAACCCTTGTCAGAGCCACCTGCTCTATCATCTGTGTCAATAACCAGCTTTTATCTTACTAATTCAGGCTGGTGGCCGGTGCACTCTGAAATTGGTTAGGTAATTATTCTCAATCAATACCGTGTAGTACTAAGGTAGTAACTTACTAGTCACAGGGTTCTTGGTTCAGTCACTGCTTTTGTTTTTGGAACTCTCCCACTAATATAAAGTCATGTTGCTCATAGAAATTCATAAAAACTGAAGCAAAAGCCAGTCCCCAATTCAAACCTGTACATGTGTGTTATTTTAGTGAGAGATGAAGTTTTACAAGGAGTTCAAGAGGTTTTTAATTATTCAAGCTGAAAGTAAAATCAGTGTGTTTTTAAGTTCTCTGCAAGAAGGAGAAAACTGGGTGTACAGAGAGTGTTTCCAACTCTTTAATCTTCTATTGCAATGTAATATAAAACTTACTGTGTGCTCTTCCTTTCAGTTCACATAACCTTTTGAATAAGATAAAATATTTAATTTCTGATGTTAAGGTGGACAATACAAAATATGCTTCACTTTTATATTTTCTGAAGAAGAAGAAATGGCAAAGTTTGTGTGAAATCATAAAATGCTTCAGCCTGTGTAGCTGGCAAATACAGTTGCAGCGTTTTAGTGGTAGCTCTAATTTTGGTGATTCTGACAGGTGCCAGTAGTACTAAACAAGGCTTGTGCCCCAACAGTAGGGTTTAAAGATCAAATTAAACAGGCATGTGCACAAAGTAAAGCTACCTTTTTTGTATAGCAAGACTCAGAAAGCCCCTTTTCGAGTAATTTATTATTTATTCTGAACCAGACTTTTTTCCTTTCTTAGCCTGAGCAAGACTTGAAAAAATAGTTCTAGAGAAGGAGCAGCTGTAAGCAGCTGAAATCAACAGTGAAGTATTTCACTACTAAGTCAAATGCTGTTTTATTTGCACTTTGAAGTATGAAAGTAGTTATGATTTGACATCTTGTTCATTGATTTCCTGCTATCCTCTCCCTCCACCCCCGGAGAGATTTTAATCTGGTGTGTGCAGTGTTATGGAAAGGCAGCGGTTCATAACACCAAGCTGTGATGAGTAACCATGGCTATTTCCCTAGCAAGCTATGTGATACAGTTACGCTCTCTGGAATGACGCATTTTATGAATCAAAGCTGGGAGCCTGAGCTGTGACTGCTATACATATGGGATTTCCTACTGTGGTGTTGTTCTTGTGTTTGCCTACAGCTCTGTGACTATGGATCCTCTTGTTCAACACGGGCTGTTCCCCACCTATTGGCCCAAGGATGCAGAGGTCTGATCTCTGCAGTTTTACTCAGGTTTGGTGGGGTTTTTTAGGTGATTTTTAAACTTAAGGCTTGTATCCCAGCTGTTGGATGTATGTGCAGTTGTATTCTGTTTCTACATCTGGGTCAGTCTAAATGCTTTCCATAACGTATGTGATTTGGGTTGGGTTGGTTTTTTTGGGGTTTTTTTTGGGTTTTTTTGCATATTCTTATGCAGATGGGGAAGGACTACACTTCTGGAACTATAATGGTGTAGATAGAGGCACAGCATTTGATTGAGGCAAATGTGAACCTGAAGTTAAGGACAAGTATTTTTATTCCCATACTTTCAATGCTCGTGGTTTGTTTGGAAGAAGGTATCTTCTTGACTGTGTTGCTGATGCTCTAACTAACACATGAAGAGCCTATAGATAAAGCAGATTGTACTTTGCTCAAGTTGAAGATCAGCTAGCACATGTACAGCTTGCCTTATCTTCATGTTGTTCTTTCAGAATGGATGTTTACTGTAGGAAAGAAAAGCATCTTTGAACAGCCTAGTGAGCACAAACTGTCCTTCTTGGGTTTCAGGGGTTGTTGTAGGATGAGATAATTTCTAGTTTTTGCACCTTCTTCTAGCCATATTTGTGTATATATATCTGTATATCAGTAAAGATTTATTAAAGCACTTTGGAAATTTGTTTAAAAACATTTGTCTGACATCCCAGCCTACTGAGTGCATTAAGTTCATAGTTAGCGTGTAGTTCAAGCTTTTATGATGTCCCTGGCTTGTTAGTTTTGGGTTCAGTGTGTCAGTGGATTGTGTTAATTATCAAAAGACTTTAAGGGGATGAAATTCTTGAACTCTGATAATTTTCTCTTTCACACAGAGTTGCCTAGACTACTGCTGTTTGATTAAGGTTTCCACCCTTTCCTATGACTAACTCAGTTTTAAGCCTTGATTCTCTCCATTTGTGAATCAGTGCAGTTGTTTATGAGAACGATATTTCTTTTAATAATAGTGTAAACCTGGTGACAATTCTAATATCTGTTCTGCCCATTGCCATTTTCATCCATGACATTCTCAGATGCCTAAAAAGGTGTCACAATTTTCACTTGATGGAAAGTCATTGGTGAGCTTGACTTTGGGTAGGGCATAAGCCACTGTAAAAATCATGTTGGTCATTATTCTATTAATAATTAGTTTGAAAAGAGATCATGTCTTTTGGGAATATTTTTACAGAAAGATCTTATTGTTTTAATGATCATAAACCTTTCTATCTTCACAGCATGATTTTGTAAGTGTAGTTTATTTTGCATGATGCCTGGGAATGTTTCTAAGAATTTAGCCATACATGACTGCTGATTTTAAAAAACTTAAGTTTTCCATGTATTTAGTAAAACAATTTAACAATTACAGTAGTAGAACAAGACACCATAGACTGCTTGGAGAGATATGCAGTATTTGATGGCTGTTTCATAGAATGTTGCAAACCAGTGATAAAAATCCAGTATTCGTTTGTAACTTAGAATTGTGAAGAACAATTTAGGATGGAATCAGTGCTTTTTGGTTTACTCCAAAAGTATAGGCAATATGAGTTATCACTGAGAAAATTCAGATGTGCAATTATTAGGCAACTCCTAATTTGTGAAAATATTTGCAATATTGTACTTAGTGTATATTAATTTAACAGCTTTTAATAAGACTGCATATAGGTGTAGGGTTTTATATTTGCAGCCACTATGAAGGTTTTTACTTCTTCTTGCTTTCAGATTTGTTCAGACTTTAGCAACACAGTTTTTCTTTGAAGTAGTTGCCAGAAAGTTTAATAAGTGGAGGAAATTTCTGTGGGACCACACCATTCAGGGGCCACTACTGATATGACAAGAAACCAAAAATCCCAGATGTATTTCCCCAGAATACTCTTGTAGTAAAACAGCTGTCCTAATTGTAGCTTTCTGTTCATTAAATTCGATGTTTTTAAAGTTTATTCTCCAGCTGTGGTTAGTGTGCTTCCTATTTGTATTAAAAATGCACATCTGGAGAAAAGGTAGCTATCTTAAGGATGCTGGTGATTTGGCACTTGGCAGCTGATAAGGCTCAGGATTAAGGGAAGCACACTGGCTCTTGGTAACTAGGGAGTGATTCAGTGTTTAATAGTGGGAAAAGTTGTGGGTTGTGTGTTCTGTGGTTTGGGGGTTTTTTCGTCTTATGCCTTTTTTGAACAGAGAGCACTTTATTATTTGTCAGATAAATATTTAATCTTTCAATTCATTCACGTGATACGTGGTGCCTTTGACCAAAGGTACCAAATAACTGATGTACCATGCAAGTGTCCTGTTACTGTCCAGCTAGAGACTGAACTGGCCAACAGCATTTTGCTTCTTGCCAGTGCACTGTGTGTATCAGGCAGTACCTCCCTGGAATGATTCAGGAACATCACACTTTTGTTGGAGCAGGTTGCCTAGGGTTGCAGCATCACAGTTATTTCTCCTTGTCACTGTGAACACACAATTACACAGTTGTTATAAATCAGTGGTAAACTGGTAAACCCTGTTTATTACATGTTAATATATATTGGTTTTGCATACTGGGCTAGCAGCCCATTTGATTTTACTGAGTATCATTCATCTAACTACACCTGGTTTCTAAAAAATTTTATCTGACTTGTGAGCCATCAAAGGTCTTGTGGTAATCAAACAATGATGCAGTGGATGATGAAGTTTGGCATATTCAGAATTAGGAAAATTTTCTTCACCAAGTGCATTAGCAAGCTTTGGAACATGCTGTCCAGGGAAGTGGTGGAGTCACTGTCCCTGGGGATATTTAAAAGGCGTGTAGAGGTGGCACTTGGGGACATGGATTAGTGGTGTCAGTGCTAGGCTAACGGCTGGACTTAATGATCCTAGAGATCTTTTCCAGCCTAAATGATTCTAGGATTCTGAGAAAGGTAATTGATCACTGGAATAACTTCTTATTTCTGTTGGCTTCTTGATTCTGAAAACACAATATAAATAATGTTTCTTCAAAACAACCCTCCATCTTCTTGGAGCAAAAGGATTGCAGAGGACTTGTGATTGTTTTATGCAGGAAACCAACCTTTCTCGTTATGTGTTTTCCATTTTCTTTAGCTTACGAATACGGACTCTGACCCTTTACTAAAAAAAGTTTTGAAGGATAATATGCTCTGAAAATAGAATTTTCAGAAATTAATTAATGTAGTCTTAAAAGCAAGCCTCTAGAATCTGTTGTGTTTGGCTCTAAAGTTAGCTCTGGCACCAGGTACTCTCAGGAGCAAGTGATTTTGTTACTATTATCAGTTACAACCTCTGTTACTTGTTAACCAGTGCGTGCTACCTTGGACTGACTTGGAGTAGTGTTGTGTTGTATACTACAGTCATCCTTGTTTGCCTTTTTTTTTTTTTTTTTTTTTTTTCCTTTTCTGATTGCCCAGGAAGTAAATCTTTCCCAGTATAAAACAACTGGCTTAAAATTTCTCTTTTGGGTGTCAGAGCAGCTAAAGATGATTACAAGCTCTGTTACCGAGGTATGAAGGAAATAAATCTTCATCTTGCTTAATCTCCCAAGTGTCCGGCGCTGCAGCTTTATTATCACCTCATTTACCAAAGGCAGAGGTAGATTTTTTTTTTTTTTTTTGGCCCATGTTTGTCCCTCTGCCTTCTTCCCCCAGGCGTTTATAAACACATTCATGTAAGCACCAAACATGGTCTGTCTCCTACACTGCTTATCATCATAAAATCATTGAATGGTTTGGGTTGGAGGTGACCTTAAAGATCATCATCCAACCTCTCTCTTGTGTGCAAGGACACCTTCCACTAGAACAGGTTGCTCAAATCCCCATCCAACCTCGCCTTGAACGCTTTCATGGATGAGGCTTCCACTGCCTCACCACCCCCGTAGGAAAGAATTTTGTCCTAATATCTAATAGGAATCTAGTCTCTCGGTTTAAAGGCATTCCCCCTTGTCCTGTCACTAAGCTCATGCAAAAGATTCCCTCTCCTTTTGTAGTCCCCCTTTAGGGACCAGAAGGCTTAGTTTCTTTAATTAAGTAAAATTACTTCTAAGCTGAAGATACTATGCTTATCCTTATAACTTTTTTTACACAAGTTGATTGTAGGCCTAATGTTGTAGAAGCTCTGAAGAAAGTGTTGCCGTAGGTGTCACCTCAGCTGTGTGGATGGTCACAGCACTGAAGGAGTCCTGTGTGTGTCAGTGGTCCTCAGCTGCCACGTGCCAGCACCCAGAGCTGTGAAATGCTCTCTCTTGCTTGAGAGGGCTCGCAGCACTCCTTGAAGCATGTTTGCTTTGCTTTTCTGGCAGTGTGAAGAAAAACTGGCTTTACAACCATTTCCATGTTACGAGGCAAAGTTGAACTTTTAACATGGGTAATAAAAAAGCCTGTTTTACTGGATTGATTAGAGGCAACTTCAAGGCAATCAGCAAATGTGCCTCTCACCAGCAGATAAGATTAGACAGCATGAAGAGCCTGGCTTTATTAATGTCCTTCTCTTCCATCCGTCGAGATCCCTTTTGGCAGCTGATGTGTGACAAGTAAACGAGGTGCAAGTTTGTGCTTCTTGATACGCCTAACTCTGGTGTGCTGTCAGATGACCTCAAGCAACATTGGGTCAAATAGCACTCCACTCCTGAGTTTTGCTGTTCAGAGGTGTGCTGGTTGTCCATTCCTGCACCAGTAATGTTCGGCCCTCCTGGTTTGAACACATTTAATATGTATAATGCCTTAGAGACATCAAGCTGTGAACTGTATAAAGAGGTTACTGCCTGCCCTGGGGCTGGGACTTCTGTGTGAGGCTCTGCAGATGTGTGTATTGTTCTGCCCACAGGGCAGAGGGTGAGCAGGTGATTGGCTTATGTTCAGCCACTACCTACACTGGTGCTCTCTACATCCTGTCTGGTGGCTGGGCAAGACTGGCAGCACGGATGGGGTATGTGGACTCACAAAGGGCTGGGATCTGGGAGGAGAGGGGAAGGGCTCAGGCTTGGAGTTTTGGCAGCTTGGAGTCCTGAGAGATGAGAGCAGTCATAGGTGTATGCTCAGAGACATCTGGGAATGCCTGTGTGACTCTCTTAGGACAGCGGATGGTGCCAGAGGTACTCACCAAAAGGGATCACTGATATATAACCCAGTTATTTAATAATAAATGTAGGACTTGACTGGTTAGATCTATTAGATCTATCCTGTAGTTACTTAAAATAAATATTCTGCAAACATTAAATTCTATTATTCTGCTTTTATTTGCAGGGTGCTTATGTTTACTGCTTTTATAATTTTGGTGGGGGGTTTTTTTGTTGTTGTTTAGGTTTTTTGTTGTTGTTGTTGTTTTTGTGTTTTTTGTTTTTTTTTTAATTAGATGCTTGTATATAAAGGGAAAATCTGAGAACTATTTAACTCTGGGAATAGATTATGCAGAGAAGTATTGAAGTCTTCCTTGCTGGAAGTGTTCAAGGTTTGACCTGATGGGACCTTGGAAAATCTATTTTAAAGCCCTACTTTCAGGAACAGTTAGACCAGATGATCTCCAGAGGTCCCTTTCAACCTAGATTTTTTTCTATGATTCTGTGATCTAGGTCATATATAGCCATGTTTTTCTAAAATATTTGTGCTAGCATAATGGAAATTACATTAATCTTGTTAAAATAAAGGATATTTTCTCTTCTGAAAGTAAATGTGGGAAATCAGTCCACCAGTGCAATACTGTTGCCAGTACACAATGATAAACTTACTGAAAGAATTTTCATTGTTGTTCTATATTAGAGAAATAGCTACATTGCTGATACTCAGTTATTTTTACTTGTATGAGAGCAGAAAGAGCTTTTAGTGAGGTTGCATCCTGTAAGGAGTTTGCTTGATGCACACCATGCTGCTTGAGTAGTGTTTAGGTTTTTAAACCTAATCAGAAAAGCCTAAAAAAAAAAAAATAAAGCCTAATCAGAAAGCATTTGACTATGAGTAGAAAATGGTTTCCCCCCCTTTATTATTTGCTATATGTAAATGATGAATACCTGAATGAAGATTTTATGGCTGATGCATGTTGTGTATGTATATGTGTATATAAATATATGAAAATAACATATATCTTGATATGTTTGCTGCAGAACAAATTAAGCATGTTAAGACAAGCTTATAAATGGAGCTATATTTGTTTCAAAACACTTTGAAGTAGGCATGTCCTGTTTGTAGTTGGTTTCTGGGTATTTTTGTTGATGGATTTTTTTTTTTTTTTTGTTAAATTTGTCTGCCTGTTTTCCAAACTGGCCTGATGTAGTGGTTGGCCTTCCTAGTGTCTTTTTTTTTTGTCCCAGCAGTTCATTTTAGAAATTTGTTACAAAGTCAGTGTAATCTGTTGGCATTCCCTGTATGACATTGCAAATTAGCCTTTCAAATTTTGCCAAGGTAATTCTGCTGTCTACTGGTGCAGGAAATAATCCTAAGATCTTTGGTGATGTCTGTGTGTATACTATGTGAAATCTGTACAGTGCTGCAAAAAAAATTCAGACCTGGCTTTCAGAGCGGAACTTAAGGATCTCTTACTGGAGATAACAAAATCCTGTAAGCTACTTCATGGAAGAGTATACTTAAATATTCAAAACCTTTTATGTTAACCTGTGACTGATTTGCATGTAAAATTAGGTGCAGGGACTACTTGGTTTAGTTATGATTTGGCTTTGGAGTATATTTAGCAAGTTTTAGATACTGTTCCCAGTGCTTGACTTTGCAATAGGAATACATATATATGGATATACTTTACAAACCTGTTTTATAATGACTCCTCAAGTTTTTTAATTTTTTTTTCTTTTCATTAAGCTAGTAAAAGTATTTCAAGCATGGACTATGTTATGAATTAATGGGCCAGGAGACCAGCTCCTTTGAAAAGGCCTTTATTAGAAATCAGCTCTGGGTAGGGGGCTCGGGGGCTGCGCCTGCCGCCGCTGCTCCCTGTGGACACCGTGGAGGAGGAGGTGCTGACGATTCTGCTGCTGGTGCTGCAGAGTCGGGATTCTTGTCCTCGCAGGAGCTTCCAAAGAATCTACCTTTACTCGTGTGCTCTCGGGGGGGTCACCTCTCTCCAGTTCTCTTCAGGTCATGGCGAGAAGGTAACCAAAAATACCTGCTACCTGCAGGTAGCTGGACTTGTGCCTTGCACAGTATTATCCTCCTTAGGTTCAGTTTTTGTGTTGACTCGTTGTTTTAGGGGGTTTAGGGGTTCAGCTGGCTGAATCAGTGCATCTTGGGAGCAGGGTGTCCTAATCTCCATATTGGGCGGGGTCAGCAGCCCCCACTGGGAAGCAGGTACAGGATTCTCCCCCGACGGGGTGGGGACAGCCCGGTGACTCAGGGAAAAAGGGTGGAATCCCCCCCGGGTGGGGGCACCCCGAGACCCAGGGGAAAAAGGGTATAAAACTCAGGGTACAACAAGTAAAAATTTTAGGGATACATTCAATTTGAACAGCTTAAATAGGTAAGTAACATTGCATCTTCTATTTTACAGCAAAACATTCTTTCTGGCTGCTGACAGCCTTCGCAGACAGCCCCTGGGGGCAGGGCTCGCCTCTCGGCCTTTTCTCTTTAGGCCGGGCGAGTTAATAGGCTGTTTTAACATTACAATCAAACTATTTAACATTAAAACTTGGGAGTATACAGCTTGGGTTTTTGTATTTCTTTCAGACTAGAACAGTTACAAGGTCAGCATTCCTCTAACTGAAAACTTTGTATTTTTTTTACGTGGTGTTGCTAATGATTTATTCTTTTCTTTGTTGCTCGTTTAAATTATTTGATATTTTTATTTTCTTTGCATTTAGATCAACCCTACTTTTTTTTTGTTTTCCTGGCACCTAACCCCCTTAGGACCTGCTCTTGAAGTGGGCAGCAAGGTGTTCGCGTTGTACTTGCCTTCGAGAAGGGATGTTTGATGCAGAAGTTCCTTATTCTTCCACGACTCCTTAGCATAATTGCGGCCATCACAGGCCGCGTTCAAACAGCGCTGCTCCGGGCACTGCTGTGCTGTCACCTTTCTCTGGATAGCTGGATTTATAATTAATTACTGTTTGCACAATTACAAATATTATAATTTAGGTGACAGCTCCCCTTGATAGGGCAGGGAAGGAGGGAGAAGGACTCGAAACGAGCTGGTCCTAGGATGGAGGGGCCGGTGGTTTTGAGCGCCGGCTGTCAGCGCCCAGCCCACTCTCCGGGGCAGGCAGCGCAGGCTTCCCCTGGGCTCTGTTCCGGCTGTGTCAGCTCGGCTCTGCACACACCCCCATCCCGGGCGGGCTCTGGGAGCCTCCTGCCCGGCCCTGGTTAATGAGTAGCCCGGAGCTCCGTGTTCCCAGCGCGGGGCGGCCTGGCGGTGTCACCGCGGCGGAGTGGGCAGGTGTGCTGGGCTGCGAGCCCTGCAGCCACGCTCTTGGGGTGGCAGCGGGCCCGGCACAGCCAGGCTTCTCTTCCAAGCCCAAGAGGTTTTCAAACCTCTTTTGGAGGTTTGCATGGCTGAAAACCAGAGGAACTTAGCCGTCTAGAATCTGCATTTTTGAATTTTTGAATCCTTTCTTTACTGCATTTGTAATGAGAGTTCTATTTTGATACTGAATTTCTTAGGTTTGATAATGCTTGGTTAGTAGCTGGACTTGTAAATTTAGGAAAAAGTGCTACAGGCTCATAAGGATTTAATTTTACTTCAACTACATTGATACTCTGCTCTTTTTGCTTTCCAAGCTCTTGATTAATTGATGAAAACAGTGTTGTTTTTTTTTTCTGAAGCAAGTTACACTATGATCCCTCTGATTCCACCTACACAAGTAAGAATGCACATTTCTTTCTTACAAGATAAGTACACTACAGTACTTGTTTAATTTTGTACATCTTTGACAATGTTGCCAGTTTTTTCCTTCATGGTTCAATATTGGTCATGAGCAACAAGTTCCTGGAGATAAGAAGGTGATAGTTTGCTAAACTGTTGCATACTGAAAGCTTGGGGTAGAAGAAAGTAATTAGTATGGTCTGTGATGATGGTTGTGAATAATACCACCAGAAGAAAGAGTTGTCATCCTTTTTCTTCTGAGGCTTTCATTTCCCTCTGCTTCTGGAAATGTTAATAAGGTGGAGCTGAGGAGTTGGTCTCAAAGCATTAAAAGTGAACGACGACGAAATATTTTATACAGTGGCAGTCAAACCTTTATCTGTAAAACAAGATGTTAAGACCTGTATTTAAGTGTAGAAGTGCGTGTCTGGCACAGAAGTTAACGAGTGTATGTGGTCACTGTTAGCTGTCTGTACACGAATAATTTGAGTCATGTTGGAGAAAAAGGTGACAAATTCAGTAGTAAGAGAATGCCAGATGGTTGAATGAGATGCATCTGACTCCTCACCAAACTGTGCAGGTAACATTTCTTGAGACTGGCTGGGACTGAAAAGAGGTGCTGTCAAGGAAGCGCGTCAGACTCAGCATGAAATCATACTATCTAACATTCGTGAAGGGAAACTCACAAAAGATACTGAAACTTCAATGGAAATTTAAAAAAACAAGCAACCATTACCTCCCAAAAAAACCCAAACAAACAAAAAAAAAAGCCCCAAACACTGTATTTTATTTCACAATAATCGATGGTTTAACGCCTCTTTTTTTTTTGTTTTGTTTTTGTTTTTAATGGTGGTAGTAGGAATTCATACAAATCCTAAATGCATTTTTTTGCTTTTTTTCCTGGCACTGATCTAGTTCTTCAGGAGCAAACTTAATTCATTTTTTAAAGAGGCCAAGTAATTTTCCTTCACTATCTTATCTAGTTTCTTCTTCCAGTCTCTGCGTGGTTGTCATACCCATGTTGCCATTTGCTTTATTCCATCCCATTATGCTTTATTCATCCAGTACTTATGTCTGGTCTTCTGCTTATTCTACTTGAAACCCCCTATATTCTTCAGAGCCTGCACTAGTTCCTGATTCAATTAGTCTTATCAGTTCTGGTTTATATTTACGTTTGAACATCATCTGATATAATGCTTTTGAAATTTATGGAAAGGGGACCTCTTTCTTCATGAATGTGATAAGAAATAAACCAGGAGACGTTCCTTTTTTGATTTTCCTCAGGGTTTTGAAGTGCTTCCCAGCCAGAGCTCTGCTATGAAGTTCTCTCAGGCCTCCCTTCCAAACGTGCTGCTGTGATTCACGTTGGCTGCTTTGTGTTTGCTGGCTTGGGGTAGGCAGCCAGCTTGTCGTTGCATTCAGTCTCCAGCAAAACTGTCCTACCAATTATTCTTTCTAGTCTTGCAAATTGCCTTTACTTTGAAAGAATTTCTGTTCTTGTTGTGTAGCTTCAAGAAGGGGACTCTATTATCCTGCACGAATTTAACCCGGCTGAAGGTTACATACCTTGCAAGTTTTGGCTAGATTTAGCAGTTAATTTGCAGTGCATGCTGAAGCTGAATCCCCACCCCATTTTTGCAAGAGACAAACTTGCTTGGGTGAAATACTAGGTTTTATTAATAGTAGGAAAATGTATGTGGTGTAGGTCAGAATTTGTACTTTGATTCCAAAGATCAGGTCGCAGTTGAGAGCATTCAGTATGTGCAAATATTGATGTCACATTCAGAAAGCTCTCGTGGGCAAGCAGACCACTTACTTGGTCATGACAAGGTACATTTTGCACTAGGAAAGCAATTAAGATTAAGTAAACTAAGCTGAGTGTTTTTATTTAGGTGTAATTTAGGGTAGGCAATCTGGGCTGGGGGTCATTACCTTTGTTACTGATTACAGCATAAGCTTAAATATTAGAGATCTATGTAAAGGTTTAGCTAATAGCTTTCAAAATCAAGTTGTTAATCTATTTCATTCAGTTGCTAAGGTAAAATAAGCCTGATGCATCAAAGAACCCATTTCAAATTAGTTTCTCCTTTAAAGCTCTCATGATGATCAGTTATTTCCAGGAAAAAAGGCTGGTTTGTCATTGATTTGTTGTGCTGCTTACTTTTGGTCAATTGACTTGTCTTAAGCAAAACTAGAAATCCGGTGCTGTGTTTTCAAGTAGTCCTTGTTTTGATGCCTTTCCTTTAAAATGAACTTCTGGTGTGTTGCTAGGTCATGAAGGAAACACAAAGAGAAAAAAAAACACATTAGTAGTTGTGGACTTCTGTCCTGTTTTTCATTCCAGCTGTTCTGTGATCATAGCTCTAACCTGATGAGACGCTGCAGTCAGCCCCCTCTGCCTCTCCCAGCTATCCTACATTAGGTTTTGAGGAATTTGCCTGTGGGGAGGCATTGCCCATTACCTCTGCCTTGCAAAAGTGCTGAGCAGTGAGGAAACTGGGAGAGATACCGGATCTCAGCACTGTATGCAGAGCTCTCCCTTTTTTGCTCCTGTTTCAGTATAAACCAGAAATGCTGGCCTAGTGCCTGCATTCCTCTGTAATCGGTTGCCACAGCATGCTAAGATTGCTTTGTGGGAAGTAGATAAATATTCTACCTGCCAGTCAGGAATACAAAAACTGAAATAGAAAGGCTTGGGGAATGTCAGATCTACTTGGCAAAATTTGGTGTGTTTGTTTGAAAATGCTTGGCATTGTCTTGTGCACTGAATGGTTTGAAACCTAAAAACCAAACCATCCTCTGAATTATAAACTCTGAAAAATAGCAGCAGCTCATAGGGATGCATTCTCAAAAATGAGATGGTTTAACTCTGTAAATTATGTGATCTTGGCTGTGCATGGGAGCTTTAACAACCTTGTAATTACAGTGTTGAAGAGACTTGCTTTACTTCAGATGGCAACAGGAGGCTTTTTTATAAATGCCCATTTGCTGGATTGCTGTGTTAAAAATGAACAAAAATGACCTAAATGAGCTTGAATTATTTGTGTAAGTACTATATGTTGATAGGAGAGTTGGAGAAGAAACAACAAAACTCCAAAAACTTAAAACAACCTCTCTGCCCCATTTCCCAACAAAACCAAAGTAGTACTTCACTCAAGAGCAAGCAGTACTTTACCAGACTTCTTTACAAAATCTCACTCTAATCCACTCCATTTTAGTCCCCCAAAATCCAGTTTGATTTGCATGGCTCATGCTCACTCAATTTTGGTGGCCTGGTGGAAGAAGGTTTAGCAGATATTTGTCTAACAGCTGGCCCAGTATACTCACCCCAGCCTGTGATGGTGGAGGAATGCTCTGCCTTCCCTGGTCTAGGGAGATATCTGTGCTGCCAGGGACATGGCTGTCCAGCCTGAGCTTGGCACCAAAGCTGCACTGAATCCTGACTGGAGGTTGCTTTTTGGCTCTTTGGGGGCTTAAGTTAATGAATGTTTTGAAAGGGAGAGAATGACCAGGAGGTGGCTGCCATTGGGTTTGCAGTGGCGGGAAGATGCAGGAGCATCTATTTGAGGTGAAAGCTTTCTGGAGCAGTTTCCTTCTGGTGTGGTTCATCATGTCACAGGGTGTGTGTTAATCGTGCAGGCTGGTGAAAAAATTGCCTAACGGGGATGTAAAGATGTAAATGTTTAGATTTTGCTGGTTTGAAACATACACTGTTTAAATACTGATGGAAAACCAGAAAGCACAAATTGTTTGCAAGCTAGGACTGTAGTATGTTTACTCTATTTTTTCTTCACTGTGTGGAGAAATTACTTTCTTCTGTCAAAGTGAGGAAGTCCAAGCATGTGCAGGAATTGGAAAAATGTCTGTCCAGTTTGGTTGGCGGTGTTGCTTTTTTTTTTTTGTTTGCCTATTCTCTTTGTGCAAGAGGAGGAGGACTTGTGAAAAAGCCATAGAGCTGCAGTCAGTGCTAGTGCAGGTCCCAGAGAACAGTTTGATCTTACTGATAACAAATTCTTGTGATACTAGATGTTTTGAAGTCTGCGGAACAAACTGAAAAGGGAAGAAAGAGGTGTGCTTTGGTAAGCTTAAAATACAAATATTTCTGTTAGTCTTAAATAGGGGAGGAAGATGAGATGAAGAGAGGAAAGAATGGCAGTAAGCTGTTCATCTCTGACAATTGTTTACTAAATGCAGATGTTCCTAGACTGGCTTTCCACAGTGTGTGTTTTCTTTTTCTTCTTGACTTACAAATCATCACCTAGTGGGTTGGGAGGGGTCTTAAAAATCACCTAGTTCCAGACCCCCTATTATGAGCAAGAATACCTTCCCTAGACCAGGTTGCTCAAAGCTCTATGCTGCCTGATCTTAAAACTTCCAGGAGCGGGGATCCACAGCTTCTGTAGACAACCCATTCTAGTGCCTCACCATCCTCATACTAAAATTTTTTTGCCCAATATCTAAAATTTCTCCTCTTTTAGCTTATGTCATTATCCTTTTTCCTATCACTACTTGCCCATGTAAAAAGTTGTAAATTTTCTGGAGGAGTTCTTTTCCCTTAGTCCCCTCATAGGGCAAATAAAGTTCTTACATGAACATCTTCAGATTTGTTAATCTGAATATGTAAAAACAAGAAGTTATGATCGAAGTATCAGGAGATGTTTTAATTTTATCACGTTGTTTAGGTTTTGATTTCTGAGATGCAAGACTTCTGCAGCACATTTTCAAATCCTTTCCTGAAGATCATGAGGTAGAACTTTGTGTAAGTCCTTCAACTAGTTTTGTGAGACTTGAGGATCTCCTGAACTTGTGTCATTTTAACAGTCCTGGAGTATAAATTGCATTATATATATTTAGAGACTATAATTCTATAGTCTCTAAAATAAATACTTTTTTTCTGTCTGTGCAGCCTGAAGTTCC
Organism: Phylloscopus whistleri; assembly: GCA_017589585.1. Classification (NCBI taxonomy): domain Eukaryota; kingdom Metazoa; phylum Chordata; class Aves; order Passeriformes; family Phylloscopidae; genus Phylloscopus; species Phylloscopus whistleri. The sequence continues at coordinate 1,875,358 of JADMLD010000068.1, read as the reverse complement.
CTTCATAACATAACTTTCAATTTCCGTATTGCTATTGTGTGCTTCCTTTTTCTTTTAAAGGAGAATTGCTGTGATTTGATTATTTTACCATTTTATCTTTTTTCAATAGTATTCTGTGGTTAACTGCAGATTGCCAGTGCTGTGTTCCAAATCCCCTTGGGGACCTTTTGAAGCCATGAGTTTTATAACAGAAGTTTTCTGTCATGCTTAATAGAATGTATTTCAAAAGCTTGTGGCAGAATGGGGATTATAAAATATATGAAACAGGAATGTATAGAAAACAGTTCTGTGTAGTTTTAAGCTTTAAGTTCTAAAAGAAATATCTGGGTTCTGAAAGATAATTCATAGTAATTCTGAAGAGTTTTTGTTCATTAACATAATTTACAAGATAGGTTTTCTTCTGAGATCTGAAATGTTTTCTTGCAAAAAATATGGACTGGGTTTTTTTGTTGCCAGTGATGGAACTTTTTCTTCCCAAGCTTGAATGGTACACAGTCCTCTGTTGTATTGAGAAGCAGACTGAGTATTGCTCACAGTGCAAAACACTGGGTAACAGTGGAAGGTCTTGATTCACTCTCAACTGTGCCCGTGCATGAAGGAAACTTCAGTCATCTGTAATTTCAGGATATTTCTTAGTTTCAGGCTATTTCTCAACAATCCAGCAGCAAATTTTGAGTGAAATTTCTGTTTCCTTTAAAAGCTGAGTTAGCTTTCCATGGCATTAATACTCATTAGTACTCTCACAGCCATGATTAAGGTGTGTTCTTTCCTTCTTTCCCCCTTGGTAAGAAATGGCAGTCACCACTGCCAGCAGCATCGTTCTGAGCTGACAGGTTTGAGGGCCATTCAGTCCTTCTGTAGAAGAACAAGTTCTTAAATGTATCCACAGTCCACTTAGCTACCCCTGCTTTTTCAAAGTTCTGAAAAGTATGCTTTGGCAATTATTTCTGTCATGATCCATGTTCAATTTGGGGAAGAGGAAAGCGGCCGGTTCATGGAATGTCGATAGTGCCAACATCAGAAATAGAATGTGAACATTTAGATTCACAACCTTGTGTTGAGTCTATACTCTGTTCTGTCTACAATCTGCTGTTTTCCCACTCCTTAAAAAACAGCTTAAATTTCTTTTGCTTGGAAGAAAAGGATGACATGTGAGGTACAATGATATCAGTCCTGTTGAAAAGACCGAAGTCTTGGATAACTGCAGCTTTGACATGCAAAATGCACTGTGTTAATTGGAGGCAAAAATTATGGAAGGTCTCTTTTATTTGTCTGGTTAATATGTACAGGCAAAAATTACTTTAGACATGTATTTGAGATATGAGGAGGGGATTGTTTCAGAAAGCTGGTGTTTGGGGTTTTTTTTTAACACCTCTGTACTCATAGGAGGCATTATCTGCAATTTGTGATTTTCTTTTTTTTTTTTTTTTGGTAGACCATTCTCATACTGCATTGGCAAATGAAATGTTTCAATGTAGATCAGTAGAACAGGTAGTTTCTAGACTGTTTTATTAGTGTCATACAATGGCTATAGTAAAAAAAAAAAATAGAATTTCCCTCTTAAAAGCATGTTTTGGAAATATGTTTTAACCCTTAGAGCTTTGATTATTTTTCCATATCTCTTCCTGAATCTGTCATGCAGATGATTACAATTCTGCTTAAATATCACAGCTTTAGTTGGCAGGAGAATTGACGTGATGGTTCTTGTTTCATGTTATGTATCATACAAAATTTTCATGGCACACAGTTTATTGCTAATAGAACATGAGGTCTTTTTTATATTTCAGTTTTGGTATGGTGATTAATTTAAAAAACTAAAATTTCAGAATATTTTAGCTGCTTGTCTTTATAAATTTCTGTGATGAATGCTTACATGCTTGATTTTGAAAATTTGAAGGCATAAATTATTTATTCTATGTAAACACATATGGTTATGGGAAATGTTGATAGCTGGGCACTGCAGTGCTCAGCTTTCACTTTGACTCAGTGTTCACTTCCACTCTTCAGTGTTGTTAGTGTATGACACTACCAAGCTGGGAAAGGTGAACTTCCACTTTCATTCTGCAGTTTTTAGTTTGAATTCATGCAACATTGTTAGTTACCTCCCAAAGGCATTATTTGGAAAATAAAGTAGTAATAGCCCTTGTATTTTTTGTTGAGATGATTTTCTTTTGTTCTATGGTCTACTTAAAGCTGAGGCAGGCAATAGAGGAAGCCATAGAGTTCCTGAATGGTTTGATTGGCAGGGTGCAGGAAGTGAAGCAGCATGCTGTTTACATCCTCAGCACATTGGCTGAAAGTGTTATTTTATAAATAGTTTTTAAAAATAAACATTATAAATCTCTCTGACATGAGCACTAAAAACTGCAAAAAATGTGAAAGCCTTTTAAGTGTGTCTTGTTCTCATCTGTATTTCACAGTATTTTATCAGTGTAGGGAGCAGGTCTCTTGCTTTTTCTTCCCACCAGTTTTTCTACTCTCACTCATTCTGCATGCAGTAGATACTACTTCTGTACTTGTGCTAATCCTGCATCTCAGGTCTAGCAATAATGCTTCATTGTCTTTGAAATGTCACATTGGATCCTACAATGCCTTACCTGCATGGTTTTATTGTATGTCTGTAAAAAAACATTTGTGAAGTTGGCGTGACCAGATTTATACCCTTGAAGTTGGAGGAGTTATTCATACAATGTTGTTTGATCCTTTGCAAATGTGACCAAAATATTTACCTCAGAAGCTGGAATAGTGGATATTAAAACCACAAGATCTGAACAACACAGAAAATGATGGTCAGTACTGTTTTTCCATCAATAAGCTCTTCTAGAATTTAGTTACCTTTAGGTTATCTGATTTCAAGATTAAGTTTTCAGATAAGCAGTCTTTGCTGCTGGACATGTAGCTGAAAGGCTGGGATAATCCTTCTAACCCCCAGCCCCCCATGTAAAGGCTATTACTAAGTAAAGAGTAGGGTTATTTTGGTCAAATAATCTCTATCACCCTGTGATGGCAGCCTGTTCTGCTGCTTCAGTCTTAACAGCAAGAACTGTTGGGGTGCCTGAAACTGTGCATGTTCTAAGGCTCTAGACATAGGAACAAATCCAGTTTATTTACTTACTGGCTTTTAGAAGTGAAATAGAAGCTAGATTCCAATTCTGTGCTGGTTAGAAGAGGAAAGATTATTCACAATTAGTTGTGGTCTGGTTTTTGTTTTTAGAGCAAGCCTTTCTTCCTTGTGCCTACCTTCATTGAAACTAAAGCACTTTGAAGTACGTTTTAAATAAACAGATAGAGGTGTCATACTGTATGTGGTCTGCCCTGAAGGCTTATTTGTGGGTGAGCTCCAGCATTAAGCACTATTAAATGAGGGGCTATTATATTTTACTGTGGAAGGATGTTTTCTCTTTGCTCTGTTCTCTACTGGTTCTGGTAAATTATGGGCTGGCAATATGTGTTACGCCTGTTTGAGGTATAACATCAAAATGCCTATTTTTTTTGCTTATATGGACTAATTTTCTGTGAAGAATCTCTGCCAAAAGTTTGTTTGTTTGTTTGTTTGTTTGTTTTGGGGGGTTGTGGTTTGTTTTGTTGGTGTTTTTTTTTTTTTTTTTTTTTTTTCTGGAGAAGCTAAGATGATAACTAGAATGATTTAAGCTTTATTTGTTCAATTTTTGATAACATCCTTAGAATGCTTTGCTAGACCTATTGGTTGCTTACAGGGCAGATAAATAATTCTGCTGTGCTTGAAAATATCATAGGTGTCAGCCACTGGAAACAAATTTAAGAAAGCCAGATCTTTAATTTTATTGATGTTGATTTTAACCTTGGCATGAAGAGTCTCTATTATAATGATATTGCTGCCTTGCTTAAGGACCAGTGGTTTGAAAACATGAAGCTCCTGCTTTGGAAGCTGTGTGTGTATCTACACACATGCACCAACTTTCAACATGGATATTAACCTTGATTCCTGTCCTAAGGAAGGCCATGCTGCAACAAGTCTTTTATTCTTTGTATCTCAATTTGGAGATATTTTTATACTATAAGCTATAAGGCTTAATCATCTAAGGCTTTCATGCTTGTTCTATTTTTATGGTTTAATTGCTTTGGATCAGATTATTTTTTAACTTTTATTTTTCCAAGTGGTGTGAAGTTTCATCATGTTACTTTTGGCTTCCACCCTTACTTTCTATATAACTTACATGAAAATGTCAGGAAAATTTTGTGAGGAAGTAACTACAATAAGGAGAAAATGGTGACCTGCACACACTGCTCAAAATGAAGTTTATATTTTACTTTGGTTGTTGCTTTAGTAATGCTCTGTAATTTGTATCGTGGTCAATACCTCTTGGGATTTTCCAGCAAAATGGAAGAGCTGATTTTTTTTTTTTATTAATAGGGAGCCATCTAGTTTCTCATTGGGAATGTAGAAAAGATGAAGCATTTTCTCTGCAGAAGGTGAAAGCAGAACCTGGTTTTCGTATGCAGTGAGTTAAGCCTAGTTCTTCTATTTGGAAGATCTGGCTGAATAATTTAGTCCTCGTTAAGATGCACTGATGATAGATAGAGCTTTGAGGTGTGTAACTAATTCTTAACTACATGGGCTGATGCATTTGTATCAGTTGTCTTAGGGATAGACATTGTTACAAAGGCACCTTTACTTTGTTATACCTCTTTCCATTCCCCTGTCATTTATTTTGCATCTTTTAAGTAAAGGAACAGGTAACCATAAAATGTAACTTATTGAAAGGACAAGCAAGACTTGGCTGTATTTAGTACTACTGTTTTCCCCTTCCTTGTCAGGGGTGGTCACTCAGACAGTGAAAGTGGGTTGGAAGCACTATCCTTTTGTAAATCACATTCCCACAGGTTCTGTAATATATATGATTTTTGAGAGGCCAACGTTTTCAGTCAAGATTGTAATAAACTGAGAAAATTTAGTGCAGTAGTCTCCTGTCTCCTCCTAGGAAAAAAAAATAATAAAAATGAGTGCACCCATTTACAGGAGTAAATTATCCCTATTTACCCAAAGAAATGGAGGTAATAAATGGTTTATTAAAACAAACAAACCAACAAAAAACCCTAAAAAGCAACCAACCAACCAACCAAAACCTCAAACAAGCACAACAAAACTATTAACAGTTATACACAGTGCAATTATATATAGAAGGTCCTTGAGTGTATACTCAGCAAATCTGCCCTTGATTTAATTACTTGGTTAAAAAAAAAAAAAAAGTTAATGGTAGTTGTACTGATAATGGAGTCTTAAGCTTTTTTAACAATAACCTCCAAGCAGCTGGAAAGAAATCAAATGCTGGTATGGAAAAAAGTATTTTTAAAAGTCAGTCTTCAATACAAAAGATGAGGAAAACGTGTTATTTTTGTTCTGCTTGACTGCAGTGTTACTGTAGGAGAAGGCATGCATAACCAAACTTGTCAAGAAATGTGTTTAATGTACTTGCAAAACATTAACTTCTTTCCATAGCTGTACTTGTATTTGTTTCTCCTATAAGCCTACTGCATGATTTCATTATGGGATAGAATTCCACATGTTTGTTTTATACTTTATAACTGTGAAAATGACTGTATTTTGGGGTGGTTTTGTTTGTTTGTTTAATTAAAATATACCTCCCAACTTCCTGAATTTGTTTTAGGGAAAACTTGCTTATTTTAGGGAAAGAGGAACAAAAATTGAAGTATTGACTTGTTGATAATGTTAAATTGTCTTACAGTGTATTTTTGGTTTGGTTTGGTTTTTTTTGTTTTTTTTTTTTTTTTTAAGTTGGTTTCATTTCTGAACCAGCCTCCCTCCTGAGGCTACAATCAGGAACTGAGATTTGCATGTAATGGCTGGTTCTGGTTGCTCAGGGCTTAAGAGCCCTAGACTTAAAGCGTAAGGCTTCTGGTCGTGCTGGGGATCTCAGTGGCCCCTCTGCCTTCCCCAAAAGCAGTTGCCGTTTCAGGTTCCTTCCTGTGCTTCTGTGTGTTGCACTGGGGTCCACAAGCCATTCCAGTAATCTGGCCCTATTTGAAATACATCTTTAAACATAGCTCACTTATGGATGGAAAGTCATGGGGCAGACGCCAACAGCTCAGGTGCTCAGCTGTCTCCTGTGCTCCTTCCCGTGCCCTTTAGGCGAGGGATTCACTGAGTTGTTTCCTTGCAGGCTTGCTGAGCTTGCGGCAGGCTGAGGTGGGACGTGTGAGTGGTGTGGGTGGGCTCCTGCCGTGTGACACCTGCAGCACAGCTCCCTGAGGAACTCACTCTGCACGGTGGTGCTCAGGCCATGGAGGGGGGAAGCAGAAGGCGTGGCTTTCTCTGCTAGGGACTCCAGCTGGTGGCAGTGTCCTAGGGATTGATTAGTCCCCTCCAGCTCTGGTTGACTGATAGCTGTGGTGTCCAAACACTCAGCCATTTGTCCCTGGCTTGGCAGTGTTCCTGTGGTCAGCTGGCTTTGTCAAGGACGGCTTCAGCTGGGGCTCTTTGCATGCCGTAAACACAAACCATGAACTCTGTGTTCCTGGTGTGATTTTACATAAAAATGTTTTCATTTGTGAACCCGATGCAAACTGGTCACGCCAGCAGGTTTGAATTTCTCACGATGAATTTCCAACTTACTGCTTCTCTTGGGGCATTGGGCATATAACCCAGTGTCCAATAGGTCACCTGAAAGTGTTAAAACAAAGGTAACTGAAAAAACAGCACAAGACTATACATTTCAAACTAAACACCTCTCATTTTATAATGAACTGCAGCGTGTAAGTACGTGTTGCTGTTAGTTCTTGGATAGCTTAGGTTATCCAGGAGACTGGCTGGCCTTCCTACAGGGGGACCATGGTATGGAATGGAACTGTAATTACTCGTGCTACTGTGCACAGTCACTTAAATAAAAATCATCAACTTGGTTTGTTCGGGTTAACTTTTTTGCAGGTATAAGAGTTTTCCTTTTTTGCTGGTGTTTTTTTCTTGTTTTTTTTCTGGATAGCAAGCATGTGTATATAAATGTTATTGATGCTATTTTATTGGCTTCTGAAGCTGGAACAAGTGAGAGCAAGATCTGGCTATAGTGTAACACTTGAAAAAATAATGCTCTGCTGAAGAGGGATTAGGGTTAGGTATCAAAATGACTGAAGGGTCTCCAAGTGTAGCTGAACCTGCAGCGTGTTCTGCACTAAGGCTTCAGGGGCTGAACACTCTTTGCTCCCTCTCTCTGGGTAGATCAGGAGCAGAGTGCTGGAGACTCCTGTGATCGTTGCCCTCTGCTGAAGCCTGACAAAGTTTGATTATAATGAGGGCATAGAGAAAGGAAATGGTAGACATGTAAAATAGGTTGGGGACTATAAGCAAAAGGGTCAAGTAGCCTTTTTTCCCAGGAATGGAGAAGTCTGGTGTGCTGGGACCATTAGGTGTCACAATGCAGACCGAGCCCTGAAGGCCAGGCTGATGAAGCTTTGAATCTGGCTACTGAAACATCCTCTCTCATCTAGTGGCTGGCCCACAGTGAAGGATAACCTTCCACTTACCCATCAGTGAACTCGTGGGGAGAAAGCTATTTCTGCAAATGAAAAGGGGTTTTTTTTTGCTGGCTGAGGTGGAGAGTGGAGAAAAGACTTTGCAGTACAATTCATGTAGTCATTTGATTTTTTGGTGAAAGGTGAACACAGTGCTGAATAAATAGTTTAAAACCTAGCTGCTAGAAAATTAGAGAATGTGAGATTGAAGGCTTCCTCTATAATCTTAGTTTGTTGTCAACTTTTTGTATGTGCTTGATAATTGGATAACTCTATATTTTATTTAACAGCAACCATTCCTGAATTAGCCCATTTTCTGGATATATTAAAAAAAAACAACAAAAACCAGCCAAAAAACCATACTATGATTAACTTCAGAGTGTGTATCAAGAAAAATTGCAAAGCAATAGGAGTGTTGGGTGGTTTATATGGAAATATTGTTCATAATTCTCCTAAAGATTACCTCTTCCTTTTTATCCCTCCTTTAAAAACAAAAGAGCCAGAGAAAATAAACAGCTAAAACCCCCAAACCACACCTTTTCTGAGGGGAAAAAAAATGCATGCTGGCTAAAAAATGAGTCTTGATAGCTTACAGTTTTGATTTTAGAAAATATACTGTGGTGAACTATCAGTTGTCTGACAAAAAACCCCATGGGAGTATTGTTGGAAGTGTTGAATGCTAATGTGTGTCTGACTTCTGAGCTGTCTGTGAGAAGGCAATTGTTTTAGCTGCTTGAGTATAGTTTACACATAGTTGAGTGAAGATGGATCACTGTGCTGCTTTGTTGTCTTTGCAACCCCAAAAAGTCTGCTTTATACAATTTTACATTTCATGGCTCTTCGTGCTTTTCATGTTTCCCTTTCAAAGAGATGTGTAGTAGATGCAGTGCTTTGGTATTTTAAGATTTTTTTTTCTAAATTGTTTCGTTTCTGTAGCTGTGTAAAAGAAAAGCCAGCCTGTGTTTTAAAGCAGATAGACAAAAAAAGGAGAGATGGCAAAGTAGTACTCGTGTAGGTCCCGTCTAGCTTGGCCAGCAGTCTATGTAACACTCATATTATGCAAGTGCCTTTGTAGCTGTCCCCTTATAAGTGAAGTATGGTTTGGTAATTGGTATGGTAATTAACCTGGAAAACTATCCTCTGCTTCGCTTGCCAACTGGCTTTAAATGCTGTGGTGTTAATTGGTAAACTGATCCAGTGGAGAGAGGCTTGAAATGTTTGCAGGCTTGTCCGAATTTAATTCACCTCTTATTTCAATGAATGGCTTTTTCTGTTTGATGGGATGTTCTTTTGTTTCTTTCAATTTGTAAATTCTGCTTTTCAGAGTTTTGGTTTTCATGAGGAGTTTTTTTTTAAAAAGAAAAAAAGCCTAAGCAACAAAATAACTTTTTTTTTGTGGCATGTTCTTCTTTGATATGCATTTCTGGCTTCATGAATTTATGTATGCTAGACTGTAAAATATTGACATGTTTTAAGGTTAGTTCTGCTTGCCTTACATATGGTGTTTGTGTATATATTCCTGAAACAAAGTCTTAATTGATAGAACCAGATTTGCATTAACTCAAGACTGTTTTGTCAGTTGAGAGTAAACAGAATTATTGTAGTGAAACTTGTATTGTAATTGTAGAAATATGTAGGAAATGTAGAAGGGGGTAAGGCGTTTCCTAGCCACAGATGATAAAAAACTTGAATTGACACTGCCTTCCTACTTTATAGTAGGTGTTTGGGTTTTTTTACTGATTTAAACCAAGGCAGTGGCTCATGCCTAACTTAGGTATACATTGCAGGGATTACCTGTGGTTCTCTTGATAATGTTCACATTTACAACTTTATATTTGTGCACTTATCTTCTGGTTTACAACAGGCTAATTTTACAACTTATTCTCTTCTATAAGAAGCATTTGTTAACTTGGGGTGTAATGAGGTCTTTGTGATGTTGTGAGTTAAAAACAATCACAGAGCATTGTAAGAACTGTCATTAAACATAATTTTTGTTTTATAGGTTATTCTGCAATAGTTATGAACTCCCGTTTACGAGCCTTAGGTGGGAGGATAAATAACATACGAGCATCAGAGCTACCAAAAGAGAAAACCCGATCAGAAATAATCTGTAACGTCCACTTTTTGGATGGCTCAGTACAAAGCTTCAAAGTCAACGTAAGTTTGGAAAACTACTTTCTTTTTAAAGACATAGAAATTTGTTTGAAAGCTGCAGATGAAATATGGGATCCTGAGGCTTAGTATCTCTAAAAGATGTTGAAGATGCAGCTTTGCCATAACAAATTGCAGAATTACTGCTTGTGAAGTGGGTTTAAAAAGTGCTGTCTTAATTTACTTTCAAGCCAACTAGCTTCAATGTCATAAAATCATGGCATGCAGATTGTATCTGGAAAAAGGTCTTCTATGTGATATGGGAACCACAAAGAAACAGATCTGGTGATAATTATCAACTATGAATAAGTAATTAATATTTAAAGGTATGTGCTCCCCCTGCCAAACTGGAATGTGCTCCTCCTTCAAACGAGTGGTAAAAAGGACTCCTCCTGAAAGAAGGAAGCCTTATTCCTGCAGTGATGTCAGTATATATTTTCAGAAATGCAAAGATGATGGAAACAGTGAAGATGTTGTGGCTCAGTAGGACTGTTCGTAGGACTGTTCTGTTCAGTCTTTTGTACTTCAATACAGTTTCTTTATTTGAGTGTGGAGAGGGAAAGGGGATTAATGGAGGTTTATACTCTGTAGTTTTAGTGTATTTTATTCTGCAAGGTTTATAACCTTTAGAACGGATTTAAAATATTAGTTCATTTTAAAGTGAAAACAAAGGAAATAGCTTCACTTCTCAATTGACTTTCAATGGAATTATCTGACCATGCAGAAAAACTGTGGATATATTTAAGTAGAATTGTGTGTGAGATTTGTGTGTATTTCTTTATATGATGCTTATTTTATCCAATTTACCTTGTTTGAGAAGAAGTGTTTTGCTGAGGAAGCTCTATTGTTTCAATGCCTTAGATCACATGGCATTTTCTAATCGGACATTTAAAACTGCACTCAAAAGTTGTATTTTCCCAAGTCTTACTGCAATTCTCTGCCGACTGATTTTGTTTTTTAACTTTGTCTGTTGGATATTAATTGAAATATAAATTATCTGATAGGTTAAAAGCTTTATTTTCACCACAATATATACAGAATTAGTCTCATTTTGCTATGTATTTTGCATGCTATGTGTTCATATATGTGTGTAATATGGGGAGTGGAGTAGAAGGAGAATAAGTAAGAGAAGGAGCAAGAACGTTAATATACAATTTCCATTGTTTGTCTCCAGCATTCCCTAGGAATTGCTTTGTCTGTCAATGAGCTGGCATAATTGTCACCTGCCCTGCACAAGGATCTGTGTAAAATGAGAAATTCAAAATGGTTTAAAATCCATGCATAGTAGTATATTTGTTCTTTGTAAACAGATGTTTACATGTTTACTACAGCTTTACATGTAGTGCTCGGCCTGAAGTCCAGCACTATACGAGTGAAATTTGCTTCCCATTTCCTCCTTTAGGCAGTGAGTGAAAAATGGGAACCATTGAGAAGGAGCTGTGTAGACCTTAAAGCAGCCTCCTGGTACCTAAAGAAAGCTGGAGAGGGACTTTGTACGAGGGCATATAGTGATAGAACGAGGAGGAATAGCTTCCAAATGAGAGAGGGTAGATTTAGATGAGATATTAGGAGGAAATTCTTTGCTGTGAGGGGGGTGAAGCATTGAACTGGGTTGCCCAGAGAAGGTGCAGCTGTCCCATCCTTGAAAGCGTTGAAGCCAGGCTGTCTTGGGCTTTGAGCAACTTGGAGTAGTGGAAGGTGTCCCTGGCTGTGGTAGGGGAGTTGAAACCAGATGATTGTTAAGGTTCCTTGCAACCAAAACCATTCTATGATTTTTTTAAATTCTTAACCAAACTGATTTTTCTCCCTGCCTTCAGGGTATCCCTAGGGTACCACTGCTGGTTACCTCCTTCATCTGGGAATTGTAAGGGCCTCCTTTACTGCAGCTGTGATGCTGAACTGCATGGGGGTCATTATTGCTCTGCTTAAGACAAGCAGGGAGTGTGGCTTCCCTGCTGTGTTATGGACTAAGAAAAAGAAGAGGTTTCGCAGAAGATTTATATTCTTTGAGTACTAAGCTGTCATACTGGTAATGAGGGAGGCTGTGCTTTTCTGTGAGGATGGCCCTTCCTGATTATCTAACCTTGATATCAGCCTAAGAATAGGCTTTGCCACACTCTGGTAGTGTCATAAGGCTCATTTTTCAAAAGGGTTTGAAGCCAGCTGCAGAGAATTTGTGTGCAAGTTCTGCTTACGTTAGCAGAAAAATTCAGCTTTGTGAAGTTTTTGCCTGACTCTGTTTGTGAGTTTATTTTACTTGCCAACATAATTCCGTTTTATGTCTGTGAGCAAAGAATAACTTGGGTCTGTGGTCAATCTGGGAATCAGTTGGGCATGTATTGAAGGACAGTAAGTTTTGCTCTGAACAGATTTTCTCCGCTAGTGAAGTCTTTCTGTGTAGCTTTAGAGAAATTTTCTCATATCAAGATGTTTTTTCTGCATTTAATTTATTTCTGGATGACATGTTAATTGAAACTCCTATATTTTAAAGAAATCAACTATGCCTATTGCATGGCTTAATTATCCAGAAGACAAATTAGCAGAAATGTATTAAATGATGTAGTAGTACATTATTAAAATGAAGGTGCTTTCTGAAGTGACTAGACATAGATACAAGATACAGGGATAAAAAGATCTACTGTGTCTTCTGGATATTGTAAATAAGTTTTTTAGGTTTTTTTACTTCCTCTGTTTTTACAGTTATTGCTGAAATATTTTGGATTTTTCTCCTCTGTCAGAGTTTGGAGAACTGGACCTGAACAGGGTCACCTCTTCTGAAGTATGGAGTTCAGTGTTTCCTCTTTAAAAGAACTTCAATATTATCAGTGGAAAATTAAGGTTGGGAATTCTTCAGGGTTGTTTGTGGTGTAGTGGTACCTGATTGTGATCTCTGAAGGCTCAAAGTTTGGATAGATGTTACACTTGGAACTAAGATTAGGTTAATATTCACATATGCATAAATATGCTTTGTGTTCATATCATGATTATATTTTTCATCAACAAATAGTAAAAAGTAAAAATGGAAAAGCTGAATACTTGAAACTTGGCCTTTGTCCATTTAATAGCATAAGTGGAATTGGAAAGGTCTCCCCATTCTAATGACATTCTAATGACTGCATTGCTTTGTCATTGTGATGGTTTTATCACGTTCTATATTTCATTTGACTGGAAGAATACAAAAGCAAAACAGGCTCATCTTTAAATTACAAAGATAGTTTATTAATACACACAAAAAAAAGGGGAAAAAAACAACAACAACAACAACAAATGAAACTTCTAAAACATCCTTCTTTCCCTTTCTAAGTTTTTTACCTTTCTTCACTCAACATAAAAAGACATGACCTGCAACTTCAGCCAGTTTTACCATTTTAAAAATAACCTTTTATCAGTTCCTTTAGGAAAGGAGTCTCTCTGGGTTCAATAGAGACATCCCATGCTCTACATCTGCGAGGATTTGAAAGGAACTCCTGCGAACTGCGAAATCCTACCCATTAGCAGCTCTCTCAACACTGCACATAGGCCATATTTGCTTATTAGGGGTACTGTTTAAGGATGCCTCCTCTAGTATGACACAAAGATTCTCTTCTTCTATTTCCAAAATCATCTCAAGACCCAAAAACAAATCTCCTCTTTCTTTAGGAGCAAAAAGCTTCATATCACTTTTAACTAGAACCTTACATCCCCCCCAAAAGCATTTATATGTTACAGGAAAAACTAGTTCAGTCTCTATAGTTTACCAGAAATGTCCAGCCAAAATTAGGCCACTCCTTGTCCTTTGCCTTAAAGTCCTTTTCACTCCTTCTTCACTGAGTGTAGCTCCATGCTGTGTCTTTCTATGGTTCATTTGCTATATTTGTTTTTCTTTTGGAGAGAAGATGATGTTTAGAAAAGTCCATCTGCTGACAACAAAAGGTTAAACTTTTCAGGCTGCCGGGCTGCCCACGTGGCTCTGCGGCGGGAAACTGAGACATTTAGAAGCCGTGTGCTGGTTTCTTCGGCTTGAAAAGAAGAGCAAGGGCGAAGGGGCACTCCGTCCGAGCCCTCTCTTTTCTCCATGCTGCTTGCTTCTTGGCGAGACAGCGGCTCCTAAAGCTCCGGCCCAGCCCGCCCCGGCTCCAGCGGCATCGGGGCCCGGCCCGGCCCGGCCCGGCTCCGGCGGCAGCAGGGGAGCTCGGCCCGGCCCGCTGCAGCCGCCCGGGGGGGGGCAGCGAGGCCGGCCCGGCCCGGCGGCTCCCTGTCCTCAGCCTGCCACCCCAAGGACAAAGAGGCCGCTCCTCCCCCCACCCAGCCTTTTTAAGCATTCCGCCAAAAGTCTCAGCTTGTCTTTTACTGGATAAATTGCTTGTCAATCAGAAAGGCTGATCTTGATTGGAACAAAATCAGGCTTCTGCTAGCCTATGACAGTCATCCAGCAGCTCTCTGAACACAGAATTCTTATGGCAAAAGGATTTCTTTCTTTCAAAGGAGCAAGGAGATTATATAGAGAAATAACATTAAAGGAAAGAAGCCTTATGGTTAAGAAGAAACTTAAGATAAATTTACTCTTAAGTTTAAACAAATGGATATTCCTATGTTGTAATTTGTTATCTTGTTGACAATGTACATATGCTCAAGACTACAAAATATGGGATGGATTTAAATTTAATAGAAAAATAATTGATCAAAAATAGTCTAAACTTACAACACTGAGAACAACTTATTTATTTTGGAATTTTGAACTAGTATTAACATCTTTAAAATGATGGTAGAACATTCATGGTATCTCAAAACACTGAATCTTTTAGAGAGCAGGAAGTATAGAGATACAACTTCCTTTTCATTTTCTAGGAACAAGATCTTTATAGAGCACACAGAGCTAATTTTCATCGAATTTTGTTACCAAGTGGCATGGCACTTTTGTAGTTATACCTATAGGTTTCTTTCTTCTTTACCATTCTGATGGATGATACTTCAGATGTTACTTTGTTTTCCCAGTGGTTCTGTCTGTAGGAGGGTGAAAAAAACCCAAGTATTGTAAAACTGGACAAAGGAAAAAGGAAGGTAGATTTTGCATATGGACGTAACCAGAGGAACTTTCTATCTATTGAGAAACCTCAAGATAGCTGCATAATTTCCTTTCTGAAAAATTGTTCTTATTAATTACTTATCCCAAAGAATACTGGCATCCTGACCAGCTGTAAATAAAAAAATTAATTGCAAGAGAGCAGTGCTGTTTTTCTCCTGGACTTGGTGCTTTGGCAGAGTAGCAAAGTGATTGGCTATTTTGTTCAGTATTTTTATTTTAAAATGTTATACCACAGTTCCGGTGAATCTGAAATTTGGATTCATGGTATCACAGAGAGTTCATCAGTATAACCTGTGGTGTGTGCTGATTTTAGGTCATCATTATCAGGTTCACTTGGGAGTACAGACAGACACATTCCTCTACATTGCTTACAGTCCAAAGAGTATGTTAACTATGCAAGGCTGAAATGGCCTTTCTTGTTCCACTGTTATGTGTTTCAGTACTTAGATGGAACATGTCCAAAGTCCAGGCAAAGAATAGGAGGTGCATGGAAGCTGAGAGTTGGAAATGTGTTTTCAAAACTACATTTGAGACAAAGACTTGACTGCGTTTAGTGCTGAATGTTTCACTTGACTTTAATTATATCCAGGCTTTCTTGAAGCCTCCCAGTAAATTCTGGGTGTTTCAGTTTTATGATGAGGTTAACTCACCTCTGTCCCTAATGTTACCTCTGTCATGTTCTAAGACTATAATTCATAGGCTTTTCACCTGGAGAAAATGCTAGCTGTCCTTCTGATATATACAGAATTTGCTTATATACCATGTTTGAAAGTGTTTAATTGGTATTTATTATATTAGGTACATTACATTGTGCAATAATGCAAATTTGTCTGTAGCTTTTGATATAAACATGCAGGAATTTTCTGTTTTTGCTCTGCTTTGACTAATTTACCAGGAATGACCACTTGAGAAGCATCTCTGCAGTAAACTGACTTTTGAGAAGGGATAAAACTGACAGCGTCAGATCACTTCTGAATTGCATTGTCTATCTGGGTTAATGTCTTTCTCTTATTACCTTTGATTTTTGCTTTTAGACTGGTTGGCTTTCAGTAATAGTGTTTCCTTCTAGTAATAAAATAATGAGGCTGTAATAATCAAAAAGTTGCAGGAATTGAAGCTCAAATTGAAAGGAATTTTTTTCCTTTCCTTCCACCTCATTTAAGTTTCTTCTTCCAGTATTTGAGAAGGAATATAACTGTTAAAATGATCACCTACAATTACTATCGATATATTGAAAATAATGGGCAGAGATACAAGTCTTAGAGGTTCTTTTTGGTTGTGGGTGTGAGTTTTATAATTTTAAACCACTCATAGAAAAATGCAATGATGCAGAATTTTTGCATGTCTGTCACCAAGGTTTCCTACTTGGTATTGTTTGATAATACAAGACAGTTTAATGCTACTCTGTGTCCCTGCATGTTGGAAGAACTGCTGTATGAAGTTTCAGACTGGCAACAAATATTTAGTTTTGTATTGAGACAGGTCAGTGTACTCAACTGGAAAGCAGTAAGACAGTATGAAATTTGATGATGCCTGAGGACAGTAAGAAAGTGATCTGCCCTACAGCAGGCTTGTTAGTCCTAGCCCTTTGTGGGGCATGACTTCATAATAAATGCTGAAGGAAAGAATTAGTAGAGGGGAGATTTTTCCGAGCTGAAATGACTAACCTCCTATATATGTTTGTTTTAAATCATTTTGCAAGGCAGAGGAAATGCAATGGGTTAAAACTCTGTCCTTGGATAAATATTTTGTGTGACCTTTATGTAGGAAAATACTGTGCTAAAGTGTATGGAATCTAGAAACACTATGGGATGGGCCAGGAGTTGGCTGAGGAGGTGGCTGTAGATCTTGGTGAAAAGGAGTTATTAGGTAGTTCAAGGACATTAAAGGGAGTTCATGACTGTCAGATTTTATTAAAGTACTGCTCTTGAAACTTTTTCAGAAAATCAAAAATATTAAGTTTGAGGCCTTATTAACAACAAAAAAGATACAGGAATATGAGGTAGCAGGTTATCTTGAACAAGGAGTAATTGCAGTGAGGGAAATCAGTAGTGTAAACTAATAGCTTTTATGAGATGAGGTAATGTTTTTTAAGCTCAATTTTCAGTTGCTAACAATAGAGAACAGTGGCAGTTTGCAGACTGAGCTGCTCATGTATTACTGTTCTGAAAAAGGTGAGTGCTTTCATGCACCAGGCAAGAATCTTCAGCCACTGTCAAGGAAGTATTAACAGTGTTGGTCTTGGCATTGAGGCAGCCCTCCAGGGAATGTCACATGTGGATCCTGGCCCCTTGGAGACAAAAGAAGGAAGTGCCACAGGCAGGCATAGAAAGTAAAACTAGGATCTCTGCAGAAGACTGGACCTTAGGAAAGAGCCTGTTGTGTTTATTCTAGATTGACATAATATTCCATGATTGAATAAGAGCGTCAGCTGGGTAAATAAATTCCAGGAAGAGAAAGGGACAGAGATAGCTGAAGAGCAAATTAGCTGTGTGTAAAATTACTGCGGAAATTAAGAGAAAGTGGTAGCACTGTGTTCAGGCTCCTCATGCATCTTTTAGGACCAAAGGACAGGCTGGCTGGTTGTGAATGAGTGCTACAGGCTTAAATTAGAAAAGGATGACCTGAAACAGCACATGATGGGCAGTGGTTATTGTGTCTGAAGTGAGACTGAATTTGCAAAAGCTTAAGTGGTGCTTAACTGGGAGGTTATCATTACCAGCAAATGGGGGCAAAGCTTCTGCATAGGACAGGGAGATATGCTTTACATTGCCCTGTCTTCTGAAATTGTCACTTTGTATTGCTTTACCTTGTAGAAGTTAACAACCTGAAGAACTTTACATGTGTATTTACTTATAAGGTTCTAACATCTGAAGTTTATGCCGTCCTTAGTGCAGAGAGCCTTCATCACTCCAGGTTCTAACATTAGCAGTATTTAACTAGTTAATACTAGCAGTATTTAACATTAAAAAATAACGAAGGGCTTTTTTCTCTTCACAATTGTTTAACTTACTAGAAATTGAATTTGACTAATTCAAATTCCCTAAATGTTGTAGGAACTTGTTGTGGCATGGGTAGAATGTAATATGTGTTAATTATGACTGCTTTAACTATTAGTTTTTGGCCTATGCAACATAAGTTGTAATTGATTTGAAGACAGATTTAAATGGAGGTGAGTGGTGTGTGGTTATGAGGTGGTTGATGCAAAGCTTTTTAGAGTTCAGAATAAGGATTGGTAGATGTCATGAAGGTGAAATAAATGGAAAGTCCTTTACCAGGTGGAAACATGCAACTTCTTGAAAATGTTTCTTTTCAGTGAAACGTTTGAAATTCTTAAGGTTATCTTAAGAGCTTGTGTCATTGTAACAGTGCAGGCTAGTGAGGTAAATCCATCATTCTTTAAATTTCATTGTAGAAAACCAAGAGCTTAATTAGGAGTGTCTTAAATATTTGCTATAATGGCTGATAGGATTAAGGAGAACTTAATTCTGATGCCTGGTATAGCTGAGCAGTGTTCATGTTGTTTTGCCCTCCTTCTCTGGCACAGGGGAGCTAAAATAGGATGTGCTGTAAAGTACTTGACACATTGTAATATTTGGATATACTGTGGCTATGAATTGTATTGGAATGAATGTCAACATTCAAAAGTGGTGATGCGACATGCTTAGCATGCTTCACTTTACACCTAGGTCTCAAAACTTAATTTACTAAGTAAATTGGATTGTGCAGCACGAGCTGTGTGGTCATTTTTAGGTATATAGACTGAAAAATAATTCAAATGTTTCTTAAAGCAATGCCAAAGTTAAGGAAATAAGCATTTCCTTGAAAAACAACAAACCCCCTTATAATTGGGAATTTTAACAAGAAGACTTGAAAAATTTAACGTTTTTTACTTAGCTTAGATTTCTTGACTGAGTACTTGATCTAGGCACTGGAAAAATAAACCAAACCTGTGCTTTTAGTACCAGAGGGAAGAACTGGAACCACATAACAGTAATGCTGGAAATTATTTTTTTTCTGGGAAATGTGGAGAGGCAGAAGAGAAGTAAATAGATGTGTAGGTGGATGAGAATAGTGCTGGCTGAACAGCTGGATTTAGGGTTGGGAGACCCATGGGCACATTGCAAAGCAAGAACTGACTGCTGAGCAAGAATGTCATAGTTGGAGGGCTTGCTTGTCTTTCCAGGGAAACAATGAGAAGGCTCAGCAATCCATCTATGCTGGGGGGGAGGCAGGAATGCAGTTGTGAGGGGATGGGGAGAGAGAAGGTGAGGGCATCTGAATTGGGATGAAAGACTGGAAGCATGGAAATCAAGAAAGGAGTTAGGAGATAATGCTTTTGCGAAGAAAGGAGACCAAAAGGCATAAGAACTGTTGAAATTCAAACTAAAAATTATCAGAAGAATCTGCCTTCTGTGGTCTTGTCCTGCCCCATTTGTAATGAAACCTGATATTCTTGAACACCTTCTTTCATCCAAATATCTATCCCATCCCCTGTAATTTCTGCTTTTGATCATATTATAACTTCAGGTGCTGTCAAAAGTGTCGTGCTATAGGTGTGCAGTTTAGGCTTCTGAGTTATGCAGGTGTTGTGATGGCACCTGAAAGTGTCTTAACTTTCTGCTTATTAAAACCCAACCCTGGGGAAATGAATATGATCAGTGCTAAAGGTGAGCTTACTGATGTCAGGGAGTGCCCATTATTTCAGAGGGTGGCATCTGCTGTTTCCCATGGGCCCTTTTGTGTACACATATGGATAATTTCTGATGGGCAAGTCTCAGTCTACTTGGTGGAGAAAATGTCACTGGTGGTGCTGGACAGAGCTGCCTAGCAGGTGCATGGTGCCATGGCTTTGTGTGACAAGGAATGCAGGGTTGCATGGCCCTTACCTGTCACTGACAGTTCAGTTTCTAAGCTGCATTTTAAGTGTGTGCTGTTGCAGAAAAAAAAGTGGATTTGATCAGTGCTGTGGTTTGTCTTTGCCAGCAGCCTGTTTGAAGTTGGGGAGTGGGAATGTGCAGCTGGGGTAGAAGGAGGGCACAGAAGGGCTCTTAGTGGCCACACAGCCTTTACAGGCCTGTGTGGACTCACATTTATTGTGAGATCTCAACTGTTTTCTCTGAAAGTTAAATAAGATGGGAGACTGCTGGAGAGGAAAAGGTGCTCTCAACATTGGGTGCTGCATACATTGTTTTTTTCCACGAATGACTTTACTCCAGAAAAATGAGCACAGCTTTTCACAGGAGGCCAACAGCCTGATATGGCAACACTGAGCGTTCAAGTCACAAATGAGCTGCTAGGAGTTCTGCTGTAGCAGTAGAAAATGTTGGATGATATTCCATCCTCCAAAATAAGATGGGCCATGTGGGAGCCCTTTGCTTGAAATTTTGGTTTTCTTTTCCCATCTTTTTAAATAGGAGGAATGCTCCTATGAGATAAGGGAAGACTATGGAATATGTTGCTGTTTAGAGCACTCAATCACAACAGTGTTGTACCCTATTAAAAAATAATAAAAATCTGTCTTCTGAACGGGACTTACTGGGCTGTTCCATTATTCAAAAAGTTCAAGCAAATAATTGAATTAGCTTATAAGTGAACACTCTTACATACTGGGCAAGACTGGGGCCAGCCACAGTAATGTGGTTTGTATAAGTCATTTGTTTCAAGAGATTATTTTCAAAAAATCAAGAAATTTTCTTAAGAAATCAGAACTTAATAAAACCAGAGCTGATTTTTAAGAAATTTGTTCAAGAATAAAGTGCTTGTCTTTTGCAGTTCAAATATTTTTCCTCTGAGTTTTTGTTTGTTTGGTTTGGGGTTTTTTGGGCCGGAGTTCTTTATGTGCGCAGATTATTTCTGCTTTTAAGAGACACATTTGAAAAATCTTAAACTAATTAGGAAACTTTGTTTTCTTTGATTTTCTTTTTTTTCAATTAAAAAAAGCAAACTGGCCTGATTTTTGCTCTGTCCAGCAATTCTGTATGTAAAAGTCTAGAGCTAAGATGCCATACAGCTCTGCATTCGCCAAATACCATCGCAGGCAAAACAGACTGAACTTGGGATAATCACTGAATTTACTACAAATAAAATCAGAGTGGGATGAGAAGTAAAATAAATCTAAAAACACCTTCCCACCACTCATCCCTCCCTCTCAGGCTCTACCTTCTCCCCTGCAGTGGCACAGGAAAGGGTATTCTGGTCAGATTTCCACAGGTTGTTTCTCCTGCTACTCAGGGAGAGGAGTGTCTCTCTGTCCAGTTCCCCTGTCCAGTGTGGGGTCCCTCCCACAGGAATCAGTTCTCCACAAATTTCTTCAATGGGCTTCCTATGGGCCACAATTCTTCACAAATTGCTGCAGTATGTATCACTCTTCCCTGAGGTGCAGTCCTTCAGGGTCACCGGTTCCACCAGCAAACCTGCTCCAGTGTGGGTTTCTCTTCATGGGTCTGCAGGTCCCTGCCAGGAGCCTGTTCCACCACTGGCTTCTCACTGATTCACAACCTCTTTCCAAGCATCCACCTGCTCTGGCATGGGATCCTCCATGGGCTGCAGGTGGATCTCTGGCTCTCTTGTGGGACTCACGGGCTGCAGGGACAGAGCTGCTTCACCATGGTCTGTAGGGGAATCTCTGCTCTGGTGCCTCCCCAGAACCAAAATCTAGCCACAGAAAGCAAATACAGCAAGCTATTTATTACTTATTAGCATATTTAGGATTGCAGTCTTCTTGAGGGTTTGTTTTTTATTTCTTTCTTTCCATGTTTTTTTGGTGGTTTTTTTAATACAATTGGTTCACAGTGTTCTTTGGCAGAAGTTGGTTAATCGGTTCTCCACAATGCCATGGCTTGGAGATTCTTTTTTTCTTTGGGGAAATTAGACCAACCTTAGACTTCTGATCTCTGCTGCCTGTTTGATACCATGTTGCACCAGTTCTTCTGTGATTCCTGTCACAGGGGACAGGAATCTAGGCAGAATCTGCCTGAATGGCAGCTGATCATGTGGACACTGAGGGGAAGGTGAGAGTGCAGGCTGAAGTGTGGGATCTTATGGATGGACCACAGGATGCCCCTCCTTTTTTTTCCCATCCTGGTATATACTTACTTTGCCTTTTATTAGCTGATGTGGAAACACAGTGTGCTGCTTTGTGGTGACAGCAGGGGCCAGAGCAGCCCCACGTGTCTGGAAGCCATCCCTGCAGGCTGCCACTCCAGAGAAGGTCACTGCTCCCACTGTGGGCAAGGGAGGAGTGACCTGCTTACAATTAATTTGCTGCACACACATCAAGGGCTGGACTTCATGTCTGTTCATATTAGGAAATTTCATGTGCCTAAAATATTACGGAAAGAAATCCGAACCTTTATCAGAAGGAAATTTATATTGCTGAAAAGCTTTGAGCTGATGAATTAGCAGCTTTTTAAATTCATGAGTTACATTAGAAAAAAATCAAAACCAAATTAATTTCAATTCATTGGATCTTAAAATGTATAAGTGCTGCAGGGTTTAACTTCTAAACTTCTCTTCTTTTCAGAAACAAGACACTGGACAGATTTTGTTGGATATGACCTATAACCAGCTGGGTGTGACAGAGAAGGAATATTTTGGTTTACAGCAAAATGAGACTTCAGTAGAATCACCTGTAAGTACAGTAAATAATAAATGTGTGTGCATGTATATGTGTGTATAAATATATACCCATGTATGTATGCACACATATTCATGCACACACATACACATAAAGAAACAGTATTTATTTGTAAATATTTTTAATCCATCTAATAGTTTTTCATTTCACAGCGATGGCTTGAACCAAGCAAATCTATTAGAAAACAGTTAAAAGGTAAGACTTGTTTTTACTATCTTAATTGTAACTTTGTAGTTCTGTTTTTCTATGTTCTTATGACTAGAACGAATGCATATTTTCCAGATGGTAGATTTTTTTTTCAAGAGCAAGTCTTGCGTCTGCCGGTATTTTCAGCAGATCCTTTTTCTTACTCCTACCTGAGGGGAAAAAAGACCTGGTAGATCATTAACTCTGATGCTATAATAGCAACTAAACCTAGTTTCTGAGCAGTGTTAGACATGCTTAGATGGCCATGAAAGCAGTAGTCATATTGCTGTGCCAGTGAATTCCTCCTGAGAGGGGAAACAAAGGAAGAAGGGTTTTGATTGAGGGAGGCATTGCCAGTTTCATGTATAGGTTCTGGCAATTTCTTGTCCCACATACAATGAGAACCCCCAAATTTGTGCATTTTTATTAAAAAACAACTGACCAAAAAAACAATACCATACACTTCCAGGTGCATTTGTTGTTCTAGTATGTCTTGTTTTATACAGCTTTGGGTAACACAGGATGCTTACCAAGAAGGACAGGCCAGTGTAACCCTGGCCAGAGAGCAGCTTGGGAGGCCTGACTGGCACTGTCCCAGTTTGTGCTGTGACACTTGAGCTTTGTTTTTCTACCTTGTGCTACAGGTCACACATTTTTATTTCAATTTATATACAAAAGTAGCATGTTGCGCTTCTGTAATTTAATGTACTTATATGTAAGATAGAACTGAGCATTATCCCAGCTGAGACACATTAAATATGTTTAGTTCTTTTCAAATACTTAGGGGGCAAAGGAAGCTCAGTAATGCCTTTTATGCAAAGTACTTTTATGCATTACTACATGTGAGAGTATTTTCTTCTCAAAGTTGGTGTTGGGGCATTGGGAGAGACTTCTCTTTTAGTTTCGTGAAAAAAATACATGAGATTTCTATGTGGTTGTTCATGTAATTTTTCTGTAAATATAGAAATGAAAATATTAGGCTCTTTCCAGTTTAAACTAAAGATTGATTTGCTCTTCTAAAATATTGCAGGAGGTTTTCCCTGCACGCTTCACTTTCGTGTAAGGTTTTTTATACCTGATCCTAACACACTTCAGCAAGAACAAACCAGGTAACTTGTGTTTGATGTTTGCTTCCATGAGCTAAGAATGTGTCTTGCCCATGTCTGCAGCTTGGCAAATTCTGCTTTATTACATAGATAACTCTGTATAACTCTTGTAATTGAATGCATTTGGAATGGAGAGCTTGATGCCATGCTCATGGTGAGTAGTTTCTGATGTGCACAGCTTACAACTCCGAGATACAGCTGGAGTATGTGTTAGTACAAAGATGTAGGTGTTAAAATTACGTTTATTTGCGTCTTGAATTTTTTTCTTTTGAGTCTGCATGCCCTAGGTCTGTCCTATCTAAGAAGTTTTGTATCAACACTGAGTCAGTTTTGAACATGTGTAGTAGATTTTATGCTGAGGGCGTGGGAGGGTGGGGTTTATTTTTTTGGGGGAAGAACAGATAACAGTACTTGTTTCCTAGTTTGCCCATTACTTGTAACATGCAAAGATGTGTAATGCTTCAGTTTGTAGACTTCTAAAGTTTTTTTTTTTTTTAACCTGTCTCTGAGTTTTTAGGGTAATGGGGTGCATGAATTATAAGCAATTTTCCATTAACTTGTCACAAGATTTTAGTTGAATACTTGTTTTGTTCAGTGCCTGTAATTTGGAGTTTTGAATTTGAAGGCACACATTAATCTGGCCATTAACTGGCATTTCTGTGGCACTTGCTTTGCTTACTTATTTCAGTGACTTGGGAATATAAATAGTGCAACATGTGAAATTATGTTTCTTGTAGAAAAATTAGCTCTTGACCTGTTTTGGTATTTGTTCTATTATTCTAAGATCTGCTCTTTGAGGTTCTTCACATGCCCACTCTTCAGTATCACTATAAACTAACATTGTCAAACACACTAGTAAGAGGAAGACTGAACTGCTCTTAGAGAATTGTTTGAGAGTTTTTTTGGTCAGCATATGCTGCTAGAGAAATCTCATCCTCCATTGAGTAGCTGTGAGAGACAGACTCTCAAAGTCAGCCTTGATTGAGATTTGGGGTGTTTTGCCCTTTTTTATTTTTTTTTTAAGTTGCCTTCAAAATGAATATTCCAGGGAGAAAAAGAGACCAGTTCAGTAGTGCTTTGGTTTTTTGTTGTGTTAATTGCAACATTAATTTTTGGCCCTGAGGTTGTGGTAGAGACTGCCAAAGATCCTTAAAAATGTTGTGAGACTAAGTGGGTGTATGATTGCATATTTGTAAATGCCACTAATGTTTATTCATCTGTTTGTATAGTTTGCTAGGAAATCTAATGAAATAAAACTAATATATGTAGCTATTTAAGTAATACAATTTAAAAATAAATGCACGTTTGTTTCTTTTCCAAAAAAAATCTTTTCTAGGCACTTATTCTTTCTGCAGTTGAAGACTGACATTGCAGAAGGAAGGTAATAAGAAGAATCTTAAATGTCTCTATAATTCTTTTTAAAATAAAATTAAAACGCTTTTTACCTGAGGGTATTGTTGCTGTAAAATTATTCCAATTATCCCATAAATATGCCTTGTGAAAACATTGCTTTAAAGGAAAATCACATTGCTAGGAAATGTTACAAATTTTCTCATAGCTCACTTATTAAGAACAGTTCAGAAGTCTGTTGTGAGCAAGCTGTAGGAGATGCTGTGTGTCAAGAGGCACGACATCAGCCACAGAGATATTTAGGCAGGGCTTGGTGTGCCAGGCAGGGAATTCCATACCTGGGCACCCACCACCTAGTGCAATAATCAGGAATAGCAACAGGCAGTACCTCCTATTGTTTCTCATAATTTCAGGGTTGTGCTACCTATATGGTGAGCATATGCTCAGTGGTTTATTTGGCTGTGATTTCTGTGTGTTTGTACATTAAAACAAAAGTAAAAAGAAAAGCATGGTCCAAGTATTTGCTGCCAAATGCCAGTTGCCTACAGGTGTTGGCTTTTTTCTTTATAGAGTCAGTTTTGGTCATAAAATCGGAGTTGTCTTTGTACTTGGCATTTGGGTAATTTTAGTGTTTGTGTCTAGTTCTAAATACACCAGTAATGTCCAAAGTCCCATAAAAATCTCTTCTCCTTTTTCTTTCCTGAATAAGCATCCAGCAAGAATTTGAGCATGGCCTTTTCTGATTAGTTACTTCCCTTCACTTAAGAGTTTAATATCTGGTTGTATTGTGCTTTAACAATCAAACTTAGTAAGAAAAAAATCAGATACTCTTTGAAGATAAATTAGTCTTTGCATACCAAAATAATTGTGAGACAGTTTCAATAAGACCTATGTTTAAATAAAATTATTTCCTCTCCTTTCCAGGTTGTCATGTCCCATTAATTCTGCTGTTGTCCTGGCATCATATGCAGTACAATGTAAGTAATCACCAACCACTATTTTGTTAATAAATTTATTTGACCAACTACTTTGTTGGCTGTTTGGTTCTGGAAAGTCAGGTGAAATTTCTTTCCTTGTCTATTTGTGCAGAATATTCAGTATGCAGGTGCAGGTTATTAAAGCAGCCTCCGGAGACAGACTAAAAAGAAAAAGAATACTTTTTAGGCCTGTAAAAAAAGACCAAAAAAACCCCAAAAAAACCAAAAAAAGATTTGATACAGGAATGATGTTGCTATTTATGTGTGCTTCTGCTGACTAAAATGTCAGGTTTGCTTTGTCAGTGGAAACAAAACCATGAAACTTACTGTGTGTTACAATAGCTAAGGGAAAACATTCCAAGGGAATAAGTGGTCATCTAGAGAGCAGATAAGAGGAAGGTAAACTCACGATTAAGAAACTACAGTGTTCTTACACAATGTTTGTTTCATGGAATTTGGTGTGTTAGTTATGTAAAACTGGCCCTTTGCAATACATTTAAGGTGACTCTACATATAAGAACTTCCATCCTTCTCATCTGCCTTCAACTGGCAAAAAAAAATTCAAATGATGATACTAGAGAAACATCTTCTGTAGGAAAACCAAATTGGAGTCTGACGATGCCTCACAAGCATCCTCAACAGATAGTGAAAAACAGCTGGAGGAAGACCTTTCTCATTAAACAAATAAAGAAAAAAAATAGGTTGAGGGTTTAGTGGAGTTTGCATATTTGTTAAAATAGTCAGGGGAAAGTATGCAAGAATAGTTGTGTAATTATTTAGCTGAGTCTCATTTCTTTTATGGAAAGGCTAACAAGGCCCATGGAAACAATTCAGGTAATTTTTGTTTCAAGTAAGAACCAAGCTAAAATAATTAAAGTGTAGTTTTCAAAGAAGAATGTGATAAACTCTTAGTATCTATTAAAACCCTAAGAATCTATGAATCGTTTGCTTTTTTTGTTTAAGCATGTCATATGTTGCACCCTTTTATAAAATGAAACTGTAATCAGATTCAAGCTTCAGTAAAAACAATTGAAATTTTCCATAGTATGTGGCAGTCCCAGTTTTGGAGCCAAATGAAATGCATCCTGCTCTGGTGTTTCTGAGGCCCAGTAAGGGCACCTGAAGGCTGAAACACTCTTCACCATTAGGATGGCTAAATGAGCTATTGGGGTGATCCAATTGTGCTAAGCTCAAAAATGGGGAATGAAAATGTTTTATCACAAAGTGAAATCAATCATGCTGTATATATTGTACCCCAATCCCAAAGTGGTTCCTGTTTCCCTTTCAGTTTTATGACAGTTTCCTTTTTAGTACTTAGGCTAGGATACCTACTAATGCAGTTATCTGTACTAAAGGAGAATGATAGTGAAGATTGTCAAAGAGTGCTAGTGTGTTTTTCATGGTGGATTCTGGATTTCTCATTCCTATTTACCTGTTTTTTCTAACTCCTGATAGTGCTGATTTTACCAGGTGGTAGGGATTTTTTTTTCTTTATTCTTTTTTTTTTTTTTTTTTCATTAAGAACACCAAAGCACAAAAAAACCCCAAACCCAAAAGTAACCTTATTTTGCGATCTGGTTTCCTTTCTGTTGCTGTTTGTATGATACTATATTTATTCTCTGTATTGGTAATGGAAAAACTTATTCCATTAAGGGGTTATTTTTGGTTGTTGTTGTTGTTTTGTTGTTTTGTTGTTGTTGTTCTTTTTTTGTTATTATTATTATTTGGGTGTATTTTGGGGGGGTTTTTATGGGTTTTTTTTTTTGCTTTTACCTGAAGATGATGGCATAGGAAAGACATTTTTGAAATCAAGGGTTTCAGTCTCCTTACTGAGTCATGTTTGCTGTGATTCCTGTCCATTGAAATTGTTTTAAGTAGTTTTCTAGTAGTGTTTTAATTTCTAATTATACTTAGTAAGGAGAGCTGAAGTTCTTGGTATCCAAAATCCATTGTCTGAGGTTGCCATGAATCAGTTCTACCTGAGCTATTTACTGCCACTTCTTGTCAGCTTTCAGGCTGCTCTCTCCTTCTGTAGCTTCACTTGTATGCAGAAGGGGAAATCCTGGTTATCTGACAACCTTGTGGGTTGTTTGTTTAAAAGGTGTAGCAGTTGTTCCTGATGGGAGGGCTGAAGCAGATCTCTTTCACAGTGTATGAAGTCTGGTGTTTGGTATTTCTGCTCTTGCTTCTTAACTAAAGTTTTTCCGTGTGCTGGTTATATGGCTGGCCTTTAGAGGCTTTGAGTTTTGCAAGGGGACAGTTTTTGGTGGTTTCTGCTGTGCTGCAGGGATGCTGCTTCTCTGCAGTGCCCTTTGCACAGGCATTTGGTTCTGAAATGAAGCTCTGAGGCGTCCCCCTGCCCTGCTGCAGCACACCCTGCGCTGCCTGGCGGGGCTGAGTTACAGGGGAATGCAAGTGGGTGTGAACGCTGTGCCTGAGTAACATGTGACTGAACCTGATTACGAACATAGTTCAGACACTTCAAGAGTAAGTTGTTAGTGTATTATCAGGAATGTGATTTGTGACAAAACAGTCAGTGGATTTTGAATTTTTTTTTTTAAGAAGAACTTGTTAAGGTGCATTTCAAATCATTTCATCGCTGTGAAGTTGGAAGGATAGACTCATACTGAAAGGTCTTAATGATAAATCATGTGTTTTTACTAGTGTGAAGTGGGAATGTTGTACCATCTATAAAACCAAATAAGGAAACCTATACAGTACGACTATTCCTTTTTTTAATTTCAAATGTCGCAAAGTTGATTTAGCACCACTTATTTTCCATCACTTCATACTGCAAATTGCCGTTTCCAGGCCATTGTTTAAATGCCCAGCTACTGGTATGTAAGAAACCCCATGGCCTTTGTGAGAATGTGCTCTTATAAATCCATTGCTAACTTGGGACTTGAATCTGAAGCACATCAATAAAGATATTATGAATACTTCCAAGCTTGTTTTTTTCCTGAGCATCAGCTGCTCTTTTTTCCTGTGGTATTGCTCCCCCCAGAACCAGGAATCATCTCTAGCACACTGCTGTCTGTCTTTGGGACTGTGTTCAGAAAGGGATTGACTGGTTGCTAGAGACTCAAATGGACTTTAACCTCCTCTAAGGAAAGGAAGGCTGATGATGATGAGGAGGAGTCAAGGAAAGCTGAACTTAGTGTGAAAGTCTCTCAGGAACTGGGAGTAAGAGAGTTAGAATTTTGGGAAGGCCAGAACATTGGTATCCCAGAGGCAGAGGTGGGCTCTAAGACTTAGAGAAACATCAACAGGGGCTCCACAGTGAGGCCTGATTCTTTCTTCTAACTTGCCTTCATTTTGCTTCATTTTGTAGAGATTAGGTTGACCCATCAGACTTCCTAGTTTATGGAGACCTCGCTCTTTTGATGGTTAGCATTCAGGGATTTTTCTGTGTGTGCTCCCCACCCATGCTTTCTTGAAGTGAAATAGTTCTCAGGAGGACATCTCATGTAAGCTGAGAGATTTGCTTACAGATCAGCCACGTTTCTGCTTCTTTCCAGGGCATCTTTAACCCTGTGCCTTAGAATCAAAATCAAACTGGATTAACAGAGAGAACTTTGAGCTGAATTTCCAGTGTTTGAAATTACTTACTAGGTATGGTTGGGTAGTCTGAGTGTTGTGTGCATGTCACATCTGTTCTTTTGAAGCCTGCATCAGTGCTGTTCAGTCAGAGGTACTTTTATCATATCTTGCAGTACCTGTCATCAGCAGTGCCAGTGTTATATGTGTGATGATGATGAAACTCCCAATACAAGAATCAGCTTGGAGGGATTAATTGAAATACATTCCCATTTCCTTCCATATGGTTCATTGAGTTCTATATTGCTGCTCCTGAGCTGGCTGGCATCTCTGTACAACAGATCTTCTAAGAGTGTCCTGATGGCTTATATACAGCAACTTTCCAGCTCATTTGGGCTGGTTTTCCTTAATTATAGTTTACAGTTATGTTAGGCAATACAGAGGCCACTTCAGAAAGTTATTCCTTCAAGTATTGTTTATGTGATGGTCTTCCATTAAGGCAAAAATATTTTTTTGAACTATAACACTTCAAAACAAGGTACAATCTCCAGAGTGGAGAACCCCAGATTGGGATACTGGGCTGTGCTGTAGCTGAAGGAGCTGACTTTCTGCAGTGCCTCATAGGTTTGATGCTATACTTCTGTGTTTTTAAGTTGGATGAACCTATTAAATATTTTTGTGTAGCATAACTAAAGAGGGGGAAAGAAGAGTTTCCCAAGGTCAGGGTCCGTATAATACGGTATTACACTCATGGTAACAGCCTCGAGTTGCACCAGGAAAGGTTTAGGTTCTGTATTAGGAAAAATGTCTTCACCAAAAGGGTTGTCAGGCTTTGGAAGAGGCTGTCCAGGAAGTGGTGGAGTCATCATCCCAGGAGGTATTTAAAAATTTGTAGGCATGGAGGGAAATGGTTTAGTGGTGGGCTTAACAGTGCTGGGTTAAGGGTTGGGCTCAATGATCTTAGAGCTCTTGTCCAACCTAAATGACTTTGTGACTCTGAAATGAGTAGTCGTGAATGCTGAGAAACTGCATATATGGCAGGGGATCAGATACATTAGCCTCACAATGTTTTGGGAGTACTGGGAACTATTGCTTTAAGTCTTTTATCCCACTTTCTCAAAAAGAATACTCTTTGTACTTTGGATTATACTTTGCTTTTCTCAATAGTTTTTTTGATTGTGTCTGTATGGTTTCTGAAGTACATGTTGTATTTGAGATGCAGAAACAGCAACTCAGTATAATTTATAGTTTTTAATTTGTTTCTTCCTTTTCCTTGTGACTACTTTTTTTGTGTTTTTGTTTAACTGTGTCTAGGTTTTGAGCTGCTGATTTTTGTTCTTTAGTTCTTTTAATAAAAGGCATTACAATGACTGGCTCATTTTTCATTCTGGAGTGGTAAATAACTTGGAGACTACCATTGTGCATGCACAGTTTTCTTTTTTTTTTTTTCCCTCTACAAATGTTCCTTTGTTTTTATTAATGCCTAATTTCTCATTCTGTCTTACCACAAAACGGCCAGCTGTTGTAAGTGGTCATAAGCAGCTATTTACAGTCATGCCTAGGCTGAACATTTTGTAAGGGCTCTTGAGTGTGAAGCATTATTTCCTTTTACAAAACAAGTTAGTTTTAACTCACATGATAGCTAGTTCTACTTGTCCTGTAGGGACATCACAGTTACTTAGGGGCTGAGTGGGTTAGTGTTCATGTTCACATCCTTATTTGGATACAGGTTCCACTCATTTGAAACAACTTTCCTTCTCTCAGCATTCACTTCTGAGGGCTTTGGTCCTTTAAGGGATTTCTCTCTGAAAACCATTTTCAACATGGTGTCATTTTGCTCATTCTAATGTGCTTTTTTAGTCTGTCTTTAATAAATGTCTACATTTTTATGTTGGTTCTTTGAAACTGAATTCTGCTATAGCAGATTGTTTCTGATTCCAGAAACTTTTTAATACTTGAATAATTCATAGTTACTGTTGAGAAACAGTGTATGCTAGGAAGTTCATCTTTTTTCTGTTCTCATTTTGTTCCAAGAAGCAATCACTTAATTTCTAAACTGATTAAACTGTACAGACTAAGTATCTTTTCTTTTTGTAGTGTTCATATAAAGAAAAATTAATCATTAGCCTTTAATACTACATTTCACCCTCACCTCAAGAATGTGAGTCATTTATTGCTGTCCTGATTTGGAGGCCAGTCATGTGATTCTAACTATGTTTTAATCCCAGACTGTAGTTTTATACCTGAGGACTTTTACAATTTATATGCAAGACTCTTCCTGTGGTTTGTTTATTCTGTTCCCCTGAGAACCTGAACTTTATATTTAGTTATCCTTTTTTTAAAACAGGCAACTCAATTCACTTTTGTGCTTTGTTCATGCGAATTAAAATATTAAAATTGAAAAAAAGTTACAAATTCAGTATGAAATTGCTTGATTCTTTTCTGATGCACTTCTCAGGTCTATAGAAATTTGATATTAAACCAGTTTCTAAAGACTAGCTTTTATAGGCGTTGCTTTGGGTCAATTTGTCCATATGATCTATGACTGATTTCTCATTATGGTTACCCAATGAGCCATTCATACATTTCCTTTCTTGTACCTGAAGTTACTCGAAGTGCCTATGTGCAGAAAGAAGTTCTGGTGCTATTACTTTGTATGCAATTTTTTAAATTATTATTTACAACCTAAGTCTGTAGAATTGGAGAACAAAGTCATCTGCACCTTGAAGGATATCGGAACAAATGTCTTTTGAAAAAGCTATGAAGAATATATGGCTTGTTTAGGCTTCAATAAGGCATAGACACGCCCCATGCTCTGTAAACATACATCTCAAGACTTGTGTTTCAAGCACTTAAAAACTCTTATTTTATTGAAAGTTTGTAGAACTAGTGTTTTGGCATGTCAGCGTGGCTACTTGGCAATTGAACTCTTCTTTTGCTAGAAATTAAAAAGTAAATATCTTCATTTTACTGAATATGGCCTTCTAAATGAATGGTCCATCACATTCCGTTCTTTAAAGCTTTTCCTATTAGGTATATAATTCTAAAATACAATATTCTGATATTCAAATATCAGGGGTTTTTTTTGTTTTTTGACTCATCCTTGGTTCCATTTTCTCTCACTTTGCTCTATATTGTTTGCCAGTTATAATAAATCAAAGAGCAGCAGTGGTCTAGAGTGGAGAAAGGTTAAAATATTATTATTTTTATACTCTAAGTTTAGTTAGTATCTGCTGACTCATGATCAGAGAAGCAACTATGTCAGGAGAAACTCAGATTAGAAATAGGTATTTAATATTTCCTGCCCTTCTGCTGTCTTCTGGAGAAATCCAGTAATGAGATAGAAGCATCATGGGTTATTATTCTTGCTGACGTTTCAATATGTCCTAACTTTTTTTCCTGCTTGGATAATTAAATCTTACACAAGATCATTAGCCTTGCAAGATGTTTCTCTTCTACTGTAACAGCTGGCTAGGGAGTTGGAGAAGCTAAATTGCTCCCCTTGTTGGCATGGCCTCAGGTAGCTGGTAGCAAGAGGGGAAAAAAAGAGTTGCCTATTTAGAAGATTAGAAAGAAGGCTCTACCTCATAATGTATGAAGTAATAATAGTTGTCCCCTTTAGAGAAGGTAAAATTACAGTAAAAATATCTTTTCCTATTGCAAAGAAAATTGAAGTAGAAAACTATGTTATCTTATTCCTTGCAATCCGGTCTTTTCCCCTTGGCAAGATTGGAATTCAAACTGGCTGCAACAAAACTTGAAGATGTAGATTGTTTCATACAAAAGGTGGGTTGTGTTAATGACTAGTAAAGGAAAGGATCCTCAATCAACTACTGTAATTGTGAAATTTTGGGGTATATTTTACACTGTTATTAGCATACTACTTAGTTCTGAAAGTTCCAAATTTTCACTTTTATTGTTGTTGCCTCGGACTTAGCATTGGCAGACTTGGACTTTTGTCAATATATGGATATTCCTAAACATCATTTCAATTTTTTATGATACTTCTGCATCTTCTGTCTTGGTTGGCTTGGGGTTTTGTGCCTTGGTTTGTTTTTTCTCATTCTTTTTTTCTTTTTTTTTTGTTCCTCAAATAAATTTTACAGTAATGTTCAAATATGTGTTTTGGCTCTCATGCTAAATATTTAGTCCTTTGCCTGCCATTTGCTAATTAATTTAAAGTTTAGGCTACCTTTAAAAAGAAAGGAGTATGCAAGACTGTCTGCATTCAAAGCAAATTAGTTACTCTTTATTATTCCCTTTTTTATTTAAATATTTCTCTTGATGCAGACAATTGCTGTGCAACTATATTACTTTTGACTGCATTTCCCTGCGAATTGTCTTGTATCCGGGCCATATAAAATCATGCAGTTTGAATATATATAAGTGGCAAATATTAGTTATTCCCTGCATTACTGATCCTACATAATTACTAGATGTAAGTTATTTCTGATGTGCCTCTCATGCTCCTCAACTTGAATGACTCAAATAGCTCTTTTGTACTTTTTTTTTTTTTTAATTTTTCTGGAAAATAATGTTAATATCATTGATAGCATATCCTAAAAGTGTGCTCTTGAACCTTGGTTTAGTGGAGGAGCTTTCAATGCTGAATTGTTTGCAGCCTATCAATTACCTTCTTTTGTGTTAATTTGCAAATCATACCGATAACTTCTGGGGAACTTTAGGGCTTTAGAATCACTATTCCATACTCCTTATGAAAAAGAAAGTTAGTACAGGTTGTAGTTATTTACTTTTTGTAGCAGCTTGGTAATGTTATGTGTCAATCAGCAGTTATTTCACATGTTCTGTTAAGGAATTCACAGCTGAATTTCTAGGACAGTGCCATCCATAGTTGGGAGTAGAGCGATTTCCACCTTTATTGGGAAAAGTGGATCCTTTCTAAGTGACAGATCTTCTTAAAGACTTCTAATATGTTCTAGTCAAGTAAATGTGTCAAATTTCTTTCATTTGCCATCTCCTACTGAAGCAATTTGGTGTTCTCTGATGTTACAGTGCTGCACGTCTGTGTTGGCACGGCACATGACGTCTGTCTGGTGCTGTTACAGCTTGTGATGCAAAAGAGAGGCTACATAAGTAACTAAATAAAGTACTGAGTCATTCAGTGCCTGAGATTATAGTTATGGTAAGTGTATTTTGAAATAAATCTTACCTCACTGAGGTCGTACAGTTCCCTATGTTCAACACTTCTCGTCTGTTGGGAAATAATTGGTAATTTCTGCATTTTCCTGTAGGTGTATGTGTTTTAATGAGAAGGAATTTGTTCTAAACAAAAATCCAATTAACTATGAACATTTTGTATATGTGTTTCTTGTTTCTTAACAGCACAACTTGGAGATTATAATGCTTCAGTGCACTGTTCAGGATATCTATCAAATTACAACTTCATACCGGAGCAGAACAAAGATTTTCTTACCAAAGTAGAAACGCTACATGAGCAACACAGGTAATGTCAACTTTAAGTTCTCTCTCACCTCTTGAGCTTATAAAGAAAAAAAAATAAGGTGTCGAGAGGAAGACTCAAGTACTTAATAGTCTTGGATTTATCATTGAGGTGCTAGATTAATTATATTCAGAGTATGATGCTAATGTGTTGAAACATTTAAATAAATTTCTAGTATAACCTCCAGTAGATTAGTTAGCCTTAAACATCATTAAAGGCAACAATCTAGAACACTATACTGGATGGTTGAGGGGTTTGCTGCCTGAAAGACATTTTATAATTTTTCAAATTCTATAGATTTTTTTGTCTATATAAGGAAAAAAAAGCCTCAAAGAAATGCCATAACCATAAAACATTCAATTAACTTTGTGCTTTCATTCCCCTCTCCTGAGTGTAATACAAAGACTGCAACAGATTATTTCAGTCAGTGCACTGCTAATTATTTTTTCTGACCCTGCTGATTTGTCTCTTGTAAGACTGCAGCTTTGGAATTAGTGGTGTTGATCAGATACTTGCAAGCTGAATGCAAATACACCAATCTAAAACTGTCTGTAAGCAAATAAAATCCAAATCTCTGTAGACTTGTTTTTTCTGTCTGTATCTTAACTGCAGCAGAGCTAATTCCCCGCTCTCTTAGTTTCTTTGATTTATACCCTGAAATATTTCCATTTTCATCTCTTCCTAATGTCCCTCAGCTGTTTTCTTCTCATCTTTCAATACTCCTACTTTTCCCTCTAGTTTCTTTACTGATAGTGAGTGTACTGAGTAGTTCTGAACTTCACATGTTCTCCCTAGCCATTTAGAACAGGCATTGTCATTTACAGGGCAGAACAAGATAACCACTGAACTCTTAACTCCAGCTTTCTGTCCTTTCTGTTGGAGATTCTAATCTGGACTGCTTTCTGAACAGTTCGTACTCGGGCACACAGCAGCCAATGCCTCTACTCCTTCCAAATTAGTTTGCAGTTTCCAGTAGGCTCAGTAGTCTTTTGAGGTGGGCTTTTGGACAGGAATGAATAAATCTGCTTATCTTTAGGAAGCAGTTATCTTGGAGACCACTGAGGGAAGTTTCTGAAGAGTCTTGGAGTGGTGGGGTTGAGCTCATGTATTTAGTGCTTTGATAGCTAGAGATATAAAACTGGTTATGTTCTGCAGAGGAAAGATCAGAAGTTAGCATTGATCCAGACTAAGGTGTGCTGGGGTCTGTTGGAAAGACTCCTTTCTTCTCTGGGTCCTTTCAGTGATATAAATGCTTTCATTAAGTGTCTTTGGTGGGGTGAAGCCTTGATGGTTGAGAAGTTTAACTTCTGTACTGGAATTAAAAGAGATGTTGGTAATTGAAGGTCTGAATAAAAATACTGAGTAGATTGGACTGGAAAAAAAGTTTCTTTATTGTTTTAATACCTCTTTTGAAACTTAGTTCTTAAGGCCAATTTACTTCAGAGTGCAAGAAGAGGCAGAAAAATTATTGTTTATCCTGGCAGTATTTCTTGCATACTCCTTTGGTATTAGTAGAGAATACTTATGTCTCGGACATGAATTTAACTAGATCAGTGCCAAGAACATACTTGACAAGAATGGTTCTGGTGTTCACCAGAGCTGCTGGGAAGGAAAGATGGAAAGGAAGAATTTATTTTTTTTACCCTTGGAGAGAACTTCCTTTGTTGCTTTGGAATGAGATTTCTGCTAATCTGGAATAAAAATATTGCTGTAAACCATATAGGTTATCTGTAAATTATTATAGCTTTGAAACTGATATTCTTAGATTACAGGCTTTCAAAGCCAACCCTATAAACATCTATCCTTTTTTCAGTCCTTAGTGTCTATACTTTGGGAAACTTTCACAAAGGAAAATAAAAAGGCTTGAATTGCTGAAATATGGACTTGAGAAGTTATGTTTTGTGTTATGTGTTGTCACTCAGTGCAAAGTTTTTGTTACCTAAGTTTTCTGTTGCTTTGTAAAATCTGAGGAAGTATTCCCTGAACAGGTCCACATCACACTGTTCAGTGGACAGTATGTAGCTGTTAAGAAAGCAGCTATTGTCATATTGAACTGGTACAGCTTCAGAAATTTTTCTTCTGTGTTGATCCCTGAATCCATAGGGGGATTTTTCTATATGCAGTTGGTTCTAACATGGTTTTCCTGCTGTGTTTTGCTTAGTTACAGAAGCAGCCTGAGATCTTAGGATGCAGATATTGTCCAAATTGGTAAGGTTTTCATAGTGCTTGCTAGATCCAACCATCAGTTTGAAGAGAAGGATGCATTTGAAACTAAATAGGATACTTATATTCCAGATGAGGTTCCTTAGTCCTTGGGTATCATCAAGTATAAAAATTGGAACATCAAGACCAGTTTCCTCTTGCGTGTTTATCTCACTGAATAATTACCATCTGCTTAGGGACCTGAAGGTTTCATTTCACCTCTGATTAAGTAGGAGGGTGTCACAACAACGAGTAAAAAACCTAAGCCTGTGCTGAGATACTTGTTGGCCCTTCAAAACACAAGGCATGACTGGTCTGGTGAAGATGGAGTATACAAATTGAGAATTAAAATTTACAGGCATATCTTGTTAGTGTGCAGCAGACCTTCTGAACAAAGTACTTGATCAAATTATGTAGAATGACAATAAATGTACTCTTGCAAACATATTCAGCATCCTTTTATACAACAAAATGGCCATTTCGCATTGGTTTGCTTCTGTAATTGTCTGTCACAGTGAAAGAGATAAGGTCTACTAAAACCTTTCAGAATCAAGGAGACAATAGTCAGTGTACGTGTAGATCTAAAAAAGCCAGTTCAGCTCAGGATTGTGACAAACAGCAGTTTTTTTCATCTTTGCTCTTTTTTCCTGTTGTAATGACATCCTCAAGCCACATGGCCAAGGCTTTCCAGTTCAAGGTAGCTTTCAGTTTTCTGCAGCGTGATGTAATATTTCCTAGACTGGCTGTTTCAGGGCATTGTATTCTGATGGCTTTGCATTGAAAAGGAGGGGTATTAATTGGAAGTAGTAGATGCTGGAGTTCTTAACATATCTCAATGTCACGTCAGCTTTTTGCAGGTTGTACCTAAATTGGATTTCATTAATGTAATTCTATGTGTGTTGTTTTGGAAGCTCACCTAGCAAAGAGTTGTTTTTATCTGTACTTACAGAAGCTTTCTTGAAGACGAGAAGGTCAAATGCTTGCATGTCTTAGCTGCAGGAGAAAAAAAATATTTTAGGATTTATTTACAGATTTTAGGCAAACTCAGATGGCTTTTCCTTTGTGAGTTTCATAATTTTAACTTCTAATCTGTTCTCTCCCCTTTATTTTATTAGTATGTTTGTGCTTCTAATCTTCCTTCTAAATGACTTCTTTCTGAGAGACTATGAAATATACAATATTTACAGATACAGCTTCTTACTAAAAGATAAGATTTTATAGGGAATTGTTTCCTCATCCCTTTGAACGTAACAGATAACAGAAATTTTTCTAAAAAGAGCTGGTCCGGAATGGCTAAGGTAATAAAATCATGTATAATTTACTCAGGCTTTTGAGAGTAGTTTAGCAGGGTCTTCCCAGTAAGGAAATCATAGCACTACTTAATGTGGGGTTATTTCTGAGACACTGGACTTTGACATTCTCTTGGTTTCATGCATTTGAATAAATATGATATAATATCTTTTATTTTTGACTTGTCTGTGGTTGATATTTATTATTTTTTCTCTTCTTTTAGTGGCCTCAAGCAATCTGAAGCAGAATCCTGCTATATAAATATAGCAAGAACACTTGATTTCTATGGAGTGGAATTGCACAGTGGTAGAGTATGTTTACATTGTAATTTTTCCCTTGGAAAGTAAATTTATATGTTTGTTTTTTTTTTTACAAAATTTAATAGCAGTAACAAAAGTAACATTTAAGTATTGACTTTATAATGTGTTACTTTTAATTAGAGCTGGGTAATTTTTCACTAACTTGTGTGTGACATAGGTGCTGGAATTTCAGCCAAATAAGCTAGAGCTCCTCAAAAGTGTAACAAAGTATTTTTAAGATAAAATATTTAATTACTGCAATATATTTTACTTACTAATTTTATAAAGGCTGCTGACTCTCTTAGCATGGAAGAAAATTAATGCTCTATTTAGTGCTACTAGTTAGCAGGTGTTTTAAGAGTTTAATTTCTCTGAATTTCTAACACTAATTTCTTAAGTGTTAAGAATATAGAGATTTTTCTTTTTGTTTAAATTCTTGTATTCCCTGATTCCAGGCTAAATCTAAGAGGTATTTAACAGCTTGAGAGATAACCACTAAAAATGTGTTTGAAATCTTTTAGATGCAGGGTATGCATTGATAAGAAACATTTCACTGTCTACTGCTATTTAATTTTTGACTACACTATTTATCTGACATGAATCCTTAAAATGCTTCTTTATTTACATCCTAGTGTGCAAGTTACCTTTGGTGCTTCTATGCAGTAGTAAATTGTTTTGGTATAAGGCTTGTAGTGTAAAAACTAAAGGAAGTGTACTACAGATAATTGATTTCCTGGGTGGAGATGACTAATAGTTTTTTTAGGTGTTTTTTAGCTTTGCTAATACTCCTGACACTGA
The DNA here is from genome assembly GCA_017589585.1 of Phylloscopus whistleri. NCBI lineage: Eukaryota > Metazoa > Chordata > Aves > Passeriformes > Phylloscopidae > Phylloscopus > Phylloscopus whistleri. The sequence continues at coordinate 1,835,791 of JADMLD010000068.1, read as the reverse complement.
GAGTTATAATGAAAAATTCATAAATTTCTTTAATGATGAGAAAGGAATAGAATGAGTAATTTGTTTCCTTCAGCACATTTTCTTCTTGTTTTTCTTTATGCTGTCACAAATAAGTGAGTGTTGCATGGATTTCTAGGAATTCCTAAAGTACTGCTCTATGAAGCCACTGCAATTACATTCATATTCATGAAATACAGTGTTCAAAAGGTAGATGCTTTTTTTAAGAATGGAGAAAAGTAGAAAGGAAAGGAAATGACCTTATTAAATCTGACTTTGTATAGTCCGTCCATTGGGTCATCTGTCACCTTTCTACTTTATTGAAGAAGCTCTTAGTGTTACACTTGAGATCACTATATGCACTTAACTTGATTGGATATTTGCCTTTTTACTTCTATTCTAGCCTAGTATTTTGATAAGCCAACTCGAGTGCTAAGACTTCCACTATGTGACCAGTTTCTTAATATTAACAGGATGTTGTTTCTGAAAGCTCTTCCAATTTCCATTATCCTTCCTGAGCTACAGGCCACTGAACTGCATGCAGGATGTCAGTAGTGGCCATACCAGTGCCAAGTAGTGAAGACAGACTGGATTCAGACATTTTCAGCTAAATGAAATTTCACTGCAGACCATCTTGCTACTGTTTCAATTCAAAAGAATAGTTTTATCGCAATTCAGTTTTTTTAAGGATGAAATATTTGAAGTAATCTGTTTTTTCTAGCAGCTGAACTAGACATCTAGACATTAGAAGCTGTTAGGAAGGAAATAGAAAGCAAACCAGAAAATATCATGCCTTTCAAATTGAGTTTTGATATCATTTGAATGTTGAGCTTCATTTTCCCTCTCCGTTCCTTATCTCAGAGTAGGTAATGGAAAAGAAAAGTACAGAGAAGGATAACAATCCTGAATGTTTTAAGGAAAAGCCTTGTGCAGCAGGTGAACAGTTTGGAGAATGTGAATTGCCAACAATTTTTTTTTTTCCTTTGGTAATAAAAGATTTAAGGATCTTCAGGTTTAAGTAAAGGAACTTTTTCCATATGGCTGCAGTTGAACTGTAAGCGTTACTTATGATTTACTGGATGCCCATGGTGAAATAGCTATCAGGAGCAGTTAGGCAGTCACTGGAGTCCATTAAACATAAAAGAAGTTTCTGAACCAGGAAATCCTCTAGCTGTGTAAGACCTGAAGCTGGGAAGGGGAGTTGTTAGCAGGGACGTAGTTGGTTGTCTCTGGAGTTTTGTGCTTCCAAAACAGCAGTTGCAAGTCACTGTTTGGATTGAATGCCATGAGGCAAACCTCTCAGCCAACATGAGGTTGGTCTTGCTCCTGTGAGCCTGTAAGAAGTTTGCAGTGAAGTTTATAAGCTGCTTCCTCACAGAGGGTACTATATCCTGCCCCTGCTTTGGCAGGGATGTTTGCAGTGCCTCCTGATATCCTCCCCCCTCTCAGTACTGCTTTTAAATCATCCTTCCAGCTTTGTCACATCCCAGTGCCTTGACCAGATTTAGCAGGGGCTAATTAAACTGTCTCTCTGTGAAAGGCTTTGTCTCTGTGGATTCAGGTGATCTTGTTCCTCTTAGATTGTGTATGGCAGAAGAAGCAGGTAACACCTGGTTTTTATACTAATGGCCCAAAGAAGGTGGTGCTCCTGTACTGGTGGTTGAGAGTGGGATACTTTTGGATAATGTCTCTTGGAGAGCAGATGAATATATAGCTTTCTTAATTTTTTTATTATACAAAGTTAAGTATTTAACATAAGTGTGAGCTTTCTTTTTAGCAACTTAGTAAACATGCAACTTTATTCTGAGCTCAGTTTTCGTCTGCAAACACTCCTGCTTTTTTTCTGATGAAAAATCAGAACTGCTAAAATATTAAAAAATGCAATAGTGTTAGGAGACTCGGGAGAGTGAATTCAATATCTTAAAACTGTATTGATGTTTCTTGAATTCCTAATCTCCTCTTCAATCTGGACCACTATCCCATCTGCTCAATAATTAATCTGCTGTTAACTCGTCTTTCATTTTTACTCAGAGAGTGGAAGATAGGAAATTTGTTGAATCAATATTATTTCCATATCTACAAAAATCAAGATGGTAATTGAAAATTAAATCGAAGGTGAATCAGTACTTAACTAGCTAAATAACCTGGCATGATAATTTTTTATCTTTACAACTTTTATGCTCTCTTTATGCTATTCTAGCATTTCGATTTTGTTTTTCTTAGGCTCAATACAAGAGAATTCATAATAACAAATAACATGGGAGATTAGTGGTTTGGGCTAGTGCAGAGGAGGGTTGGGAATGAACTTTGTTCTGACAGAGCTTCTGGAAAAAAAATTAGTAGTTTAGCCTAATTAATCCCTATCAAGTGTTTTAGATAATCCTTTATTTCTGCTTAATCACGTCGATTTTCAGCTTTTACTTTTAATGCTGCTTTTTCTTCACAGTATTGATTTTTAAAAGAAGGAACCTGGAGTAAGCTTCAAGTGCTAATAATACAATTTTCCACCCTGCTTTAGGTTGACCATATCATGGCAGAAATAGCTAAACTGTAAGCACTTAATCTTCTGAATACCTCAGTGTTCTTCCCAAGTATTAAAATACAAGGATGTCAGTTCTGGGTTCCTGTATTATGCTTTGCAAATTAGGTTGGACTTCACTCATTCATGTGCCTGTGTCACACTTCTATTTAATTTTTTTTTAAGGATTTATTGTACACTTTCCACAGTATTGTCAGAGCACATGCTACCTGTTCTATTTTCCTGTACCTTGCTAACATAAATTGAGATTGGACATGGAGGAGAGCCATGTATTAACTGAGTCCAGAGTACCATCTAGAGGAGCAGCTGTGCTACTGAAGGCTTTGAGAGAATCTGTTACCATTGGCTGTCCTTTAAAAACAGTCTGAAACTGCTTTTGAGTTAAACCTGATATTTTAAACAATGGATTCTACTTACCTGTAGATTTTTGTATGCATTTAGTTCTGTTTGGAAACCTGTGTAATAACACATTATTAGTGTGCATTAATCATAAGAAATGAGAAGCCAAGATTTGTAACTTCTTTAACATCAGTCTGGGTTTAGGCTCAAAATGACCATCCAGAATCCTCCTCTCTGCCTTTTTGGTTTTTCTCTTTTTTTTTTTTTTTTTAACTCAAATGTTTGCTTATATGGAAGAATGTGTTTTCTCTTGAGTATCTCAATACCTAGAAAAGATTGTAAATTTATGATTTTTTTTCCAGTTGCATGTGTTAAGCTAATGCACAGCTTTTGGTTTGGTTAATAATGGATTTCATTTAGTGTATGAAATATTCATGTACACATGTATTTCTCCAACATATTCTCATATGCAAAATTGTGATCACTTCCTGTGCAGTCTTTCTTGGTAAGACCTTTTAGGAAAAAGTAAGGAATTATTTCCTCTCTCTTTTTAAACAGCATATAATCAGGCAATTTTTGTTCACTTCCCAAAATTCTGAGACATTTATCTGACTAATCTTGGGAAGTACTTCAACTTCTTTCCTGAAATTAATAAGGCTGGACTTGCAAATTTACTCTTGATTCAGACCTAAGGAACATCCAGCGTAGTAGGATGAACATTACAACTTGTTTTAATGCAGGAATAATATTTAGAATGTGTAATAGATTAACATCAAAGGAAAGAGATATGCAAAAATCAAAACTCAAAAAATATAATTAATTTTTTTTCCTCAAGTGTAGCAATTAAGGTATAGAAAGCTTGAAAATAAATTTGTTTGCAAATAAATGTGAATGACACAAACTGCATCTGTGTTCTTACAGTATTTTTCTTTTGTAGGATCTCCATAATCTAGATCTTATGATTGGGATTGCATCCAGTGGAATTGCTGTATATAGAAAACTCATCTGTACAAGCTTCTATCCCTGGTAAATTCCTTTATTGTAAAGATTTTTTCAGTCTTACTTTCATTTGCTTTCACATATTCCAAAGAAGCCTACCATATATATTTGTTCTTTAGGGAGTATTGTGGTATTTCCTTGTACTTAGGTAAAAATGAAAACTTGCCTAGGCTTTTAAATCTTTAAGACTTTTGAAGTCCTTGCACTGTGTGACGTCTTGATCAAGTTAATTTACATACAAGTATGAGTACACAATTAGGAAACCCTGTGGTCTCAGAGATTTGCTGCTGTTATGCCCAATAATATGTCTCTTTAAAAACAAACAAAACCAATCCGTAATGCTATTAAAGCTCAGCCCCTAATTCAGTCTGAATAAAGTTCAGTCCGAATCTTTTAACATGGCATTCAGCAAGAAGATGTTTCTTGGAGTAGAAATGTAAGTAAAATGAGTTATTTGGAGTTTCAGATTTACAGGAAGTAGGATAATATAATTTAGACATTTTTAAACTCATCAAGTATGGGTATACAACATTAACAAGCAGGCAAGAGACTTTCACATTATTCACTGATACATAAAACATTAGAATGCACGATTGTGCTGTAGAAAATAACCTCTGCAAAGAAATAAAGTGCACGAGAGCTCTAATGTGAATGACATGAAAGTTACATAAGCTATAATTTTTTAAAGTACTTTTGGGCTTTATTAGTTATACCATACTAAAAATTACAACCTGAATTAGAAATTATACGGAGGTCAGGCATTTTCTTAAGGATTTTGGATTGGATCACAAAGAACTTTTTTTCCAGTCTTTCTTTTTTAACTGAAGTATGAACTTGGTTTTTTATGCTTGATAAAACTATAGCTTTGTCATGTTATACGTGAGTTCTTTCATGAATTTGTAATAATTTTTCTGGATAACTTTTTCAGTAACATAGTACAGTGTTCTTAATCATGACAGAAAAATGCATTCCATTGGGTTGTACTTGCTTTTTGGCCCTTAATTATACAAAAAAAAAAAAAAAAAAAAAGGCTCCCTAGCTGTATTCTTTAAATACTAGTGTCATTCCATCCTTTCATTTATGAACCCAACATTTCCTATAGAAAAGCAATAAAATCAGTTTCAATTAAAATTCTAGGGGAAAATATACTGCACAGTCTCTGGATTTTTTTCCTTTGCTATGAGTTGCATTTCAACTCCTTGGGATATCCTGCTATCATCCTGGATAAATGCATGTCAATAATAATGCTCTCATACAGCAGCACAGTGAAAACTTGTATTTTTCCATTTCTAAAGCACATTGTAGCATAAAAGACTTATCTTTCATCTTTGTGCCCTGAGTGCTGCTCTTTCATACATCAGCCTCTCAGCTTCTTTGAACTGCTGCAGGTTTTAGAAACTGCCAGCTGGAGGCACATTTTCTGTCTTGTTCTGCCGACTTAGTTGACCTAAGTAAGATATGAATGGGTAATAGTTGTTCCTGAAAACCATAGAGTAATGGCATTTTAAAATCTGTGATTATATGAATTCTGTAGGGAAGGAAAAGTTAGTTTATAGCACACAAGACAGGAGGAATCCACAACTTCCTGAAGAGCACAGAGGAATAAAAAACAGATGCTAAAACATTTTTCACAAAGGCCTATTCTCATTTACAGAAAAAAAAAAAGGGAAATAAAACCCACAGGTTTTTCAGTTCAAATAATTCCCACTCTAAAATATGAAGTTTAGGCAGTAATATTTTCAGCTGACTGCTGATGCAATTGTTCCAAGCTTATCTACTCGATCGCTTGCTCTCTCTCTCTCTCTAAAAATTTTTTTTCATCTTGAAAGGAAAAGTTCCCTATACAGAGGTAGCTTTTTCATGTTTTATTTCTGACATCTTGCATGAGATAATCATAATTTTTTGTGCAGGAATGGTGTCCATTCCCTGATCCTGCCAAAACAAGCAAACCCTGAAAGCCACCAGAGCGGCGTTGCTTGTGATGTATTTGTAGTATGGAATCTCGCTTTCATTTTAGATCTCAGAGCAGGATGTATTTCTATAGTGCTGGAAGCAGTATTTTTTTAGGCTCTTTATATAACACCATTTGTATCAAGTGGTTCTTCCTGGGGACTGTGCAAACTTCACCATTAACAACTTGGAACTCAAGGTGGCAGCAAACACCACCAAAGCACACTGTCCAAAATTTTAAGTAAAATGCTCTGCAGTGGATGACAACAATACAACTATGCCATATGGTAGTAGTCAAAGGGGACCAAAAGTTTTCAGGAACAGAGGCAGTGAGAGAGTTCTGCCTTGGCAAAAAGAGGCTTTTCAATCAAAGCAACCTACGTAAAGAGCTGACTGATCAGTCAGCGGCAGTGCAAGTCAAGATAGGTTTAAAAAATAGCTTTGGATTTAATGCAGTATTTTATACACTCTTCGGAGTTATTCTCAAGGGTGCTTAACTGTTCTGTGGTAATTTCCAAATTGATTTTGCATGTAAAATATTAATGGCAAAACCAGAAATACTCTCTATATCAGCAGCGACTAGAGTTAGGTGTTAAATGCTATTTTGTGTATGTAGTTTCACTGCTTTGAAAACTTCAGAGAAACTGCTCGAGGAATGCATAATACATTGCTAGTTAAAACTTGGAAAACAACCATCTTACATAGCAAATTAGACAGCACCTTTCTTCAGCAGCAAAGTACAGGGTTTCCAGGTAAAGAAACTTTTTTTTTTGCTTCAAGTCACAAGTACCAGCTGTTAGTACTAAGTGCTAGGACAGGACTGCCAGTTTAACAAAAAATTAGCGATTCTGTGGCTCACAGAGTGACAAATCTATTTTGATGCCTGTGAATGATAGGAAGATGGGACCCAAAGGATCCATCATTCTTGAGATGCTACAACTAGGGAGTGCTTTATAAGTAAACCATGACATTTAATGATTTGTGTATGTTGCATAGTCACTGGACAGATCATTGGTGAGAGAGAAGGGCCACTGAGCCACCAATTGTAATAATAGTAACTGCATTCCATTAATGTATTTTTAGGGTGTGACATCTTCAAGAACTTGTTAAGTCTAAATCCTTTGACACCTTAATCTCTTGGTTCTTTTTGTACATTTTTCTAGGTGTGAACATTCAGACAGTTTGTGGGTATAACATTGCAGAAGGTATTTAGTTACTGTAAAATAAAAATGTCAGAGTAGCAAGTGGTCATTGCTGAACTAAATAGGTTTACTTGTACTTTAAGGAGAATGAATGGAATCGAGAGGGGGACTCTATTTAGGGGAGTGTCAAAATAAAGAGACTTGAAGGCCTGCTTTGGCTTGAAGTGATTATATGGTCATGCAGTGAATCATGGCTTTGGTTTTGGTGAGGTTTTGGGTTTTTTTGATTTTGTTGTTTTGGTTTTGTGGGTTTTTTTGTTTGTTTCCTTGGTTTCTTTTTTAATTAAAAAAAAAAAAAAGCCAAACAAACCAGGATGTAGAGGGAGAGGGATTGAGAGAGTTTTGGCACTTTGGGATGTTGTTTCCCCTTTTGTTGTTGTGGTGGGAGGTTTTTTGCTTCATGAGCAAGGTTAGTTTTTTGTGTCCTGCATTTCTGTTGCCTTCATGTTGGGTAAAGAGTAGACCATGACAGCAACTGTGTAAGCTGAGAATAACTCCAAAAACTTGTTTGTTGACATTTAATCTAAATCAAGAAACATGGTAAGAAAGAACCACAAGCACAAAACTTGAGTGGTACTAGTTCAGGTAGAGTAGCACTAGAATCAAGAAAAAATTAATATGCAATGAATTGCAACTCAAGTAAAACTGGAAATTTATATGATTTGTTGGGTAGTTCAGAATCAAGAACTTTCAGTTGAGCAAGCAGATCACTGATGTTTGAAGTAGCAGGTCAAATGACACATGTATTTTAAGAGTTGGCCTAACAGGAGAGGTGGATATGATTTCAGCTTACCATTAATTTTCACACCATTTTGTCTTGTCAAAGAGTATTGTTGAAATACCTATTTCTTTGTGGTTCTATAATTGATGGAGAAAAGCTGTTTCTGAAAGTGGCACACACTGTTTTCCACCTCTTGTGCAGGAAGAGGGATAGGTAATTCAATGAATATTCTTTTTTTAGTAACTGGCAACTATACTCTCCTGTATCCATGAAGGATATTACTTTATTACTCAAGTGCCTCTCCCATGAGCGGTGGGAAATGAGTTTTATTCCATCCCACTTGATGAGAGTGATGCAAAAACTGTGCCAAACTGAGGCCTTTCAACATAGTTCATACCTGATATCTGACATCCTGCAAAGCATCAGTTCACAAAAATATTATGAGACTTTTAGCAGTAAACTTACAAAAACCTTTCATGATTTTTTTCCTTAAGGCCTCCGTAAGATTCCAGCTGACCACAGATCAGAGATTTCTTTGTCGAAAAAGTGCAGGTTTTCAGTTACTGAAGTAGAACTATTGCAGAGAAAATTTAGGTATTTTTTACAAATCTTGTTTTGCTGTGGGAAGGTGTGCAGTTAGGTAGAAGTTTGTTTAATTTAGAAAAACTTAATAAAGCAAAACTTTAATTATATGATAAGCATATAATTAAAATGAAAATTGCTTGAGCACTGATTCCAGTTGTAATCTTTACCTTAGTAAATATGTATTCACACTGTGTAAAAAGAGGTGTTCAGTTCTAAAATTACCACCTAAATTACATACCAATTTTAATGAAGTGAAAAATATATTAACCCTCATTCTCACAGTTTTCATCCTTCTAAAATTGTGATTTTATCTAGAGGTTTTGTTTAGTGATTAACACAAGTACATGATATTTTTCACATTATGAAACCAATTCTGCAAAGCCTCAGCAAAGTTTCAGTTGTTGTAAGACCAACCTTGGCATGTCATTAGGGTCTTGAATTTTGTTCCTTTAGTCACAGCTGTCATATGACTCTAAAGTTATACAAAAGTTGACACATTTAACATTTCTGCAGCTTAGTGTAGAAGATGTCATCAAGTTTTTGCTGCAAGAATAGATTTGGTGGGAGAGAACTGCTGTGAACTATTTAAAGATTAAACGAGGACATCTATTTGCCACTCAACACAGGAGATGGCTGCATATTATTCATTGAATATTTTACAGCTATAATCTTTCAGGCTCACTGTGTGCAGTATTATTTTTCGTTGTTTAATCACTCTAAACATTGCCCAGTATTTCATGGCCTGTTTCTTTCTTTTAGGGTGAACATATTAAAAATTTCCTTTAAAAGGAAAAAGTTTTTTATACAGCAACGGCAAAAGCATGTAAGTAGTCCTCTAATTTTGTTTTGCTCAAGTGACCATATTCAATATTTTGTATTGAATGTAACCTACAAACTGCTGATCAAAAGGCTGTGTTTGGGGTAATTTGCCTTTGAAACTCTGGGTTTTTTACTTGGTCTTGCTATTCTGGTCTGCTTATTCCCTCTCCTTTTCCCTTTTATAGTTTCTTTTCCAACACTGAATCCCTCCACTTTCAGTCTGTTGGACTGTATCTTTCCCATGGAGGTTTCTTCTCCGTTGGAGACTTTGGGTAGATGCAGATCTCCGTCCTTTCTCCAGTATTTATTATGTAGCGTATTTCCCCTTTCTCAGCAGCATCTGCTGCTCTTTCCTTTGTTGCTCTCCCTGCCCTGTGGAGTTCCTTAATGCAGTGACTCTACTAAAAAACTGCTTATCCCATCTAGGGGGAGTTTGTGAGGTCCCTTCAGCCTATGGAGCTCAGAGCTCAGGAAAAAAGAGAGGGGAAAAGGAGAGCTTTGTAGTGAAAAACATGAGGTTGAAAAGGGGAATACACACTGCTGTGTGTAACATGAAGAGCTTTAGGAGCTGGCAAGTTGTGTGAAGATAGTTGATAAAACTAATGAAAAATTTTTCAGCTGTTAAGAGTTGGCTTCTGTTGGTTGCTTTGAGCTCTTTGCAGAACAGTTGAAATATTAGTTTATTCAATGGGGCAGGAAACCTTGATTACTGATTATTATTTTGCTGCCTCAATATGAAAAAAAATAAGGTATCTTTTTACAAAGAGCAGAGATTATTTAATATGATAATAAAAGACTTCTCAGATCAGCAGATATATAAATATTTTAATTCAGTTGAGGACAAAACTTGAGAAAAGGTTTTTTAAGTGGTAAATAGTAAAAGGTAAGTGTTAACTTGTACCTAAACTTCATGAAGGCTCTTTCTGGTAGTACACAAGCTCTTAACTTTATAGGAACTGTGTTACAAGACCACCTCTTGACCCACATAGATTAGGTCTGCTGAACAAAGATTTCTAGGGAGGCCTTTTTTTTTACTCAAAAGAAAAATGTTTCCTTCTTTTTTCTTTTCTGTATGTTTTTTTTTTTCCCAATTTAGTGGGTTCTTTGAAATTTGAGGAGTGTGCAAGTATGTACATGTTACTTTTCAGGATTCATGTTTAAACAAAGTTAGTATCCAGAGATGGTGTTACTGCACTAATGCTTGTGCAAACACATAGCACGCACGGGGTGTGACCTTGCACACTGTAGTGGGATCTTAAGTTTTTTTTACTAGCTGTAAATTTCTAAATATATTGTTTATATGCAGATATGTCACAGTCTGTTCATACATATTTCACTGCATGAATAAATGAGTAGTTGATAAACCATTCTACACACTTGTGAGTGCAAACACTTGCAAGTAGCAACTTCTCTCCTGGGTTTGAGGATTAAAAGTTCACTGATAAACAGTAATTTTAAAATCTAAGTATTTTCAAATATACAGATAAGTACAGGCTTACAGATAGCAGTTTCCAAATGCATGTGTGAGAATAAACATAGTTACAGAACTCTGTGAGAATGATTAGTAAAACAGGGCTTGAAACTCGATGATTTTAAGTCCTTTCCAACCCAAACAATTCTATGATTCTCTGTAAATGTACTTACAGTGATTTTGGAGTATGGAAGAAGAAAGTGTCAATCTAGAACAATCTGTGGACTAAATGTAAAATATGTGTGTTCATTACATAAAGACTTAACTGCTGTCAAAAGTAGATTTTTGTCTCTGGAGACCTGTGTCACTTTTGAAGAGAGCAGCAATCTTAATTTGTTCAATTAAACATTTGAAAGGTGATGACAGTTCAAGGCTCTTGATTCTTCTAGCTTACCTTCTCTTAAGTGATCATAGTTCTTTGTTTCATAACCTACAGAGATGACAGCAATGCACACAGTGTCATGCTTAAAGAGCCACAGAACTGTTAGAAAAGTAAGGCCAGCTGCATGACTTTTTTACTCCTTCTCAGTACCTATGAAAAAGCAGACCAGGTGTGCCACTAAATCTATGGATACATCCATCCTTGTCATCCCCCTTGGCGTGAAATGTAGGGCATCAAGTGTGCAGTACTCCAGTGGTGTTGCTTGGAAAAGCTTGCTGGTGCCGAGCAGTGGGATTGAGGGGAGTGGAGTCCTAGTGGGATGCTTGAGGGGTGTGTGAGGGCAGATGACTGCATTGTGTCAGTCTTTGCATTGATCAGGTTTTTGCTTGGAAAGACAGAAGCAAAGAGGTAAATGAATCTGAAAGTAAAGAAGATGAAAGAATGTGGGTAAAACAGAGCAGATACTGTGTTGGATCTGATCACCAATGATGGGACAGGGCGACAGAGGCATTTCACAAGTTTTTTATTTTATTATCAGTCTCAGTGAAGGTAGAGACATAGAAGATGGTGAAACTCACACCATAACAGCAGAAGCCAAAGTTCTCTTTGTTACAAGGCCTTTCAAAAGTTTTTAGCCAATAGGCTAATGCTAAAAACTTACAATCATCTACTTAAGCCAATCACTAAGCACTACACGTACACCTTACAGCACACAATAGTTGCTGTTCTATATTTTTTGCAGCTCAGAAACTTTCTATGCTCCAAATATTTCAAGGCCTAAAATTTGACTAAAGATGATGAGAGTGTTATAGCCCTTCTTTTATTTTTTGTATGTCATATGTAGATTCTTTACAAAAATCTACAGAAAGTTTTTAAAGGCAATGAATTTGCAGTCCCCTGGGATGTGCCGTGTTTCATTGATTTATTCTCCTTATTTCATTGACTCCATTTTTCTTTCCTTACGTGCCTCTTCTGGAAAATTGACTTACCTTATCTCACTCTTTCCCTGCTACTCAACTTCTCTTTTCCCCTCTCCCTGCTCCGGTCTGTTGATCAGCTACCTGATTAGGTGTATGCAGTATTTCTGTTTCTACTGAAGAGCAGAAAAGGACTGGGGAGCAAGACTGATGAATCAGTGAATGTCTGGTGCTATAGAAGCTCATGACATGTAGGCTTAATGAAAGGTGCAGGGTTTAAGGTAGGAATAGGAGCTCTGCTGAAAATTTGCTGTTTACAGGCAACATTTTGTACCTTTCAAAAATGAAATTTTATTTTCAATGTGCTTATCTAATGCTTAAAACCAACTTCATGTGCTGCATACTAAATATATATCTTTATTTTCTATGCTGTAGATATTTTCAGATTTTCTGTTATGGAGTAGGAATACAACTGATGCAGAAGTTCTATGTGTTGAACTAGCCAGATACTTTAGCTATGTGGAATTGTTCCCTTTACCTTAATGCCCTCAAATTTCTCAAATCCTCATTTCTTGATAATCATTGAAATGCTATTTTTTTAGAATTTGAGGAGTATGATGGGCATTAGATTCTTGGGTCCCACTAGAACTCTGCTCACCTTTAGAAAAGTACACAGATTTAACAGCATGACTTCCAAGGTGGCCTGTTAGTGAGGTAGATTTTTATAAAAAAAGGTTATGTTAGTCTAAAAACTGAATAAATTTTAATGAAACTTCTCAAAATATTTTTTTATAAAAAAAGGTTATGTTAGTCTAAAAACTGAATAAATTTTAATGAAACTTCTCAAAATATTTTTCCTAGCTTAAATCCATGTTAAAACATTCAGCCTACTTAAAGGCTGCTAAGAAGGTTCTGTGACAGCAAAAAAGCACATCTTTTACAAGCAAAATTTATTACTGTTTTCAAACCTGCATTTAAAAACCAGAATATTAGATGTAGTTAAGTCCTTATCTTTGTATTACAGCTTTTCAATGTAATTGAGATGCTTGGATAAAATAATTTTTGTGCAATTGAAAGGCCAGCACTTCAGGCCAACAAAAATATATATGCCTTTCTTTTTATTTATCTGCTAGAGTAGTAAACCCTTCAAGTGGTACTCAGCTGACAGGGAGTACGTCAGAAATGGCATTTGCCATTAAATCATTGTGATGTGTGCTTTATGTATTTCAAGAAATTCTGAGTTTAGATTTCACTATGCTTTCCTGCTTTATTTTACATAACCACTTAGAAGCAACTGTGGTGAACTGACAAAGATGAATTGGTTCCAGTATGCAAGAGACTCAAGTAACAAACCCACATCTTGAAAAGAAAATAATTTTTAAGTGCTTTAATAGATAAAGGGAGAGCATTCCTGAAAGATTGTAATCAGCTAAATGTTTTTCAGGACTTGTGTAAAATCAAGAGGCAAATCTTTTTTTGTCTTAGAAGTCTCACTGTGTTTCTTAAAAGTGTGTCTGAAGCCATAGATTCTCTGGACTAGACATGAAGTGATTTGCAAAATGCAGGATTGGTCTCAGATGCATGGCATTTGTAAAATGCCTAGAAATAAAAAGAACAGAAGAAAAACAGATTGACTATTCCAGCCAAAATGGTTTGTGGTTACTTCCCAACAATATTGTAGCTGTGAACAACCAAAAGGTTGCCTGTCTAATTATATGTTGAGATGTCAAAATCAGTCGTAATTTAGAGGAGCTGGAAAAGATGAGTGACGAGAACTTGCATTTTTTCACTCAAGTACTAAGCTGTGCTGGCAATTGATTCAGGTCTTATGTTACCTTTATTTCTACTCTTTGCTTTGTTCTTATTCCACTTTCTCTGCATCAATAACTAGATTAACTAACCAAAGCTTTCTCTTGTACAAAACTCTTAGGATAAACATTGGTGGCACAATTGTGTTGCACTTGTGTTTCACTGGCACTTTGGCACTGAAGTTACTTTGTAAGAGTTTGCACCAAGACACACAAGTTTTATCTTCTGCTGCCTTCTGATCCTCCTCATTTATGTTGTCATGCAAGCAGGAGTGGATTTCAACAGCAGTAGCAGCAGCTCCAGTCCCATCATAACTACTTTCTTTCCCCCAAGAAAGATCGCTGTTAACATTTTCAGTTTCTTCTGAAAGACTATTGAGAATATGTATTTTGTGTATTATGGCACTTGAAAGAATGTTATTGAATTGAAGCCTTACAGAAGAGTTTGAATTCAAAGAATGAGTGTTTTTTTTTTTTCTTTTGACATTGCATCCTTAACAGAATGTTTTAAAGAATTTTGTTTGTCTTAGGAGGGATAAATATTAAAGATGAAAATATATTTATCGGCATAACAGGATACTTTTATATACAAAATCTTTACTGCTCTGGACTTAAATATTTCATTAACATGTCATTGACTTGTAAAGTGCACATTTTGCAGTTTGGAATTTCACATAGTCACAGAGGTATTTTGGGCATCTCCAGCTGCTGTATGCTGATGTTTTTTGTTGTTTGTTTGCCTCAATGTATTTTTCATGTTTAAGCTTAAAATAATTTTATTGGTTTTTTATGATCTTGTTTACTGTTTCATCTACTTGTATATGTTGAAACATGGTGTTCCCTACTGTTACAGAATGAATCCAGAGAGCATATTGTTGCCTTCAACATGTTAAATTACAGAGCATGCAAAAATCTTTGGAAATCTTGTGTAGAGCATCACACATTTTTTCAGGCAAAGAAGTCACTACCTCATGAAAAAAAGATATTATCACATTATTGGACTCTGGGTTCTAGAAATCCAGCAAAGTAAGTATTGTGTGAAAGCATATTTTGCTCTGTGATGGGAATGGGAGGATTTGTGTCAGTGGTAGCTCAAGTTGGAGTGGCAGAGTTCAGTCTGTCCATAGCTTTGTTCCAATCTATATATGAAGACAAGACATTTGACAAGTTATATGGTTGTGGTTTCACTTTCAGCAATGTGATCTCCTTTACAATAGAACTTTTGTTATAATTGTCTCAAAAGGTGTTTGGATGTATGTTTTACTGCTATTTTTTTCAACTTGCTGCTTCAGTCTGAAGTATAAAAACACTGGAAAGGAAAAATGTCATGTAACTAATGATCCAGTAAGAGAATTTGCAGAACAGATTTGTTTTGAAATGTTTAGCCATTAGTGTCACGTACACATTCTGTTTAATATGTTAGGGCAATTTCTGAAGTGCATAATGCCAACCACTTAGTACTGACATAAGATGAAAAAGTTTTTCTTATTCAGGTATTCAAGATACTCCTGTTATGACACTTCTAATCCTTTATTTGCCTCATTGGATTCTTCTAGTTACAGAGCTGGTAGTTTCCTAGTGTTATGTAAGGTCTAGTTACCCAGAAGTAATTCTTTAGAGCCTGCAAATTTCCTGTATGAAGCTGGGATTGTTCCTCCCCATATGCAGTAACTGGGCCCTATCTTCATTAAAGTTAAGCTGCCAGTGTATTGTCCAGTCACTTCACATTGTGATGTCTTTTTCTGTTTCTTTGCAGTTGGCATTTATTTTGGCCATCTTGTGTGATTTTTGAAGTGGGAGGTTTTACTCAAGTAGCTCTGCTCTTTTATCTTAGGGGCTCTTAATCTCTTTTGTTAAGTATCAGTCACAATTTCTTCCATTATGTTGATTGATTCTGTTACATTTATCAGCAATTCAGCTACAAAGTTGTCATGTCCTGTGTCTTCATTGTCTCGTCCATCCCATCCTATCCCTATCCACCTACCCCACCCCCCAAAAACATTCTGTAGTGAAACATATAAAAAATATTTCATATTAATAGAGAATGAAAAAGAAGGTCTTGTGTCATTATCATCTCTGAATGTGACATTCTGGGGAGTTCTTTGACCCTTTGATTTGTAGACTCTAGAAACCTGCTTGTTCTCATGATCTTTGGGGAAGTATTTTATTGTTTCCTTTTTGGTCATGGGTAGTGTGTTTTTGTGAGCTTTTGTAGTGTGTTCCCTTAACAGTTTAACTTAACATTCAATTTGTCAGACTGATTTTCTGTCTTCTATTTGGATAAGCTTCAACTTCTGACTGATACCAACATGCTTCAAATAGCTTCTTAGGCTTTGGTGCCTCTCCGGCTTTTCACACTCTGATGTGTCTTTTGATACTGCAGAAATTAGTACCAAGTGCACTGGTATTCTTGTAAATGAAGCAGTTAATCCATGAGGGCTGTCCAACAGTACGAATTCTGATAAAATGTTACGTTTTCTGCTGGAGTGTAATTCCATGTTTTCACTTAGTACTAGATCATAGCTAGATGATCAGTTTCTAGATCATGAAAAAAAAGTAGTTGTACAAACAGTATTCTAATTTGCTAGCATTTTACCAATCCCTATTTTTAGAATTAACAAATTTATATAGAGTTATGACTTTGTTTTTCCTGTAGTGGGGTGTTGAGGAGGTGACTCTCAGAGTTTGTTGGATTGTCAGGGTCCTGGAGTCTTTTATTTCTTTCAAATTTGTGAAGAGATTCAAAACCCTGGTCCTCATACAGACAGATAAATACACACACAGACATTGCACGGCCTTTGTAACATTAAGGAAGAAAAGAGTATGAGTTCCAAAGGGTACCAGTTTAGTATCATTCCATTTTTTTACCAAACATTTTATTTTTGACACATCTGCTGTTACAATTTCTTAGTAGTCTATAGCATACAGAACAGTTCTCATTGTTGATCTGAATTACTAAGAAAAAATTCTTTTCAGGTAATTTCAATGCAATGAGGCATTTTCTCTGCTGAATTGCTTACTTAGACTTTTAAGGAATCTCAGTGGGAGAATCAGTTATGGAGATACCTTCCATCAGCTTAATGATAAGCTCTTTGGCCTTATTTATACCATCAGTAAGCGTGAATTTTAGGATCTACATGAGGAAGAAGTAACTCAGAAACCATAGCTGTGAAAGACTTCTTAACTACATAAGAAGCAACAATAATTTTGAAAAGCTTTGAATAGTTCCTATGAACTCAGCAAATTATTTTCTCAAAAGATTTAAGAAAAACTGAAAAAGTCACTTCTGAGGTCATATTTCACATATTGAAAATTTTTACTTTCTGACTTCTTTATGATTGTGGAATGTTGAAAGAATTTTCCATGTTCCTTTTCAAGGATGGCTCTGAACTCATTTGGAAGCTGCACAACCAAAAGAGATTCTGCATTCTCCCTTATGAAAGGGAACACATTTTAGCGTTGTATAAATCAAACAAACACAAACAGAGAAACCAAACCACAAAACCAAATGTGCACATAAAAACTCCACTGACCACATTGTGCAGTCCTGGAGGTTTTAAGATTGACTGGCATTTAATAAATCTTTTCATGCTTCCATCAGCTTTGAAGGGTGCCACATTCAGGTTTTACCATCTTAAGTATCACAGGTTTTCCTATAGAATTTGTGGCTTTCTTGTTCTGTGTTCTTCTATATTTATGTGAGGCAGATAGCCTAGCATTTATTGTATCTGTTCAAACAGCTGCAGTACTTGAGTACAATTTCTTATTTGCACATGCCTGTGCCCTTGTTGATTCTCTTAGCTGAAGGTACTAGAGGCATTCCATTTAAATTAGGCTGGTGAGTTGTATAAATCATCTGTAAGCCTTGTTCAAGGAGCAAACTGAATCACATCTCCCAGATTCTGAGAGGTAAATTCTGGACTGGATGCTGAATAACCTCTCCTAGAGGTATTCTCCTTCCTTGTTGAAAAGCTAAAAATGTTTCTGTGTTTCTCACCAAGGATAGCCTCAGTAATAGATAGGAGAAAGGAAGCATCTTTTCATGATAGTACAGCCCATTCCAGAAAGGCTTTGGCAGCCTCCCAGAATGTCTGCTGAGAAATATGCTGATATTTGGCATCTGAAGGGCAGCTACTTGAAGTTCAGAGATTATTTATCTTCTGTGCCTTAACTGAAATATCTGGAGACATACCCTGTAAGTGATTTTGTGGTCAGGATTAGGGGTTTAAGATTAGACTTAAGGTTTAGGGTTCTGGCTTCCATCACATGAGTTATGTTGCACGTCAAGTTGTCTGTGTTGGAAAATTCATCAACAGCCACTTGTATAAAAGAAAAGCTGATTAATGTGGAGTTCTTCACAATGCATTTTTCATAATGCATCCTCTTTTTCCAGTGTTTCCCTCTGCTCCAGCTATGTAAGGCTTCTTTTGAAAGAATTCTGTTTCTGAAGAGGCTGAGTAGCTGGTACCTTGTCATTGTATTCAAAAGTCTTAGAAAAATAAATGGGTAGTAAAACGAAAAGTTTCTCCTGAGCTGATGGACTTTGTTTACTAAGTGTGAAAACATACATGGGTAGCTGATTTTAATACATAGATGTTTCATACTAAGTTTTTCCTCTGTTTTTTTATACTGGGAGAAGCTTTTAAAGTACATTTAGAAGTTGAAGAAATTGATTTCCCTTAAAATCGTGGACAAGAAAGATGAAATATTTCAGTATATATGAAAAAAAAATTATGGGTTGCTTTTTCTTTTACTTATATAAGCAAAAAGTAGTACAATGCAAAGCATGCTTAAGGTTTGATTTTAGGATAATACCCACAGCTTTAGTAGCACTTTTTTTTTTTTTATGCTATGTAAAGTTGAGACTTTTCAGCTCTGTAGTAAGGTCCTTATATTGTCTGATATCCCAGCTGCCCATTATGTACAGCTCAGGGCTTAATGGGCCAAAGGTGATTTCTCTGTAACTAATAAATAGTTTCTTCCATGAGAAATCCTAGGCCTGTAAACTCAAGGATGAGCAGCTTATCTCTCAGCTTGACTTGTGGAATGCTGTATGAAATGATGCACAAGAGTTAGTTTATCTCAATTTCAGTCTACTTAAAGATTTTCTTTATGCTGTGTATTTTCACTATTAAGTTACTTTTGTGGCTTTCCTGGCTGTGGTTCTTATCCTGGTGCAGCCCTTTTCTTGTCAGATTCTTGTCACAAGAAGCAGTCCAGACCTGGAGATCCTATTTTCATGTCGGATTTTTTTTTAAATGCTTTATCTCTATACATCACTCAAAAATGGCTTCCTTCCACAGTAGAGTGTTGTCTGGTGTAGCTCTTAATTGATTGAAGCAGCAGGTGGATGGTTGAAGTTGTCCTGTGTTCAGTGAAGCTCTTGTTGAATTGTTACCCCTTTGTGAATATTGACAGGGAAGCTTCAGAACATATTACCTGTATTTGACCTGTGTTTTGTCAGGCCCTCAGTTCAGAGCCAGTAGGACATACTCAATTTCCTGTTTTCCCCTCGGTCTTCTTGAACACAATTGGGTTAAAAATAAATCTCAGAAAAAGTTATTTTTACCCAGGCTTGTGATTAACAATGTAGCAGGGATTAACAATCACTTTTATTGTCACAAATGAGGGACAGCAAATGTCTCTGTGAGAATGTAAATGCATAAGTAAGGAGGGGTAAGCACAGGGGACGCTTTAAATTATGAAGTTGACTTTCATAAGCATATTTTCTTTCTTTATACAAAGAAATATTGGTTTATATTGTTTAATATAATAAACAATATAAAACAATTTTTTGTTTAATAAACAAAATATTGTTTACTGTTTTATATCATTTCTTTATAGTTGTTTTGTATCTTTTCAGGTCTGTAAACAACCAGTACTGCAGAAAAGTGATAGGTGGGATGGTTTGGAACCCATCTATGAGACGATCCTTATCGGTT
This sequence comes from Phylloscopus whistleri, assembly GCA_017589585.1. Classification (NCBI taxonomy): domain Eukaryota; kingdom Metazoa; phylum Chordata; class Aves; order Passeriformes; family Phylloscopidae; genus Phylloscopus; species Phylloscopus whistleri. Next base: position 1,816,120 of record JADMLD010000068.1, on the reverse strand, counting down.
GAGCACCTAGAGACCAAAAGCCTTCCTTCTCGATCACCTCCTGTTACCCCCAATTGGTAAATCCATTTTCAGCCTTTTTCACACCTTCCAGCCTCCTACTGTTTCTAATTGTATGTACTCTAGCAGAGTAATTATGTAGTGTGTACATATATATTTAAACAGTTTTATTCTGAGAATATATTTGACAACAGAAGGGTGGGTGTCACTTACCTCGACTTTAGCAGGGCTTTCATGCTGTCTGCCAAGATCTTATACCCAAGTTAAGACAATCTGTTTTTGGATGAGTGGACAACAGGGTGGATAAAAAATATGTTAAAATGGTTGGATGACTGGACTAAGAGGGGAGTTGTTAATGGGTCACGCTCTACCTGGACAACAGTAAAAAGTAAATGACTGCAAAGGTCTCTCTTGGGACCTGTCCTGTTTAAAATTTTTATGACCTGGAGGAGACAATGGTATGCTTGATCATAAAGTTTGCAGATGGCACCAAACTGGGGGATGAGTCAATAAGCTTGGGGGCAAGGCTGCTCTCCAAAGTGATCTCGATAATCTAGAGAAATGGGCCAATAGGAAATGTGTGAAATTCAACAGAGACAAACATAGTGTCCTGGGAAGTAAGAACTCAGTGTAGCAGTATTGTCTGCAGTGCAGCTTTCTGGAAAACAGCCTGGTAATCGTTATATGAAGAAGTGGTTCATGAAGTGGTTCAGAAGTGGTTCAACCTGGCAGAATTAACAGAGTGATAGATAGTATGTCAGTGGAAGTGGTAGCCCCCTTTGGCTCAGCATTCTGTAGATTTTATTAGAGTGCTTGCAACCCTTTTGTCTGCAAATACAAGACAATACAAACTGCAGCAGGCTCAGCAAAGACCACCAGCTCCAAGGCAGTCAGGAGCTGGAGCACCTACCCTGTGTGGAGAGGCTGACATAGTGGCACATATTCAGCCTGGAGAAGCAGGGGTTTCCCAGATGCCTAATAACAGCCCAGAATTACTTAGGAGGAGGCCAGCTGCAGGATGAGGCTGGGTTTCTCACTACTGCATAGTGGGAGGATGAGGCAACAAGTACATGTTGAAACAAAAGAGGTTTTATCAGGATATAATGGAAAAACTGCTTCACCACATGGACAGTCATTGCCTGGAGAAGTTGTGTGGTCTCCATCCTTCAGATTTTTTGAGATATGAGTGAATAAAGCCTTAAGTGGCCTACTCTGGCCTTAGCTGACCCTGCTTTGAGCAGAAGACTGGACTAGATGACCCCCATGAGTCCCTTCAAACCAGAATTATCCTATGATTAAAACTTTAATAATATAAGTTACATTTTGCAGGGGGGCAAACACCAAATCAGTCCAATGTACTGAACCTAGCAGTGTATGATTGCCTAGTATACCATACAGAATGCTTCAAAATTGATTATTTCAAGTGAAACTTATAGGCCTGTTATGAAGATTCAGATCATAACTGCAATAGGATAGAAATTTTTCTTTTATAAAGTTTTGTGAAATATTCTAATCTTGTGTTTGTATTCTGTATTTTTAAGGCGGAGTCCTAGACTACGTCACGAAATCCGCAAACCACGACACTCATCTGTAGACAACCTTACCAATGAGATCAGTTATATTACTGAGACAGAGGATGTTTTTTACACATATAAGGGCTCTCCCACATCAAAGGACAGTGATTCAGAGTTCTCTCAGAACCGCAGTCCACAGAGGAGGTAAGGACTTCTGCAAACAATCCATTGCCTGTTTTGATTTTTTTTTTAAGCATCAAACAAAAAGCCCACAGAGCTGTATTGTGGAACAGTCACAATCAGTTGTAATGTTATACAATGAGTTCAAGCAGTTTTGTTTGCATAAGCTTCATTTTGACTAATTGCTGTACTGCAAATGCCATGACACAAAATGACAAAAGCAAACCAAACCTTCATCCCTAAACAATACACAGTAGTTGAGCTGTTCGTAAAATTAGAAGAACTACTAAGGCATATCTGTTCAAATCTGTAATATACTGTTTCCTAGTAGTTTTTGCAACCCTTTCCTATGTGTCAAAAACTCTTTTTTGTGGGGAGAAAGACTTAGTGAATTCTTTTAGGAGTTCAGTCACATTCCACACCATCAGCTCAGCCTTGTCAGTTGAGAGAGGTGTTGCATTTCAGTATACACAAGGACATCATAATGCTGGTGGTCATCCATCTTTTTCTTCTTCAGAGGAACTGTTGATGGCTTGTCTAAAGGCAGTGTCTGCTTTTTTGGCTGTATTCCTTGAGGACCAACTTTGTTCTCCTCTGCAGTGCTTTAACAACTCTAAGTTTGCTGCCAGGACTTGAAGCACCTGTCTTTGTGCACTCTGATTATTTGTTTGCTCATGTATTACATTATATGTATGGCTACACTCATTTCTTAGTGAATAACTTCAGATTATCACAATATCAGCTTCAGAAATAATGTACGAAGTCATTAATTGTTCAGTCTTAAAAAGAAAATAGCTGTTTTAAAACTTGGAGCTGGGGAGAATTCTGTGTATTAATTTGCATGTTCCTCTGTTGCATTGCAAAAGAAAAATGAGTTTTAGTGATGCCTAGTGTCTTTAAGACAAGGTGTATTTTGAGAAGCAATGTCTTAAGGGAAGCTGATAGGACTTTGCCTCTGTGACAGTGTGCAGATACCAAATATAGCTTTAAATTCTGATTGAAACTATTTTCTTTAAATTCTGTAATAATATTGTTGCTGCATTACAGCAGAGAGTTTTCAAAAGGAAGGAAAAATTGACATGTTGTATGCTTATTTGGATTTTGTCACTCTTTTGAGTATATGAAGTATTTCGAGTTTGTCACTTAATTCTTCTGTATTTCTGACTGGAAGGCAGCTTAATCTTAATACTATTTATTAGTACTAATGGCAGTAGTAGCCATGATAATACATAAAAGTTAGGCCTTTAGATGTTGTGAATAGTCATAGATAGGAAACCATGTCTTTGCTGTGTTTTGAAGTTTGCAGATGATATCTAGATGTATTCTAGATGATATCTAGAAGTATTTTCTAAGTAAAAAAATGAGAGGCAGACATAAGAAGAGAAGATGAGGGTAGAAGCTGTAGACAGAAAATTATGTTGCCAGTGCTGTGTTTTGTGGCTGGTGAATTGTGTCCTGCCAGCAAGTGGGACTTCTTTTATGTTCCTTTTTCTTTTCTTCCCCTGTAGATATTTTTCTTTCCTTCCTGTTTCAGTTATCTTATACCTACTGAGAATGGAGTGGAAAAGTCTGCCTTTATGCCTTTTCTCACACAATGAAAGAAATGAAATAGCACATTCATTTATTTTCTGAGCCCCAATGACCGTGCTGAATCTGAGTAATCTCACTCTCTGTGGAGATTTTTACTGTTACTACCTCATATAAACCATTGCTTTTCCTACATCTTTTCCCAAATACATTATCTTTTTTTGGTATGTTTATAATATTTGATACTCTGCAGGTAAATGAAAAAAATACCTGCATAAATCTGATTAATTAAATTCAAGTTGTGTGTTTTGGAAGAAGAATGGAATAAATGATCCTTTGTTGTATTGACTGCTAGACTTTTGTGAAGTAAAATAGTCATTAATAATTTCCTTTTTAACTATTGAGGTAAAATACAAAGTAGCCATTATAAAAAAAAAAAAGAGTTTTTCCTCTATACAGAAGTTTGTTAGTCCACATTCCAGTTTTTTTTTCCTTTTCAATATTACAGCAGTTATTACTTGCTTCACTTCCCTTATTGAAAGATGCAAAATTAAGTATGTATGTGTAGTAAAATCTTTCTTTCCATGAATGCTGTACTGATGGATGCAATCTTACCCTGTCAGCTAAATCTGTTTTGTAAGAAAAAAGTTTATCTTGCATATCCTCAGTATTAAATATGGTCACTTCCCCTGGGCTTTTGCCACACATTGGGAATATTTAGACATTAACTACAGAACACCTTTCAGTGAAATGATAAATCTTGTAAAGCCAACTACCCATTTTTGCCATGTTTGTCTTCAGTGGATTTGAACTGACATAATAGAAACACACTATGTAAAAACAAACAAACAAACCCCACAGATTTCCAATTCCTTTTTTGTTGTAGGAGAGCCAAAAGAGTAGCTTCCCATAGTCCTGCTAATACACATGGTCTTCAGAGGGCCCTTTATTTACTGCCTAGCCCACTAGGACTGTTAATAAAGGTCTTAGTTAATGATAGTTGTAACTACTAAATGGTTTTGGCATGAAAAATATCTGGAACAGTTTTAGAGAGCTGCTGGCAAACAGCTGTAAATACTGGCATTTAATCACTGAATGGTTATGTCTGTGACCTCATATTAATAATAATAATTCTGCAACAGCTTGATTTCTGTGAAGTAAACATCAATTTCATTTACTATTTCTGAAGCAAGACTCTGCAAGCTGCAGTAAGCATGGAATGTGGCTCTTGACTTATTTTTCCAGCTGCTATCAGCATTTCAGGGGTGGGGGTAGTCTTTCCTCTTTTTCACTTTTTTTGTCAAAACAAGTGATTTGTTGTTGAAGGTAGGATAGACCTACCTTCAAACTGACCCTGTTGTCGTAGAGTGGTTTTTGAGGCAAATCATAGATAAAACTCATGTACAAGGCTTGCTACCTAATTCTGCCAAGGCACATTTGGAACCTTGGGTATCAGAAATGTAGAAGCAGCCACTGCTGGAAAAAGTACATACACCTGCATTTATTGCCCTATACAGCTTTTTTTTTTTTTTTTCTTTCCTTCCTGACAATACTAGGTATATTTATTTCCTTAATAATTGATTTTCTTCCTTGCTCTGTTTACTCACACATAGGAATCAATCAAGTTCTACTTTCTTTCTATGAAACAGTACACAATTTAGAAAACAAATTGTGTGGAACAGCTCTTAGTTTAGAGAGCATAAAACATAGCAGTTGTTAATATTTCTTCTTCAATTTCTTTGAAGATATAGCACTGTATCAACATGTCATCATCTAGAAGTATGTTTGATGTTAAAATCTTTTAAATGAGCATGCTGGAAATGAGTGTTGATAATATTTTGTCATTTCTTGTGTTGTTTCTCTTAAGGGCACAATAATTGTTTTCAAAATGTGCTTTGTGTGAACACTGTGCTTTCTAATTGAAATTTGGGGTGTGTACCATAGGCTGTGACTGGAAAAAAGAAAATTGGAAAATAGCATAAATCATGCACACAGGTGAACTACAAAAAGCCAAGGCAAGCTAGTGAGCAGAGTGTTAGGTGTAGCTTCATTGCTCCTGCTACCCAAATTATCTAAGGTACTTTCACATTCAGGAACCACTTGGGGCTCAGACATAGTGAAAAGAGGCAATTTTTCTCTCTGTTTAGTGTCTGCAGAAAAGATTGGAGCTGTCTATTGCATCTGTATTATAGACAAAACATTGCTCTAATCCCAAATTAGCATACATTATCTAGAACTTCATTTGCAGGACATGAATAGGTTTGCCTACCTAAGCCAAATATCTCAAACCATTGCTGCTTACAAAACCTGTCAGAAAAGACAGTGCTGAAGAGGACTTCAAGAGAACTTTAGTTTAGCCCAGGTCTCCAGCCTTTGTGAGGAAGGTATCCCCTGTCAGTTTTCTTTTTGTTGCCCTGTTGCTGAACATCTCAGCTGATTGCTTCTGCCACTGAAAAATTAGCACTAGCACAGACACCGAGCCCACTCTTGGCTTTCTAAAGTCTCATATGTTGCATTCCCTTTTGTACAACACTTTCTTATGGCTGTTCAGAACAGGTAGCCCAGTCTGTTTTCTGACTACATGTTATACTCACTCTGTCACTCTGTTTATACTATGCCTGCATGTATATGCACGAGGTACCATTACTATTTTGTTCTAAAAATTATTTCAGGAACAGCATTGAGGTAAAACGTACTCATTAGTAAGTGCACTTGTTTGATAACTGTCTTTCAGAGAGAATTTGCTTTCCATAGTTTTGGCTTCCCTGACAACGTTTTCTTTGAGAGATTTTCATTCTCTTCATTGGAGCACTGTTGCTACTGATTTTTTAAACTTCTTATCTTAAGCAAAGTGGAAAACTTCTCTTTTTCTGTGAGGTTACGTGTCTTCAGACGTGCTTAAAATCTGAGATATACATTAGGGAATAGTGATGAATACAAACTGGCTTTCCTTTAAGATTCAAAGAAAGTTATATTATGAGTCTTTATTATTTCTAAAGTTAGCTCTGTGAAAACATTGCTTTAATTTGGGAAGTTTTTTCAGAGTGGTGTCATACCTACAGGCTACCTGGCATCAACTCATCCTGACCTTCTGCTGTCCTGATAGGTAACCTCAATAAAGCTCATGGAAGATGTCTAAGAAAAATATTTCTCTTTCAGTGTTACAGGTTTAAGCCACAGCTCATTATTTTTAAAGGCAGACTGATGGACTTGTCCAGAGAATTCTTTTTTATTGCAATTTTTGCTTTGTCTAGCCCGGTATGGTGCTTGAAGATTACCACTGTTGCAGTCTGTCTTGATAAAGGTACCACTACAGTTTCCAAATTTGGAATAAGGAGAGACTCACAGACGTAGAGAAACAAGTCATCCTTGCAGATTTGCCTTTCCCTGACACCACTCTGATTTGCATGCTACTGTGTCATTTAAGGGAAAAAGGTACAGGAAAAATAAAATATTCGTACTAAATAAAGTATGTGACATTGTTTCAATATCAGGTTGGGAAATTCCAAAACATCCTTGATTTATGCAGTAACCTTCAAATCTAACTTGATTTTAACTGGGGCAGTAGACTAGTTATGTTTTGGAATCATGTCCTCAGACATGCTTGATCTTTTATCAGGTGTTAGGTTTTCTCCTGAGAGGCTGCACTGGCCATCCCCAGTGCATGGTCTGCTTCTTGGCATTGGTAGCTTTAAAAAAAAAAATTAAATTAAAATACAACTTAATGTGTAGGATTATTCTTCATAGATGAACTCTTAAAAGAAGTGGAAAAAAACCTCCTTAAAATAAACTAGCCCGCCCTTTACCCTCAAGTAAAGAAGTGAAAATTTAAACTGCTTTAACAATTTTGCTGGTGTCTTTACGTTAAGGTATTTGGTGTAAACTAAAAATGTAATTTAAAATGTTTAAATAATACACTTTTTAAACACTTGGTGAATTTGAAATACCAAGGTCTGCCACACAAATGTAAAGCCAATGTAACCAAGTACTATTTATGGATCTTTGGACTTTAATTTTTCCTTGGTTTCATTGTTCCTTTCCTTTTTCTCAAGTATCTTTGGGTGCATGAGATGTAATACAGATGTTCACCCTTCACTAGGCAATGTGAAATGAAAACAAGCAAATAGTGAGAAATAAAAACTGAAAGCCACTGTGTTAGTTGATGCTCTTAACCTCCAAGAACCCAGATGTGGGAAGCTGCATGGTTTTCTACCATTCAGTACAAAAAAGGAGTATACTCCATTCTTCTCTGTTCATGGATTTAAGGTTTGCATCTGGCTTTGTGGGAAGACCTGTGTTGTGGCCAGCACCTGCACCTTCCCCTTAACTGAGTGTTAGTAAGCTCAGGTTTCTTTAAGAAAAGAAGGTGTTACATGCAAAGGATTAATGAAACAAACAGTAATTTATTTTGGCAGTTCATGTTAGTTAGTCATGTTACCTGTACAGGAGTTGTTTCCCTTGGATGAGAAGAGCTTATTTTGTAAATTCAGGTTTAGTGGCTTGTGCTTTTAAAAATATTTTTAATTTTTTTTTTTTTATGTCATAGATAAAATAGTTTGGAGTGTTAATATAGCTGTTGTTTGCCCTCTTAAAGCCTTTTTTCCTGTTTTTGAACACACTTTTCTGAATGGGAGGGTACTTGTTAGGAAGAATATATAAATTTGCATTTGTTTAACCCCAGCCAGCAACCACGCATTCCCCCACCAGTGGAATCTGGGAGAGAGAATCACAACTGTAAAAGCTATAAAACCCAAAACCCGTAGGGTGAGATGAAGACAGTGAAAGAGGGAAAGCAAAAGACATGCACAGAAGCAAAACAAGAAATTAATTCTCAGCTTCCCAAGGGCAGGCAGGTGTTCAGCCATATCTGGGAGAGCATATCCCCCTTACACGGAACAGTGACTTGGGAAGAGAAACTCCATCGCTCCAAATTCTCCTCCCTACTTCTTCCCTCCACTTTATATACTGAGCATGATGTCATGTGGTCTGGAATATCCCTTTGGTCAGTTGGGGTCACCTGTCCTGGCTGTGTCTGCTCTCAAGCACCTAAAACTTCCTTGCCAGAGTGGCAGTATGAAAAGCAGCAAAGGCCTTGGCTCTGTGTAAGCCCTGCTCAGCTTACACAAAATCGTGTCTGTATTATCAGCCCTGTGTCCAGCACAAATCCAAAACAGGGCCCTATACTGGACACTGTGAAGAAAATCACCTCAGCCAAAACTAGCAGAGTATACAAGGTGCTAAAGAGAAAAAATAACTGGCTTATTGGCTTGGAAAAGTAACTCAATAAGCTGAATTGTATTCAGTTTCTTCTGTTCACCTTGTAATTAAATGAACCAAACATGTCTGTTTGGTTTGGAACAGCAGATTGCGTAGGAGCGAGTGTTTTGGTACTTTTTTAGAGTAGATTTGCTAGCCTAACAGAAAAGATTAGCTGTGAAATTTTCTGTCTAACCAGAAAGAAGATTATTGTAAAACAAATTTCTAAGTGATAAGGTATAGTAACAGTCAGCAAGAAAATCTTCCTGACAGGTGAGATGATATAGATTGTATATTTAGAGGCATACATTGATTGATGAGATAAATCTGGCAAGTTATTCACAGGTGCAAGCATATGATGATGCATGAGAGCCAGAAGGCTGGGGGAGTCGAAGAGGGGTTGGTCACATTGTTGCCTTGCTCTGCCAAAAGAGGATTATCAAGAATATAGAGCCAACTCTTGTTGGAGATGCAGAGCAAAAACGTGAGGTGTTGGAAGCAAGTTATAGCTAGGGAAATGCTCAAAAGATAATGAGCGAGGGAAAAATCAGATTTTGAGTATTTAGGCCTTTTTACACATCAGCAAAAAGATGGAGTTATTTCTATCGTTGGAGAACCTCAAAACACAGCATGACAAGGGCCCAAATACCCTCATCTAGTTTTGATGTCTATTATTTGAGTAAGAGTTTAAGTGATCTCTCAGGTTCCCTTCCAACATAAATTACTTTGAGTCTTCAATTCTTCTTGTTATAAATGCAATATATCCCTTCATAAACTTTTGTCTGAAATGCCTGCAAAGCTATAAACATCTTTCAATTTACATTGTAAAACTGTCTTTTGCTGGTAATACAGATGGAATAATGTGTGCAGCCCCAGAGTTGGAGGGGAAGGAAATGAAATGATGAACTAATATACAAAAAGGAAATTCACTTGCACTGTGCTATGAATTTCTGGAAGTGCACATACGTTCCTGGTGTGAGTGTGATGCATCATCTGGTGAAGGTATTGCACTGAAAATAGATTTCCTGAACGGATGCTGCATTTGTTCAATTCTTTTAAGTTAGCATTTGATAGACAATAAACTGTGGCTGCAAAGTGAGCTTTGGTGAATGTGCTATGGGAACACATCATTAGTTTAACTAAAATATGATTTTTTGTGTGAGGAAAGTTTTTAAAGCTTCAGTGTTGATAAAAGTACTCTTCAGATTTATCCAGCCAAGTCCCAGTAGCTACTTTTTTTGTAGAAAATTGCCAATAGGTGAACCCCCCCATAATTAAACTGTTACTTATCCTTAGTTTTTAATCATGCACAGATATGATTATTTCTTTGTTCTTACAAAATCTGTTGCATTTCACAAAATTCTGTTGTCCTTGTTTGTGTACTTCAGCCTGTCTCAACGAAGATATCCTAATACTAGACAGTGGAGCTGGGAATGTTTCAGTTAGTTTCAAATTAGAATTTAAGGCTACTACTAATAGACTTTAAGTTTTACATGCTTTTCCACCTGAATATACATGAAAATAGTACATGTATATATTTTGCTTAGACGTAAACTTTTCTTTTTAAATATATATCCTTATTGAAATGTATTACGCTTTCCTTGCCAGTTCAAAAAGCAGTAATTTTGCATCCAAATGGAAAGTCTCAAAGTTGAATTGCAAATCTGTGATAAGGCAAACCTCGCAGCAATCCAAGCAGTTGCTGTGTATCAAAGCACATGAAACTTCCATGGCAAGCCAGTAAACTGGAATACAGTCAATAGAGGCGGAGTAACAAAGTACCCCTTTAAAGGTAGCAGCTTACAAATGACTGGAATGACTAGAATTTATAGGATATCACTGAGAAGCTTGTGCATGCCATGAAGTCCTCAAGTTTTCAGTACCGGTTCTCTTAATTATGCAGTACAAAAAACTTATGACACCTTACACAGTAATTCTCTTCAGAGAAATGCTGAATATTCTGTGTATAAATTCCTCTAAAAGGCAGCAGAAAGGTGTTGCTGCAAGTACCTTCCACTTATTTTGCTGATGAATAAAAAACCCAGTTGTAATGGCGAGTCCTCAGAAAAGAGGTGATAATGGAAGTGCTGGCATACTCGTCTTCCCAGCCCTGCAGGTGTTACAATGAAAGAAGCTTTAAGAACTTCAAGAACAGTACAAGGGCAAAACCTACAGATGTTTCCTTCAGTTGTTTGTAAAGGGGGAGTTTTGCTACAGTACTATTGTTTCAGTTGACCCTTTTCTCTCGGGGTTTTATTCTGCTGTAATTTATCATCCTTGGTTCTCAGAATAGCAAAATTCCCTGGTAGGTCACACCAAAATGAGGAGGAGGGGTCTTTCCTTAAGACCTTTCCATTCTGTCCTTTTGACAGAAGAGGAAAGTTGAACTTTTCAGGGCAAAGAACTTATACTTAAAAGATAATTATAGATCAGTCCATACTGAGTGCAAGATTGAAATGGCATGATTTTAGTTATATTGTGAAGTGAGGAAGAGAAATTATCTGAAGTTTTGAAGTGTCTGCTTATTTGCTTCACCAATGGAAAGTTTAATCTCCTTGCAAGGAAGGGCTCTATTCCTTGATGAAAAAGTTGAATGGCTGGTCTGGTGAGTGTTGTCTTTCATTGGCTTAAAATACAGTCCTTGTATGGTGTGAAATGAGGAAGATGGCTTAGTAAACTGTGTAACACTGTGTAGCCAAAGAAAATCACCTAGTTATTCATGTTTAAGGTATTTTATCATATTGCTGAGTAATTAAATGCTAGAAGTACTATTTAACTGTGTTGCAGTGCAAAGTTCTGCAGCTCTGTCATGCTGACCTGCTAAGGATTTTAGGAAGACACAGCTGCACTGTCTCTGATGAATTCTTTTAGAAACTGAATTTGATCACTTTTCTTGGTCAAATATTTGGTCACATTTCTTCCCAATTTAAAAGGTTACACAATTTTCAGTAAGTCTTTTAGAGCTTATGTGTTTGAATTGAAGTGCAATAATTTAACAAATAAATCTTCATCAAATAGTACTAAGAATCTATATCCCACCTTCAAATCTCCAAAGGTAGAGATAATGAAAAATTTACTGCAAGTTTATAGAAGGTCTATGATTGAATGCCCGTGTTGGTTTGTTTTTTTTCTTTCTCAAACTGCCTCTTTCTCTTGGGAAGATGAGGGGAAATAATATATTAAAAACAGGGCATTGTATTGATTTTCATCACAATTCTAGGTCTGTAAATTTTTGATCAAACCCTCTTGAAAGGGTTAACTCAGGACAATTTTGATTCTGCACAGAATTTGGTAATAGAGCTATAGGTGTCCTGTGGCAAAACGTAGCAAAAGATGTACAGTTTCTTTGTTCTTTGCCTTACAAGGAAATCCATTAGCTTAACAAAAATAAATTCAATGTTCCTTTATTTTTAGTGTGACTTCCTAAGGAAATAAGGCTTATGTCATTGTATAGCCTCTCTGCCTCTGTTTCCACTTGAGAATATTTGGACAATGCCATCAAATGTAATGTTGGAGATGAGTTTTTGAATGTGCCAAGTTTATCAAGTTTAGTGAAAGTCGGTGACTAGGCAGGAAAAAAACCCAACACTTTAAGGTGACTCCTCTCACTGAGCAGTTTAAGTACAAGTTCAGTATTTGTCACATTTAGATGTGGGCTGGTCAGGCAGCAGGTGAGTTTACATTCCCGTAGGATCTGCTTATACTTGGAGGGTAAAAATTCTCTGGGGGTTGTGGACAACCAGAACCAGAGATATTACTATGTGAGAGGATGTCAGTGGGGTTAGAAGTTAGGTATGACTGCAAGAAAAGGGGAAGAAACATAATGTTTTAGAAGTATTAAAAGTACACAGAACTCAAACCTCCAAAATTCCTCAGGGATCAAGCTTTACCATCTCTGCCTCTCAAGGTAGAATTTCTTCATATGGTCAAATTACATACAAGGAATCTTAACTAGACTGATACTGGTGCTATTTTTACTGTCATTTTGGTGAAATGTAGAATGTAATTCTTAGTCTTAAGGATGATATAGAGAGCATGAGTTGAAAATTTAACTGTATACTGTGAAATGCCTCCTATAACTTGGCAATTCAGCAAGTCTACTTTCAAACTGAACTACTTCACATATTTTTTCCAGCATGGACATACACATTCCAGGATTTTTGGTCACTGCTTAAATGTTTTGTAAAGTTATCCCATCTGCCTTAAACTTTGCTTTGTAAGCACCTTTTTTGGTAACTTTTACTTTAAAATTTACCTTAGTAGCACTGCTATTGTTTTAATTTATGTCATATCATTTTAGCTTGCTGTTTCAGGTGATTTTTTATGAAGTTAATTGAATGCATTGGAAAAATGCCGTGTATTGCAAATTTTGATTTCCATTCTAGGTTGTCCTCATTGCACTTCTACATTCATTATGCTTTGTCTCAAAGTTTTCTGTCAACACCTTCTCTGCTCTCACATCATGAGAACAAGCATTGGAAATGTCAAGCTTCTGAAGCCACCTGTGCTGATTTCTGGCTACCTAAACATAAAGATCTTGCCACATTTTGACTTTTACAAAGTACAGTTGGTGACATCTGTAATTGTAATCCACACCTAAAACTTACTAAAATGATGTAGTGTGTCTGGCTAAACAATTGCCTGTGTAAACTCCTGCATAGTTTGAGTTGCAGTAGCAGATGTGTGCTGCCTGTGTAGGGCTGTATCAGTAGCGGAAATGAGTGATCAGAGCTGCCCTGGGATTTTTGTTGAGTGTTTCATAAACACCCTAGTTATCTGATACCTTCAGCATAGGGTTAAGTATTCTTTCATTTATTTTGAGCACACCTTTTGGCTTTTATGCAGGCTTTTTTTTTTTTTTTTTTTTTTTTTTTTTTTTTTTTAGTTGGAATTTAGTTCTTGTTTTCTTGAAGATTTAACCTAAGTTCATTTAATGATGTTTTTGTGGTTTTTTTTTTTTTACCAGGTCATCTGAACAAGAATCACCCAAGTGAGTTTTCTTTACACTTTCTCCTATTTCTTTAAGATAAATAATGAAATATATAACTTCAACTGATTTTTCAAAGTAGTGGTTTTGTATGATTAAAAACCACAAATAAATGTATACATCAAGGGAGATTGTAAAGATTTGTGAAAAAAGAGTAAGTTTTGTGGTCAGGATTTGAAAAGTCTTAAGTTGTAATAAAATCTCTCATCACTATTAACAGAAAAAAGTTGGTTAGAAACTGTTGCAAAAGTTTAGTGATGCAAAAATCCACTTATAATTTTATGTGGTAACTCTTTATATAGTGCCAGATGACATTGACTGAAATATATAATCATGTTTTTCTGGTATTGTTAGATTTCTTTTCTACATTGAAAAATCATTACATGGGCTGTAATTTCAACTTGTAAGTGAGATGTTTTCTTGGACTATGTTCCGAAAAACTTATTAGGATGTATTTACATACACAGTGTTCCTCCTCGCTTAACATTGACTTCATCAGAATCATGAAAAGTCTTGGAAGCTATCTGATAAAACCAGAATTTTGACAGTGGTGTAATTATAGTTCACCACTTCAAAGCATTCTGAAACTTTGAATGCATTCAGAAAGTGCCGCTTTCTGTAGTAACCGAAAATTCTGCAAAGAAACACCTCTTTGCCATTGCCAAGTACAACAGTCTAACTGAAAGTCAGAAGCATTGTGGCAAGCCTACATTTGCTTGATGGCATCTTTCAGGACGTTTGCGTTTGTTGCGATCAGATTTTCACAGGCCAAGAAACAAGTGTTTGCAATATCGAAGCTTGCTGCAATACAAGTCCTGTATGTTAAAAGCTGCACTCCTTGGAGTGTAGAATTACTTCTTCATTGACAGCTCAAAATGGCTGCTGGAAATGGTTCAAAAAAGCTCACATATATAGACAAATACCAAAGCAGAAATAAGTGTTTGAATTTACAAATTTTAATGCCAAGGTTTACTTGGCAAGACATGTACTTCTGATACTTTAACAACATCAAAATTTTATGTTGCTATACCTGAGCTTTACCAAGACAGATATTTTCACAATAGGTAGTGTTTATAAGGATTAAGCAGTTAGTCTGTATGGTATCCATGAGTTTGGTCCAGTTAAAGAAGGGGGTTGGTTGTATGAGAGAGAGATCTGCATGTCATCCATTTCATAAGAGGGAATGTAGCTAAATGAATGTTTGGGAGCACTATCAGCCAATTCAGCCAATTCCCAGATTTGAAGGTTTTAGTTACTAACTTTTATCACCATTTCATGTTAAAGTTCTTGAATGCCAGATCTGTACCCTAAGTTAATTCAGGGTCCTTTCATGTGGCTATGACTATCTCAATAACACAATACTTTAACTGCAATTAAACCTTTCATTGTCACTTCATTTCCTATTTCTCTGACAATTTACCCTGGCTTTTCTGCAAACTGCCTTCTCTCACAGAGATAAAGTTGAGATGGCACTCGTAAGAGGGAGGAATCTTAAAAAAAAAAAAAAAAAGTGCTTTGCAGGAATGAGAGTGGAATCACAGCAAAAGATTTTTCATGGATAGAATTTGCAACTGAAGTGCCTTTCCCTTGCAGTTCAGCCCTCTCCATGTGTTACTGTGAATTCCTGTACTGCTACAACAGTGCCTTTCACTGCTAACATCCAAACACTTTGCTTAAAATGGTTTTGCTATTCCAGAATTTTTGTCCATTTTTCTGGATGTCCACTGATCAAATGATAGGCCTAGATCACACTCCAATCCTGTTTCCCTACGCTTCCATTGAGAAGTGGCGTTAAATCTCTTAAAACTTGCTCTTTTAAAATCTTTTAATTTAAGGATCTGGATAACAGTGCCTTTGTAATATTTATCCTTTCAAAATAAAGGAATGTGTTGGGAAGCAGTCCAACGCGGAGCTCTCTGACCCGTCTCTCACCTAAAGCCTTGGCTCAGTCTCCCAACGGAGTTGGCAACGTTTCTGGCTCTTACCCCTTGGAAGGGGTGGACAAGCAGTTCTTAGAAACGTATGACAACGTTACAAAAAGTAGCTCCACGGAAGATTCCAGCCAGTACTACTGCGATAAGGTATGTGCAGTGTGTGCTTTTAAAGCCAGAGCCAGCAGTGAACGTGACTTTGAGCTGCGGTTTGGGCACACACAGAAGTGGTGGCTCTGTTTCAGGAGGGGCAGATTTTATGCAGTAAGGAGAACAGATCTCGTGTTGCTACTCACGTTTATCCAAGGCCGTGTTGTAGAGAAGCTTACCAAGTGCATTGATTTCCAAGGTCTCCAGCATTCCAAAAGCTTCAGGGAAAGTTCCTAGTGGAATAGAAATCCTTATAGATTAAATTTTGTTTCTTCCAAGGGGAAAGATCAGCTGATAGCATATCAGGCTGATATGCCTGAAAAGCAGACACAACTCTGCTTTATCCCAGGCATCTCTTAAGGATGGCTAAACATCATCCTTTTGAGTTCTGACCTGGCTGGAGAGCAGCTGCTCCCTACTGACGTTATGGTAGTAGATCATTCTTCCCCAGCCTGTTCCAGAGAGGTTCTGGCTAAAAGTGGGCACTTAAAATTAATTAAAACAACTAATTAAAATCAGTTAGAATAGTTCTATCATTTCAAACATGTCCATTAGCTGCTGACTTTTAATTCTTCTGCCTTGTGGATCTGTTGTGTAAAAATACACCTATTTAAAGGAGAAAAGCCAAGGGAAAAAGAGTCACTGCACAGTTCTTGGAGTAGAGTCAATTCTATTCATGTGTTGCACCCAAGCTTTTAATGACAACAGGTTGAAACTTTAATAGGATTTATCAATTGGGAAGGAAAGCTAAGATGAGAGTAACGATGTTAGGACAGAGCAACCAGAAAACATTTGCTGAAATGTACGTTGCTATTTTTACTATTTGAAAGGTTACTACCATAGGTATATTCTACAACCATATCCTCTTCCTATTTCCAAGGTGGATTTACATAGAGAATTTTTGTTCAGCACATCTAAGTTTGGATGCACTGTTTTCTAATTTGCTGATATTTTCTTCTAAAAATCAGAACATTTTCTTTTTCTGTATATTGCAGAATGACCTAATTGAGGGAGATTTACTTTTGGTGCGTATCATACCAGATGAAGAAGGGAAGTTTGGATTTAATCTAAAGGTAAACCAGCTGTCTTTTAATTATTTTTAAATGCTTTATTGGTAAAATGTTTTTTACTTCATGATTATTTTTTTATTTTTTTAACATAACGATTTGGAGAAAGCAATATATTTTACAGGAATGTCCTATGAACCAGAGTTTTTAGAAGTGGCAGCCTAATCCTTAAGTGCTAAAGCAAACACTTACAGAAATAAGCATCTAATAGTTCTCTGATTTTCAGTTTCATATATTATGGGCATGGCGCATATCCAAGGCACACTGCCTATTTGGCTGCTGAAATATGAACTCAAAAGCCTAATTTAAGGCATCAACTTTTGGAAAATTGGACCTCTGTATTATAAAACAATTTAAATAGTTTGTGCTGTTCCATTTAATTATATCCGTTAGAAATCATATTGAAAATTTGAAAATTAATTTATGAAGAAAATGAAAATTACTATTGATAATTGACTATTGTAAATGTTTTACATTCCCTCACTGAATTTCCATTTAAGCAGAGTATTGTAAATTTGTCATAATATCAAAATTAGAGCAGAGTTTGGTCATTTCACCTTGGCTATTTATTGGTGGGGCAGCAATTGAATGTGATGTAAAGAGAGTAAGGGAGTACAGTTGTCTGGAACTGTGATCCTGCCAGATTCCTTACACCTTTGTCACAAAATCTAAGAAAACTGTCTGCCTTGCAAGTTCAAGTGTTAAATTAGGCTTGCTTCAAGCACAGGGTTACAATAAATGTTCCATTTTATCTGTTTATGCCTATTGAAATGTATAGCCTGAAAGAGACACCCAGTCTAGTTTAATGGAAATTGGTAGATTTAAAGACACCACAAGCCACCCCCTAATTCTTCATTTACTGATGAAAATTCAGTCCTACCAACCCTGTCTGTGATGACACAGCATAAAAATTTTATATAAAAAGGAAAAGTGAGTGATTACTTCTTTTAAATGCTGCTTGTGCTTAATGATAGATTTATGGTTGCTATTTAGTTGACATTCCTCTTGTTCCTCTAGGGTGGAGTAGATCAGAAAATGCCACTGGTGGTATCAAGAATAACTCCAGGATCACCTGTAAGTAAATTCTTGAGGCTTTTAATCCCTTCCATTGTTACTCCTTCCACCTCTCAAAAGTCTAGTACACCTAGAAATTTGGACACCTGTAACCAGTATGAGATAGCAGCAGAACTGTTCTCGTTAGGAATTGGTTTAACCAGTGGTTTCTTAAACCAAAGATTAAAAGATCTGGAAGAGTTAGTTAAACAAGATATAAGTAGAAAGTATATCTGTGTTCTGTCATCTCAAAAAGTGCATCCTGCTGGAAAATGCTTGATGAGGGGCAAGGATCGGGGATAAGGAACATCACTTACTGAAGAATTAAATAATTTGGGCCCCTGCACCCTAGAAAAAATAGCTGCTTTGGGGGAGATGTAGGGATCTGCAAAATTAGGAGCACTGTGAAAAAGGAATTCCAGCAGAAATATGGGCTACTAAATTAAGTTTGTGAAGGTCAGGTTCTTCATGTTTGGTGAAGTAGTTCTTTGCGCAGAAGATAGTAGACCTGTGAAACTCCTTGACGAAAGATGCTGTGGTTAAAATAATTTTGTGTGTGGTCAGGAAAAGACAAATACTTGCAGGGAAAAACCTGTTGTTATTGACTAAGCAAGCCACAATAGGCTGAGGAAATCCTTAAGGCTAAAATTATTTATAGAATGGGAGAGTACTTGGCAGGAGAGAGGGAGAATAGAGAGGGAGCATATGTTTGCTCTGTTCCTATTTTGCCATAGACTTTTTGCTTATGGAAATATTTATAGACTAGGTGAAATATTTATAAGAATCAGTAGAGTCATTGAGTTCTGTTGAATTGTGAAATAATAACAGGAACATAAAATCTTTTAAAACTTTTTTTCTAAACAATTATTACATAAATTTGTGAGGACAAGTGCTATATCAAAATTTTTCACTTGCCTTTTTCCAAACTTTATTTCCTAACTCTCATAAAATAATTTCAGTGCAGACTTATTAGGAAATATTACTGACTTAATCCTAAAAATACGATGCACTCTGAATCTTCTGACTCTTCTGAAATTTGATAAGCAGTCACAGGACTGATATCTAAATGTCATGATGCAAATCAAGCTAAAACAGATTGCTTAAGTTTTGGGGGGGTTTTGTCACTTTTATGATTGACTTAGACAGTTCATAGCACTTCTTTATAAACTATAATAATTATTTGAAAAAAATGTTTGGTAGGAAATTGTAACTTATATCTAGGAACTGAAAATAAAGCAGTCCCTAAGACATTTCATGATCAACCTAGCAAATATTTTAAGGGTGATTTGAGATTCTGAAATTACATAGGGCAAATAGGCTCATTCTGCAATCAGAGAACAAAAGATGTTCCTCCAGAGACAGTCATTTCCTTTGGTGAATTCAGATGGTCTTCTGGAAAGTATTGAGCTGTATTTTTTTCTCTTGGATTGAAAAAGGGCTGGACTTCTAACTTCAAACACTTCATTGAAGTGTCTCCCTTTGGTGTCATGGGCATGGACAAGAGTGACCAGTTACCTCTCTAGCCTAGTAAAGCACCAAGTGAGCAAGTTATAAGCATCACAGAAAGAATTGGAAACAGTTACCCAATATAATACACTCAATGTGTTTAGTGTTAGGGAAATCATGTCATGTTATAACAAGAGGAAAATATTACACTTATTTTTAGAGAATAGCAGTATTAATGTTGATTATATCATTTTCCAGAAACAAAATTTTACCTGTTCTTTACTGTTTGATGAAATGTAGCTGATATTTCAAAGTTCAAATTTAAGTCTATGGAATGCATTTTGATCTTATTTTAGCTCAGTTATGCCTTACCTTCATTTCTGCTATTTTAACTTGCTCTAGATTCACTCATTACCCTTTAAATTGTCTTCAGGGATGCTATTTGGTAATATTATTTGCTAAGATTATTTCTCAGGTTTGTAGGTCACCTTTTTCCCCACTTTCCTACAAAAAGATGTGCATTTTTGTAGAGGAGGGGTAGCAAATCTACTCCCCAAAATAAGGCATCATTGTCCATTACACATCCTAAACTTCTTTTAAAAAATCCTTTAATAAAGCAGCAATGTAGTATGCTGGGAAAATTGTAGGACAGAGTAGCCAAAATTTTTGTGAGAGCACATGTTCATGAAGGAACAATCATTTATTGCATCTGTTTGGTTTTGGAGTTCTTTTTAATTAAAGATCTGTATAGATTTTTTTTTCACAAACAGTATTAATGCTCACAGGTGCTAAAGAGGCCATTATGTTTTTATTTAATAGAGCTTTTCATGGAAAAAAGCATGCATGCTTCTTGGAGCAATAGAAAGCGATTAGCATAAAATGACACATTGGGTGTATCAATAGGACAGAGAGCCTTTGACATAATAAATTGCCTGGAAAGGCTCAGACTCTGAAAAAGCTGTAAATTATGCTTGCATAGGAGGAATTAATTCTCCTGTGAGATATATTTTATATAGTCAGATGATTCAAATAAGAAAGCTGATGTATTAACATATCACATGATTAACAGAGTTTGTTTGAGCAAATATATTAGTCTCTATCTGTAGTAAAGACTAATACCAGCCAGCCAAGAAATCTAAATTATAGGCAAATATAAGAGCTTGGAAACCATTCCTTCCAAGTTCTTGTATGTCTTGACTCTCCTAGACTGACCTGATAAAATATCACTTATCGTTTAAAATGTTTATATTTCAGAGAGAATAACTTAATAATATTTAAGAGTAATTAAATTATTCAGTCATTCATGGTTACACTCTTAGGTCTTGCCTTTGTAAATTGTACAAAATATTGTAAGGGTATTCTTGGGCAGCTGTGAATATCTAGTTAAATCAGTGTTGAAGAACATCATGGCTGTTCCTAATTTCCATTCTTTTTTCTGTTTACATTTCTTATGAACCATTGTCAATCTTCCCTATCCTTCACTTTTTCTTTCCTTATTTCTATGGAAAAAGTCGGGGGCAGCTATTCCTTCTTTAAATTTTTAGTCAGCTTTTCTGCATGGGATATTTTCCTCTTGCATGCATCTTTCTTTTCTCTTGCTTCTTTCTCCTTTTTCTGTTTTGTGGCACTAAGACAGGTCTTAAGTTTTCTTTAACTTAATTTGCTGGAACAAATTACTCCCAATTTATTTTCTTCATATTCTTTCCTCTTATTTTTTTTATTTTGCATTTTTCATCTTGTTGATTTTTTTTTCATTATCATTTCTTCTTTCCATCTCTTATTTATTAATTGGTAATATCAATATATTAGGAGCCATCAGGACATAATCAGGATTGGATCTAATTTTAATATCTTGTTCACAGGGGATTGGTAATGGTTGTTTGGTAGGGCTAATGATATTGGATGAATAAAGCTCAGGGAACCTATGCTGGCTATTAGGGAAATACATGGAACACTTATAGAAAAATAAAAACAGTAAAGGTCTATGTCTCATACATACAATAAATGAAGTGTTTATATAAGTATATCATTCTTGTGTAGCCGGAGACTTTCTAGACAAAATAAAGATTAGGATAATAATGAAGATAAAATTGTTACATTACTTGACACTCAAAGATTGTAGAATCCTACACATTCATATTAGGGAAGCACAGAAGGTTGGAAGGGACCTGTAGGTCCTCTTGTCCCATCCAGTCTGCTCAGGAGTCACCTCGAGTCAGTGGCCCAGGACCATATCCAGATGGCTGTTGAGTGCTCCGAGGTGGGAGACTCCACAGTATCTCTGGGCAACCTGCTGGAGTGCTCAGTCACCACAGCAGTAGAACTGTTTCCTAATGTTTGAATGGAGCCTCCTGTATTTCAGCTTGAGCCCTTTTCCTCTGATCCTGTCACTGGGCACGGCTCAGAGTTCGGCTTCATCTTCTCTGTGCCTTCCCCTTAAGTATTTATGTACATTGTAAGATCCCCTTGAGCCTTTTCTTCTCTGGGCTAAATACTCCCAGCTCTCTGAGCCTTCCTTCAGGCAAGAGCTGCTCTACTCCCTTAGACATCTGTGTAGCATCATCATCATCATCATCTGCTGGCCATAGCTTCAATTGCTTTATGCTGGACATAGGCATATTGAGAACTGTGGCAGAAAAAAAGTGCCAAACAAACCCTGGAGTCCAGCAGTTAATCTAAATCTAAGCAAGACTCTAGAAATAAAGGTATGAAATGTCTGTGGATTTTTTTGAAATTGAAAAAGTGCATTCCTGGGGAATGTCATGTTACTTAAATCATGTTCATGAAAATCATGTTTAGATTTCTTAGTATTCACTGCATAAAAAGTGAACTGGATTATCTTATGTGCCCAAAACCCTTTCTACAGAAATTCAGAGGTTGTTGAGGCTTGGAGTCTGAAATACAGATCTTTGAGAGCAATCTGATGATGGATGTTTGATTAATGTGAATTCATTTTAAAGCTATCAATATGCTGTTTGAACTGTTCCTTATTGTCATGGAGAGGCTTTGAAGCATGAGAGTTTTGGAGCTGAAAACTTTGATGGAACCTCTGATACAGAATATGAAATTTTGTCAGGAGAACTGTGAAGACTTTGATTACACGATGTACTTAATATCCTGATATGTT
Organism: Phylloscopus whistleri; assembly: GCA_017589585.1. NCBI lineage: Eukaryota > Metazoa > Chordata > Aves > Passeriformes > Phylloscopidae > Phylloscopus > Phylloscopus whistleri. Next base: position 1,793,885 of record JADMLD010000068.1, on the reverse strand, counting down.
CCTGCTTGCACAACTGGTTGTGATGACATTAACGTGTTTCTTTGGTCTTGAAACAGGCTGATAAATGCATTCCAAAGCTGAATGAAGGTGATCAGATAGTATTAATTAATGGCCGAGATATCTCAGAGCACACACATGACCAGGTGGTCATGTTCATAAAAGCCAGCAGAGAATCTCACACAAGAGAGCTTGCACTTTTGGTCAGGAGGAAAGGTAACTGGGCTCATTTTATTCACTTCTGATGTTTTTGAGACTGTTGCTCTTATGCTTGGTGGTATACCCTCTTCTGTTTGCATAAACATGTTCTCAGTGCACTTGGACTAGGTCTCACTAAAGTTTTGCACTAAAGTGCAAAAAGTAGGTCCCACTGAATTTGAATTAGTAATACAAGTAGTTTAAACTATATAGGTTATTACCACTGCAACAAAGAATCTAGCAAGTTAGAATTTCTTCTTATTTTTTGGTCTAAAAATCTATGAGAATAAATTGTCCCTTGAAAAAGTTTGTTTTTTTTTTTTCTTTGTGATGTGGGGTGTTGGAATTTTTTTGTAAATAAAGCATAATTTTAAAACCCTCCAATTGCAGATTCGCAAAAGCTCATGGGCTGTTCCCCTGCACAATTATGTCATGAAACAAGTCAAATAAGCTGCTCCTCACCTCATTCTTACAGTAGACATTTTGTGACAATACTGAGATAAACTTGTGCTGGTTGCTTGCAGAACTGCTGCCTGCAAAGATGAGACAATCTTTGAAATATGCAGGGTCTTAAGCCTGTATGTTTAAAAATGGGGAACTCATCCAGTTTGGCTTTGCTTTCTCCATATTTAAACACCTGTAGATCCCAAGAGCTTTCAGATGATGTCAAACTCTTAATTTGTTATTTGCTTTCCTTAAGAGGTATGGTAAGACATTAGCACACACAATTACACAGAGTTTCTGATTGCATGAAGACAAAAGTCTGAAGGGATTATGCATCACTAGGAAACAGGAGGGAATGAAACTGTCAAAGTGATATGTACTTCTGTAACATTGGCTTTATTTAAAATTTCTTGTGTTTCTAAGAAGACAGATGGGTTCTTTATTTTGTTTTCCACTGGCTTTATGCAGCATTTAGTTTTCCCTTAATTTTCTAGTCCCCTCCCAACTTCCAGATAAGAGAAATCTGCTTTTATCTAAAGATACCCTGTGGCCCCATACCAGTCATTTTTTTATAGGCATGAGCATAACCGGCTCCCCATTTTCTGAAGTTTGACAGGTATGAACTGTTCCCATCACTGCAGAGAATAACCACAGCTGGACATGCCTAGTGATACATTTCATAGGGATAGAACTGCTACGCTGATTACTTCATTAATGTCTGTCCTGTTTTTCAATAGCAAGGAGTGTTGTAGAAAGTGGACTAATAATTCTTTTTAACTTTAGTTAGTTCCTTTGATATTAGTATAAGAAATTGCAAAAGATAATTCTGTCTTCTCTAATGGCAAAGGAGTGTGATGAAGGGATTTTTGAATTTGTTTTGCTGTCGGAGGTCCAAACTTATGGAGGTTTCTTGTAGAGATATGCCACTAATTATGATCTACACTTTTTTAGGTAAAACACCCTTGTTTTTTACCATGGTGGATGTTGTGTTTCATTAGCCTATTTAGCAGTTCATTCTGTAAGACAAGAAAAAACCTCCTTGTGCTAGGAATTCAAGTTCTTTGCCTTCATGAGCAGGTATTTGGAGTTTGTCTTCCAGAAAGGTCATAGCGACATTTTACTCTTTATAGTTTCTACAGTAATATAGTACAAAAAGAAATGTGATTAAATGTCTTGCTATTTGCTTTTCTGAGTTTTTGCAAACTCTGTTGTTATTTCAAGCTGGTCAATTTTTATATCTGTCAAAAACATATTTATGCTCTATGTACTGGATCATAACTTTGTACACATCTTTCAGTAGTTAAGCAGTTTGTGGAGCCCAAATCAGAAGATGAAGCTGATTCCCACACTCTGCCAGAATCTATTCTTCCTGTCTGTTCTGAATATGGTGGTGATACACTGGAGGAGTCTATGGAGCAGCTAAGAAGAGGGCTAGAAAGCGGGACTGTCCTTATTCAGTTTGAGGTAGGTAATACTCAGCTGTGTACTGCTGTTAGTGCAGAACAATAGCTGTAACTAGGGAGTAATGGAGGGGTTGTAATGAGTTGCAAATCTCTTTGTTCCTTTTCAATCTTATCTCAAGAGACCAACAATTTGACTTGCTCATCCCTTTCGCACTTCACTACTTAGAACAGGGAAGAACAAGTTTTAAGTCTTACACAAAATACCATCTGCTGAGAAAAATGTATTTGAATTAATGTGTCTGGCTCAAGTACCCAAAGTTCACTAAATTTGTTTTCTTTACAGTTGTTTTATTGAGTAGAGTGGTGGGATTTTGACAGAGGTCAGTCTTTTACTTTGTTTCTTTTTCTGTGCTCTTCAATGCGTTAGCAAGGAAGGTCATGGAGAACTAACTAATAAAATGTTTTATGTTTTATTAAATTAGTTCCTTCAGTGTTAGTGTAAGAAATTCTAAAGGACAATTCAGCTGCCTCTCTAATGACAGGAGTGCAGCATGTATGTTTGTGGTTGCTTTACTGTTGTAGATTCAAACATTTATAGTAGCTCTGAATAAACCCTAGTTTATTATGATTTATAAAACTGGCAGTGAGTTCTGGAGTAACCCTTTCTGTCATTGAAAACTTGTAGAACAGCAATAAAAATTTTCCCCTTTTGATATTTTTTTACTTGACTTTTTTTTAAAGCTGGAAAATTTAATGCTAATGGCTGAAGAGTTGTGGTATTGTTTATTGTATAACCACTCTTTTTATGAGTTTCCTTTCTTTTTATGATCTCTGAGAATTAACATTCCCCTGGTTTTAAGGAATTGTAGACAATGGTTCATAACTACTTTCCAAAATCCACAGTAATGGATCCAGTGCAGTAATTACAATGAAGCTGTTGGCTATTGAAGCAGTAGCTCAAAAATGTGAACTGACCTTTCAATATTTTCTTAATTGTCAAATTTGTCGAGTAAATTTGTGCACAAATTTCCTGTAGTGAATTTAATAGGATATTTGATCCTTTAGGATATTCTGATATATGATATTCTGATATTCGTAGGATATTTGATCCTATATTTTATCCGTTTTTATTGTTACTGTTCATAAAAGGACTTTAGAGAAAAAGCACAAAAGCTTTTTGAAATCTAATAAACTCAGGGATAGCTTAGTGCCCTTCTTGCTTTGAGTCCATTGTTTGGTGATCTTCAGAAGCAGAGGCAATGGCAGTGTTTCCTCATCATCTTTGGTGACTCAGACTCTTCATTCACATTAGTAAAACATTAAATAATTAGCCAGTAGACTGTGAATACTCAAGTTTTTCCAAAACGTCTTCCTCCATTTAGTCAGAATTTAAGAAGCCTGTCAATAGCAAATGACTGTTTGCCAGGCAACAATGAAGCTCGAGAATGGTTGCTTGACTTAAAATTATTCTTCCTTGTCTTCCTACAAAAGGCAGAAACTGCAACCTGGCTCCAGTAAAGTGGAACTTGACTTACAACAAATAGAAGCTTTTCCATTACATATATTATCGAGTTATCTTCTCACATGGGTTGTTTATGTTGTATAAGTTGAAAAGTGCAGTGAGCTGTGATAGAGAGTTTTTAGGTCCAACAACTCTCAGTAGAATAAATATTTTTGTGTGTTGCTATTTTTCTCTCAACCAGAATGGAGAGGATTTTAGCCTCCTATTTGTCTCATTCCATTTTATATATGGAACGATATTCAAAATCTTCATTAAACATGTCAGATATAATGAGCTCTTTGGTAAGTGTTCAGTGAAGGATGTAAAACTTTGGCACAGCCAGATTAATGACTCAGTTGTAAGTTGCTTTCATGTATATTCAATACACAAAATCTATAGTTATATAATTACAGTTCTTGTAGGTTTATTTGGCTTTCTCTTTTTGCTGTTTTTTTTGGAGGGTGTTTTGTTTGGTTGGTTTTGTTTGTTTTGTTTTGTTATTGTTGTTGTTTTTTCCCCTCTGTACCTTTTTTTTTTTTGTCTCGTTTGATATACTTAGAAGCAAAAATCATTAGGGTTTGAAAAGTCCTCCAAGATCATAGAGTCCAACCATTAACCTAACACCAACTTCAAAATTTTGGTTATACAGACATTGTATATACCCCATTTCATATGTCCATGTTTTCTCCAGATCAAGTCTGCAACATAGAGGTTGGCCCAAAAGCAAAGAAGTCACATGTTAAGAGATTGTGATATGTTGAAGTTCGGGGGTTTTAGGTACTTGCAGGATTGAAATGGATAAGTTTTGTCCAGAGAATATTTTTTTTTTTAATTTTTGTATTATAGTTGTTTCCAGAGAAAAGTCTGCAGCTGTTTTTTTTGTTCTGATGTCGTTCACTGCTCCCTTGTTCCACCCTCAACCACTGTTGTCCTTCTGGTCTGCAGTTTTAAGAGCAAAAGGCAAACTTGCAGGGCAACAGTTTATATTAATGATGCTCATGTGCTGTTTTTGTTTTTTGGGGTTTTTTTCCCAGAAATTCTTCTAGCTATCCTGATGGACTAGCAATAATAGAAATTCTTGTCATGTTAAATACAAAAACCTATTAAGTGAGTTTTGCAGAAGGATAGGAAAAACATGAAAGAAAATACGGATTTTTTTCAGCCTATGTATTTTTCTGTGGATGTAATCAGTGTTTGTATAGCAGGATCACATCCCTCAAAATCCTATAACTTTTCATTCTACTTTGCAGCAACTTTATAGAAAGAAACCAGGATTGGCTGTTACATGTGCAAAGGTACCTCAGAATATGGACAAGAATAGATACAAAGATGTTCTACCTTGTGAGTCTAAAGACAGTTTCTGCCTACTTTGTTTTTTAAAACTGCTGTATTGAACTTGCTGATTAAAGATTTTATTATATAATTGAAGTCATGTAATTGGTCATTTTATTTTATAAAAGGTAATTTCTTCTGTTTGTATTCTGCTGTTTGTGTTTCTGCAGCTCCTCAGCATTTTTTTTAACTTAATAGAGGGGAAGTATTTCTCTTAATTGCTAATTTTATTCCCTCTTTCTTGTGTGTGTGCAGATGATGCCACAAGGATAATATTGCAAGGAGATGAAGATTACATTAATGCAAATTATGTGAATGTAAGTCATACAGAGACCTGCATTTACTCATTTTCTATATTACTAAAGCAGATAAAATATAGGTGTTTTTAAATAAGGATATTGCGTTTTAATTTGGGGGGTTTGTAAATGTGAAAGATGTAAAATTTCCTAACCTAAAAAATAGTGTCTGTTGTGAAACAGACATCTCCATAAAACTAAGCCTTTTTTCCCCTCTAGAGCCACGTATGACCTACAGCTATTCTATGAAGGATCCAGAAGATAAACTAGAGCCTTGATTTCCCTATGAAAGGAAATCAACTGTAGGCTGGGAGTCAGGGAAAAGAGATGAAAATATGTTTATATTTCTGTCAGATACATAAGCTAAGCACCTAAATCACAGAGTCAATTATTAACTTCTTGTGGTTTAGTATCAGGCAAAAAACAGCTTTTACTGTTTCATACTGTTTTATACACCAAAGGTGTATATACTTTGCCATCATTCCTTACTAAATATTAAAGAATGTTTAGAAAGATTTGCAGTTTCAAGTTTTCAAACACATTTTCACTCTTAATCCTCTGTTCGTAGTTCAGCATGAAGGACTATAGAATCCATGTTTTACATGTGTTTTAAATTAATGATTTAGAAGTTTTTCAGAAAACAAATTGTAATCTTAGTTGTCTTACTACTTAGCTTTTTTTGCCATAGTCTTCCCTCAAAACTTCCCGTTTGAATGAAATGCTGATTTAAAAAAGTACTTGAGTAGTGAGAGTGAACTTAACGTAGGATTTTTCTTTCCCTCTGGAGATGGAAATTCCTTCTGCTGGCATTGTGAACCGGTACATTGCTACTCAGGGGCCTCTTCCACACACGTGTGCACACTTCTGGCAAGTAGTCTGGGATCACAAATTATCACTGATCATCATGTTGACAACTCTCACTGAGCGAGGACGGGTAAGTGCCCAGATCCTTTGTGTGCTGCAGAAATGTATTGTACCTTTGAACTTTTTTCATTGTTATGGTTAAATAACCCTACAAGAGGCCAACTTATTCTGTTGAATCATTCTTCTGAAGGCCAGGATTTCTGAATTAGAGCAGATAGTCCTCAACTTGCTTTTTGTTATGCTGCTTTGCAAATAAACCAGCTGTCTGATAAACAGAAATCACTGCATTCATTCTGCTGTGCTGATCAGACTGGTACTATGTGCTGTCGTTTTTCTCCCTGAGTATTGGCCTCCATGTGGCAGTTTCTCTCCAAAAGATTCAGCAAATGTCTGGAAGCATTGAGTGGGTTGAGCAAACCTTGTAGTCTAGCTGTAAAAAGGAGTCTGCCATTGTGGTATGTACTAGTAGTCAGAATTCAGCTTGCTTATTTTTGTTTACATCTCAGGTTCCTTCCTAGAATTGCTCTGATGATTCTTTTAATTGTTTAGTTAAATTCTGTCTCTCTCCTTGCATTTTGGAATAGCACAGTGAAAATCTGGTGTATTTTGATTTAATTTGTCCTTTGTAGTTTTAAAGATTAAGTTTTTAGATTAAATGGAAAGGTATTGGTTTTTGAAGTTTTAGAAGCTGAAAACTCAACAATTGGATGTTCTAAGAGGTGGAGAAGGTGGTGACTCCAGTATGCCTTCACTGTAGCCTTTATCTGTATTTCCTATGTGATTTGTCCTACATTATCAAATTTATCTGGCACCCCAATCAAAACCCAGTGTCTTTAGAAGGCAAGGGAGTATTTTAGGTCTTAAACACCAAAAATATTGAGATGTAAGGAAGTACAGTTAAGCAACAATTAGGTTCTAACCACGGTCACGTTATGTAGCTGCTCGTGGAAGCAGATATTATTGAACGTCACCTGACATAAAAATGCTTCCATCATCTTTTGGTTGAATTGCTGTATTCATTTCTTTCTATTGAGAAGAAGCACAGATCAGTAATAGTCTGGAGTTCATACAGTCAGTTGGAAACTTCTAGGAATTGTTGCTAGCTTCTAATCATCCGGCTGGTGCCTTTGCACACCAGACACTTTTATGAGTTTTGTTTGCCTTCAGAAATTACTTAGATTTGCCCAGTTTGTGGGTGAACTTTCAGGTGTAGAAAAAGATGTATGTTCTTGTCAAGAATGTCCCCTTTGCAAATGCCAGATGTTTTCCTACTCCCTGGAGGTTTTACACCTCAGACTGTCTCTTGCCAATGGTGTTAAGATTTGTATGATAGGATTTTTTTTCTCCACGGTAATGTTCATTTTTTCAGAAATAAATACATTATTTTGGCTTAAATTTGAAGGGTAGAGTAGTTAAGATAAATTACCACAGTAAAGCTTTCAGGCATAATGGTTATAGTTTGTATTTCAAGCCTGTGAAAATTGAGCTCTACTGGAGGTAAAATTAAGAAATTTTAACTTTTCAAAAATTCCAGCTTGTGCTACTCAGTATCAATTTGAAAGTTACAGACAACTACAACTTTGAACTGCAGGTTACATCAAAGTTTTAATTATTTCCATAGGTGGACATTCCACATTCTCATAGGGCTTCTTGTTTCTGTGCTTGTCCTTCTTTGTGGAATTTTTTTTTGTCAACATCTAGTCAGAATTTCCCTTGTTGCTTCTTTACAGTTGCCTCTTGTCCTTTCATTGTTCACTTTCAAGAAAGGTGTGGCTTTGCCTTTGCTGTAACCTGCTATTAGATGGCTAAAGTTAGTTTCAAGTTTAACCCCTGCACTTCTTTTCTTAAGACAGAATAAATACATCTTTATTCTCCCACATTATACCTTGAGAAGTCATTCTAGCAATTACAAGTAAGTAGCAGACAAAGCATCGTGCATCCAATTGACCTGAATATTTATTATAAATCATTAAACCAGAAGTTTATGGAGAACTTAGCCTATTTTGTCCTGTTAGTTTTTCAATTTGGATGGAAAAAAAATCTCACCAGCAAACTAAAACAGATTTTGTGCCACTCCTTGAATTCTCTGAACCACGACATAGGAAGAGAGGCTGGAAATGGAAGGCCTTGTACACAACAGTCTTGATGTGTGCCTAATTTCCTTTACAGCCCAAATGTCATCAGTATTGGCCTAATCCACCAGATGTCATGGAATATGGCTGCTTCCGTGTCAGATGCCACTCTGAGGACTGCACGATTGCTTATGTTGTCAGAGAGATGGTCATTACAAACGTTGAGGTAAATGCCCCTTGCCTTTAATCATCCCCAAACGAGCTGAATGAATACATTCATGGATGGGTGGGTAAGGACTGTGTGTTTGGCAATGTGTATCTCTGTGGATGAATATGTGTGACATATGATTTGTCACACAGACAAATTTTTTAAAACATGTGTATTATATGGACCAACATAATACGATTATTTTTTTAGAGCTTCTTCAAATACACACTTTTTGAAGTTCTGTAATACATTATGCTGTACAGGTACTGTAATAAGCATCATAAGGACGTTTAGTGCCTTTCTTTAAACAGTTTTGCAATCACTGACTTCATAAGTACTTTGATTTATAATGAGAGTTTTTATCCTAAGTAACTCTGCTCTATCAAGGATGAAATATGGGTTAGTTGGTTAATAGCACATGCAGCTAATAAAGAAGTAAAGCATAATAAAGTTGTTTTGAGAGAAGATGCAGAATCTCACCAGTTCCTTTTCATTGTCTTTAGTCAGATTTTAAAAAAGAAAAAGATTCATGTGTATCTCAACTGAAATGTGTTCAATTCATGAAAAATACTTATATTCCATAACTCCTAATACTTTCATGCTAATGTCTAGGGAGCTGGAAAGCAAAGAGAAGGCAAAACACAGCATATTGTGTTGTGAACTCTGTGTTCAGGTCACATCTAGACTTCCCACAACCTGAATTGTAGGGGTTGAAGTTTGGTTTTTGTTTCTAAGTTGACCTGAATTTCTTGTACCTTTCCCTTCTTCATCTCTTCTCTAAAATTCTATGGCCACAGGTATTTTCTAAAAGATGAAGGGTTTATGCTATCATAAGATGTGCAAGAAATCACTGTATACTAACCAGAGGCTAATTTGCAGTCAGTCTTTTAAACTTCTGTATAGTTAAGTAGCTTTTACTGTTACCAGAATTGCTAGTAGTAATAGTAAGTAGTAAGCAAGGAAAAGGCAATATCTGTTTTAAAATATAATATTTAATCAATGTTCTTACAGCAAGATGACCAATCCTTTAGTCTTCTATGTTTGTAACTTGACATTCTCTCACTTGACAGTGCATCCAAATTTGTTTTAATGTGATGAAGTTTTCCTTTGCAGTTATAAACATGTGAGATGTCAGATGTCAGTACTTAAAGGTTTTTTAGTTAAGACAGTTTACAGTACTTCTGTTTCTAGGTATGAGAAACTGCCCAGTCAGGGAGCAGCATGATATTTGTTTCTGTATTTTGTCCAATTGCTCTGTAAGTGATCAATTTGAATGTCATCACAGAAATTAACCTCATAAAAGTAGTACTGCAACCATATGTACCCAAAGTTTTAGTTCTTGTCACTCATATTATGTATTTGTCACCTTTCTAATTCTCATAAAAGGAAGAAAGGTTTAATTTCCTGACTTTTCTTTTCAAGACCAAGATTGAAAGCTATAATGTAGCACTAGGTTTGGGGGTTGGTTGAGGCTTTTTATTTTTTTTTTTTAAAGCTTCAGAACACTTTGGAGACCAGAACAAACAGACCAAAGGACAGAAATCATGTAGTGAGAGTGCAGAGTTCATCACACAGTGCACTATTTTGTAAATCGAGATGTGTATTTCTTTATGATCCTTGACAAAATTGCGTAAGAAGCCAAGAAACAAATTTTCATTCCATTTTCTTTAAGATAAATACCTTGCAATGTATGATTGGCCATTAAATCTCACTGGTTTTGAAACATAAAGAGCCAAATAACAAAAGGAAGTTAGAAGTGTTATAGCAAGTGTGTACAGCAGCACAATAACGTGTTAGCTGTTGTCCAAGAAATGCCAAATGCTACTTGTCAGAGTATCTACTCATTAGAAACTGGGCTTTAACCCCAATCATTCAGACTCAGCTTTCAAGGTATGTTTGTGAAGCTCACTGGCAAAGAGCACACCTTTTCCTGCTTAGAAGACAGAAAGACCATTTCAGGGTTAATTTAGTTCTACGTAGTGATTTTTTTTTTTTGTCTCATTATTGAAGATTATGTTATGACCTCTGTGAAAAAGGACATTAAAGGAAACACTGAAATGCAAAATCAATTGCGTGGTTTTTAACATACGTAAGAATTAAGGTTGACATTTCAAGTTTAAATTTCCTACTTTCTGTATGATTATTCTGATTCTAAGTTCTGTGTGTTGATTTTCTGAAGAGCACACATCTTTTATTAATCAGGGAGAGTCTATAATTTAAGAAGAATGAAACAAGGAAGTTTGCCTTTTGATGTAATTATAATAAGCAAGGCTGCAAACTGCAGAAGGATGAAGAGTAGATATTTCTGTGGCTGAAGGTCTTGACAGTACAGCTGAATTGCAAGTGATAGGGCAGCCATTTGAAGCTTTACCTGTGACAGCCCTATTCTTTGTCAGGAGTTTCAGCCCTAATGACTGGAAAAGATTATGTGCTTCTGAGCAAAATCTAGGATGTTAGCTTAAGCACAATGAAGCTGCTGCTGTGGTTAGGTATCTTCAATTTGCCCAGGAGGGGTAGTACATCATTTTGTCAGAGATTTTTTTTTTGCTGAACAACTTTACTAATGAAAAGAACCATTATCAGAAGCAGAGCAACAAACAGCTGGGGACAAGCATGATGTCTTAGACCTCTGTAGCTCCTTACTTAAGTAAATGTGGATCAATGCCATGAAGAAGCTAAATTCTGGCCAAAGGGCTGACCATAAACTTGGCAAGTTACATAATCCTGAACTGTCACTGAAGTCTGTTGTTTGGGCTGATTTTTTTGAATCCATAATTCTTAAACTGATTTGGAGAAATACCAAATACATTAATTCCATCAAAATCAGTCCACATGAATGTAAAAAAAAAAAAAAAAAAAAAAGAATAATTTTGGAATAGTAAGGTGTACAAAGTCAAGTTAAGCAAAAATAGCAACCAAGCCATAAGCAGCTGTTGCTGTCTCACTTTCTCTAAGACTCATAAAACAGGAGTAGTAAAGCCAGATATTTATGAAGAAAAATTATACATTTATCAGTTATGAGGAAGACTGTCATTGGAAACCTCAGTGCTAAAAGAAAAAATTGTGGAAAAGACTTAGACTGGATTGCAGAGAGTAGTGCTTTGATGAATAACTTGAATATGAAAAGTTACCTCTTATTTTCCATTATCAGGTTTGTATAAAGGAGCGAGATCTGAGAGGAATAGTATTTAAAAATAAGTGTTGCTAACAGAACATGTACTGTAGGGCTAACTATGGAACCAGTGACTACAATTCTAGCATTTTTTTCATGTATAAGTGCTAGATTTTAATAACTGTGATGATCTTTTAATGTAAGTTATTTCCATGTGGGGTGTTGTTTGGCTGACATTTTCCATATTTAAAAATGACTTTCACTAGACTTGAAGATATCATGTTTTAAAAAAAGCCAAAACCCCCACTAAAATAGCTTTAAAAGTCTGGACTTCATCAGAGTACTGCTTTGACATTTTCTGCATGAGACGTAAAAAACTAATTCTAACATAAACAAATATATTTACTGTTTACATTAGGTTTAAATAAAACATAAAGTGTTTTAAAATACTTGTGCATTTTGGAAAGCAAGTGGCAGAATAGTCAAGTCTCAGCATTTTGAATCATCTCAGAAGAGCTCAACAAAAGAATCAAAACTGATCATGTTAAAGCACAACTAACTGGAAGGCTACACTGAGGCTTGAGGCATACCTGGAATAATTAACAAACAGAAAAAGAAAAAATTGAGTGGTAATCATTTGATCAAGGTCAACTTTTTCTACTCAGTAGAGCTGGGTAGCAAAAGGCCATGCATGCTTTTCATGCAGAGATCCTGGTCATTGTGCAACTTTCGATGACATGGATGGTAGATCCCAATGTAATTTGCATTACAGTGAGCCTGTTCATTCATGTTAGATTACATTATCCATGTGGGCCTTATGCTGGACCTTTTAATTGTTGATTGCTCAGGCTCTGCTTTTAAGAAGCAAAGTATGAGCTGTGTCATTTTTCTTTTTGTCCCAGTGGGCAATTGTAAATTTATGCAACTGCTTTGACTGGAATAAATGTATTCCCTAAGACTCTACTTAGTATATAGGTAGTACTTATTCCATCTTTTGTGTCCTATTAGCCTGTTCCCTGAGAGTGGAACATCTTCAAGTGGGAGAGGAAAACAAGCAGTTGAATACATCTAAAACAGGTCCTATATTTCAGCAGTTGTGAGTGTAAGAGAAAAGGGGAAAAAATCTTTTAAAGTCACTAGCATCACAAAAACATTCCTGTGTGGACCACTAGGGAAAGGCCAGCTTTTATAGGCTAATCCAGTCATAAAGGAGAGTTTTATTTCAGAAGGGTGCCAAATGTTAAATCTGGTAATGGACATAAATTAAATACAGGTAACAGCCTAACTATTGCAAAATGTGTGGAAGGAATAAAGGAACATGAAGACCTGTCTCAGTTTGTAAAGATTGAGATCCTTGCTGCACGATGCAGCAGAGCTCACGAGCATCTTAGGTCTTTTCCTTCCCACCCTAACCATTGCTTACATCTGCAGCATATCAGTTCAGCCCAATCTGAGTGCAGAGATGATTGAGTGATTTCATAATCAAAGTTAACAAAAAGCTAAACTGAAAGAACTTCTGCTAGCTGCGGGGTTTTTACGTATAATTGATTCAAAAAAAGATCTCTTTGTACAACAGAATCTTTTACACTAATTATATTGCTTCCATACAGAAATGTATCTCCTGTGGATCATACAGATGTCATTCATATATATACAATGAGCATGTATGTATGAATGATGTATATGTATATGTACTGTTTTCTAACAGAAACCAGATTTAACAAGAGCTGCAGGCAACTTTATTATACCTGAATCTGTAAGTGTGCACAGACATATTTACAATAGATATATAGCTCAAAACCCCTGGTATATTGGTATTGTTCTCAGTAGTTCTGCTGTTCTCAGTTGTATCTTCTAAACTATTGTATAGTACTGTTATTCTTATGTCTTCTAGCATTTTACCTCAGGTCAATCGATGATGTCAAAGTGTAATAGTCAATAAATCAAAAAAATTAAAATGTTTAGATCACAGGAGTTAAACTTGATACCTCATTTACCTAGAAAATGTTATGCCTTATGAATTCTTTCCAAGAATTACATGTCCATACTTCACCCTGAATTTTAAAATCGCAGACATTTTCTACACCGTCTAGCTCTTATTGCATCTGCAGAAAACACTTGCTGTGAAAAATATGATTTATATCTAGTAAACATTAATACAGGAGTCATAACACTGGCCATTTTTTGAAAACTTTACTGTATTTTAGACAGAACAACAACACACCGTCACCCATCTCCAGTACGTGGCTTGGCCTGATCACGGCGTTCCTGATGACTCCATGGACTTCTTGGAGTTTGTGACCTGTATGAGGCCCAAGAGAGTAAAGAATGAGCCAGTTCTTGTTCACTGCAGGTACTTGTGTTTTAAAACTCTGATCACAGATCGGCTTCAGCCTTAGAATAAGCATTTGATGGGAAAAGTTGGTCTGCAAGACAGGAGATTCCTTGAATCAGATGAATGTGTTAAACTGTGCAATATGAGCGTTTACTGCTGATGACAGAAACATGAGTTTACTTTTTCTCCCTTTCTCTGCAACGTTTTGGTGAAATGGCTTAGTCACATAATTATCACAGACCTGATAATTTGCAATTTAATTTGTTCTCTGTTTTTTATCCTCTACCACTGTTGTAATCTCATTTTGAATGGTACTGCAAAAATTCTTTTCCTGTTGTTCAAGTGTGTGTGTGATAAAAACAGTCAATTAGATCTTACTTTTTTTAAGACAAAAATACCAAACCAGCACAGTTTGAGCAATTTAATTGTTTAAAAGTGCATTTACTTTAGATGAAGTTTTAGTTTTATTTATATTAAAAATATTTTCGTTTTAGTGATTACCAGGAAATATTACTGAAGTTGCTGTAAAAATAAACTTTGCACTCTCTCTGAATTTTACCTGGGTCTTCCTGTAATTTCCAAGGCTGTCCTACTATTAAGACTGTGATATTAATTTGGTGCCTTGCAAAAACCTAATTTTATAGACTGTTTTCCTGTTGCATTTCACAGTGCAGGAATTGGTCGCACTGGAGTTTTGGTCACTATGGAAACAGCCATGTGCTTAATTGAAAGGAACCAACCTGTTTATCCCCTGGACATTGTACGGAAAATGCGAGACCAGAGAGCTATGATGGTGCAAACATCAGTAAGTGATGGAGAGGAGGCATCATTTTCTGTATATATACTGCACTTGACAAGTTATAAAACAGGTCCAAATTTTTTTTTAAGGATCTAGTAGTATGAATCCTTCAGTTGCCATTATATTTCAAACTTCATAAATTTAGCATAATGTAGCATGGTGGCGAAGGCTGCTTTGGTAATGAGGTATGTATTTATCTATTTTTAAAATATTTCTTGTCTTGCCATGAAAAGATAATTGATTTCAATATATTCAAAGCAGTTAGAATGCCCAAAGTCAGACTTGTGCTGATCATCTGTTCAGGGTCCTTTGTCTAAATTCTCTGCAAGAAGCTAGAATAAAATTTTGCTTTTTATTCTAGTACAAACACTATAGAAAGTTATTAAGTTGAAGGTAATAAAATCAAAGTGTTTGTGGCCTGGCTTGAAAAGAAGGAAGTGGATTTCAAAAGGCCACTTTAGAGTAGAAATTCTATAAGAAGCTTCAACATTCTAGAAGTAGTCCTCTTCTTGAGAACCAGATGTAACAACCTGAAGTAAACTTCAGCTTGCCAGAAGACTGAATCCCTTTTGTTACAGCAGAAATCAGACAGAATTGTCCTTTAACTCCACACTTTGGCATAACTGAAAAATACAGGGAATAGTAATAAATACAGCTACAGTCAGACTCCCAGTATGGAAAACGAGTATCTAAAATAGGATTCTTTACCTTGCTTGCTGTGTTACACAGAGTACTGCCAGCACAATCAGGAGAGGGATGATCTGTAGCAGCAATATTGTGAAACTAAATTCACTTGTTATTTCTGAAGAAAACAGATACTGTTGTGAAAAGCCAGAAATTGGCATACCGTGCTGTAAATGAGACACAGAAGCAAGCACTCAGCTGTGAGAGAACAGATTACCAGAGAGCTGCATGTTAATATTACAATCTATCCTGGATGCTCTGTCACATTCCCATGCCTGCATTCCAGCTAGCCTCACTGCTCATTTTTGATATCCCACTTAGGGTTTCTGGGGGAACTATTAGCAATTATTCAGTTGTAATAAAGGGATTGTTCAGTTTTGATAGCCTTGCCTAAAGCATGTTCAGCTGCCCTGTGGGGATTGTGTGTGTGCGCTCCAATTCTAAGGTGATATGATTTGCCAGATGCGTGTTGTGACATGCATACTCAAAAAGAATGGACCCATCAGAGCTGCTACCTGGTCAGTTTAGTGTCTGTTGTTAATTGTGTGAAAGCTGTAGTTTCTCAAAGACAAGTAATTTTGTTACCTTGAGCACCCAAAAAAGCCTCAACCAAAAAGATGAAGCTATAACAAAGTTGGTGTAACTGTATGACCTTTCATTAAAAAAAAGAAAGACTAACCATTACCTTCCAACACATAGAAATTAGGTATCTAAACAATGCCGAATACAGTGCTCAGGGTGTACATAATAGAAGTAGCTACCAGCTGAGTGAGCAGTAAGAATATAGGCAACAGATCAGAGCACAGAAAAGAAGTAGTCAGAGATTGAGTCAGAGGAAGCAATGCTGAAGTGCTCATTCTTTTATTTGTTCAGTAACTTGATCACACAAGTTAACAGAAGTGTTGAACAGAGAACAAAATACAACACCTGGCTTGTTCAGGCAGTAGAAATATGGAAATGACAATAACAATGAAGAGACAAGTCAAAGTAATTAAGTAATAAGAACAAAGTGATATTGGATGTGGGAGTAATTGACTGAAAGGTTGAAAGAAAAGCCAGGAAAATTGAGATGTAGAAAACTCATTTCCACCTTCCTGTTTTCCTTAAGTTTTTCTGTACTTAAAAGAAAATATGTTGTGTTATGTTATGGAAAAGAATAACATTCTGGTCTATAAAGGCAACCTAAGGTCCTTAACAGTCCAAATGTTATCTTTTAGCTCTTTGGGAGATAGTGGGAGAATGTTTCCAGATGTTTCAGAAGAGTTGATGGGAGCTGACAATACAAGGGCAACTGGGAGAACATTTCAAAAAGGGGAAAAGAGATGTAAAATATGTGAAGCTTCACTTCTCTGAATATATGACATGGAACTTTGGAGAAAAGGATTCATTTGGGGGTTTTGACAATAGTACTTTCACAGAAGAAGAGAGGATGCTTTGATCTTTGCAAGTTCTTTTAAATTTCAATCATCTTGTGTTCTCCGGATTTTGTTAGTCATAAAAATTTATTCAGACTACCTGGATTTTTATTTCTGCACTAGTCCTATTGATAATGTCTCCTTGTATCACTTTTTGGGAAAAGGTTTACAGACTAAGTGTTTTTAACAAATAGTTACATTACAAGGTCATGGAAGAGCTTGTCTTTGTAATAGTATAACACAGAAAATAAATTCTAGTTTGTAAAGACTTTAAGATCTAATTGAGATCAAAATGTTGGATGAGAGAAGAATTAATGCTGATCTTCAAAAATATTAGCTTGAAAGGTTTTGATCCCCTTCTCTTACAAACGGAGATATGTGAGCAAAAATTGATAATAAAGTGACTCCTTCTGCAGTACTCTAGATGGTTTGGGAAAAAAAAAAAACAAAGGATTTCAGTTAGGTAATTGCACCTATAGATCCTATATGGCAACTTAAAATGTGGCCTTGGTCATGTAACTTAATTGTGCCCTGTAATATGTAACTGCAGGATTGGCAAGCTCAGAATACTTGTAAATAATAAGATAACGACCAAATCACCCCCCCATCCCCCAAATAGATGAGATGTATAAAGAAGGTAAATATCAAGTTAAACTTAGTCAAAAGTCATGCACAGTTTTTACAAAGAATTCCTATTCCCTGAAAATTAAGCATGTGTTCTTTTAATTTGGGGAACTGTATTTTCCTTGGAGTGTGGTTTCTAATGCTTGTCCTTCAAGGAAGAGTAAATGTCAGCTTTGTTTACTGTGAACACAGACAAGAGAGTAGGATTTTCTCCTCCCATCCTTGTAGCTCCTCTCCTGTCATTGCTCAGGAGCAAAGGAAGCCGTGGAACTGTTAGTCCTATTCAATAATACTGTCTAATCAGCAGTTTAACTGAACATCCATAAATGTTTTTATCTTTTCTTTCCTACACAGAGTCAATACAAATTTGTTTGTGAAGCTATTCTTCGTGTTTACAAAGAAGGATTGGTTCGACCACTGGATTCCAGTTAGCACAGCAGTGAAGGATGAGTTCTTTTTTCGACTAAAAAAACTGCTCTTTAAGTAAAGCAAGGGCTTGTTTCTGAAAGCAACAAGAACGGACTAGAAGCCCGTGAAAAGACAGATGAGCACATATGAACTGTGGCACTTTAAATTTCTCAAGAAGATTGCTAAATCATGTACAGTGTAACAAAGTCACATAGATAAATATATGACAGTAATTGTGTGTAATATGCTTTATTCACATAGACAACCATAAACAATCATGGAAACCTTAACACATATCTTTTACTGCCTTAAAACACCCTTTACTTTGGAAGTTACAAAGTTCCTTGTGTTTCCTTCGAAATAGCAAAAAGAGAACTTCTATTATTGAAATGATTCATCTTAAGGATGTATTTAATGTATTTGTATCATATGAAAGTTCATTGAAGGTGAATATTTGTAACTTTCTTATTGGGATGCTAAATATCCATGGAACTGTAACCTTGACTAAAAGGCCAATGAAGAGCTTTAAAGGCTAATGCATAACTACTGTACACTGAGCTGGAGAAATTTAGTATTCAGTTACCGTAAATCTATTAGTGAGTATGCCAGCTGTTATAATATGCTGCTTAGAAATCACATCTACTGTATGTGATGTGAAAATAATGCTGCATTTAGGCAATTATGCAGATGGTACAGTCTACATCTTCTGTTGATCAATTTTAGTTGCAATTTGCCCTTTTGACAGGGACCGACTTCTTACAGTTTTAGTTATTGCACCCGTTTTCTTCTGGTTCTGCTCTCCATCTCCTTTACACTTTTCACTGCTGTTTCTTTATGTGGACTGAAGACATTTTAACTTAAAACGAGGTTTAATTCTCTCTCATGTTTGTTTCCATGTGTATTTATGAGTTCTCAGATGTAAATGTGGATTAATGTTGCACACAAGTACTAGACTCTTCACTTACTGTATATGCAAAGTAGTCTAATCCAATACTGGAAGAAAAATTACTACTGAACCCATCAAATATGTTGCTGCTATTTCAAGGTGAAGCTTACAAGGGCACAGGTGTTGCTGGTGTTCAGATGGTGATAAAATGTTGACTTGCTGCCCTCCAGCAAAGCACTCTTATCCAGAGAAACACAACTCCCTTTTGCAAGAGTTCTCCAGATGTGCTGTGTTTCTTACTTACACAGAAATGCAGTTAAATTCACCTGAAGATTTATGTGGAAAGAGAGAATGAATTTGTACATTGATGAATAATTCACCCTAAGGTACAATGGTCTCTATTTCATTTCAGATGAGAGGATTGGACTTTCTGAACAGTATAACCACATTTGTATAATGCTAAATTATTTTGTGTGTGCTTTTTGATTAACCTGAGATAGTTATTAATTTTTTAATAGTGTTTAAAAATATTCTAAGGGATTGTTTAAAACTCTGTTATTTAAAAAATTAGTCCTAAATAGGGAAAATTTTTATGGGGCATATTAGCCAGATGTTTATATGTATAAAAGAGAAAATTAGATAATTTTTTTTCAGAGATATATATGCACACACATGTTCAGATGTATTTTAGAATTATGGTTTGTATAATGGATATTATCATTTATAGCTGAAGTTTCATTATAGAAACTATCACAGCTGTACAATATGCATCTCTCATGTTACTGGAAGATTATGGTTTTTTTCCTCCAGGAGATAACTAAAATGTGCATGTAGGATGAGCTAAATTGCTGACTTGTCTTTTGTAGGCTTGGTCCTTTCTCCAAGAATACGTTTTTAGCTATAGCTGAAGATGATACCTGGTTACTATTTATGGATAAAAAGAGTTTTAATTGATATGCAGCGTAGTTTGCAACATGGAAACCTTCTTGGCTTTGTTAGGTTGAATGGTGAATAGGTTTGTGCTCATCCTTACATACTGCATTCCAAATTTCACTTTGACTGGAGTTTTCTTTAATATTTTGGATCACTGTCATCTGGCTTGATTGGGCATAGATTAGAAGGCAAAGGACTGGTTCACTTTTACCTTGCTAAATTGCATCAGGTAGCTCAATCTGTCTGTGAATCCAAATGTAAAATGATAGTGGACATGCACATATTACTTGGAAAGCTCTGTTATGTGTGTGGCTGTCTGTTAAAATATCTCTTTTTTTTTTTTTATGTTTTCCCATGCCCAGGTCTCAGAGTCATCCCTTGCAGTTGGCATGACTTGCATTTAGTAGTTTGTCAAGAAATGAAAAAAGGCAAAAAAATAAATTGTAAGAAAATATTTAGAGTATCTTTGTGACGTCCGTGTCTTTCATGGAAGTACTCATGGTTTCTTTGTGTTCAAGGTTATTCCTGTATTCCAGTTGCTATTTATGTTTCTTCATGTTTAATATGTACTTACCAAAGCACTGTAAATGTATTTCTTGTATAACTCCAGTCTCAAGATACGTGGTATAGGCTTGACTTGGGTTAGTATGTGTGCATTTAAATGATGATTGTCATATTGTGACAACAAATGCTGCTCTTGTTCTGGTAAACTTGGATGGATTTGGTAATACCATTGGGGAGCTCTTGGATTTTAATAACTTGTTTGAAATTACTGGCCACAGAGAGAATAATCAAAGCTATATAAATCGTAATCTCTATAAGTTTATTGTTTGGTTTTTTTTTTGTTTTAAATACCTTAGAGGAAATATTAACTACACAAGTATCTTGTATATTGTGTCCATCTTTATTTCAGTCTTGCTGGTTTTTGCACATGTACCTGTAGGGTCCACAGGGGAGAATTGAAGGGCTTTTGTCTTCTCTCTGTAGTGTGTGATGACTTTGCACTGAATGAAGTATGCCTTAGATCTGATCTTGCAGTGAAAGCATAATTATGAAAACACCTTAACGCCAGCTTTTGTTTCCACAAAAATTAAGAAATCACAAAGACAGATTTAATTGATCGGTTTGGGGGGGTTTGGTGAGAGTTAAAACTTGTGACCACAAAGTTTTCAATTGTCAAGCAAATGGTGGAAAATGCTGTGAAGACAAGATTCTGTATAACCTTCATAAAAATTTTACCCTCTATTTCTCCTGGCATGATCATGAAAATAAGTATTCAAAATGTCTGGTGCGGTGGTGGATGAGGAGGGAGTAATAAACCCTTGAGGTTTTCATCACTGTGAAATACACTAACATTTATTTCTACAGAATTAAAAAAAAATTAACTTAGTGGCTTTATATTTGATGTGGAAGTAACTGAACTGCCTATTCAGCATGTCTTCAGAAATCTCACAGGGGAACACTTCTGAGACAGAGATGAAAGGGACAGGTCTTGCTATTTATTAAAAATAAGAAAAACAGTGCCCTAAACCGTGAATGCCTTTTGTGTAATCAGATGTATGAAATACAAATCAACATACATTAAAATACAACCAAACCTTGAACAGTGGTGGTGTTTTGAAAAAAAAAAAATTGTAATTCAGGGGTTTGCTTTTAATTATTCTTTTAGGTATTGATACTAAATTATAAGTAGTCAAAATGTGCCCAAAATTTCAGCAATAATTCTTCATATACACTTAGTTTTTTAACTTGATTTTCCAGTTGATTTTCCTTCTTCCCCTCATGTTTCCTACTATACAGTACTTGGTTAAATATATATGTATTTTAAAAGAACTCCAGGTTCTGAACTATTTAATGAACTTTGCATTGGCTTTATTACAAGTATAGTATGATACTTTTTTACAAAAAGGCTCTTCCCTGTAGAGAGTATTCTCATATCAGACTAAGTGTTGAAAATAGATGCACGTGGTTCATATTCAGTCAATTATAATTTAAACATAGTTATTTCACTGATAATGGCTTTATTTTTCTATCCTGAATTGTAGCATTTAATAAGTGCAAGTTTATTTTGCTCTTTCAGCCCTTCCAGAGAACATATACTGGGAAATATTTGTATTTTGATTAGTAATCTGCAACCAGTCTATTTGGTTAAAAGCAATTGTTAATTGAAGCTATATAGTAGGTAAAGTTTTCATTAAATATTTTGTTCAAAGGCCGAGTGAATGGTTAATTCATTATATAAAACAATGTTTTGATTATATGGGTTTCTTGCATTTAAGTTTTGACACTGATAGTGCTCAGCCATCTCAAATGGCTGTTTTAGCTTAGTTTACATTAACAGTTTAAATATATCAGTCTAATGCAATATTATTTAGTTTTAGTGTACTCTAACACTGTATAAGCTTCAAACAGTAGCATCTACAATCACTGAAGCCTGCCATTCTAAAGAAAAAAGTAAGTTTCTCTGAATCAAAAGGAAGAAGTTCCACGTAATAGCAATAGATTTAACCATTTTTCAGTTCAGATTAACTCTGTGACAGTAGCATTCTTGCCACTCATATAAAGAGCAAATGGTGAAGATCAATAATATTATGGAAAAAAACCCCAAACTGTATGGACTGTAAGAGACCAGGAAATATTGTTGTCCTTTTTTTTTTTTTTTAAGACAAATTCATCTCAAGAGGGACATTTGATTGCAGACGATTTGGATAAGAGTAGTCTTAGTTTGTGCTTTATTTTGGGCTTAGCTGCAGGTTAACCTTTTAATTAAAAGTTCTATTAAAAATATTAAGACATTTCTTTTAATAGACATTAGTGAAACACTTCAGGTTACTGTTAACTGTTGTACTTTTGTTTACTTGGCTGTCATGATTTTGTTTCCTAAAATGTCATTTTTTTGCCTTATCACTTTGAGGTTTTATGCAAGTGTGAAACTGGCTGTATGTCCGACAGGCAAAGTGATGTTACTGTTGCTTAAGAAAGGATGGGGTTTTTTTCACCTGCTGAAAGGGCAGTATGGTGTTCAGACCAGTCTCAACTGATCTCCTTTCTGAGGAATTTAAACAGTGCTGCTAGCAGTGGTAGAAATAATAAAGAGATATGGAAAAGCAAGTAAGAAATGTTTTCTTTGGGGCATGTAAGACCTGGGTTTAACTTAAGTATTAAAAGAAAAATAAAAAATCAAATATTGTGCACATGAAAATGCTTTTAACAGATAAATTAGGGGTGGGAAATATATTAATTTTTCCTCTTTTTCCTTTGAAACACTTCCATGTTTTAAACACATCATTTCTCTTCAAACAGTTTCTTTAGTAAAGAGCCATACTGTTGGCCATGGGATTTAATTTTTTTCAAACCCATCTAGAAAATAATTTTAAGTTGAACATTTTCCTCATCTACTGGTTTGTGCTCTTAAGTAACATTAAAAAAAAACCCTCTTAAATATTTTCCTCTTAAAAACTATATTGGCTGTTTTCATTTGATGTCTTTTTCTGAGATACAAATGAAACCTGCACGTAGCTGGGTAACTGGTAAAGTTGCCCTGCATGCCTAAGAGGAAGCAGATGCTTTTTTAGGGCTATTAAATCCCTTACCTAACATCAATTACCAACTTAACCCAGAGTAGCATCATATTTCTATCACCTTTTTCAGAATAAACGTTTTGTAAATAGTTCTTGGAGCTTGCTCTCCCAAGCATCAGGAAGTCATCTTGCACCAAGCTAGAATTTATGCTTTAAAAAAAAAAATAAATTAAAAGCTGAATCTTCAAGTAAGGAATTACTGTTTACCAAATTCTGTACAAAACATACCTTTTAAAAGGAAAAAGAAATTCCTTTTTCTGCAAAACTACAAAGGTTTGCTGCTAGAAGTACCTTCTTAGCTGTGGGTGCAGCTTACTTACTCATAATGCAAATTGGCTTTTAGTTAGCATGCCACTAAAGCACAGAAAGTGCATCATCAGCCCAAATGCCTGATTATCTGTCAGCTTTTTTGCACATGGTTGGTTGCAATCCTGATTCAGGAGTAAGGAAAAAAGGGCTGCCTTCCTTAGGGAAAGAGACTGAAATCCTGCACGATAAATCCACAGCCTATACTGATCCTAGTGGAGTTGTATTTGTATTATCTAACCTGAGCAGTCTAGTTCAAAGTGAGATCAGGTGTATCTGTATGAATAGCAAAGCACTCCACTCGGGAAAAAAAAAAAAAAAAAAGGGGGGGAAAAAAAGAGGAGAAGAAAAAAAAAAGCTCAGCCCAGCAGTGTTAATTGTAGTGGACTTTTACTTCAGATAAGCAGCACATGAGGGTGGCAGGTTAGCCCTGATCAGTGCCCTTCTAATTCAGAGCTTTGCATACATGATTGGAAACTTGGGATTGAGCAGGAATTAAATGACTGTCTGTAGAAATTAGCTGGGGAGTTAGTATATTTGCTCAAATGTAATTCTATTTCTAATCCAGGTTTTGCAAAATAAAAGGACAAGTGTCAGTGCTTACATTCCAGTGACCTGTGCAGTGAGCACTAAACATAATTTTTCACACTTCATTGTGTAACCTTGATAGAGAGATACAAGGGGGCAGTCCTATAAAAGCTTTAAATCTGCCTGCCATTCATTCTCACAATTGACGTACTGGTTAAAACTGACCTTGCTTACAACTGCTATGGAAACATGTTTATAGTACTGGAATAAATTGCCTAACAGTTGGGAAAGCTGAAGTTGTTTGGGTTTTTTACAAGTTTTGAAGAAGATTTCACTATTCCAGTCACTAGGCTTCTATTTTCATACAAGTTCAGTTAGCGTTTTTGTCAGAGAGTTTTGTCAGCAAAATCTTAGAAGGTAATATCCATTTAGGGACTCTGGCTGGGGGATTTTAAATTTCTTTTTTTCCTGTAGCACTCTGTAGTTTCTTCTAAGATATTAGGTGCCAGTGCATTAAAGGAATAAAGAATGTATGTGATGTGTTTGGAAGGTAAGGAAAGAGATTATTTTGTACCCTACGCTGTACTTTTCTATCACTTGAAATGTAAATGGATGTTCATATTACAAAGTTTAATTTATTGTTTAAAAGTGTAGACACCTCTTGAATGCATATTTTTTCTTTTTTATTTTTATAGGAATAAGGGGTTGGTTAATGTTTTCAGTAGAGCTTTCTTGGGATTTGGAGATGTTTTGAACAAAAGTATAGCCACCATTTTATGCATATTGGTTATATGGCTAATGGTGAAATAAAGCATTTTTTGGCTATATGGTTTTACTGTGGCTTATTGAAAAAGAAAATAAGAATTACATCAAAAAGTTACTGACCTTTTTGATAGGAAAGGAATCATCTAAGAAATCACACATGGATGCAGCTTGAATTTTACCTAAGCAATCAAGCTTACGTGGGAAGTGTCTGGTCTATATACCACAGTAAAAAAAGGAATCCAAGCAAGTCACAAATTCTGAGGAATATTTCACTTGCAACAAGTTTTATGAAAGAGGATCGTCTTGATTAAGTAGGTGAATAAACCTTTGCAGTCATGTCATGCAAGGCCACATAACTGAGTGCAGATTTTCTTTTTTGTTGCTGTGTACGAAATCTTTTGGGATTTCCCGTGTTCTCAGGGTACTCACCAGGCATGTCTGAGTAATCTTCTACACCGTCTGCTGCCCCATGGTGGTTATCACATTTTCACAACAAATCAGAGCCCAGTGATGCTCTTCTTGAATTATTTCTGTTTACATGCATATTAAAATGCAAGTTCATAAGTTTCAAAACAGAGAACACATTGAATGAAAGACTAACAGATGGATAGAGCATTGACCTGAAAATATATTTGGGATTTCCTCAAGAACTGGGATTGTTGTCAGCCAGCACTTTTTGCTGTTTACAAGGCATGGCTCTGCGAACTGATTAGTCTTTTTAAGCTTGAGGCCAATAACCCTTCATGATGAAGTTATGAATTCAATCAAATCTCAGTGAAAGGAAGTACAAGGCCAAAATCAACAGTCTGGGCAGCTTGGACACGGGATATCTGTGCACGTTGGCATCTCTTGCAGGTACATAGAGAGTTATCAAGATGAAGATTTTGCTGGAAATCCAAATGAACAAGTTTATGGAAAGATGTATTGGTATCTTCACAGCTTGATAGCAAGATAGGGTCCAAGAAGAGCCTTTTGGAGGAGATAAGGCAGAAGTAAACTCCAAACTTGTAGCTGTATCGTAGCTGATTGCTTGAGGGGAGAAGAGGGCTTTAACTTGCTGAGTGTTACACGTGGTTTTGGACATGAAGGGGTTCCATTCCTCTGTAAAAATCCTTATGGAACTGGCTACCCCACAGAGAAGTGAGGTGCTCCACTGGGGAGCCAGGAGTATGGAAAGAGTGCCTTTACATAACTTAAAAGACTCCTATTGAGCAGTCACAGGCAAGAGAACCTCCCTTTTAACAGTCTTGCTTGAATTTGTAACAACTGGGAGTATAAATGTCAAATGGCATTCGCCAGTATATGTGTTATTTTCATGTCTAGCTTTTTCATGCCTTAGTTCAGTGATATAAACACTTTCAAGCAGTGACTCAATTTAGCTTATCTTCCTTGTACTTGTATTTTACTTGAAGTAAAATATTTAACTAATGTAATAAAAAATAATATCAGATTTCATGTTGATTTGGGATTAAGTTTGTTTTTTTATCAGTCCTCGTATAATGTAATTAAACTGTTTCATGTACTAAAATATATGCAACGGTGGCATGTGCAAAAGCCAATCTGCTAAGAAAACTTGTGTCTTCATTTTGAGTGGCAAAATTCAAAGTTTGCAGTTTGTTAAAATGAGCCCTATGAGAATAACTGAAAGTCATTTGGGGAGACTGGGGTCACTGCTGCTGGTCTCTGGGTTCAGAGCCAGTTCAGATTCCTAGGTTCATCTTCAGCAGTAAGTGACACCAATATTCTGCTGGAGCATGATAAAAAGCCAGACTCCTCTGTGCTCTTGTGTACCCTTGTGTGGCCTGACACTGCTACTGGGGAGCTCAAATACCTGCAACACTCTATTTTTAAGCAAAGGTGTTCTGATTTACTTCTGTTTCATTGTGTTTAGCACCCACCCACAAAAGGTGCAACATCATTTATAACAGGAGCCTCTTAGTTCATCTGTGCATTGGCTACAGTTTAAAAATTAGCCAATTGGCACTGATAGGAAAAGGTTTCCTCAGCACTAGCTGTCTCTCAAGCCCAAGGGTTAATTGCTCAGGGCCAGTCAGGTTGCACTGTCAGAAACGATGGTGTGAACTGGGGTGTCAGATGGTAGTAACTGACATGGAAAGCTGTGTGGAAATCCTCACTGTATACTTCCTTTGATGTAGCCCAGAGAGCTGTGGGAATACATAGGAGTGCTGATTGCTAATGGGTTCGCTCCTGCTTAAGTATAATTTTGGCCTTCAGAGCTTTCTGTGTCAGCACAAATGCCCTGTTCTTTTAGGCCTGATACATTCTCATTTAAATCCTGAATGTTACTCCTTGCTGAGTGGGTTGTCCTTTTTGAGCATGAGAGTCCCCAGCTCTGATCTGGGTAACTGCTCGTGCATGTTCATAGAAATGTCATGGAAATGTAGTGTAGCTTTTCAGCTTTACATTCAGTTATACACGTTCCAAGTTAGCATAAGCTTGCTGCCTTCAAATGGGGCCAATTTGCTTATGTATAATACTTAGCCTAAAAGGATGCAGTGACTTCAAGATTAGGGTAATGTGCCAAAAACTGAGATACATTTTGCCTATGAAGTTACTTGTTGCTGCCTCCTGATAGGTTGTGAGTGTTAATTTTTTTTTTTTTTTTAGAAGAGTCAGGGCTGTGTTATTTTCATCTGTGCTGCTGGGTTGATTTTTTTGTTTGTTTGTTTTGTGGATTTTTTCATGTTTTGTTTTGGGCTTTTTGTTTAGTTTAAGGAACACTATTACAAGAAAATCTCCTCTCATTGTACTGCTCATGACACTTGCATTTTGAATAAAGGATGTTGTTTTGTCCTCCATGAGAACAGCTCTCAGTATTGTGATGTTGCACCTCGGTAACTCTGCCTGCTCTATCAAATGAGATGTCAGCACATGAACAAATGTCTCAAGCTGTCTCAGGCACCCAGCTGGGAAAATGCCACCTCTGTAGGAACTCTTTCTTATACAGTGGAGAATTCCTCTACTTTGGTAAGTAAAGCAGGAGCTGAGGAGAAGTAGAACTTCCAGCTGAAGGAAAGTTAGGACTGAACATAGCCTAGATGCTGTGCAGGAAACCTACAGAACCCCAGTGTTACTAGGCCTGCTGAAGACTGGAGGATAACCATTTACAAGGAGCTTCCTACACTTCCTCCTCCTCCCCAGTCCCCTTGGCTTTTTGCTAAGGGAAAGAGGCTCTCCATCAGTCCCTGTGGCAGGGAGTGCCACAGCCAGTCTGAGCTCCTTTTGGAGTGGGAAGGTTTCTTCACTCCTACAGTGTCATCTGTTCTCCCATGGCCTGATGCAGGTCGTGCTGGCTTTCTCCTGGTTGGCTGCTTATTTCACTTCACCCTCTACGGCAGCAGCTGCTCAGAACTGGCCTGGCTTAAAACTCCTCAGCTGTGTAACTAAGAAACTCCATCCTGGCAAGTGCTCTCACAGGAGTCCTAAAGATTTGTTTAAATGGCATTACTTTCAAATATTATCTCTTTAGCAAGACAGGATAGGAAGGGGGTGTATAGAGAGAGAGATAGATGTGTATGTGAGCACATATATAGAAGGAGAAAACAGAACATTTAAGTGAATAACAAAAGTAGCTCCAAAAATGGGCAGAGAACACATACATAAGTTGGATATATAAGCCACAAACAGTATTAAAAAGGGTCAGTCTAAAATGAAGCTGGCCATACAGGTAATATAAATAATATGTATAAATAAGGAGTGGGGTTTTTTCAGCATGCTACAGTAGTTTTTGTACTAAAGCAAAAACTTTATTCAAACTATTGAAAAAAATCTGTGAGCTGGGTTTTTTATTTATATGCATAGGATTTCGCTTTTGTAGATTCCTCTAATACATGCATAATTTACTACTTCAAGTAACACTGAATCTTGCTTTATTGCCATCTCTGTAAACTGTTTACTCTTCTGTCATTACAAGGTTATGTAGATTGAGGATTATTTTAAGGGTAATGACTTAGGAAAGTGATTTCCTGGTATTTCAGGGAGTTTAGATGGCGGAGAACAGGGAAAATAAAACACTTTATGTAGCAATGATTACATTCAGTGTATATTCAAGCACTAGTTTACATCTCATGCCTTTTGCCCTAATCAAGCCTATTATTATTCAAGTTTGTCATCTGATGCTGTTAGGGTGCTTGGTGCTGAGCAAATAACTATCAAATGCAATCCCACTTCTAATGAGCTATCAGGTTAGTTCAGAGGAGAGACAAAACAGTTTATACATGCACAGTCAACCAAGCAATGGTATATAAGGAAACAGAGGTGTGACACAAGGGTTAATCATGGGAAAAAATGACTTCTTTAATAACTGCTCAATTACAGAAATGAGGCAGATATAATTTCAGCAGATGTTTGAAGAGCAGAAGTTTAGCTGTGTGAACTGACGGATTACTAAAGCATCCAAGTGCAAAGGGAATGATACTGCATGGTGCCTGGATTATCCAAGTATAGTGAGCAAGAGATTATAAAATCATAGAAACTGGAAGTACAGCACTGGCAATGTGCCTTGAGAGGAAGCCCACAGTGCAGAGCCCTTTCTGCAAAGAGAATTGAAACCCTGGGCACAACCTTGTTCTCTCTGTTTTCCTGTTGCTTCATAGAAATTGCTCCTTGATGGAATTGTGCTAATTGTTTAAAATTCTTACAGAAAGTGGTCTTGGTAGATTTCATGCATTCCCTGTTGGGGGTGGTGGGGGGAAGTAGCAAGAGCTGAAGTTCAGCAGAGGAGGATAGGTTTTTGTATAGCTCCCCACAGACGAGGTACTGTCAGTGTCTTGTTGCCAAGCAAAGGTTGTTTTGCAGTCCTGTGAGATGCAATTATTTGTATCTTTCTTCCGGTGTTAGGTGCAGAACCTCATGGCCACAGAGCAAAACTATTGGATGAGGGAAGAGAATTTAAAGGCCAAGTTGTGGTCCTCTGCCCATGCCAGGGCTGATGCCAGAATTCCCAGGCTGACTACCAGAATGATTTACCTGTATTCCATGGGATGCCCTACCTGTGGAAAATAATCTGTGGAGCACAGTACTAGAGGATTTTCACACTAAGGGTAATTGGATTGCTGGCTGTGGCTGGTGGCAAGGAAGCAATAGGTTTGGATGGCTGCATCAGTACTAGGCAGTTTACAAGATGGTGAAACATTTGCTTATCCCAGGATTAATTTTTCTCACCCTTCTCAAAGTGTGGCCAAAAAAGAAGGATTCATTGCAAAGCTGCACTCTGCTCCCCCTCTAGCAGTGATCGTCCCTCCCTTATCCTAGTTTGCTCTCCTCCACCACTCACAACACATGTGCCTCCCCTGCACATGCAGCATGCACTGCTAAATTCTGGTCATGCTGAGTGGGCAGAAGTGGGTGAGTTGCTGTTGTGCTGGAACAGATGGTGTCTGCAATGCAGCCACTAGTTATGTTCATGTGTTGTAGGAGGTTGCTAAAGGAAAAGGGGGAAAATTAGAGGTTTTTTTGAAAAGGTTGTATACTTTTCTCTTAATTATTTGGATTGGAACAATTGGAAAGTTGAGGTTAATTTGTTGGGTTTTTTCAGTGGCCAGTGGTTGTCAGTTGTTTGGTTTATTTAGATGACATGTATTGAGCCAAGGTAACCCAAGGAGGAGAGGAATCTAATCAATGCTTTTTTGTGTCTCAATAGCTTTCAAGATCCAGATATCCACAGTCCACAACTTCCAGGTGTTCCCATCTTCTGTTACGTCCCTGTCACTTATTGCAATCAAGATCCCTACTCAGGTCAGCTGCCCCTCCTACCATGCCTGCCCAGCCTGGTATGCCCAGCATGGCCTGGAAGTGCCCACGTTCCCTCACAAGGAAAAGCCTGCAGCCACCCACCAGGTTTCTCCTGTGGATCCCTGAAATCTCTCAGTTTCGTGCTTCTCACCAGAACTTCCCTAGGCCTACACGTCCGTCCTCAGGCAGCTGCAGCACTGAGGATCTCTTTACCCGCCCCTGCCCCAGGGGCTGACATGCTGTGCCCCTGTCCTCAGAGACCACCCCACCCTGCATGTGGGGTGATAATTCACACAAGTTGTGTGGTTTTCACAGGTTAATTTTTCTTGCTGAGCAGTGCAAGGTAATTACCAGCCAGTTTCATATATTAGATCTCTGCCTGCACCTCCCCACACTCGGCTGTGTGTGGATGGAGGCTGACAACTCTGCCTTTATGAAACCTTTCCTTGCTCAACCCCATGACTAATGCACATAATTATTTTTAAAACAGCTCTGGATGCCACTGCAGTATGCTTTCATGTGCACACAGAAATGTGTATTTACATTCATCTGGCGTTTGTGAACCCCAGATTTCCTTGTAAACATTATTCCTACTCTGCTGTTTAAAGAAATGCTTTGTGGCACCTCTGTCATGGTGGGGAGCCAGCAGGAGTGAGCTGGGTAGCCAGACATACAAAGCAGTGACTGTAAAATATACAAATAAAGAGAAACATTTAAAGAGGTCTCATTTCATAGCACATTATTAAGCTCCTGTATTACCAAAGTCCTCTGAGTTTCCTCTGTTTCACTCAGTCCAACTATTTCTCCTTTCCAAACCTAGCTGGATGTGGGAAAAAAACAAAACAAAACAAAACAAACACAAACAAACAAACAAAAAACCCAGCTCAAACCCAAAATGGTGGGGAGGGGATCACAAAGAAATCCCCAAACCAAGCCCAAAAGCCTCTCTCAGATTTTGTATTCTGGTATAGCAATGTGTTAAAAACTAGATTGATTTGATGTAACGTGTTTGCTTACTGCACACTCACAGATGATTTGTTCAAGTGCCTTTCTAGGAATTGCATTGAAGCCACTTGCTCTGTTATCACTGGACATTTAAGTAATTTTTTCAAGGACCATTTTGCTCTTTCCCATTATCCAGTGCCATTTTTTTCTCCAAGTGCTCAAAAAAGATTTCTGGTCACTCTGACACGTTCTCCCATTGGCTGATGAGCACTGGGTACATTTCCTCAGATCTAACCTGTTAAACAAGCTTTCTGGCATTTCCTTCCTTACCAGAGTACTCTATGACTTGTTCTCTTCTGGTATCATCTTGGCTCTTTTTACCCTTTCCCTGGGTGTTATTCTTCTGCCCATCCACGCCTTTCTCTGTCTTTTTCAGTGCAAAGTAGAATGCACCTGCTCCATTCCTCAGGGCTAGCTGCTCCCTTCCCACTGAGCAGTGCTCTCTATTTTCTTGCAAATGTATTCATTTACATACTTTCCTGGTAATATTGCTGCTCTCTAGGCCTGTTCTGTGTCTTGGCTTTTGATATTACCCTTATAAATTCATGCCCTTCTGCCATGCTTCTCCTGAACAACTTCCCCTATGTCCTGTTTTTCTATTCTTCTCAAGTTTCAGGCTGTTTCAGAGCTCCTGGCAGAGCCAAGTTGCTCTCCTGCTTCCTCCGCACTGGCAGAGTGTGTGTGTGCTTTTAATACAGTTTCTTCAGGGAGCTGCCCATCCTCCCAACCTCCCTCTTCTCATTAGCTTTTGCAGAAAATCATTCCCATCCTACCCCACCAAGCTCTTCAATCTCCTGCCTGTTTCATAGCTTTGTGTTGGGAAGGGAAAAGGTTACCTAAGCCTTCAGCTAATGACTTCATTTTTTTTAAAGAAAATAAATTAAAACTCTGTACCTAATGCTGCTTGTTAGATGACTTGTAGCAGACCTCTCATGTGACTCAGGCTGCTTCTTTAATTTTCCTTACTGAGTAGAGACTTCTAAGTTTATCCTGTGTCCTGTCAGACTGAAAAACAATATATATATATTTAAAAAAATTATTCATTGACATACCAAACTAATTATTTTACTTTTGCTTGCCCTTTCTAAACAGCTATAAACTTACTCCATAATAGCCCAGCCACAGGTGTCACTTTTTGGTATTCCAATCGCTTTGAAATCAATTGTTTAACTCCTTTGCTACTGGTCTGTTTGCTTTTTAAAGGAAGCTTTCCTCAGAGTGTTTTTATTTTTAATATAAATTAAACTAGTAAGCAGTACTACTAGTAGTAAGTAGTAGTAGTAAATAAATTTTGCTTAAAAAGTAGTAATTTTTGCTAAAAATTAATCATAGGAAAGCTGTTGGCTTTCTTTGCACTCTCCATGATATGGAGCACAGAAGGAACCTGGTACAAAGGGATGGGAGAAGCCTCTGAGTGTGGCAGGGTGGCAGGGAAAGCATTGCTGTATCAGGGCAAGAGGACAGTTTGGGGAAAATAGGGTCAGGACATCCTCCCCGAGTAACCCTAGCCTCTGCTCATATTTAACAAAGGAAGTCCAACCCCCCAAACAAACTAGCTAACCAAAACAGCCCACAGCAAGAGCTCTTGGTACATTCATGCAGAGCTTTGAAGAAGCACACAGTAAATGGCTTGACATGTCCTGCTCTCCAGCTGAGCCTTCCAGCTGTCCTGAGCCCTAAGGCTGCTCCAGCTTCAGCTCAGTGCAGACCCCTCTGGAGGCTCCCTTGCTCCTCAGACCACATCTGCTGCTGCTTCCTGAGGATAGAGGGGGAAGCCCAGCAGTGACTGATGCAAGCCCTGGCAATGCAGCTGGCAGAGAAGCCTGAGGGAGCCTGAGTGTCTGGTCTGGCCCATACCACAGCACTCAGCTTGTAGCTGTGCCTGCTTTGGAGCCTGGAGCCCATCAGAGCTGAGAAGCAAAGCAAGTGGTTCTGCATTTCTGTTATTAACCTCCTCTGTTTAGCAGCAGCTAAGCATAAAATCCCAAAAGGTTTCAGAAGAAGGTTATTGTGAATTAATGAGGCTGTTTTCTTTTGCTTTGCAGCCCACAGCATTGATTAGCTCAAGTAAAATATGTCATAGTGACATTTTATCCTCTTCCTTGAAAATGGATCAAGGCAATTAGGAGGCTGGAGAAGCAGGTTACCTCAGCTGCATCCTGCCTCACTAGGGGCTCCTACAAAATCTCTAGGCACTTTGGGGCTGCTTGGATTGTATACGTAGTTTGTAGTTGGGGGTTTTTTGCACATCAGTTTCCTGCTCCTAATGAATCCAAGAACAACACAGATGGGTTTCTGTAGTCACCATGCCTCACTTTCAAGGGGCAATGTGGTAATGCATGCAGTGATTGCTTAATGCCCCAATACATCTTTTCCCCCAACTGGTGATGAAGCCATGAGCTGAATAGCAGCTCTGTGCACTAAAAACCCCCTTGCTGCTGTCCAACCCACCTGGCCTTTCTGCCATCGATTCCTGATGGGTAAAACAGGAAGACTATTCTGCTTGATGTTTTCAAAGTGCAAGGTGGTGCTCTGAAAGCTGGCCCAAATGATTTCCATTGACATTTCTGTTGCATAAATTGAGCTTTCACAGTTATTGTGGAAAGTGCTAGCTATTCACAGGAGTAAAGAACTTCTCACCATGAAAAAGAATACTTCCAATAAAAATAATGATTTTTAGTCAATCCAGATATCATAAGGCTTCCTGAATTATATTTGAGCTTTTACCAGGCAGGCTCTCTTTCCTGACATTGCCCGTGGGGAGCAGCAGTCTTCCTCCTACCTTATACCCAGTGAGGAACACTTTGTGTGAGCCTGAGTGGGAGCCCTAGTGTGCAAAAGAGACTAGTCTGAAAAATGACAAGGTACAACCCTTATCAGGCCCTCAGTGGCACTTACAGCTAAAACCACTCCAGTATTATTTTTTTCCAACCCCACTTTCATCTCATTTTCCATGAAAACTATTAACAATGTGACTTTTTTTCATCAAGCATTTTCCCCTCAGGCTAGAAATTCATTTGCTGCCCTCTTGAAATTCTTGTTTGCTAGACCTCAGGGGAGGAATGCAATATCTGAGCCTGGAATACTGCAGTAGCACATGTACAATATTCTGACAAGCAACTGAAATCTATTGTATTTGCATCTCCCAGCAGCTGACATTAATGTGCAAAGTTAAAATGAATCCAAGCGATATCATAGATTTATGATCAATACTTAAGCAGGTTGTTTACTTAGCAATCAGAAAGGCTAATGATGATTAGTTCTGTCTGGAAATAGGCTGGCCTGCAAAAAGTAACATTTTTATCTCCTTGCATAAATGAATTATGTCTTAAAGCAGTGAAGGGCTTAAAAAGTAAACAAAATCTTTCCTTCTAGCTGTGTGTATGCTTCTGGAAGGCTTAGAGACAGTCTGTGGCTTTTTGTTTTTCAAACAGCAATAAGTGCTTTGAAAGCTAAGCCTGTTGGAACACTTGTGCAAGCAGCCATTGGAAAGAGGAATGCTGTGAATAGGGCTGATCCAGAGCAGCAGTTTCAGTCTGGCATGTCCATTGCCTGAATTGACTGCTGAGCAGTGCAGGCCCTTGTCCCTGCATTTACACAAGTGCTGAGTTGCTCCCCAGAGCCTGTGAGTGGGAATGGAGGGCCCTCTCCTTCCCCCTTTCCTTTCCCTGGTTCCTGGATGTGCACAGTGCCTTGAGACAGCAGAGGTGCCTGTGTACCCTGAGGCAACAAATGGGGAGGGGTTCACAAAATCCCTTAGGGCTACTTATTTTCCAGCCTCTGTGCCCTTTGTGCCTGAAAGTAGAACAGCACTGAAGGAAACATCTGCAACTTGTCAGAGCAGGGAGATGAGCTGCTCCCACAGCAGTGTGGCACCCATACAATGGATGTTCTGACAGCCCAGGTTACAGTATGTCCTTAGATGGGCCTTTTCCCATCCAGTGGAGTGGGATGACATTTTCATAGCTACAGCTGGTGCCCAGGTTGATGCAGCAGCTCTTACAGAGGGAGTTGCCAGGATTTAATCCAGCCAACCCTCTCGTTAGAGAGGAACAAAGAGAGGAGAAGCAAGGCAGTCTGGGCCAATGCACCAAACAGTGCTGCAGCAAGGCCAGGCTCATCTCTGTGAAGGGCAGAAGTGGCTCCAAGGGGGTGTCTATGAAATGCTGCCAGCAGGTAAAGCCAGCCGTGCTTTGAGCCTGGTGTGTGCAGTGTTCCACTCCTGGGAACCTCCTCAGCAGCACCCGCTGCTGGGATGGGCAGGGGAGGGCAGGGCATGAGCAGGGCCACTGGCGCCTGGTGAGTGTCAGAACCCTGCTGGGAAATGGGCACAGATTTAAAAGCCTGTAAGTGTGGGGAGCACAGGTTTGCTGCTCACGAGGATCGTTTCCCAGAGCGGAGGCTGCTCGGAAGGAGGGAAGAGCTGGCACTGCAGGCAATGTTGGGGATGTTGCTATGGCCACCAGGGAAGTGGAGGGGGGGCATACAGGAGTGCAGAGTGCTGGTGATATGGCAGCTGCAAAGCAAAAATCTGTTCATCGTCTTGGGGATAGGTCCTGCTGATCAGCCCGGAGCAGCCCAGCCTCCAGCTGAACCTCTGACAAAGTTCTGCTGTTGTTCTGCTGCATGTGAGCACGGCACCCATGCTGCTGGAGCAGAAGTGTAAAGAATGTGTTTGTGTGAGTGTGTGTGTGAGAGTGTATGCATGGCCTGTGTCTGCTGCTGCATTGTTGAAGGGGAAATTTGTTAATAACAGAAGCTATGCAACATTTTTTGCCTCCTTTGGTCCTCTGCTAGCCAAGTTGGTAGGGTCTTTGCTACAGTGCACTGGGCTTGCATGTAGCTGGAAAAATGTTTTCTATTCCTATATATTATTCACTGTAAGATGTGAATATTTTATATAAGGCAGGTTCTTGATACTCACTTACATTCACTTTCTCCTTCTTTCCCTTTCCTCCCCCACAGCCCAGAGAACAGCTGAGGTGAAAATACAAAGTCAATGTCTAACTTGTCTCCTGCAAGCAAGGAGAGTGAGAGATGCTGATGGAAGCTGTATTTGAAAACAAGTGTTGTATGGAGAAGGCAAGGCTGGGAGAGATGTAAAAAGCCCTTGTTGCTTGCCTCAGTGGTTAGAAATATGTGGATAATTAATTCTTGGGAAGAGAGGTGCCACTGTTGAAGAAAGGGATGCAGGCAGCAGAAACCTCTTCTCTGGGAGGTTTTCCTGCATTAAGTATGCTTTAATTTCTATTTCTGCTGCACGTAACATTTTGGCACGTAACAGGGGACACGTGCTCAATTTAAGAGGAGTGGCTGAAAGGTGACACGTCTCTCTGAGCTTACAGCTAAAAGCCTGCTGGCTTCTGTAGTGCTTGGGAGGGAACTCTGTCACCATCCCATGTGTGGCTGTGTATGGCTGGACACGCCACTTGTTCCCGTGTAATCATGAGAATTTCTAAGTGGGAAAAGCCTCTTGTTGTGCCAAATTGCCTTGCCATTTCTAATTGCAAAACCTTCCTGGCAACAATGGGTAAGCAAAGGGGATTCTCAGACAGCTCAGACAGGAGGTTTTACAGATGTTGTGTGATCTCTGCTGCTTAATGTGATGGCTTAGTTTATTCAAGTGCGAGGCTAGAACAAGCAAATAGCCTCTGGAGAGCCCTGCAAATGGCCAGCTCTGATCAGCAAGGTGGTCATGGGCCCATCTCAAAGCTCCTCTTGGATGGAAGCTGTGTCCTTAGGAAAGGAAGGGGTACCAGAGGCTGTCTAATCTTATACGTGGCATGAGTCTTCTTAACAGCCTCCCAGCAAATTCCCAGAGAAATCCCAGCACTGTGGAAGTCAAATGGCTTCAAAAGAGAGGAGGGGTCTTTTTGAGTCCTAAGCCAGACCTTCCATGGTTTTGTTAGTCAGCATGTTCAGAACAGAAATCTACTGCTTTGAGAACTTGGGCTTGGTTCTATTCCTGGGGCTGATGCTGTTTTTGTATATAAAGAGCAATCACCATCGTTTCTGCAGTATCCAGGACAGATTTCCCTCCATTGACATTGGCAGATGTCACTGGTGGGTTTGCTGGCTTGGTGCTAGTGGAGAAAACCCACCCCTTGCTTTTTCTTCCTGTGTAAAGACAGTGAGCATTTTAAAATGTGCCATCCTTCTGGCTATAATGTGCCAGCTGGACAAATAGGCTGTTCCCTCCCCTCTCCACTGACACCTTACTGGGGGTGAAGATTTGCTCTGTTTAGTTTGGTGAATAAATTGAAGAGGTGTGGGGCTTCTTTGCTCATTGGTTTTTTCATCTCCATGACTTTTGTAGTGTCAGCTGGTCTTTTGGAGCATGCACAACCTTGAATTACAGCAGTTATCAAGTGTTAAGCCTGCAAGGTCAGCTCACTGCTGAAGAGCCAAACTGGTCTTTGGGTTTTCCTTAACTGGTGGAGTGCCAACCACTCTTTGGTAGCAGAGGTGGCTGCTTGCAGGAGATAACTCATCAATAGCTCAAAAACAACTTTTGAGAGCTTGCATCACTCTTTTCCATACAGCATGTCCTCTGCTCCCATTATTTCTCCCAGGAACCAATAATTTCTTCTTTTCTTTCTGACCTTGTATGTCTCCCTTCTCCCAGCAGACCCAAAAGGAATTCAACACCATGTGCTGATACTCTGTGCTTTCCTTAAAATTCACAATGCCGAGTAGCCCAGCAGCTGTACAAGGAATGAAACAAAGCCTTGGTCCAGATCCTTAGTGTTTTACTGTGATTGTGGGATTTTTTTGTAGTTACGAACTCTTTCACTCCCAAGCTGCCTTCATGCTGCAGCTGTACAAGTGGCTACAAACTTCACTGTATAAACACTCTTGGTTTTTCTAATTGTAAAGGATTGCAATGAAAGGCTGAATGTTGCAATGGCCTGTCACAGAAGCACAAATAACCTTTTAGAGGACAAGTAGCACATGACAGGATT
The DNA here is from genome assembly GCA_017589585.1 of Phylloscopus whistleri. NCBI lineage: Eukaryota > Metazoa > Chordata > Aves > Passeriformes > Phylloscopidae > Phylloscopus > Phylloscopus whistleri. The sequence goes on along the minus strand of JADMLD010000068.1, from coordinate 1,755,473 downwards.
GAAAAGCTGATACCTTGTCCTTGTGCAGTCCCAGGTAAATGTAAGGGGTCCTGGCAAATGTGTCAGCATTTCCACTTGAAAAAAAAAAACAAAACAAAACAAAACAACTTGTCCTTTTTCTCTTGGCACTGAGCCATACTGTAGCAAACCTCTGGTTTACCTTTCTACTGAAGCAGACCAGATTATCAGCTACTCAAAGCCCATTTTTTTTTTTATTTATATGCATTTACTAACTTTAGAGCAAAGGTCATCTCAAACCACGCACAAAGAAACTTCTTCTGAAAGAAAGTTCATTCCTTTGAGGTTTTGAAGGGTTTCTGCCAAAATACAGGGAATAAACCTCCCAGCAAGCTCCCACAATCATGGAATGATTTCTTTCAAAATAAGAATCCTTTATTTTAAAAAAGAAAGAAAAAAAATATTAAAAAGCTCCAGTCCCTAGCAGTACAATATTTCCTTGAAGATTAAAAACTTGCTCATTAGAAATAGACAATCTAACAGGGCCACCTAGTGATATCCCCAGTGACAAGGCACAGCAAGGACCATGGCAGATCCCAGCCCAATCACCAACCTGCCCCCTGCAGATGAGGAGGAACCAAGGAAGACAAGCTGGTGCCTGTGTTCCCAGGCACTCTGGGGTCCCCATCAGAAACTGGCCTCAGAGGTCTCTTTACAATATCTTGGCTCAAACAGAGCACCTGTTCTGGATGCACTAATGCTGTTTCTAGGGAGAAGAAACCAGTCATGAGAGTTGTGAAAGACCCTGCACCAGAACCTACCCCACAAAGCTCAAGATAATACCTACTCTGGAAAGGAAGGCTACCACGTTGTTCTGAGGCAAAATTGTGACTAAACCCAGGTGCTTTTATACTTTCTTCCCATTTTTTAAGGCTATCAGGCAAACCATATAATCACTTTATTGCTTTTTGCTTTTCTCTGTGCCTATGCCTATAAGGGCAGTGTGGTTAGCACACTGCAGGCTGTAACTTTGCATGAAAACTTGGCAGTTGGCTATGCATCAGGGAAAGCCCTTAATTTCTCCTATCAATACCCCAGCAACCAGATGCCCTTCACCTCCCGACTCATGAAACTCTAAGTGTAGATTCATGGATTCATGCCCGAGGAAGCCAGAGAAAGCCTTGAGACAACAGAGTTAAAACATTGAGCAGATTCACTGGTTTCTCATGGAACTCCCACAGGGGCTGTTTAGCTGGACACTGCACTCACCTTTTCAGGAATACGGGTGGGTAAAATCACCTTGGCTGCTCACCCTCAGCATTTGTGGCTGGGCAGTTATGAGCCCATTCAATGACTTAGACAGGGACAGGCCGTGAGGTCTTCTTCACCTTTGCAGAAGTTGGCAAATTGGCCTAAGAAATCTTCAGTGTGTATTTTCTGCTACAAAAAAGCTGGGCCAGGTCAGCCGAGGCAATCTGTTTTGGCAGCCCACTGTTTCCTGGGACTGTGGGAATGTGTGCATGTTTTCCAAGGAGCAAATTTGGTTTCAGTGATCATCTGATGAAGCCCACGCTTCATGTGCAAGCTGCCTTCATCAAGCATGACCAAGGACTTGCAGTGCCTATAGTGAGACCTGGCAGGGGCTCTGCCAGGGGTTTCTACTGCTCTGATGGGTCATGGGGCTTTCTTTGGCAACAGGAGGAAGCCCCTGATGACAATTTATCACATCATTATCAAGGAGGTTGATGAAAATTCATTCAGCTGTCCTTGTGCTGGCTGTTACATTCCTTTTTTCTATGACTCACAGTTCAAATAATAGCATAGGTCTGTGTGTGTCACATTTGCACTTAACTTGTACAGATTTGTAAGTGCAAAGATATATGTGCCCTGGGCTTTATTTGAACTTGTTTTTAATTATGGGGAAATTGAAATTAAACAGTCTTCAGAGTCTCTTGCTCCACAAAAAGGCAGAATCTCAAAAAATGAGCAGTTTCACCCCATGCTTTCTTTGCCTTGTTATGCCAATATTTGCAGAGGAGTATTATGTTTGATCAGACATTTTTCATTACTTAGGACAAAATCTCCACTAGTAAATCTTTAAAGAGAATTTTAATTTTTATTTATTTTTAAAATCTGAGTTTTGGTCCTAGAAAGACATGATCACATCCCTTCTGTTTCCCAATGCCATGGAAAATGCAGTCACCATCTGTTTTGTAGGACAGTGGAGGGGCAGAGATGGAAGCTGACTGATTCACCCAGGACTGGTTCAACAGCAGTGTCACACAAATGACCAGGACCCTGGCTCTGGGGCCTGCTCTAGGAACTAGAGGGTTGTGAATGGTATGAGTCCCATCAAGTCTTCCTAAAGAGTAACATTTTCCATGATTTCTGGAAAATTATTCCTCTGGCCAGCTGTTGTCCACCATGCTTCTCTTTTCTGTCTCTTGTGTGTAGGAACTGCTTCCTCTGGACTCTGGGACCTCAGAGTTACCTCAGCATGTCCAGGGTGTGCTGCAAACCTCAGATGCCACACAGCTAAAAACAAGCAGCAGTCACAACTTCTATTAAGGGTTTTACTGAGGCACCCAATACCCAACATTCACAATACTCTAAATACCACTGTAGTAACCCAGATACATGATCCCGGATCAGCTTCAAATATTTTGTATCAGAACAGTGTAAGCTGATTACTTTTTCCTCAATTCATTCAGCTTCATTTCTTCTAGGTAAGCAGAATTGCAAGAGCTGGATTTGATATTTAGCTGACTAAGTTCCACATAGCCTGATGGGGCTAATGCAAATGAGGTGCAGGGATTGTAATCATCCCTGCAGAAAGAAAGGTGGAAATGTGGCATGTCACAACTATGAGAGGTAGGGAATCACCACATTGCTGGGGTCCTGTGCATCTCCCAGGTCCATACAGAGCTCAAGCAGTGGTTAAGACCTATAAACTCCAAAGCAGACAAGGACTTTGTGCTACAAATTAGCCATGAAATGCTTCTCTTTCAGTGGTTTTATTCACCAACATCAGTGGTGTTTTTTTCAGTGGTCATAGGAGATATCGCTCCTGGACTGCCGTTGTTTATGTGGCCAGACAAAACCAAACCATTTGTTCCCAGGGATGTTCTGCAATGCTGCAGCTGCCACAGTGAAACTCTGGCTGCACCAGGAGAGACTGCACTGGATCATGGGCTGGTGCAGAGGAGAGTGAAGAATGAATTCCTGTGAGACATCTTGGCATTGTAACAGAAGTGAGCTACTGGACTTGGGTTTAAACACTTGGGTTTAAATCTATTCACTCAAACACAACTTCCTTTCTTTTGGAGCAGGCAGCTGTTCAGTGTCTGCCACAGCAGCACACCAGCCTTGCAGTAAAGATGCCATGCTGTGGTTGCTGGTGGAAGGGTTGAGGGATGTGTCCTGCTCTGCTGCAGGTGTGCTTGATAAAGCAGCAAGGTCAGTAGCCAGCAATGCCTGGAACCTGGTCTGAGAGGTCCTTGGGCAGGGCACCTGGCTGGGTGTGAGGTGGGGCAGGAATGGAGAGCTGTGACTCCTCTTGGATGAGGTGGAGTTTCCCCAAAGCTCCTGCCCATTCATTCACCTTGTGTCTGCTCTTTCACCAGCAGCCAGAAAGGTCAAGCCTTGAATATGGATACACACAAAGGTTTTCCTGCACTTACCCTTATTGTCAGAGCAAAGACTGGGGATTTTGTCTGCCACAGTCTGAAACTATTTGAGGGATACAGATGCTATCAAAGCACTCTTTGCTAATGGAGGGTGGTTTGTGTTTTATGTTACCTTCTGAAAAAATCTTCATTTGTCACCCAAGGAGTTACAACAGTGTCACACTGATGTCTTTCTGTTGCTGTGACACCTTGAAAACAGGCTAACAAAGTCACACTAATTCTGCTTCTTACAGTCAAATTGTCAGGCTTTCTTCTACATGCCATTTTATAAAAGTCTGAGTGACTTCATTAGGCCAAGAGGTTTTTATGTGGCAGTTATGCCAGGGAAATTGCAGGCTCTTCTTTGAGCTTATAGCACAGTAGAGTTGTGGTGAAGGAGAGGATGTGCTATTGGCCACCCAATATGCTAAATGACTCTGGGCAGACCATACCAGCAAACCCAGTATCATTTTATTCACAGTCCCTCTGACCTGCTGCCCTGGGTACAACATCAGCTGGCTTTATCACCTGGCTATTGCAGAGCTGCCTCTTCTTTTCCTACTTTTCCCGTGACACACCAGAGTTGTATTGCACAGAGGTCACCTGGGGGAGCAGCCACAGATAAGGGACAGGGGAGAAGCAGGAGGTCAGCAGCACTTACTGCTACAGGAGCTTCTGTCCCAGCCCTAGCAGGACTGAGTGATTAGTTTGCCCCAAGTAAACTGGGACATGACTTTTCACAGGGCAGCTCTAACCTAGAATACATGGCTGGGTTTGTAGGCAGAGAGATTCAATGAAAATAAACGCTATGAAGCAACTTGTCCAACCCATTCTGAATGTAAGTGTGTATGTGAGGGTTGCTGGCATTTCCTGAAGAGTCTCTTTTCAGATTGGTGTATGTGAAAATGGAAAAAACCCTCCAACCCTAAATACAGTTAGCCTTAATATTCAAGAGCTAAAACTCCGCCCCCACTCAAACCTGTGAGATGTTTTCAGCTTACTGAGGCCTCCCTGGCCCAGTGTATCAGGGTGTAAAATGTGTGGCCAGTGAGAGTGCACAGCACAGATCAATGTTCCTGATGCTTCTCCCTGCTGCTTGCGGGGAGGCAACCCTATTGCCTCACATCCTCATCCTTGTGCCTGTGCAGATGTACCTGGCAGTGATAATCAAATCTGGGGTTTTCAAACAGTTTGTGGAAAGGGGCAGAGCTGTTTTTCCAGAGGAAGGAAACAATGGAAAACGAGCAATAATTCAGTGGTTCGACCTTGCACTGACTGCGAGAGGCCCTGACTCCCAGTGTTCAGAAGTGAAAAATGAAAATATTTTCTTTCACAGGTTACAGAGTAATTGCAAAGAAAGAACCATCCTGCCAGCCTTAAGCAGGTGAGAAGATGTTCAGGCCTTGGCTGCCACTCCCCTGCTATCACATCCAGCAGGCAGCCCCATCTGGAATCCAGTCAGAGGGAAAGGGCTTGAAAGCATTGGGTGTGTTTGTCTGGCAAAGAGAGCCAAGTCCAACAGCCACTGCAAGAGCTGTACACCTGCAGGAATCACACTCCTTCTGCTTCCTCCTCTCACGACAAGGTCATGTCCAGGACATATCTCAGCCAAAGTTTTGATTTCTCAGGTAAAAATTAACAGGTTTTGAATTGTACTTTTACCTTTCCCTTTTGGACATTACCTGAAATGCTTTCACATGCTGCTTTTACAGCACAGATATACAAAAGATAAAGCAGAAGATCAGAAGAAAAAATTCTCGGGAATCTGGTCGAAATCACCTGTGTGGAAGCAAAGAACTAGATAAGCAGTGTTGCCCATAGCAGTTAAAAATATTAGGTGGATGCATTTGATAGAAAAGTATTTTCATTTAGCCATTCAACAGAGTGAGTCCAATGTCAATAAAAACAGTAATTCAGAAAATAATTTCCCTCACTATGTTTGGAAGCTGATGTGCACACTCATATAAATGTGTGTGTGTTGACTCTGTGTATGCCTCACGCACCAGCGCTTTTTTTTCTCACTGCCTTTCAGCTGCATATTAGAAAATGAAGCTCTTTGCTTCGTTTTCTAATTAATCAGCATCTGTAAATGTCATGAACCTGTTATTCATTTTTTCCAGTCACTCATGCAGATATTAAATGGAACCCATCCTGAAGAGGGTTCCTCCCTGAAATCCTTTATATCCCTGATGAGCTAAGGACCTGGGCTTTACGAGGCAGATGGCTGGACCTTCCCTGTGGCCATTACCTTTGTGGGTGACAGATGACAAAGGAAATTTCTCTCTAAAAACACCTTTCCCACATCTCTTCCCTCAGCATCCTGGGCCCTCTGAACCTTCCCGAGTCTGGCAGAGCTTAACATTAAAAACTCTTGAGGCAGCATTGATGCTTTACATTTCTCAGAAGACAGAGAAAGCTGCATTTTGGTGCTTTGCTGGGTGGAGGTGTAAAGTTTGCTGCAAGTGCTCATATAATTTGATTTCTTTAAAAATCTTATGTTGTGTGCTGACAACTACCACACCCAAGCAAAGCTATTCTTTTATATGATCAGCACTTAAAGCCACATGTCCTGGAGTAGCCTATGTAAAAAGGTGGTTTATATTAGCCCAGTTTCTTGTGGAACTCACACACTTATCCTGTGATACCTTCAAATTCTGCCTTAGCTGTATTGCTCAAAAGGAGATAAACAGAATTTTAATGATTAGCTAGATACTACCTCACTTGTCTGATGAGCTAGTTGAAAGCCTTTCTATCTTCTGTAACTATTTGTTCCCCTTTTTTTTTTTTTTTTTTTTTTTTTTGCCACTGGCAGATTGTCCAGAGATTGGTACTAAATTTGTTATTAAAAAAAAGTGGTATCTCTTCTAAATTGATGTACTCAATTCAGTACCTATCATGATTTGGAAACAGTTCAAATTGCATGCCTCTAATGTGACGACATTTTGTCTGGTTTTCCACCTTTCTCCTGTTTCCTCTGGAATGCACCTAAAATAGCTCAGTGTCATCAGAAAATCTTGGAAATGGAACTCAATTTCCAACAGTGGAGAGCTGTTTATGGAGCTTGGTGTGTTCTTGTCTGCTTTTATTTTAAGCACTCATGTAATGTTTAATTGAGAGCAATGCGGCTTCGTTTTTAAGCCAGTGTTTAGGTATTGAAGGCCTCACACAGCTCTGTTGTCTTCTGTATTCAATGAACCCTGGTCCCACCCCAAAAAATCAAGTATTTCTTGAGTGGACACCATCCCCTGTGCTTCTGAACAGGCTGCTGGCACTGCCTTGTTCCTGGAGCCTGGTCTTCCTGTTGCATAAAACATTTGCAGATTTCAAAACCAGTTTAAGAAATATTTCTGTTATTTTTTCTAATCCTTAAACCAGTGGCCTGGGACTTTGCCTAGACTGCAAATATCAAAGAGCTGATTGAAACGCTCTGGACTCTCCTGACCTCCTAAGGAACGCTCTGTAATCCCTTTGTTATGCAGGCATTAGTTTCTCCTGAGCTGCAATGATCCGTGGATAGGAGAGGATAGTGTTTTGTGTGTGAACCAAAAGCTGTGTGGTTACTTTCAGGAGCCAGAAGTTCCTTTGGGCCCCATCATGAGGATGGTGAGTGGGTTTGTCACTTGCAGCTTCACAGCAGTGCTACTCCCCATGGGCTGCCGTGGGTCTCACTGCTGTGCATGCACCCAGCCTCCTGCTGTGATTGCAAGGTTCATGGCTGCCTCTTGAGGAGGTTGGATGTCCCAAAGATACAGGCACTAGGGTTGGGTAATGCAGCCAGAAAAGCTGGTGTTTATGCACAGGTAAGTCCCTGTTTGTTCCCAACAAGGTGCAAGCCTGTATGAAGTAACTGTATGAAGTAACAAGGGTGGAACAATGGTAAACTCCATTTTCAGAAATAGGCTAGGGCACAGCTGCTTTTGCCACTTGTCCCCAGGTTGTTCTGGACTGTGGTGAGGAAAGGACATTGTGTCCTCAGAAATGGTAACCAGGAAGTGCCAACATTTTCATTGCCCTGCAGGCCCCTTGCATGGCCACCACGTGCTGCATGTTGAGCATTCCTATCCTGTAGAAGAAACATCCCCCTATCAGCACATTATGGTGACTGGAAAAAAAAAAAAAAAAAAAAAAAAAAAAAAAAAAAAAAAAAAAAGGAAAAAAAACCAGCCCAGACCTGTGTGAAAATGCCAAGTAAATTAAGACTTCCCATCACAAGCAAAGCAGTCTTTAGATTGACTCATAGGTTTTAATTCAATTCAATTCAATTCAATTCAATTCTGATTAACGGAGACTTTTAGTAACTACTTTGGCTATTGAGGGGAAAAATAAGGGGCTGGTAAATAAAACAAACCCTGAGGGAAATGTCTTTCTTCCCCTTTCCCCATACTGATCTTCAGTCCAATAGCTCTCCTCCACCTTTCATGGTCCCCACTTCCCTGCATGTTGCACTCAATCCCTCCCTGTCCCTTTGAGTGAGGTGGCAGGTGACCCATGAGCCTGGGCTGGTGCATAGCAGGTTTTTTTCTGCTGATCCATGCCACCCACTGCTCCTCACCTCGTTGTGGGTCCTTCATGGGCTGCAGTCCCTCCAGGGTCCTCCTCAGCAAAGAGATCCTCTACACAGGTGTGTGTCTCCAGCCCTGCCCTCTGCTGCTTGCCTCCCCTATGTAATTTCCCCAAATTTTGGAAGTCACAGCAGTAAAGTGTTGTTGTCCCTCTACTGTCCAAATTTATTCTCTTCCTGACCCATGAAGCCTTTTCCTCAAATAAGGTTATGTCTCTTTTCCTTGACCCACTGCAGTTTGTCCACACTGGCTCGGATGTTTTTTTCCCACATTACTGGTGGAATTCAAGTTTCTTTTAGTGTTTCTTTTTCCAGGTGGAAGTGCTAAACTTGTAAGATTTAAGCTCTCACTTTAACAATTCCTGGCTGAATAGTTCATATTTTGACACACATCAAAACCTCTCCTTTTCAAGTATTCAAGGCACATTTTAAGTGTATGACTCTTAAATATCCTCTCTCAGGTTTATGTGAGAAATTTGTGGAGTATGTGCTCAACTGAAGGAGCACTTCTCTGGAGTTTACTGTTGAAATGAAAAGGTGTGGATGTTCTCTGGAAAATACAAACTGCTCAGCACGTACAGCAGTACCCCTGAGTCACTGTGATGCAAAAATAGCTGGTATCTCTTTTCCTCCATTCCTCTTAAGGGACTCAAGACACAGCAGTTTGTTTGTATTGATTAATTAGTAACTGTGCAGCTTACTACAGTTTTCCAACTAGCCATGAGTGCTTAATCAAACATGGCAAAGAATTGTAGCAGAGATATCTGCAAGATAGTCATGTAATACAAGGAATTATTTTTTTGGTAATGAGTTCACTGACAGCACCATGCTTGTTATGTACATCTAGAAATGGATAGGGAGCAATTTTCTTGGCCACCGAATAATGTAGGGAAGATACCTGCAACATTCAGGTCACAATTCCCCAACTCTGTGTTTGGATACAGGTATAAAAAGGCTCCTCTTTGGTGGGCTAAGAAGTTTTTATAGATGGAAAACACTCCAGTCATGACTTCCACTCCACTGATCCAGAAATATACTTTTGTTATTCTTCAGATATTATGTCTTTGAGAAGAGACCTCTCAGCTTTATCTCCACATTTCTAGATCCCTTTCAGGGTTGGTCCTGTACAAATTATTGTTACAAAGCAGTTTGCTATAAAGCAAATACCCTTCCTGGCTGAAGCAAAATGTACATGCATGCTCAATGAGTGCATGTTGTCCTGAACTAATGGCCATTCTCACAATGGTTTTGCTGTGGTGTGGAGGAGTGAGGAAGTTGACACAGGCTGCCACTTTTACAGATGGGCTCTTCAGAGATTGCTCCCATGTGCTGGACAGCACAGCAGGCAAGGTCATCCTTGCTGTAGCGTCGTATCTGAAATCCCTTTCCAAAGACATAGTTGCTCACGGTTGGGCAAGTGGAATGATCTGTGTCCCGTTCTGATGCAGTTAGCTATCCTCAGAGGGCTCAAATCAGGCAGAAAAGAGTGGGCAGTCTGCCCATTCTATGCCTTGAACACGAGGTCCTGGGCACAGGGCACTTATACTGCAGATGCCCCCCAAAAAACCCCCAACAGCTGCCCTCTGGGTGTTGCAGTTGCCCTGGGGTTCAGGGGATCACTGTGAGCTGCCTGCCAGAGGCTGGCAAGAGGCAGACATTGCTCACCCCTCTGCAGCACTCTTATTCCACCCATAAAAATCCCCTCTGTCCTCAGACTGTTCAACAGGGCTGCTCACAGGCAGCTCACCCTCTGCTGGTTTCCATTACGGTGTGGGCACAGCTGCACCATGGTTGCAGCAAGTGCTCAGCCCCTGAGCCTCTGATTTTTTTCACCTTCAGCTATCGAGAGCTGGGCATTTGCTTATCTAATCTGAGTCTTGTTTTCTGAAACTTACCTCTGTTGAAAAGTGGCTTTTCTGTTAAGTTCTTTGATCTACATTGTGCTGCTTTGGGAAAGGCTGGGCCAGTCCTGTGTTGCTCTGTGTTACTTCAGTGCAGTGCTGGTTGCTGTACCCTGACTTTTCTGGATGGGTCAGGAAAAGGTGGTGGTAGGTCTTATTAACTCTAATTATTAAATTTTATTTTTTACTGCCCCTCATGAGGATTAAATCACAGGAAAAATATACTGTACTTGGAGCAGGAACCCAACCAGCATCACGTGTCTGCAAAGACACATTCACAAATTCTTTTTCATCTAAATTCCAAGTATAAAGTAAGTAAATAAAAAAAACCCAAACAACAACAAAACCCCCAAAAGAGTATGAAAAAAAAAAACAAACCAACCCACCACCAAAAAACCCCAGACAAACAAAAAGAAAACACCACAAAAGGAAAAAAACCTCATAGGTTATCTCTGCTGTATATTAATATCTGAGCTGTTTACTTACATGTGTAATAGCTTGGGACCTGACTGTGCTGCAGTCATTGAACTTCGTCTTATGGATGAAATGAAAGTTGTTTTCATAAAAAATTTCTCTGACCCATCTACAGGCAAAGTCACTGCTGGCTTTTTTATCTTGTCTCCACATCCTGCTGAGATAGCAGTGCTGAAGCCAGAAGTTGCTGCAATGAAAGGTTTTGCTGTCTGTTCTGTCACAGTAAAGGAAACGTTTGAGGATGGTGACTCCAAGAAGTCATCCTAGCATTAGTTTCCGTTGCAAGAGTGCCAGACATCTCATAAAAATCAGCTCCCACAGCCCTTGGAGATGATACTCATGGCAGACAGATCCATCTCCAACTTCTATGTGCTTTACTAGCAGTAAAGAGACTTATTTCCTGAAAACTTTCAGCTAATTTTTGAATATGTTTGCAGGGAGAAAACAACTAGCAAACTTTTAACATACAACAAATGGAGCTGGAATGTAGCTATTTGCTCCTGTTTCTGTTCTTTCAGATGCACTAGCCATGGGAATAAATTAAACCTGTTTCAAAGAGGAACACATTCCTAGTCCTTAGATGTAGAAAAGCTTTATAAATTCAAAATACCTTGAGAATTACTGGAGAGGTTGTAGCAAAAATTTGCGCAGAGCTGTGCAAAACATCCCATTCCTTACACCTGAGGACAGCAAATGATGCAACCTTACTTAACATTACAATTGACTAACACTGACAGCTGAAGATAAAATAAAATGATCACCTACCAGTGGAATATCTGAGATCTTTGAACATGATGCACGTTGGCTTCTTAGGAGTCACCTCTATCCACTGAGCATTTTGAAGAATGGAGCTTCTTCATAAAGAAGTGAGAGGACATATCTGTTCTTCCTCCCCAGCAGCTGTGTTGTGTCATCCATTACACATGAGAGGCCAGTTTTGCAACTAGTGCAAATGATTGTTAACTCCATATTGATGAAAATAATAAGATCATTCTGATTTATTCCAGCAGGCTTTTATTTAGTCCATTCCCGTCATGAGTCCATTAATAGGTGAGTGTAGGACCTTAACTTTTAGGGATTTTCATGGCACAAGCTTGGCAGTGAGCTGTACTCTCGTGAGTACCCCACTGCTGTATTCCAGCCCTTGCCACACAAACTGCTCTGGGCCATGGAAACACCACAGCAGAACCAGCAGGTTCTTTGCCCAGGCACAGGTGATTTAGCAGGTTATCATCCCATGCCAAGAACAGCAGCCAGCTGAAGTGCTCTCCGCTGTGGGAGGACACTGAGCCAAACCAGCTGAGCAGTCAAGGATATGAAACTGGGGAGAAATTGGTACAGATTGGTCAAACATTCCCCCCAAACCTGACTCCACTGAGGTTGGGAAAGGTGGATCTCCTAAAATATGAAAGGAATGACTCGTTCTGCCATCATTAGTGGCTGAAGGCAAACACTCATGTGATTGAATTAACAAAGCTACTACCTTCATAATGCCGTGGTTGAAGGCTCTCCAGGGAAGAGAGTGACTCACAGGACTACCCTTGCTCATCCTTTTCAGGCTGAGCAGGGGAAGGATGTGTGCAGAGTTGTGACACATTTGAATCTCAAGCAAGTGGGAGAGGTACCCTTCTTTCACGTTCTAACTTCAATGTCAGGAACAAATTGATATGCTGGTCAATTCCAGGATTCTAAATATGAATGTTTGCATTAGTAAATTAGGTAGCCTTATTTTGCATGAATTTTCAAGTTCTCTGCTTATTTCCCCTTTGTTTTAAAAATAAAAGGTCAGAAGTAGAGCTGAGCAAGGAACTTGAGTGGGAAAGAGGACGAAATTGATATCTAAACTAAAAATTTGGAGGGAAAAAAATTCTCTTGCATCTTCTTTTTGTTTGGTTGGGGTTTTTTACTTTAAAATGAAGTGGGGAAAAAAAGCTCACCAGTCTGACTCCAAAGAAGGCCTTTTGTATGAAACCTTCTCTGTGAAGTTTAGGGGTTATTTCATTACTTTTTGGATGCATTTTCACAATTTAAGATTAAAGATTTTATGTCCAGGTGATAATATGAAAGGACTATTATATTTTTATTGAGAAAGCCAAAACAAACTGCCCCCCTAATGTCTTTGTTTTTGGCAAAAGGTGTTAATTTGATTTGCTCTGTATTGCTGGTTTCTTTTAGGAGAGATTTGTGTTTCTACTCAATTTTGTTATGTCTTCATCAATGCAGGCAGTGTGTAGTAATAAAGAAGAGAAAATAAGGATCTATTTTTGTAACTCTCAGAAGAATTTTCTAAAAACTTGTCTTTCTGCTTTCTAGTTAATTGAAGTTTTCCTCCCTTGATGCACTACTTTCAAGGGCAAAACCAAAGGGCATCTTCTGGGCTCAGTTCCCGTGAAGAAATGTGCATGGTAGTCACTGCCCACTGCCTGCAAATGTATTTTCTGAAGGTCTCCCCTGGCTTTTTTCAAATAAGTTTGTTATTTTTTGTTTTGTTTAATCAACTGTTTTCTCATTAGTTTTATTTATGTAGTTTAACATGCACACAAATAGCTGTATGTAAACTCTAACATGAAATTACCACATAGAATTTTTGTTAATACGCCAAAGTAAGTGTATCCTTTCTTCTTCTCCTACCCCCGCTCCCCAAAATCCCAATACCAAAGGAAAATAAAACAAAAATCCAAACCAAACCCCACAAAAAATCCCCAGAAAAACCAAACCCCAAGGAAGTCTTATCAACATTTAGAAAAATAAAAGTTAGCCTAGTAACGTGCATTAGAAAATTGAAGCTCTTCTTGCTCTCTTCCACTTGAGGAAGAGAACTTTAGACCTCGTCTTTTTCATGGCGGTATCTTACAGAAAGAAAGGTAATTCCTCAGGCAACCAGATCAGATAAAGGACCTTTGTTAAAAACCTATTTATCTTTATTGCTTGGAAATGTGCTGAAGTTGCAGTAACACGTCCCATGATAAATTTACAAGCAGTTGTGCCACTGCTTCTCACTGTGTATCCACACAGACTCATGAGGTGCAAAAATAGATAAATCCTGGGTAAAGAAATGAAAGGTTTTGCTGTCTTGTAATAAATGGCTTAGAGAGAGATGAGGCATGCCATAGTGTCTCTGTGTAGGGGAAATACTTATCTGTAGTTATATTTTAATTACTGACACACATGGATTTGTTAGAAGAACTTTATGCTTTAGGGCGTGGATGGAAAGCCCAATAACAGGAGTACTTGCATACTTTCCCAACTGATCTTCCATGAGATGGAATAAAGACAAAATCTAGGTACATACACTCTGGAAACATACAAACATCACAGAATTTGAAGGATTATGAGGACAAAGATCAGAGCAAGACAGTGTTTGTCACAGTGTCATGCCAGAATCCCATGTAGAATCCTTACAAACTTACTCATCAAGTTACACCTGCTTTGAAACAAGGGTGTCAGTCAAGGACTCTGCTGTACCATGCTCTTCTTAGTTATTTGCTGACATTTGATTACTGAAAACAAAATGTATATCTTTTTATGTTTTTGTACATCCACATTCTCTGAACTAAAACGTATTAACTTAAAAATTCTGGAGTTTGATTTTTATCTTGCCTTTGTGCTTGATTCTGGAAAATGGTCCCCAGTTTAGTCTAATGAACTATAGGTCTACTATAAATCAGGTGTCATTTTTAAACTAACATAAAATGTTCTTATTCAGAGGAAAAATGCTTAGGTGAAAATACAATGGATGTAACATCCCCCTCTATTCCCGTCACATTTCCCATTGATGCCTCCCAGTGATGAGAAATGCACTGTTATGTACGTTTCTGGGATTCTGTTTCTGGAGGTCATTTTTAGTTTAAGTGCTCCTTTGGTAGTCCATATTTAGCTGTATTTTTACGTTGAACCTGATATCAAGAAAATGGAAGTCCCCATCTAATGAAAGTCTCCTTTGAGAGTATCCTGCTTTCGAGAGAAACTGAAGGAAGCACCAAACAAACAATACACTTTCTTTACTGTTTAACGTAGAAATTGTGCCATACTCCACAAGATTTTTCTTTGAACATTCCCCTAAAACTAAAAATAACTTCAAAACCAGAGAGGATGTCACAATTTTTACTTCTGTGTACGTGTCTCCACAGCTGTAATGAGATGCTGTCTCTTTCCATAAGAAAACCCAGGAGACCACTTGGCCCAGGTGGCTGTACTCACTTGACCTAGGGCAACGTGAGCGTGGAAACTTGCAATGGAGATGTGCACACTGCCTGTGCTGCTGCACAAGGAATGTCCCTGCAGAGAGCTGCAAGGCGGCGCTGGCGCTGAGCCGATCTCACACGCTCTGCTTGGTGAGGGGCTCTGCTCTGGTTAACAATCGAAAAAAAATACCAGGAAATATTTTCTTGGTGTTTCACTTTTTATGACAGCTTTTATAATACTTTATGTTGCAAATTTGTGTTAAGAAGATTCTGCAAATGAATATTGCCTTAATGTGAACTCCTAAATTTTTCCCCAGGGGAAAGCAATGTGTTTTTTAATATATGTTGTAGTCCTTTTCCCAATGTTTTCCTCTCATGGAATCCAATATAACCATTCTTTATTTTCTGGATTGACGCTTCTCCTTGCTACTGTCCTCTTTGGAGAGAAAAAACCCAGGAAACAGATGAGACATGGATGAGGAGAAATAAAAGAGAAAGTCTCTCCCAGGCATAAGTTGCACTATTTGAAATTGATACATCTGGGAACATCCAAAAAGGAAATATTACAGTATGTGATTTCCCACATCCCTGCTTCTGACAGTCTCTAATGATGAGTATTCAAAAGCATTTAAAATTCAATCTATAGAGTATCAGAAAAAGATAATTATAATTCTGAGTTTTTAAATTGCTTCTCAGTAAGATCCAGGAGGGAATTCCGGGTGGATTGTGCTTGTCTTTTTAGGGGTGAGTGAAGGACAACAACTGGATTTTAAATCTTGCTGGTTTTAGCTGGTTTTGGATGTATTTAAAAACACCTGAACTATAGCAGGGGTGGTGGGAAGATATTTCTCTTCAGTGTGATATGGGTCAAATGCAGACGTTGACCCTGCATTGCTGCCATTTAGGAAGTTAAGAGACTTGAGCTCAGGTATCTCCTCTAGGCTTCCCTTTAAGAACTTGGCGTCGTGATGACAGATTGAATGTCAGCTGGTTTGGATGGTACCTTAGACAATGGGGATGAGTTTCAAAGTTTTGCTAACTTAACTGGATTTATTCAAGTGTGCGTATTAAATAGCTGCAAAAGGAATTTATTCGCAAAGATCTTGTGTGGACTTAGAGAAGGCAAGATGAGCAATGTGCATTTCTGTATTTTATAGATCTGTGTGTGTCTGCATGTGTATGTGTGTAAAATAAGGCATAGGAATACTGGCAGTTCTCTGTGTTCACTCATAGATGGCACTAGAAATTCTTGTAATTCCTGTCTTTGGAAAGTAAGTAAAATAATTTTTACTTTTCTACCAATAGATGGAAGTAGTAGTGTCTTTGCTACTTACGGACTGACTCAAGGAGCAATGCTTTCCTCTTCCTACCTCCATTTAGTTAAAAAAGTAAAATGCAAGCAAACAATCCCCCACACCCCAGTTTTCCCACCAACACCTCTCAAAGACCAACCCTTTCCCCTAAAACAATAAACAGTGTTGAGTTTATTTCAATACACAGGCAAAGCAGGCTAGCAGAAGCAGAAGAAGAAATCAGTGTGATTTTGAAGGGAGGATGCTGGCATTCTCCTGTTCCCAAACAAGCTGGAGAGCCAGATAACTTACCTCTATCCCTCATTTTTATAACTCTATCTTTCCATCTGAAATCAAACCTAGAATGTGATGCAGCACAGTGACCATGCTGCCTGCCAGCTCCTCTCAGGTGTTCATTCTATCCTCATCAGTATTCTTGAGATAATGCCAAATGCATGAAAATTAGGGCAAATGGTCTAATTTCATCACATTTAAATTAGGTTACGTTCACCTCTGATAGCTAAACTTAGAAATTGGCCTCCTTAGTCTTCCAGCATTTTTTTCCTCCTATACAATGCAGATGTTACTGTTTTAATTGGAAATTATCAAGTATGCAGGGCTGATGGCCTCCTGGATGGATGTTACTGGAAAGAAGCACTTCAGGAGAAGGTGAATGAGGCACTGTCCAAAATGAAAGGATTACTGAAAGCCCCTGAAAGGGTGAATACATTTCGTATCAATGTACAGCAAGAGCACCAGGATGAATGGGGCTGTGTGTGTATCTCTTCGGTTTGTGATGGGCTGAATGAATTAGGCTGCCTCAAAGGTTTATCAGTTCCCTTTCTTGGCTGAGTGAGTTTTTCCTTTGACAGAATAAGGGAAGAGACCCAAAAGTTATCAGCTGTATTTTTCTCACCTCATGTTCCTTGGTTGCCTTTCAATGATGATATGTATATCTGTGTGCTCATGAGGAGAGAAAAGAAGAGCCTGAAATCTGCACACATGGGAAAATAATTCCTGTTTGTAAGAACTAGATGAGCAACTCAGCAAGCCAGCATTCTCTCAGATACTCTACAGCACTGAAAACAACCTCTTCTCCAGCTCTGTTCCCACCATCCAGCTTGGTGCTGCTTAAACACGGAACACAGGAACCTTTTACACAGGAAAATTTATGAATTCCCTGCTACATAATATTTTCTGTCTCCCAAGGGTCATGAATGGTACCAATGGCAAAGCTTTTTTTGCATCTGTCTGTCTTGCTGTGTAGGTATTCCTTGAGTGACTCTCTGATTAAGAAAACATTACAAACCCCTAAACTGCATCAAGGTCTCTTGCATCTGCCTTGGCAAGGTCTCCTGCATGGCCATTCCTTGGGGAAGTGCCTTCCTGCACTGGGAACTTTTCACTCCATATCAAAACAGCCTAGATGAGTCTTCTCCAGTAGTTAATTTTTAGTAGGGCCCCCAACATACAGATCTTTGAGGAAAAGAAAGTAAGAAAAAAAAAATTCAATATAACTTTGTCAAAAAGAAATGTTTTAGTTTTATTTTTGAATACTCATCCTCCCTTTCCTAAGAATGATTTTTCTTGACAGCTTTTTTAAATTGTTCATTCTCTGTATTATCTTGACTTTTAACACCATCCCTGTACCTGATGCTGGCAATACTTATTTTTATTGCCTAAATATTTTTATTGCCATTTTTATTGCCTAAAGTAAAAAGAAGAAAATGAATGAAAAGCATATAATACTGAGAAATAACTAGGATTTTGCTTGTTTCCAAGGACAGTAAAGCAGGTTGGTCAAAATGGGTTAACACACCCAACAAAAGGATGAGTTCTGTGGTACTAAGGACTATGGTTTGTTAACTTTATGAAGTTTGATAGCATAACATTAGTTTGTTTGGATGGGCTTTTTTTTTGTTGTTGTTGTTGTTGTTGTTGTTGTTTTCCATTTACTTAATTTTTCTCTAGTCTGAGTATCTATGCAGAACTTCTCCAGAATTTTGCCATTTTAATAGTTGGAAACCTTTAATTTCCATAACATTCATTTATGGTTCCTTTACTGTTATTATAACTATTTTTAACTGGCTCTCTCAGAGTCTGTTTACTTTTCGGTGTGGAGCACAGAGCTGTTGATGTCTATTTGCACTCTGAAGATGCCTAGGATTATAAAGTGCCATATTTTCTACCACATTACCTTAAAAAATCTACCATTTTCACATAGAGAGACAAAAGGAGAAGCTTGTCACAAGAGACTGGTGAGGAGTTACATGGTGAGAAGGTACATCCTCAGGCAGCACATCTGTGAGTCCCAGCACGAGTTGGGTTGGTCTACTAGACACTCTAATATTTGTGCTCCTAGGCTAGTGTATCAGTCTTGGGCTGTGTTTGTCACACTCATATTAGCAATGCAGTACGTTTCCCTACCACCTGAAAAGCAGTTTTCTGATGTAGAGACTGGACAAAAAAAAAAGCTACCTCATCCCATGACAAAAAGTTATGTTAGTTTCAAGATATTTCCTGTTCTACCTGTCTAGAAACCTGCAAGTTTAGTTCCAAAAGTGAAAATATTTCTTTGCCAGCTCTCCAATGATTAGAAAACTCATCTAAGAGGAAAATGCCCAGCTTCAGTTCTCTACTCCACCCTGCTGCAGTGCCACACTTAGACCCAAGTTACTCATTTCTCATCAGTCAGTGAACAGCTTCTCAGTGGTTCAAGCAGCAGCCACTGGGCGCACTGGTTGTGCTCAGAAATCTCACCCAGAGCGTGAATAACTTTGCTGTGAAATGTTTCCATTTGGGGGAATCATCATGAATAGCTGTGTTGTCAAAACAATCTCTGCTGGCGCCTGATGAGCGACCAAGGAGCTCTTACACAAATGCTTGCAGGAGTGTGCGTGGTAGGGACAGTGTCTGGTGCTGATAAACATATTCTCTTGTAAATCATGCAGAAAGCTGATTAACTCTCTGAACCTACAGTGCATGGAGTGCCCCCAGCTTCCTCTGAAGTCAAGGATGAACGGGAGCTGCCTCTGCTGGGGGGACACCACTCTGTGACTTCTTATCTGTGCTCCTTGTAAATGCAAAAATAGCTGCAGGGCAGCAGCTGGGGGAAAGCCACCTGAAGGTCAAGGAGTGCCTGTGGCCACACAGGCCTTCAGCCAGATCCACATTCTGCCAGGAGCTGAATCCACCTGAAGCTATAAGAGCCCTTCCTGAGCAACACTCAAGAGTAAGATCCTGTCCCTGCTACTCAGTATTATTGTCTCCACACTGACTTTTTTTTTCCTCATTGGAACAACACAGTTAATTGTAATGCCAAGGAGAAAAAGCACTTATGAATGAGGCAAGGGGAAAATTACTGGACTTTAAAATTTTATTTCTTGTTCATTGAACTGGAATTCAAAAGCAAAATCAGTCTGGGTTGGGAAGTGTTTGTATTGTTAGCTGTTGGCAAAGTGGGTTTTGACATCTATTCGTTAGTACTCATATGAAAGTATAAGTTCCTCCTTGCAATGTTTTAGAGACACACAGGTAAAATCACAGGTCTACTCGGCACTTTTTATTTAAAAAAAATATTACTGCAAATATTACATATCTGAAATACATTAAAGGGAAAAACCTACACTTTCACTTTCCCAGACTGAGTATTTAATTCTATTTTACACAAAAGTTTGAATTTGCATCTCCTGTCAATAGAGGAGAAAAAGGTGTTTTAGGAATGGCAAAGCCCAGCTGGTAGTGTGGCAGACAAAGAGGAGGGAGACGCTTCCCAAACTCATTCCTCAGATTTTCATTTTAAGTTAGTGTACCCTTAAGAGAAACAAAAATTCATGGTTCCTGCACTAATGCTGGGGGCTCAATAGCTACAATGCAACTAGAAAAGATGTGTAACCCCACTTGCTGTCATGTACACTTAAAAGAAACCCTGAACTTAGTCCAAAGTCAAGCCAAGACATTGTCCTGAGTGTGGGTATTGCTGCCTTGGCAAACAGAAACTGAGACTTTTGATAACCAGGAGTATTGCTAAAGTAATAAAAGTTCACGGAAGCTGCAACCAGAGAGAATTTAGATACAGAATAATTAACCATGAAATTATGATCTCAGTCAAGAAAGAAGTGCCAAGATTCATTCAACTAATTTCAGAGGCTTTTTTTCATGGTCATTATAAAGGCAGAGAGGAGAAAAACGATCTTATCTTCCATTTCTCCTCCCACTGTGCAAGAGAGTGACTGCCATTACTTTTTAAGCTGATTTCTCTGAAATTACTTTCATTGGTAAAAAGATAAGACAGTTTAGGGTATAAAAAGGAAATAACAAGCCTAATTCGTGGATGTCAGCTGTTGACAGCAATATCACAGGGATTTGTGCACAAAGATCAAAGACTGGAAAGTGCCATCAGCTGTTGGCAGGGAGGCAGGTACAGCATGACATCCGTGTGACAGTGCTTATCTCATGGTCGAGCCTGACTCAACTTCTGCAGAATCACCTGGAAATTTTCAGGACTTTGAATCGACCTTGATTTTTAATTTTTCATTATTTTTTTCCATCTATGTTGATCTGAAAATCACTGTGAAAAGGACTCTGTGATTAGACCTGTGGAAGTTGAACATGTGTGTGGGTGCTCCAAACTATTCACAGTGGCCGTGGGCTGGAATACAAGAGTGGGTGAAGTTTTTGCAGCAGAGGAAAAAGCATTTTAAAAATGGCAAATAATTTAAATAGACACCATACCATCTTTGAACATTTTTTTTGTTTCCTGAGAAATGCATTTCAGCTTTTTATTTTGTAAAATATCTACCTTATAGATTATACTGTAAAATTCTTTCTCATGGCTGAATCATATAAAGTTAAAATTAAATATGATAACACAGAAATTAAAAAGGGGGGCCAGATGGAAGATCTGGGGAGGCATAAAAACACTGTGCAGTTGGTAAGAGTTAACAAAAATAAACCCTGTTGACCCAGAATTGACACGTCCAAGTGCAAGAGCAGAGGCAAGGACTGCTCTGGAGGAGAAAAAAAAAAAAGAAAAGAGAGAGAGACAAAGTCAGAGGCTGATCTATAGCTGCTCCATGAAGAGGCTGTGGATAGCCTTAGGATATGAATCCTAAAATAAGGATAGAAGCATTTAAGACTGAGAGCAACATGTGGATGTTTCTTGTTGAGGGCAGAAGCTACAAGTATGGATAGACTTTAAATTTTTGCTGATAAAGAACTTGGGATTTTTTACAAGAGCATGACAAATCATGCTTAATAAACTCTGTCTCATTTGCAGTTAAATTCTGTCTCCAACTTGAAAGAAGAGTGTGTCTTTCACAGAATCATCAAGGGTGGAAGAAACCTTCAAGATCATCTTGTTGAACTGTCAACCCAATACCACCACAATCACCTCTAAACCATATCTCCAAGTGCCACATCCAGACCCCTCTTTTTTTTGTAATATCTAATAAGAACCTTCCCTGGCACAACTGAAGGCCATTTCCCCTCATCCTTCCACTTGAGACATGACAGAAGAGCCTGAGCCTGAGCCCCACCTCACTACAGCCTCCTTTCAGGTAATTATGGAGGTCAATGCAGTTTTCCCTGAGCCTCCCTTTCTCCAGGTTAAACAACCCCAGCTCCTTCAGCTGCTCCTCACAGAACTTGTGCTCCAGAGCCTTCACCAGCTTCCTTGCCCTTCTCTGGACACAGACCAACACATCAATGTCCTTTTTGCAGTGATCAGTAGTCAAGGTGGGACTTCACCACCTATTAGGAAATTTCTAAACAGAATAGGGAGGAAAACTGCCTGAAGCTTCTGCCTGCTGTATATTCGTGAAGCTCAGAGACATTTCAGTTTTAATAAGTGACAATGGAACATGAATAACAGAACATTTGAAGTGCCTGACTTTACTGTGACCAGAGCATTTTCCCACTGTTTATAATTCAGGGAAAAAGACAAAATTAATCTGGTGGGGGGAAAAAATACGTACCATGTGGAATTAGTATAGGGTTAGACACAAGAAGCCTTGGTTCATGTAGCCCCCTGGATGACACACCTGACTGGCTGGAGGACTGCTGCAGGGAAGAGCTTTTTTAATATGCAGCTTGTGTTGGACAAACTAAGAGCTGGGTGCTCAGTGGACAAAGTCCTGTGCAATGCTGGGAAGCTCCAGGTTGAGCTCCTCTGGATACTCATTTTGTCGTGCACTGGGGTGAAGGAAGCCAGCCCAAAAACCCAAAAGATGCCTCGTGGGCTGGGAGCTGTGCATTCCTCAGGGCAGGGAGCCCACAGCAAACTGTACCTGCCAGGCAAGATGACATCAAGACAAACCCACACATGTTCTGCCACAGAATGACAAAATGGGTGTGGGGCCCTTCCCACAGCCCTCCCAGCCAGCAGGAACTCTGCCATCACATCTTGGTGCTCCTGCAGCCTGGGTGGGTCAGTGCCTGCAGGACACTGCTGTTGCAAGCGACACTCGAGTGCAGCTACCTTCAGAAAGGAAAGGCCGTGGGGAAAAAAAAAGGAATAAAATATTAACTTAAATGGTATTTGATCAATTTTTAATATGGTGAGGCCAATGAATTGAAGGACAAATCCACTTTCATTAGAAAATGGAATTACAGTATTTTGTAAAATGAAACCAAAGCTGGGATTTTGAAGAGTGGGGATTTTTTTCTGAGCTCTACTCCAGCAGCAATACTGTGAGTCACACATTTCAGCGAATAATAGCCCTGTGTTCCACTCCTTGGTGCTTTCACATAATTTACATTAATTTGTGAATGCAGGTCTCTTGTACTGGATAAGCTGCTTTTCAAGGTGACATACAGCCATTGTGGCTTTGCACAGAATCTGTGACAATTAGGAGATTTTCTATTTTACCCACTTTCATTCTGGGAACACTAAATATGGCAAATCAAGATAAAATATTGACCTGTCTTGGAAAATAAATGTGATTCACTTTGAAGTATTGGGTGTTTTTTCACACATGAAGAACATTACATCCCCTTTTTTAAAGAGTGTTTTGCAGGCCTAGGGTTAATGTGCAGTCCGAATTTGTCCCTGCTGGCAAAGGGTTTGTCAACGTGCAATATATTTTCCTTCAGATCCAGGAGAAATTAATATCTTTTCCTTCAAACTGTAAGGTATATGTTAGAATAAATAAGTGACTGCTTCAGGAAGAGAGAAGATAGTAAGTTGGAAGGACTGATGCTCTAGCTGCAACTTTTTATTTTTATTGGGTTTTTTCTACTTAATTAGCTAGAGTCAGTCAGGTTGGACAAACAGATTAAATCAGAATCTATAATTTCTCTTGCATGATAGCTGCAAGAAAGAGGTCTTACTTATCTCAGTCTTACAGGTAATATTGTTCAAAACATCTATGTTAAAAAAGAAAAAAAGAAAAAAAAATCCCCATGAAGACTTTTTGTTTGGCTTAGACATCTGTATTCTAAAACCAGGCAAAAAGCTTTGATTATGCAGCTCTTATAGAAAGCACCAAGGCACATACACTAGCTTTCATAATGAGAGGAAACAACAGAGATCAGAGTCTGAATTTTCCAACATACAGTGGTGCTTTTCTCCAAACCCCAAAAGATAGTGTTTGGCCTTTTAACAAAATCAGTAAGAACCCCATCCTCTAAATATGCTTCAGTTTTCTTTGAAACTACAGAGCATAAATGGGGCCTTCAGAATTAAGTCAAATGGGAGCTGCATGGTAGCAATGAAGGGACGTGGGTGCAAACCTCTGCAAGTAGCTCAGAGCAAGTTCACGAAGTTTCCACAAACCTGTGGCTGTCAGGCATGATTGCTCACTCTTTGTCTTATTCTGCACTGATGAACTTCCTACTTTATTTCATCTTTTAATTTGAACGAGAAATAATCATATGCAGAATTGTGTATGCATATGCCTGGTGTCTTAGAGTCTGCCAAGAAAGCTGCTACTGATATATTCCCTGAAAATGGCAGGGCCCCTCCAGCTGCCTCCTCCATCCCCCTGTCCTCCCCTCCCTGCCCCAAAGGGTGCATGCCCTTGGCCAGCAGCAGCTGCTGGGGCTGGGGCCGTGGCTGGAAAAGCTGGGCCACAGGTTTGGAATGTGTTTTTTATAGCTTTTAAATCTTGTATCATTTTTTGATGTCAGTGGGAGTGGAGAGAGGGACATTCAAGACTAGCACTAAAATACACTCAGGATTGTCTGTGGTTTGTTATTTTATGTTTTGTGCTTTCTCAAGCTGCTGTTCATTTGTGTTTCCTTTTGAGTACTGCCTTTTGATGGGCTTCACTCAGGGTCTTGTGCTGGCTGGCTTGTTAATTCTTTTATCACCAAAATGTTTGCTGCAGTGGAGACTTCTGGCTGCTGAGACTCCACCAACCCACTGCAGCTCTGAGCAGCACTACCTGTGGCATTTGCATTTTTCTGAAGGTAATCTTTGGTTCTACAGTTTTTCAGCTAACTAGTGTACTTGGTAGTTTAAATGTACTGCTCATCCAAGAGGCATAAGATCTTTGAAAATGGAAAATACCCAGATTTCCTCTTAGACTACTGATTTGATTTCAGTTGGAACTTTGGGTCTGAAGTACTGCTAACATTGAATTGGTAACTTCTTGCTAGCTTTAAACCTCCTTTCCCTATTGTTTTAAAGCTCTGTTGCAGCAGCAGCAGGGTCAGACCTAAAATATGGAGCAGCTGCTGAGTGCATTTACAGACCCTCAGAGCTCTTGTCTGTCTCAGCCTCTGGGGTACCAATACCAAGCTGAGCACCACTCAGTCACTTTAGAGCAGGAGCTGAAAGTCTTGCCAGTCCACTCTTGTGGTCCTGAGCAGACTCAGCAACTGGCTCCTTACACATCTGCTCTGGGCATTGTCCCTGCTCCTTTCCCCTCCTTGCCTTCTAGGTGGGGATTAAAAGCGGCATGAGAGCAAGACTTACCTTAATATTTCAGGGCAGTATCTGTGCTTCCCTAACTACCCAGAGGATGAAATAACCTCTGTTCCCTCAGGGAAACTCCCTGCCACCAACAAGTCTGCGTGTGTTGCCCTGTGCCTATGTGGGTAGGGGGACTGACCCAGGGAACCCAAAAAAAGATTGTATTCCAGCGTGGCTCCCCATGCAGTTTGCTACCAGGCTACAAAAAAAGATCTCCACTTAAATTTTTTTCAGAAATGTATGATTAATTTTTTTCACATTTATTCCTTACCTTGATTTCTTTTCTTACTCAGGCAGTCAGTGTGTGGTTTAGCTTTTATATCCCAGTTGGCAAGGGGTTTGTTTGATGTTGTTGTTAATTTTGCTGGGTTGGAAAGTGCTCCTGTGAAGGACACTGTCTCAATGAGCAGTGCTGTTATTTATTAGTGCTCACACATTTGCACACAGATCATGAAGGACAAGATGATTTCTGTCGAAGTCAGGAAAAGACAGCATGGGTATCATTTGTTCAGGTAGAAAGTAAACTTGAAAGTGCCAGCAGAGAATGAAGTTACCTCACTAGATGGGGAATAGTAGGGAAATTTCCTGTATTTAGCAGGAGTAAGCAGGATTTAATGAATTAATAGAGAGGGGAATAAATTTCTATCTTAAGGTCATGTTGTGGTTGTATATCTCCACTTTTAAGGCTTTGTCCTCTCCTAGAGTCAACATATATATTCTGCTTTTATATAAACACAGCCAGTATAACTTATGTAAGAATTTTGGTCTAGGATTTGTACAACTATTATAAATATGTGTGTTCAGTATTTATAGTATTCTACATTTGTACATACATATTATTGTAACTATATATAGAATACATTATCACAATTTTACACAATATTTGTGTTATAAACCCATAATAGAATCAGGTTGTAGTAGTTTATATTTTATTAGGAGTAGAAAAAATCTCCTGCCCATTAACAGTAAGGCAGTAGTTAGAGCACACCTGCAGATGCAGGACATTTTGTCATTTTGCATCTCTTTGTAGCATCAAAACTTTTATAAAAGCCCTTTTTTTTTTTTTTTTTTAATTTCAAAAAGTTCTGATTTAGCCAAGTTAAAAACTCTTGGTTAAATTGAAATGTTGTTTTCATGCATTTGATGTGGGTTTTATTTTGACATCATAGAAATATAGAGTGTTTGATTAAATTGGAATGGATTTTGTCAATTTTATGTCTCCTGTATAATGACAGTATTATGTCAGTGTAAGGTTCCAGTTTACTCATTTAATCAGATTTAAATGTGGTTTTATTCTGTCCTGTTCAGTGTGTCTGTTTTTCTGCCCCGGTTCTAGTCAAGCAAACAGAACCCAGAGAAATCAAAATTTCCTAATGGTGCCAGAACTGATTTTCAATGACCTAAATTCTCTTATACTGAGGTTCGATTTTATGAAAAACTGATTAATAATTCTCTTAATTTCTGTGGGATTTGCATTCAGTGTAGCAAGTGCCACACCCCCATCAATGTCCTTTGACACAAAGTGAGTGCAGAATCAGACTGACTCGGCAGGGGAGTAGGGGGCTGTGAGCAACCCTTCAGGGTACAAAAGAATCAGGCCTGAAGAGATACTCTCAGAATCACAAATTAGTTTTTCTGGACTGAATCAAAATGCCACAGTTCAGGAGTTTCTGCTCCTTCCTCTTTTCTCTGGCCTCAAGGCTTGGGAGAGGTATTTTGGCAGCCATCTGTACAGGTAGGGGAAAGAGAAGCAAGCTGCAGAGAGTCATTTGTAAACCAGAAATATAAAAGAGCTTGCCTGGATTTTCCACCTCCTAATTAGGTGATTTGTGACTATATTCTTATCAGTGACCTTGTTAATGCATCTGTAACCATTCTCATTAGCTTCTGAGTTATCCTTGGGATTTGTCTAATGAGAGTGTGCACTATCAGGACGTCGGATGCATTGCATAGTCTCCCTTACTGGGAGTATAATTTCCAGAGAGAACAGTCTGTGTGGCACTGGCTAGGAGAGAAGAAATGGGCTATGTGAAATAAATGCATTCATTGATCCCCATAACATATTTTGCAATTTTCTAATTCATCAATAAACCTAAACTGCTGACTCATATTCAACCTGCCATCTACACATGGTGTAGATGGACCTGTGGAGAATCTCTCTGCATTACCCATTTGCAGCCATTTACATGCTTGCAGCCCCAGCTGGAATTGAAATTTGCAATGAACTGATCTAAAGTGGGTCTAAATAGTACCTTGTGGGCATGAGGGCCTATTACCACACACAAAGGCGCTGCACTGAGGTGAGCTATTGCTGATGCCCTTACCAAGTACCACAGCAACACAGCCTTAGCTGTGCAATGTGCTGTGCTTGGCTGCCAAGCTCATCTTGGAGGTGTCCCACCCAGGTGTGTTATCCTGGTCACCAACCATCTTCTCCAAGCCTCTCTTGTGGTGTCATCTTGGGAAAATGGGGAGCAGTGATGCCAGCACCCCAGTGGGAAGCCTGCAGGCAGCAACAACGTCGCTGTTGAATGCCAGACACATCGTCTTCTCCTGGGCACCATTCTCAAAATGCTAAACTGTTTGACTTGTCACATTGCTCACTCTGCAGACAACATGATGACCTTTCCACTAATGACAGATTTTTCTGTTTGCTTCAAAGTTGATGAAGCTGTTGTTCTCCATGAGTTCTATATTGGCAGTGTTGCTAATATACCTTGGCCATTCCCACTCCATTGGGCTTATTGAACACGGGCTCTAATTTTATGAATCCTCCCTGGTGCCAAGCAGCAGGTCTTTGTGCTACCTGGGGCATGTGGGGAGGGGGAAATTTTTCTGTGTCAGAGGAGAACGTTAGAAGTGATGGCAAGGCAGCTCAGCCCTGAATTAATGAAAGTGCACTTGATTGCTTGATCTGCAGCCAAGTTACTCCCAACCTGGAGCAAAAGTGAGGCCTGGAATGGGCACATGTCACTGAAGAAAGTTCATCTGCAAGCTGAGTGTTGTAGATGGGAAAATAAAATAAAAAAAAATTGTCCCTGGATATATCTCTCTTTTTGCCACCTCTTTTTCTCTTTCCTTCCATAAAGGACTTTAAATTGGCAACTTCCAATGGAAACAGCACATCACACTTCAACCAGAGCCCTGAAAGTGTATGACACACTACTGTACACTTAGCTCTTCCCATTCTTACTATGCAAATTGGCTTCTTTCTTTTACTTTGGGTAGTTTCACGTTCATTTTGTCCCAGGAGAGATAGCTAAGTCTTGCATTATGAATACATTAGCTGTATCCTTCTCCCTCTTTGTGTCAGTTTTGTCTCTTCATCATCAGATTCCCCAACTCCATTCCAGAATTTAACATACTCTCACTTATTATTAAAAAAAAAAAAAAAAAATCTCTTTCTGCAAGTGCTGAGGCTATTCTCCCTCTGTCTGTAGTTCCAGAAAAGATGTGCTCCAAGGACTATTTTAAAGGTGATACATCCCCATTCTGGGACAGAGAGTTGCAGGAAGAAGCACCCCAACCTGCCTTGTGGGAATGGCTTGCCTTTAGACCTTGCATTCAGACATCAGAAGGCAAGAAGAAAAACTCTTCTAGCTGCTTTCCCCAGAAGCTAGTGCACAGGGAGCAGGGCCAAAAAACAGATTACATTGTATATGAACAAACAAGGATCAGGACCACATCATGCATCCCAGAGGTACAGTAAGTTCCTTATACACAGTCTTCTTGCTCAGGGGTTGTGGCCAAGCCAAGGTGCAGCCAGCAAGTTTGATGTTGGCAGCCTTGTACGGTACCTCCAGAGGGTAATCTGGGGCCCTAAATGTACTGTCAGGCTATTACAAATGCTAGTTATTAGAGTGTTAGCTATGTGACCACAATTCGTTCAGCTTCTCCTTTGTCTTGAGCAGGCAGTTTATCAGCTAAGCTTCCCCCGATGCCTCTGTGAGTTGGTTGCCTGTTGAGATTTCATATGCAGAGAAGGAAAGAGACTCCAAAATGCTCCAGGACCTGTATTCTGTGTCGTGCTTAAATTGGATTTTGGTTGCTCTGTGCCTTTTACAACCTGGATTAGAGGCATTTGCAGTTGAACATTTCCTCTGTTATGGTCTCTATGTTCCTGCCTTCCATGTGCTGCAGGGAGAGGAGGAGGAGGAGGGGAAGGATGAGCAGCAAAACTGCAGCAGCATTAAGGAGCAGAGCAATGTCAGTGCCAGCAGGCAGAGAGGGGCCGACATGCAGAGAGACCAATTTAGCCATGCTGAGCCAAGGGCTCACTTCAGCTGAGCAGAGCCGGATACAAACTTTGCTTCTCAATAAGTGCCTCTGCCTTATGCTTTCATAGCTGCTAAGTAAGGGTACTCTGGCAGAACCATTGAAGCCAGGGAGGTTTATGACTTTCAGCAGGATCGCACACAGCTTTGACTCAAAATACATCCTTTGGCTATGATCTTAAAGCCAGTGGTATTCCTGAGAAGAGATACACTACTTTATCTTTTTTTCCCCTAACATATTGAAATTGATAAACAGAGGCACTCAGGCAGCTTTGGGGCTAAATCCCCTCATAAGAAGTGGAACGTGGTTCTCAGATAAATGGCTTAAACAAAGAGCTGCCATTATCTTGCCTGTAAGGTGTTAATAAGGATTCTCTACATCATTTCAAACTGTAAGAGTTATGTAGGAAAGGTATATCTCTGTGGTGCCAGTAAAATACTGACTGTAGCCAGAAGAAGACCTGGGTATGGACACCAATTTAAAGAGAGCCAGTACTGTAGTAGGCATCCTTTTTAAAATTGGACTGCATTTGCTTTAGCAGGTGCAGCAGTAATGGAGCCTTGAGGGTTCTGCTTGCTTGATTTGTTCTACATGGTTTTTCTGCTGGGAAAGTACACATAAGGGAACTGGGACCTAGAGTATTGTTGTGGTGACTTATAAAAATTATTGTTATTTGGCAGATTAGGTCAGATATCATTCTGCTCACTGTGTCCTCTGTTCTTTTGGTAGAGTTGTGTATGCCAATCAACTGAAATTTCATGTGAGCTGTATGTATAAGTCTTGTTATTTCCATTGCTCTCATCAAACCATCTGTGTTTGACCAATGGATGCACCACCAATTCCTCATGAAAAGCAAAGCTATGTGCCAAAGCAATATACTCATGATATTGAGTCTGGGGATCCTTCCACCAAATATGTAACATTGCCATGAATTTGCAACGATTTCTGCAACCATCTTTACCAAAAATACAGACTTTCAAACCATGCTTTCAAGTCCTGTTAGGAATTATGAGAGAACAACGTGCATGTGGGATTTTTTTTCTGTAATTGTTGTAATTTTATGCCGAAGAAAAAGGGATTCTGTTTTTTTCTGGACACACTATTTCTCTTATTTAAGGAACAAAAGACATATTATCAGTATTTCATTTCTTCACTCTTCTATCTTCTAAAAAACCCCATTAATACTTATCTCTCCACATTTCCCCTGAAACAACCGGGTTATGGAATGTTTAATAGCTTTATCTTCTTTAGTTAATTCCCTGTGATTTAGATAATTCCCAGTCTGAAAGTGCCTTGAATTTTTTACAGCACTCCTCATTGGAGGATCCCAGAGTTTTTTAGCAGTAAGTCTATATACAACTTCACATTACCTTGAGTAAAAAAAGGAAAAGTAAGAAAAATTTGCATGTGGGGGGAAACAAGTGACAAAAGCTGAGGAAAAGGCTGAGGTACATTATGCCTTTTTTCCCTCCATCTTCAATAGTAAGGCCATTGTTCTCTGGATACGTAGCCCCCTGAGCTAGGAGATGAATGGAGAGCAGAATGAAGCATAATCCAAGGAGAAATGATCAGTTACCTGCCACTTCCCATCTTTTACCAGCAGTCCTGGCTAATTGGTGAGATCCCAGTTAACAGGATATGAGAAAATGTGACAGTCTTCCACAAGAAAGCTCAAAGCAGAATTCAGAGACCTCCAAGCCTATCAGCTGGGGAAGGTCATGGGGCAGGTAATACTGGGTTCCATCATGTGACACATGCAAGACAACCAGAGGACAAGGTCCAGCCCACAAGGATTTATAAAAGGCAGGTCCTGCTTGACCAACCTGGTCACCTTCCTAAGATGACCTAGCTAGTGCATGAGGAAAAGGTTATGGATGTTTGTTTACCTAGACTTTATTAAAGCCCTTGACACCCTTTCCCACTGCATTATCCTGGAGAAACTGTCCATGGCTTGGACAGGTGCCCTGTCCACTGGGTTAAAAACTGTCTGGATGATTGGGCCCAGAGAGCAGTGGTGAATGGTGAGACATCAGTGGGTCACCAGTGCTGTTCTCTATGACTCAGTATTGGGCCTGGTCCTGTTTAATACCTTTATCCATGATCTGGATGAGGAGATTGAGTGCATCCTCAGGCCGTTTGCAGACAACACCAAATTGGATAGGAGTGTTGATCTGCTGTCCAGGGAAGAGATTGAGTCAACATCCCTAGAAGTATGTAAAAGACAGGTAGATATGGCACTGAGAGACATGGTTTAAAGTCATGTGCTTGATTTGTGGTTGAACTCACTGATTTTAAATGTTGTTTCCAATCTTAGTGACTGTATGATTCTACGAAAGATTGTGTCTGTCCAAGATCAGGAAGCCAAGGGGCTTGTTCAGTTCTGTTCTGCAGACTTCAGCTGTTCAAGTCCACAAAGGGATGTTCTCTTCTTGTGAGCACATTATCTTCTTTCTTTTCTTCCATTAATGGTATTTGTCAACCCAGTCAGTCCATCTTTTGGGATAATGCAGGCTTTGGAGAGCTACTAACATGCACCTGCCTCTGCAGTCTGATAAATCAGGCTTTGAGATTTTGAGTGAGAAGTTATGCAGTGCAAGCTTCTGCTACATGGAGCTGGTAACCAAACTTCCCATCTCCTGCAATCTCTTGCAGAAAAGACTCACAGCAGTTTAGGGTTCTCTTCACAAAATTTGCTAGTTTGGTAAATTAGCTGGCTACATAGGGTGGTGAGCCAACAAATCTTAAGGAGATGTATTCACATGAATCTATCATAGTAATTAGCCAAAAAAAGGAATCAGTTCAGAAGCAGGTGTGGATTTTCTGCACTTATTAGTTAAAAACTCATGACCCAAAAATCTCTGAACACTGTGCTACATGTGCCCCTTGTGTCTCAGACCTGAGCCTGGGCCTCTCCTCAGGTGTGATGTTTACCCTTCTGACCAGCACAGATCTTGAAACATTACTTATGGACATTCCAGTTACAGACTCTGGAAATTTCCCTCTTCTGTAGTATGAATCTTGGTAGGCCACCAGCAGTTATGCTTGGTTCTGCTGGACATTGAGACACATTCTCAACAGGAAGGAAAAAGGGAGGTTTGGTGATGCCAGCTCACTACAGCGTGGCAGTAGATGTTCTTCTCCCAAGTTCACTGGTAAAGCATTTGTAAATGAAATTGGAGTCTCCAGAACAAATACACCTTAAACTGAAATTGGCTTTTGAGTTGGAGACCAGTGTACTGAGATGCAACATGACACACAAATTAAATCCAAGTCAAATTGCTTGTCCATGATTGCTAACGGTCCAATCCACAGTCCAAACAGTATAACTGGATAATAATAATCCCTGCTTCCCTGATTCCAAACCAAGCCAGCATTGGAAAGAGTGAAACAAGAGCATATATCCAGGAGTCCACGTTATTGGGCAAAACTAGGAGCAAGCCTGAGGATGCCAAGCTATTTGTGGCAAGCCACTATGTGTTGGTGAGTCAGGGCAGGCATTGACTTTCAGTTCAGTATCAAAAAAGTGGTGTAAGCTTATTTGTCAGGTAACAGAAAACTCTGTTGGATACTGGACTGCAGTCTCTGCCTAGTTTCATAGCTGTGTCCTCTTTAATTAGCAGCATGTGTTGAATTAACACTTTAGGAAGTCACAGAGGAATAATTAATATGCTAATGTTGTTGGTAATAATCTACATAAAAGCTTTATAACAAGTTTGGTGGTTTAGGCAGGCCAGAAAAATTAAAAAGACTCAAATAAGCAGTTCCTTCTCTTCAGGAAAAGATATCTCTAGTATCAGTGCTATGGCAAATGAGTCTTTATAACCACCAGCAATAAAGCAAGGAAGGACATCAAATTGGTAAACTTTCAGTGGAAGAGCAGCTGTGGTTTTTTTTTTACAGCCATCTTCATTAGAGAGAATTGCAAGAAGAGGAGAGGTAGCGCAGTGTGGATGGTAGAAAGTGTACAGATCCTGAAGGCAGGAGATGGTCTTCTCCTTCTGCAAGGACCATTGCCTGAAAGCTAGAGGATATCTGCAGTCTGGGGGTGATGCTTTCTCTGCATTGCCCTCACAGGGTGGATTTAGCCTGAATCAGGAGTCATCTTCTCTGGAAGTGAGATCCTCTCTCCCATGTTGCACTGTTTGATTACAACTCAGAGCTGTAGCACCAGAAGGACAGAGGAAATTCACAGTGCATAGGGTACACAGACTTCTAGAGTCTGTGAACCAGGAGTACCTGTGAACATGAGCTGTGGATAAGGATGTAGCTGGAAGGGGATAAATCTGAAAACATATTTCACTAGAATTAAGTAACATTGTCCCAGGAGCTCACCCAAGAGTAAGGATATGTACATATTATAAAGAAACAAAATATATTTCCCCACTCTAAATGCTCACCTTGCAACATCCAATGTAATGTATTTACCCCCTACGCAGAAAGGGGGATGTTGAAAGCAGTGACAAGCTGCTGTTCACTCCTCCAGAGACAGATGAATATTTCCAACCTAGTTTTGTAAATCAAAATCATCCAGGCATAGTCCTAACTACATTTGCCCGTGTGTCTCAATGGTAATCCAGCCAAGCCTCCAAACTCCTTCGGGTTTACATAGGGGGAAGGTCCCCAGGGATAAGCTATGGGGACTGCAAATTGAACAGGCTTGAAATCCTCAGAGGGAAAGCTTTGCAACAATGCAAACCTATTCATAATGATAGGTGTCGCTTTCCTACTAAATACGTGTTTATTAAAAAAAAATAGATTACATAGTCAGATGCTGTAAATATAAATCACTGCTTTAGTACTCATTTAATGAAAAATAAACCAGTGCAGATATTCCACTGGGAAAGTTAGGGTATGTTTTTCAAGATCCCTAAAGCCAAGAAATTCTCATCTGCTTCATTTAAGAAGTAATAGTTATTTGTATTTGCTCTTGGAGGCAGAGGCACCAAATCAGAAGGGATTTAGGAGGACTCCATCTTCCAGGACTCAGGGGGATTCTGCATATGTTGCACATAAGAAACTCAAATTCAGCACTTTGTAAATGTTGTTTTGTGTTGTTTTCTGGCTTCACCCTGCCTTGACTGAGACACAGCTATCTTTGCAAATGGCACTTTGGGTTCTGTGCCAGGGAACAGTAATGGTAATGACAGGTCTCATTGCAGAGGCACAGTAAGGTTAATCAAAAAGCAGATGACGAGTTCCTAAACTCTTTTTAAACTGAGTTGTGTGTATGAGGCTGCTGAGTGGCTGTTTTGCATTATGGGTGTTAGTGACAGTGAGGTCAGCAAGGGAGAATAAGTTGATATTCTCCAGAAAGAGAGAATACCATGTTAAAGCCATGCAATACAATGCCCTACCTCTTCCCACCTACCACTCTGTTCAGCTGGATTTCAGCTGTTGACAACACTAAGTAAAACCAATGGCAGCGTCTATTGGGTGTGGGTGGCAAGGTGTTACCAGCACAGATGGGCCCATTATCTGTTCAAAACCTTCTTAAAAACACAGTAAGAAGCAGCCAGTGACTGCCCTGTGCTGGACACAGCCATGTCTGCACTGGACCCACACACAGCTGAGCCCAGCAGCCAGTGATGGGCACATCATGGACAGCTCAACTCTTTGCACTGCTTGGGCTGGGATGATGAGGAATCATGTATGAAGGAGTGAAGCTGAGTCTAGGAAAAAAAGCAGGGTGTGGATAGGGAGAAAGGGTTGTTTTCTTTTTTTTTCTCCTTTGTTTCTCACTACCCAAATCTATTTTAATTGGCAATAAATTATCTTAATTATCCCCAGGTTTCTTTGCCTGTGATGGCAGCTGGCAAGCAATCTCCTTGTCTTTACCTCAACCTCCCAGGATTTTCATCATTTTTTATCCCCTCCCCCTGTTGAGAAGGAGGAATGAGAGAGTCGCTGGGTGGATTCCTGGCTGCTGGCCAAGGTTAACATAAGTGAATATCCAAGTGGTTTATTTACTAGGTCCCTTCTCATTTCAGTCTTACACCTGATACTGTTTGCCTTCCCTAGTCCATACTTCATGTTCTACCCTTGTCTCACTGCCAGTTTTTCAGCACTGCTGCCTCTGAGCTAGGAGGAATTGGATTTCTCAGAACTGTGTGGGGAGGCGGAATAATCTGGTCTGCCTGTGGCAAGGGTGGGATTTAGGAAGGACCTGATGGAGGCTGCACATGAAACATAATGGGGTGGAGAGAAAATGATACAGTATACACATCAGCTAGGGAAGATGTTTTCTGTGTGTCTGGCACAAAGGATAAGCCTGCTATCTATCAGGTGGCTTCAGCTCCACATTCCTGCTTACTTGGTAGCATAGCTGATCTACACTCAAGTCTTATTGGGACAGTGCCATATCTTGTGTGTAAATACTTACTATAGTAGGGAAGACTTTATATGTTTAAAAAATACATGGGAAGGAGGATAATTTAGTTAAGCAGCTGCTTAACTGCTTGGTATTGCCATAAAATATTATTATTTTTTAGAAATCACACAAAACACATTACTTTCATACAGACTTATCCAATTTTTATGTTTGGTATTCCTGGCTACATTTATTCTATTGATCCCACATAAGAATGCATTTGCATATGATATACCTACACCTTTTTTCCCTGAAAGGTCTCCATTATTAGCAAAAGCTTCCCGTAAGGTATCATGCTTCTGTGTGCTAGTTCTTCGAGTGCCTTTTGCCAATACAGTATTTATCAAGACAGCAAATCAAGACATACTCTGAGAAAATTATAATTAGTAAATGGCAGACCCATTTCCCTGAGAGGACTTTTTTGGAAAGTTTATTGCTGGAAATTTAGAAAAAGGTTTAATGTATAAGCTGTTAGCTGCTTTGCATCTCCTCCCATTTAGTTACTTTGACATACATCCTAAAATTCCTGCTGCAGGGAAAAGTGAGAACCAGATTCTATGTTCAGGTAATTTATTTAGAAAATTCGTAGTTGTGTAGATAGTCACCCTTTGGGTGCAAATTGCTTGCCAAAATCAGCTCCTGACCATCAGCAATTAAGGATGGTGTGTTTTTAAGAAGGTTTACCTCAGGAGTAAATGACTTTATCGGGTAAATCTATGACATGATAAGAGTAATATTAGGATGTACTCATCTAGGAAGTGAAGAGGAATAGGACAAAGCTTGGGTAAATATTTACCCCAAGGAATGATTACTTTTATTATTAGACAGAGGGGTTAGAGAAGGGCTAGAACATTGAGTTTCTATCTACAAAATCCAAAAATGGGTGAGGCACATCCATTAGTATGTGGGCACCAAGGTATTTTCCTCTCCTCCTTTGCATCCTAGCATAGATGTAGTATGACTGAAAGTTAGTGACATTCAAATTACAAAGCTGACCAGATGGTTATGCTAGGCAGGTAACTAAGTGGTTGGGCCATGTTCAGTGTTGTATCCTGCCAAATTCACTTGATAGATACTATAAAAATACCCTCTCTTACAAATAATCTGGCGTTGTGAATTGCTTCCACCTCTGACTGAGTTGTGCATGTTTATTTCTCTGCCTACATCTATGGAGCTACTGAAGTGAATGGTGTTTCACCTGCCATGGAGTTTTTCCCACTCTTTTTGGGAATAATCTGTTTTAACATTAGATCTCCCTGTCCATAGCCAAGGGTTTGTACTATGGAGCTGAAGTCTACAGAAGTGTAGCATAGCTTATGTGCTGGCTTTTTGTACAGGTGATTTTTCACAGACAAGTGAATGCCTCTTTGTTACAGGCTGTCTTCCATACCACCACCAAATGTAAGCATCTGGAACACTCAAATTGAAACTTTCAGCAGACTAATCTGAGGAAAAAAGAAGAGGGTTGGAGAAAAATATAAATTACAATATTCTTGTTGGAGTGACCCAAAGCCTTGATCACACTGATGGGCCAAAGTCACTTCTGTGGGTAATTCTTATACTATATTATATAGGGGTGAATTTTATCCATTGCATAAAATGGGATATATTTGGCAAATGACTTTTACTCTTTCTTTGAAAAAATGGTGCATTATGAATAACCATATTATCTTAATTCCTTGTTAATATAATCATAATGTAATCATAATCCTTATGATTATTTGGAATGTTTACTTGGGACATTTTTATTTACTGCCTTTCTCTGAGAAATACCTAGCAGACCGACATCTATCAGTGGTGCTCTATCATCCTTCCTCATAGCTCAAAGGTGGGCTGAAAAGCATTCTGAGGCTCCTACAGGCACTGAAGTTCTATGTCAGGCTCATAATCTGTGGCAGAAGAGTTCCTTGTAGGCCAGATCTACTCACAAGTGTAAAACCCAAATTGTTTTTCAAGTAAAATGCCTAAACGATCAAGGGTAGTGAAAGGCGTCTCACCACACTGGAATGAATGCCAGGCACCACTTTCAGAGCTGATGAGGAATCTGGCTGGTTCCCACAGCTTCTCACAATACAGGGAGGCTGAGACTAAATATGAATTCAGATGGCACCTGTGTGTGAGCTGAGCCACTTTGCCCAGCTGGACGTGCCTCCCAGCCCTGAACAAACAGATGCAAAACTTGTTAATTCAATAGAGTTTAACTGTGAACCTGAGGCCTGTGTCTCTTCTCAAAGTAGTTCATGTTGTTCAGGATCTTCTCACAATTTCACCTTCTCTACTGGTAAATAAAGAAAAACATGGAAGCCTAAATGTTGCCCAACCCTCCATATATCTTTGTCACCTTCTAATAATCTGGAAAACCTTAAAATTATAAGAAGCTTGCCAGAATGACCATTTTAAATAAACAGCCATCACTGTTGCTCACTGAAAGTGATTTGCATCTCAAGAAATAAAAAGTAAACTTTCAGTTTATGTCTAAGATTTTTTTTAAATTAAGCACTTCATATCATTCCAGGAATCCAAGATCCATTTTCTTCTCCTTATTCAAGGTCTAATCAACACTTGCAGAGACAGCATTGTGTTATTTGTGTTCGTATAGTTGTGAGTGCATCTTCCTTAACTAAGGGGCTGGAAGGTTTTATATTGTTGTATTTAAATTTGCTATTAGTGGTTATAATGAAGTTAGCAAGGCAAAGAACTTTGGACTTTCCCAAAGTATAAGGAGAGGGCTTGATTGCCTTTGAAGAGTGAGACTTCTGTTGCAATTTGTGGAAACATCAGTATTCAGGAGAAAAGTGCAGCACAGAAGGACTTCTTTGTAATATTTGTCTCACTCAAACTGGAAGATACCTCTAAACTGACTTTGAACTTCCTGAAATGAGTGTCTAGTCTAACCAAATTCTCTCTCCTACAGTTGGTGGTTATTTCAGTCAACAGTTCTTCCTTCTGGTCTCAAGCAGCTGACAGTGCCTGTGTTTGTGGAGCACAGATAGAATATAGAGACTAAAGGGATCAGAGCAAGTAACTTACGGTTAGGTGCTGATATTTCAAACATCTGTAAATCCAAGTGGGAATCCCAAAACAAGGGACAGGCTTCTGAAAGAAAATTACTGGAAACAAGCATACTTTGGGTAACACAGAAAGCATTGCCTACTTCTTACATTGGAAGCAAGTTCTAGAAAGAAAGAAAGAAATAGCTGAGTATAGTGCAGACTACAAGGCTTGGCCCCATTCCCCACACAGATCCTGCATCATTTTAGGTATTACAAACTACCTGGTCCTCAGCTGTTTCTCCAGACTTGTGGGGGTCTCCTCTGAGGTCTGAGTCATGTACTGCTAGTCTTGATAGACGGACAGTCCCAAGATACTCTGTACCATCTAAAAAGGCAATAGGAGCCCATGTTTAAGCAATTGAAATGCCTCTGCTGTGTATTCCGTAAGCAAACTACTTCTTTTCTGATAGCTGCAGTTCTGGGAGCCTGCAGTGTAGAATAGGAGATACACCAACTGTGTTTGAAACACAGACCCAGATGAGGCTTACAAATGACAGGCCATGGAGCACTTTGAAAGCTTCTATTATTCCAGCTCTTCAAGGAAGATGCAAACCTTTTTTGGTTTTTTTAGACACAGGAAGCTTCTCTTTAGTTTCTGTGTCAACAGGAGATTTCTCCACAATAGTAATTGAAATCCCAGATATAGCTGCACTTTGTACTCACGTTTAGTAAGGAATTTAGGCTGCGAAGTGGAACTGTACTTAACAGTGTCTGTTCATCAGCCAGAAAAAGCCATATCGCAGCAGGATGCTGAAAATGTGATATAGTGAACAAAAAATATGGGAAACCACATACGTCCACCACCCTTCTTAACACCCTGTCCTTCTTGATCAGTGATAGTCAATCCCCAGATATTCTGAAGCCTGCAAAAGCATAAAAGAAGCAACAAGTGGTATGACCCTTTGAAGAAATTTAAAATAGGCTGTTTTCCTCTCTCAAATGCAAGAAAAAGAAGTGGTGGTTTCTTTTTCCAGGTTACGCCTTTTGTAGCTTGTATTTTCTGAGACCAAACTTGCTTCGATTACTTTATAGGCAAGCTCTGGCTGAATGCAGACCTCAGAGGGTCATGATCAGCAAAGCAGAATCCAGCTGGAGGTGTGTAGTCAGTGATGTTTCCCAGGGATCAATACCAGCTCCAGCCTTACTCAAGTTGTTCATCGATGACCTGGACAAAGGGACAGAATGTACCCTGAGCGTGTTTGCTGATGGCACAAAACTGGGGGGAGTGGCTGATACACTTGAAGTCTGAGTTGCCATTCAGGACCTTGAGAGGGTGGAGAGTTGTGTGAAGAGAAACCCAATGAGGTTCAGCAAGGGCCAGTGCAGGGTTCTGCAGCTGGGGAGGAAAAACCCCAAGTCCCAGCACAGGCTGGGCTCTGACCCACTGGAGAGCAGCTCTGTGGAGAAGGACCTGGGAGTCTTGCTGGGTGACAAGATGACAATGAGCCAGCAGTGCCCTGGTGGCCAGGAGGGCCAGTGGGATCCTGGGGTGCATTGGGAAGAGTGTGGCCAGCAGGTCAAGGGAGGTGATCCTGCCCCTCTACTCATCCCTGGTGAGGCCACCTCTGGAGTGCTGTGCCCAGTTCTGGGATCCTCAGCACAAGACAAGGAGATAATGGAGAGGGTCCAGCAGAGGCCACAAAGATGATCTGGGGACTGGAGCATCTCTCTTACAAGGAGAGACTGAGGGAGCTGGGCATGTTTAGTTTGGACAAGAGAAGACTGAGAAGGGAT
This sequence comes from Phylloscopus whistleri, assembly GCA_017589585.1. Lineage (NCBI taxonomy): Eukaryota > Metazoa > Chordata > Aves > Passeriformes > Phylloscopidae > Phylloscopus > Phylloscopus whistleri. Next base: position 1,715,095 of record JADMLD010000068.1, on the reverse strand, counting down.
CTCATTAATATATATAAATATCTCAAAGGTGAGTGTCAAGAGGGTGGTACTAGATATTTTTTGTGGTATCCAGTGAGAGGATGAGGAGCAATGGCCATAACACAACCTCAACCTGAGTAAAAACTGCTTTACACTGAGGGTGGCAGAGCACTGGAACAGGCTGCCTGGGGAGGTCATGCAGTTTCCCTCTTTGAAGACATTCAAAAGTCACCTGGACACATTCCTCTGTAACCCACTCTAGGTGACCCTGCCTTAGCAAGGAGGTTGGACTGGATGATCTCCAGAGGTCCCTTAAAACCCTACCAATTCTGTGATACCTTGATTTCAAAGAAGAAAAGGAGTTGACATTAAGTGACATGGGGAATTGAGAGAAGGATAAAAGGAAAACAAAAATTATGAGACAGAAATTGGAGAAAGAAGCAGCTCTGGAAATTCACACCTGAAGCTTATATGTACTTTGGTTATACCAGTACACAGACACAGAGACAGTTTCCTGAGATGAGATGAGATGAGGTGAGATGAGATGAGATGAGATGAGATGAGATGAGATGAGATGAGATGTCAGCAGAGGAAGCAAACAGAACTAACTTCAGAGACTAGCAAAACCATAAGCATTGTTAAAAAAAGAAAACAAAACCAGAATGCTATTTATAACATTTATCAAAAAGTGCAAGGCCATGCAGGCTTGTCTTATTGCTCTAAAATTAAATTGCCCAATCTTTACTGCCCTAAAACTAAAAAAGTTTCTGCAATAGGAAAAGCATACTAGGTGTCATCCACTGGTCCATTGTCTGTGCCAATAAGAACCACGTGGCTTTACCTTATCCATTGGCTTTGCAAAGGCTGCTTCTCCAGGGTCTCCATCTGCCTTCTCCCTCCATGTCATTCACAACTAACACCAATGGACACAGAGAGATGACATTGCAGAGGTATCTGTGGCCTCCTGATCATTCACAGTAACTCATATCACAGTGCCAGTGGATGTCATGGCTGCCTGTGAGGAGCACACTGCAGTTCTCCTGCCCTGCAGCTGAGGTGTTCTTCAGGGCTAAGCAGAAAATTGCTGCAGTTCCTCATACCAGTCACTTGGGAGCATAAGCACACATGAACACAGAGATGTGCTAAATCTGTTGGGTTGCAGGGGATTCCAGTGTGTATTAGCTGGATGCCTTCAGCAAGGGAAGGAAGAAGAACTTTGCATTTCTGAAAGGAGCGAACCCAACCACAGATCCACTCGACCCAGAGCCATGAAGGATTTGGGGTCTAGACACGGATTAGTGCTTAACAACTTGCCAATTTCTAACCACTCTCCAATATCTTCTCACTTTTTTTTTTCCTTTTGTTTTCATTTAACCATGTGTCAAAGCACTGAAGCAGCTTGTTGCTCTGCTATGGTTGCCAGCTGCTCAAGCATATATGGGACAGAAGCAGTTTTGGTGCTTGGATAGGAAAATATTGTTGGCTGTATCGGATACCAGCAGATGGCAATTTCCCTCTTTCTGTCATCACATAACACATTTTCAGTGAGTTGTTTCAGCCAAAAAACGAAAACCAGTCATGTGCTTTAAGTAACCTGAGTTTGTTTTGACCAAACGTGACTCTCTTTTCTTGTTCTCCTTAGCCACCCTTATATCATTTCAGTTCCCAAGGAACTGGACATGGCGTCAGACCCCACTAAGCACAGGTTATCTGGGGACAATATTGACAGCCACCTGGCAAGACCATGGTCACATGTAGGTTCCCTGCGAATTTGCACTGTTTCTCTGTGCTTGTTTCCATCTCTCTTTCAGTTTGATGAAAAAAACCTTCTTACATTATTTATTCCTTCAGTGAGCCACATTGTCTGCATGTCCTGTGCTGAGTCAGTTAATAGCAATATATAAGGTGACTGTACACAGGAGGCAGTGCTAAAGGGCCATGATGCTTGCCAAGTAGAGAACTACAATGGTAAAAAGAGAGGGGCTGTCATCCCCTCTCTGTTACGTGCACATAACAAAACCTTTGGTTGCATGACTGCAGTTTTATTCCCAGGAAACTGTGGCACACACAAAGTGGATAGTACCTAGTTTATGGGTAAACATAAATTTTTGTTGTTCTTTTATCGTTTAATGGGCTGTTTGCCAAGGGCTGTACATGAAAGGAGTTATTCTTTGTTTTGTGGGCCTTTATGCAGCACTTGACAAACACTTTCATTTGTCATGCTCCTTCGGTCAGAGAGGGACATCCTGAGGGATGAACTTTGGCAGTAATGACTCCACAGTTCATGGCCATTAAAAAACAGCTTGGCTTGTCTTCTTCAGCAGAGATAGGGAGAGAAACTAGTCCTTGAGTATTTAATTCAGGAACTGTGGCCTTGAGATGGACAGGGACAGAGGGGACCATTCTTGGCTTGCAAGTTTCCCACAGACTGTTTTTTATCACAGATTAAAAGCTTTATTTTAAAAGCAGCAGCTCCACAGACTGGTCCATCCTGGAGCAGAGTACTTTGAAAAACACACGAGATGTGATAGAGACAAATCAGTAATCTAGTACATAGAAGTGAGCTAGGGAAGTGGAATACTTTTAAATTTCTGTGGTGATTTCAGTGTTAGCACAGATAAGCTTTGGCATTTCACTTTGAAAGCTTTTTATTTATTTTTTTTTTATGTACAGGTTGGTCCTTGCCTTTTATTTATTTCCCAATTCTAAGAGGTCTATTATATCGTGTCTTAGGTTTTTAAAATATGAATGAGAAAATGCGAGGCTGTTTCTCTTCCCCCTCACCACTGCCGAGGGATAAAACAAGGTCCTACACACACACATGACTCATTCAAATCCATGTGCCACAGCACTGGGCCTTAAACACAATGTCTTTGGTCTAAGTTAGTAAGTGAAGCCAAGGAAATGCCTCTCTGGGTAGGGCCATGACAGCTTTCCGAGCGGGTTGCCTTGCATTGGGTCAGCAACGGGGCAGGACACCCAGCAGTGAGGCAGCAGCACAGCTGGGTACCTGTGAATCTTGCTGCCCGTGCTGGGCACTGAAGTGAGTGAAATCCTGCAGGCTAGGAGCTATGAGATCTGAGAGTGGCCCAACTGATAAGTCTCTCAAAAATGTCATTACATGTTATTTTCCCTCATTTCCTTCATTCAAGTCATTTTCTTTTCTCTCTCATTTAATGTTGACTGGAATAAAGAAAATCGTTCTGTAAACATTTTGTCATGTCAGACTTCAGCTTTTGCCTTAAATCTTAGTTCTAGTAATTTTTTTTTCAAGATTGATATGATTTGAAACCAGTATTTTCTTCCTGTAAAACTGATTTTTTTTCTTCAAAAAAAGTTTCATCATTTTTCTTCTCTTTTATCCCTCTCTATGCACAGCTCTTTTCCAGTCACCCTGACAACAGCAAGGCTAAATACTGAGTATCAAAAGGCAGCCTTTTTCATATTGCACTGTGAAAAGTCCTCTCATGTAGCCAGAATGATTACATGATTATCGCCTGATGACCATATTGTTCTGTGTCTAAAAAAAAAAAAATACAAGTATTCTTCTATGGGCTTTTCCCTTTAAGACTCCACTCAGCACACAGTTGTCATTGATGATGTTGTGTTAGCATTGAAGGGATCTAACTTGCCAAGATTTATATTTTGAAATGATTGGATTTTTCTGAGGTTTTAGCTAGATTAATATTTTTTCACTTTCTGGCCTGTGGTTCTTAATTATCCATTTCTTTCCCCATTTCCATATGCTATGGATACATGTGGCAATTTAAGGCAAGAAAACTTTTGTTGACAATACATGCTGTATTTCCCATAAGTAATAAATGCCAGTCCAGACCTAGAAGAACTGGACCCATCTGTTTGAAGTATATTCAGGTCATTTTTTTTTTAATCTATGACAGAACATCCACCCAAATATGAGTAAAAGAGAAATTAGGCAGTTGGATTTCTATAAATAAAACCATCTACAGTAATGGTAAATATTCAATATCACTATATTGCTATTTAGGTCTGTATATGCTTAAAATAACAAGGCTCTCAAAACTCTAAACATCATACAACACCAGCAACATACACAAGATTTTGGGAAGTTTCATTGCTGCATGTAAGGAGACAAGTAATACGAGAAAAAGTGAGAAATAATTTCCTATTTAATTTCATTTGTTTCCTTAACTCAGTAGTTTATGTGATGAAAAACAGATGCTATCAATGTATAGGAATGCAGCCAAACATCCATTTAATTGCCAAAGAAGAGAAGGTTGCCTGTTTCTAGGGGAACATTATAAATGTTTGCATGAGATCAAATAATGGGTTCTGAACATCTGTTTTACATTGTAAGTACATGTCTACAAACACGCACCCTCCTCTATTGCTTTTCACAGCCTTTCTAAGAGGTATCTGAGTATTCACCACTACAATAAGGGCATTTCTAGAGAAAGGCCACTTCTTGAGAAAACTTGGATTGCCAGAGACTAGGGGGATGCCCACCCTAGTCTCTGAAGCATCATCCTGAATCTCCTGGGTAGCAGAGGTGCCAGCCTGTGAGTCATTTTAGATGGTGGGCACAATGTGCTCTGCCCTGCTGGGGTGCACCCTGTCATGCCAGACAGCACAAAACAAAGGTTTCAGAGCACCTCAGATCCTGGGACACTGGGTCAAAAAGAATGACACCTTCTTTGCCCCCAATGGCACAGCCAATCCCCTGACTCTGTCCTGTCACCAGGACACCCTGTGACACAGGCAGGACGGTGGCAATTAAGAACAAGCAGGCCCTGTGAAGCTGTGGAGACCATCATCTCCTGGAGCTTCCTGAGGCCACCTCTCCACTGCAGCAGCACTCTGTATTCAGGGCCACAGCCTTTTTAATGACAGCTGTGTGGGGAGGGACAGACGTGTCCCTGGTCCCTCTCTGACTAACCCCAGGCGGCTGACGTAGGTTTGGCAATTGAGGAGCGGCGGCTGACTCACCGTGGTGCCGGGAGCATTGGGGGAAACATGCCAGGGACAGCTCAGGGTGATGGATATTGGGCCCAGCAGCTTCCCCCTGTGCCTCCGACAGTAAACCTCAGCAGCACGTCCCAGCCAGCCAGAGTGGTTTTATTACTGGTACTTATATTTTTAGAGTTTGTTCCATGACAAAGCACCAAGTCCTAACCCCCACAAACAATGCATGATTAATATCCCAGGCAGGGCAGACTGCTATAAAATTACTGAATTTTCGGTTTGAGATCCCAAATTAGTGAGTGAAGTACCTGCCACCGAGATCCCTGGTATTCCCATCTGGACAGAGGCAGGATAACATAATCACAGAATATTTATTCTGAGTTGGAAGAGAACCACAAGGATCATCAAACCCAGTCCTGGAGTGAATGGCCCATATGGGGATCAAACCCACAGCACCAGCACTATTAGCACCGTGCTCTAACCAACTGAGCTAAGCAACAAACTCCTGAGAGAGAAAATAAAAGTTGAGGAACTTTGATAAGAATTAATCAACTAAGCAGAAAAACAACTGGAAAGGTGGTTTTTATGGTGTAACACACTTGCACACCAACTTTGTCTGCTATTCTCTTAGGGTCCCAGTGGAATTGCTGGTACAGCTACACACAAAATTAGGCAAGACCAGAGTTTTGTACACATGCTAGGACAGAGATCTGATCAAGTACTAACTTTCTTGTTTATTTAAAACACAATCCATTTCTTTAGCCCTCCCCTCAGTATTTCAGACTCTTAAACAAAACAGATTGCTGCTGTTTTCTTTGTAAAACTCAGGCAGTTTCCTCGGTGATTCTTGCTCACTTTGACAGGAGTGTACACACTGCAGCACAACGTTAGTACAGGCCTTTCCTGCTGTGTTAGGGCAGGGGGTTCTGTGTGTTTCCCTGGGGATATGGAACACAAATGTCTTATAGGGGACCAATACAGACTTTTTTATATCATTATAATATAATCATATTATGATGATTTTCACAGCTCACCAAAAGAACAAGAAGTGTGGCTTCTCAGGGACCTAGAGCTCTTCATGTTCCCTCAAAAAACTTTAGTTGAAGCTTTACCTAGGAAAATGAGATTGAAGGTGAACAGAGTAAGATGACTTTCTGATTCCACAAAGAAAATCTTACATGTATTATGCATTCCCCAAGCACCAAATGTGAAGCTTTGACAGTTTTCTGTTATAATTTTAGTTCAGTTCTTCTGCTTTATCTTGTAATGGTGAGGGTATCTTTATAAGGGTATGTTTATTTAAATAATCACTGAAACATGTACCAAGCAAACAAATAAATGTCTATATTCACATTCTGTTGTAGCAATTCTCTTTTTTTCTATGAAAGTTGTAAACAAAAGCTGACACAGCATTAATAAGCTACTGTCAGTGTAATTAATATGAAGAAGAGACGTTTCCCAGAGGAATGCCTAATCCTTTTCATTTCTATTTATCACAGCAGCTTACTAGTAAACAAATCTGTGTTTATTTTACTTCATGTAACCTATGCACTGTTATTTCCAAAACAAGGCTCACTCTAGCAAAGTCTTGCTACCATAGCTACCAGGCTACCTGTACTTATAGCAAGAGCTGTGTCCTCTTCTTGTTTGCTTCTGCAGGGGGGAATTAATCTGTGTGAGCACAAAGGAGCAAAGCCCCTGTGTCTTACATGACTGAAAGAGTAAACATTTGTTTAATGCGGCAGATCACTTAAAGAAATGAGGATAATATCAAGATGCTTTATGGTATTATTAGTAATAGCATATAAGTTTGAAACATCTAACCACAGTAGTAAGTGTGATTATGCCTGGACGTTGCTGTCCTGGTGTATGCCATGGCTTTTTGTGCAGTTAAATAACAACTGTGTGGTTGGGAAACAGGGTTTTTTTACAACCTGAGGACTTTCATGCTGTTGCAAGAATTCTGGAGTCAGTAACAGATGTCAGTCAAACCCAGCTTTTGCCTCAGTAGAGATAAGGAAGCTTAAGCAGCAAGGCTGGGAGGAGCCCTTCAGGCACCCGTGGGTGCAAGGGTGGGTAATCAGTGCTCATGTGACTTGATACTCAGCTGCAGCCTCTGCTAGCAACCTCTGAATCAGATCTGCTTGCATTTCCCTCAATTCAAGGGGCTAAGGATGAGAAAATTTAATGGGAAATGAAGGGTGCTTATCTGGTCATGGAATAATGGTGTTACTTATAAACACTGAAGCAGACACAGAAAGTTTAACAGCAATATATTACAGAAAAATTTAAATGCAGACTGCTTAGACAGTTTTTTTTTTTAATATAGAAAGTCGCTTTTATCAAAAAAATTGATCTGTCTGCCAGTCATTCTAGATATTTTCAAAATGCAATTGTAAATATATTAGATTGAGTGTCTGGTATTTCCGAAAAGCAATACAGGGCACAGAGCCAGTGAATTATTGCAGGGTTTTTATGAGGATGCACTGCCTGTAACTAATGGATGGTCAAAGCTTTTGAAGTGCTGCTCTACTCAGAGGAGAATCACTCAGCCTGACTGGGGAGGCAACAGTTTCATCTCAAGTAATTTCATACCACAAAATCATCATGGTTATCTGCTCAAACAGTGATGTTCTTCATTCAGGTCTTTCATTTAGACTCTGCTATGTTGACAGTACTGATGTTAAAATTATACACATTAATTAGTAGTGCTCCATTATGTCCCACTCCAAAAGGCTGAAAGTAACCGTGATGTAATGGTTACTCACAGACTTGATTCTGCATCTGCTGAAACCTTCAGGAATCAGTAAGTGTCCTGGTAGCAGACAGAGGAAGCCAGTGCCTGTGGCACCATGAGCAAGCACTGTCTATCTTCTTATCACTGCACACTGCAACCTCAACTCACCCCATGGCTATCAATCTACCAGGAAAACAGTCAGAAGCCAGAATACTACAAAGCAGCTTGTGTTAGGTGACTAATTTTTTGTCTTACCAACCTGTCACACACTGTCCATGTTTATTTCTAATACTTATTCCATCCACTGTCACAAACATGATTCATTAAGGTTAACGACCCTTCTGTCTTCATGCATCAGTCATTCTAAGCTGCATTAGTTCAACTCCAGTGTATTTAAGGACTTATCATTAATTAAATACAGCTTGTACTGAGATTTGTAAATGTAAAGTACTATCTATCTAGAGACTATTAATAATTGTCAGATCCTTCTTTAAATTATACAAGTAGATTCATTTTTTGCCCCATCCTCTATCCTTGATGGGAGTACAATTTCTCCATCAAATTTTATCTATAGAGAGATGGATGTGGGTCCTCCAGAGCAATTTGTTTCAGACACCTGTGTTCAGTTCAAGCTCTGTGTTGCACCATGTAATCCACTTCTCTGCCTCATGCCCCGTCTGTGTGTATGCTCAGCAATAGTGTGCATCATCTCAGGAGCTAAGGTTTTGTCCTCAGCTTCCTGGAAATACAAAGTACCCTTTATCAGGGACTCAGTGTTTTCTGTGCTGTAATTGTGGCTCCAGATGTGATTTTGCCACCTCTTGCAGGGCAAAATCACATCTGAAGGGGCAGTGTGGGGCAATTCTTCTGCCTCTTCAGCAGCTCATTTGCAAATATTCAATCAGTCCAAACGTCTCATCTTGCTTGGACTGAATTTTGCATACACTTGCCTGCTAGTGAAAAAGAGCAAAGATAATTGTGCCACAGAACTCCCTCAGGGAAGAAGTAGTGGTGGAGAAGAGACCAAACCAAAAGCTTATTTCTAGATCATTTCCATACTTGAGCCACAAGGTCTGCTCTTGAGGATTTACTGAGATGAGACACACACACTTTTGGCTTTAATGATGTTTGTGGAACAGCACAGCACTGTATTGCAAAGCCTTTATGATTCCTATCCAGGCCTTATTTCTGGCAATATTACTGCAAGGTTGAAGGAGGCAGTGTTGGGCAAGTCAGAGCTGCAGAATTTCACAAGGGACTCCGACAGAAGCTAGGATTTTATATTTTCTTGTCAAAAAATGCAACACTTAGAAAAATTTCAGGTCTTCAAAAAGAATGCTTCATTCAGGGAACACAATCTTGCTGTGGGCTGGCAGGACGCACCCCATTTCTACTCCTTTTCCTGCTCATATTGCCCGCTGGAGTAGGGAGCACTTCCAGCAGACTTACTCCAGGGAAGACACTTCCACATAAAAGGATTTGATGGGAGATAAGTTTGCAAAGGACTAACCAGCACTAAAAACTATACAAAAATAAGATGTTCTCATATTTGTTTTTTCTGTTCCAAATCTTATTCCATCACACGTTGATGATTGATTTGTTTGACAGTTGATGACCAGATAAGAGTGGTAAAGTTTCCTCCTCACTTGAGAAGAGTTTACTGGAACTTTGTTTCTATGTTCAGTACCAAAATCTCCCAAGTGCTGATCTCTGTCAGCCATGAAAGGTTGACTCAGCTTATGTCTACCAATCTGCAGGAGCATGGTAGACATCATCTCATCATCAACTACTGTTGAAATAAACCCCCAAGATTGGATATCAGATAAAAATGTAATGAGTGATAAATTGATTCAATTTACAGGATGTATAAAACCAGTTTGATTATAGGATTATTAAATATTAACCTGTGGCATTTGACACTCTTGCACATTTTAGGTATATGTGCCTGTTTCAATGAGAAATAGGCAGATTCACCTAAGTCGGAAAAATTTGCCGCCTTCTGCTGTATATGGCATAAAATGTAAAATATTTGCTTCTATTTCCTGCATTGCAGGAACCTGAAGTAGAACTTTTGATTTGTTGTTCAACTCTAGAGTAAGTATTTTATGTTTATAGACATCTTAGTCTTACTTAATTCAATAAAAAGCATAGACATTGAAATTTAAGCATTCTGCAAGTGTTAAAATGAATGTAAATAGTCATTTTGAGTAGCTCATTTCAAATCCAATCTTAATGAGCCAAAGACTGTTAACAGACCTTATACTGATTTTTGGTTATTTGAATTTTATTCTCACACTGCTGAAATAATTCTCACACTGCTGAAATAGTACACATATTCAGTAGAATAAATAAACTTTTAATGAAATCTAAGTCCTCCATAGATCTTGTGAAACAATATTCAAGCACATTTAGCTTTATATTGCCACAGCTAAAACTTATACGTGAATGGAAGCAGGTGATGAGGCAACAGAGAAATACAATTGCTGCCACTGAGAAAGTGCTTAAGCTACAAATATTGTAAGTGAAATAGTTTTGACAGATAGGAAAAATGAAATGTGGCTCTACCATCAGGAAAAATAAAATACACAGTAAACAATATTTTGAGAATACTAAAATCTAATAAGCAAGTTTTAATATGTTCTATTTGCACATTTTTCATCCTTTTTTTTATTACAGATGTGGTTATGACTTTGCTTCCAGGCTATTCTTCTTCAAAATCCAGACTAACCACTTCATAGTATTTTATAATAAATATGTCTGGGAAAAGTCTTCTGTGAACAAGTCCATTTAAAAATATTCTTCAGCGAGTATATTTGTTTTGGTGGTTGTTACTCATCACTTCTCAAAACCCTGAGGGATTCATTAACACTTTTTTAGCTAGTACCTTTTCTCTTTCAGCAATTCATTTCTTTGTGACATAGGTACATGTGTTTGTGGGATTGTGCAGAGGATAAATTCTATGCACCAAAATAATTTAAAAAGAAAAAAAAAAGTTAATGAATCGAAACGTTCAACAGAAATGAAAAATGAATCCCACCGTTCTTAAAAATGTGCAATGAAAACTAAATAAAATTGCATGTAGAGATATATTTTCTCTCTTTTTTTGCTTTACCCCCACCATTTTATAACACATCTTCTTTCTTCAGACCTATTCACAGAAATCTTTTTCAAGTCTCATTATTTGCTTTTTATCCACGTATTTGCTCAGTGAATCCCATCCACACTTCATCTAATCTCCATGCTCTACCCCACTCTTATCTTGGTTCAGGGACATCAGTCCTCATCTCCTGTCTACCTCCTGTTGCTCCAGTTCAACAGTAAATATCTCTCTCATATCTGTCATTGTTTCTGTCCTAGGATTTCATCCCTCCAGATTGTTTCTCATTACATCATTCTGCTTGTCAAAACATTACCCAGTGGCTCCTGAAGCTCCTGCCCCATCTGTTTCAGCTTCTCCTCCCCTCTGTGACCAGGTACCTCCACAGTTGTTGTGTCTTGACTTCTTCTGCAAGTCTATCACTTGTCCCATCTTCACCTAAATCACAATTTTTTTCCTGCCAGAATTGTCCAGGATGCATGGAGAGCTTAGAGCTTGCCTGGAGCGGACATGTGGGACATAATGGAAAGCAAGATTTTACAATTGGTCTTGTGGAACAGCCTTTGTAACAGGAAATGGGGCAGAATATGTATATTTATAAATTAATTTCTATAAATATTTTGCCATAATGTTTTGATTACCTCCATTTTCTTGCTGCTTGGAATAACATCACACTGTTTGTGTGCTCACTGGTTAAAAAAGAGGTCAATGTTTTTGAAGGGATTTGAAATGCAGGTTGAGCACATAGGTATGTACACACAAATATGTGCATGTGCTTAGGTTAATCCTGATTTATTATCTTAAAGAAGAATTCAGTGGTTTAGATGTAAGTTTTTATGATTCATTCACAGGCTCTTTTATTTATTCATGTAGTTTTACTCTACACCCTTAAGCTATCACAGATATTTTATGCGACAGTACTTAATTGTGTTCATCCACCAGAAATGCTGATTGAAAATTAAAATGTTCCTGCTCATTTCTTTCCGGGGATATGCACATTGAAGATTAACAGATCCATTTTTATTACGTACATGAAAGAAACAGGACTTGCTAAGATGGTGAAATCATTAAATCAATAGTTTCATAACTAGAAAGTCTACCTGAAGCAGTTAGTTTGAACTTTAATGGCTGTTCTACTTTGGCCATGATCAGCTCACCTGCAGTCCTACTTGAGCTTTATCTTCATTATTGGTTTAATGAACTGAAAAAAAAGAGGACCAAGCTAAGTGCATGTAAACCTTCCATGAAAGTATGCTGAAACTCATTATAAGTAAGGTAAATTCATTAAGCAGGGGATAAAGTGCCTTTCACAGCAGATATGGTCCATTCCTGTATGTTCCTGGGAAAGGAAGAACGGAGGAGAAATGAGGGATCCCACAACATAGCTCATTGGAAGAGTAGATGAAGGATGTTTTCATCTCAGCATATCTCACTGCAATATGTTGGTGCCTATTGAGTGAACTGAACAGATGGCCAGGCTGTCCTTGGTCCTCTTTCTCCTGTCCTCAAGGCTGGCCTCAAGGAGCAGTGGGAGCAGTCTCTTTCTCATTGACTATTCTCTCCTGCTCTCTGGAGAGGTGATGTTTTCACTCCCTTTCCTTACAGAAGTGGACCAAGGGGTTTGAGGGGCAGAGCCAGTGCTGAAGCCCCTCAAGAGGAAAAGTCCCTTCAGGGTGTGAGTGCCCTACTCTTGCCCTGGGTTACTTGATAGCAAGCATTTCCCCACTGCTGTCATCCTCCCTGAGGTAAAGAAGGAAAGAGAAAAATTAGACTGGGGCTGAGGTCCATCGACCTCCCTGTCTTTTCCTGGCTGAGGGAAATCACATCCCATTTTCAGTCTCAAAGAGAAATATTCATCCACTTTTCTTTCTCTGCTGAAGCTCAGTGGGACGAGCTATGACTGGGAGGGAAGACTAGAGAGGTGCTACCTATAAGGCAAATATATCACTGAAATATGATCTAAATTCATGACTTACTGAATATCTGGGGTCCTCCTGAGCACCTCGATGTGGCATTTCCACTTTGGGCTTTAACCCACCCCGATCCTCATGGTCTTATAACGTCAGGTTGGGGGAAAGAAGAGAAATATTTGTCATGGTTACACATTTAACCCCTTTGATCTTGAAAGACAACAACAGATTTTTTGCTTTAGAACTAGGCCTCTCCTAGTTGGGAAATGAATGTTGGGTACTTTCAGCTGCTAATGAATTAATTTCTGCCTGAAATAAAATGAAAAGGAGGTAATGACCAGTTTTTCTGGGCAGATGCCAGTCTGAAGGCTGGGTTAACTATGTTGGGTATGCAATAAATGCCTGTGAAACACTTACCCTGGAAAAAAATTTGCTCCCAGACATCGCGTGTTTCCAAGTGTTTCAGTGTTTGAGTACCTCACATCCTGTGACACAGTCATGTACTGTCTTCTTGTGCCAAATCAGAAATATTGGTAGATAAATAGAAAGGATCATGTTGATTTTTGGATTTCTTTAGAGCAGTTGCACAACATTAGTCGTTACAGTCTTACATTAAGAGATTTTTTTTTTGAAGAAATATACTCCTTGTGCATGAGATTAGGTTAATATGTATGAAATGTCTTTTTTTTATGTTCTCCTGCTGGCCACAAGCAAAGAAAATTGGGAAGTCCCCTTCTGTCTTATAGAGAACAATGTGGAAAACTGAGTATGTTTCTAGATTTTATGGTTTGCCCTCAGCTCCAGCACTGGGACTAGGAGAGCTGCACCATGTAGAAATGAAGGCAGGTAAAATATCCCAAGATGGAAGTGGGTTTGATGGTTTCCTTTGGAATTGCACCCAACTACACAGAGTGAGTATGACACCTATTTGCAATGTTAAATGGTTTAGAATTCAGTGCATCACTCTTCTCTCTAAACACGTACATCCTAGCCATGAAAAAGTGATGTTAGTCATAAGTTCAAGCCTCGTGCCCAACATTCTCCAACTGGCAAGTCTTTAATTACATTAACATTCACATTTGCTTTCTCCCATGTTCCTAAAATGGAGATTAATTTTCATCATGTCAAAGTTCTGAATGTCACAGGATTTCTGTAGTCATCATTCACAATACTTGCCAGGAAGTAATAGTGAAAGCAATGCCAGCTGTTGGTAAGGAAGGCTGGAGGTTGATGAGGACTAATTACACAATCATTTGAGAAGAAATATGTAGTGCCAACCCACTCCTTGATATGTATAACTTCGTTAATGCTTTGCTTAAATTTTGAAGTAGCAATGTGATTTCTACAAGTTGTAATGCATGCTTTGTTCCTAGTTAGTGTCTGTAGGCAGTAGAATTGTTGGGGACATAGTAGTAGGTAGAGAAGGTAAGTTGCTATAAATTGAAAAAATAATTGAAAGTTCTGAGTTATGAGTAAGAATCGTGCTCTGTGCTATAATTTGGGTGGAGGGGCATTCATGATTTATGTTAGCAATAAAGAAAAGAACTTATAATAATGTAGCTGCTTTATTAATGTAGTTATTAAATTATTCTTTATTACGCATATGAAGAGAGACAAATTATCTCATAAACATCCTTTCCTAAAGACTGTGCACTAAATGAATGGTAAGCAAGGCTGTGGTTGCAGCAGCAGGTAGGAATAGGAAAAATATTCTTTTTCAGAGCAAGAAAATTAATGCCTTGGATTAAGAACCAGCATCAGAGATTCTGCATTGCTGTTATGGCTTTCAACCTTTTTATTCAACTGCAGCTGCTTTCCTGTTTCTCCTTGTGTCTGATAGATGATGTTACAGCAAACCTTAGCAAGCTCCTGAAGCTGAAGTGACAGCGGAAAAGCAGGACAGGTAACAGACAGCTTAACAACTTCTACAACAGCTCCACATGTTGGTGCACAAAAAGCATCTGAGCTGCTGATTTCAGACCTCTCTCCTAGTGAAATCCTTCTGGAATATGGGTAATGGGGGTTTTTTGGGGTTTTTGGGGGGTTTGTTGTTGTTTGGTTCGTTGGTTTTGGGATTGGTATTTGTTTGTTTGCTTGGGGCTTTTTGTGCTTGTTGTTGTTTTTGTTTTTGAGGGCTGTTGTGATGTCTTAAACACCCAGTCCTTCCATGAGGAGAGGGCTAAAGAAGCAATGTTCTGCTAAGGCTTGGGTGTGCTTTCAGTTGTTCCAAAACAAATCTTAGGCAGATAGGGACTGTCCCTGTGGTTGTATGAAAGCTCAGGTAGCCCAGGCAGCCTTCACTCCACGGAATTACTCCATCCCATGAAACTGCTCTGCATTGGCCTTTGTCCTGAGCTGACAGAAAAGCAGTTCAGCTACTGAATTACCTTGCCCAGATGTGCTCCAGATGAAGAGAAGGGTGCTGCAGGCCATCCTCATGGGGCTGCTTGCACACATTAACTCAGTCCCTTGTGGTCCTGTGCTTGTTCTGAGTGACCCTTTTGCCAGGGCTAAACTCCCTCCCGCAAGTGCCTCACCCTGGGGGTGAATGCTGGACAAAGATGCAACACAAGGAAGCCAGAAAGCAGCACAGTGAGGAATTGGAAAGACATGGCTCTGGTCTGAAGTTGTGCAGTAGAAGGGCAGAAATTGAATGTGCTTGTGGATCAGCACTTGGGAAGGAGATGGTTTAATAATTTCCTTCAAATACAATAATTTAACATCATGTTTCCTAAGTGTAGCTGGAACTTCACCTATTGTTCTTTCCCACACCAAAAATTTCAAAGGAAAAACCACAAGATAGCTGATTTTGAGACATCAAGCTTAACCAGCTCCCATTTATTGAGAGTTGAATTCAGTGCTAACATGCTGCTGTTGCACTTCTGTTGCTCTGCCATGACATCTTCTGCCTTTGCAGCAGGCTCCCTCTAGACAGTGCAGGAGTGCTCACTGCAGAAAGGAGATTTGTGCTACTCCTGCAGTGCCTCACCTACTTTGTGCTATTAGCAGTTTGATAGCTTTCAGTATGATTCTTTGCATTTTTGACCAGACAGCCAGGACTGTCCTTTCAGCCTGGCAGCCTGGCTATTTCTCTGCACCAAGCAAGCCCCAGTCAGAAGGAATCCTTCCCTCTCCCTCATGTTTTCCTGCCCTTTTATTTGCATTACTACAAGTCAGGCAGAGGGACCTGAAAGCACAAGTGGGGAGAGGGAATAGGACATCATTTTCAGCAGCAATGCAGTCCTAGATCAGGCTGAACTGACATAGAAATAGCACTCTCTGGAGCTATACAAAGTTACTCAGAAACACTTAACAAAAGTGGTCCGTTGAGGTCTGACTTTTTTTCCAGGGGAGGTCACATCCTAACAACATGAAATTCAGTTTTTTATCTTTCCATTAGTGGTAACAAGCTGGTTTATGACTGATTTAGCAACTATCTTTAATCAAGTATGTTCTGCTCATGCCTAACCAAAGTAGACAGTATTTGATTGCCCCCACAGCACTGCAGATCCTGTTATTCTCAGGCGCTGCTGAGCATGTTAATATGAATAGAGTTCATCCCAGCCCCGTCTGAAATTCAACAATTCCCATGCTCAGAGGGATTGCTAGGCTTGCCCTGATCAGAGCTGGCTATCAAAGGCCACTGCTGGACTAGATTACTCTATGCTGGAAAAAATCTCAGCTGCTGGCTGAGGATCATTTTGTGCTGCTTGCAAGGAGGAGGGGATTTTTATAGGGCACAATTAAATTTTGAGCACATGGACAAAACAGAGAGGGAGACAGTACATGAGACATCATAAAATCATGTATTTGTTAGTCAATTAAGGAGTAATTGATTACTTACAGGAAGAGCAATCAAACTGTTTTAGGAGCATTTGTTTTCAAATTGCTTGTATCTTGCAATCAAATGGAATAATAGATCTGTGTGGGGGCATGACTGACAGACTGACTTGCATTACAACTTGCTGTAATAGCATGAATGTTCCATCTAGGCTTAGCTTACCTATGTTAAAACTGTGAAATTGGTGCTGACATTGTGGAATCTGTGGCAAGAACTACATACTGGTGGGACACGAACTCCCTGTACCTTCAGGAGATGCACTGAGCCTAAAACTGAAACAGGTTTTCATTTTCCCTCATAAAAAGGCAACAGTCTACTTGAGATAGATCTGCCCAGGATCCCTCACAATTTCTCAGAAATGCACTTATCTCATCCCTGGAGAGTGTTTTACGGAAATACATTTACTTAAAATGAATGCAAAGGATTTCCAAAATGCAGATAAATTATGAAATGCTCAGTAACACAAACTGGGAGAGGTGGTTGCAGTATCTTTTGTATATTTTCTAAGGCATTTGGGATTCAAATACATACCTGGTGAGCTCTGCAGATGTATCACAGTGAGCTGAAACCTGCAGAAATAAATTACAAGCTATTTAGATATTTCAGAAAACCTTCCTAAATGCGTAATCATTTTCTTTAGGAATCCAGTGCTTCCAGAAATCTTTCCCCCTTCTCATATCTGCAAATGCCTATACAATGCAGGACACAGCTCCAAGGGAAAGGAATTTACTGTAAACCAGCCCTTCTCATAAGTGATTTGGATGAGCAGAATGAGATTTAGAGTTTGAACCACTGCTGGTAAATAACTGAGCTCCAGACTTCAGGATAATGAAATGTTTTTGAAATCTTCCAGCCCATCCCTGTTTACAAGAACATTTTTTAAAATTATTCTTCTATTTAAAAAAAAAACAACACTACATTTTTTTTCCTTTGCAAAAGGATCAATATTACAATAATTGCATAAATGAGACCTCGATGGTGAATGCAAATACAAAGCCACTTAAAGTGGCTTTTGCTCCACTTGATTATATTGGCTTGTTAAATTCATTACCGGTTTGCAATATTTTGGCTTCATTTCTCTCTCTTCAGTTACTGTGGCATCAAAAGGTTCCCCTACCACTAAATCATTAGCATTCTCCTAAAAACTCCAATGTACAATCTCTACCCCAAAATTAATGTCTAGTGACAGAAAATAGCAAAGAGTAGTTAGTTAGCAATCCTTTTAAATGTGGCTTGGAACATTGACTGCTGAGCCAAGCCATGTGGCCCGAAGCTATAGAGATACAGGTTTCTTTGCCTCTAACAGCTGGTGAGCACTAAGCAAGGCAACCGCTGAAGGGATCTTCTTCTTCTGAAAGATTTCTTGCTTGTTATGCTGTGAAGTTGTCAGAAGGGTCTGCAGAATCATAAAATGGTTTGTGTTGAAAGGACCTCAAAGACATTTTAGTTCCAGCCCTCTGCTGATGCCTTGGGAAGGCTGACCTGGAACAGAGACTGGACAGAGCTAAGAGAATAAAGCAGATATTTATTGAAAGGCCTTTAAGGATACACCTTGGGCAGGACAAGAGCCTGGCCAGGGCTACACCCAAGGTGGACTTAAAATGGCCACAAAATGGACCTGGTCACCAGGTCTCACACTTTAGTAAGTTTTGGTTGGGGTTAATTATACAATTACAGCTTCAGATTATGAAGTCCCATCCTTCTTGTTTTCTCTCTTCAGCCTACCGTTGTTTATGCTTTTGGGCCTGAAAATTTGTAACCATTGTCCTTGGTCTTCATCTGGAAAAGAATTTGCTTTGTCTGCCTACTCTGTGAAGAGAGCTTACTAACACTTAATATGAGGCTCAGAACTGCACACCTAGGCAGCACAGAATCTGAAAACATGAAAGGTCATTGCCATAACCATGTATGCCACCCACTAGAG
This sequence comes from Phylloscopus whistleri, assembly GCA_017589585.1. Taxonomy (NCBI): domain Eukaryota; kingdom Metazoa; phylum Chordata; class Aves; order Passeriformes; family Phylloscopidae; genus Phylloscopus; species Phylloscopus whistleri. Next base: position 1,696,666 of record JADMLD010000068.1, on the reverse strand, counting down.
CAGCGTGTTCAAAGCCCCATCCCACATGGCCTTGACGCTGCCAGGGATGGGACATCCACAACTTATCTGGGCAACCTGTCTGGTGTCAGCAGTGTCAAAGGCTTTGCACAACTCCGAGTACATTGGTTTACTAACTTAACTAATTGCAATAGGGAATAAAATCCTGGATTTCTCCTGATTTTGGTCTTTTGTGATGATCCGGGGTGGCTCTGAAGTGGAAGGTGTCACTGGGCTTACTCTCCCAGTGAGTGTCAGATCTAGCAGGATCCTGCCTGCTGCTTGCAGAGAGTGTCAGAAGAGTTAATTTGATGAGGTCCTTTCTGCTCAGCCACCAGCCAAAAAGTCATTAAGGGAGATGAACAGCAGAGGCAGATGGTACTACCTGAGTTAAAGGGACAGCTTTAGCTAGTGTGCCTCTAACACTGGGACTACACCACTCCCAGCCCAAATTACAAATTGGCCTAAGCACAGCAGAAACTGAGAAAAAACAGGGTACAAGACACTTCTACATTGCATGTTCACCCTAATTTCAGGGGAGACAAGTCCACAGGCCTTTCTTGTTTGTTAGACTTTAAATTTATCATTTGTCATCAAAGGCTCCTCCTACCTATCAGGTCCTCACTAGTGTTCATACAAAGAATTATTTTAGCCTTGTCTGACAGTAAATATGAGGATGAGATGTTTTTCTGCTGCAGGGATGCCTCAGACTAACTTGTTTGTATTTACTTGTTTGAAGAAAGGAGGCACCCATCTTAGCTGACACAAGTTGGCCATTTCCAGAAGCAAGACAGAAATTTTGGAAACTTTCTCTAAAAACCTGTTAATGCTTGTGGACCAGCTTTGTCCTGTTCACGGTGTGTGAGAGGCTTTTTAATGCCTAACCTGCACAGGACTAGAGAAAAACCACTAGGTTTTTCCTAGGTGATAGGATGCTGACGTGGAGAACCACACCACCTGCATGGAACATACTAGCAATGGTGTCAGATAAGGCTTTCATCTAGAAGGTGACTTTGTGCTATTCAGCGTGACTTCACTTCTTGGCTATCTCTCCAGTTTTTGCTTTGCTCTTTGATTAATGCTAAGCCATAATGACTGGTGTCTGGCTTTTTCCTCTTACAGTCTTGCTTTTGCTGACTAAATGTCCAGGAGAAAAGTTTCCTTCTTATTTCACCTTACTGCATTATACTTAGCCAGGTGTCCTGGTTTCAGCTGGAATAGAGTTAATTTTTTTCCTAGTAGCTGCTTCAGAGCTGTGTTTTGGGTTTAGCATGAGAATAATGTTGGTAGCACACTGATGATTTAGTTGTTGCTTAGCAGTGCTTACTCCAAGTCAAGGACTCTTCAGCATTCCACGGTCTGCCAGTGAGGAAGTGCACAAGAAGCTGGGAGGGAGCATAGCTTGGACAGCTGACACAAATTTCCAAAGGGATATTCCATGCCATAGGATATCATGCCCAGTATATAAACTGGGAGGGTTACTGGGAGGGGCTGATCATTGCTGGGGGACAGGGTCTGGCATCAGTCAGCATGTGGTGAGCAACTGTATCATGCATCAATTGTGTTTCTTGGGTTTTATTCCTCTCTCTTTTTGTTACCTCTGTTTTCATGACATTATGATGATGAGGAGAAGGGAGGTGAAGTTTTTTTTCATTTATTAAACTGGGTTCTTATCTCAACTCACAGGTTTAATCTTTTATTTTCAAATTCTCTTCCCCATCCTACTGGGGGAAGAACAAGGGTGAGGAGTGAGAGAGTAGCTCTCTGGTTCTTAGTTGCCAGATGGGGCTAAACTATTTTAAGTCTGATGTAAGCTCAATACCTTTCCTAGAAGCCACAGAAGTGTCACTCAAGAGGGAACTGGTGGGTAAAGGTCTGCTGATATTGCATTCAGACAGAGCATCTCACAGTGAGATGCCTTTGTAGTCTTTGTGCAATGTGGGTAAGTTACTCCTCTGCCTGCCTAGGTAATGGCAGCTTTTATGTAATACAGCCCTCTTGAGGGAGGCAGAAGTTTGTTTCTCTTATTTTAGTGTGAATTTCCAATGTAAGTATGTTTTTTTTCATGTAAAGTTTAACTTTTTTTTTTTTTTTTTTTTTTTTTTAAGAAAAGAGATTGACACATCCTCACATCATCAAGACTATATCTGAATTTTGTGGTGCTGAGGCTTGTGGCACTGGTGTATTATCTGATTGTTGAAGATAAAAACCTGATGAAAAAGGTAGCCTGTCGTGTAGGAAGGACACGGAAATGGAGAGTAAGATTTGGAAATTTACACAATAAAGGACTTTAATTTCAAAATCTCATCTGACCTCATAGAGTGATACCATACTGCACTGCTTAAAATTAGTCTGCACAAAACAGGGGAGAAAATTTGATGCAAAATCCATTGTCAGTAAAGGGTTACTCTTAAAACTGTATTTTAAACTTGATTTCTGAGATAATTGCAAAACTAAAAGTGTCTATTTTTAATATCATTCCTCCTACCAAAGAAATCCCTAAAGAATGGGAAGTAGTACCTGTTTGTAGGTAAAATTGGTGCTTATTGCAGATATGCTACATGCAAAAAACTGCTACATAAAGCTTGCTCAAGTCTCAGAAATTGGTAGCTATTTGCAATGCAGTGGCCTCTGAAGGTCTCCAAAGAGACACACAGTATAATAGCAGAATTACCAAAGTGTCCTCAAATCTCTTGGTATGAGAGAGTGAGAAAAAAAAAAATAGATCATTCTCCACTTTGTCTGACTTATATCAGACAATAGTACGTGATTTTTATTATGAAGTGTTGATTGTGAGCCAATCAAGCTCTATTATGCTGTACTGGGCACCAGCATGTATAAGAAACTGCAGAAAAGACTCAGGATAAAGGAATGCAAACAGACATGCAAAAGCAAAAGAGAAAGAACAATGAGGTACAGAGAAACAAAATATGTACAGCAGCAATTTCTAGGAATCTGCTGGTCTTACAGAGTTTGTAAGAGAGAACATCTGGCCACCTGTGTGGCCTGAGCCAGTGCATGCCTCTAGGTCACACTGAAAGCTGTGAGGTTAAAAATCAGGCACTAGATGACCCTGGTTTTTCTATTAAGATGTAATTTTGTCAGTTAAAAGAAAACCAACCTAACCTGATTTATCTGGGCACCTGCTGTTTTCACAGCCAGTGGCACCCTGACCTGTGGATGCAGGTCAGAAGCAGTGTGGCCAGCAGGATCAGGGAAGTGATTCTTCCCCTGTACTCAAATCCTGTGATCTGTTTTGGGCCCTTCCCTGCAAGAAAGACTTTGAGGTGCTGGAGTGTGTCCAGGGAAAGGCAACAAAGATGCTAAGGGTCTGGAGCACATGTCTGATGAGAGGTGGCTGAGGGAGTTGGGGTTGTTCAGCCTGGGGAAAAGGAAGATCAGGGGGACCTTATTGCTCTATAACTACCTGCAAGAAGGTTGTGGCCAGGTGGGAGTCAGTCTCTTCTCCCATATCTCAATTGAAAGGATGAGAGGAAGTGGCCTCAAGTTGTGGTAGAGCAGGTTTAGATTAAATATTAGGGAAAAATTCTTCACAGAAGGGTTTGTCAAGCATTGGCACAGGCTGCCCAAGGAAAGAAGTTGAGTCACCACCCCTGGAGGTGTTTAAAAGGCATGTAGATGTGGCACCAAGGGACCTGGTACAGTGACATGGACTTGGCAGAACTGGGTTAATGGTTGGACTTGATGACCTTAGAGATCCCTTCCAAACTCAACAATTCCATTATTCCATTGCACTAGGATTCATGTTGGAGGTGAATGTAAGGTGGAATGATGCCCAGCCACCTCCCAGGAGCTACTGCATGCCAGCTAAGGCAGCAGAACAGTAAGCACCTCTGCTCCTCATCTGCTGCAGTTTGTTGCTAAAAATATGTGAACAAGCTGAAATCAGCAGTGGTTTGGGGTTTTGAACTGCTGGAGCTCTGGGAAAGTGCCACTGCCTCTGTCACTGGGACAGTAATGTCTAGTGGACGTACCAATAGAGCATTAAATAACAATGACCAGAAGAAAGAACCTTAATTTTCATGTGTTATACAACACAGGCACTGGCCTGAGACCCACAGAGATCATTAGGAGTGACCAGGTTGGGGGTTAGGGTATGAGAGGAACACCCCAAGGTATTGTAACTAGGTTGGAAACCAAACCCCCCAGATCAGGAGCACACGGACACACACATATGTTCTCCTTGCATGCTGTGTGGATGTGCTGGCTTTGCGATGAACTCTGCTCAGCAAGCCCATGCACGGAGAAAGCAAGCAGACACAGCACAGGTTACCTGGCTGAGTGGTAAGAGTGGTAAGTGCTATGCTCCTCCTGAAAGTGCCCTGCAGTCCTCCAGCAACTTATGTTCATTTTGCTCATTTACTCTGTATTAGGCTATTAAAGCAGAGCTGCTGCCTGTAAGCAGCTGTGCATTACCACACAGATAACCTCTGACTGCAGCTGGCATAGCAACAGAGCAGTCAGCAGGATACAGCTACAGCTGCAGCAGACTGGAGGGGCAGACAAGAGGGAACTGTGCTCAAGTCGTGGTTTTCTTCTCCATTAGGTGCTCTAGGCAGCCACAACACTCACAGCAAATCTGGCTCTGCTACTTGCCCTACATTTCTCTAAAACCACAAGCTGATTTTAAAGCCAGCGTTTGGGAAACAACTTCATGTGAGATTGTTCATGTGAGACTGTATTCATGTAGGACTAAAAGAAATAGTAATTTGTGCATTTGTGAATACCAGTGGCAGAAGAAAGGGTGTATGTATGCTCCGAACTGTTCCTTTTTTTTACAGCAACACATATTAATAATTCCCTACTTGGGAAAACAAAGGAACAAACTCTCCCAAAGAGTTTGCAAAGCATGGCAATTGTAGACAAATATTATCTTCATAGATGGTTCTTGAAAAACTCTTGGAGATATGCCTGAGAGAGGGAGTTCTTGCAGTATCTGAGGACAGGGTGGGACACCTCATAAAACATGCACTGTGCCTCCTGTGATGTGCAAAGTCTCATGGAGCTTCGGACCTTATACCAGTGGGGTGGTCACAAATATTCTCAGCGTAAGGCTGCTTATCTGTGGAGCTGTTCTACCTCTTAGTCAGCAGCACTGAAACGCTGTTTCTGCATTCAGCTCCGAAGTGAGATTAGCAATCTGGTATGTACTGTAGCAAGATTCTTTAGCACAAACTCCTCTTTTCTGTCTTCTGAATAGAAGAGCTGAGTGGAGGTAGCAATATATGGCACATTTTTCCGAGCCAGGGATTACCTTCAGCTTTGTTACTTTCACATTGAGCCCTTCTCTTGTGTGAGACATTTTCCAGCAACAAACAGCCAAGTGCTCCCTGTGCATGAAGAAGGTAGGACCATGTTCCTTCCAGCTACAAGCCCAAATGATTTTCTTTTAATGATTCTAGGCAGAGCTTAAGACAAGGACAATTTTGGAGGTAAAAATCAGCAAGCATACAATTGTTATTAGGAAGACAGGCAAATCTCTAGCTGAATTATTTTATCCTCCACAGAACATGTCAATTTCTTGCAGCACGATACCTCTGTTAGGGAAGAGGACTGAGGGCATCTCAGCTTAACCAGGCTGCCTTTGCCCTGGAAGCAACAGAATGGTGGTAGTTCATCTCCAGCTGCTGTGGTGGAAACAAAGAGTCCTTTCATAACCTGCAGAGCCTTGCACATATATTTTCTACATGTGCCTGACTCTCCATTAGAGTCAGGTCTCTTTATATTGCTGTAATTTGCTTGCAGAGAACTTAAATTTCACTTTTAAGGTAGCACTGAGCTGCCAGAGAGGCCCCAGAGATTGGTAGCAACAGGACCAAAAGCTAAATGTGACCTTTGCAGAACCTAATTTATGAGAACCTCTCTGCCTCTGAGGAGAGACTTGCATGCCTATTCTTCCCATCCTGTTGAGTGACTAGCACTAGTTACTAGCCTGACTAGGGTGCTGGAAGTCACCTGCAATCAGCCAAATTTGCATCCTGCTGCAGCAGTCGAGTCAGGCAACGTCTTAGGCACTTATCAAGGGCTACAGGGCAGAAGCTCCTTCTGCCATCTAGAACATTATCATGGGGGAAGATGGCACCTTATATCCATGTCATGTTAAAGAAAACACAGAGTAGGAGTTTCTCACCGGTAGGGTTTGGTTTGGTATGTTTGTTTATTTTAGCAGCTTCTGCATAAAATCCAGTGGCAGTCTTGAGAGTACTCATGAATCAAAGGCGCCTTCTCAGCTGAATGCCCCATTGACACTAGAGGCATTTGCATCCTCCCTGTTCTGATTAAACTATTTTCCAGCAAGGTGGCACAGCTTCCACAGGGAGATGCAGCCTGCTGATTTCTTGTTGGAAGCTGAATTCCCAAGAGCAGTTGTCTCACTGCTAAGAAAACGCTGCACCTTGGAAGGGTCCAGGGACATGGAAACTGAGAGTGCAACAGCTGCCATCACTGTTTCAAATGTCAACAGCTGCATCTTGTTCTGTGCCCTGTCCCATCAGTCCAGCAGGCTCAGGCCATGGACAGAAGCATCTCATCCCCTGAATTGTCCTAAGTTTTAGCAGAAACAAAGTGCTCGATCACTTAGCCCAGCTGGGAGAGGAGCACCTTATCACATGGGACAGTGCCCTGTGCATGTGCAGGTTTTCAGTCAGACACAGTGCCCTAGGCACCTTCAAGGCAGTGACAGTCAAGCTGTGAGAGGTATCCTTTTGGCTGTTGCTGGAATTTTGCTGAAGCCTAAGTCCATTTTCATTTGTTGGATAAAATGCAAACCCAGTCCCCTTGAATGAATGGCAAACCCAGTCCCTGCTCCATTTCAGATAAGCATGTATCAAAGCACTGTCTTGCAAGTAGTCAGAATTTTATTTGAAATGTCTTCACAAAATATGAGTGAGTGGCAAACTGCATGGCTATGTACCAAAGCAGTGGAAGTGCCCTGTAGGTATGGCTTAAAAAGAGTTACACCACCCCATCCCCCACCACCAAGTAATTGCTGAATGCACATGATCAGGTATTCTTCATTTTCTGCAAGATTTCTGTTGCATGATTTCCCCGGTTTAATTTTATCTTTGCTGTTGAAACCTATTAAAAGAAAATGATGGAGAAAGCAGCTAGAACTTATAGGTATAATGTTCAGTGGGTTTCATAATCACAAGAAAATAAAGTCAGATGGATCATGTAATTGAAAAATAAAGAAAATCTGAGCACCATCTCAAGCAGTGTTTGCTTAATGAATATAAGACAGTGTTGATAACAATATTTCTTGTCGGTGGTACTTTATCACGTGATGGGGACTGCATTATGCAGCTCTAATTCTGGTTTGTGTTTTTTAATATACTTTTAATGAAGAAAAGTAGATCTCACAGCTCTTAATGAGCGTACTTTTCGCTCGTAGGTAGAAGGAAGGGGAAGGAAATAGCTTTGGGAAAAAGAAAAAAATAAACATCTTTTATTAGAATAGGAAGAGGATAAGGGGGTCTTTCATGGAATGGCACATTTGGACCTTCCACCAGGCACACAGATCTCTGTGTAGCCAGCCCAGTTTCACAAGAAAAGTGCTTCCAGTCTTGAAATCCAGTTTCAAATACTTATTAGTGAGAACACATTCAGGGATTGTTTCTTTTCAAAAGGTACTCTTACAGATATTTTCACAATTGTATCATCTTTTGGTAACATTCCTGCAGTCCTAGGGCTCTCATGTGAATGCAGATGCCTGAGGATATTTACATACATGAGCTATGCATGTAAGCATAAGCTTCTAATTTATGCCTTTGGGCTGATATAAGTGAGAAACTGAAGGAAAAATCTTTGCTTGAATTTCTTAATAAGGTTCAGAGGGATTTAGTTATAAATGGTATTGTGAATGCAAAACAAAAAAACCAAAGGTTGTTCTTTTTGAGGAGCTTCTTTGTCATTGGTATGAACTTTACCACAGGGGGTAAAGATCCGCAGAAGTGGAAAATTCATAGTACATTGCCCTCTCTGCTGGAACTATTGTTTTTCATTATATAAATAACTGAAATGAACTGTTGAAAGATTGGGTGAGTAGAGAAGGATATTTTTTTCTTTTAATGTAATCCTTTTTCCTCTAGCGCCTGTTACACATCAAAACTATGTAGGTTAAAATCCTTTCTGAATCTTTTCCCAGAAACATCAATGAGAATTTGCTTTTAAGTGCCTTGGCCACCCCAGCTGTGGAATAAAGCAGAAGTTTGCTGCGATTCATATGCTCTAACATCTTATGCTAATTAATCCCAACCCCAAACAAAGCTGAGGGGAGAGAGAGGGGGAGAAGCAATGAGATAATAAAACTAATGCTTATGCAATTAGGAAAGAATATTCCTCGGTGGTGAACAGGGTGAGCATACAGCTCCTTTTTATCTCCTCTCTATGTCCCTTTTTGCTTCTCTGTTTTATCTATCTTCTCACTTCTTCCAGCAATCCTGGATGCAAGAGCAAAGCACAAGGTAGACCCTATGTTCCTATAGGAATACTTCATTATGCCATGGTACGGGAGGATACACGCCTATCTCAGCCAGGAAACTCCTAGCCAGAAAGTTGTTTTGATATAAACAAACGTGTGAATGATCAAACCCAACCATATCTGTGAGTCTTCCCTGGGAAGGAAAAATGAAATGCCTGTATTTACTGGTTTTTCACTTTTACAGACCCAAGTGATTCTGAAGGTGAAATCACAAAAGTTCCTGCTGGAGTAGACAGCACAAGCCTCGGAGATCAAACTAATGTTCCCATACCTCAGGGAGACTCCTCAACACCCTGTCTTCATGGTAATCCCATCCTGATCTCCTTCCTTCCTCCACCCTTTATGTAGGGATTTAAGGGTGTTTAGGTAGCTTATGAACACTCAGGCAATAAAATATAACTGTAAAAGCTTTCTACACTGAGATTGCTATGGTTTTTTTCTTATTGCAAACCCATCCAAGGCACCATATCTTGTGTAATATATCTCACCTGGTTAAAAAACATGGTGACATCCTGTGTGAATGAAGGGCCACTTGTGTCAAGGATGTAGGAAACCTGGATACCAGAATTTTAAATAAATCAGGGTAGAAGTGTGTAGCAATTTGAATTCTGAGCATTTCCTTTTGAATCAGACAATCCAAGAAAGAAATCTAGTCAGCCTTTCTTGACACGGTGTAGCCAGGATGCACTCTAACTGGAAAGTCCCACCCTAAAAACCCCGATGCAGACCCAGCGTCCCTGGCCTGTGAGTGTGGTGCGTGGAGCACAGGGTCCTGACCACAGCTGCTGGCACTGCAGCATACCACTGAAAAACCAGTTGGAGCAGGGGGAATAACCATAACCATGAACCATGCATACCTGTAATAGATTCCAGCACCTTTATAAACTTCCTACAAATCATTATCACCAAGACAAGGCCAATAGCTACTCTAATCCGTGTCCCTCTGCTGTAAAAACTACATATTAGGGACAATACTGGAGCTATTTCTGGATATGAAAATAAACCTAGGGACCACAAAGGTATTAAGACCTCAAAGAAGCCCAGGGACCCAAAACACATCAAGGCCCCCACCCCGAGAGACACGAATTCAAACAGCATAGCTACTGACTGCTTTAATACCAATACAGAAGACATGCAACCAGAAATACAATCAGTACAGGGTTTTTTCCACTCTCTCTCTGCCCTCACGCTTGGGCACCAGGGAAGTTGTGATGGTTTAAGGCAAATTTGGGAGAACTCCTAGGGAGACCCTCCCTCCCCTCCCCCAACCGGTTCGGGAGAAAACCTCCTCAGAGAGAAAGTGGAAAGAAACCTGTTTATTAAACTGGCAAAAACACTCTCCCAGCATAATAAATTGAACAATACCAGATGACAAGAACTTCGTGCTGCCCGGGACAGATGACAAATTAGGGAAAACAAAGTTCCTCCTGTAGATGATTTCTGGTCTCAGCTCTTCCTTGCTTCCTCGCTGGGAAAAGTTGCGGCACTGGAGAGACCTTGGTCTCCTGCATGTTCTCCTGCACAGCTCTGCTCAGTCCTGATGTGCCACCCCCATCCAAGCAGATGGAAACAAGAACTAATGCTGAAATGAAGAAGCAAATGGACAGAAGGGATTTTTGCCATGCAATTTTTGGGAACACAGCACACCTTGTTTCTCCTATCTTGCAAGCAACAGGCAAGACATTTTTCAAATATAATGGACTTCAAATGTCAGGTATCATCAAGGGTAAGACTGTGAATGCAAATGAACTGTTTTGATAAGTGCAATCTAAATACCAAAACCAAATTACAGCTTCCCTGTCATGGCAGTTCTGCTGTGTGAAGTGAAAGCAGCACAAAATCCTGGGATGGGAGCAGAGGATGTGTATTTTCTCACTGCACTTGGGGCATAGGCACCCCTTGAGACCTGAGGTGGTTAACCAAAAAATGAGGGAAAGCTGTGATAAAAGTGCAGGGCAGTTGAACTGGAAACAAACAAAAACCCAAGCAACTTTTTGATGTTTTGTTTAATTACTGCTTCTGTCTTCCATCTAAAGGACAAACAGGTGGTCCCAAATCCTGTAAGAGGAGGTCCACTAGAAGAGCAAGCTATCTGGTCCTTCACATCTGTCCTGGTTTAGGGCAAATTTGGGAGAAAACTTTCAAAGGGGGTTCTCTAGAAAGCAGATTCAAGCGATCCCTTTCCCTACTTATTCAGGAAAAGATTTCCTTGGAGAAAGTGGAAAAAACTTGTTTATTTAACAAGCAAAGTATTTACAAGCATTAAAAATGCCTAATATTAAACAATAAAACCTCTCACTGTTCTGAAGAGATGGCAAATTCAGAAAGTCCTTTTTCGTGGGGTGTGGCTTGGCTCACTCAGTCTCTTATCAGTCGCTCCTGCCCTGGAAAATGCCGAGGTCCAGGCCCTGGCGGGACACAGGTGTGAGATCCTGGTGTTTTCTGGGCTGATCAGTTCCAAGAAAAAGAAAAGTTCCACAGTCTGGGGAGCTTCTCTGCCTCAGCTAGCCAAAAACTCACTAAAAGCAAAGCAGAGGTCTCTCCCGCTGTCCGTGCTGCAGACAGCACAGGCCAGGAGAAGGAATGCATGGGAGCGAGTGCAGCCTCTGCAAACAAACTGTGTGCTTCTTCTCCCCCTTCACTCTCTGAACCTTAAGGTTCTTAAAGGTGAAGAACTTAACATCCAGCATAAACAGAACAGATGACTGTGGACACAACCATCATAGAGTCATTCTAGGACAACCTGCCTGCTTCTTTTGGGCATCACTGAATTACTCAAGTTGTGATCTGGAGACCTACCTTCTCCTCCACTACCAATCTGAAATTACTAGTACTTTATTTTACTTTGGAAAGACAATCTTTCATGAGAGCTGAGATGAAGATTTTTAAATTATTCAACCACTCTATGCAAACAATAACTGATTTTTGCAATGCCCTGGTGAGGTAGGTAATTATATGTTATCCTTTCTGACAGGCAGAGACATTAAGTTTGAATTGGCCCTAGACCAGAGGAGATTTTTGAACTCCATTTTCCTGGGCTGAGGTGAAATTTTGAAAAAAAGCTCTAGTTTGATCAGATGCAGGTTTTCATTTTCCATTTTTGTCTGATCAAGAAACCAGGCTTGGAAGAATATCCCTTGGCTGAGTTGCCAGAACATGTTCATAAATGATTCACTTGAACCTTTTGCAGTCAAAAATGACACTGAGAGTACCATGGAAATAAATTTTTGAGGGTAGATGAGTCACCTAGATTTCATTGCAAGTAATGACAAAAGCTGATTTTGTTACTCACATGAGTTTTATCATCATTGCCTAAAATGCTTTTGCTATTTAGTGATCTGGCTGGATTGCTGTAGCTACCTTTCCAGTTTAGGGTCTTGTCATAGCTGAGGAAGTGTGGCTTGCTTGTGCTAAAACTGTGTAAACCTGAAGCAAACAACACCCATGTTAGGTGTAGGCCCTCAGTAATCCAAAACTGGCTTGTGGTCTGAAACAGGTTTTGTATCTCTTCCAGAATCTGCCACCTACAACAGCTCAATTATCTTACGAATGACTCACTGAGCTCTTGTGGCAGTGAGCTCCTGTCCTAATTAAGGGAACAACCACCTGAGCTCTTTCCTTGCACAGCTTTCCTGTTCCCCTTTTATCTTCTCCCTGCCATTCCATAACTTACTTCACAGTGACCTGTCCCCAGCTGTTTGTGCCCATGCTTACCTTCCCCAGACATCAAATTTACATGCTCAACATCACTGAACATGATTTTAGGTGACCAGAAGTGTGCACAGAGCCCCAGGGGCAGCAGCACGGGGGTTACAGGGCAGCAGCACTATGAAAAAAGCACCATTTCTTCTCCATAATGACAACTTGCTCAGCTGCTGATCTCTAGGCCACAGGTGGGCTTTCACTGGAGATGTCAGGTTGTGCTTGCTGATGAAAGCCACCAGCCATGCTGTTTGATCTCTGAGTACCCTGGGACAGCCACGGTGTTCATCCCTGAGCACATCCTACTCTGACATTCAATTACCACTACCGCTATCCTCTTTAGCTTCAAAAGAAACTCATGAGGAGATATGGAAACCTCTGTAACTTGTCCTGCACAGCACAATGTCTGAGTCCTGTAAAGTGCTCCTAGCCATAAACCTAAGGCATCAATATCCTCACAAGAACTCCAGCACTATAGGAGTCTCAAATATTTCTGAAAAAATATTTACATTTCTTAATGGAAATTACAGTTTTTACATGCCTTGAATGCACACTTTAAAAAAACCCAGTATTTTGTAATGAAGTGATGTACAGACTGACAGCAAATCTTTGCCTCAAACACTCTACAAGAGATGTATCTATCCTGATTTTTTAGAGAAGAATGTGAGGCACAGCAGGATGAAGTTATTTGATGAAAATCACTCAAGCCTGATATGATAAATGAGAACTTAAAGGAGAACTGTGATATCCAGATTTTCTGATATGCTGTTCATTACATCACTCAGTAGTCATGCTGTAGTTCTGTTTGCTTATTTTAAATACGGTGTTTAGAAAGCAAAACTTAACTTATCTATTTATGCACGTACAAATAGGCTTAACATGTATCTCCTTAGTCTTCAGTTCCATGTTAATACAAGTAGAAAACTTCCACTTGGTATCTGGTCAGGCATGGAACTGTGATTTTTGCTACAATACAGGTAGGATTTCTGTTCACAGACAGTGTACAGTTAGACAGTTAGATGCTTTTGCTTTAGCATCTTTCATCCTAGATCTCTAAAATGGAGGATGGAGATTTCCACTCCAGTATAGCAAGGTTTTTTTCCCCTATTCTAAAAATGCAAACACAAATACTGTTTCAGATGACAGTCTTCTAAAACAGATCTAAGCCATTCTCTTTTTTTTTGTTGTTTTTGTTTCCCATTGTCAAAACAGTATCCAGGATCTGTCTGGGATGCAACTACCAACATGCCAATGCAGTTAAATATTAATTTTCAAATTCAACAGATCACATGCATCGTTATAATAATTCAGAGCTTTAGAAGCATAGTGAAGAAAGGATATTGAGAGGGGCACCACATAGGACAACAGAACTCATTTATCTGGTTTTGCTGCATCCACCTCAACACAAATGCTGATTTAATAAACACTCTTTGCTCCTGCTGGCTGGATTCAGTGTTCACCACAGGTGCTGTTTACCCCTGAAATGCACGATGACTACCAATCAGGCTCAGGAAAAGGCAGATTTTTCAATAATTGATTGGTGTCTGAACACGTCAGCAGCTCATGCCATACCTAAGTCTGGTAATGCTAACAACTGAAAACAAAGGTTCGGTTCATAAGTTCAGAGAACTTTATCTAGCACAAGCAGGAGCACATCCACCCAATGCATCACTGCCACAACAGACAAGAGATCATTAGCTCTTGGAAGGTGTTTGTCCCCAGTACTGCAGGTTCTTTCCATTAATGTGTTTACCCATTTTGTTTTCAAATGCATTCTCTCACTTGTGCTGCCAACACCTGGGCATCCCTGTGAGTGCACTTTCTAGAAGAGCTCTCTCTGGACATATGTCCCAGGGCCACATGTGATACTGGGAGCATCAGACGTGGGAAAGGATTACAGAGCCCTCATTCTCATTGTCGGCAGCTTTCATCCTGGCCAGAGGATAAATGGAAAGCAGTACAAAAAATTGCTGTGAGTAATGAGGAGCAGCAAAAAGTGAGATATCTGAAGTATTATGGAAGAGACAGAAATCCCATTTCAAGCAGATTTATAAAAGATAGTTATGCTGTTCAGGTTTGATAGGTCCAGGCTTGTGCAGGGGTACATCAGCAGAATGTGGTATTTAGCCATTTACACAGATCTAACTTGGCTTGGGCCAGAAAGCTGGGGAGCTTTGCTTTTTGTTTAAAATCTGGGAGTCTGAAATTTCCATTCTGGGCAGAGTGAGAAGAGAATCACTTTGCTTAGAAAAGAGAACATGGACAAGAGGGTCCAAGAAATAACCCAGAAATTACTCTGTGGACAGAAATCATCCAAATGTGATGGTCACAGGAGTAAGTCTGCCTGCATTTGTCATGATTCAAACAGCTTCCTGGACAAACAGATTAATGAAGAAATAGCTTTACCTCCCAAATCAAACTACCATGTTTTATATATTTAGCCAAATAATTTCCAGCCTAAAAGGAGAGGTAAGAATTTCAGTGTGTGCCTCATGCATCTCAGGAGAATACTTTAATCATTAAGTACTGGTTGGTGTGAATCTCAGTCACTTTCACCTCCTAGAATCAATCCTGGGCTTAGTAAGCCTTCTGGATCAATATACCAAGTTAATTGAGTCTTTTCATGGAAAAGTTCTGTTTCACCTTACCAAGATTTTCTCTTGGGAAAGACAAAATATCTCCATATCAGTATCACTTCATATATTGTGGCATGAAAATGCCATCTATTTTAGCAGCCTATTTTAGTAGAGATATTTGGGTAGACCACAGTACTTTTTTCCAATTGCTTTTTCTGATTTTGCTTAGATGCTATACACAAGGGGTGGCTGAGAAAATCTTTTTGCTATATTTCTCCTCTAGAGAGATTTGTTTTTTCCAACTCTGAGCTGCTGCTGAATTCAGATGAGCATCAAAGCCTAGAAAACACTGAAATTTTGTCCTTAAAAGAGAAAGATCCTCTACTAAAAAGCCCCAGCCTGAAATATCAGAAAAATCTCTCAAAATAACTATATAGTGTCCCGACGAGTGCACCTGGCTTAGCATGGAATTGGAAAATAACAAGCAGGAACAAACAGTGTCATCACCCTGTCATAAGTGACCCTACTGTATTATGAGCTCTGTTTTAGAGTGGTTTTGTCACATCAACCAAACACCACACTGGATGTTTTCTATCACACAAGCAAAAGTAAGGCCATCCTAAATGTGATGGTGGTCTTGAGGTGACATTCATCAGTAATACGTAACAGATGCCCAAAAAGATGACTTCCACATCCCACCACAAATCCAAAGTTTTCCCTTCTATTTATGTTTTATAATTATGGTGCCCAGAAGGCAGCTCCATGATCTAAAAGAAGAGTCTTGGGGATGATGGGGATAATAGCTGGTGGGTGCAGGTTATAAGAAACATGAGAAAGAAGAGAGGAAAATAACTGTGAAAAATAGTACAACTTTTTGAGCAGTCAAAGTGCAAGTAGCCCTGGAAGAACAGTAAAAGTAATAAAGAACTGCAGAAATACAGAGATGTAGGCTTTGGAGTAAGCTCTAAAATCCTCTTTGTCTAAAGCAGATAAATTGCTTGAAGATGGTATTTCACAATATCTTTGCAGCTCTTGGTCTCAAATCTCAGGAGCAGAAAGAAGACATTTATTCACATATAAACTGACTGCAGCTGAAGGGAATGTAGTAAATAAGGAACAGTCATTCAGCCATGTGAAGAGATTGCTGGTCAGGCACCAAAATAAATTAAAATAGACTATTCACCACCTATGCAAGAACAGAAGTTAGGATTATTTCTTACATAGAAGTTGAGGCTCAGATATTTCAACTCTGCAGCTGTGGCAAACGAGGCAGAATTAGAATGTGCTTGTAGAAAAACTATTATCAATTACCAACCATGTCAAAGCTTTCTCTCTCCTCTTCTCTTTCATGAATTGTTCTTAAACTACATTTCAAATGTGGTTACTATTTAATAAAAATCTTCAAAAGAAAAAAGAGCTAAATTGACAAAGATTGTAAAAAATGCCTAATTTCTTTGGGTTTAATCCTTCATGCAAAATAACCTGATGTTTTCTCAAATTTTGTAACTTATTTTAGAAAAGTTAATTGTCTGAGAATGATTATCTGCAGACAAACAAGAAGACAAAGTTTGGTATAAAGGCACCCACGCCCAGTCAAGCTTTCAATCTCAGTCCCTCACATTAGTGCAGGAAAATAAGCAAATCTTATGGTGGTAGCCAGAGTCCATTACAGAGCTGTCAGTATTTATCACGTGTCCCTGTGTGCACACTCTCCCAACAATGCAAGTTCAGAACTACCTTCTAACCTTGTATTTGCTATGGAAAAGATGATGTTTACAGTGCTCTTGCTGCCCATATATGAATTCCTTAAATTTCTTCAAGCAGATGTGGATTGGAGCTTTACTGACTAAAGTTCACAGAACAGTGAAGAGAAGCCATTTCCCCTGGAGACACTTTGATCAAAGGAAGCCCATGAGATATAATGCTCAGGGTCACAGAAGAGGGACAGCTTCTGTCACAGGAATACACCCTAAGGAAAGTGGATTTTCAAGAATCAGAAGGAGAGGATAAGGGGAAAAAAGGTAAGGTACATGACAGGAGCTAATTTTAACTGCTATATGTAAGAAGTGGGAGGGAAGAGCAGGACAGTGAGAAGTCAGAAAAACCCAGAACAAACATGGTGAACTGGCAAGGTAGAGAAGAAAACAAGCACAGAAAGTTAATTGGATGCTTTGAAGTTATATTGAATATTAGATAGAGAAAGGAAAACTGGTTTGTGAGCCTAAAATTACCCACAAAGTGAAATGGAAAAATCAGTGATGGGAAACAAAAGAAATCCTTGATGCAGCTCAGATATCTGAGGGATAAAGAGGGGAAGTCAGTAGAAAAGGCTGCAAGTTCCAAAAATGCATGTTCACCCATGTTTCTTCGGGTATATGTTCTGTTTGTTTTTGTTTGTTTGTTTATTTTTGGGTTTTTTATTCTTTCTAAAAAATCTAGATGGAGAGAGCTGTTGCTACTTCACAGTTCAATGTTTCTAGACTCCACCTGTCTTGGACAAAGGTGGCTGGATCCTCCAGTTTCCTGACACTGCTGAGAGCCCCATTGGTGGCACCATGTGGGAAGTTGACATTTACACCCCTGCTACCAAAACCTTGTCACATAAACCCACCAGTGACTTGCATGGCTACTGTGCACCAGTGCAGCTGATGCAACACTCCCAGAAAACTGCAACTGGAGCCCAGCAAGCAGCATCTCCACAGCACATGTGCTGTATTAGGTCCTAAGAGTAGTCAAGGTGGAAACTGGGATTGCTTTGATCACAAGTAAAGCAGAAGAAAAGGAGGAAGCAGGTTATTGCCTCATCTGTATTTGCAGCACGCTGACATTACTGCTTGTATAACAATTGGGGTAAAATCCAAAAGCATCACAGAGTGCATGTGTCACTGTCTGCCCCAAGTGGTGGGGCACAGTAATTAGGATTCTTTGAGGAACTCAAGGTTTTGTCTTGTTAACTTGCCTTGCAGGGGCAGGCAGTTGGGTGTAAGAGAAATTATGATGGCAAAATACAGGAAGGGAAAAATACACATTAGTCATAAGGTAAGACAAATTATGTCTGTCAACTTGATGCTTTTCTTTGCTTTCTTACATATCTATGTGTATACATAGATATATAAGTAACCTCTGAAATGCTTAGTTAGAATTCAACAATTTGTAAGAAAGTTTCTTCCCTGGTACTTTGCATGTTTTATTCCCAAGACAAGAGAAAAGAGGTGGAAACAAAACTGTTCTCAATACAAATCTGTTCAGCCCCTTCAGTTTCTTTGTTATGATAATTGGTAATTACAGGGGGAAAAAAAATCTTCATTTAACATGAAGATTGCTTCAAATGCCTTCCCTACACATGATCTATCACATCCCACCTATGGATGACATCTGTACTGAAGGTTAGACTAGGTCACATGAACTCTGAGCAGCTACCAGCCACTGCTCTCTGATCCCCTGCTCCTCAGCACCTAGGGAAACAATTAGGGCAGTACCAAGACCTGGATATTCGAAATGGGCTCCAACATGAGGAGCTGTTTGAGATTCTACATTTCCCTCCCTGTTTAGCTTGGTAGATGGAAATTCACATGGTGCTAATTTTGGCTTTTGGCCAAAATCAGAAGCTTAAAGAGGATTAACCCCATTCTGAGAAGAGTCACTGCCTAGTCATCCTCTGATTGGGCCAGACAGTTCCTTGCTCCCTGAGGATGACTGTGACTACAGGCATCTGGTGCTGGGTCACTGCACACCTACCCTCATGAACTGAACCTTTCCACCAAAAACCTACCCAGCTTCGTGCCCATCTGCTGCACTACACCGGGATGCATCCCAAGTGATGACAGGTGAGTCTCATCCTTCAAAGTCAGCTTCTGTGCATGTCACAGGATCACAGAATCACAGAATCACAGAACAGTCTGAGTTGGAAAGGACCCACAAGGATCATCAATTCCAATGCTCAAGTGAATGGCCAGTACAGGGATCAATCCCACGATCTTGGTGTTATTAGCACCCCTAAAAGGCACTCAGTTTCCAAGCACCAGTTTTTGACCAGCGTTAGGTTATGGCACTCACACTAACCACCAAATTCAGACTTGGATTTCATAACCAGTTTCTGTTTACATCCTGGCTTGAATCTTTGGTCCGGGTTACCTGGTTCACTGTAGGCTTCTCCTCACAGGTCCTGACACTGCCCCAGCCTGGAGGTGAATTTTCCTGGCAGTCTGTGGCAGATAAGCTTTGCTCCCAGCAATGTGGGGGAACTGCTCTGACAAGTCCCCGGGGTCTCTGGTGGCAGTGGGGAGGGTGATGGGAAATGACAAAGGTCTGACTAAGGACAGTTAGACCTATTTCCCCAGCTGCTTGATTATCCCATTGCCTTCCTGGCCTTGTCCCCTGGCCCGCACACAAGCACACGTGCAGGTCTGCACACACACACACCAGAGCAGCCTTTCCGAGTTCAGAGTTCTGCTGTGCACAACTTGCAGTTATTTATTTTTTTCTTGAAGCAAACACGTGACATCTGTGATAGAGATATTAGATCTGGATAAACTAGATGTAATATCAGGCAGTTTTCAGAGCAGAACTGAACATTTTTAACTGGTCCTGAAAAAGAGGAAAATATTCATATTTCAGAAAAGTATTTGCTAACACTGCCAAAAGAAGTTGCAATTTGATTCAAGAGTCGCCTTGTCTCTTTGTTTCCTTCTGAATGCTTTTGGGGAGCTTGCTTTCTAGTCTTGACTAGATACATGTGCTTATGCCCATTTTACACTGCAGTGCTCTTGTGGATTTTTCTGAAGTATTATAAAAAAAGGAAACAAAGAAAACCCACCGATGTGAAAGAAATTTCCAGCTGAATCTGGCTGCTTGACAGTGTGTACAGGTGTGCTAAAATAAATACACAGCCTCTCAGAAAATGTAAAACAGGCATTCAAACTGTCTATGGTACACTGCAAACAAATCTGCCAACAGGTAATGAGTGAAAAATGTTTGTGACTACTGAACCTCAAACAAATATATTCCACTGTTATCCAGGGAATGTGTGAACTCAAACGTAGTCACAGATTGTACAATACAATTTTATGGGACATTGTCCTTATGCATAAAACCTTCAAATGTAAAGGTAGAAGGAACTGACTGTGTGTATTCAGGAAAAAATACCTAGCAATCATGCCACACCAACGGGAGATGCTGTTGTTTGGAACAAAGCAAAATCAGCTTCAAACCTTGTTTCCATTAAGAAGCTGAGCACTATTGTATATAGATAATGTGAGAAAAGCTGACAAAATCTGTTGTTGTCTGGGCTTTCTGGCTTGCAGCAAGCGCTTCTTTGTCATTTATTGGTAATTTCTCAGCGTAATGGAGTTAAACTGGAATTACATTGGTATTATCACTAACGATTTTCAATCTGGTTTGCTTTATGAGACTTCTAAAGAGTTGTTTTGGTGTTCCTATTACTTCTTTCCTTTATCGTACAGCCAGTTACAGGATTGCCCTCTCTCACTATAGATTTTGTATAAGCTGTGTTTGTACATGTTTTCATCAGAACAAAGTAATGACTTGTGGTAAAGGAACTCATATGGAAATTTCTTCGAATGTGCACAGCCCATGAAAATATAACCTCTACATTAAAAATAATGTTTATCCCACAGAACCACAGCAGTTTTAAACTCTGAGTCACATGTTCCCTATTTTTTTTAGCTTTTGGCCATTTGAGCCCCAGATCAGAGAAACCACCACCTGTAAACCCACGCTGACTCCCTTGGCACTGAACTGCCAAGGTTTTTTCTGGAGCCAAGGCATCCACTGTGGATGGGGAGCTCCCAAGAAGAACATCAGTATTTTCCACAGAAATAAATCTTAGATCTTTCAGCTGCAGTTAGGAAACTGGGAGGGGTGCACAAGTAATCTCCAACCAGGAGCTTTCCTTGGGAACCTGATTTCCATGTCTGCATCTCCTTGCTCTCTCCAGGGCTGTACCTGATATTCTGTCATTCCTGTAATTTTTTTGAAATACCAAGAGCTCAGCCCACTCTGAAGGGTCAAGTAGCTGCTGCTGTGCCCTGCCTGCAGAGGTCCAGAGGTGCTGGCTGGGCAGGCACCCTCTGCCTGTGCCCATCAGCTCACAGGAATGCTGGCAGCAGCTCTGGGGCATTTGGAATGCAATGTGTGCCCTCATGCTGCTCTCCAAGAACTCCCTGCTGCCCTTACAGCAGCCCAGTTTCTGTGCCTTTGCTCCCTAGATTTGCCTGTTGCAGCACACCGGCCTCGATCCCTGTGGGCCTTGGCCGTGCTCTCTGTGCAAAGGTTTATGATGTTTTTAAGGTATAAAACAAATGTCATGCATTCAATCATTACTTTTATAGACTCATTTAGTGCAAAATCACATTCACACTTCATTTACCAGATCCCAAAGCTCCAGAGAAATCAGGACCATTTGTTCCTAACCAGGCGGATATAACTGAGAACAGCAATGGAGGACAGCTGCCAGGGCTTATCCAGGTGGATCTTAAAGCCAGTTTACAGGTCAGTAAATACAGGTATATTCATTACAGCTGTATCCAGAGGCTGCACAGAGATGAGTTCACGATTGCAGGCCATAAAGCTTTCTAATGTTATTCAAGAAGCCTGGCACTGAAATCGATGTTTCTTCCCACCGTGAAGATGTGGTGTAATGAATGGCAGAAGAAAGCCACTGCCTTTGCTCAGAGACAACTTGCACTTTCTAAGTGGCTTCTGAACAGGTGAAGTAAAGCAGCTCATGAAAACGAGAGCAGAGTTAATACACACTACAGTATTTGTTTAGCTCAGGAGACTGGAACTGGAGGTGAACAAAGAAGCAGCAGAGTTTGCTGGGAACCTGAATCTCTCTTATAAGGACAATCCTGCCATTTTATACAGGGGGGAAAGCCTTCTAAGGATATAAGAAAATTCAAATTTTGCATTTCCCAGAATTTCTGGGAAATGTTGACTCGGTACTTAATTTTCTCACAAGTCATGCATGAGCAATTTATTTCAACATGATAAAGACCTTTCTCTTTCTTTACATTTGTGGTTAGTTTCATTTACAGCTATGCCATATGAAATGTAATGTAAATTCCCATAAATCATTCAGTGAGAATCTCTTCTGCCTCGACATTGCGACTTGTTGTAAACAGTGTCTACTTAAGAAATCATCACATTCCCAAAGGCTGTATAGCAGGAGTTACACTTGGGGCTTTCTGTGTAGTTTATGGCCAGAAAGGAATCCTGCACTTGCTAGATTGCAGTTTGGAGGGTCAGATTGCTTCTCTGTTGGAGCACATCTTGGAAGAGATAGGAAAGACTTATTGGAATATCCTCTGTCCTCTTCATTTTCATCAGCATTAATTTGCAGCTTCCTCGGTCCCTCTTGCTTCCATATTTTCTCTTTAATGAGCATGGGGAGAACTGGCCTGTTATGAAATACCAGTAAGCTACAGAGGAAAGTATATCAATATGAATAGGTTTAAGCAAGACAGCAAGAAAAGCTCAAGTTCTACTCCCACTCTTCCCATATCTTAAAATCATAAGAAACTTGACAGCACTGTCACTGGAACTAAAAAGTAACTTGGTTTCTGTGAGATGAATGAGGCCAGGCTGTACACAGGGCATATCCCAATACACAAAAAAATGGCCAAAAAGACCAACAAAATCATTCCTGCCACACAGCTCACATAATCTGGGTCTCTGTTGGAAGGGCAGCACTAGTGAGGTGCATCAGAAAACATCTCAGCATATGAGATTTTGTATGCAGATTTCACCATATTTCCCATTCAATTGATTTAAAATATCTCACAACGGATAATCGTACTTTACAAAAATGCATTTTATTTTTATTTCTTTATGTAAACATATACAAATACATTTTTATGTCTGTGTTTATAGAACCTAGAGTTTTGACAATAATTCACTGCATTTTTGCCCTTCATCCCTCTAATTTTAGATCCATGTATCTGTTGGGATTTCTCTGAGTTTACCTTGAGTTACTTGCCTCACATGGGGCTGGGATGCTGTTTGAGATGTTCCGTGCTCTCCCATCTGGCCTCCAGTGGCCAGTCCAGGGACCTGCCAGTGCTGTGCAAACTCCTCTGCAACCTGAGGGTGCCCAAAATGGCACTGCACACCTAAAGAGCTGAATCCCAGTTTGCAACCCTTTCACTAAATGAAATAATGGAGGGAGAGAAGCCTGAGACGCTGACGTGGAAATTCATGTTTCTAACTGCTGCTGCCTACATTGCTGCTCTTGCAGCCTGGCAGCTTCTTTTTAAGAGCTGCTGCAGGATGGATTTGCTTTTTCCCTCTGATTACACTGCTGTTAGAGCTGCCTGGCAGGAGCTGCAGCCCTTCTGTTTCCTGACTGAGCGTGTTTGTGTGGGGTTGGATTAAGTGAGGCTCCCCGTGGGAATGGCTTCTATGTGTTCTTGGTTCCATTCCCAGCCTGGTTTCTCTCCATGCTGCAGACACTGAGATCCAGGTGCTGAGGGGTGGAATTATGTGCCCTGCAATCTATGCAGAGCAGGATTTAGGATTTTTAATGGGGGCAAAGAGCCTCATCGTTCCAGCTCACCAGCTGCGGTGTTGCCTGGGCAGGAAATGCTGTTCTGGTTGCCCAGAGCCCACCACTCAGGACGACTCCCCAGTCCTAACCCATCTCCAGCACCTTGCTTTTTTCACTTGTCTCCCTTCCCGTTTGCTACTCAGGATGAAGCTGCATTGTGTTCACCTAATTTGAGAAAGCCTAATGCTTTGGAAACACTTGTGTGCCAGAGCGACCTGGCCCTTTTCATTTACTTACATGAGGTAATTAGCACTGGCTCAGGCAGAAAGGACCTCCCAAATATTTGGGGGACAGAAATGGAGGTGTATGAACCACAGGACTTGTCAAGCTGGTTATAACCTCTGCTCCCACTTCTGCTATTTCCTGAGTCCAGTGATGAGGCATCCCAGTGATGCTGGTGCTCCTTTCCAAACAGGAAAATGCATCTTAGCCTCCTCAGACAGGGATTATTTTGTGCCCTGAAACGTGAAACCTTAATTCCTCCTACAACCACATTTCAGTTGAGCCTTCTTCGATATTTTTTGAACCTGGAAAAAAAGGAGAATTATTAGAAGTAAAATATGTTATTAAATGAGAGCTGACATGTGTCAGGCTTATTGATGGGAACTTGCATAAAATGTGATATTACTTCATTCCTACCTTAATTGAAGATATTTTCAGCCTAAGTGATGTGTAACTGCTGGGTGATTTAGCTCTCTTTTATGAATAATTATATTACATGTATTCTCTCTGGGTATTTCCATTGATACATAGGATAAGTGTCTCTCAGAATAGCCTGTAAAGGGGTCAGGCAGATCTCACTTCATTGAAACCTTTTGAAAATAGAGTATTTTGCCTTCTTAAAATCAATGGTTAAACTAATAAACACAATGAGAAACCTTTCAAATGAGAGGAATATTCCCTCTGCTTATGATCTAATTCCCTGGACACCCACTTACTAAAGATTTGACAGGAGTAACATGAAGCTACAGCATTCACTATGTGGTTCATTTTTTTATCAAACAAGACAGAAAGAATGAAGCCTTGTCTGTGTTTGAAAGCTGTATCATGTTTCTGCCATTTCTTTAGGCATTCTTACAGAAACCTTTCAGTTCTCCTTCTCTCATCTTCTGCAGGCTATTGTATTAGCAACATCTTTGCAGTGATTAACAAAATAATGGTGATTTTTGCATGAAGCATAGGAAGAGCCTCATTCTTACCTGTGTACTTGTGAAATAACCAACTTCAAACTGTGATGAAAACAGAAATAAGATATAACACTTCAGAAAATAAAGAGGTCTTCAAGAGCTATATTTAATATTAAACACCACACAGAAAATTTCCCAGGCAACAGGCCAGGCTGAGATTAACTGGATCTTCTTTAAGAGGTGTTTGTAATGTACATTTAAAACCAAATAATAAAAAACACTTTGACAAACCTTTACATCATTGCCATAATCTGCACCTAGACCCAATAAAATAATAGACAGGAAAGCTGCCAGCATCCAAGCCAGGATGCAAGGGCCATACTCTGCAGCTCACTGATAGCAGGAGCTGGAGAGCTGAATCTCACAGCACTGCTTCAAAGCTTTCCTAGGAAATAATTGAACACTTAATGATTTTAAAGTTCCAGGATAGGTCTAATGCCAAGTTGTTGTTTAAATCAATTTACCTAGCAAATGATCTACACATGTGTCTGGAAGATGCTTACCTCTGTGGGTGTGTTTGCAGCTCTGCAACGGCGATGAGTAGAACAAGAAATGCAGTGGGGCATGGATCTTGTCCCAGGCCACTGGGGTGAGCTGGGTAGGTAGTTGGTTCTGGATGAGGTGAAAAACCCACCTTTCAGACTACAGCATTCTCTTGATATAATTTATTTGCTGCCAACTGGGTCTGCTTCCGAGGCAAACTTTGGACAGCATCTTTCTTCAAAATGCTAGAGAATACTCAGACTTTCCTGGGGCAAAGAAGCTATGGCTTCTGTTTAAGGCATTTCTGTGTGATGTTGGTGCTTCAGTATCAGCTAAGCTGGCTTCTGTCAGCTTGAAGTACAGAAGAGAGGGAGGTCAACCAGCAAAGCCACCATAGGATAACTACAGGAACTTCCCTCTCTGTCCCATTTCTTAGAGCGCTGAGAGGCACTCCTTGAAATGACAAGGCAGCCCACTTTTAACACAAAAAGCAATGCTGTTCCACAGCACTTCAAATTGAAATGTGGCCTTCATCACCATGCTATGTGCACCTGCATTATCTGAGGCCAAGGCTGTCATGTGCTCCCCTTGTTTCTGCTCACTTGTCATTACCCAGGCAAACGTCCTTTGCACCACCTCTAGGTATCTGCACTACATTTGGCATGATTTTCCACGTTTGCTCATCATCTCTTTTGGTCCCAAGATTTGCTGTAACCTTGTCTGGTCTTCTACAGGTCAAGCTTGAAGTATGCTGAAGGGTTACTGCAAAGTTGTTCATAGGGCCAAGGGCAAAATAGAACTTGCCTTGTGGATAAATAGGAATTTTCAGCCCTCAGGTTTCTGAATTAAAATACGTGGCCTCAAAAGGCTGTAAGATAAGTTAGTGAAAAGCACTGTGTGGAAAAAATGTTTAAGAGTCTTACAGCATGAAAAGGGGAAAGAGAAACTCCAACCAGCCTGGTCTTGCAGAGGGTTTAATCCTTCTTTATAAATTAGCCTCTTTGTACCGATGAAACGTGTTTGATCAGATTCCAAATCAAGGTAGTGATTTGTGCCAGCTGGGAAGCTGAAGAGTAGAGGAATGTTGGATATTTAAATATTTTACCAGCCCTTCATCTGGGTTAATATTATATTAGCAGCAAATATGCCTTTCTGCTAAGGAGTCTACAGCTACTGCTCACCATGCTGAGATATGGGTACCTTTGTCTTGCACAAAGGCAGTATGAAAGATAAGAGTTGAGGGAACAATTGGTGGCACCAATTGTTCCCACTAATTTCTCTTTCTAATTTCTGAGAAATTTCTAATTTCTTCGGGTGCTCCAAATGCATCCATACTGATGAGTGTTTGCGCTCTCTGTGCCTTGATTTGCAAGCCTGAGTCTCACAGTTCAGCTTTCTTTCCATCCACGTTGCTTTCTGCAGCACATACCAGCCACTGTGTAGCTGCATCATCCAAACCATACCATGCCCCTGGGTCTGTGTCTGATCAGGATGGCAGCTGGCAGGTCAGTAGGGCAGAGAGGATTGCAATACAGTCTATAAAAACTGCTCGATCCCAGTTCTGATGACACGGTTGCCAGTGGGACAGGCCTGCCCATGACCCGTCTTCCTGTACTCACCAGCAAATGTGTCATAGTTGGGGTTATTGGCCTCCCCTTCTGCAGTCAGCTGTGGCAAGAACACCACCAGGTCTGTGACAAGAGCAGGCATGGATACTGTCACACAACCAGATCTAGGAAGATGGTTAATTCAGTGCTCGGAGTGCAAGAGCTAGAGCAGGATGCAGGAGTAGACTCTGTTCTGTGCTGCCACCTGATCCACCCATGAGCAGCCATGCTCAGTATAGAAATGTCTGTGTAGATAATAATTTTAGAAAAAACCTAAGGCAGTTTCTCTGAGCAGCTGCCTCTGGAAAGGGTAACAGTGAAGTGGAAGTACAGAGGTGAGCTGGTAGGCTGGGAGCGTGGGGAAGCTGCAATGATAATTAAACCATCCACATGAAAAACTGATATATTAAAGTATTGATATATTAGAGTAAACTTTGTGGGAATTTACCTGATTGTTTAATGCTACCAAATCCCGAAACTTTATTTTTTATACATATCTAGCTAAAAAATTGCACCCAGTCTTGCTGGTTGGTCAACTCATAGTGGGCTATTTATTCTACCAAAACCAGAAAAATTATTTTCTTCCAGTATTTTGGTTGAGTTATTGTGCCAAGGAATACCTGGAATTCACATTAAATTAGTATTTGTGGAGAGGATAGTAGTGACTAGGACCACCCTGCTTTGTATTCTTCCTCCATTCTTTCATACTATATGTTCTACTAAATTAATTAAAAAATTGGGGAGCCCTCCAGTGGCTAAAATTATAGAGCCTAAATTACCAGTGTATTAAAGAGGTATCCAAACATTCGATGGTGTCATCCAACTTCACAAAAATCCATACAATTTTAATACAGAACTTTACAAAATGTTATCTTTCTACTGAAGATGCAATTTTTGAAAGGTCAATCCAGTTAATTACCTATGGAAATACTTGAGGAAAAAATTCCCTGAACGTTTTTTTTAGAAAATACCCACAAATGCAGCATATCAAATATCAACTTCGAGCTCTAAGAGACTTCATTTTAAAGGTAAAAGCCAGGAATTTAAGCATGTTCCGTATCTGGTAATATAATTCTTCTCTCAGACTCCTACTGCTTTCCATTAAAAAAAAACCCCAAACAACCCAAAACCAAAAAACCAAAACAAGCCCACCGTCCTCTGTGTGTGTGTAGGAAATCATGACTCTTGACTGTTAGACAATCTCTTTATTTATTCATTAAAAGTCTGTATATTAACGGTGTTCTGTTAAAAGAAGAGAGAAAAGTAACCCAGGTTTGCAGCCCAGCTGAGGAAAGCAAAAAGTGTTGAGGGATTCTGCTCTGGATCCTCCTTGATCTCACTTCTAAAACGCTCATTGATTTCCATGACAGGGATTTGGACTAAAAATCCGTGGGAGATGTTGTAAAGAAAAACACAATTTTTTTGTTCTTAAGGCAGTAACTATCTCCTACTACATGCTTCGGATTTCTGTTAGATCATGGAACTAAGCACAGAGGGAACATAAGTAAGACTCTTATAAATGAGGAAATCTGGGACAATTTCATATGTGTCTCATTGCAACAAATTGGAAACCCAATGCAAAGCCCATTTAAGTCAGTAGCTTTTGGCTCGGGCTCTTGGAGAAGGATACATGGATCAAACTAAGAAAAATGCTACATCTCCCTTTGAGCCAGGAGACAATGTTTGCACAGGAAGTGATTGCTGAACTGCTGGCTGGCTTTGGCGTGGAGTGGGGTGGTGATACCCAGCCCAAAGCTGAGCTCCCAGTTGTCTGTGGCTTGTTGTCAGCTGCATGGCACCCATGAAGCAGAGCCAGCCTGGTCACTAGCCCAGCAAGAGACTCCTGCCCTCTAATTAGCTGTGAGCTGACGCTGCTGACTTGAAAGACCTCAAGGTTTGTTTTTTTCCCTCTTCCTTTCAAATATTGCAACAGGTCTCTGTCACCTTGGATGCTGCACCACAGGTGGTTGCAGTGCTTTGTAGGCAGCCTGAGACAATACCCCAGAGCCTGCACAGGGAGATGGCTGTCACAGGAGGGCAGCTCCCTCACACAGGCTTATCTCAGGGTACAATCACTGACCTGGGCACTGCTGGAACGACAGCCACTGTGAGAAAGCTGGACCATCAGTTTCAGCCTGATGGAAACACCCTGCTTCCCAAGGATGAGGATGGCCAAATTATGCACTGCACTGTGACAACTGCCCTGGAAGTACTGGATGCTGCTGTTAGTGAAGGGCAATCCCAAAGCCCCCTCCTGACTGCCACAGCACTACAAGTCCAAGACAGGAAGGTGCACTGGGCAGGCATCCATCATCTGCAGAAGCATAAAAATAGCATGGGGCGCCTACAAATTGAAAATGGTCTGTGTCAAGAGCTGTCAAAAGCTGTGGTTGCCACAGGGATAATTGGTTTGTGCCAGCTGTAGTTGATGGGTACCAAGCTGATGAAAGGAGAGAGGATAACATGTCTTCTGTTGTTTAATTAAGGATTTTCTAAATCTGTGTAAACTGAAAGCTCTGGATGTTGAAAACCACCCAAATGCACCCCAATATTTGTAGCAATGACAGAATGCTGGGGAAACAGTGTTCCTCTTAAAAAGTGGATGCACTCAAAAAATGCAGTCCCTGTGCAGGAACAAGCCATTTGTCAATGCTCTTCCCTTTTACTTCCCACCAAATTGCTGCCTTCAGATTAATGCTTTTCCGAGTCTTCCCTTATCACAGGGGCTGCAATCTTTACTTACCACCCTGAGGGAGGGACATCTTGGGTTATTTTGCACAGTGCAAAGTGATTGAAATACGGCAGCAAACCGTTAACATGATCCCAAAACTGCTGGCTCCTGGACCAATATCTTTGCTACAGTCATTTCAAGGATGGTGATTAATAGCATGTCAGAGAGCTGCTCTGTATACCAAACACTTCTTGAAGGACTGTAAAAAGATAAAACTGAACAATCAACAACTGTATACTGAAATAAGGCCAGGTACCTGAAGGGTTCTGGTTAATCTCAGTTGTGATTTCTACTTTTATTGTTGTTAATGGTAGGTATCAAGAGGAGATGAATAGCTCTCAAATTAAATTTGCAGCTAATCTCATAGTAGGTGGCAAAAACTCTATCATAGAGGCAGCAGCCTTATCTGGAGGATAAAGTAATAAAATCCAACCTGAACAACACAAGCTAATACACCCAGAAGAAATGAAGAAATGCATGTAGCTGTTTGATGGGGCTGGAGGTGTTTAGAAAGTAGCAATGTTGGAAAAGTGCTGGGTGAGATGATGTGCAAGCAAAACCATGAAACTTGATGTAAGCTCCAGGGTGGCATGGCAATTAGGCTGGGCAGTCTGTGAAAGCAAAGCTCATTGCTTTTTTGAGTCTGGGCAACATGAAAAGGATGACATTCATTTCACAGGACTGGCATGCTGGGGAAAAAATATCACTGTTATGCCATCAAGTATGAAACTTGTGAGGAAAAGGCTGGTGATCTCAGAAGTGTTTATCCTTCAAGCACCTCCCTCTCTGAATTCTCTCCCTGTCCCCAGCTTGCCCAGTTTTGTAGGGATCTGCTCCTGCAATCAACTCTGAACCAGGAAGAGCAGGGGTGGCACAACTGTCCCCTCCTGCCAAAATCACTGCTGGAGGCTGGCAAGTGCCCTGTAGCCCAGCTGTGCTCTGGTTCTCAGCTGCAGAGGTGGTGGGCATCTTCAGAAGAGTGACTAGTACTGGATAAAAGACTGGTCTCAGCAACAGAGGTGGTGTTGGCACTTCATAAATGTAGTATTGCTCCACAAAGGGCACATCTGTCCTCAACCCAAAAATAAGAGGATGGGAAAAAATTCAGAGATGGGTTAATCAGGATATTCAGAAGTGTGGAATTGCTTATACGACAGGAGCAGCCGTAGAGATCAGAACTCTCCAGCCCAGGAAAGGACATGTCCAGGGACTGATGTGCTCTAGGTCCACCATGCATCACAGAAGGATGGGTGGGAAGTGTCTGTTGGCTGTCCCACGTCAGTTTGATGTCCCACCAGGGTGCAGTGACACCAGAGAGTGGCTAGGGCAGAACTGGCAAAAGGAAACAGCTCTTCACATAAATAGGACCAAAAGCAACTGGGTGAATTCACAAGCATCCACTACAGCTTCTGAATACCAGAATAACTCTTCTGGATCAGGAGCTGCAAATTTTCAAAGGCTGGGAGATTATTCTGGGAAAACAGACCTAACCTGTTCCAGACCTAACCTGTTCTTGCTCTCTTGCTTGCGTGTCCGCTGTGACTGTGGTCAGACTCAATACTGGATCAAATTGGCAAATAGTCTGACTCAGGAAGGTCACTTGGATGTCTCTGAAGGTGTGTAGGTGCCACAGGTTTCCCTGTGTATTTCCTCTTGCCATAGCACAAGAGCTGCACCAGGCCAACCCTGATGTCTCACTTCTCTCTGCATTTATTGTGGCAGTGGGTATATGATCAAGCTACACATTTCTGTGCCTTCAGTAACCATCTCTTTCAGTGGTCACTATCTTCTCCAAGGTTGGACAGGAAATAATAGAGAGGAGAATCTAAATTGGGAAAGAGGGATTTTCAAAACCTTCCTGAGAAGTGATTTTTAGATTTCTACACTGAAGACACTTTTGCCACTTTCAGATCTGGTACATTTGGCTGTGGTTCCCACAGTCCCAACTTCGCTAGGGCAAAGCAAACTACCGATGGATCAGTCTCCAGGGATCTCTCTACAACTTCCAGGTGATGAATTGCTTCAGGTCCTACATACTCATCCTTGTCTGAAAGAAATGTCTTTTGCAGCAGCCCATCTTGTACCAACCCCAAAAACTCCCATCCTCAAAGCAAACACACTGTTAGACTGCACACTGCTACCCTGATCAGGGTATCAGGTTATGACCACTTGACTCTCCCAGGCCCACTGGGCTTGGATCAACCCCTTGTTACCTTACAGGTAGAATTGGCAGCTCTCCAGAGCTGCACTGCAGGTTCAGCTTCTCCATTTCTGCCCTGAAATGCAATCTGGCTGCTTCTGAAGATTGTAAAAGTAATCAATAATAGGTTAAACTGCACATTTTCTCCAGGTACTGGGTCTGCTTACACGTAATAAGTGTTTATGAACTGAGAAAGGCATCCCAAATTTACAGAAATGCTTCGGTAATCCTGAAGCTAGATTTTTTTTTGGATGCCTGTATGCTCTGTGATACCAATTTTATTGTGCTTAGGGGATTTTTACTCACTAACACAGATTTGGATGGGTTTACTTTTATCACATTTAAAAACAGGAGGCTAGTCCTTGTGTCCCCCCTCCCCCCTCACTTCTTACACTACTATTCCTTAATGATGCACTTTTGTCAGTGAAGATGAGTTGGTAAAGACATGAGGATTACACTCAAATTCAGCTGTATTTGTAGTTTAAACATGCAGGAAATGAGATGAGGGGAGGAAGAGCTTATGCTAATCCAGACAAATGGAAGAGCTTGTTTTCACATGGTTTATTTGAAGTCACAATAAATTCTGTTTATAACCAGATGCATCTGCAAAGCTGGGGCTGCCAAAATATATATGCTTACCTGTTGTTATACAACTACTCCAAGGCTTTTAATGAACTGCCATGGGGATGCTTAAATTATGTGCTGCATGTACAAAGCACAATATAATTTATTAAACAACTAATCCACAAAGCCCATCTTTTAATTCATTCAGGTGGGCAAATGAAGGTAGAAAGACAGAAATGACCAGCTTGTGGCCCCACAGAAAACCAGATCTGCCCAGATCTGGGATAACAGTATGGGAATCTGGCATTACCTTCCCAAGCCCTGACTCCTCCCAGGGCTGTGGTGAGCCTGTACCCTGGTGTCCCAAATGAGCGATTAAGCAGTGTGGGCAGTGTGTCTCCCAGCTCCAAAGGAGACACTGCTTTACAGAGGAAAACAGTGCTTCCTGGGCAGCTAATGAGAGGGTACCCCTCTCATCTTCAAAAGGCAGTGTTGGCGTTTCCTCACACCACAGAAAATCTGCTGTGGGTCCCTTGGGTGTGGCTATTTCTGGGAGGTGATGCTGGCTCCCTATGCCAACTGCTCCATCAGCCTTAGTCACAGCTCATCTCAGGTGAATGGGATAGCTGGGCTTGGAGCCATCAAGGAGATGGAAGACACAGATTCCCCTCCACCCTGAGCCAAAGACTTGACTTTTCTAGTGGTGAGGCTGGCCAGAGCAGTGCTTCTTCAAGTGGAATTGACTGTTTCAAGCTAATTTCATCCTTCATGCACACGGTAGAAGAACACAGATAGAATAGAGGTACTAGAAGGAACCACCCTGCCAGGGTTTGGTGAGGTGTCACTCTTTAAATGGTGAGCTGCTTTCAGTCAGACTCCACAGATGCTGCCCAGATCTACAGAAAGAGGACACACCCTGCCTGTATCAACCTTTCCCC
Source organism: Phylloscopus whistleri (assembly GCA_017589585.1). Taxonomy (NCBI): domain Eukaryota; kingdom Metazoa; phylum Chordata; class Aves; order Passeriformes; family Phylloscopidae; genus Phylloscopus; species Phylloscopus whistleri. Next base: position 1,663,618 of record JADMLD010000068.1, on the reverse strand, counting down.
CTGGTCTAATGAGCATTTCTGTGAAGAATCAGAGAGGGAAGCTCATCAGCTCACTCATGGGTGGTTTCCACTGCTCCTTGGAGGCTTTCCACAAGACACCAAACTGACACTATGCATGTGTCCCTCCTGCAGCCATTCAAACCGTGCCTGCCAAGTCCTTTTTCTGAACAGAAAGTGCATCACCCTCTCCATCAACACGTGTGTTAAACTGTTGGCTTACCTAAGAAATGGAGACCTAATGGGGATTTTTGGAAACTTTTTTATCCACTTTTGTTTCTATTCCTCCCCCAACTCCTTTAAAACAGGCCTGCTGGCCTACATTTGCAATGCTGAAGAAGGTGTTAAGACATTGCCAATGTTCAATATTTTTGTTGAAACCATCTTGAGAAAATAATTTTTAATTAAACACATTTACTATTTCTCATCTCTGTGTAATCTGTCTGATTTCTTAACTCCTCAAAATGACAAAAAACATTTGTCTGTTCATAGATGCTGGCCCAAAGCCCATCACACCCACAGGCTGTAGTTTTATGATATGAAATGTTTGCCTAATTCTATGTACCAAGGAATTATAACCTTAGTTTAAGGAAGAAAAAAAAAATCTGTTACATAAGCAATCCCACCAGAACATGGAATTAAAGGACAAATTCCAGTCTAGGCAACTCAGAGGAGTGGACATATATTTACTCTCTGAGATTACCTTTTAGCAAGTGGTAAGATAGCACAGTGAGAGGTGCTGTTATAAAAAGAAAACACAGAATTGCTGGAGCTAAAGCTCAGCCTCTCCAGAGAATACCAGAAAATACCTCTGCCTCTGCTTGCCAGCACTTGCTCTTAGCAGGTACCCTGCACAGCAAGGGGGCAAAAAAAAAAAAAAAAAGCCCCAAAGCCCCACAGTACCTTATTTTGCAAGATGCAAAATGTTTCAGGTAGATGTTAAATGACCCCAGCTCTTGATTTCAGTGAAAGCTAAACGCGCTTTGCTATGCCACCAGGCAAGGCAGGAGAAGGAGGAGGATGTGCTCAGAACTTTCATCAAGAAGCTTTACACATGCCAGCTTTCTTCTCCTACGGATGGGATGAGACACAGGCAGTATTTCTTGGTGATTTGTGCGTATTTCTGCAAATCACTTTCATCACGTTGCAGCAATTCCAACAGATAACATGACATTTTTCTCCCCTTTTGCATGACACTTTTCTCCCCTTTCTTTTATAAAGCACACATTTGTGTCTCGTAGGTTTAGGAATATAATCATCACCCAGTCACATGGCTCAGTACAACATTATGTTTCTTTCATCTTACCTAACAATGCTCAAACACTTTTTGGTATCACTGTATCTACTTTGTATTTACTGATACCACAAACTGCTCACAAACAACAGATGAACTGTTTCTGTAGCTCTTCTTTCCCCCAAAACTGACACAGCAACTTCATTTTGAATACATCAGTATTTCCCAAACTTGCATTTTTCAGGGTTGCCACATTCTACTACTCAGCATGCCCTGACATGCTCCTGCCTTGAGGATGCTGAGCAGCACAAGGGCCAGTCCCTTATCACACATCTCCCTCCCCTGGGGAGTCACAGGCCAGGTGCTCCTCTGCCTGTCCCACCAGCAGAGCCTGATCCGAGGGCAACGTCAAACTCCTGCCCAGGAATGTGCCACAAGAGCTGGATGCCTGCAAGTGCCGTTCTCCAGGAAGGCACAGGGACCTATTTTTGCTGTTCCTCCTTGCATGGGATAGATAAATGTTCACTGAGGGCGAGAAAGAGCACAAGACTGAATTTGTCTCTGTACAGCCATGGTTACAGGTGGTGAGCTTGTGCACGGGCAGGCGGGGTGGGAGATGTGCTCAAGAGAAAGGGCATGGAGTGCAGACCATCCCCTCTCCCCAGGGAAATGCTGAGTCCTTGGGCTACCTGTGATCTCTTTTGTCTTCCAGCTGGTGCTTAGCAGTGCCATGGAAAGATGGACAGCTCCTCCAGAAGCATGAGTGCCCCCATAAGTGCCCTCTCTCTGTGTGCGTCACAGCCTGTGGAGGTGAGAGACGTGGGCCTAAGTAGTCTTGAGCAGGGAGCAGCCTCTTGTCACCCGTATGGTGAGGTGGCTACTAACATATAACACCAAAATACTTCAAAAATACCAAAGGGAGGAAAACACGAGAATTTTAAGCATCAGTCTCCAGGGGACAGTAAAGACTTGCACATTTTTAAGAGAGAGGTAGGCCCTGGTACTCTGCCCTGAGATGGACATGCTTAAGGGACAGCTTACCTTCAACGTTTTCTTTGGGCTGCTTGCAAACTCCCGTGTTGGCTTGCTGATTCCTCTGACACCCTGCAGCTCCAGCACAGGCCACCAAACCAACCTGGGCACTACCCTGCCTGGAGCTTGGACCTTTTTAAATGTGAGTGACCACAGCTGACACTCAGAGAGGATCCTAGAGTAGAAAAGAACAGCTGACCACATAGTGATGAGCGTTGGTCATGGATCCTGAGTCCATGGCACTGGCAGCCAACACAGACAGGATGCTGCCTGGCTTTGGCCCACTTGTGCTGCCTGTTTTCCATTTTCCAGCCTGTGGGGAGCACAGCTGTGAGTGGGTGGCCCTGCCAGCAGCACCAGCAAGGCATTACACAGAAAGAGCCCATGAGCCATGCAATAGGATGTACCGGCTGAAGGAGGAGACATCACTGTCTCAGGACTTTTCACCTTGGCCAGCCACTGAGTGGTGACTGCTTGGCCAGCAAGAAGCCAGGAGGATGCTGCTTTCTGGAAGAAGGGGAAGCCTGAGCATGCCTAGCCTGGGGTGAAGACCTGCCCCTGGCAAAGGTGTGCAGGCTAGTGAGAAGCAGATGCAATTTAGCAGGTCTGGTGTCTGCCACCGAGTGTGTGCTGCAAGATCAGGCACCTGTGTTCTGCCTTGTGCAACACTGGCCCCAGGGCTGCTCTCTCTGCTGAGCTGCTGCTGGTGCTCCTCTTTGCTCCTGCATGGCTTCCTTCACAAACCCTACCAAGAACATACACAGCTTACGCAGAAGGTAATCAACTAATTCCTGAGGACATCTGAATCAGCTGTTAGAAATGGCAGCAACATCTTAAACTTGTTTCTTTTATCTGCTTGAGTAGCTGAAACAAAGTACCTATGCTGCTGCCTTAAGTCGCTGATTAACTTCAAGAGAGTCCACATTTTTGTCATCTGAGGTTTACAGGCAAAAGTAGTATTGCTGCTTAGATCAACCAGTGCAATTTGAAAAGTAGCCAAAGTTTGGGACATATGGTTTCTTTTTTACGTCTGGAGTAGAAGGAGCAGAACTAACACATTTCTTTGCAATACAAGTGAATCAAAGCATCTTTTCTCTTGTTTTGACTTCATTTCTGCACCTGATTTTCACATCAAATAAATATCAGAAAAAAAAACCCACAATGCATTCAGTTTTCATTAGAAATGGAATAAAAATAATAGAAAGAAACATACACAACTACAAGTCATTTTGCAATGAAGATTATGTACTTGTGACAGAAAAAGTTCATGTTCCAGACTGGAATCAGTTAATGAAAACTCCTTGTTCAAAGAACATTCACTCATACACTCATAACCATATTAAGACCTATTGAACTATTAAAAACTATTGGACTATTGAAATCAGAAGTGATATGTCAATAACATCCAAATGACCTTAGAATGGCTCCTTTTTACAAGGAAAATAAAACCTGGGGCTGTCACAGTGAAGTTCCTCCTTTCCTAGCTTAATCAAAAATAATGATTGCAAACACTCAACTCCTTTACATACTCTTCTTCATTGGTTTTTGCAAGGAGCAAAGCAAAAGTGACCAAAAATACTAAGTCTGCATCCTAAAAGTTCAAGAGATGTGTTACCAGGTACTCCAGGTTGAACTATAAGGGCTCCAAGCAGCTCTGGAAGAGGGTTCAGAAATGCAATTGATTCTCACCCACTGCTGTAAATTCATTGTTTCTCTCCTGTCAGTCACTGTCAGAGGTAGTGTAGGAGAATGACTGAGAAGCAGATGGCTCCATCTAATAAATTTTGCAGGCTCATTTTTATACAAGTGAGGCAGTCAGCACTGACAGTGCTTCACAAAAACCCTTCTGCCTGTCCCAGTGTCAGCAGCAGCACTGAAAATGGGCTGCATGTCCCTGCTGGTTAGTAGGCTGGTCCTGCTGGGACTGGCAATAGCCTGTTTCTCAGTTCCCTCAGCAGTGGCACAAGTTTCTCTCTCACTAGCAGACGTCTCCTGGGGGTGGGGAGCTGAGTACAAACCTGGTGGATGGAAAGAAGTAAGAATATATTCTTACATAAGGAAGACATTTTTTACAGTGGTGGTGCTGAAACAGTGGAAGAGGTTGCCCAGAGAGGTGGTAGATAGCCCATCCCTGGAAACATCTAAGGCCAGGTTGTACCAGGCTCTGAGCAACCTGATTTGAAAGTGTCCTTGATCATTGAAGGGCAGATGGACTAGGGGACTTTAAAGGTCTCCTCCAACCCAAACTATTATATAATTCTGATGCTATGATTCTATGACTCTTCAAAGCATCAGCTTGCACCTATTTTGGTGCTCACTGATACAATGGTGTGTAGGATTGTCAAGTCCTCTTCAGCATGCATAAGCAAGGAGGACTAATTGGTAGATGGTGCTGGTGGTGGTTTTGCTATTCTCGGTGGGACCCCTTTTCACTTCCTCACATCTCCAGCAGCTCTTCTCAGCACTAGGTCAGCTTGGCCCAATATAAATGCTGAATATGCCTCCAACAGCTTTTCCAAGCAATGGTACTTTAGCATGTGTATACACTCACACATGCATTATCTGTGTAGGCAAAAATATTGGGCAGGCTCTCTTTGCAGCTGTGCCAAGCACCTTTTCTCTGAGGAGAGTGCAGCAAATCAATTCCCGTTGTCAGTGGAATCCAGGGGGGAAAAAATCGGTCTTCATGGATTCCTGTAAGTGAAATATTTAACATATTCTGAAGCCATAAGTTAGCTTTCTCACATTTCTCCCATTTTGTGAAGAAAGTAGTAGTGCATGCATATTCATGATTATATGAAATTGATGGGGAATAATTATACTATTCCGGGTAGTAGTAAAAATGGTTACATTTTAGTCACTTTTAGCCCGAGAACCTCTGTGGAAACAGTCGCTCAAATATTTAGAAAATAGATTCCTAAAGAACAGAGGATTCCTGAAGTTTCTGTGTATCACAACAGTGTCCCCTTTAAGAAGGTCAGCAGAAATGGATTCAATTGTCTATATATGTCTTACTTTATATAGAATCTAGAATTTACTCTCAATATTATAGACAGTACATTTAATTACATAACACATCTCACATACATATAATAGTTGGTATTTTTCTGACAAAACTTGCACTGAAGCAGGTGAATGATTATTACATTTGTTTTGCCCCAAGTCAGAAAGTCCTGAGCAGTTCTGTGTTTTGGGCTACTCAAGATGTGTTGCAGTACACTTGCCAGAATAACAAGGCAGCTGTCTTGCAGGACTTCACTGTTATTTGTGGGGAAAAGGAAACATTTCAAAGAACTGCTAACCAAGAAAATTGCTGCAGAGAAAAATCACTTCAAGGTTTCTTCTTCAGTTTACATTGCAATTATATGAAAAATTTGATTGATATTTAAGCAATAGCTTCCTGACTAAATCTAAAATTTTCTTGGTTTGGTCTCTGTGTATATTCTTGTATAAAAGCAAAACATTTGGCTGAACAGTCTTAAAAAGCTATTTTTGCTATGGATAACTAACCACAACTTGCAAATCTTACATATAAAAATGCACCTCAGCATTTCAAACATCATTTGAATACCATGAAACATATAATCACTTCCAAGTTGCAGAATGCTTTCATGCAATGCTAAAGGCTTTAAACAGAAACTTTGCTGTGAAAAACATGGCTATTGGACACCTGATTGAAAAGCTCTCTGCTCAAAGACAGAAAGTCCAATTCTCTGGCAGACAAAACAACACTCTTGGTACAAATATGGCATCTCTCATTTGCTTAGGGAAGCCTGGACTGGTGTCAGATGTTATGACTATAGACATAATTAATGCAAATTATGCACTGCTGTCAGAAGACAGAGTTTCTAGACCACGTGTTCCTTGTTGACCTCTGCTTCTTCATGCTGCAGCTATTTGGGGAAATATTAAGTATCTATTAAAAGCGTCCTTTATACCATGTCATTTGTTTCTGAGCTTTCCTGTTCAGAGAAAGATCAAAGGCAGATGATACCTCTCACCTTCCAATAGGGATGAAATAGATGGCAATTTTAGGACAGGGAAAGGAGGGAGACAGAAATCTCCTTTCTCAGACTTCATTTTTTGGAACCTATTAGAGTGGATTGGACACTATTATAGTGTCACAAAGGTTGTTTTGTGATAGATACCTCTGCTGATAACTGAGTCCCCATGCACTCTTTCCTCACACTGAGGAAGAGAATCTATGATTTCAATGACCAAAACTGCCTAATACATCCTACATGCCCCAGCACTCTGGAGATACAGGTATAAGCACTTTCTTACATAAGTCTTCTTTCCTAGCTAAATATATTTCACCACAGATATGAAAATAATGTATAATCAAAATAATAATTTTAATAAAATAGCAGTGGGGTTCAAACCATTCTGTGTTCTCTTATAACATGTAAAAAATGCTTCAGTTTTTGTGGAGGGACAATTAAGATTATACCACTGTATAATCTGCTTTCTTTCAATACACATCTTATGGGCTAAGAATTCACTTCATTACTGGTTATGGAACAAATCTCTGGGAACTGGAACATTTCTAGCCTTACCCCAAGCAGAAGGTACAGGGGCTTTCCTGGGGTTTTTTTTGTGTATTTTTCCTACAGCAGGTATTTGGTCTATGAACACAGAGCAGGGCATGAAAGCAGGCATGTAGGCCTTCTTCCTGATTCAAGAAATTGGGTATATTATTGTGATTTCAGCACATGTAGAATATTCAGTTATGCTCACAAAAATTCATATACTCAATCCTGGCTCCAGGAGAAATAGGCTTCAAAGTCCTGATCCAATTTATGGATGTGGGCAATTTTATCCTTGCAGGTGATTCTATTGAAATAAGGGAAAGCTCCCTGCTGATGCACTTTCTAGCAGCTGGAGATGTGCTTCTTGGATTTGGGCCCTTGAATATTATTTGAAACCTTGTGATGCATTGACTTGTGGTGGGTTACACATGACTCTGCGTGGACTCCCCCTGACTTCAAGGAGTCTGCTCACAGTGCCAGGACCCACTCAGAAGTCAAAACCTGGCCTTAGGCACAACATACATTAACTCACCAAAAATTCATTTTGAGCTCTGTTTGGGGAAAGCCCTGTGCACCTCAGTGGGTGACAGCCATCAGTGTGTTTGGTGCTGCTTTCTAGCTATCCTTGATGCAGGAGAGAGAAAATTCATCAGCTCTTCCTCTGAGGCTGCATGAATCATCAAGAGCTCTGGCACAGCATTTCTCACAAGTCACTATGTTTACTGCTCCCACCTCTCAGGGTTGCAGACTTTAGGGTTCCTATCATCATGTCACCCTGCCCTTTTATGAGCTTTAGTGAAGTTATTTCTGTATTTTCAGTTCATTCTGGGCTCTGGAATGAGATGCCAGGGACAGCAGGATGAACCTTCTAGCACAAATAAGATCCTCACAGCTAAATTTAAGGGAAACTCCACAATACTCTATTGATTTTTTTTTCTTCTCAGCACTTAATAAAATTTCACTTCACGCTAGAAGTGCAACAAAATGATAGGATTGCATGTCCCATTTATCAGGATGTCATTCCTAAACATCAAAGGCCTGCTTTTAAAAGGACACAGTTTCCCTTTGACCATTTTGTCCAAAGAGGGTATGTGCACAAAACCAGATAAGAACTTCTGTATTGAATTTTAGTGAAATACTAGTGGTTATATGGCTGGTTCAGTGCAGAACTTTGAACACTAAACAATGATGCTGTGTTTACAAATTCAGGAACTTCATCCTACTGAATTATTTCTCAACTTCTGTCAAAGTATAGACAGGTATTTTTCACATCAGACATTTTCATGATGAAATCATGTGAGTGATTCCTTGTTCAAAACAAGGATAGCAGAAACCAGTCAAGGTTTCTGGTGAGGGAGGAGAGAAAAAAAGAGCATAAGACCCTCTTATTTCATCTTACTTGTCTTGGTGAGAAATAAAAGAGTGCAGTCCCATGCCTAGGACTGAGTTATAAATAATTGTTGCTTTTGGCCTGGAGTAAAACAGACCATATGTCCACACTGCAGCCACCACAGGTCGCATGAGCAAACCTGAGTTAGGCTTCAGCTCTCTCCCAGGCCTGCCTTGGCAGCAGGGGCATCAGTGCAAATCCACCTCTCCAATCAGCCAGCTCCTTTGGCAGCATCACTGTGGCACCCATGGTCTAAGCAGTGCCTAAGCCAGCTTACGGCTTTGTCTCTCTGATCCCCCACTAGGCGTAGAAACAGTGACAACAGGAATAAAAAAGAGAGGGGTGGGGGAAAGGAACAGGGAAAGTTAAAAAAGTCAGTATTCTCCAGAACAATTCATGACAGCTGCTCTGCATTAACCATTGAGCCACAGTTCGGGAGTGGGATTCCCTTTGCTTCTCAGGGATTTCAGTCCTTTGGTACAATCAGGTTCCCTGCTTCATCTCTCCCTTCAAGCATGGCAGGGCTGGCTGCCCTGTGTGCTGTCCCTCCTGCTGATGCAGTGCAGATCAGCTGAAACCCAGGAGGGAGAGGAAAGATAGTGACAGCAACAAGGAACCCAGGAGGGAGGAGTAAGCAGAGCAAGGTCCTGGATGACTCACCGTGGGCTTCCAGCGCTCACCAGGAAACGTGGCCGCTGATTACTACGCCTTCCTCTGCAGGCTGAGGTGTGGGAGGCATGGACCTCAATATGCATGAGCAAATGGCAGTGTCTAAAGGCTGAAGCACTACAGCTTGAGCACAGTATCCCTCTGTACTTCACCCCATGGGAAGGATCCTTCGTTAACTTCCCGCCAGAAGATGCCAGTGACAGAATAGCCTGGCATCACTTCTGGCACACCCCCTTATCAGTTACATCCAGCTCCTCACTCTCTTGTCCATCGATCTCTGGGACACTCCATTTCTGGAGTTCTGTCAATGCTATATTTCTGTTGGTTGCCAGACAAAGGAGTACTCCACATCCATGGAGTAAGTCTGTCTGGGAGGTGGGTGAAGTAGCTCCTGCCCACTGAACAAAGCAAACACAGCAGAATATTTCACAGCTGTGCCATACACAGTTACAGGCACAACCAGATAAATGTTAGGCTTACTCCAACACAGGATTATGGTGTGGCTTGTCACAACAGAGCCAAATGAGGGTCGTGTTGTCTCCCTCACTCGCATGGCACACACGGTTCCTGCCTTTGGTGTATGTATAATTACTGAGAAGTGGTTCAGGTGAAGTTTAGATCCTGCACTACGCATTTTTCTTCCCCCTTCCCCCAAGTCAGGGAAGTAAATATAGAAATAATTTCACAAGAAAATTTGAGTATTATGTTTCTATAAAAGAATTTCAAGAAAGTAACAGGTGACTAATATTACTGATGTAACAAGAATATAATAATAGGTGAATTTCAGCAGTAAATCTCAATCATTTTACCTATGCCTTAGGGTATTAAGACGTGATGCAGACTTGAGAACTTTAGAGACCTCTGATCTGTGTTCCATTACAGGGGCAAGAAAACACTGTCTCATAAAAACAAGAGGGGTGGAAATGAAATAACACTGATATTTTTTAAAAAGTTAGTGCATTCTGTCACATAAAAAAGTTATATTCTTATCATATTTCTGATGTAATCACGAGCCTTCAGTTTGAGACCTTGACAGAGTGCTACTGTACTAAAATCCATACTGAAAAATTTCCATAGTCTCTTCTTTTAAAATTTAATTTAATTTAATTTAATTTATTTATTTATTTTTTTACAGCAGAGCTTTAAACAAAGGAAAAAAAATCTGGAAGTAGCCACAGGTGAAACAACACACTACTTTCTAGGACACCAGTCCAACTGGTTCCAACTGGATATAAGGAAAAACAAATCATCAGGAGGAAAATTAGGCATTAGAGCAGGTTGCCCAGGGTCATTGTGCAATCTCCATCCTTGGAGGTTTTCAAGACACAACTGGATTAAACACTGAGTACCCTGGTCTGATTTCAGAGCTAACCCTGCTTGGAATAAGATGTGGGACTAGAGACATCCTGAGGTGCCTTTTGACCCAAATGTTTTATGCTCCACTGAGTAGCAGGCAATGATTCTGCTTTGTGGTGAAGCATTTTTTTTAACATGTAGAATGGGGGGTTTCCTTTCTTATTAGGAAAAATAAAGCCTTCTGAATATTTACATGAAAATGGAAGGTGTAGGAGTGTCAGCTGCACACATCTGAGCCTTCTGGCTAGGGTGGTGGCTCAAAAGGTGGGGGACCCAGCTCCACATCTCCGCTGCATGACTCAGAGCAGAAGTTTGCCCCCTGCACCACTCCAGATGGCTTGCCAATGTCACACCATTTGGATCCATGTTTGCCTCAGCTTGCTTGTAGAAGTCCTTGGTATGTTTGCGGTCACCACTATGTTTTTGGCTCAACAAGGCAGCACGGTCTGGGGATTAAGTCCTGAGCCCTCTGGAATCCAGCAGCGGTCAAAGGTGGTACAGTGCCTGCTGTGGCTTGGCCCAGCCTCAGACTGCTCTAAGTTGTTTGTGGCCCCTCTTTGTTCACAGAGCAGCTCTCTGAGACTCCACAACAGCCCAAAAAAGGTCATGTTGCTGATCTTCTCCTTCTTAGCACATGCCTGTCACAGCCTAGTTCTGCAAGGTAAGTATGGGATACCAAATGCCAGCTCCCAGATCCCAGACCTGTCTCCTTTGTCGCCTCACAGACAGTACACAGAGATTGCAAAGGAGCCCTAGGGGAAGCATAGTGTTTTCAGCATCTCTGAGAGCCCATTCAGTGCCCTCAGAGGCTGGCTATGCTGCACAGAGCCAAAAGTTCCCAATGGCTAATCCTGCCCCTAAAACTGTCTCCTTCTGTGGCCTCAAGCACAGCATTTCACCCCTCTGTTGCAATTTTTTCATCTGTAAAATTGGGATAATGACATTTTGCTAACTCACAGGACTGCTGTGAACTTTAATTAAGGTAGGTTTTGTAAAATGCTGTAATGAGGGAAAGCACTAAGAACAAGTAGATTATTTAGTTAAGCTGGTGATGTGGTGCTGCCAGACTTGCCTGAATAACTCAGGATCTGTATGTACACACTAAAGATTGCTATTCTGTACACCTTCAAAATAAGCATTGCAGGGCTTGAGTCTTGGGCAGGCAGGATTTATTTTGGGAGTGCCTCTTCCTAAGAAGACTGGTGTGCAGCACTTGCTGAGAGTGACAGAATGGGTCAGGCTGAAGGGACCACAGTGGTCATCTGGCCCAGCCTCCCTGCTCAAGCAGGGCCATCCTAGAGCACATGGCACAGGACTGTTCAGATCGTTTTTCAATATCTTCAGTGAGAGAGACTCCACAGCCTCTCTTGGAGAATCTGTTTCAGTGCTTGGTCAACCACACATGAAAGAGGTTCCTCATGTTCAGGTGGAACTTCCTCTGTTCCAGTTTCTGCCTGTTACCTCTTCTATTGCTCAGCACCATTGAGAAGAGCCTGGATCCATCCCCATTACACCCTCCCTTCAGATAAGCAGGGACTGATGAAATCCCCTCTTACATTCACTTCCCACCTTCTTTTTCTTTATTCTGAAGACAGCAAACAACTTTGATTTACCAAGATCCATCTTAAAATGGAGCACAAATCCAGATGGTAGGATACTCTGTGATATCAAGGACTGAATGCACAATATCCTTTCCAATCCCCTCTTTCTATGTATAAGGATAGCCACAGATATGTACAGATTAAAGGTAGGAAAGCAAAGAATTTCTGTACTGCAGTGGCAGGTATTGCAAGGCGACAGCATTGCATCCAAATGGCTTTTCCTTAGCATGTGAACAGGAGTTTTGTGATGGAGTTGCTCTGTTTTGCTGCCACCAGGCAGCCACAGACCCTCCTCTGCCATGGGCTATAACTTGCATAAGGTGGCTAAAGCAGAGTTTCTTGCAGGGAAGCAAGCAGTGTGTCCACAGTGTGCTGCAGGGAGAGAGAAGGGATTGCCCTGCCTGCTGTATCCAGCTCTTCAAATGCACTCACACTTCATGTTACTATTTTCTCTATGCTGGATGGCCAGACAGCAAGGCTTTGGGCATCTGGCAGCACTCAGCAGAGGGGTGACTATCACATAAATCCATGCAACCACAGTGTCTCACAGGTATGTGCCCATCTGGACACTCTTTCATTTTGCACCTTACAGCACGCAGCAGGTGGTGACCATCATCTTCACATCTTTTTTCCTTTGCTACTTCCTGGGCCAGGAAAGAATTAACTCTGGTGTGAGCTACACTGAACAACTGAGCAAGTGAATGGAGAAAGGCAGCGCCAAGACAGGGAGGACTGGGACCCAAGCTGTGCCTCTGGTCTCTCAGAGAGCAGGAGTCAGGCAGTCAAAGGGACAATGCAGGGACATTGTGCCTCTCTGCAGGGATCTTTCACTGTCATTTGTCTACACCTGTAGAGGTTGGTGTTACCACAGCCCTGCCCAAGGAACACGGCCCTGCTCTGCTCCCTCCCTGCTCACATGCTACCTGGTTGCTTCCCTTGCAAGAGAAAAGACCAGTCCCTCCAGCCAATTCATTTGGAGCAGTGGTGAGGTCTGGGACTCCATATTCTTCTCTGAGGAAGATTTAATCTGTCTGGCTCTTAATACCACCCTGCCGCTCTTTGATCAAAGCTTATTTAAGCTATTATTGAAATATTGTGCTCAGACTTCTATTATGGCTGGTATTCACAGAAACAATGCTCCTCACTAGCTGAGCAAATAATGTTGAGCTGTTTGTTTTAGACAGAATTCCACATATTCACTTGATGTTACTTTCACACTGCTGGTCACGAACAATGACACTTGTCCAGGGCTACAAATAATTACTGGGAATCATATTTCAGCAACATTTCCAGCAAGCTTCTACAGTGAAAATTCATTTGCAGCACTTCCAGTTCCTAGGCATCTCTTTAAGAATCAGATATCTGATTGGCTTTGGGGTTTTGTATTCTGATGAGTGCCAGACTTCCTCACTGTGTTTCCATTTTCTACATTTTAACCACGTTTGCAAAATGTCAAACATCTAAATCAGTTTGTCTTCTGTCAGATATGGAAGATTATTGTCTGTAATGATCAGCAGCCACTAACCTGGCTGAATCCATGCTGTTTGTTTGCTCGTTCTGCAATGGACACCTTGCCTCCCAGGAATTCTCAAACTTAAGCATTAGCACAGTACCTTTTCTATTGCAAGATTGTTTAGAGGAGCAAATACAGAGTCAGAGCAATGACCACAGACCAAGAGTAAATGTTTGATGTTGCTGCTCAGTTTAGATATCTGACATGGCATATATGGGGATGTATTTTCAAAGCAGAGTTACTTAGTCCAACCTCAAAAATCAAGCTACTGATGTGAGCTTAGATTAGGTTTATGATATTAGTAGACACTAATGACAATCCTGGAACTTTGCGAAAAAAGTTCCTGCCAAGGTTTTTTTGGTGGTTGTTGTTTCAATTTGGTCTGTTTTTTGCAGGTGCTCCTGAGAATCATAGAATCATCATAGAACCATCATAAAATCATCATAGAACCATCATAGAATCATCATAGAATCATAGGATGGGTTGGGTGTGAAGAGACCTTAAAGATCATCTAGAACAATCCCCATGCCATGGCAGGGACACCTTCCACTACAACAGGTGGAGGCTCAAAGCCCCATCTAAGATGGCCTTGAACACTTTCAGAGATAGGACACCCTGCTCCCCTTTTTTTGTTTGTTTGTTTTTAATAAAAATTTCATAAAGTTGTTTCCAAGCTATATTTTGGAACAATTAGAGCACTTCAACAGCTGCCCCACTTAACAGAGAGAATTTGCATTGTTGAGATTCATCATGCATTTGCAAACTGTTGTATGGCAAGTCTAATAATCCAAATTATTGTTTGCTAATCCAATTAGGCATTTTAATTAAACTGTGCAAAGTTCAGTGCTGCTGTGAGGTTTTATATCTGCCTCTTGGTTCATTTTATTTTATAATTTTTAGGTGTTATCAGATGACAGAGCTCTAGCTCAGAAAAACAAAGGTGAGGTGTCTGCATATTGGCATACTGAGTGGGTAGCTCTCAAACGCTCCCGTCACTCTTTCCTGAACAGCAAAGTCAGATAAAATTGCAGATCCTATCATTAGCAAAGGTATCCAGTCCATTCCTCTGCCACTGGCTCACTCCTGGCTGTATATTTCCTTCTGTTTCCTTGTGACCATCACCTAGACTTCAAATCTGCTCAGAGTACTCTTATGACATCTGGGCCCAAACTGATGTGAAAGATTTGTTACATAAACTAGCAAAGCCCAGAAATAGACTGAGGGAGTGCACATGAACTCTGTTAATTCCACCTAAAAAAGGCAAACTGAAGTATACCTAAGCTGGAGTTGCTTTGTACTTGACAAAAGAGCCCTAATGTTTAAGCACACCCTTCACTCCACAACAGGTCTTGTTACATCTGTTCTCATTCTTCTGGAACAGAAGGAGGAGGAGAAGAATGTTAACTCCTTTATGGCCAGATATGGGAACCCTTACCCTCCATATAAGAAAGAGTGACCCACACAATATTATTTTCTTCCTAAGCAAAGCTGGAGGGAGGCAGAAAACCAACCTTCCCAAGTGGAGAGGTTTGATGAGCTGTTACATCCCAGTGTGCAGCTTTCAGGGTCAGCACGAGCTTTGAGCTAGCAGCCAACTCTGCTCCAAGAGTGTAATGTTTCCTTTTCCCTATGCACAAATAATGCTGATTCTGAACCAACAAAAAGTGACTGATCATCCACTCAGGATGGTCAAGCAATATGACCATGACTACTCCTCCTCTGTTTGTACATGGGAAATCAGATCGTGCCTCCACTGGGTAGAGAGAAACAAAAGCAGCACAACTCACTACAAGCATAGTAGTAGGACAGGCACTCATCTTTCCTGACATCTTCCTCCTCATCTTTCTCCTTCTCAGGAGGAAGACTAGCAGAGCTTTAACTTTGCTCCCTGCTTCTACAACACCAGTTGGCCCCACATTTCTTTAATTTTATTATACAGAGCTTTATTCTTTTATCTCCCAAAATCATATTGCCAGAATAATTTATTTTACTTTTAATTATTTTAAACATCAATTCTTTTATTTTGAGAATGATTTTGAATCATTTTGAATGATCTTCAAAGAGACCTCCAAAAGTCTCCAAATCTGTTTCAGGAAGACTAGAAAGGGCCATTTTCCTGCTGTGATGTGGGAGGTTAGACAACCCTGCTGCTTGATGGGTGAAGAGAGAGCCAGGTTCCATGCTGGAAATGGGCCTCTCATCAACTGCTGATTAAGATTTGTAAAATTACACATTAGCTGACAGTCGAGATCTGTAATTGTGCTATTAAAACAATGACTGCCAAAGGAGGCAGTAGGAAGATTCCAGGCACAAGATTGCAGCAAGCCACCACTCTTGTTAGGATGATCATTAGCTCTGTCCTGCATCAGCATTTAGGATGTGCTTTACCTGGGGCTGGACTTCAAGGCCACCCACTGCCACCAGCAGCCCAGCTACCTGTCTGTCACGATGTATTCCTCCTGTGGAAAGGTGGGTGTTGGTGTAGCACAGGTTGCAGTGTCTGTTCAGTCAGTGGCTTTGCTTCACACTAAAGGTTACTTAAGATCTGGAGTGTGGCTGTCTCCCTGCTCACCCTTTTCCCCCCACCTCCAGCAGAAGCAGCCAGGGAGCTCTTCTCACCCTTTCTGATGCACCCTCTGTATCTCAGAACTGGAGGCACTACCCCTGCACAGCTCCCAGCTCTCCCAGTTGGCTGGGCAGAACTCCAGTTTGGGATTCAGGCTGGGATTGCAGCCAGGCTTGTCTTATCTTATCTGCAGAGGTTTTTGCCTGAAACCAGGCCTGAAGGGTTTTCAGTCCTCACAAGTGATGGGGATTTTTTTTTTTTTTGTCTGACTTTTACCAGAGAAGGCTACACTGCTCTGGGTTTCATTCTTTTTAGGTAAACAACTCTCTAGTCCGTGTAGATGTGCCTCTAGGCAGGTATAGATGCATTTTAGGAACTGAATAAATACCTCAGCTACACATTTGATCTTGGCAAGCAGGGAGTTATTTCACCATGCAGGATGAAGATGGTCCTTGTAACATAGGTAGATAAGAGGTAACTTTCCAGAGATACACCTCTCTTCTAACTTACACATGGCAGTGTTCCTGTCTGGGCTATCTGAAGCCTCTAAAGTAATTTCTTTCTATCCAATGTGCTTTAAGGATTCATAGTTTTAACCCTTACAAAAAACCAAAATTTTCATGAGTGGGTCAGAGAAAGAATAAAATGCAGGCTTAGTTTCTGAGTTTGAGGGAAGGGTGATAAGCCTGACAGTCAGAGAGAGCGCAGGGTGACACTAGGCACTAGGCATGGCTGGGTACAGCTCCATTTCTTCTGTTGCTCTTGGGAAATAAAACGGGATTACCCTTCTCCCCATGCCTAAGTGGGAGTTTCACAGAAACTGTCTGACTGGCTGAGGGGGCTGGCCACATTCATCCAAAACACAATTTTCTGAGAAGCTGGCCTTTGAAAGAACGTGTGCATCAATAAGTAAACACTTTCTCTGTCCTACTTCTATTGTTTTGGGTTTTTTTTAACCTGAGAGGTGAGTCCTTCTCCCACAGTGAAAGAACCCTTGGTAAATTCCAGCTTGGGAGCCCAGCCGCACCTAATATTAGCTTGTGCCATTATGCAAATGCAGCCCTGGTGTTCCCACAGTCTGGGGAGAGACCCAATCCCAGCTTCCCACAGCATCCAACAGCTGCCTACAGCCTGGGCTCTGCACCATGGACGACTGCAGCATTTGTCTACACTTCAGTTCTGGCCTGGGTTTTGCCAGCTCCTGTCACCCCATGTACTTGTTGCAGCTCTGCGCTGGAGTCTCCCTCTGCTCTGGTTTTTAAATGCAATAAAACATTAATTGCTGAAAATACACAACTGCAGCTGCTAACATTAAAGAAAAACGGTGAAAGCAAGATTTCAATCATAATGCTTTATCTCAATGCCTACATTGACCTAATCCAGTAACTTTCTGTTCACCTTTTCTGGATAACTGTATAAACCTGCTCAGCACTTTCAAAAGACATTGAAAAACCACAAAACCCTGGGTTTTTTTCACTTTTAAATTTAATCTTCCAGCAAAGCCTGAGAAAACATTAGATCTCCTGACAAAATGTAAGCAGTCCGTTTCTCCATACTCAAGAGCTATTCCAGTAGTGCACTGAAACTCTTTTTCACTCAGGTCAAACAAACTATATTGACTCCATTTCTCCACTAAATAGGATCCCAGCCTGGACACAATGGAGCTCTAATCTTATGGGGTTCCAAGCTGACAGCTGCAAGTGTTTGGCTCAATTGTTCTGGGATATGTTTTGGGCCCTGGCAGAGATGGTAACATGTTGGTATGTCCCTGTGGAGAATCAGGTCCAAAAGAGTTGAAATCTCTTTTCTTCCCACCTCTCTTCAAAAGGCCCCCTCACCTCCCCAGAGCACAGGAGGGGAGCAGTCAGTACCCCTCACCCTATCACTGATCCTCTTGCATCACGCAAGGCAACCCCAATGAACAAATGTTCACAGCCCAGTCTATTCTCCCATTTAATTTTGCTCATCTATGATGGTGAGAATACTTAAATATCCAAACAGAGAATACTTATGGTTGCCTGCCTGTTAGCATAATTTTTTTTACGCCTGCCTCTAAAACTGTAAACATGGGAATCAAACATCTGTTGTGCTTTCAGCAGGAAAAGAGATTACAGTGAGGTACAACTACTAACATTCTTTATTTCTGCTCAGATTTTTTTTTAATTGCTAAGAGTTTTAATACAATGATCTTATACACAATATAAAAGAACTTACATTTAAATAGGCTTACAATTATTTTCACTACATCTTAATAATTTGAATGACACATGCCTTACTCTTTTATGAGCTGCCAGGGTAAAATAAATCCCATCTAGCCCAGCAAAATTCTCTCTGCATGGTTTCACACCAGTGAACAGGAAAGGAACACTCCATGAATCTCCAGTCTTCACCTAAAGTTGCCCAGTGACCTTCAGGTCAGGAAGTGGTCCTATTGTCAGGGTGTAAGACAGATATTTTCTGTGCTGCAAATATTACAAGAGTTCATGCATTCAAACTTGTAAAGCAGTCAGAATCGTGCCACTGCTTTTGAAAGAAATCTGCATCCAGTCAACTGAGTTCAGGTGTGGCTGAAGGTACAGAAAGTATTTTGGAGAAAATAACTATGGGGATTGTCGTTCACATAAAAATGATGTAGATTTATTTGTTCACTTCAGGCAGAACTCTGTGTATCAGTCATGGGGTTTTTTTAGAATTACTTGATTTTTAGACAGATTTCTTCTGAGCTGTAACTTGGACTACACTTAAGGGAAATAGAGCTAAACAAAGAAATGGTTGTTTCCATCTCTTCAGCAATGTGTTGTAATATTGCCAAAGTTACCAAACTTTCTTATGAAAATATATAATCATTTCTTTATAATTTAGTCTTAGGATACATATTTTTTTAAACTTCTCTGGCTCAAGATGTAGCAGCAAGCACTTTGCTGTGTGTTACTATGCAGCCCTGTCTTCTGAGCAGAAGCAGTCCTTCCTGTTTGTATTTTAGAGGAAACATATATTTCTGTATCACTGACTTTAGAAAGATGAGGAAAATAAATTTATGTCTCTGCATGCTTAGGATTCACTGTGTTTCCTTGTGGTAAATCTGAAGGATACAATTTTCCTCCCAGTGACATAAAAAGGATCTTTCTTATCTTTCTGCATACTCCAGCCAGTCTACATGGCTTGACTTTTGTTTTTGGGAAGGGGCTTTTGAAAACCTGCCAGAAGTTTTTCCCAGCGTTTCCAGCTGGCAAATTGCCACAGGCATGGGAATATCTCAAGACAAAGATGATGCAAACCCCCTTTTCAACCCTTCAGCAGCATCACAACCCTTCCTGTGGTCTAAGTGTCTCTCCACTTTACACTGCCATCATTTGACAGAGGATGCAGAGAGACTAAAAATACTGTTAAATAAAAACGTCTTTATGTGACAAGAGAAAGAAAACAGTCTCAGAAGAATGTTGGAGGGTTCTGATGCCATCACTGCAAGATGGCATAGGGCAGTGTGTGCACAGCACAGTGCCTGGCAATAAAATAGGAAAATGCTGGGCAAGAAGGAGCCTGTGTTGCCAGTACATGTACTTTATTAATATTTGATGGAGGAAGGGAAGGAGAGGAGAAGGATTCAGAATAGATTTCCTTCAGCTGGTGCTGTAGTTCTTATGAAATGAAAATCCCACAAACTCAGTAGGAAAGTAGCATGCAAGGAACCTTAAGTGATCAAGTAGATATTAAGTCACAAAACCTCTAAAAGATTTTCCCCTCCAGGTCACATATTATGAAGAGATATTGCTTTCCAATCCTATCATAGATTTTACCTTTTTTTACTGGGATAAATTTGCATCTGTGTCTGACAATCTATCTAGGAAGCTAAAGTCCATATACACACAAGAGAGTTCATTAGGAAGTAGATGGTGTGATTTCATTCAATATTTACGTTATCAGTCAGATATAGATAACATTTTAATTAATATTTATTTTACATCCTAGAATGAGCTGTTTGCTGCTTAGGAAAATGCAGTTTCTAAAAAACAAGAGTTACAGAACATTTCTGCTGTATGAAGCAACTCTGTAGTATGTCAACAAATTGGGTCCACATCCCTCAGGTTTCAGCAAAACCTGTGCTAGATAATGTAAGATGAGAAATAAAACTTGAATGTTTTTATAAAATTATTTTTATTTAAACTATTGGCACTGATTGGTTCAGTCTTTCAGTTTGGATTTTTCCTTCCTGTTTTCTTGTCACTGGTAGGCACAGAATAAATAAATTGACTCAGCAGCCTTGCCAGTGGCTTCATCTTTTTCTTTTTTGTTGCTTTTCCATTTTTGTTCCCTCAGAAATACTTACTTTTATTGACTCATCTCTTCATTTGCTGACTAGTTTGCCTCCAACAAGATCCTCCTACTGAAGTACACTGCCCTGCCTGCATCCTGTCCCTTGTTCTCTCAAAGAGTTCAACAGGTGAAGAGCTGAAGTCTCCAAATGAGGAGGGGATCTCCTTTCTGTCACCAGCGTAACATCCAGGCAGTGGAGTACCTAAAGTACCTGACTTACACTTCTTTTAATTAACCAAATCTAATGTGATGCTTGTCCATCATAACCTTCACCTTTGTTTTATTGCTCAGTTGATCTTTAATACATATTGACGGTTTCCAGCAGTTCTCATAAGTGATTTGTTGCCTATACAAGGTATCATTCAGCATCACAGTGTCAGGCAAAGGTACTTTTGTTGCAAATTTTTTGCCTTATTAATTCATGCACAGCACAAGAAGCCATGGATATCTATTTTCAGTGGAGATATAATTAAAAGATGGATAATTACGGTTGGAAAATATCCTGGAAAACTTTATCCTTTTAGCATATGATGTTTGCTTCTAGGTACCATTCTGAGCAGTCTTCTAGGCTCACCAAAGATTAATATCAAAACAGTTCACCAGTGAAAATATGCCTCAATTTTTCAGCTGAGCATCTGTTATCTTTGCAATTTAACAAAGCATTGAAAACTTTTTCATTAATGCTTTAAATCTAATCATAACCTTGAATATAAATAATATTCAATATTATTTCTATGCATTGAAGTCAGTACAAACCTGATAAAATTCTCCCTAAAGGAAAGAACATATGATTAAGTCATATTAAACCTGCTTATTAGATGGATGGGAGGCATTGTAAAGTGTTCACTCATCAAGAAATATGTTCTTTCGTAGATTTTCTAATGGAAAGGTTTTTGTTCTTACATGTTTATGAACAAACCTCTCTGGATATACAAGAACAGCTCTTTGAGTGGACACGTTTATTCCTCATTGAGGTACTATTTTATTTATTCTGACAAAAAAGGGATTTTTTTCTGTATATACGGATTAACATGAACAGCAATAGCTGCCAAAATTCATGCCTACTGAAACACTGATATTCTAAATGGAGAAGTATTAATTTTTTTTCTTAATGGATGACTTTCGAAACACTTGGAGTAGAACATGATAAAGGAAAGTCCTGACTACCTGTGATCATGTGGTACCTTTTTCAGGAATTCATTCACCAGCTCCAGCATCATGGCCCTATGATTTGTGTAACTTTCTGCCTATTCAAACACATATTTTCATTACAATTGTATGAGAGAGACTCTTAGTATTTTTCTCTGCTGTTAAACAGCTGCTGCCTTTCAGTGTTAGTAAAACAGTTCTACATATAGTTTCCTTGTTTCAAATGAAAGTGCTTTGGGAATCTCTCTAGCTGAGAGATGGACTAGAAACGCGAATTATCCTTAGCCACATAACTCAGAATTACCTTTGTATTTTATTCGAAATCTGTATCTAGATAGATAAAAATCCTGAAAACTGGTGACATTAGACCTGCTCATATAACTGACATGCTTTTGGGGAAAATAAACAGATAGAACTGCCAGCTGCTGCGTGAACGTTGTAATGGAATGAGTGCTAATGCTGAAATGTATCTCCTTTAATGAAATTTTTAATACAAAAATTTAATTTCATTTATGTGCTTAGAAAAAAAGCCCCAGAAAGTTAATTGAGTGAATTTATGTCATAACTCCTCAAGTTCCTTTTTCCTCCCAGTTTTATTAACATAGACATTTGGGTTTGAACCAATACTTGCTCTTTGAATCTGTTTATGTAAGTTTCCTCCAAGTAATGACTGTAACAAAACACACGCTGGCAGAACCTTGCAAAATATAAGCCTGTTTAAGTTACTCAGTAAAGACAACATTTCTTCAAAAATGCAGAAAAAGAAACGCTAGCTGCATGTAAATTAAATTTAGAACACTCCTTTGCACAGAGCGAAAGTCTGGCAGGCCAGGAAAAATCCATAGATGTGATTGCAGCGACAGAAAGTAAAACAAGAAAGACGCCTCTGATGTCCAAGGCAGCACATGCATGCCCTGTGCAGAAGTCTCTCCACAGAACTGTCGATGGCTTTGCTCCCCCATCCCCATGACATGGCTGCCTCCATTTCCAAGCTTTCCCAAAGCTTCCAGACAAGATTTGAACAAAGCCAAAACGCTGAATGAAAGAGCAAGAATAAAGTACCTATCAAACTTTCATGTAGTTATTTAGCTACTAGCAGCAAAAGGGGCTCCAGTGGTTAGAGATTCCTCATCTTGCTGCTGCTTTACCAATGTCAGGAAGGATTTTGGCAAATGCCCCAGTTACACACTGCTCAGCACCATGGCAAACCCATGGGTACGACTGGTTATTTGCAGGGACTGCTACCAGAACTTCAATATGGGTTATAAAAATGGTTTGCCTAGGTCACCACCTTTCCTGTGGCAGTAATCAAATCACGGCTTCCAGCAGAGACTGGAGTACTCCATGGGAGGTCGTTGTTGCAGTGGAAGGCTATTTTGATAAAGATTTAAAGAAAATGCCCTTAACTACAGTAGAGATTATGACCATGGCAGTTTCAGGCTTGTGTCTCTCATTGGAAAGCAAGCAAATAGCAGGCACTCTCAGGAGTGACTGCAGGACAGGTGCCAGCAAACCAAACCCCTTCAGGACCTGTCCATCTGAAAAAGGAGAGAGTATGCAGATGGCTGAAACATATATATACAAATCTGAATATAAATGCTAGTTTAAATACTTGTCAAGGCATCCTCAGTACCACTGTTGCTCGAGGTTTTTGTTTCATGGCTAAAGATAGCTCTGCTGGTAACATGAAACAAAATAACGGTGGAATTGTTTTACTCCAAGAGAGGCTGGGTACTAAGGAACCAGCTTTATTTCCTCCCACCACCAGCTCCTTGTATAAGCTCCTTTACTGTGAGCATTACCTTGTATTTCTCTTAACATGAGCCTTAATGGGACCTCAGCATTCTATGGCAGTTCTGTAAATGCAGGACTGTCCCTGGGGTATGGCCATTGGCCTGTATCAGGTGTGCTGCTAATGTAAGTCAAACAAGCCCACGTTTATGCATTTTAAAATACCAGGCTTCTGTTTCCATGACAGAAGTTGAAAGAGACAAAGGGCTGAAGTCTCACAGCTTCAGAGTAAAAAAGATTTTTAGCATGGCAAAAGATTTGCTCATTTTTTTTCCCAGTTCATTCCCAAATGATGCAAGACCTCTCTTCCGCCCCACTCTCCTTTGCACCAGAATTGCTGCAGCTCCCTCAAGAGACAAGAGTATTTCTGGTGAATTTCCCACTCTTAAGATAATTTGTGATGCTTGTGGTATGCAAACGAGCTTTATGGGACTGGGATATCATCACTGTTCAAAGCACTGAAAGAACCCCAAGGTATGCTGCACCATTCAGGATCTGAAAGAAAATTTAAATTCTGTTCCTAATTCAAGGAAAAAAAAAAATGGAAAAAGCCCCATAATCTGTAATAAGTGTCTACTTTTGATTGTGAACATTAGCAGGCAGAGATTAGCACCTTTCCACCCTGTTTCTATAAAAGCTCTTTTATGCAGCCATAAAGTGCAGAAGGGCTGCGGGTAGATCTCTGCCAAAGATCATGCAGTTTAGTGACGGTCTTGGCTGATGAGACACTTCAAGACCTGATCCAGGGCATTGAAGGAACATGGAAAAGGATGCAGAAGCAGCAGGCAGTTACCTAATACTACCAAGTCTCAATAAAAAATGACAAGCTGAGACATTTTGGCAGGCTTTCTGAATACCTAATAGGACAATGCTTGTGTAAACGGGCCTGGAAGTGAGGTTAAGAGAAATAAATTTACAGCAGAAAAAAAAAACAAACCACCAAAAAACAACCAAACCAAACCCACACTTCAGAAGCAGCAAATTATTTCAGTTCAAAGCTCTTCAGAACACATCTGACCATAGGGTGACAGAATTAGCCTCACTGATTGTTTCTGCAAGACATGATTCATAAGTCCAATACTTTATACGCAGCAATTCAGCAAAAACGCTCCCACCCGAGCCAGAATATATAAATATTTAACTTTTTGGCAGAGCGACCGTGACAGCATTTGTACCTATGGATTTGCTGTGACAGATAAACAAACCCGTATTCCTCCCTCACAGCTACAGAAGCGAAAGGGATTAAAACCCCGGACTGTCGGGAGGGTCTGGTTTTTCCACGGGGCCAAGTTCTCACAGCTGTTTCCTTAAACCACCAGACCGCGCTGATGGCAAAGGCAAATGCGGGGGCATTCCCACGCACCGGGCAGACGTGTCTGTGCACGGGGATGTAGGCGGCGGCGGGAGAGGCGGTGCGGTGCCCTCCTCCTCCTCCTCCTCCTGGCGGGAGCCGCCGCTTCGGCCACTTCCAACACAGCCGAGACCCGTCCTTCTGCCTGCGCCCAGTTCTCCACCCCCCCCTCTGTCTATTTTTATTTCCAAATAACTTCCCCCGTCCCTCTCCCGCCCGTCCGAAGGGGCGGAAGCGGCAGACGGGCGCGGGGGGGACGCGGGGCGGGGGCAGCGCGGAGAGCTCGGCGCGAAGCAGGGGCCGCCCGGCAAGCCCGGCCGGGGAAAGAGGCTCCACGCCCCCGCCGCTTCTCTCCCCTCCCCGGCACGGGGGCGGTGGCGAGGGGCTGCCGTCGCGCAGACACCGCCCCAGCGGCCGCGGAGCCGGGGCAGTTTCTGGAGGAGAGGAGCAGGGCGGCTCGGCTGGGCTCGGGGCGCTGGGCCCGGCCTCCCCCTCAGGTGGCGGCCCGCCGCCCGCCTCAGCAGCTCCCCCTGCCCGCCGCGCCGCTCGCACACCCCGGTGCGCGGCGGCGGGAGGGCCCGCGTCCCGCCCCGCCCCGCCCCGCCGTGCCGCTGCTGCCGGGCGGCGCTGCAGAGGGCGGAGCGGGCGGCGGGGCGGTGCGGCCGGCGCCCGGCGCGGGCTGGCTCCCGGCGGGCGGCGCTGCTGCGTTGCTCTGGGAGGCGCCGCGGGGCCGGGCGCGGAGCTGCGGGCTCGGGGGTGTGAGCGGCCGGGCAGGGCGCCCCCAGGATGCTGCGGTTCCTGCGCAGGACCTTTGGCCGGCGGTCGATGCAGCGCTACGGGCGAGGAGCCGGGCGCGGAGCCGGGCGAGGTGGGCTCGGCGGCGAGGGGGACGAGCGGGACGGGGGGCTGCGAGGAGCGGCCGCCGTCGCCGTCGGCTCGGGAGGCTTCCCCTCCTCGCCGCTCCCCGGAGGGGTCGTGCACAGCGCCGGAGCGCCCGTCCACATCCCAGCGGCCGGCGGCAGCAAGCCGGTGCTGCAGTGCCGCGTCCTTCTCCTGGACGGGACCGAAGTCAGCGTGGAGCTGCCGGTGAGTAGCGTGCGCTTACCTCCGCCGCCTGCAAAACGGCGCCTGCAGCTACCCTCTCCCCTCCTCCGCATCGTCCCCCCCTCCCTGGCGACGGGCACCTGCGAGTGCCCCCCCCCGGCCGCACAACAGGCGCCGTTGGCCGGGAGAGCCTCGCCAGTTTCGTCCTTCCCTCGGCGGGCGCCCTCGCCGCCGTCCCCGCCTGCGTGCACCTGCTGCCAGGTGCGCGGCGCGCCTCCCCGCCATGACCGCCGCCCGCCCCCGTCCTGCCGGCGGGAGCCGTCTGCGCCCTTCTTTCCTCTCCCCGGAGCCAGCGGGGAGGTGGACACCCGCTCTCCTCCTCCCCTGCGCAGCCGAAAACAGCCCCTTGCAGCGCTGCCTTCCGCGGCGCCTCTCCCGCCGGGAGGGGCCGGCCCCGCGGTGCGGGCGCTACCTGTGCCTTTCCCCGGCTGGTGCGGGGGGGCTGCCCGCTGAGCCCGCCCGACGGCACCGCCGGCTGCGGGGGGCATCCCGGTGTGCCGGGCGGGGGAGAATGGAGCCTCTGCGGGGCAGCGGTGCCTTCGGCCTCGCTGCCCTGCGGCTGGCAGCCCCCAGCCCCGCAGCACCTGTGGCGCCGCGGGGAGAGCCAGGCGCGGCCGCGCTGCCCCCGCCGCGGCGGGGTCTCCGGGGGCTCGCCGCCTCCTTCTTCTCCTTAGTTTTTGTTTCCCGCCGCCCCCGCTGCCGGGACGGGCTGAAGGGCCCTCCGGGATGCCCGAGGCGCTCTCCCCGTCCCGTGGCGCCCGGGTGCGGGGCCGGGGTCAGGGGTGAGCCCCGGCGGCTCCGGGGGTGCAGCCCGAGCCGGCCCGCGGGTACGTGCACGGTGCCGGCGCTGAACTTTCTCCCCTCCCGCCGCCGTGCAGGAGGAATGAGGAAGGGACGGTGCTGGCCTGCGGGGCTGTGCGTGTGTTGTTTGTGCCTGCTCGCTGAGGTTGGGCCGCGTTTGTAGGTGTTTCAGCATCCCCAGAGTCCGTTGTGTGTCCTTTTATCGCTCTTAAATTAGGCAGCTGCACCGTGTGTATCGGTAACTTGCGGTCTTGGTTTTTTCATTCCTCACAGCTGCTAAATACTCACCACCCATTCTTTTTTGCTGACCTTTTCCCTCCTTCTTGAAACCCAAGTTTCCCATGAAATAGTACCGAAGCTTATCATGTTTGAAGAACGTTTAATCTTCTTTCCATTTCAACCTAAATAGACATCAGCCATTAAGCTTGGTCTCCAAAAACAGGTGGGAGAACTTAGTAACAGTGAATGTAACAACCTGAGAAATTGTGCACTGCTTTAATCTCCAGCAGTATAAAAGAGAGGTTTTTCCAGAGTATCTTTAGACTCTTGTTAGGTGCCTTTCATATTAGCTGTCATCTGTATATATTGGCATCATTTCACTAAAACATGGGATTTGGCAACCCTATTGTTTCTGCTTAAAAGAAACAAGAGATTGAGTAAGACTCTTACAAGTGAATAAAGAAGTATGTGAACGGAGCCACCTAGAGATACTTGCTGCAGCATTTTCAGGCCTCCCTTGCCTACAGACTACATCGCACATTTCCAGATATTTGAAATGCTAATATATTTCCTCTCCTCACATCTCCTTCACAACTTGCTGCACTCCTCCTAGCATCTCAGCACAAATCTTTTATAAAGTAGACTTGATGATTGTTATCAGTGTGCTAAGGATTTACTTACAGAGGTCTGTGTCAATAAGCTTGGTAAATATTTTGTTTAAGGTTATACTCTGGTTTATCAAAGGTCAGATTTTGCTGCAGAACCCATTTAAGACGGTCTGAGGACTTGTAGGATCAGAAAGTGAGGTGATGACACTCTTAGTCCTTGAGTGCTGAAAACATGGATGTATCTGCTTGGCCCAGTGAAGAAGCTGTGGAGCATTCTTGCTTGAACTGACCTCCAAATGAAGCTTAGACTTGCCAGTGCTCTCAGAACGTGGGCTGCACATGTGGTGGTTGTAGCTCAGCTGTCCAAAGGCAGAGTAAGAAATTGGCATTTTCTTTTCATGCAAATCCCTAGACTGATGGAGGACATTGGAGCAAGTAATAGCTGTCAGTGTTTTGAGGACTAAAAACCGTTCTGTTGAATTACATATCTGTTCCTCATGTTTTTTTCCTTTCTTTCACAGAAAGTAACACCCACACTGAGAGTTAGAAAAACTGAAAGAGGCATTGCACCATTTATAGAAGTTGATCAGTAAAGTTTCTCTGAGCTTTGCAGATCTAGATTTTATGGGGATAGGGCATGAAACAGAACGTGCTTTAATGCTCAGAAGCTGAGGTGTGGGACTGGTTAAGCTGAATGAATTGAGTATCATCTCTTTAAAAAAAAAGTGTATGGTGCTTTCTTTGATTTCAGCTCAAATTTTATCAAAAGGGGGGAGTGTGGGCTTCATCACCAATGAGCAGCTTACTCATGAAGTCAAGTACAGAGACGATTGCAGAGGATTTCACTGTGCTTCTGGTTGTGTTTGCAAGCACTTATTTCAGGAGATACTGGCATCTATAAAATGTGTTCTTCATGCTGATATTGCACCCCTCTTGCCTTTCTTGTTGGAAAAGGAACTTGTTGATATTAGAACACAATACTCTTGCAACTACAACTTTTTAGGCTATATCTAAGACTTTGTTGAGAAGTAATTGAAAGGTTTATTGGATTTCAAAGATTAGGGGGTCTATTTGCTTGTGTGGAGGAATGACAGAAAAGACATGACTGGAGGAAAACTACCTATATACAGAGAAAGAAGGTTCAGGGTTTTTTTAAGTTATTGTTTAATTTTTTTTATTATTCTAATAAAACTGAAGCTCTGAAACTTTTGCCCAAGTTAAATGTATCATGTTCTGCCACAGTGCTTTCTTATAGGTGGGGGCTGTTGGAAAAGTAAATCCTACATCAGTAAATTGATAACTGTTTTTGTGGTTAATGTTATAATTTGTGTGGTAGTGTCTGTATCAGAAAGTGCATCTTGTAAACTCTTGTCAGTTTGTGGTGGTAACAGAAGCAGAGATCTACCCTGATCTCCAAGTTCTTCCTTAGCTCATTCTTCTCTAGGCTGTATAGCAGTAGTAATCTAGAGTCATCTTTCTTCTTTATCTGTGCTTCCACACCCTCCTTCTACAGGGGCGTTTGCACTTTATTCTTTTTACTGTATGTGCTCTGCCCTTGGACTACCCCATCTGCTAGCCTGCCCTTCTGCATGCTGTGTACTCTTTCATTTGTAGGTGTTCTCTGGCTTTCACAAACTTGTTTCGTACCCAGCTGCCCCCACACAAATGTCAACACAAGATTATTCTGAGCACTGCAGATACCCCTGGATAATGGTTTCTATACTCAGCTTCTTGCATGAAATTTCAAGGATTGCTTAACGATGCTGGCTTCTTTCTTCCTCTTAAGGCAAAAATCATGTACTTTAAAAGTATTCTTTCTAAAGAGAATAATGCACTGGATAGCTTTTTAAAGCCACGAGCTCCTCAGGGCCCTGTATTGAATATGAGATGCTATTAAGGTTGGGTCTGTTGTACAGGAGTGAGTGGCAGTTGACCAGTTCTGTTGCTGTGGGGTGATTTCCCATGGGAAGGGGAACATAAATGGTGTCATTACTTCTTCTTGACCTGACACCACGTGTCTGCACATCTGAAATCCAGTGATGAGAACTGACGCAAGGAGAAAAAACACTTCCATTAGAAACCATCCCCCCTCCCTCACACAAAGCTGTGTATTTCTTTCGACCATTGGGAATCTGTTTAGTATCTTTTGTGTTGCCCTCTCACACTGGAGGCTGTTACTTGGTCAGAGTTTGCAACTGGGTTGTAGGTGGATGGAAGGCCACTCGCTCACTGTTGCCAAAACAATCCTGCCTCTGTTTTTCTGAAGGACTCATGACTTTAATGAAAGAAAAACTGGTTGTAGGTGATGCTGTGTTCTTA
Source organism: Phylloscopus whistleri (assembly GCA_017589585.1). Lineage (NCBI taxonomy): Eukaryota > Metazoa > Chordata > Aves > Passeriformes > Phylloscopidae > Phylloscopus > Phylloscopus whistleri. The sequence continues at coordinate 1,634,075 of JADMLD010000068.1, read as the reverse complement.
CAGAAAGAATGCAAGGAGAGAGCATTGACATTTAGGCAGCAGTGAGGGTGCCTGGTAGTTAATACATAGATGGCTCTCAGATAAAGCCAAAAAGCCAAATTTTTCTTAACTCTAAGGCATGATGGCTGACATTTCTAAAAACTGAGTCTTTGATTTTTAATTAGGTGCATCTTATGAAAGCTTAAAGGGCAGGTATGAAAGATGGCTATTCAGTGGGACTGATCCCGAGTAGCAGGAATTAATGTTGCTTAATGCTGTTGAAAACAGTATTTTCTGATAAATTGTGGGAGGGCAGGAGGAGAATGAACATTTGTAGAGTGTTCTTGGCTTTTTGTAGTCTTAAGTGGGATAAAAGGAGAAACAAATGGTAAGCTTCCTCCACAATGAAAATCTTCATCCTGCAAAGCAGATCTAAGATACCTTACATTTTCTATGATGTGAATCCACAGCAGTCACCATGTTGTCTGTTAAAAATACTTCTTTCTAAAAATCTTCTTGCTCTGATAAATTCCTCTGCTGCTGTGAACACCATTACAAAGACTTGTGTGATGTATTAAAAAGTATGTAATGTTTAAGGATTAAATTAATCAAGAACTCAAATATAACTCTTCAAATCTGTGAATTATTTTCAGATGAATGGCTTTTGCATTATTTCTTTGCCTTCCTTTTTGGTGTATCTGTTTTAATAATTGTTTTGGCTGCTATGGAAACACTTCAGGATAGGAATAGTAAATGTTCTTCAATACTGTTTTCTAATCTCTGATCTGCTATGTGTTGTGTTCTTGTTGGGGTAACTTGAATGTAACAAAAACTGCTGCCTGGACTCTAGGCTTACATCAAATATAAATGTTAAATTAACTCTTGAGCAGCCATCTCAGTTTTAATGATCAGTGTATTTGACTTGATAAAGTTATACATATCAGGATGGAAGTGCAACTCACTTTTTCTTTGTTTCATATCACACATGACATGAACTAATGTTTCATGAATATTGACTCTAGAGAAATGCACTAATATGCATGTAGACACTTGGATTTCAGTCATGCTCTGGAGTTTCCTAAGGAGTTACACACACATATACCCCCCTCCAACAGATATATTGCATCACAGGGGTAATGGGATTTTTTTAATAAATTCTTTAAGGCTTTTATCAGTTATAAAATTGGTAATATGCCTTCTTTATACAGAAGTTACCTTTGAACAACATAAAATTAGAGTACTTGCTGAAAAATGTTAAAAGCATATTTGCAACACTGGAAAGGGAAAGGCCTCTCGTGCTCATGAGCTCCTGTGAGCACCAGCACCAGTAATTTCCTTCATAAACTGATCAGGCTCTGTTGGTAGAAGAGGCTGGATATTTTTGCATCTTCAGTTCACGTTGAAATGCCTTTTGAGTACCTTACAGCTCTGATTAAGCAGCTGCAGCTAGAATTCAATGTGTTGTCTGCTGGTAATAACCTTTAATTATGTTATCCCAGTTCCACATGCCTTGATGCATTGCTGCAGCGTGTACTGAAGGTGTGTGAAAGGCATTCATAGTACAATCACATACAGAATCAGGGACCTACACAGCCCCAGAGAGAGAGAAATGAGATGGGGTGTGCATCCGTGATTGCAGCCATGCCTCAGAAATGCATGATGTTAGGCTCTTGAGAGAGAAGAGGGAATTTTTGGCCCTTGATGTGCTTGCCCCAGTAAATCTACAGCAGATAAAAGAAACATAGTAGAAAAGGAAGTATGGAGTAGAAAAAGGAGACAAAAAGCAGCGTTTTGTTTTGGCATATGTAAGAGGAATTCTGCTTGTGAGATCCATTAGTTATTAATGAAAACCAATACAATTTTTCAGTGTAATACAGATAGGATGACAGGAGTGCTGCTGCAAGGAGTTGACAAGTAGGGAGGGGGAGAAAGCGGGTGATGAGAGCAGTGTAATGCAAAAGCAAGAGCACCTGGTACTAATTCTCTATTGGAGAGCTTATGTGTTTGGAGAGATGGGGAGAAGATAAGGTTGTTGTATACATTCTTTCAGAAGCCTTTTTGCAGTGGACTAGAAGACAGCTGTGCTTAGGAGAGTAACCATGTGAAATGTCAGTGTGGCTCTCATTTATTAGCACAAAAATGCATTGGGCTTACCTATCCAATAGCAAACCTTAGGGACACTTTGAAGACCACCATGGATTTGAGGGGACAGGGTCTGTAAGAAATGAACTTACAGAACAGTTTGACAATACAGGAACTTTTTTTGTTCATGGTGTACATTGAATATGTTTTGGGGTTTTGTTCCAGTGGTTCTGTTCTAGCCTATAGTGCTTGGGTGGCAAGCCTGTAGCTTCAGGTTCATAGTAGGAGTACTGAAGGGGAAAAAGAACATCTGGCCATGTAAAAAGTTCCTATGAGGGAAGAAATAGGAGCAAAGAGACTTTGGAAGTGCAGTACATGTGTAAGAGCAAGCAGAGGGCTAGTTTAGTTTGGATTGCAGAAGATGGTACAGGAAGAAAAAAGGTGGAGAGACTATATATATAACTGTATAACTGTGTATAAAGTAAGGGATATATTGTTTATCTGTTTCTTTTCTGAAAAAGGAAGGGGACAGCTGTCTTTCTACTCTTGCTTCTCTGCACATGCTTTGTCTTCATGCACTTCCTTGTGCTCCTATTTGTAATGCCTCTGTAAATATCTTTTTTATGTAGCTTTCTCTGAGAGGCTGGCCTTGTTTTGTGTCTCACCTTCTTCAAGCATAAGTCCGTTTTGCAATTCAGGGCTTCTGTTAAATTCCCAACCACTTCAGCTCTCACGTTGCATTTGCAGTCTCCATGAGCAATTATCTATACTTTTCTGTGTGGGTATCATCTGTATTACTAGCATGATACCTAGTGAATTTTCTTTTTAATGAGAGCAGTTTTCTTTTAGTTTTGTGAGTTTTCCTTTACTTGACTCTGTTTTCCCAGTCTGTGAAAGTAGTTTTATTTTCCTCCCAGGAGCAGCTACCTACACAAGCTGTGAGGGATATCTTCTGGGAGGCACTTTAAAGAGCATTAGATGTCTGCTTCCTTCTGGTTTGGGGCTTGAGCACAGCTCTCTGTCCTATTCCCTCTTACTAGTTTAGAAAATTTCTGTGGTTTTCTGCAGTTGTCAGAAATTTGAAACGCTTCTCAGTTCTGTTCCTTCCCCAGGAAATTCAATTTCCCTGCTGTGGCCATGAGGCTGTGGCTGGCTTTGGCAGCTCCTTCAGCCAGCTTGACTCCCTGAAGTGCCCTGTCTGCCAGGGCATAAATGGTGCAGGTTGAGGACAGCTTGTTGGGAACATCTGTAGAGCTGATATTAGGGAAACACTGGTAGCTATTGGTGAAATAATGAATTCAAAGGTTAAACCTCCATACTTGAAAAGTGTATGGTTTCACATGGGACAACAAAAATGGACTTGAAAACTCAAATGATGTGGACAAGAGGTGGAGAGAAGAAGGGAGAACATACACATCATTGAGTCTGTAGTCTCTTTGCAAAGTAAATAGAAGGATAAGGATAAGAACAAATAATTTCTTTTTTTGCCAGAAGGATGAACTCAACAGCTGCCAGCAGCATGCACAGTGTTTCTGGGTTAGGATTTTAAAAACTTGAGAAACGGGGGGGTTTAGTACTTGTTTTTCCAATGTAGACTATGGTAAACATTCTTTTATTTTTTCTGCATTAGAAATAAAAGGGTTGGAGGGTAATGAAGTGTTTAGAGTGACCATCTGCTCTTCATTTGACTTACTATTTCCATTTATTTCTGTGCATCAATTTAAATGTGTCCTGGACCATTAGCTATATTGTGATGAGATTATCTTGAAATATTTGTTGAAGCTACAGACTCAGACTCTGGCTATGAGGCATGAAAAATATTAAGAGTTAATTTATGTTAGGTGTTTGGTTTTGATCTCTACAGATTCAGACTGTTTCCCTTCCTTGTTGTTATGGAACCACAGATAGTTTATCCAAACAAATACCAAATGCTGTCTTTTTATTTCCTCCTTCCCTTTTTTTTTTTTCTTTAAATATGCTAACAAATACATTGATTTTTTTTCTGTATTTTATTGTCTTAATACATGTGGTACAGTTTGTATGGTAAGAGACTGGAAATACTAATAGAATAACCAGTTTAATGTTCATGAAATATTACAAATAACTCTGCAAAAATATGTGGAGAATGTTGGTACTTTCTGTTGAAGAACTTCACTTTATATGAGCATAGTGGTATCAAATATACAGCTAGAAAAGCAGTGTTACCATTTATGAGTTGAGACCTGCAATTATTCTAGACTAACATTATTTTGAAGAATAACTTATGAGGATTAATTCTTTTGTGGCTGTTTGAAAGTAATGCTTTTCTCAGCAGTTCTTTGTAGCACTAGTAATTGATTGTATGTATTATTTGCATTGGTGTGTTATGTATGTATATATATCTAAAATAAATGTAGACTTGAGAGGATTTTTGTAATGTAGCAGTCCTGACTGGGATAACATCTGCTTCTTTTTTGTCCTCAAATGAGACTAAAAAAGTGTACTGCTTCCCATTTTTAGGTTTAAAGTTTCCTGTTGTCTGCATTTCATTATGGGAGGTCTTGTAGGTTATGTATTAGATAATAAACAATTTCAGTTTTCTTTGTTAAGCTTTAAAATTATCCCAGGTTCTGAACAAATTCTCACTTTGATTTTGATAAATGATGTTAACAGGCTAACTGCATCACATGTCTCTTGTTGGTATGAGGTCCAAACATTACCTGCTTTAACCGTGCCAGTGAATATTTTCCAAACTTTCTGAGAAAAGAAGCAGTCCTATGAAACTTTTTCCTTCTTCTCCCTTGTTTCCATCCAGAATTGGTCAAGGCTGCTTTCTGTCATTTAAACAAATTCTTTCATACCTTGTTAGCAGTTCCTGGATCTATGATAATGGTATGATTTTAAATTAAGAGCTTACATTTTATGTAAAAAGACCAAACTCAAGAACTTCCATTTTTGTAAGCAGGTCTGAACGCACCAGTGTTCAGTGCAATCATTGTGTTGCAATAAAGATCACTATTCAGTAGAGATGCTGATCCTCAGTGTGGAGGTTTTATATTCAAGCTACTTACTGAGTAGAAATTCTTCCTGAATAATGAACCTTCCATGAGTGCTTTGCTTTGAGAGATGATGAATGATGAGTCTGTTATCTCTTTGAATTAAGCAAATAAGGGAAGAGCGGTGGTATTCTTCAAAGTAGGTCGTATCGCTAGGAAGGGCAGCATCCTGCAAGTGAAAAGTCCAGTGGGCAGCAGCCACTTTTCTCTCATTTTTTGGTCTTCGGATGCCGATGTAAATTGATGTGAATTCAGACATCCTGCTGTAGCTCTGTGGAGGACGGAGCTGGTTTAATAGTGTTACAATATAACTCTGTTGTGCAAAAGACTTAATTTCTTTTCCTCCCTCTTCCTGCTGTTTCCTGTTGCTGGGTTTGATTTAGTTTCTTTCCCTGCTGTTCAACGATGGAGAGAGGGTGGCAGGGAACGTTCTTCTTTGTGGCTGGCATCCCCTTTCCCTGAGGAGGAGCATTTCCAGCCCCGCTCCGGCTGTCTCAAGTCGGCCCACGAGTCTGGTGTGCCGAGGCCACGCTGTGAGCTGGGAACACCCAGCTGCGGGGCGGCTCCACGCCTGCCCAGCATCTCTCTGGCACTATTAATTCTGCAGGCAGCTCTCAGCAGCACATCGGAGTTTTGTTCTTGACTACCAGTTAATTAGAGGATGTTAATTTTGATGGGTTTTCTTTTTAATGGGGGAAGGTGCTTACTAAGACAGCAGAGACCACTGATTCCTTTTACAGAGGCCAGTGAAGCCATTAAATGTTGACTGTAGCACTTTTCCCTTTCTCCTTTAAGCTGATTGCTTAAGCTATCAGCCTGTGTGTGTGCTCTGTCTCCCTTCCTTCCCTTCTTCTCATATGTTATTTCAAATTTGGCTTTTCTCTGTTCAATGAACTGTTTCAAAACTTAAAAAATCAAACCCCTTGTTTTTAGGTGTGAAAATCGGTGAGTCTTTGAGGCATCAAAACTCAAACTGTTGCAAACAGTAAGCACTTGAAGAGGATTTTTTTTTCTTTTAATTAAAGGGGTTTAGTTCATGAAACGTGTATATTTTGGGAGGTCAATCTATGAGGAAATAATATCAACAACAAATATTTTATTCAGTATTCTTAAACTTAAAATGGAAAACAAGATGAAATTATTTACCCACAGGCTTCATCTCTTCCCTTGAATTCTCTGAGCCATCCCTCTTTATTGATATTGCTTACAATTGGTTTTGGTTTTTTCCCCTGTGTAACATGTTGGTGCATTATATGCATTAAAATATATCCTATAGTAAAACTTTTCTGATGTGTCATTTCTGGCTTTAGAAAATAAAGATGTTTACTTTAAAGATGGAAAAAATGAGGAAGGAGTTGGAGCATTTGTCTGTATATTAGAAAAAAAAATAGGCCTAAGTTGATGACTGCATTTCTCAGAAGGGAGTGGGAATAGAAAAATTCAGTGCTGTGAAACAAAAGCAAGTGGGTTTTGTTTGCTGCTATTGAAATTTGCCAGCAGATATTCTCATTTTACAGTTCATGTGCTTGGATTTTGATGTAGTTTCACATTAAACATTCAGCATATTTTGATCTGTGATTTGATCATAAAACGTATTTTGTAAAAAAAAAGTTCATCTGTTTCAGCAAACGTTTTGCTTTAACAACATTGTTACGGTCAGGAAAGTATACCATGATTTCATCCCCCTACATGTTATTATATTAGCTACTGATAGAATGGTTTCTTCTTGAAGAATTTCATCTCACTTTGACAGAGCAAAGCAGATCATCTGATAGCATTTCAGTATGATCAGAATCTTGAAAAATTGTCAAACAAAGCAGAAAGATATGCTCTTTCGTAAATAGAAAATACACTGTTCATCCAAATTCTGTTTCAGAGAGCAGATTTTTCCCTGTAAAAGCTGCTAGTTTCTCAGCATTTGTGTAATGCCAGGAGGGGAGAACTTTCCCAGCTGTTTCAGTAAGCTGTGTGCTGGAAGCTTTCTAGGAAGAGAAAATAGTCTGAAGAACCTCAGTGTGACACCTCAGTGTGAGCTTGCTGTGACTTTCAGGAGCTGTTGAGAGTGGGAAAGCTGCAGTGCCAGTGCTGGCTTGAGGGACAGCCCTCAAAATAAACTTTGTTTCTTTTGCATTCTGTGAGGCGCCATACTGTTTACTGAAATCAAAAGTTATTTCTTAATTTAAGGCAGATAGAGCTTTTACATAATACCAAAATCTTCAGTAAGATGTTTGGAGAAGGTTCTTGCAAGCTACAGGGCAAACAACTGGTTAGGTTGTGAGAGAGATAGGGAAACATTTAAAGAATATGAATTCCTCTTTATTGCATATGCACTAACCTCATTAACAAGATAAGGCTGTCAATACTGGAGCAGCATTAAATGACTTGTGGGAGCCAGCAAATACAGATCCTGTGAAAAGCCTCAGGCCTGAGGAGCTCTCCCTACAGACAGCAGCTCTCTGAGCAGCACTGCCTGCTTTCCTTGCACAAGTTTTGGATTAGACTCCAAGACCCTGTATATGGGAAGGAAGCTTTTTTCCCAGTTTTCCTTTTGAGTCTTAGAAACTACATTTTTTTTTTTTTTTGTACTGGTTTCTTAAATGGTGCAGTTGTCTCTCTGCATTGCAGAGCTGATACAGGTGAGGTGGAGGATGAAGTTCTTTTGTTTCTGTTGCCTTGTGCATGATGTGAAAGTGCTCACTGGAAACAGCAGATAGTTGAGTGACCCTGTGTGATCCCACTCCAGTTTGTGGTGCTGAAAAAACGTCTCTGAAATCAAAACATGAATTCAGTGCCGTTCCAGAGGGACAAAATGTGACTGCTTCCTCTGCGTCTGAGACTGTTGTCTGCTTTGCTTGGAAAGGATCTTCTGTAAAATGCCAAACTTGGGCAATCTCTGCCTCTGCACAGATGGTAGTGGAAGCTCCCTGAGAGGTGGAGCAGGGTGTGGGAGGCTGATGTTCTAGGAGATTCAGGGAGACCCTACTGCTCCACAGCTGCCTGAAAGGAGGGTGTAGACAGGTGGGAGTCAGTCTCTTCTTCCAGGTAACAAGCAATAGGACAAGAGGAAATGGCCTCAGGTTGTGCTAGGAGGTGTTTAGATTTGATGTTAGGAAACCTTTCTTCGCTGAAAGGGTTGTCAAGCATTGTGATGGGCTGCCTGGGGGGTGCTGGAATCACCATCCCAGGAAGTGCTCAAAAAATTGTAGATGTGATGCTTACATATGTGTTCTAGTGGTGGACCTGGCAATGCTAGGTTAGTGTTTGGACTTAATCTCAGAGGTCTTTTCCAACCTTAATGACTCTGTGGTTCTACAGTGAAAATATATGCTTTGGAGTTACTTCTGTTTCTGTCTTGTACATGGACAAAACCTGCAGTACTAATAAACTTGAGGTGGTTTTCCTGATAAAGGATGGGTTATAAATGCAGAAATGGAACCATAGACAAGCCTGCAGCTTTGGTTTCAGATCTAAATGAATTTATGATGTTACTTAAAGTGCCTTTTGTATCTCAAAAGCCATTGTGAGGCTGCTGGTTCCTGATGGCAGTAAGAAATGGAATTTGTTTGAGATAGCTAGGATTTATGATGCACATTTTCCGTTTGTGCTGGAATAGGGAGGGAGACTGTTCTTAAGGCCTGAGTAAAATAATACAACAGAATACTAACAGAACTCTTTGTTTTTACAAATAATTATTTTCCAAAGGGAATTATTAGAATCAAATATGTGCAAAAAATCATTGATTATTGTTACCTGCTTTTACTTCCACCCCACTCACCCCAAAAAACCTGTCTATTTCACCACCACTTCTGACCAAGCTACTGCACTTACTAAGAAAATTTACTTTGCGTTAGTGATTAGCAGATGTTCCAGCTGCCTCTGTTCCCATTTTTCCTTCCTTTTAACATCTTTTGTTAAGGCTGTTAGGATGATGTTAAATGGAAGTCAACTGACAAGTCTCCTAGACATCATTTCTTCTATCAATCTTTATATTAGAGAGAGTCATGTGGATGGCTTGTAGATAAATAGGATCTGAACTGTAGATTTGTTTCGGGTCAGAAAGGGTCATTGTGAACACTTAATCTGTTCCCCTTCCCTAATCAGTCTCTAGAACTTCTTCCAAGAATATGTTTTAAGCCTGGCACTTTTTTGCCATCAGTACTCTCCTTGGATCTCATTAGTTTATCTGTCTTTGAGTCTTTAATGAGAAGCAGTTACTTATTCATGTTGCATGTGGACTTGTCAGTATAATAATTGGTCTTTTATTGTATCTGATATTTTTATGACCCCTGTTATCCCCTGTCTTGGTACTTGAGCAGACAGGCAACAAAAAGTCATGGAACTATGGAGAAAAATATTCTCCATATGCAGGTATGTGAAATTCATACAAGTGCCACCTCTTAGTCTTATCTGTGTCTAAGTAGATAAAAACCCAAAATTTATTTACAGATGCCTTTCAGGCTCAGAAATATTGTTTATAGGTTTTTTTCTGACTTTGTGAACAATGTGCAGACATTTGAGCTGAGCACAGCAATGTTGTGTTATAATGGTTTGCTGAATGTTACATGAAATGGGCATTGCTTCTTACCTAATGTTCCCTTGTTTGTTTTCTTGGCTGTAACGTTACACTGAGAGGTCACAGTCCATTGTTTTTCTGTTGTTGTACCAAGGTTCTTGCAGTGCTGCTGAAAGTCAGGGCACTGTCTTTGACCTAGTGAGTGTGAGTGAAACTCACGTTCCTCTCTGTGTGACCTGTGACTTCACTGAATTCAGCTACAGTGTGTTGATGCAGTTCTGCATCCCCAGGATTTGCAAATCAGTATGTACAACCAACAAGACCCATCATCTCCTGCTACTGTGCCAGTTTTGTTCAGCAGGAGTAATTTTATTAGTTCCCTCACAGGGACAACTGGTGAGTGACTGTGAGCAGAACACTTCAAGGTTGCACTGACAGTGCTTCTTGCTGGCTGCTTTCCTCCTTTCCCTTCGTGATTAATTTTTTTTAAAATCTGCCTCTTGTGAACTACACACATTTATTTTAGGAATGCTTATGCTTGCTTCTGTCAGACTCATCAGCTGTGTTTTGAGACTGTGGGTGCTTTGTGGTCAGTTTAATTTGAAACAGTTCTTGGCTTCTCATCCCATCCTGGTGCTACAGACAGGCACCTGTCCTTTCAGCTGTTTGTGGGGCTGTGCTGAAAGCCAGGTCAGGGATCAGACCCAGGGATGTTTCATTGTGGGGAAAAAAAAAAAAAAGAAGGCCATGGCAGCACTGAATGTCAGAAATTTGTGACAAGTATGGCCTAAGTAAAGGGCCAAGCAGTAGACAGGGCACAGGAGCTCTTTAAAGTGAAAGTTCTGCAACAGCCCGTGTTGCTGAGTTGGAGCATGAGGCTCTAAATAATCACTTTAGGAATGGATTGATTCATGTACTTGGTGCTCTCGTAGCTTGGTCATGTGAGTGCTTCTGGTCTGCCCCACCAAAGTAAGACAGGTTAGTGTGAAGCGGAGAAGAAACAAGTGCTTGGTTGCTGCAGTCATGTTGTTCAGTGGCAGAAATTGTGGCACATAGCTCAAGCTAGATCTGCAAGAGCTCATCTGCTCCAAAGTCAGAGCTCTTGCAGAAATTTATCTAAGGTTTCTCATTGCTGTAATCAAATAACAGTGTGGTTTTATGGAGGAAGAAGTTAAACTTGTTTCATGAGACAATTTTCTCGAGATCATGATGATCTGTTATCTAATCCCTTGCTAACTGGACCCAGCTGTCTCTAGTTTTTATTTTCAGGGAGCTACAGTTGGTAAGAATAACAAAGCTAACACTGAATTTAGAAAGACACTAGAAATTTTAGAGAGTCACCTTTGTCTAGGCTTCACCAGTGGAGTTTGAAATGGAACCAGGACTGAAAAGGTGGTCTTAGGGTCATTACTTGATCTGTTTATTTTGTGATGGAGTGCATCCCTTATCCCTTTAGGGCTGGCTGCAGGTGAAGTGGAAGGAAGCTATGCTGTTCAGGGAAAATGACTGCTGCATTGAGCAGAGCGTGGATTCCTTATCTATCAGGGATCCATAAAATTCAAGTTGTCTGAGTTTAATTGTATCTCTCTATTTGTAGATAGTCCAGAAATGGGTCTTGTTACTACCAATTCAGTAACTCTTAACTGTGAATAAATGTCAATTAAATTTTATCTTTCCATTTCTAATACCTCAATTATTTTTAGTTTAGTCTCTCACTTGGAAAGTAGACTATGGATGAATTTGACTTCATGTTACATTTTCCAAATTAACCTTTTAAGGTTTACTATTAAATTACTGCATTTATGGAAGGAAGCTTTGTTTAAGAGCATGATCTAAATCAATGCTTTTTAAGAAGCAGGTGGAAAATTATTTGTCTTGAAAGAACAAATGGCTCTGAATCATGCTGAAAGTGTTCCAATGGAAAATATGCTTTTACTTCCACGTACACAAGTTACATTAGAACGACAGGTTTCTACTAGAATGACAACTATTTTAAACATTTGAATAAACTTTTTTTTTTTTTGAGGGAAAAACAACAGAAAAAAAAAAGTTTTGCTTCGGGATTTTCTTTCTTATGACTAAGTAGTTGTGTTCTTTTGATGGCTTGTGGGATAAATCCTGTTTTCAAAATGCTAAAGAAAACAGAGTTCCCAGGCCATCTGGTGCTTCTTTGTGTACATGCATGCCTGCATCCATTTACAATCAGGGCTGTTGTGCTGCAGCTTCGGGGTGAGGGAGATCAACTTGAACCTGGGAAACTTAAAGGATGATGGGAAGTGTTGGTTTTAGTGTTCATGGGTGAAGGCTTCCAATTTAATATCCGATTTTAAAAAAATACTCTTTGTTTATTTTAAGGTGCAGGCATTTGCTGCTCCTCTTGTGATAGTCCCAAGGCATCTTTGGAGGTGTTATAGTGTCTGGCTAGTAAGGTGACAATGTCTGTTATCCCCATCTGGACAGGAGACTGGAGGCTCTGGTAAACTGCTGCAGAAAAGATTACCGGAGATTGCCTAAGATGTTATTGCCTTCAGCTGTCTCGCTCTGTGGCTGAACTGACAGAAGGGTCTGCTCAATAACCAGAGATGAGTTTAAACCATCAGAGACACTGAGCTGCAGTGACTGAGGTACAGGTGTCTGTGTGGTGTTGTGCAGGAAAAGGTGATCCCTAGCAGAGTCATGGGAGTATGTGGGTTTGGTAGGGTATCAATGTATTCAACAGCTTCAGTAAGGTTGCCCTGTCAGGCTTCTTGGTACGGTTCTGGATTGCTCTTTCTGCACCCACAGTATTGCTCCGTACAGATTTTTGAGTGGAAAGCCCCTGCAAACTATTGCCATTGTATTTTGGGAGTAAATGCTTGAGTTCTGTACTGGCCAAAAGAGGATCTGAAACACTGCTGGATAAAGAAATCAGATTGTTGAAATCTGGACACTTTAGACATATTCCTTAAATGCAAAGCCCCTTGACTATGTGAGACTGAGGAAACAGTTTAGCTGTAGTGCCTCGTTACCTGGACTTTGTTCTAGAAGCAGAATTTCACCTTACACAAATACTGGGAGCTGACTAAAGGTATTGCAGTGTTACAGTACAAAGTTCTTTTTGCTTTGACATTCTTTATTGAATTGAGGTGACTGTCTTGTGATAACCTCGAAGGGTAGAAGATATGAGCTTTACTCGTGGAACACCCAATAAGCCTGAATTAAAAGCACCTCTTTTTGCATGATAGTGGTAGTGTAGAATTTGGTTAAGAACAACGATAAAGCATAGACAAAAGTGATAATTTGCTAAAATATGTGCTACAGCTAATCTAGACAGATTATAGGTGTTATAATTATTTATTAGTGACTTGTTACACACTTGAAATCACAGAAAAACAAATATTTGTCATGAACTTTCCAAATTGCTGGATATAATTTGTTTTGAAGTTCTCCCAGGCCAAGTACTTTAACAGTTTAGAAGAGGGAGGTTGAGGAGGCAGTTTCAAATCTATGAAGTTAAGACCTCTGATTTCTTTAAGACTAAACACGTCTGCTTATTCTGAGAGGGAGAGAGAACCAATTTGCCTGTTAAAAATGTATCAGAATAGAACTTGAGACTTTGAACCTGATGCCTGTTAGACTTTTCTTATATAAGTTTATGACTTGTCTAAACACATAAATTGCTAGTTCACTGTCAGTGTAAAACAAATCAAAACCAGCTAAGTTTAAATGCAATATTCTTACGTTATGATTCATCTAACATGCTCTAATACACTTTCTTTACAGTTTTGCCAGTCACCATGAAATAGGTGTGTGCCTGTAAATTGGCAGACTTGGGTTAAACTGTTTTCACTCTTAACTGTTAGATTTATGGTTTTCTTACTGTTGTCTCTAGTTTGGGGGTTTTTTTTCCCACATGTTCCTGATCAGTACTTAAAAGATGTGGATGTTCTACTCTTTTGATATGTAAATATGTAAGAATCTGCCTGGTGATCACTGCAGCTTTCTCCCAACTTCATGCTGCTGATATTGAGAGCATCTATTTTACCAGGATAATCCTTTCCCATGTGATTCAACTGCCTTGGCCAATGTATCAAAGATTGTACATGAATGTGGCTGGTGCTGTAGCTGAATTTTGGTGTTACTATGCCTTTTACTGAAATAACCTGTCTCTCCCCAGTGATCGTCCTTCTCAGGCCATTTCTGTGCGCTTTTTTTCATCCTCTGAATCTGAAATATTCTGTTCTGGTGTGCCAGGCTCATGGCATATTGTTTTCCAGCCTGGTGGACAGCATGTATACTTGCATAAGTGCTGTGGGTCACAAGTTAGTCAAGAGCTAATTATCTTCTCACATCTGCAGGAGCCTTCTCTTTTCTCTTGATGTTTTGTTTTGAACTTCATCTTTTGTCAGAAATGTTTCAAGGCTAGAACTTGATTATTATGATATGGAGCATGGTTTTGGTTCTTGATGAGAGTGTATTGAAGTCTTAACTTCATCTAGATTTTGAGGAGTCTGTCTCCTTCAAAAAGTAAACCAGTGGTGGAAATCTCATTTCTTTGGAAGGCATACCTGGTGGCTATCATCTGTATAAGTGTCTCTAAAAAATAAGGCAGGCAAGTGATGCTGCCAACCTCAGACTGCTAATGTAATTTTAGACAATAAGCGAAGTAGGACTACTGTATTTGTTTTGATTAGGTGGGGAATAATGTTGTAAACTGGCTTTTATGGAGACTTTGCAAAGGAAGTATTCCTCAGACAGTCAAATAGAGATCTTTATAATGCTCTGGAGTTTGCTGCTTCAGTGGGCAGAATTTCTTTAACCTGTGGGAAAAGTTTTAACAAGTTTTTCTGCTTAGGCCTTCTAGTGAATAAGACCATGTCTTGTAGCTCAGTAAAAAAAAAATCACAGTCAAAAGATGGGTTAAACTGGTTTTTATAACATTAGTGATATTTGGATTTAGTTAAATGGAATGTTAAGCATTAACACATGAAAAGATTATTGGCAAAATACTGAAGTTAGAAACTGAAGAGCTTATAGCAGTCCATTTTTCTAAACAATGATGAACTCTTATATTTTTGTGTTAAAGGAGAACTTGCATTAACTTTTGCAAGCCTGTGTAATTTATCATAATTTGTTTATAATAGGAAGAAAGAATGTAACAAACCGTGCAACTCAGCATAATCATTATTCTTTTTGATGTGCTGAATTTGCATGCTCACGTAACAGTTTTGACAAAAAATAACATGTCTTCAGTTTGCTGCACATTTTAAGGAAAAAATCAACCAGAGATTGTGAAGTACAGGGTTTTACCCACTTTTACTAATTTGAAAGTGTTTGCTAACTTGCATAGAAATAGGTGCAAATATGAGATGATGTGAGTTGAGAAAGGGCTGGGGCTTTTTTATGCCAGTACACTTGGTATATTTGAATAAAGTCTGCTGCATTCCTCAGCGAACTTAAGCTCATAGAACGCAGTAACTTGGTGGTTTTGCTTTAATAATGCTAAAGTGCACCTGGTTGTTCAAGAAAACTTCATTATGTATGCTTTGTGACTCTAATGATCTTTGTTTTGAGTAACTGTGACTCACCTGGGGATGGGCTATGGTGACAAGCCAAACTCATGACACTTTACAATTTTTGGGTTTTGCTTCCTGAAGCTGTTGTGCTCTTCACGTGAATTTTTGATGATTGTTTCCTGACTTCCCATCTTAATTGTATGTTGGTTCATTCTGCACTTGCTTTGGGCAAGGGAAACTCAAAGTACAGCTCTGGCACCCAAGTATCTAGCAAGTGATAAAAACGTATAAATCAGCAGATAAATTAACTGGCAACAGTACTTGGCACAGTGTTGGGAAAACTGCCATCTTGATGTAAAAGCAAACCTGAACTTGGGAAGATAAAAAATAATGAGTTTAGCAAGAAAACAAAAAAATACCTGTTGCCTTTGTTCTTCCAGCATTGAGGATGTACTTGTTTAGTTTGAAGAGAGAAGTGGAGGAAAAAAAGAAGTTGTTTGTGGGTGAAGTCAGACTTGTATTCCTGAAGAAAATGATTCTTTGATAAAATAGGGGAAGACTTCTACGTTGTCATTAGGATAATAATCTTCTGTGGTCTAGTAGTAGTCAAATGATTTCTGGTTATTACAGAGTTTCTGTTGTAGAGAGCCAAAGGATCTTTTCTTCGTATAAATTAGGTTGAACTGTCATGCTTGCATTTTCTACTGTTGGATTTTTTTTCCTTAAAATTTTTATGCTGACATAGTTTTTAAAATCAGGGTTAACATAAGGTTTCTGGAAACTAATGAGACTAAAGCCTCTGCTGTGGAAGGTGTGGTGTAAAGGTTGAGAACCTTGTGTTAATTTAAAAAGTCACATAAATAAAAGAGCAGTAGAATTGAGGGGAAGGGCAAAGGCAGTAAGAATGTGAGTTTGTTGCTGGCTGTGTCATGTGCACACCTTGAGCTGCTCCAAGCTGATCACAAGCTCTCTTTGTTGATAGTAATCACCTCTACATGTCTGCCAGTGTCACAGAATGGAGTAGGACTCCTGCTTCCTGGCTAAACACACTGAATGTGCATGCACTGAATGTGCATGCACTTTGCTAATAATAAATGTGGGCAAGGTACACATCTGTAACATACTCCAATCCTAATTCTTCTTGCTTCCTCCCTCCTGCGCTTGATGTTATTTATAGTAATAAATGTTTTACAAGCCCTTTGTGCAATTTAAAGGTTTAACGGAGATAAAGTACAGATTATGATGTTATTTTGTTGAGAAACTGAGATGACTGTGCCATCTTTCTTCTGAAATTAAAAATTCTGGCAGCCTGCAATGAGCAAGAAGTATTCAGTAGGGTGCAATATCTGAAAAAGATCATTACTTAAAAAATACGGTTCTCCTAGAGTAATTTGGAAAAGTAGAGGAGCTTATCCAGCAAACACCAATCACTAAATGCTGTTATTTATGTTGTCCATTTAGCATGAGTGCCAATTTTCAGATAAAGGAAGTTGATGGGAATAGATTCAGGTCAACAGAGTTGGTATTATTCCTGATGTTTAAGGGATTATGTTCTTTTAGTTCATGTTATTAGAAGCTTTTTGCCAGAAAAATGCATGAAAGATGAAATGAATCAACAGTATGAACTCTATTCAGTAGCTAAAACACCCTTGGCCACAATATTTATGTGTTAAAGTTGAATGCTTCGTCTATTTTGCATAGGTCTTCCAAAGTAATTAACATGTATATATTGCTACATAGTAATTTAAACAACAGGCATTTAAAAGGCTTCATTAAACCTAAAAAATGCCAGGCTTGAGGAAGCCATGTGTATGTGTGGTTGCTGGAGCGATCTGTCATTTGAATTGAGAATGAAGCCCCTATTGAAAGCAAATGAACTCGGAAAGAACTGATCCAGCTGTATTGTAAATGAGCCTTAGAAATGAGTATAAAGCCAGTGTTCATTCATACTGAAAAATGTAAGATAGCTGCCTGTGACACTGTAAGGATGTTTAACTGTTGCAGGATGATTTTATTTTCCCTATGGGTGTGATGTAAGGAGGTGGGAGGCAGGGGGTGGGGAGAGAAAAGCACTGAAGGAAAAGCTGTAGTGCGCCCCTTAATTAAGGGCAGAAAGCAAGCTGATATGTGACTGGTGACATACTATCAGTCTTGGTTCTAAATGTGAACTGTCTTAGTACTTATTTAAATAGGGGCTTGTGCTGAAAGTGTGTCGCTGATAATGTCAGTGAATTGTAGTAATTTATAACGGGGTATTTTTACCTGCATGGATCCATTTTTTTATGGTGTACACTTTGAGCATTCTGAGATTGTATTCTTTTTGTCCAGTAGCATCACAGATATAGCCTGTATATTCTTGCACTTCCCTCCTTGAAGCCATGTTTCAGGTCATGTTTCATTCCAGATCTTTGTTCCAGAAAGCCATTTGACTCCACAACACTGTACCTGAAACTCAGGAAGGCACAACTGCAGTTTTTTGGAAAGAACCAGAGTAAGATGAGTATTTCTCAGTCTATTGTAGTGCCAACAAGCTGGGACCTGCTTATTCCGGTGCTCCACCCTTGTCAGGAGACAAGTAGGCAGTGCAAACAGTGGTATCTCAATAGGCCTTTCACCTGCCCAGAACAAACATTGATCTGGTAGACACTCTTGGCAGATGATATATAGCCAGCTATGATTAATTCATCCTTCATAGTTCAGATTTGGTGTAGATCTGTTTTTCTGGACAGAAAAATATCATGCTTTGAAGCAGGTGTCAAGCTTCAGACTGCCTTTTTTTTCTCTGTATTCTCTATGCTTGCTTCTTTCTAAGTATGGTTTGCAGGGTGGAGATTTGAGAAAGCAGAGGGTCCGTGCCAATCTAGCAGTCAACAGCATTTAGATGCACTCAGATTCACTGTCTTTCATTTAAGAAACTGTGTTTTTTTAAGAAAATAGGACTGGTCCACCATGTACCAGAAACTTTTGCAAGACTGCATTTTTGAAAAAAGTAGGTGGTTTTCACCTGAGCTCATCTCTTACCTTTCACTGTTAAAAAAATTCTAGTGGTGTGTTTTATGTTAGATCTAGTTCCTATGTCTTCATTAATTTTGCCTTTCTAGTGTTACAGCCTATATCATAAGCCTTTTTTGAGCCCTGGTAATGTACTGTCTTCAGATGCTGGTTCTTGATGCTTACCCCCTGGAACAATTCAGTCTGAATACCTCGACCAGCCCAGCTCTGTCTGCTTTAGTTAACTTGAGCTGAGGCGCTGCTGTGGTCCTCCTGCCTACTTTTCCTACTGCAGTTGCTTAGCACGTTGATTTTTTCAGTTAAACCAGAATATTAGTTTTACTCACTTTTCCCAAAGTCACTTTTACACCTGGAAGATCTTTAGGTCCATTAGTTTTGGTGGTGGGGAAAAAATGAGGACTTCTGGTTTGCGCAAGGAGAACTCCAGCTAACAGAGATGCTCTTTTCCAGTTCAAAAAAAGTCCTGGCAGCTTCTGTCTGTGTGAAAAAGTATTTGTGTATTGGATGTCTGTAGGGCTGCTGCTTCATCCTGGGTGTTCCTTCCCCCGAAATAATTCAGCAGGAGCCCAGTTCTTTTGTTCTTATTTAGGTGGCTAAAGGTAGCTAAGACTCAGATTCTTATCTTGCAGACTTTGAGGATTTACTTTTTTGTTGCCATAAGTGGGATGAGAGCAGGCAGAATGTGAGGGAATGAGGGAGCAGATCTTACACAACCTGTGGTTGTTTGGACCCTGTGAGAACCTGTGGTTCAGAGTCTTACTTGACTTGCATTCCTCCTCAGCCCCCATCGTTGATGACGAGATGAGACATTAGCCAGGAAATTGGGACAGCAGAGCCTAAGCTGACTTTCTATAGAAACTGCACACATCTGGATTTACTGGGAAGTTCTAGAGTCTATGCTCTGCACAGGTGAGCAGTCCCATGCACTGTGCCACTTGGATACACTCTGAAAAGTCGGATGTACTTGCCTGGGAGAGCTGGAATCCACAGGGATATGTTTTCTTTATAGAGACCCAGTTACTGAATCACAGAACCATTTAGGTTTGGAAAGAGCTTTAAAGAGAAGTAATGCTGGAGAGCTTTTTCCTTTGTGCTAACTGGAGCCGTATTCTGGCCTTCCCAAGAGTGAGAGAGGGCCGAGCAGGAGCTCAGAACAGAGGAATGTTTCTGGGCACTGAAATGAAAATGGGGATTTCATTCCCTTGTCTCCTGCCTGCCTTCTGACAAACATAGAAATTGCAGCTAAATTTCACATAACCTTTAGTGTATGCCTTTTCTTGTTATATTGTAATCTACTATTGTATGATAATTAGCCATCCAGAAGATATCAGAAGCACATAATGATTTCTATGCTAATTCTCCTGTAGACTTAATTGTATTTTCCGGTTAACTGTATTGTTAGAGTACCTGTATAATGTGCCATGAATAATATCTCCTAGGAAGAGGAAAAGAAGAAAATCAGCAGCACTATCCACACAAATTGATATGCTGACTGCAGATGTCTTTACAACCCTGCCTGGTCATCACAGAAGACCTTTGGCAAGAACTTTTATATTTGCCCAGTTACCATGCTTACCTGTCATAGTGAGATAGGGTTTCAGAACCTGCATGTGTACTTCAGGCAAGATTCTGCTCTTTTTCAAGCTAAGGCACAGATTTTTAGTGGTGTTCTACTTCTGCTGTCCTCTGACAAAGCTCCTGTGTGTTTGCTGTGCACTTGTACTGTGATCTCCTTAAAGGAGTTAAACACTTCTGTCCCTTTTTAATCTATTGCCATATAAAGAAATTTTTGCTGAAAACAAAAATGGTTTTGTTTCCTTTTGTGAGTGCATGCCTCAATCTTGTTGTGTGTAACAGGTATGTATGTCTTGTCCTTCAGTTGCTGAATTAAAAGGTAGAAGAATTAACATTCCCTTGGAGAGATAATCAGTTTTCTTGGAATAGCTGCTTAAATAAATGAGAGATTGTGTCTTACGCCTTTTTCCCCTCAAAAAAGGGCTGAATTAACAGATGTTTTTGAAACAGCCTTTAGGTATTCTCAATCTTAATTTAAACGTGAATGAGGCTGGAATGTTGTTTGTTGTTGTATGTGTTTGCAATTTGAAAAAGACATTTATGCTACAACTTTTACTAGTGACATCTGTTTGTTCTCTTTTTCTAGTCTTAAATGACATGCAAGTCAATTTTTACATAACTTCAAAGAAAACTCAAATTTGATTAATTTCTTGTTATACTTCTCCAAGATGTTAAGGAGTTACATCCTTAGAATAAAGAACCCTCAGTCCTATCTACAGAAACCTTTACATGTTGTCAGTTGGTTTTCTGAATATAGTAAATATTTTCCTGAAAGCTGATAACATTTAAAAAAATAAAATAAAACCCAGGTTCTTTTGGTTGGGTTTTTTATTTGCCTTTTTTTGGTGTGTTTGTTTTTTTTTGGTTTGTTTGTTTGTTTTCTTGTTTGCTCTCATATAGGAGAATGGATTAATGAGACAATTAGAGCTGTGGTAACAATGACATTAAATCTGTTTTTCCCAAAAACAAACTGTGAGGGCATGGAACACTTTTCTGCCAGCAAAGATGTGAAAACCCCAGATAGCAGAGAATTTTGAAGTTTCAGTAAGTTAAAGCATTTTGAGTATGTAGAAACCAGCCTAATTGCTTGCAATAAAGCAGCAGTGCTTCAGGTGAAAGCTGAACCTGCGTTCCTGGATTATCTGATGTGTATTATCAAGAAGTGTTCCTCATATGTTGGAGGAAATATGAACTCAATGCTATTAAATAGCCTGGAATAAAGCAAGCTTCTACCAGTCATAGCTTGCTTGTTGCAGAGTGCAATACAGAGGAGAAACTTATGTAGAAAGAAGCATTACAAACCATCTCTCCATCTGAGTTTTGGGTGTTGAAACAGCTGACTGGTAACTGAGAGTTTGCTTCTGTACTTGGAAGCAGACAGAAATGCACAATGACCCTGACTAAAGAACACTCTTATTAGCAATATTACTGGGAACAAATTCAGCTTTTTATGAACTGTGTTTCCAATGAAATTACTTGGACTTTGTGCAGGCTTAATTTAAAGCAGTATCATCCTCTGCGCATTGTTTACATCTCAAAACTTCACAGAGAACTGTTTAACAAATTGAAAAAACAAGGGACTGAAGCAATAACAAAACTTAGGGAAGTCTGCCTCCCAGCACTGAGTTATTTCTGTTGGTTACTGCCTTGATTGTTGTTGGGTTTTTTGTTTTTTTCTTAATTTATTTGTTCTTCATTTGAACCTGAAGTATAGCTGAAGGTTATGTGCCTTGGAGGGTGGTGCTGTGTGCCTGAATTTCACTTCATTTTAGTTGTGTGCACACTCCTTTGGGCTGCTTTGTAAATACAAACCTCTGTGTATGTGTGTTTCTTCTTAATCTTGATGGCATTTGTTTTGTTCTGTTTGATCTTGGCATGCATATATATTAGCCCCTGGTAGAGATGAGTCACATCTGAGACATGGTACATGTGCAGTGCTGTTTATCAAGCAGTAATTTCAGACTTCATTTAAATATATTTCCTTTAGCTTGAAGGTGTGTGCGCCTTGAAGAACAGGCTTGACAAGGTCTTGAAGTGTAAGTAGTAGCAAGGTGAATGTGGTCTGTATGGAGTTTATAGCTCTGAATAGATGGCAAAATGTTGCAGGGAACAGAAGAAAGATTTGGTAGAAGATGGAAAAATATGGGAGAATATAGGGATTAGAGAGAGTATAAAATAAGACAGTTGGGAAAGAGGTTTCTTGAATCAGTCTTGAAAGGAAGGATAAAAAGTTATAAAGTCTTACTTTTCCTTTCCTGTCCCTTAGCAAAGGTGAGTGCCAAGTGCTGCACCAAGGGAGGAGCAAACCCAGGCATCAGCAGATGCTGGGTTGGAGGAAAGCTGCTGGAAAGCAGCTGTGCACAAAAAGGCCCTGGGGGTCCTGGTGGACAGCAAGTGGAACCTGAGCCAGCAGTGTGCCCTTGCCACAGAGGAGGTGAACGGCATCCTGGAACGTGCTGGATGGAGTGTCACCAGCAGGCCAAGGGTGCTGATCCTCCCCTTCTGCTCTGCACTGGTGATGCCACACCTGGAGTGCTGGGCCCAGTTGTGAGCTCCCCAGTACAAGAGAGACACGAAGAGAGCTGAATGAAGGGCTGCTGAAGTGATTAAGAGACTGGAGCATTTCATAGGAGGAAAGGCTGAGAGAGCTGGGACTGTTTAGCCTGTACAAGAGAAATCCCATGAGATGGGATGACATAGATGACATACACAACTTTCCAGTGTGTTTAAGTACCTGAAGGGTGGGTGCAGAGATGGAGACAGGCTCTCTTCAATGGCACACAGTGACAGGACCAGACCAGATGTAATGGGCACAAACTGGAACACAGGAGGCTCCATGTGAACATCAGGAAAAGGGTTTTTTTACTGTAAGAATGACCAAGCATTGGAATAAGTTGTTCAGAAAGGTGATGGAGTCTCCATCCATGGATGGAGAAGCAGTTTGGACACAGTCCAGGACAGAGTTCTATAGCTGGCCCTGTTTGAGCAGGTTAGCTGGACTAGACCTTCAGAGGTCACTTCCAACCTCAACTGTTCCGATTTACATTTCTAACATTGGCAGTTGTTAAGAACAGATTTACTCTGAGGATATCATGGACCTAGTATTGCAAAGTCCCTTTGCACCACAGAAATGCAAGTGATATTGCTCATTCACCCAGGATACTGGGGCAGAATCAAGTCTCTTCGGAGTATTTGTCAGTGTAGTTCTTGCAAATCGTCAAAGGCAAGAGTTCCCACAACATCCTTGGGTATCTTGCTCCTTGTTTTAGTGTTCTAACTATTAAAACTTTTTTCTAGTCCAAATAAGCTCAGATGCAAGTTGAAACTTTCCTGTTCCATATAGAACATCACTGAATGCTGTCCTCTTCATAAAACACTTGGGTATATTGAAGGAGTGAATAGGGAAACTATTGTGATTGGGGTGTGATGGTAGCATTTTTGCAGCCTTGTTTTGTTTTTCTCTATATAAGCCACATTTGCTAAAACTATTGTCCTTGCAGTTCTCTCTTGGGTGCTTTCTTCTCTTTCTGTCAGCAGTTTTAAACATGGTGCTCCAAACTGAGTATGAGATTCCAGTTACGATTTTTTATTAGCACTAAGGAACTGTAACTGCTTTCCAGAGACCTCACTGATAACACTCCTAGGAGGATAACACTCCTGCTAGAAACCAGACCTGCTTCTTTGGGCAACAGTCTAATATTGACTGCATGCAGTTTTTAATCCACTGTGAACACCACATTCTTTCTGCTCTACTGCCTTCTTGATTTTATCTTCTTTGTATGGTATCTTATGTCTAAGGGATTTTAATTTTTTTTTTAATGTTGAAACCTCTTTTGGTTGATGGTTTCTTTACTAGTGCTGCTTTGATTTTCTTGGTTTAATCTTTAAAAAAAATATCTTGGTACAGAATTGTTTATTTTGGACACTTTCACCTAAGTTATTTGACCTCTGTCTTGATAACATCTATAAATTTTAAAAACATGCCTGTTCTGTCATCCAAGCCAACAATTAAAACTGTTGGAAAGAATCACATCCAGGAAATAACTTAAAACGTCCATCTCCTGGTTATTTAGCTGCTGTCTTGTGAGTACAGCTGAACAAGGATATGAGTCCCCACATCATTGTACTTTAAATTGCCTTTCTCTAACTTGTTTAAGAGTGTACTTAGGAAAAATTATGTTTTGAGAACACATTAAAATAGGCTGATACTTCACCTGTGGTTTTCCTTTCAATCTTTGGATTAATTGCTCTGCTGGAATACAATGGGGAAGGTTTGCCATTACATAACATCTGTCTTAGTCCTCCTCTCAAATACATTTTCTGTACTTTGACTTTTAAGTGGGAGACCTGGATCCCTGTGGAAACCTTGAAAGTAAAATGTCCTGTGCAAATACTTGAAATGCCCTTGTCTGAGGGAAAGAAAAACCCAACAAAGTAGCACAACATCTCTTATGAACTTCTCCCGTGAAGAGAAGCCAAGTATTGGCTTTGAAACCTGAAGTAATGAGAATTTGCAAAACCAGCATGTTCTAACTGTAGAAGGAGGGCAGGCCTCTCCTATTCTGATAGAGGCCACAAGCTGGAGAAAGTAGCACAAGAGTATTTGGCTTTTTATTTAAGTAGTAGGATTGAAGAAATAGCATATAAATAGAGTCCTAGCTTGTAAATGCATTTGACTTCGTGCTATTTCCTGTACGATTTTCTCGAGAAATCAACCACCCTCTAAGGTATACTGAGAAAAAATCCCATAATTTTAAAAAATACTTCTCCAGGACCTTTGTTCTAAGTGAAAGTACCTGAATTGTGTATCAGAAGGATTTTTTCTTTGGTTTTTTTAGTGTGAATTTGCTTGTTAGTAATTAGTAGAGATAGAATCCAATAGTGTGGAAGAGCTTACTTAAACTGCTTTCTTGGAGCGGACTGTTTTATATTTTGGGAGTTTTTCCCTTTGTATTTATCTCACTGAGGTGCCACTGTGTTGTTATGAGGATTTATTTTGGATATTGCTCTTTTCCACTTCAGTGGTAACTTTTCTCATATAATGATTGGTTATGAAAGCAGCTTTGCTCTTCTGGTATCATATATTGACAAAAGAAAATAAGCAGATGACTTTTCCATTTTAAAAGTAGAATTTTTGGGGAAAAAAAAGGCACATGGAAAATAGGCTGGCATCAGCAGTGCAGAGCTTCTTTCTGACTGCAGCCTGCTTGACAGTAGGGCTGTGCAGGTTCAGGGTCCCAGACCAATCTGCATCTCTGTGAGGAGAAAGCCGGCTGGCATTTTTGAGGCTGGTGTTGCTGAGGTTATAGTTATACCTCAGCATGTAGATCCCTCCATTTGTAATAGAGCAGAAAGATTCCTGCCTTGGCCCCTTCAGGACAGAAGTATAGACACAATAAAACAGATGCTTCATGGCCTGTCTGCAAATCGAGATACCTCATGAGTTGTTCATTGTTATTTTGAAATCAGTTATTCCAGCCTTCTGCAGAAAAGGCTGTTTCTTCTCTCCACCAGGAAATGCCATCTACCGCAGAGATCTCTGAGCATTGTTCTATTGACTGCTGGTCAGTGCAGTATTTTTATTAGCTTTTCTACTCTTGTCAGAAAGGATCAGGAATTGAAAGAGTGCTCCCCCCTCTCTTAAGGGTGGAGAGATACTGTGGTCTGTGTTCTCATGTGCATTGTGTTGCAACATACTGACTGTTGCTTCTGTACTATTCCATGCAGAACTACTTTTAAAATGTTGGAAATACCTTCAGATGCCTTCTTTTATCAGTGAATATAGATATTAATTCTGTTTTTTTCACAGAAGAAAACTTGAAGTATCTTAATGTTGAGAGGTGTTTTCTTCCCTCTTTGAATTCAGTTTATTTTCTTTGGTGTCATGTTATATTTTGAGGCCATAATAAATAGTCATAAGGTGTTACTTTGTAAGCTACTGAACTGTAAAAGCCTGAAGTTATAAAACCAATTGGAATACTCCAGTGGAAAAAAAAAAAAAAAAAAAAAAAAAAAAAAAAAAAAAAAAGATGTGGTATATAAAGAGGGAAAGTTGCTGTCCAAAGCTTATGTCTTCATAGAAACTTGAACAGAAAAATGTTTAAAACTAGAGGATATTCTTGTTGTTAGAGACCTTTCTAGATGCTTTTAGTTCATAGTCATGGGGGTTGTTCCAAGCTCTTACTCAAAGCAGAGTTAAAACTGAATTTAGACTTTTTTTTTTTTTTAATTCAGACTGAAGGTATCATCTCATCTTGAAAACAGTGATGAACATGCTACAACTTCTCTGGGAAGAGAAAGTTTTCCCTAAGGAAAAAGGTTTTCTGGAAGTTTTCCCTAAGGAAAAAGGTTTTTAGGACACCTAATTGGAACCTTTTCTGTTTTGATTTGTGTCTTGTTTTCTTACCATGAATCTCAGCAGAGACCCTGGCTCTCTCTTTGCAGTTATTTCTGCTTAGCTATCAGATTGCTCTTCCGTTCTCCAAACCTTCTTTCCTCTGGGCTAAACAATCCCATCTCCTTCAGCTGTGCTTCATGGGGAAGTTCTTCATGGTTCTTTGCAGAACCTGCTCCACTTCTCAATGTCATTCTTGTATTTGTCCTAAAACTGGCTGCCTTTTCCCAGGTATAAGAAGCATCAAGTAAAGAGGATTAGTGAGTTCACTCAGTCTACTTGTAATGCTCCTGTTGCTACAGTCCAGTGTGTTTGTTGCTTTCCTTGTTACCAGGGCATGCTCCTGCTTTATCTCAGAGTGTCAGGTCCTTTCCAGCAGAGCTGCCCCCAGCCAATTAGACCCCAGCCTGTCCCACTGCAGGGGTTTAGTCTGTCCCAGGTGCAGAACTTTGTATTTGCTCACGTTTGAATATCATGAGAAATGTTCCTCTTGGCCCAGTGGCTGCCCTGCACTTGAGTGTGACCAGACCCATCAGCTCACTGTGTTCCAGATCCCAGTGAGGATGCATTCTGGTTGAGGAACTCTACTTGTAACTGCCCTCCAGGTATAGTTTGGACTGATAACTACTGCCTTTTGATCCAGATGACCCAGCCAGTGTTTCATCCACCTGGAGTCTAGATGTGTTAACTCTCAATACACTGACCTGGATTCAAGGGTGCTGTCAGATATGATATTGAAAGTTCTTTAGTCAAAGTGAGCAACTTTGATTGCTCCTTCTCATTTGCAGATTTAGTCACTCCACCATAGTGGTCACTTGTGTTGATCAAGCAGATTTATCCTTGGTAAATACATGCTAGTGTTCTCCATCATCTGCTTTGTGTGCCCTACAATACTGTGATTAATACTGTGACTTCTGAAAACAACTAGAAGTCTCCTTCCCATTGTCATCCCAGAGGCTTTCAGCCATCCAGACATTTGCTAAGAAGGCCTTAAAACTGTGGGCAGATGATTTTGGAGCTTCCTAGAAGTTGTAGCTGATGAATCCCTAGCAGATGGGGCTAATGCTCTGTTTGCCCTATTATACAACAAAAGATGAAAGAGTCTGATGGATCTTGAGTGATCAAAAGATGACTGAGTTCAGGATTTAAAGAAAGCTGGGCAGTAAAATTAGGCCTGTGGACTGGACTGTTGCTTATCTGAGAATTTGTTAAATTAGAATCCCTGGGGGAAGTGTTTAATAAAGGACCTAGAAAATGAAATTCAAAAATCTGAGCTGTTGGACAGCTCAAGAAAACACCATCTCAGTTTCCAGGAATATCACGACTTTGAACAGAAAAGCCCACTTGACTGAACAAGAGACTTCTTTATGAACAAAATCACAGAAAAAGGACATGTAAGAAGTGGAAACATGGACAAGCAACAAGAGTATGAAAGCATTACTCAGGTATTTAAGGATGAAAAATGAAAGGCCAAAGCCCAGCAGAGTTAGGGCTATTGAAGATTAACAGGAAGGGTTTCTACATGTACAGTAGTAGATAAGGGAAAAAGTATGGGAAAAGGCTAATCATATGCTCATGTGCAAAAAAAACTATGGCAAAACTCTGAAAGTAATAGGCTAGTGGGTCTTATTTCCATTCCGGGAAGGATCATGGCTTGTTTCTACATTGGTTAAGTTTGTAAACACACGGTCAAGAATCTTCTACTTAGTAGTGTGCATTTAACAGGAGTGTGCTCACTCAATACCTTCTGTGGCAAAATGGCTCTCTGTATGAACGACAGAAGTGTCACCTTCTGAGGTTACTAAGCCTTTGAATAATGCCACCAACTGCATTCACACTTAGAGGTCTAAGGAAGTATGGGCTGGATGAACAAGCTGCATAATGGGTAGAAAATCAGCTGGACTATTATCAATGGCTCAGCATCCAGCTGGCAGCTGACTGAGTGCAGTACGCCAAGGGTTGGTTCTGAGGTCCATATTTTTCAATGTGTAGTGATTTGGATGATGACATATATTTGCAAATTACACTAAATTAGTGGGAGTGTCTGACATGACATATAGCAAAACATAAATCCCAAGGGATCCTGAGAGACTTAAGGCCTGGGCCATCAAAATCTTCATAAAGTAGAACACAAACTGCAAAGTTGTGCACCTGATGCATAACAATACTGTGAATCAGTACAGCTGGGAACTGATGGCCCAAGTGGCAGCTCTGCTCAAAAGAACCGGGGATTATGGTTGAAAGCAAGTTAAATATGAACCAGTAGTGTGCCATCATTGTCAGTAAATCTGGTGCTATGCTACATTAGGAGTATAGCCAGCAGATTATGGCAAATCATTGTTGCTTTGTCCTTGGCACTGAGGATCGTCTACTAAGAACATTCCTTTTGGGCCCACTGGAAAAGTAAATGTCAGGAAACTGCAGATGTTTCAGTGGATGGTCGTCAGGATGGTCTGCATGACCTGCAAGGGGAGGCTGAGGGGAGTGAGCCTTGTCTGGTGTAGAGTAAGCTAATAACAGTCTGCAACTATTTGAAGGGCATTTACAAAGATGATGGAACCAAGCTTGTCTTGGTAGTGACAGATGATGTAACCAGACCAAAGACCTGTTTTCAGCTTGAGAGGTTTACAGTGAATGTTATGAAAAATTACTCTGCTGGGAAGATAATGTAGCACTAGCACAGGTTATCCAGAGAAGCCATGAGATCTCTACCCATAAAAGTTTTCAGGAGGTGTGTGGATGGATATCTATCTATCTCTATCTATCTATCTATCTATCTATCTATCTATCTATCTATCCTTATTGTATTTAAATATGCAAGGCAAAGGATATCCTGAAGCATCCTACCCTTTGATAGTTTTACATTATCTCTCTTTGTTTTTCCTTTATTTTTCTTGGGAGTCTGTAGGTATAGATGTGAAATCTCTCAGAATTCAGCAGAGATGCTTTAACATGCCCTAGCAGCAAGTTTTGCAGTTAATGAATGTACCTCCAGTGTGTAGGGGAAGAGATGGGAAAAGAGCCACAGTTGCATCCCTTTAAACAAGAATGCTTTGTTCAACATTGGCACCAATAGTCTCTTGGGCTTTGTCCTTGTGAAACGTGGTAATATTTCAGACTTCAAGATTGCTGTCTGGCTTTTTTTTCTATCGAGGGAGTGGAAGTCTAGGCAGAGTTCTACTAGGCAAGTTTTGTTGGTTTTTAGTTTTGGCTTTGCCATAATGATGAGACATACCCTCCTAGTAATGGAATTCTAATAGAGCTTTTGGGGAGCCCTTGGTATCCTTGTAGGCTTCGTTGATTCCAATCAGCCTCTTGACTGAATGGGGCTGAGAAGGTGGGATCTAAGTATTCCTGGGTGTCTTCACATGTGCACCCATGCACACATTCAACTACTCTGGGGAGCTGGGAGTTTCTCGGAAGCATTTTCCTCTAGAGCTCCTTGTACTTCACTAAATCAACATCTTTTCCACAAGGGCTTTGTCACTGATGGATGGCAATTCAAGTGCAGCATAGCAGGAAGCAAGAAACTTGAAAGCAGTAAAGAGCTTGGGAATTCTTAGATATGTTTAGTAATCCCTATCTGTGGCTTCAAGAGTTAGTAAAGACTAGGTGTATTCACACCAAAGGACCAAGTTTACTCTGTGAGAATAAACATTGACTTGCTGCAGCAACATAGTCTAAGTCTGTGCCTGATCTGTTTAATGTGATATAATCCTCTATTCTCACTAGGACAACACTGATTATCCACCTACCTAGATCATAGTTGCTGCTTAATTGTTACCTTTCAGAAGTAGAATGCCATACCTCTACACTTGATACTGTTGTCTGGAACTGACAGTAATTTTGTAATAATCTTTAAGTCTAGCTCCTCTGTAGTGGGCAGATGTGGTGAACTAGAAACAAAACATCTGAGTGAGTTGCTCATGAGTTTGTGTTTGAAAGCCATAGCACGGTAGTAGTGGGTTGTATGAGAGCCGTGCTTCCTTTCTCCTAATTTGAGGCACTGGCACTTCAGAGGTTGTTGCACAATTTTCTGGAGCTGTTTGTCTGGGCAATGCGTTGCTTGGGCAATCCTAGGCTGTTGATGCAGGGCCTTCTACCAACTGATTGCCCAATTCTTTTCCCTTCTGTACCCTGATTCTTGCATTGCAGTCAAATCTCCAGTCCAGTTATGTACACATGCAATAATTTTGTTGGTTTTGGAAAAATTGTTTGTAAATATCTTTTCTGCTTAACTTCTCTAATGACATACACTTCCCCTTCTGGGCCCTCCAGTTTTGGTTTTTACATTTGTTTTTGTAATTGAAGAGGTTCTTAAGTTCTCTAAGTTCTTAGCTTGAACTTAAAATAGCTGTGTTGGGCAAAAAGTAAACAGAATGTCTCCTTACAAGTCTTGCAGCTGTGCAAGTCCTAAAGATGAGCATACAGGTCTTGTTAATAGTGCCCAACCAGGCATAATTAAGGCAAGGTTGTGTTGGGCATTGCAGGATCATGCAGCAAGATAAATTTATGACCTTAAACTGGTCTTGTAAGGCTCAGCAGGTATACCATCTAAAAGAGAATGGTGTTTGTTTTTGTATTAATGCTGGTAATCTCTATAGGTTCCAGGCTAGTAGATGACCACCAGCTGGTGTCTCTACATTGTCTCTACTCCAGCTTGAATTTTTCAATTGTACCTCATATATTTCAAAATTTGCATCTGCTTCTGTAGTTCTTGTTCCCTTCTTTTTCATTTTATTGGTGTCTTCTCTTGACTCTTCAATGCTGCACATAGTTGCAGCCTTCACGTTTTTCAGTCCAAGGCTTTCTCCTCTGCTTGACTGCAATGATTTTGATCCTTTGGTTTCTGGATCAGTAGTGTATGAGGTGTTAGATGTGCACTCCTGGTATTGCATGCTTTCTTGGTCAGCTAGCTGATCTGCCTACCATGTTTAATACAAAAAATAGCGCTCCTTTTGTATTGTGATATTATATGAACAAAATATTACTTGACTCCACTAACCTCTACCCTGTCTGAAAACATCAAAATAAGATTTCATCTGTTTATAGAGATGCTGCAAGAAGAATACAGGATCTGTAGCTGGGCTGCTATGAAGTACAAAAATACAGATGCCATCTAAAGCTGTTGAGAAAAATTAAAATGTGATTTTAGTGCATGATAAAAGTATGGTATGTGATGTCTGTTCCATTGCGTAGTGTTACATGTGCACCAGCTTGTTCTGACATGTAAATAAGGCAGTTCTGGTTTCCTTGTGAAGCTTTGTAAATAGTGTGGCATACCTGCTGATATCTTCCAAAGGGAGGAAGATGTTTGCCATTTCTGTAACTCCTTGTGTCTAAGTATGATGCAAATGAGTGAAAAACACCACTAAGTATGTACTACACTGAGTTCTTACTCATCTTGATGGGTTATGTTCAGAACTACTTTTAGTTGTTGGGGATTTCTTTAAGGTTTTTTGGGTTTTTTTGTTTTTAAATTTCAAGCAATGTCTTTGGTTTGCCCTTTAAGCCCTTTTTAGTCTTTGCTGAGTCAGTCTCACTATGCAGTGGAAAATGATATGTGTTTAACCTAGTTTTTAGTATTAAGACTTAACACCATAAGCAACTTAGCCATAGTTCTAGCAGAGTTGTTCTGCTGTGGTTACCTTGCAGACTTCCTATTCTGAAATGGGTGCTGACCTTATTGAAGTGCAGAAGTTACTCCAGAACAAATTGCTTGTGGCACAACCTCTCCATGAGGGGAGTGTCAAGTTACCTTACTGACCAGGAAAGCATCCGCCTGTATCCGGATGGTAAACAAGCTGTAGTTCATTCCTTCATCTGTGTATCCCTTCAGGGTCTTGAAGACAACTGGTGACCCTCTGGAAGATGATGTTTTAAGAATTGACTGTGTTGGTTTAAAACAATTTGGTTAGACATGTCCTGGGAACCAGATGTGTTATGCCAGTGGATTTTTTTTTTTTAATATGTTTTTTTGAGTATGCATTTTTTTGCATTTTTCATGCAGTTATACTTGACTAAGTGGATGCTTCAGAAGAGAATAACAAAGATAATTTTTGATGTCTACCCTTGTGCTTCAGCAAATCTTAAAATTTAATTTTAACTGACCCTAGATCATGATTTATCCTGAAAATTCAAAACAACCAGCAGCTTTAACAGCGATGAAAACTAGAAGCCAACTGGAACATAACTTGAGAAAATGCTTTGCTTCTAAATGCTACATGTAAACAAAATGGCATTAATTCAGTATGTGTTACACAAAACTTCAGGAAAGGCTTGTTACCAACAAACTGTCAATCTTATGTCTGTTCATTTGCAGGAAACTTAAATAGGGGGTGAGGGAAAGTGGGAACATTTATGACTCACGTGGATTGGGAGATAATAAATCTAAACCTATGTTTACATTTAAAATAACATAAAGCATTAAAAATGTTTCAAACTGTTAAATATTTGTAATATTGTAGTTTGTAAATTTTGTGTCTTCATGATTCACTGGGGAAAATTAATTCCCTGAGAGTGAGAGAACAGCACAGGCTGAGGAGGGATGGTTTCCAACACATGAGATTTCACAGCCCCTGGATGTTGTGAAAATGAAGCTGGAAAGCGTTTGGCATTGCTTGCAGGCAGGTGTGTGCTCCCCGCTGACTCC
The DNA here is from genome assembly GCA_017589585.1 of Phylloscopus whistleri. Classification (NCBI taxonomy): domain Eukaryota; kingdom Metazoa; phylum Chordata; class Aves; order Passeriformes; family Phylloscopidae; genus Phylloscopus; species Phylloscopus whistleri. The sequence goes on along the minus strand of JADMLD010000068.1, from coordinate 1,601,338 downwards.
CTGTGGCCCATGGGGTCTTGGCACTTCCCTTTGCATGGAATGTCTGAGCAGAAAGGAGAGAGTGCTCTTGCATTGAAATAAGCTGTATTTTGTGGGTTGGTTGTGCATCTATTAAAAGGTTGGCTTTTTTGTTATTGAATAAAAAGTGTAGAATAATTTCCTCCTCTGAAAGTTGGGAGTGGGGAGGGAAGATGAGAGAGACAGACAGAAGAGACAGCCTGGTTCTCAGAGACTGAAGGAGTTTTTATCGCTTGTTGAGGACGTCAGTTCAGTGATGTTGTCAGTAGAGAGAGTATTGCCTTTCAGTAACGATGAGTATGGCAGATCTAAGATAACCTTGTCTTGAGCTAGTACATCAAGACTCTCTACCCTCCCCCTGAACCCTGGCTATTTTGAATTTCATACTGATGGCCCAGAAATCTCTGTGTGATGCATGAGAAGCCTACATACCAAAGCCAAGACAGTGGAGCAAAAGAGGGTAAACATATGTATTGGATTTGTATGGCAGGGTTTGGTAGCAGGGAGGCTACAAGGATGGCTTCTGTGAGAAGATGCAGAATCTGCCCTCATGTCAGATGGAGCCACTTCCAGCAAGTTTCACAATGAAGGTGCCACTGGCTAAATCTGAGTCCGTCAGCAATGTTGGAGCACCTCTGTTATAACATATTTAAGAAGGTGAGAAAAGCTCTATGCACCAGCTGTGAGAGGAGCGAGAAAACCGTGAAAGAAAGAGCCCTGCAGACACCAAGGTCACTGGGGGAGGAGGGACAGGAGGTGCTTCAGGCACTGGAGCACAAATTCCCCTGCAGCCTGTGGTGAAGAGCAGGTTAGGTAGGCCCATGGCCCCCTTGCAGCCCATGGAGGCCCACGGGGGAGCAGAGATCCACCTTTAGTCCATGGAGGAGCCAAAGCAGGAGCAGATGGATGTCCAAAGGAGACTGTGCCCCTATGGAGAGAGGAGCCCATGCTGGAGCAGTCTGTTCCTAAAAGACTCTGCTCTATGGAATGATCCCATGCTGGAGCCAGTCCTGAAAAGCTGTAGACCGTGAGAAGATTACACTTTGGAGAAGTCAGTGAAGGACTTTATCCCATGGGGTTGGACCCTGTCCTGAAACAGGGGAAGCAGTGGAAGGGGAGAAAGGAGCAGTGAAGAGACACTACCCGTTTTCTCCAGTGCCACTCAGTGAGGGAGGAGGTAGAAGAGTCTGGGGTGAAGTTGGCCTAGGAAGAAAGTGGGGGGAGAGTGTGTTTAGTTCTGCTGTTATTAATTGTCAGTGAGCTAAATAAATCTTCTCCAAGTTGAGTTTGTTTTGCCCATCACAGTAGTGATCTTTCTGTACTTTTGTCAGCCTGATAGGATTTATGATCCAACCTTGTAACACTGTTGTAGGATCTCTGGCTTGTCAGTGTCCTTGTGTACTGCCTTCACACAGTTCACCTGCCCACCCCAGCTTGGTGTCTTCTGAAAAGTGATGTGTTCCATCTCTTCCTTCATATAGCAGATGCAGGTGTTGAACAAGACAGGTTCCAGGATAGATGCCTAAAGGAATTCTCATTGCAGCATGTAATGTAGGTACTGTTAAAGCCACTACCCACTTCCCTTTGAGGCCAGTGGTCTAGACATCAATAATCGACCTATCTAGAGTATAGTGCTCCACTCTGGATGTGGGGATGTTGTGGGAGACCATGCTGAAAGCCTAACAATCGAGATAAACAACTTTTGTTGGTCTTTCATCCAAGATGATAAAAAGGCCTAATTAAAGATCTTCAGTGTGTGTGATTGGTGAGTGAGCATTCAGCTTATCACTCTCTTCATCTAAATTGCTTGTTTTCCCCCAACATATGGTATTTTCTATACAGGGAGATGAAAGACGAGTCTCTCTTAGTCTACAGACTCTCTGGCTGTATCAACAGTCATATGTGCTTTGTTGCTCAGCCTGAATAAACTTCACGACATGCTGTCTCTGTCAGAATTGGCACAGCTGAGCAAGTGAGTTGACACTTATTCTTCCTGCATCATCGGTGTGGTGTTGTATTTGGTTGCACTTAAAAGCTCTGCTGGCTACATGGGCATGACTCTGAAGTTATCTGAGTTGCTGGTGTCAGCTAAAAGCTGTCAGGCAGCAAAGTTGTCCCTACAGCCAGAGTTTGGCTTGCAGAACTTTGCTCGAACAGAAGAACCCAAGTTTGCTCTTGACTCTGTCCAAATCTGTAAGTCTGATAATGAGAAACATTGTTAATATTAATAATGTCTCCAGGACAACGATGGATTCCCCAACACTGGACACTTTTAAGATTGACCTGGACAGGGTGCTGGGCTGTCTTGTCGAGACCGTGCTTTTGTCAAGGGGGTTGGACCAGATGACCCTTGAGGTCCCTTCCAACCTGGTATGCTATGATTTTGTGATTAGTGGTAGAAAGCAGAATTAGGGCAGCAAAATATGATCCTCCAGTGACTTAGTGACTTTTTAGGCTGTCAGAGTGCTTGGTATTAATGCTGGTAGTTTAAGTTCTGTTTGATAATTAATTGAAGTATTGTGAGTTTGTGGGAGTTCTCTGCTCTTGTGTTCACTTTCATTGTGAGATAAAATTCTTCTGAGACAAAGGGACTTACCAATTTTATTTGCTTTATAAATGAAGGTTTTTGTTAATGTCTGCAAAGAACTGGTGGTACAAGTCTCTGGTGGAGCCATCAAAGAGTGGTTTCATTTTTAAGTAGTTCATTATCCCTTCAACTAAAACCTATTCTATGAAGTGGCTTTGTATTGCAGTGACTTTAGATATGTATTCATACTATGTGTAAGGCCTTACTGGCTTTTTTTTTCCCTGACATAAAAAAATGTAAAAGTTTCACTTAAAAATCAAGTTGTTATTTTAAACAACTGAGGTGGTAGCAATGGTGTGACTGGCCAATTTGGAGTGTTAGATCTGATCCGTCTTGAGATTCAGACTCTAAGAAAAAAAAAAAATTTGCAAAAGTTGTCAAGCGTAGTGAAAACTTCTGTTGAGGTAAAATGCCCAGGTGAAAAGAACTGGCCACAAGGAATGCCCCATTAGCCTGTCATAGTAAACTGGGAGTGTCACCTGTTTAGTGAGTTCTGCTGAATCTCTGGCAGTCACTACGGCAATAGCAAAGTTTCCTTGTGTTTGTGGTGGTCTGAATGAAACATGCAAGCTCCTATTGAGATGTTGTTAATACACACGTATAATAAGCCAGCTGAAAAGCTGTTTGGTTTTTTTTTACTCCTTTATGGTGCTTGGGTTTAATTTTCATTAGAGTTTATTTGATTCTGTTTTATTTCCCCTTGACATGCAAATGTCCAGAATCCATTTTATGGCATGGAGCAGTCAGGGTAGCCAACTCTACAAGTGAAGGGCAAAACTCAAATCTTTCTGCAAATACTAAAAGCTGCAGCCTGCTGCAAATGGATTTGCAAATCAAACCATATGTGGGGCAGCTTTCTAGCTATTGCAAGTCTGTCTATACTCTCTGGAATGTATGTACATATACCTTTGATCACATGTTTTTGTCTGTATTTTTGCCTTAAAATTTCTGATCTTTTAAAGTACATCCAGAGAAGTGCTGGCACACAACACTACATCGAAGTAGGCAGCAAAACCTGCAGCATGCAGGGAACCTGACAGGGAAGAAGCCTGACACTTGTGCAGATTAATGGCTCTTCTTTTCTCTCTTCGAAAACATCACTTTCCCAGTGATGAGTCCTTGTTCATCTTTTAGAATGAAGATAAACAGATTGTTGTGCTGCCATGCCTATTTCAGTACCATAATGTGGTCACTTGTCCTTCAGATCTGAATATTTATAAGAGAGCAAGAAGTTAAATACTGTGGCATGATGAGAATTTATCTTCTCTTGTAATTCCTTTGCAGGAGTGAGAAGATTGCAGTGCTAAACTTTGTTATAATAAACCTACGTCTACATTGGTTTTAACTGAGCAAGAGTAGCATCATCTGAGAGAGCTGTTGTCTGTTAGCTTGAACTGCTGTTTATTCTTTTTTATAATTATTCTAATGAAGTTTTTTTTAATGAAAACCACATGGCTTCTCCTCTTGCATATTCTTTCTTTCTTGAAAGAAATGTAATTTGTAGTGATTGTCTTTAATTGCATATACTTGTCTAATTATGCTTGTGTTTAAAAATAATCACATCTTCCTGGCTGTCCACTAAATGAAATATTTTTACTGGCAAACTTCCCTGGTCTTCCTTTGTTTTTAAATCTACTGATTATAAACCTGAAGTTTAAGAGGGTTTACTGATTTTTCCGAATCTCTGGATTTCTGGTTCTCTTCAGAGAGAAGCAAATAATTGGGGTTGATTCTTTGGAGAGGTCCTATCCTATGACTTAGTGTATGAAAGAACAAAGAGTGAAGAGTACTGAAATCAGTTGGCTGTCTGAATAAATAACTTCAAAAAGAGTTTCTTTGCATTTTTAAATCCATAGAGCTTCTGAGAAAAAGACCACATTAGAGCTTCGTCCTCCAGTTCCAAACTCCCTTTTTGGTCACTGTTTCTGTCTCACATCTTTGAACTTCCTTACTGGCTGTAACTGTCAAAGTGATTAATAATAAATGCAATTTATATGGGAGATTTAGCACATTATAAGGTAATTAATATAGGTAATTAATGCTAGTGCTAGCATGCACATGGAATTAATTTTGGGCTATGAAAAGTGCCCAAATAGTATATGTTATTCAAGTTTAAACAAAAAGACATAGAAATAACTGACTGTGAATTATGTGGCATTAACAGTGTGCAATTTTATGGTGGAGGAGAAGAGTGGTTCTAAGAAACTTTTTGTTTTATCCAGACATAAATAAAAGTAAATTCATGCTGCATACATGGTGTGATACTGCTAAATGGATCTGTACATTTTTGCTTTTACGGGTCAGCAGGTGGTGGTGGAGATTCTGTTCTGTGCACCCAAATGTGATGATCTGTATGGCATTGGGTAAGATACCAGTTCCTAGAGCAGCTGTCCCAGGTTTTGCCTTCCAGCCACAGCACAGCTTTGTGGCCTCCTCCTTGCTTGGATACCAGTGTTAGGAAGCAGCTTTGGGCATACCAGCCCCATGCCAGGCTGTGCTGTGTGGTCAGTTTGTGTGGGGAGGGGGTTTGAAAGTGCTGTTAGCTTGAATTAGTAGTGATGTTTAACTGATGTAACTTCCCCCTGTAGCCAGTTCTTTACAAGGTGTTCAGCTGCCCTGACAAACCTCCTGGGTAGGAGTCAGGAGCAGAAGCTGTAACTTGTCTGGCTGGGAGAGCGGGAACCCTGCAGCCCTAATTTATGTCAAGTACAACTACTAGTGTGTCTGACTGGCCATTACTGCTGGTCTGAGATACAGTTATGCTGAAGCAAAGTTGCCAGTAAAGCCTTATTGGTAAACTGCTTTTTTGTAGACAGTCATAAATGTGTCCTATTTAAAAACAAGTTAAAAAAATTGGAAATAGTTGAGTCAGGCACCTATATGTGTGAGTTGTATATGAAGGATGTGTTTATATGGAAAATGTTGTTTGTACAATTTCATCTATTTAAAATTATTTCTACTCCTGGAGCTTTCAAATGCAGGTGTATAACAAAGCAAAGATGTCATTTCAAACTTTGGTGCTGCATTAGCATAAGAAAGTGTAGAGTCTTTGCTAAACTCTCCCGGGATTCTCTTCTGATAGCACTTGCCTATTTTTCCTTGTTCTTTTTAATGTCATCTTAATGCCAGTGTTCCATGTTATTTCTCAAATACAGTTTAAATTCATGACCTAGAATTTTCTCTAGCTCTCCAGCAAAATGGCACCTCTATCCCATTGTGATTTGTGCAGGAGGGCAGTGGGCAAGGGAAGCCTAAAGCATCATGTTGTGTTTGATGGTACCATCTCAAAGAGGTGGCTTCCACTTCAATGCCCATAGCTTGGCTTTACCGAATAATATCTCTTCCTCTGGGAATGCAGAACTGTAAATTATATTTTGAGTGAAGTTATGTAGGTTAAGGAGTCTCAGCACAGGTTTTTGTTCTCCTCATCCTAGCTACTTTGTGTTTCCTCCACTTTGTGTTGGAGGGGCATGTAGTATTTCAAGTGGGTCAGGAGAGGGAGCTGGCATTCTAGGGGTGAAAAAGAATCTTCTTTACATATAAGTAACTCTTCTTAAAATTGTGCCTCTGAGTGCATAATTGTGATGGGGTAACCTGTCTGTTCCTGAAATAACAGGAGTCCAGACTGACTTCCAGAACATAAAGTTGCAAGTAAGGAGATTTTTTTTTTTTTTACTGCTTTGTTCTGTGGCTGATGGTTGCTTTTATCTGTTGCCTGAGGATCCCATTTAGAAGTGCTGACAGTGCTTTTCTCTTGGGAAGAGGTCTGTGTTGCCAGTAGTACATGTAGGTGATAGCGACAATGAACAGAACCTCACTCTCCTCTGAGTCCAATAAAATAAAAATGTCACTGCTGGTAATAATGTTGACAATAATAATTGCACGTATAGGGCACCCACCATGGTAGTACTTGCCTGCCCTTCGTGTGACTTTTGGAGAGATTAAAGGCTTTTCAAAGACAGCGTGCCCTTTAGATGACTGATGGAAATGTGAAATTGCCCTGCATAAGGGTTTCCCCACTACAGTGGGTTAGCCTTAGCCATCAGCCAGGCTCCTACCCAGCCCCCTCATTCAGTCTGCAGGATGGGGGTGGAAAATACGGAGAAAAAATGGGAATTGAAAGGCTCGTGGGTCAAGATAAAGCTGACTCTTTCCCTAACTCAAATCCACTCCTTCACTTGTGACTTCTGTACCCACGTCCCACCCCTCACTGCCAGTGGTCAGTGGGTCTGCTGTGGAGATGGCTGAAACCAGCTGTGTCTGGCCTGGGACAGCCCCATCTTCTCTGAAAAAAACCCAAGCAAGTGGTGAAATTATGCCTTCCAGATAATGCAGGTCTTGAGACATGGTAGTTTCTTGCTCATTTTTTTCAGGCTTCTGAGCCTCTGGATATGCTACTATAATCTGTTTTTGAAGGGCTGTACTGTAAAACTCAGCTAGCGAAAGTGCCTGTTTTGAAAACAACTGTGCAAAACCAGCTTTCAGAAAAAGTTAGCATTGTTCAGATCATTTTATAAGTTTGGTTCACTTGTCCACTTGAGGAAGAGATGGAATGTTACTGAGAGGTGGGAAGGGAAGCAGGAATGTGTGAAGTGACAAAGGAAACCCTATACTCTTCCTTGAAATCTCACCTGACTTTCCTGGATCTGCTTTATGTTTGTGTTACTGTACACAGGAATCTCTCCAATGGGTAACTTGGCATGGCTTTGGACTCTTTGGAGATTGTTTCAATCTAAGGTAATTCCTTCTCTGCTCTACTGTCTGTGTATTCTCTAAATGCTGTGCTGCCAATTCAGTCTTTGATTCATCTTAATGAGTTTGTACTTCATGAATAATGAAAAATCTTTTCTTCGCTCCTATTGCAGAGCTTGAAAATAGTGTATTATCCTTCCCCCCTTAGTTCTCAGTAGTTTGGGTTTCTTGGTTTTGTTTGCTTTGTTTATTTGTTTTTATTGTTACTTTTTTGTTGTTGAGCCATTTTTTAATTTGTTTGCTTTATTTTTTATTGACAACTGACTGCCTTTATATAACAGGTAGAAAGCATTAGCCAGTGCAAGGGACTTTTCCAATGTCACACTAGCATGGTAAATGTACTGTGATCTGACTAGAAGGCCAGAGCCATTTGGGTTTATGTAGAGCCTTGGTACATATAAAATACAATGATCTATTTATTTGTCCTTGTTCAGGCTTCTCCTCCAGTGAACACTGAATCTTCTTGCCAGTAGCTGGTAGAGACGAAAGTCTGGATGCTGTTAAGAAATGCTGCTGTGCAGCAATAGTGAGATTTACTGTACCCACAGTTAGGGGATTTCTTTTTTTTTTCTTAATGACTGTCTACAAATTCTCATTGGCATCTTGGTTGCAGGAACCCAGCTCGCTTGCACTGTGGGCCAGTCTGCCCACAGAGAGAATATTCTTAAGTGGTTGTGTGCTTATCTGGGGTTCCCTCTGTCCCCCTGATGGATGTGACTTGTGAGAGTCCTAGTTTTTGAGACTTTTATCATAGGCTTAGAGACTAATTTGAAGGAAGCAGCTTGGTTTGTTGGTTTGGTTTATTATTTGTGGGAGTCTTGGGTTCTTTTTGCTTGGGTATTTTGTCATCTTTTGAGGGGTTCTTTAACTTTGCTTCTAAGCCACTTCTGCTCAGTAATTAGCAAGTTTTGTTTGGGGCCTTGACAGAAATGACTGTGAGGAAAATGTGTGTTCTTCCAAGGTTGTAAGTAAATATACCATTCATGGGATGTTTTTGTCTTCTGATGAAGGGCTGAGGGCTTGGTGGTGTGTGTATGCATTTGGGATTTTTTGTTGGTTTGAGTTTTTTATGCCAGGGGAAGTTAAGGGGATTTTGACTCTTAATTTCAGCTAGTTTCTACAAGGAACTAAAATGAATTTTGTTCTTCAGATAAAAGTTCACATGCGTCATCACTTGTATTTTCTTCTGGGCACATTCAGCAAAGCTGCTTGTTTCCATGGTCTGTACTACATTTAAACATCATTTGCATGCAGTAGCAGGCTCTGAAGCAGTACTGGTGTTTATTGCCATGACAGGGTGAGAGGCTTAATGGTTATTTGAACAGTGTCACATTTTCAAGTGAGCTTGTAGCCAGAACTGAAAATTTAAGTCAATGGTTGGCTGGTAAGAAAATAACCTGACATCTTCATTGCAGCTTGAGTAAGTTAGCCAGCCTCATGGAAGTATGATGTGTTAGTAAATAACTTGCTTTTCTTCAATTAGCACTGATTTTATAAAAATAAAGTAGTTGCATTTCAAGCACAAAAAAATGCAACTCTTCCCCCACTCTTACGAATCTGCTCATTAGGCCCCCCGAGGAGGGTGGTACAGACACCAAGGTCAAGGTTGGTTTGCAGTGTGTCCCCTGCCAGAGTGTCCTCTCCTGGATGGCAGCGTGCAAACTGGAATTTGAAAACGGCCAACTTTGACAATACTGCCTATAGGAGCAGTGCTGGGATGGATAAACATGGTTTTCAGTGCAGCTTTTGCAAGCCCAGCCATGGCCTCTGATTCATCAGTGTACTTGGCTGAAGCTGTTAGATACCCTTGATTTATAAGAATGTAGAAGAGTCACATTTTTTGTGCTTAAAATTATGGGACTACTGCTTGCTTTCAGTACAGCTGAGTGTACAGTGAGCAACTGAGGGCTTGACTATCCAGAAGAAAGCAAGTTAAAGGACAGATGATAACTGAGCACCAGGAGTCAAGGCTAATTAGAAGCACAGATGGCTTTTATGCATGTTTAGCCTGTCTGAAACACTTGGAGACAGCGCTGCCAATGACTGCTAAAAGGCAAAGTGAATTCTCACAGCTAAGCAGTATGGCCAACAGATAAAGCCTTAGGTTTGAAAATGAGCTTTAGGTTTGAAAATTAAGTTAATAACAGTTTAGGTGTAAGATGACTGAGCAGAACATACTGAGCTATTCTGTTTTCAGGAGATGCCAAGGAGAGGAAATGCTGGTGCCGTCAGAGCAGGGCAGTATCCGGCCTGTAGAGGTGAGACTTGCTAGCTACAAAGGTGCCCTGTAAGAATTTACTACAAGCTCAGACCTGGAGTCAGTGACCGTGAGACCACAGCAGCTCACTCTGCAAAAATATTTAACATATTGCAGAATACATAATCTTGTGCTTTCTTTCAAAACAGAAACTAAGTCTGCCCTACCTACCCACTGCTGTTGTTACTCGCTGTTCAGTTTGGGACTCATTGCCTTTGACTGGAAATTTAATTGGCTTTGACTTTTCTCTTGGAAATAGCTTATTTTCCTTAATTTTGGTTGTCATTTTGTCAGCTGGCAGACTATTTCATGTACCTCTTGGCCTATTTGACAGGTTGTTTTCCCAAGCAGTGCTTCAACTATTTCTGAAATCTGTTAATTGTTTGTAGCCCTGTAGTCTGAGCTCTCTAATATGCCTCAGGAATTTCAGCTTCTCCACTTGGGTTCAAGTAAATGCAGTTGAATTTGGGGAAGGTGTGGGCAGAAGCTCTCCAGCTTTGCTTGTATGTGCTCTGAGAGTGATCAGTGGCATCCTTGCTCTGTATCTGCACTAAAATGGGACTTTTCTGGCTTGTATGTCCACTTTTCATGCCCTGTGGCAAAAACCTTTTAAAGAGTTCTGGAACAGCTAAAATCAACACTAAACAGCTTGTTTAGACAGAGCCAGTTGGTGTAAAATGTCCCTGGCTGATGAATTTTCTCTTTCCTTCCTGTCTACCAGAAGCACATTAAAACCTCTTGCCTATTTCCCTGTCAAGTCTGGAAGAGTTTCTAATTAGAGAAGTTAATCTTTGTTTTGTCATGTTTTAGCTGACAAGAATTTCCATAGATTCCCTGAGACTGGGAACTCTCTGGCAGCCAAAACTGTAGCCTATTTGAAACGTGGGCCATGCAGCTGTCACTGTGGCTGTGCAAGGTGCTTTATACCCATCCCAGTTGGAGTCCTTGTAGGATTTGCAGTGAGTCCTCATTTAACATAAGAATCCTCTCTGAATGTGGAAGATGATATGGGGCTTTATTTGAGAATTCCTTTAATGAAACAAGAGTGGAGAAAACTCACGTAACTGTTAGGTGGAACAGGGATGACTGACATGAGAAACTTTATATTTTTTTCCTTTCTCTCAGTGATCGCTCGTTATCAGGGAGGTTCCCAGTCTGAAAGTGTAATTCAGTCTTTGTGTTTCATCAAGTCCCTACCTCATGCTAATTCAGTTTTGCCTTAGGTTGCAGCTGTAGCATTGTTTGTAAGCTGAACATTTCATGCCCACCCTCCCACTGCTTGCCTCTGAGGTTTCATGGCACTCACACAAGTTTTCCTGAGTCCCAAGGAGCACTCCACCAGAAACTGGCAGTGCTTTACTTGATGTTTCCAAACAAAACGAAACAACCCAAACAAAAACTCACAAACCAAAAAGAAAACCATACCAAAACAGAAAGCAGACACCCAAAAAAAACCCCCACAGAAACAAACAAAAAACCAAGCCAACACAAGGTTTTGCAACTTTTCTTACATCACTGTTCCCAATTATGGTAACTTCCATACCAACAAAATAGTAACTCTATATAACAGTATCTGCATACTGTTTGTTGCCATGTACTTCATTTTGTGAGATACAAGTTATGCAGGCCATTCACATCTGCTACTTCTGAGCCATCTGTCTAGCAAGGCATGACTGTAAAATATTTTTAGTTTATGGTTGGGGTTTTTTAGCTGTATCTTCAGAAGATAAGCACAAGTCAAACATCTGTAGAGAGTTTGATTTATTAAATTCCAGATGATTAGACCTACTATGAAAATGCTACTGTACAAAATAATTTTTTTGTCTTTATGTGGTACCAGATTTTGAAAGGGGAAACATGTTTCTTAGCTACTGTTTTGTGTAGAAGGAGGGGAGAAGAAAAAGACGGTGAAAATCAAAAGTTTTTTGTAATACAGACATTTTTTTTTTTGCTTTAGACACCACGATCTTGCATATATAATGCCTCAGGAAAAAGCCTTCTATTTTGCCTATTCCACCCATTTCATTCAGTGCACATTAATTTGTCAGTCCACAGTTTGACTCCTGGATTGCCAGTCAGTGATGAGGCAGAATAAAGAAGAACAGGTCATCCTTTACCGTTAGTAAAGGAATTAGTCACTTTTATCTCCCCCTGTAGTGCAACATCTCAAAGAAAGTTTTTTGTCAGCAATTTGTGGGCTGCAGCAGCTTTATTGTTTAAGTGGTAGAAGTTGCTGGGAAGGCTCATTTAATGACAAGTTAAATGCTACAATCTCCTGTAAGCTATGTATGTAATACTGCATTTTATGGTCCAGCCGAGCAGAGCTATTCTGCGTGTAACACATGTTAAACATTAACTACTGTTTGGGTACAGAAGGTGGAGTGTGCTCTCTCTGGTTTCTATTGGGTGTGTGGCAGTGGAAGATAAACATATACTCGTAGTTAATGCCATAAAGTAAGCAACCATGAGCAGAGTAGGGTGTCAAGTGCATTTTTCCTACGTTTTGAATTTTTCATGTTCTGTTGTTTCTCTTTTTATTGCTTTTGAGGGTTTTCTCCTCCCCCACTTAAGCAAAATCTGTTTAAATTTTGGTGTGCTTTGGTTTGGCTTCTTTTAACAAGTGCTGATTTTACTCCTTATGAGAAAATATGTTCTGGATACTTTCTGTTCAGTTGATAACAATTATTGTACGAGATGATGATTCCTTAACAATGAACTGTTTTAAGAAGCTATTGTATTCTCATCTGCCTTTAATAGAATGTTGAACTTTGGTTAAGAATGTCTATTATCCACCTCTTGCCCCCCTCAAAATAATGAAACAATATCTTACAATGACTATTTAATGTTGGTATTAAGCTTTTATACAGCTTGTTTTAATAGAGCTCCTAATTCTGCTCTTGAAATTTGATGTGATTCCATTTCTGTGCTTCTGTTTTGTTAGTTAAAAACCAAAAAAGTTACAACTTAAATAAAATTTGCTACCTATACCTGAGCTTGCTTGACCTTCCTGGAAAAACTAAAGGTGTAACTTGTTATCTTGTCTATTGCTGAAAAAAACTGATTTTAGACAGCTTAGAACCCTGAGCAGGAGTTTTGCATGTTATGATTGATGCTGCCTTTGTGCAGAAGGCCAAGCGAGAGGAACTGAATGCTTAACTCTGTGAATTTTGCTACATTTTGGGATAAAGTGGAAATGCCTAATATGTTAGCTTTAAAAAAAACCAAAAAATTAAAAAAAAAATCCTTAAAGTTGTAAGAGGGACAGCAGTCTCAAAAGTGTGGATCTGGATCAGTACTTCCCTGTATAAAGTACAGCTGTAGCTTCAGTCTCTTACTCAGATTTATGATCATTTCATGTATTTTTGGCCAAGGGTGTTTTTGCTCAAGAACTTGAAAACTTTCTTCCCCAAGTAACTCAACAGGTTCTGCATGAAAAATTGGTTTGTTACTGCCTTTTCCTTCTACCCACCTGTAATCTTCAAGCTTTGGTTTTCTAGTGTTGAAGACTGAGTATCTAAATTCTTGCCTGAACCTCAAAACAAATACCCAGGCCAATGCAGCCTACCTTTAAGATCTGCTAAGTTTTATAGCCTTACCTGTAGTCCATAGTTGGAGTTTTATAGTTTTATTTCCATGTTTCAGATGGATGCCAAGTAAGATACACACCTCTTTTGGCCCTTGTTTGTTTCTTCATTTAAAGGCTGTAAATTTGAAGGTAATTGGCAACATAAATGAAAGATTCTTATCAAATCTCATTAATTTTCTTCACAGTGCTCTTCAAGTATTCAGGCTGTCCAGAATTTATTTTTGCAGCTTCAGTGGTGGTGTGGCACTGCACGACTGCAATTGCTGTTGATAGCCAGCAGATTTCAGGCAGTGTGTTAAGCAAGCTTTTCCTGGAGAATCTGACTTCCTGGGGTACAAAATGACGGCTCTGCAACTTAGGACACTTGTAGGGCATAAGAAGAGAGTGAATTCTTTGAGAATTGAGAGTGAAATCTTCTGCTGTTGGGATGGCTGCAGACAAGAAAAGCGTGTCACTCTCTGTTTCCTGAGGAAAATAAAAAGAAATATCAGTGCAGTTCTTCAGAAGAAATAGAACTGCTATTTTCATATTATTTTGTCTATCTCTTCTGACATGTTTGAACTTGAAAAGAAGCACACCCAAACAAACCTGCGCTGACCAATTTAAAAAAAAGCATTTTCTTTTCTGTTACAGAAAAATGCAAAGGGACAGGAGTTGTTTGACCAGATTGTGTATCATTTGGACCTTGTAGAAACGGATTACTTTGGCCTGCAATTCATGGATGCTTCCCAGATTACAGTGAGTATAACTTAAGTTGATTTTTATGCTTTGCAGTAGTTTGTGTTGCCTGTCATAAATGTATTGCTGGTGCAGTTCCATGGGGAGGTGTGGGCACTGGGGGATGGACTGCTGAAACAAGTGATGCCATGTCTGGTCCTTGCACATAAAGCTGCATCCTCTGAATGAGTCCTGTGCCATTTTAAATGACATGCATGTGATTTAGTTGCACACAAGTTAGGAAAACAATGAATGCAAGTAAAGAAAAATGTGCTTTATGGTTACTAGACTCATGGCGTTCAAAAGGTTTTGCAAGCAAGGATTTCTTGTAAATTTTCTCTCTCTGCTGTTTCATGCACATATTGTGTTGCTTTGTAGGTTTAGGTTCATTTGCTAGAGCAAAAAGTTTTAGCTAACAGATCTCCTTCTCTTCCTTATATAAGGACCTCCAGTAGTTACAGGTAAAATAAATAAATCTAAAAAAAAAAAAAAAACCAAAAAAAAAAACCTTAGAAATCTAAATAGATATATTAATAGGATAGGATTAAAAGACTACAGCATCATGGTTACACTGTATTGACATACATTTAATCTTTTCCTTTGTCTGTTCACTCTGTGTGAACAGGAAGTTTGACAAAAACCTGCACTGTGGATTGAAAATATGCATATTTGGAAAATAAGTGTTTCCTTTAGTGCTCTCTGATCAGTTTGTAACTGTTTTTTCCATGAAGCAACAGAAGTCATCTTCTCTGAGATAATAGAATAAAATAATGGGGAAATGTAGCTGCAATAGTGACATCCTGGGGAAGTGTAGGTTTGAAGTTTATCATCCCAGAATTCTCAGCTTTATTCTCTAACAAACTTGGATCAAAGGATGGGTCAGTGTTTAAGCTGCTGCATTATCTTCTGGGTTTTACCAGTCGCTTCAAACAAAAAACAGGAAACTGTATCCAGGTACTGTAATGACTTGATACTGGAAGAAGAGAAGCTGTGGGTTTGGGGAGAAGTGGTATTAATCTATTTAAACATTATCCTGATGTCTAAATTAATTTAATATCACTGAAAACTGATGTTTTGAATGAAGTATGTCCGTAATGGATTTGGGATTTTTAGGTGGTTTAGTGTTCGTGTGCTCCTGATAAAATTTCTAATACATAAATTGTGTGTACTTTTATGATGGATCTGATTAAAAGGACACGGTTAATAATGCAGAGCCTGCTTATAATGGGAAAAAAGATTATATTGTCACTGACTGTCAAATCATCTAGGATCAACTGGGAAATGGATAGCTAGGAATAGTTACCTAGCAAGGAGTTCCATAGTGTTTTGAAAGAAGGGAAGCAGAAAGGGAGAGTGAAATATCCTTTCTCAGCAAGAATGAGGACAGATCAGCCAAAAGCTGGGCGGAGGAAGCTGGGAAGACTCATTTTCTTGCATGTTTGCAAAACTGGAGGGCTGTTTTGACTGGTAAGAAAGAGGCAGATGTGAGTAGCTATGTCTTCTGTATGTAGCTCTCTCTCTGGTGTTGAGGGCAAAATATGCTTATACATGAAAGTGTTCCAGATTTGTTTGTGTGCTATTTCTTTGTTCTGTTAAGGAGGGAAGTGCATGATGCATCTACAGTTACAAGAGGGATGAGGACTGTGAACAGCTGCTGGGGGGGGCTCTGAAAAAAGCTAGATCTGGATGCAAGGCTTTGGTGGTAGGGTTGTAATTTCCTGAATTAAGAGGAGTGTTGAGGGCAAAGTTCTTTACCTTCACTGAAGTGCAAGGCCAAAAGCTCTTACTTGGCTCTTGGGTTTTTTTGGTCTGGCTCGAGCTGGGCAGGGAGTAGAGCTTAGAGAACTTCAAGGCACAAGCTTTTATCTTGCCCAGCAGCACCCTGTGCCAAAAGGTTCCATGCTTTAACAGCCTTCCTTCGTCTGTTTTGAACTTGTGACCTGCTCTTTTCCTTTGCACAGTAATTAATGCATAGCCTCCATGAGCTTCTGCTTAGTGCCAGCCCAGACGCACAATGGCAAGTGGGGAACTGGGAGATTAAAGTTGTGTAAACCCTTTGAGGCTCTAAGCCTTTGTCTTTAGTATGTATTGTTAAGGGCTAAACATCTTTAAGCCACCATTACAAGTAAGAGAGCACAAAACAGTCTTTGAATAGCAGAGATTGCTTCTGTGTGCTCCAAGTCCAGCATCTTTTTGAGTGCACTGCTTTCCTGCAAGCCTGTAACTTTGCCAAGGAGTTGGGACAAGCAATGATGATAGCTATGATTTAGAAAACAAAATCGTGATTAGAGTTTATCTGCTTTGAAAGAGAAAAAACTTTAATTGTTTGAACAGCTTATTTTTAATACAAATCCCCCCATAAAGCTGTAAAAAGCAAGATGTCAGCAGTAATGCAGAAAATACTATAATGCCTATTCAGTGAATTCTGCATTAGTTTGTATCTTGTGCTCTTTGAAGATATCCATCAGAAGAATGTAGAAGGATGCAGAATGATAAAAGGATGTAGATAATCATCTAATAGTTTATTCTAAAACAAATCTTAGTGTACTGTTGTATTTTGAGTTACTTGCTATTAACTCTGGTAGGAATATTCTAATACAAGAAAACAATTCCTTATTCTAGCTGGTACAGAACTTCAACAGAGTAGTTCTGCTTGGGGTGATTGAAGAGTATCACTCTGATGTAGGAGGTCTCTGCAGTGGTTTAGAGAAAATGCAAAGCTTATTGGGTTTTTAGTTACTTTTACTACAATCTGTGTTTTCTAGCAAAGCAGGAGGTCTTGAAAGCTGTGGCTAAGGTTGGGAATAGCAATAATAAAACCTTGGGAGACCATACTATTGAAGTTCAGTTGCCATGAGGAAGTATTTCATTGATCTTTGTAGAAACTGGTTGCATGCAACATATTCTATGGTTGGTTTGGTTGTTTGACACTTATTTTTGGCTGTTGGTAGCTAATGATTATTCATTTTCTATCCAGGAGTGTCCTTTATTTGTCTCTTATTCTAAATTATCTTAATAAAAAAAGGCTTTCCGTGGTTAACAGATCCTTGTGAGCTCTGTATTTCATAGGGTTTCTCAAGATTTAGGTATCTCCATTTCTACAGTTGCATTCTTTGTTCCAATTTTCTGTCCTGTGAAGCCAAAACGTGGATACTCTCCCAGCCCCTCCCATGTTTCACAAGAATACATAACTGAAGGATTGCCCACATTTATTAGCTTGGAATTTGCTTACTTCCATCATGATTTTATTTCTTTTATTTTTTTTTTTTTTTGTTCACAAGAACAATTACAGTGTAATTGAGAGTGAAGAATTTTTAAGATAAATCTTTGAATTTTTTTAATTTTTAATTTTTATTTTTTTTTTTTTTAGTTTGTGCAAGAGAGTTGCTGTCATCCCTGGAATGGATGGAAGCAAAAGAATTAAAATGCCCATATTCTCCCATGTGTCTCTTTCTGTGATCCTCTAAGTCGTTTAAGTCCTTCATGTCTGATCTCTAATGTCACAAAGACCCCTTAGCTTTTAAGAAGGTCCAGCTGTGTCCTGCAGCCAGTTGAACCATTCTGAGGGTGTGTGGTTGCACCCAGTGTATCTGGCACGTTGGGGAGCACTGGATTTACAGCAAGAATGAGGTGTGAGGATACCCTGTGCCTCCTGCAGGCTAAGGTGGGGACAAGGGTTCCCTGGGAAGATGAGTGCCAGGACCAACCTGCAGTGAATTGTCCTGGTAAACCATGTTTGCATCTGGGCTTCTCAGTATTGACCAGTTTCTAAATTGGGTTTTGATGCAAGAGGTGAGAGGACAATGGAGGGAGGACATGGAGAAGATTGTGTAGCAGTGAAATAGGCTTTCATGAAAGCAATTGCTCCAAGTACAAAAACAAGAGGGAAAAACGTGGCCAGAACTGTGTTGCCCAGAGTGGGCCTGACCAGCAGTGTGTCAGGATGCACTGATTCTGACACTGAGATCCTCACTTCTACAAAAGGCAGCCTTCTGGCCAGGTTTTTCTGGGAGAGTCAGGATCATGTATAACTCATGACAAAGGATTTCAACAGTGCTGAGGGGCAGGTAGGAAGCAAGCTGGACAGCAAATAATATAAGTACCTTTGTTTCCTCTACACATCAAGAACTAGATTCCTGATGTTTCAGCAGGTCAGGGACTTGTACTGCCTTGGTTCATTGTGACTGCCTCTGCTGTATCTATCTGGATTTTCTTTTAAGGTCTCATTAATCAGATTTTTTCAGATGCTGCTTTTGATATTACTGCTATGACTTCTTAAGATGTGAGGGATGTGGAAAAATGAGCAGTTCAAACCAGTCAATTAGCCTCATAGTGTGATATCTGGGAGTCTTTTTCCTTTTGTACTTCTTAATACTTTAACAGGTGTTCATGAAGAGGAAAATAGGGCCTTATTTTCAATACACTGGATGTGGGAAAGAAGGGAGACTGGTAAATATTTTGATAAGTCTAAGTGTTTCCTCTTCTGCTACTGTTAGAAACATACTATTTTCATCATTAATAAGCTGTGACATTCCTCTGTGACTCAGTTTCCCCTCCCTGAATCTCTCTTGTTCCTCTGGATGATGAGCACTTTGGGACTGTGATTGTTGCAGGATGTGTGTGTGTAGATTGTAGCCAAGAGCAAAAAATACCAGTCACAGATGGAGGGTCCCAAAAGCTGTAGAACATCCTTTAGCACTTGATGCTTCAGATTCTAACAGTGGCAGTGATAGAAATGCCAGTTCAGTAACTGTGCAAAGGCAGTGTGGCTGGCTGCACAGTGATGCAGAACACCTGATGAATGTGGAACACTTCCAGCTGTGGCTGTCCAAGTCTGTATTGTGGTTTGTGAACACCTGGTGAAAGACTCCAAAACACTAACAAATTCCAGTCTTTAGTCATCCAGTAGAACCTGCTGTTTTGGGTGGACATTTTTCTGACACAGACTTCTGACAGAGAAGCAGGTGTACAGGGCAGGTGATTGTGATGCTGTCTGTCAGTGATGCTTCTGCACCTCTCTCCTGAGTGTTAAGAATTCTCCCCAGGACAGCAAACAGTTTGTGCTGGTTTCTTTTATCTTTGTGTGTGGCTGGAGCATCAGCTGAAGTGGTTTTCTCAGTTTTCTTCCAGAGATTTAGTCAGGTTTGTTGCCTACTTGTTACAAATCCCTTCAGTTTATTTTTAGATGTTTGGACATAGGCATCAAAATTAAAAGTAAATTGCTAAAATTGATCTGGAGTGGTATCAGCTTTCATTGTCTGTAAAGTAAATCTAATGAGAAATACACTAGGCCAGGCAAGTTTTTTATATATTTTTATGTAATTCCATGTTTTCTGTCACATCAAGTCTGAAAAGCAAAATATTCTTTCATTATCACATGAATATGAATTAGCATAGGCTAATGGTCTTGAAGGATGTCCCTATATCTGTCTGTTATTCTTGGTCAGTTTATCTGGTCTGCAGTTAAACCACACCATTTATCAGGATGCTTCTGAGATGGCTCTGTGCTGACTCAGACTGGGACAGGCCAGAGTTCCATGAATGCCACACAATATGTGAAGGTCTCAGGGCTGGTAAAGACCATTAAGGCCTACCAGTGCCCTCACAGCTCTGGAGTGGCCTTGTACTTCCCAAGATCACAATCAAAAGCTTTATCACAGCTCCATCTGCTCTTCTGCTGCTGGACAGCATTGCTTGCCCCCTGCAATGCCCGCACTGTCTCAGTGTGTCTGACCTGGGGAAGGTGGCAGCTCCTCTTCACAGGGCAGGAGAGAACGTGGCCTGGGGACTGCAGAATGGTGTTTGTTGAAGGGGGCTGCTGGAGGGCAGCTGGTCTGACTTGTTTGGGCCAGAGGCAACTTAGAAAACTGGTAAAACTTTGCAGCTGGGTCGGGTTGGTCCTTGCACCTCCAGCGGTGTTGGTGTGGTACTGTACCACTGTGCCAGGGCTCTGTTCAACAAGATACTGACAGCAGTATCCAAAGAGGGTCTAAATCAAATCTGGCCAGCTGAGACTGAAACTCCTGTAAGATCCTGCCAGTATTTTGTGAAAAGTTGGTCTCATCTGAGCCCAAACACAAACTGTTCACCTCATTAATCCCAGCTTGGTTTTATAATGTGAATGCTATTTCAGTAGAAGTGCATTCCCTTTTTCTTTTTTTCTTTCAAGCTGGGTAGGTGAGATTGTAGAGCAGCATCTGAGAGATGCCTGCAGGTCTTGTCTGTTGAAAGGGCTGTCTCTACCCAAGCTCCTCGTAGCAGCTTCAGTTGTATCTGGTTCCTTGGGGCTTTGTTAAGTCATGTTCAGTACCCTCAAGGATGGTGGCTCCATAGTCCTTCTGGGCACCTGTGCTTTGTCTGAACAGCCTCATGGTGACAGTGTTTGTCTAGCTGGGATTTCTCCTGAGTCTGGTGCCACTCATCCTTCTGCCATGGAATACCTCTGAGAAGTGTTGATCATCTTCTCTACAGCCTTTCAGTAGGCAGCTGGAGTCACCAGTCAGGTGAGCCTTCATTTTCAAGAGGAGCATAACTTTCTAGGAGGGATTAGAGAAACATGAGAACAATAGCTCATTGTTTTAAGTTGTGAAATCTTGGGGGATTACCCTGTTTCTAAGTATATGTTTGTGTACTCCCTGAGTTTCTACATAACTCCAGTTCTCATTTGGTTTTCTGTAATAATGTTGAAAGGCGACCTGCAAAAGAAAAGAGAACTTTTTCTCCTTTGCTCCCTCTTAAATCTGTAAATGCAGAGAAATCCCCAAACTGTGGTTTGGTGAGGAGAATTTTTATTGGCTTGATTTTTAGGTGATTCCTTCCTCCATGTGATACATGCATTTTTAACCTCTCTGCTTTAGAAGGCTGGATGAGTAATGGCAGGCAGCTTGGTAGGATTCAGGTGCCTAGGAAACCAGAAAGCAAGAAGACAGTTGAAGGGATAATTGACTTTTGGTTTTAAAGATGCTGGCTTTTGTTTAGCCCACCTTCTTCTCTGAACTTGATTGCTGAGCATGATTCTCTTTTTTGTACCTCCAGGCACGACTTGAGAAAGCATTAAACCGATATTTTTCAGAGGGCAAATAAAACTTCCAGTAAAAAAAAAATGGTCTTTCTCTTACTGATAGTTAAATATATAAATAAGCATAAGGAAACCAGTCTATTCAAGATGTTCTTCATGCATTTTAAACTAGCAAAGAAAGCAAACCAAAAAAGGTCAAATGCATTTCTTTTCCTTTGCAGGTCATCTTAGAGGTCTGTATAAATCAAGAGAAGGAATTTTCATTCTTTTAGGAGGCAAGTAGAGTGGCAGTGGAATTTGCAAAGCTCAGGTGTGTGATGGAATTGTGTCAGCCTGTAGAAATCCTCCTTTCAGTCTTCATTTGGCACTCATATGGTCATTATAAGTTGACTGCCTTAGCAGCTGTCGTTCATCTGCTGTATCTAAACACAAATAGATCTTTCCCATGCTGTATATCTATTTTGAGAAAATATTGGCTGCTACCATTAGGAGATGTTGAGGTACTTATTTTTTCCTCTTCACTTCAATAAAGTGACTGATCAATGGGGACCATGCTGAGATAAATACATGCTTCCAGTAAGAAATTATTTTTTTAAATGGTGATTCTTTCATGTGGAATTGATTCGTGTTTGTTTTCAACACATGAATCCCAGTCAATGGCTACTGTGTTATGTCAATTAATACCATAGGAAGCATTATTCATTTGATAGAGCAAAGAATTTTTGTTGAGATTAAGGAGGAATAAATGGAAGTTAATGTAGCATTTGACCTTCCAGTTTACCTGACAAAATTAAAGAAGGGACCACAGTGGTCTCTGCAGCTGATGATGGGAGAGGGAGGTGCTGAGCTCCCCTCTCTGGTATTCAGTGGAAGGATGCATGGGAATGATTCAAAGCTTCATCAGGGCAGGTTCAGACTGGACATTGGGAAGCATTTCTTCTTCTTTATTCTTCTAGAGGCTTGTCAAACACTGGGACTGACTTCCTAGAGAGGTAATTGATGCCCCAAGCCTGTCACTCTTACGAGACGTTTGGGCAATGCCCTTTCCATGAAGTGGTCAGGCAGTAGGGCTAGATGGTCATTGTAGGTCCCTTGCAGCTTAACTACTTGTTCTGTTCTAGCATAATCATAGAATTCTGGTTACCTGCAGTTTGATCAGGTTTGGGGTTTTCTTTCCTTACTATGGGTAAAGCAGCTTAGACATTGTCTTCCTATCATAACAGTCGTAAAGCAATTAACCCCTTTCCTCCTCCTTGTTCTGCACTGATATTTCCAAGTCCAAACAAGATAAGGGAGTTATGGTGGTTGAAATTAATCTGGTCAGTCTTGGTTTACACTGTGACATCCATGGTTAAGTTTCTTTGCTGAGTTCTGGATCCTGAAATGATGTATGGTTGTTTAGCCAGAGCACAAGATAAGCAGAGCTACAGTCTTGGGTGCTAAGAGAGCAAGGCTCTTCTGGTTTTTTTCAGCTTCCTAGTGAGACTTCAGAATTCATTGCTTTCAATTCCCTCTGAGTCAGCAAGCAGTATGTAGCCAAGCCCAAACCTATTTTAGGCTTTAGCTAGAGCGCTTTGATTTTTTTTCAGCTCAGAGGGACATTTGAAAAGCTGGTGTGGTACACAGTGTGAAGAAGCCCTCTGACATTATCTGAGGCAAAGAAGTGTTAAAATTCAGCCTGATTTTCACAGAAATTGCATGAAATATCTGACTTTGAAATTGGAGTTGGTTCATAAATCTGCATAAAAAACTTCCAGGCCTGGGAGCTCTGGGCCAATAATACTGTTATTCCATGCCCTACCTCCCTCTTTGTATTTATAATCCATGTGGTGGCACATCACACACTTGATGTGTAGCACAGCATGGGGGTAAAGCAGCAGCTCACTGTTGCTTCTGAAGAGGGGTGACTTTAATGCTTGCTGTGCTTTATCTCCTGGAGCTGTCTGCCTCTGGCTGCTTAGGTGCAGAGAGTGATGATAGTTTCCTGTCTGAGCTATAGTCTCGGTTAATGTTCTGCACAAGCAGTTCCTGGAGTCTGGTTAGGTATTTTTTAGCCATTATTTGAAGTGTTTGTCCTTGCAAATAATTGGTTTGAAACCTACTCTTATTTGAGCTTTAATGTACCTTAAAGACCACATGCCAAGAAAGGGACTATCAGTTGTTTTTTCATTGGGAATTATTATAGTTCAGGTTGTGCAGTGCTTGTTCCAGAACATGTACTAACAGGAGTTTTTGGCATATATTACAGATGTTTTTTACATGAAGCTAAACTTCTCTTTTCTTGCATTCATTTTATTTGTCTTATGGGGCTTTTCTTTGGCCAGAAAAATATTGAATAGAAAGACATTTTCATAGCTAGGTATTTGAACAATAAAACATTAATCTGCCCTGGAGCTCTGAAAGTAACAGATTTATATAATTTCAGTTTAAAAAAAAAAGGCAAAATTTCAATGTTGATATTTTTTCCTTATCAAAAATTTGAGATTTCACAAAGCTGTAATTTTTCATAAGAGAGCAAAGTAGAAACAAAGTAAATTATGTGCAACTCTAAGGAATGTATTTATGGGAGCTGCTGTAATGCTTTATTTCCATTCTGGTAGACATTTCTACCAGATTAGGAATTATAAGAATGGATTTCTTGGCAGCCTCACCTAAGGGAGTCTTGCAAGTTTCCTGCAAATAAAATCACCTTCAGAATCATTGTTTCATTTCTCTTTCTACCTCTTGTGAGATTTATTTACCGTAAGGGTCATAAGCTGTCAGACTTTGGATCTGTACACATCTATACCTGTGATAAATTTTTGCCTTGGTTTAGTTAAATAAATACTGGTATTTATTTACTTAGTAAATAAATGCCAGTATTACTAGACAACAAATAATTTTGCACATTTATTTAGCCATAGTAGCATGGTGTTGGTGTAATGATGAGTAATCATTGGAAGATTATCTTTTTTCTGAAAGCATTAATGCTTTAGGAAAGAAGGAAGAGGGTTCTTGTTTTTTGGGGTTTTTTTTCCTAAGATTGTTTCATAGTACCTAGTTAATAATTTTAATATATTTATATAAAGACAGAAAAACATTTATTTCAAGGAAATCCAAAACTCTCTTATCACTTTGTATGACAGAAGCATTTACATGGAATTGCTTCCAATAAGATTGCAGCCTTCTCTAGGACGTTGAGCAAAGACTGTCAAAGATATAAGATAAATTTAGACCAGATTGTGTTTATTGCTGCCTTTCTGTAGATTCAACTTACACTGACAAGAGAGTGTGTAAACTTTGCTGGGAATCATATGTTTTTGTCATCATTGTTGCACTATTCCAGATTTTCTGCCTTGGTTGAAAAAGGAAAGGGTGGGATATACATCAGTGTTCCCCAAATGCTTTTAGTGGGGTTAAGTCTCCATCCTTACCTTGAAAAAACTTGGCTATGGTGCAGTGGAAGGCAGGATAGTACAGGATCTGGAGGGTCTCCATCAAACAGAGGTTCAAAAGAGGCTGAAACCTAGGGGTTTGGGGAAAAAGGGTGCCTTCTTTACACACCACTTTTTTGTGGCCTTGGATTTTGAAGTTTCTTCTCGGGAATAGTGGCTTCCCTGGCAGTACTGATGAATTTAAAAATCAAGCTTTCCCATGTGGAAGAAGGAAAGTTATTAAATGTGCCAATAAACACTTTCACCAATGTGCAGAAGTTTAGAAAATATGGCAATATTTCCTTGTAAGATATTTGTATCTGTTAAATTTTATTGTAATCAGTTTATGGAGTCAACAAAATCTTGAAATGGAACTTCTTTTAAGTGTGGATTTTCTTTTTTAGCACTGGTTGGACCATTCAAAATTCATTAAGAAGCAAATAAAAAGTAAGTACTATGTCTCTGCCTGTTTATTTTGTTACTTTGTAAAGAATTTGAATTTAGTCCATTAGAATATGATAGACAATGCTTAAATATGGGCTTTAATGGAATAAATATTTCTTAGGAAATAGTTTTAATTTAATGGGTATTTGGCTGACTATATTATGTCTAAATGGAAGAGCACTTAAGCAGAAGCCCAGACTTCAGAAGCCCTTGTTAAACCTGTGCTGTTTGTCTGAGGCAGAGTAGGTTGCCAGGTGATTTCAGTCTGATCTGTGAAATTGGGTTGCCTGGACACAGATCACAGTTCCTGTCACTGCTTCTGATCCATAGCAGATATCCTGCAATTTCTTTCAGAGAGCGAACGGAAAATACTTCGTTGTGTAATGGTTAATTATTTTTTTCCAGATTATTGTCTTAGAAGTAAAACTAAAAGAAATACCTGCTGTTTTGTCAAATGTAGTTTGAAATAGCTACTGTTTCATTGAAGGTAGTTTTGGATGGAGGGGTTGGGTTGGGCTACTGAGTTTTCTGTGAAAATTGTCTGAGGCACAGAAGTAGCTCCAGGATTTTTGATAATCAGGATGCAGGCTAGGGTACACTACAGCATTGGCATTAACATGTTTTATTGCAATATTGCAGTTGGCAACAGTCATGGGCCATGAAGAAATGGCTTCTGTGAGACTAAAATGTGTTTTTCAAGGAAATTTTTGACCCCTTTGCAAGGGCCTCATAAAGATAGGCCCTGATTGCTTCAGTGGTGCTTTGCCTTTCTTTTTGATAAATAACCAAAGATGATTTTTTAAAATTATGGAGTTCTTCAAAGGCCTTTAGGGTAGTTTGCTGTCACCCTATGGTGTGTGGGTGTCAGCCTGCTAGAATCCATGGAGGAGATAGCTGCTATTGGAAAGGTTTTTGCTGTTTGGTTTTCTCTCCCCTTTCCATCATGTCACAGACTTCTTTACCTTAAGTGACTAACTGATTTGCAGCTGCACTTTCTCTAATAGCTTTGTCCTTTTCTCCTGGAAAATTAGGGATTCTGTAACACCTTCAGTCAGTTTAGTTGCATGTTTTTGTCTGTATTTAATCTGTGAAGGGCCAGTTTTAATAAGAATTTGGTCAATCACAGCTCTGAGGAATGCCGAAGAGGGAAGCATTCCCTCTGTAAAGGTCTGTCTCAGGACAGGTTACTTTCCTTTACCTTGCATTCAGCAGATGCTTTGTGAAGAGTTCCTCTTCCATGATGGGTGTTGCTCACTGCTGCCTTTTCCAAGTCATTAGCTCACCTGGGCAGACCTCACCAGTGGTGCCAAACTGTGAGCTCAGGGTGCTATTACCACACTTACAGGAGCTGTACGTGGAGACAGAATCAAAGTTCTAATTATTTGACTTTTAGCTGCATATCATTTAGTAGAAGGATCATTAATAGGCACGTGTTTACATGTTGATGTGGTGTTACAGAAGACCTTACAAAAGTGAGGAAAAGTAATTTTTCTGTCAATGAATACATCAGCAGGCAGTTGTTCAGAAGATAAGAGTTAGGCAGATAAGGATGCATTGGTCACAGTTTCATGGTAGCTGGATAACTTCCTGTTATCTGTGTTACATGGAAAGTCTGATGTAGCATTCACCTTTTTACATTAGAAAATACTGTTCTTGCAATCTCATGGAATTTTTTAGCTTTCTGTGTTCATGGGTGCCTTCCAGAGTCTTCTCCACCACTTTTCAGTCTATTTATCTCACCTTTTCTCATTCATGTGTTTTAATCAAAAGCTGATCTGTTGGGTAGGGGGTTTTTTTGGCATACTGTTTGTGCCTGGAAAGAAAAAGCATCACCCTCTCCTTCCCTCTTCCTTCCATTTCCCCCTGGGCCCAGCAACAGGCAGTGTACCTGGAATTTGCTGTCATTCATAGCATGCTGTGAGGCACCCCTCTTTGGACAAAAATGTGTTTGCCAAATGGACTAATGTCTTGATAAATTTGAATTAATGAGTATCATAAAGTATGGCAATAGTCTATTTTTTTTGGTTTATTGCATGCATTTTTAAATTAAAAAAACACGAAATACTGTCTTTGAGGAATTTAAAAAATGTAATGTTGGGTTTCCTGGGTTGTGGGGGGGTGTGGACTGTTCTGCCTTAGCAAGACTGCAACAAGAATAAACCTTTTTTCCCCATTTAAAATCTCTGCATGTGCAGTTGGGCCTCCGTACACGTTGCATTTTCGGATTAAGTACTATTCGTCAGAACCCAACAACCTTCACGAGGAGTTTACAAGGTAGGAACTGTGCGTGGCTGGCGGGGGAATTAAGACATCCCAGGCACGTGGGGGTACTGTAAGCAGGTGATTCAAGATTTCTTATTAAGAGTGGTCATTTTGTCTGCCTTCTTAAGGTCTTTTCCTACCACTAGAGAAACATCATGTATTTTGTAGGCTGCCAGAAAGCATTCATGAGCCTCTCCAAGAGTGTTAGTGTGTAGGAGGGGCTGTGTTTTGGTGCTTTGAAGTTGGCAGGGTTGGGTGGGGAGAGCTGCAGCTGGGAGACACCTGCACCTTGCTGCTATCCTCTGAGAGGGTTTTCCATTATGTCCTGCTAAAACGCCAGTGTCCTGCTTTGTTCCTGATAAGGGTGATTTAAGAATGGTGCCAAGGGTAGAGAATTGTAGGAATAGCCAGCATGAGCTCTGGGTTAGCAGTTGATTGAATCACTTCTGCTTCCCCGTGGTTCTCTGTGAAGCAAAAGCCTGCATTGTATAAAATCACTCTGGAAGTCTTTAGTTTCAGTCTGCTGGGCTGTTTTCTGTGGACCTGTACCTTGCTGGGTCCATAGCACCTTGCTTCAGAGGATATTCTGAAAGCTGGGAAAGGAGCAGCTGTAGGAAAGGGTTTACTTATCTTTTGTATCTGCTTACTTTGTGTCTTCTCTGTATAGTAGTCATCTATCTTAATGTTATTTTATCTTTTCTTTTGTTCTTCCTCTCACCGTAGGGCACTTTCTGTGTCTTCTAATTTGCTTGGCAATAATCAGTGTACTCCTAATCAGCCTAAGGTGTTTGAAGATGGTTGATTGTTGTAGTTCATGTGCATGTGATGTTTACATTAAACTTATGCCTGCAGGCAAATGATTACTGTCTCCTTTGCTGTCTGCTGTGCCAGCATGGGTTTTTTTCTCTGCCTGAGACAAGATGAAAGGGCTAATTGTCACCACCTCATGATATAGACATAGGGTCTTTAATATCCATTATCAATTTAGTCCAGCAGTGATAATTCAATAAAAGGGCATATTACTATAGAATGTATAATTAACTGATAGAAATCCCTGCCACTTATGGAGCTGAGTATAAGATCTTAAGAGAATCCAAAAATCTGGATGATTCATGGACATCTCTAATGAGAAAATGCAGTTAAATTAGTAGGAATAATATGTGTTTTCTGGAAATTGATGTAAGTCTTCATACATCAGGGTGCATGTCTGACAAGTATTGCATTTCCCCTGTGGTCACATTATTGCATTACTGTCTACTATAAGATTTCTTGCTTAATGCTCTGAAGCATGTGGTCCTAGTCACTGTGAGATTGGGTTTCTGAGCTATGTGATCATTGCTGTGATCGAGTAAGACATTTTGTCTGAAAGTGTTAACCTCTGATGCTTTGTGATCTAATTATTGCTGAAAGGTGACATTTCAGAAGACTGTTTTAATTAGAAAAACACTTTAGTCAGCTAAATATTCAATGTTGTGAACAATTTCTTTTGATTTTAAGCTTGACAGAAGACCAGTGTGAAACTGTGTAAGAAAAATTGGGGCGTCTTTTTTTTTTTTTTTTTCTTTTTTTTTTCTTTTTTTTTTCTTTTTTTTTTTTTTTTTTTTTTCTTTTTTTTTTCTTTTTTTTTCTTCTTTTTTTTTTTTCTTTTTTCCTTTTTTTTTTGTTAGGGAAAGTAATTTTTCTGAATTTAAGAATTTTATAGTTCTTAAATTTTTAATTATTTTTTATATGGAGGGTTTTTTAAGAGTCTTTATGCTAGTTGGATCATATTTTCCATGTAGCATGTTGAGTGAAAAGTGAAGAATAATAACTATATAATCAAAATCATTTCAAGTAGAAGAAAAAATCATCATTAACAGTAACTATGTACTTTCCAGGTAGGGGATGTTCAAAAATCCTTCTGGAGATCTACTTTGTAGTAGGCCCCAATTTCTAGTGAAGCTACAAACATCACATTCTCATAATTAACACAGTATTGGGAAGCATTAGTACCCTTCACCTGCCCTGTCTTTTTTTCAGTTTAAAAACACAGTTGAAATGCAGTGCATTTTGGAAGACATTGTCTGTCACTTGTGTGTGACCTGATTAGTTAGTTTAGAAGAACAGCAGGGGAACGTGTCTGTACTTGTGTGTTGTGGAGAATTTTCTAAGGTACTATTTTACTGAAGTAGAGACAATTGTGATGCCGGTGTTTGTCAGCCTGAGCACAGAAAAGGAGCAAGGGTAAGCCAGAGCCACCAGAGCAGGGCTGCAGCACTGCACAAGCCACCTGACACTGCTAGGAGCGCTTCCCAGAGTCATCTTGCAAATTTGGAAGAGTTCATGGGATTGTGAATCTTCTGGGCTATCAGTAAGAGCAGGAATTATATTTGTCTGCCCTTAATCTACACATGCCAATACCCTGATTGGATTGGCAAATCAGGTATTAGCCAAGTATGTGAATCAGATGTTAGAGCTAGCATGGATAAATCTGATTCTACTCTAGTGTTATCATGAGAAATTTTAGTCTTCCTTTTCATTGCTGTTTCCCTGTCTGATTCCAACTATTTGTCCTTCACCAAGTTCATTGCACATCCTCTGTGATTAAAAAAAAACCCACTTTGTCTTTCTAGCATCCTTTGTAAAACCAGGAGAGGTTTATGTTTGCATTTACTCAGGAGTGCTTCATGCTTTCTTCTCTTGAGTCACTCATCTTTGCAAGCTTCACCCCACAGAGTCCAGAGCATTGCAGAGCCTTCTGTGCCTTCCTGTCCTCTACTCACCCCTTGCATGACCCAGGGCACTTGTGCATGCCTCAGAGCCTGGCTCTGAGTGGTGTCAGTGAAGCATGCCTAGAACTGAAGAGTAGCAAAGCAACAGCTGAAAATACTATGGCAGTTTGAAGGCTGTAAATTCCTACTTGGCTTATTAAATAAATGTGTGAGCTTTATGGAATTCCTTTATTCAGAACTTCCCTGCTATTTTTAAGGGATATTTTGGTATGAACCTTTCCAATTTGGACTTTTTCCATATTTTGTATTTGTGTTTGAGAAGGCAACCCTGAAGCCTGTATGTCTTTATCTGTGTTTTGTTTCTAGACACTGTAGGTCAATTCCTGCCTGAATTAGCTAAGACCCAAGTTTAGGAGAACACTGGAGTGTTAGTAACATTTAGGTTGCTGTGGTGTACGCTCCAATAGAGCACATCCTAAACAGCAAGATTTTGGACAATGTCCTGAACACAACCAGTGGACAAAAAATGTTCTTCTCTTTGATTTTAGTGAAAGCTGTGGGAGCTTTGAAGCTTGCAGGGTGTATCTGTGTGATCCCAAAGACCCTTTTTTTTGTAAAGAGCAAGTTATTCAAATTGCTGTTACTACTCAATGAATTGGGGTATTCTTCCAGGCAGTGGAACTTGAAGGATGCCACTGTAATTACTTTTGACTTTCTGAATTTTTATTTGTCAGGTACCTGTTTGTATTACAGCTCCGGCAAGACATTCTTTCAGGGAAGTAAGTACCTTTTTACACTTGCAGCTGTAATTTAAAGATTTTATAATAGTTAATCTCTTGGTGCGTTTTGTTTCTCTTTAAAATACAGACATATAGGACTTTGTGTGCATCATGACTATATTACTGACAAATAGAATGGGTAAAGATTTTGATGGATTGATCAGGTGATGGAAATGTTTAAAGAGAGTGAAAACTCTCCTGGGTTTTATGACTTGAAAATGTAACATGGGCTTGCCACATTTTTTCGGTATGGTGGGTGAAATAGAGAATGAGAAAGTTGAAGTGCAACACTTATTGTTCAGGTCAACTCTGCAAAAATGCTTTGTGTTTTTATAGCCTTACCCTAACCAATATTCATTCACACCTGCACTATTTTTTTTAATTGCAGAAACAAAAATCCTCAAACCCATATATTCTGAAATACAGTGTTAAAGTGAAAATGGCTCCTTAGTTGATTTAGTGTTTTCTCTGTTGGTTCAAACTTGTTTTATGGTGAAGTGTATCATGTTTAATGCTAATCGGACTGTGCCAACTTAGGAAATAATCATATACAAGTAAAAATTAATTGTAGATGTTTCATAGCAATAGTGGTTTGTGGAAGTTAATGTTTCTGGATTTTGTATCAGGCTTCTTTTTAGCTTTATTGCAAAAGGAATTCACTGACAAGAGCCATGATTTTTATAGTTTCGTTTTTTGTTTTGTTTTTAAGACTGAAATGCCCATACGAAACTGCTGTTGAACTAGCAGCTCTGTGTCTTCAAGGTATGCAATCTTTTGAAAGTGATTTGTCCTAATTTATTAAAAAACTCACCTATGGTTTCTTTTCCTTTGTTACTGCCTTCTCATTAATCATATATAAATGCCATTCTTTTACCCAAGGAGAAGAATTTTAGGGAAATCACTTTCTTGACTTGCCTCCATTCATAACTTCTGAACTGCACTAGCCAATATCAGCACACTTGCTATAGAGAGGGAGACTCTAAAGCATGGCTAGACAAAAGTTTCATGGAAACCCAGGGCTGATCAGGGAAGAAGAACCCAAAATAGCTCCCTGCTGAGGGAGAAGCTGTGGTGCGTGCACAAGTGTTACCACTTGAGCCTGAAGAGCCAGCTGGCCCTTCACAGAGTTTGTGGGAGGTGGAATTTGGGCTTCCTGTTGCCTGACAGTGCCTGGGAGAGGAAGCCTCCACAGTTGGTGACTCAGGAGATGGTTACAGGGCAGGAGGGAGGGAGCGGCAGGTACTGGAGAGGAGAAAAGTACACGGGAGGGTAAGAGCTAAGACCATTTCTGTGGCAGGAGCAAGGATTTCACTCTGCAAAAGCAATTCCAATACCCTGGGTTCCATTACATTAGTGTAGGACAATGTGCTTTTTTTGTTGCTGCAAGCATGTTAATACCAATATAGGTTCCATTTCGAGCCATTTGTTTTGCAGAAGGGAAGGAAATTTTTGTAATGAAGCTCAAATCCAGTTCATTTTTTTTCTAAAAGCAAGTGCAGTGAGCTGGACCATTCTGAGCCTATCAGCAGCAAAATTAATGAAATGAAAAATTCTCTTCCTGTTTCACTGGTGGCTGGGCCATGGCATGCAGAGAGCTTAGGCAGTCACTTAGTTTAATTCAGCAGTGGAAGTAACTCAGTCATTCTAGATGGACTTGACAGGCAAAGCTGGGAATTCAGTTCCAAGCAGCAACAGGTGTAAATCTAAAGGCAGTGGGTTGTTTTACTGCAATGGTTGGCACAACTGTGATTGTAAGGTGTGCAAAGAACTGCTGCAGGCAGACTCCATTGGTCTTTTTGAGGGAGAGGAGATGCAGAGCCCGAGTTTGATTTGTTGCTTACGTTTCCACAGATAAAAACTCCGGTAACCTCACATCTGGTCCAAGCAAGGAGGACCAAGCAAAGAATAATAGGTTGATGCCTCAACATTTTGGGTAGTAACTGACAACTGTGATTACTGTGTAAATGCAATACAGTAGCTGTCCATCATGTTTATGATGTGTCCAGCTATCTACCAAAACTCATACTCTTTGATGCTGTCTGTGGGAACACGCTTTTGTACTTTCTTGCTCTCTTTTTTTTTTTTTTCAGTTTCAGTCTTCCACTATTTTGACATCATTACAATAAGCTTGTCCAAAATTATTTCATTCTTGCAACTAATTCATTCTCTTTGCTGACACACGTAATAATAAGCATTTTTGGTGTAAAGTTTGCTACATTTTATTGACATTGGAAACATAATTATGCAGAGCGGTATAAAGAAATGTCAATTATTCCCTCCTCAGTGGGTTACATTTTCTCTGTAAAATGCCGTCTTGCTCCTTAGTGTGCCTTTCCTAAGAGTGAGAGAAAAACCTAAGAATTACTGTTTAGGCATCCGTAGTCTGAGCCTGCTGAAGGAAAAGTCTTTTCACAGAGAAGCTTTAAATTTCATACTTGTATTTTTTTTTATCGGGGGAGTATTCTGTTACAGTAATTCTTGGTTTCCAATAGCAGTTTCCAAGATTGTTTTTTTCTGTGAATCATCTTTCAAACATAAAGTGCTGATTTATTGCCAGTCCCATGAAGGAAGTTCTGTAGCAAGTAACACTGATTTGTAGTATGGGGTAAGATATGAAGCAGATACATATTATGCTTCGCTTAGGGATTATCTGTGGAAACTTTGTCATCAAACTTGAATTCTCACTGTTACAGTTAGTTTTTAACTGCCTCATTAGTGTTGTATGATCTTA
The DNA here is from genome assembly GCA_017589585.1 of Phylloscopus whistleri. Taxonomy (NCBI): domain Eukaryota; kingdom Metazoa; phylum Chordata; class Aves; order Passeriformes; family Phylloscopidae; genus Phylloscopus; species Phylloscopus whistleri. Next base: position 1,568,063 of record JADMLD010000068.1, on the reverse strand, counting down.
GTGTTTAACCAGATATACTTTTGAAGCTGCTAATTACATTGAAAAGGAAAACATTTTCTCACATCTCCAGTTTTCAGTTCTAATCATAAGACATCTTCATAGGATACTGCAAAACTTTTTTCCCCCTCTGTATAAAAGAATCAGCCATATATTTAAAAATAAATATATTGTTTGAGTTTTCAAAAACTTTCTAGGAAACATCCTTTTGAAAATGTGCACCAGTTATTTTTTTAAGAAAATATACATGTGTTATGTAATACCTGCCCCGCCTTCCACCACCCCCTGCCCCAAGAAAGGGCAGAGAGGGGACATGCCAAAGCACATCATGAAGACACAAATGAAGAGATGAGTCCTCTGCTGTTCTCTTGTGTTGCAAAATATTAGTGCTGCATTCAGGGAGTGCAGTTCCACCCCAGCAGTGACAGCTTCCTCGTGGAGAGTCTGTGATAGCCCCTTCTTCCTCTGCCTTCCAACCCTGTGCAGGGAGCTGGCAGGTCTCTTACTGACTCTTACATTGAAGACCTATTTCTCAGAGACCAAAAAGGTAACATAGTTTATTCACCTGAAAGTGAATGAACAGTGAGTGCAGCTGTGGAGAAACAAGGGTGATATTTTTCTCCTACCTGATTCTACTGCCGTAGCTTCTCTGTGTGTCTTCTGTCCTGGAAGCTCACGATTCTTCTCATCCCTGCACATCCTCTTTACAGCACAGTCAGGCTTCATTCCCCACCTTCTCTCTCAGTTAAGTGATAGAGAAATCTCCTGTGTTTTTCCTACATGGTTGGCAACACATCAAATTTCAGATCCTTACTTTTTTCTCTCCCCTTGAAGGCCTCCTTGCTAATGTGTTTGCTGTGGCTCCCCCTTGTATACTGGAGACTGGACTGCCAGGAATTCTTAATAATATGTGTTAAATAGGCTTCCAGCTTTGATGAAACAGCCACAGAGCTGAGATGTCTGTATGTCCTTTTCTTTAACAGAGATAAGGGTACTGTAACTCACTATGGAAGATTACTGTTGAGAGGAAAAAAATGTGTGTGAGACAGTAATTAAAAATGAAGACCAATGAACTCAATCTGTTTAATATCCTCAGGACTGCTAAATGTTTCAGCGAAGCTCAAGTTCTCAAAACGACCCAGTAGGTGTTATCAGCTAACAGATTGGATTTTGGGTGTAACTTCCTATCTACTAATGGATCCTGCTAGGTATTTTTGAAGTCTGGCTGTGAATAAAATTTTTGCAGCTGTTAAGTGTAAAAGCGCCCTGAAGGAATAAAACTGTTTTCTTCAAGGGATTTAGTTTCCCCCTATGCTTTTTTTCATTTTTATTTTTATTTTTATTTTGGTAGTAGTAGTAAGAGCAGTAAACAGTTGAGAAATGCTGACTGACAAAGGCCTGGTTGAGAAGCACATCATATGTCAGGTGACACGTGGTGTTGCTGAAGAGTGTATTTTCCACTGACGTTTGCCACACAGTCCTGAGGCGGTGACGCTGCAGCCTCTTTGTACAGCTGAGAGGCTCCAGGAGAAAAGCTGTCACAGACACAAGGCAGTAAAAGGTGTCAGTCACTGAAATGCTCAGCACTTGCATCTCCTGCTGAGCTCAGCGGAGTTGGAAAGTGTTCTGCTCCTAGAAAAGAAAACACCAGAGCCTAAGTATATAAGTAGAAAGTGACACCTTAATTATGTTAATGTTTCAGCATTTTTTTCCTTAAAAATTACTTAATCTGAATATCACACCATCACTGTGGTTTAAAAAACCACACAGCTTTATCAGTGGTTTCATGGCACTAAGGTATTCCTTTCATGTTTTGACATGAACAGAAACATAACTCCTAAATTTGTCCTAAACCAGGACAAATAACAATGAATGTGATAGAATGGAAAATGTTAGTGAATGAAAAGTATGCAATGTGAGGAAGTTTCAAAGCAACCTTTTCTAAAACAGAAGATGCTCTGATGATTGTTTTTAATAGAAACTTTATTTCCTGTGAGTGCTATAAAGTCCAGAGAAGCAGCTTTAGTTGAGCTGGTTCAGTCACAACATTCCTGAATGTCAGAATTCTGTACCACAACCTTACACTGCTCCTGCAAATGCATTTATCTGACTTCTGCTGTAAAATCTGGTTTGAATGTACTGGGGCCAGGAGTGAGGAGGGATGGGGTGTTAACTCAAAACATGGACACAAGTGCATTCTGCAACGTGCTTAGGAACTTGCAAACTATCCTTGTCTTTGTAGGGATAATGAAATTAAATGTTTCTGGTCATCCCAAGATCTTTATATTTTTAATTTCTCAATTGATTTATTTCAGCTGAGTTGGGAGAGTGTGAGCACCCTGAGCACACACCAGAGCTCGTGTCTGAATTCAGGTTTGCACCAAACCAGACCGAAGCAATGGAATTTGACATTTTTCAGAAATGGAAAGAGTGCAGGTAGAGTACCTGTGTGGGAGTGGGGTCACTAGCAACAGGTTTTCTTCTCTTCCAAAGTCAAATGCTTTCAACAGGCATGAAATGGGGATTATGTCTGTCAGTGAAGAAGTATTGTAAAAAAGCTTTGAGCCTTCCCTAGAAATGAAGTAATTTAGGGAAGGTTGGTGGGGTGAGTTTTGATTTTTTATTTTTTTTACTTTAGATTATTTTGTAATAATTTAAGGAGCCGGGGTTTTTTCCTGTTTATGTTGGAAATAAATCTCATTCTCCCTCTTTCTCTCTTTCTTTGATTCAAACATAAACTTTGTGTTCAGGGTGGCAGCAAACTAATTTTCCTGTCTTTTGTTAATAAATACAGTACATTTTAGTGATGCTTTGTTACCTGAACTTTCATCCTTGTTAGCAATTTTAGAGCTTTTTGCATTTTCAGTCCTCTGTTTTATTGTCATTTGGAGGGAAGAGGGTAAAAACATAAGCTAAGCTTGAAATACCATTTAGTGTCATTAAGACTGAGGACACAAAGAAAAGGGTTAGGGGAATGAATTTGAAAGCATTTAAAGCAGACAAAAAAAATTTTACCATGAAGTTTGAATTTTATGTTTGTAGGGGAAAGAGCCCGGCGCAGGCTGAATTGTGCTACTTGAACAAAGCTAAATGGCTAGAAATGTATGGTGTAGATATGCATGTAGTTAAGGTAAGATCTGTGTGATGTTTTATTTTATCAGTGTGAGGTCCCTGCCCTGGTGTGGGTCAGTCCCTGAGTGTCCTTGTTAGGGGCTGGGCTGTCCCGTGGGCCATGGTCACTCAGAAGTCATTCTCACCTGCAGCACTTGTCTCAAGAGTGCTTCTCTGTGATCCCACAGTATCCTTTTCCACATGCCTTTTCCTATGTCCCTCAGTTTCTTCCTGTTGTGTCTCCTTCCCCTGGCAGGAATTGCCTGCTCTTAAACAGGTGAGGTGAGGTGAGGTGAGGTGTGGGTTCCCCTGGATACAGTGTTGGTGTGGGTCCATCTCCATGGATCTCACAGTCACTTTGAGCAGCACATGGCCTCCTCCCACACAGGGCACCCTGCACCCTCCTGTTGCCAAAATATGCCACTTTGCACCCAATACAGATTCATATTCTTCTGCTCTGTAATGTTGGAAAAATATATGGCAGCCTTATTGTGTAGTTTAAGACCTATGGATTTTGCAATACTATTGTATTAAGATTTATACTGTTCACAGCAGATTGATTATTTATTCTGTGCTTGCTTGCAGGGAAGAGATGGCTGTGAATATGCTCTTGGACTGACACCAACAGGCATATTGATCTTTGAAGGAGCCAACAAAATAGGCTTATTCTTTTGGTAATCTGATTTTGTGTTGTATTCCTTTTTGTTAAAATGCTGAGATCTTTCTCCTTTGCATAATGGGATCTTGACTGTATTTTGTACTTTTTAATTGTATCTACAAAGTTTAAAATCTGAAGGTTAAATCTGAAGGTAGATTGGCCTGGTTATAAGAACCACTCTCCAATGTGAAATAGTTGTTGAAATAAAATTCATTTAGCATTCTTTTAATTCTATTCCTTTTGATTCTTGTGTTTAGGCCTAAAATCACAAAAATGGACTTTAAAAAGAGCAAACTAACGCTCGTGGTTGTAGAAGATGACGAACAGGTAACTTCTTTCCCTTACTTGGGCCTGATCCAACAAAGTGTGGTGTGTGCTCAGGCTGGTAAGAACACAAGGGAGGCTCAGCACACTGTTGGCCCAGGCTGTGTTTCTCCTACCAAGGACAATAACTAATATCCTGCATGCCAACTTCCAAAGCTTTTGTTTCTGCATTTAGGGCAGAGAGCAAGAGCACACATTTGTTTTCCGGTTAGACAGTGCCAAAACGTGCAAACACTTGTGGAAGTGTGCAGTGGAGCACCATGCTTTCTTCAGATTGCGAGCCCCAGCAAACAGTAAATCTAGTAGATCCGACTTCATAAGGCTGGGATCACGCTTCAGATTCAGGTATTTGGTGAAGTAATGGCAATATATTTATCTTTATACAAAGGAGCAGGTACAGCTTCCCACAGAAGGCAGTGGCTTACTTTGTTCCTTTCTGTGTTTAAGTGGGAGGACAGAATATCAAGCAACGCATGGGACAAGACTACGCAGAACTAGCACGTTTGAGAGAAGGCCCAGCAAGAGATACCCTTCCCGGAGGCATTCCACTTACAAGGGTGAGTGTTTTTATGCAGCTCTTCACTGAGTCGGTCATGCAGGTGCCCCGTTAAAGCCTGTAAATGCCACATTACACTCATGACATCTGTATCACATTATAAGAAGAAAAAAACGTCAGTGTTGGAATCCTAGAAATTTAGAATGTGGGGTTTTAGTGTATAGTAATACATATGAGTCAAGACAGAGGATTTGGGGTGTTTTCTTTGTCCTTCTCCTTGTCCTTCTTCCTTCTTCTTCATGGGTTTAGGTGTTTTTTTCTAATTGGGTGAAAAAGGTCTGCATTGCAGGCCTTGGGTGGTCATTGTTGGATCAAAAGTATAAATAATATAGGTGTCATCTCGTTATTGGGGGATTATTGCTTCAAAGACCTTGGAAAGGGTTAGAAGCTCTCCATTTTACCTCGTTTCCCTAGCTTGCTAGTTGAGCTCACGGCTCATGAGTCTGTAAATACTGTAAATAGATAAGATACAATAAACACCCAAGTCCAAACTCGACATCTTCATTTCCTGTGTTATTCATCCTGACCTTGGGAAGTGAAAAAAGAGGCCAAAACCCTCACATGTCAGATCACCTAAAAAATCAGAATGTGCACGGATTTTATTTCACCAGCATTCATTGTTTCCATCTTCTGTTTTTAATCACTATCTACAATTAATTCTTGTACCTCCGTCTATGGAGGAGGTACCTATGGTTTCTTTTGTTGCTCCGTTGAGGAGGAAAGAAAAGTTGCAAAAGAAAACCCACTAAGGGAAGCATGTAATGTTTTTTGAAGAATTGCTTATGTCATGTGGCATGGAGCAGTGTCCAAAAGCCTCACTGACTTGCTTATCTAGCCAGACAATTTTAGGGTTATTGAGCAGTCTCATTATGCAGTTGTTGTGGCTTTCCTGACTGTAATGACATGTTATTCACCTATCCAGACTCTGACCTTAACTAGCTTCCCTAGGGAATTGAGATGTGCTGAATTTAAATGGAATGACAAGGAATTGATTTCCCTTGTGGTTTTGTAATTTGTCCATAAAACCTTGAGCTTTTTGTTCCATGTAGAAAAGCCTAGGAAGGAGCACTGCAAGATAACCCTCTCCAAATTCTGTATTACTTGTGCCTGCAGGTATAGTTGCCATATGGAGCAAGGCTGCTATACAGAGCAGGGTGAGATGACATTCCCTTAGAATGTCTTTGCACTGGTTTGCATTCCCAGAATATAAACCACAGTTCCATGAACAGCCCTCATGGTATTATGGAGACATTTTTAGGTCTCATTTATGGTGGAGGAAGAAAGGGTAACAAGCATGCGGGCTTTCTAGAGGCTGTAACTCTTTCCCCTGCTTCCTTCCTTAGTACATGGAAGGAGTTTGTTTAACTGAAATGCAAATTTAATAAATCTGTGAGATGCTGTTATGTGAGACACAAGAGTCAACTATATAGTGTGGGTTATTTTGTAAGTGGAGGAATGAATTCTTTAATTTTATTCTTGCCATAACAGGATCTGACAGACCTGCAGGTTTTGCCTTGAGTCTCAGTGCTTCTGTACTTATGTCCATGAGACAGAGGGAGAAGAGACAAAGTGTGGCTTATGCTTAATTATGTTCTCTGTCCATTGCAGCCAGTCAGATCTTCTTTCACACCCAAATGATCTCCTTCTAGAGAGCTCAACAGCATGTTTATTAAGTTTATTTGTTAATGCTAAAACCCCCTGCAGGTTATTATCTTTCATGCATCTTTTGGCCATTAAGGCCTGTACCTAAATGCAGCCCACAAGGATTGGGTTCTCTCCTAGCTCTGTCACTTTTGAGACTTCTGCAGTGCATCATTAACCTCCTGCATTTGGCAGTCAGTTGGATTTTCACTTTGTCACTGAAGTTTTTCAGTTCTCTTGAAACACACAAAGTAATGAAAAGGAGATGATACACCCCAGTTACTCAGCTGCCACCTTCACCATTCTTTCCAGCCTGTCCAAAGCACAGGACAAGGCTTTCTTGCTCAAGATTACTCTGTGCCTCCCAGGATTCCCAGCTCATGGGCTATTTTGGCTACCATTTTTCCCTGCAATAAGACACAGGCCATTACCAGCTTTGTGAATACTCTGGTTTCTATAAGATTGTGAAAATTTTTGCAAGGGGTGGTTTGTGATTTCCAAGGGGCGTGATGGTATTGACACGGTACACAGTAAGGTGAGAAAAAATGTGTTCTAGTTGTGCAGAACATACTCTGCCAAAAGTCCTTTGGTGGCATTTGGGAAGAATATGCTGGTCTGCTGTCATCTCTAGAGGGATACTTTATGATGTCACACAGGATTGCTAGAAAGCACAGGGCTGCACTTGAAATTCAGACACTTTGTGCAAATATATCTGTATGAGGATTCACTTTAGCCATGGTGTAACAGCCCAACAACAGGAACTGCAAAATGGCTGATATTTCACTTGTCTTAAGGTTTTGTGTTTGTTTCTTTTTAAGCAAACAATCCTGTGAAAGCAGCACAACTGTGGTAAGTGACTGCCTAAGTTCTCTCTATCTCTCAGTTGCTGTTCTTGGGCTAAAAGGATTCTGAAGACAATAGCTGCTTTAGGATTTGTAGAAACAGATTGTCTGGTGTGGGATGAATTGCTTTGGCATGTCTCATTATGCATCCCCAGATTCTTATTGGGGACTGCCTGCTTTCATTGTTTAATCTATTTTTTAAATTATTTTTATATATGAAATCAGACTAAAGTAAAACATACTTCCTTATGCTAACTTATCAAGCATAATTTGTTCATGTTTTTAAATGTAAAGCGAAAAAAACCCCAACTTTTTCACATGTTAACTGCTGTGGTGTATATACTGAATAAAATAATGATGTCCTTAAGAATATGAATTTTATTTCTCAGTAGTATTTCCCTGAACTAAAAGACTTTGTGGAGTAGATGTATTGATTACATAAAAGCAATTTTTTTTCTCTCTTAGTGCTAAAAATACTCCTGAAGTCCATAACTACCAGGTAAGAGCATACCAGTTACAGAGGAAAATGTTGCCATTTTCATATTTTGTAGTAAATATTTCTGCTCTTTATAATTTGTACAGCTGTTTTCCTCCCCTTTCCTTACTCTGGGATGAGATTTTCTGATGTGTCAGAAATAAAGAGCACTGCACTGAGGTTAAGGAGAAAGTGGAGGGACTCTTTTCTCTTTTTTCTCCTGTGTTCTTGCATGCTCTGAAAGCTGAGTACACTTCATTTGCCATCTTCTTTCCCTTCCTTTTCCTTTCTGTGAAAGTTAAAGCCTTTGGGACTGTGAATGTGATGGGCCCCAGGAGACTGCTCTATGAGCAAGCTTTTGTCTAGAGCAGCCTCTCACAGTGGATGATTGTGACAATTTCAAAGTTGCAATTACCTCCCTCATCACAACACTTACGGAGTTGCTGGTCAAATGCTTGTTGAGGTTTTTGGTTTTTTTATACACTCCAGGGAAAACATTACCTGGTTTTCATCTGTGCTGCTGACAGTCAGTGGGTACTGAGAAAAAGCATGCTTCCAAACTCTGTATGTGCATGAGAACTGAGTCTTAACACTTTTAATAAAACTCTCACCAGTGATTTTGTTTTAGTGTTTCTCTTCAAGATCTTGTGTATATGAGAGGGAAGTGCTGTCACCAAAGATAGGTGACCTTCTGAAGCTTGCTCTTTTAACAGTAACCTTTCTTATTCCTCCACCTTTGATCAGAGTTGACACTTTTTTGATGTGCTTTCTATGAGAAGCACTAGATGTGCCAGGTTGTCTGTCAAACAGGAGAGCAATTTTCTTTGCCTTTTCCCATGAGTGTGTCCTAATGAGCAGACTCGTCACCAAGAGGCTTCATGTATGTACTCCATGATGTGGGAGAAGGTCTGGAGCATTAGGGTTTCTAGGGTTCATCAGGAACGTGTTCCTCATGACCCCAGGAAAATGAAAGTTGAAAGTTAATAGGGAGTTTTTACATTATTTCATTAACCAGGTTCAATGTTTCCATTTGCAGCCACAGTATCATCCTAATATACATCCTGCTCAGCCACACTGGCATCCACACACACCTGTGAATGTAAGGTAAGCAATCTTCCCTTTGTGAAAAAAAGATGATTACTTCTTTATGTTACTGGGTGTGAGGCTTTGGTGACCTTATTGGGCAGTTTCTCTGCACATGAAAAGCAAACAGAAGTTAGAAATATTAAAGAACTTCTAAGTTTTGGTTTGGAATATGATTTTTTTTCCTAGTTGATTTCTAATTCAAAATTGAAAATAGAATGTTAGTGATTTCCTGTAGGGAGTATGTTGGATAGGGAGCTGCTTTGTAGCTTAATTGCAAATTGATCAGTGTTTGTTTGTATTTAATTTCCTAAGGCAGAGAAGAAATAAAACTCATTTTAGTATAAAGTTAAGCTATTAATAATTATATTCTTCCAGTGGACCATTGTTTTCATCTTTTGCAGAAATGTATATGGAAAAATGACAAGTACATGCAACAATTTATCAAGAACTTTACAGATAATGACTAAAATTATAGCACTGAGTTTTTGAGAACTGTTTCACAAAAATACTCCTGCACGTGCTGTTGTGCTATCTTTTTGCATACTTTTTAGTTTGTAGCTAGTGATGAGAGACATTGAGTGAAAAGAAATTTTGGAAGAAATTCAATCCAGTTAAAACCCGCTTGGTGGAATGCACGATGAGGGCATGCACCTGCTGGTGGATATGTGTCTATATGTGTACATATGATAAAAACCAGCCACTTTTCTTATTCTAATAAAAAGTAACCTTTTTAGGTGACTCAGTTTTTTAGACAAATAATTAATGTCTTTGGCAAAAAATACCAATACGCTAATCTTTGTTTCTCCTTATCCAACATTTACATTCTTACATCACAATAGGGAGATTTTGGTTTTAGTGTGGGCAGGCTCTGGGGATGAGGCTGAGCTTAAAATGAATGAAAAGACAATTTGGTGTGAGTTTGAGTCTGAGAATGCAGGGAAAAGGCCAGTATGTTACTAGAAATACTAGGCAGACAGGCTTCATCTCAAAATTCCTAGCACACAGCAGTAAAGCAGATATTCAATTTATGTTAGAAGCAGGAGACTTCAAGTTGTGTAATGAACTTGGCCTGTATTTCAGGCTCAGGAGCCTTCCTGGTTTTAGGGTTTCATTGTCCAGTTTATTATGAGCACTTTAAAATGTACAATTTCACATTGTGAAAGAGTGGTTGCCAAGAGAACCTAATGATTTTATAAATCATTTGAGGTTTTGCTGAAATTTTTCTAAAGATTTCATCACTTACGATACCAGTCTGTGACATTTTAAAGCCAAATAGTTCACCCTGGAGCAGAGTGATATTGAAATAAGCACAATAATGTATTGTAGTGTGTGTAGACAACCTCCCCCTTCAGCCCCTCCACTGCCTGGGCAAAGACTAAGGTCAGTGAAAAATGAACAATGGCTTTTTTATAGCAGGGCTTGTAAGGCTAAAAAAAAAAACAAAACCCAACCTGTACTTAAAAGCTCAGTCAAAGAAGCTTGGTGGAAAAGGTGCTCAGAATTCTTGTCCCATTCAGGTAGAAGCATTTAAATGTGCAGTTAAAGTGGAAATTTCAAGTTATTCTGACTTGGAGTCTTAAGTGAAAGAATTGGACATTTAAGATCTTGCATAGCTTGATTTGACAAAGCTTATTCCATTTGACTGCAAACTTGAGATCACAAGTACAGATGCATAAAATTCTTTCTGCTGGGCATGAAAGTCTGGAGTGGGCATGGGCTGAAATGAAATGACCTGTGTGATACGTGTTATATATGGAGCTTTTGTTCAATAATTTGTGAAATAGTATGTGAAATTGTGTCTTAATTTTCTTGGTAAAATTCTTTCGCTGAAATTGTTTGCAGATTCTTTCAGTGGAATTGTTTGCAGTTAGCTTAATATTTAACCTTCTGAAAAAAAAATTCCAATAACAGCTGTCATTATATAACTTTAGAATATATATATATATATATATATATAAAAAAAAAAAAAGGTAAAACATAAATCTTGCCTGTGTTTCTGCTACTAAAAAAAACCTTACCAGAATAATAGAATGTCTTGGGTTGGAAGAGACCTTAAAGATCATCTGGTTCCAACCCCCTGCCAAGGCCAGGGACACCTTCCACTAGAGCAGGTGGCCCAAAGCCCCATCCAACCTGGCTTTGAACACTTCCAGGGATGGAGCATCCACAGCTTCTCTGTGCAACCTGTTTCAGTGCCTCACCACCCTCACAGAAAAGAATTTCTTCCGTATATATAATAATTGCAGCTTCAATTTGGTAATAAGGTAATGTTAAATGTTGTGGTTTCCTACATAGTGTTCAAAATCGTTGTTTTATTTATTCCCCACTCCGCTGCAATGATTCAGGGGACACTAGGAGTGGTTGAAGTTAGTACCTCTAAGCAGCAGTAATTAATGAACAAGTAAGGAAAAGGATTTTTCCTTGTAGTACTTTTGCAAGTCTCAGATAATTACCTGCACTAACTGTGGACTGTGGGTGTTCTTAAGAAAATGCAACTCTGTAAATTACAGGCTGCTTTAGTGTTAATTAACTGCACCCCTGCCAAAAGAATGGCAACAACTACAGAAAAGCAATTTTCATTCATAATAGGATTGCCTTTCTTAACCCTTTGCACTTTAAGGATGTACTTTCATGAGCTCAGCATTTTGCATGATATGTTTTATTTTACTTGTTCGTTGTACAAATTTAGTTTTCCTGTAGCCTCCTCCTTCCCCACCGCCCCTTTTGAATTCCAGAGCGTTGATGCACTGTGCTTGTCTATAACATTGCAGACAGAGAGGGTTTTTAATGGTTGAGCTCTGATTGAAAGCCTTCTGAAGTCAGCTAAAAGATTCCCAGTTGCTTCAGCAGCTTCAGCATCAGACCTATAGGTCTGTCCCCATTTCCTTCCCGTGCTGTAGCTCCATGTGCATGCTTAGCACTTGCAGGATGAGCTCATGTTACTGTGTAGCATTCTTAAGTTGACTTCCATTTCTCACTAACCAATAACTGTGCAAATGGTACAGGCCACCCTATCATGATGACAGGCCCTATTGGAAACCCCCCACAAGTGGAGAGGACAGCAATTTACGGTATATCCAGGAACAGAACCAGAAGAATTTAGGAGGAGTCCAAAGCATGGTGTACCAAGATAAACTCATGACGACTCTCTGAAAAAGAGCCATCTTCATTTCACCTGCCATCTTAGACATCATTGCATTCCATGGTCCTTGTCTGTCTGCAGTATGTTCAAAGTGTACTGTGCATAAAGTGTGTGTCTTTGTATGTACATCCATCCTTGTTTAGTGTTCGTGGACATTCTTGGGAAAAGTGTTTTCCATATCTTTGTTAAAAAAAAAAAAAAAATCTTGAAAAACCTTTTTTGAATTCTGGTAAGAATTTTCAGTGCCCCGAGACCAGAAACATTGCTGGGGGTTTTCATTCTACCCTAGTTTCAAATCTGTGACCCTCTGCCTGCTGTTGAAGATCAGACACTTGTGCCTTAGTTATTTTTAATACCTTGTTTCTTTTGCGTCAAATTAATAGATGAAGTTTGAGAACCTTGTTTTGTAGTTGGCATGCAAATAGGAGATTGGGGGGAAGAAGAAGCAGAATTCATACTGGCAACCAAATTGGCTTGTGGGTCACCAACAAAGGGAGCCTACTGAGGCAGTCCTAGGTTTGGATGTCATTTGTTTCTAATTTTTGTGTTCTGCAGAAGAAAATAGAGGTGCTTACCTAACTTTGAAAACAAGTATAGGGAAAGAACACTGTAATAAATTTCACAGAGTATGTATATTTTTTATTTTCTTTTTTACTTACTGATTATATTGATAGCATTCCCCAAAACCATACCTGCTGCTATAAAGGCAAGAATGTTAAAAATTAATCCTTGCTAAAAGGGTGCTGCTGTCGTCTTATTTTTAATGTGATTATGGAAGTGAATTTTATTATTATATGAAACTACCTACTGGTAACTTTTCTCTGAGTGGGTTCAAAAACACAACGTATAATCAGCGCATTAAAAAATGAGGACATTCCAGTGGAATAGCTCTATTTTTTTAAAGTTAGACATTTGTGAAGTCGAATGTATATTTTAGAAACTTAGGACTTTGAATTAGACTGGCTGGTATTTTGATCGCTTGCAGACATTTTTGTTATCTTTAAACCAAAAATCACAGTGCCATCTTCACTCGTGCGTTTGTTTTAGTTAGGCCTTACATCTGTGGTCTCTCTGAAGTTGGAATGAATGAATCTTCATTTGGGATGTTTTCAAAATGAAGTAGTTTTAAACTTGATTTTGATAAATACACATTTATAAATAGCTATAACAAATTTTTTCAGAGCAAATTTGATAGTTTATAACTTTTTGTGAATTACATTTGTTTACAAATGCTATCTTTTATTATTTGTTTTGATCTTTCCTGTATGTGCTAAGTACAAATAAAAAATGTCAATCTTGTGGATCTGGTTATGATGCATTATTTATTTTTGAAAGCTTTTGGGGGAGGGTGGGTAGATATGCTTGTACCTGATTTCCCCTGTAGTTACTAATGCTGTGGTGGATCAATGTTTCCAGTACAATCTGTAGAGAGGGGAAGACAATAAAGTAATTGTGCACTGAGATGTGAAAATGCCAGAGTAAGCCTAAGGTGTGTAATCACAGAGGCTGACTCTGGTTTCCCCAAACTAGTCTTCCTCTATTTCAGCAGTATTTTATTTAAGAAAGGAAGAAAGAGGAGCTACAGTGGAGCCACTGGAACAGACATGTAGTTTAGCTGCTGCTCTGAAAGCACTCTGGAGGAGGGTTTTTTGAATACTCACATTAAAGTGTGGGGCAGTGATTCTTTATTATTTACACACCTGAATTCATAATACAGTATCATTCTTGTCATATAACCTTGTCAGCTTCCACGTGGCTTGTTTCCAGTGTTCCACCTCGTCCTGTGTTGTTACGTGTGGTTTGGTTTGTTGCTGAAGGTGCACTGAACAAGGGATCCATTCCCTGACAGACTGCAGGAAAAGACAGCACAAGGGCCAGCTGGTCCTGTGAGTGTTAAACAGCCTCAGGCACTCTGGTGAAGAACCTGTGGGCCTTGTGTGTTCTGCAGTTTGTGTGTGTCGCCTCAAGGGAAGCACTTGTCATTCTGCTTCTCTGGAGAAGGAGCCCACACATTCTGCACTCCCTTTTCACTTGTTCAGCCCTCATCCTCCCTGCTGCCTGCAGAAATCTGAACCAGCCAAGTCACGGAGCGAGCTGCTAGGTAAGAAGAGATCTGTCCCTCCTTCCTCTAGCTGGCTTCCTGCAGCAAATGGGCTAGGATGCAGGTGGGAAAAGGGAGCATATCTGCCTGTTTCCTCTCTGAGCCCAGTATTGCTCTCACCTATGCAGCTTACACCACCTGAACAAAGGTGATTATGGGGTTGGTATCTGTCTGAACAGGGTAGTATAAAAGAGTTGCTTTAAATATTAAAAAGCACATTGGCTTTTTTATTCCTAAAATTAGCACAGTAGTAACTCACAACAGTTTTTTTTTAACAAATAATAGAAGTCTTGTGATGTTGGGATTACAATTTTTTGTTTGAAGCAACACAAAACACTGCAGCTGGAACCAGATCACGTGTACAGAGAGGGGAGAGAGAAGAGTGGAAAATGTTTGTTCAAGTCTATGGTTAAACGCAGCAGCAATTTTTATTTAAAATATTGGGAAAGCTCTGTCAAAGAAAGTCAATGCTACATCTTAAATTTGTGCTGCTACAGGAATCCTCTGGCAGTTTATAGGCACAAACTCAATATAGGAACTTGATGGCCCTGGTATGTGAGTGTTTATACACTGAATGACTGAATTACTTTACCTAGGAGTTCCTCATGAGGAAATGCTGCACAGTTTTTACCAAAGAGCATGTTACACACTCATTCTAAGTCAACACATTTTAAATGTGTTCTAAATATACAGAGAGAAGTTCGTTTTTTAAAAAAAACCTTGAAAATTGCTTAAAGAAGGTAACACCTTAATCCAAATAGAACATGTTCTCAGGGGCACCCATTGAACTGCATGTGCAAATTTTCTCCACCCTGTTCCAAAGTGTGTTTGTTGTCCAAAACCTTTTAACATGTCCAACATCCACTTAGAAACTTCTGTAATCTGATTACAGGTGCTAAACACTATCCTTGCATCAACTTGGTGGGGGGAAGGAGGGGAAGTCTAGCGATAGGTGTTGGAGAAATTACACTGATCTGAAGTCAAATACAATAGCTTCTTCTATGTGCTGGAGAATTAATTGATACAACCTGGCTGAGGATATGTTTTGATCATCTCTCTGCACACCTTCCTCCTGTGCTTCATAAAGCTGGAAACCAGGTCTTCCCCAGCAGGGCTCAGGCCTGGCTCTATGCTCTGTGTATTTGGATTTGCAGGGGGATTACCTTTGCCTTGTAATAACTGTAATCCCATGTCCTTTCCCCCAGAAACTGCTGGGGAATTGAAAAGCTGGTGATACCACATCTGTAACACCAGCTGAAATGCATCACTTTTCAGCCCCAGCCAGGACCTGGCATGCAAACTAATGACTAATATTGAATACTGAAATATGATACCTGAAATACAATACTGAAAGTGTTGTCACTTTGAATATTTTGTTTTAGTGTGGGCTTTTTCTTCAAACTTTCATTTTCAGCTATTTTTTCTCTAGTTGATGTGAGTCACAGGCAAAGTGAACAAAGGGATCAGGTTTTACAATGCATTTCTAAAGCTGGCAGTCAGGGGTTTGCCTACTTAAAGGAAAGAATTAAGTCTTTCTGGATCCGGTTATCATTGAACCCATGTGCGAACTGACCAAGAGGAGGATGTTTTCTCACATTGTGGATGGCAACAAAGCATACATTATGGCATACATGGGGGTGATGTAAAATGTGATTTTCTGTTCCTCTGGATAAGCGCTGCAGAAGATGTCTCCAGCCTGCAAGAGAAAGAGTGTCAGAGTTTGCAAGTAATTTTGTAAATGGAGCCACAAGTGCTGGTGAGGAATGAGCTGGGGAACATCAAAGGCAGCAGGGAAAAAAATGAAACGGAGTGTATCGCCGGCTTCTCAGGCATCAAAGTTGGAGAGATGGGGCTCTCTGAGAGAGAGGAGACAGTTCAGCACTGCAATCATCTCTTTTGAGAGAAGGAGTCTTTTCAGTTTGTGTATCAAGCAGGCAGGCTTCTTGTACCTACCTCAAAGGAGAGAAGTTTTGATGCACATCCATCTAACCTGACACTCCAGATCTCTGGAAAGACTGTTGGCAATGAGAGGTTTTCCTATTAGTCTACAACAGAGAACCAAGGAAAACAGACTTGTAGGAGGAATTCTGTCATTGCAGCATTGCTAATGGCAGCTAAAGCATCTGCTGCTGCCAGAGCTGCTACAGACCAGCATTAATGGACATAAATTAGGAAATGTATTTCTTTTGAATTGACCTCAGACTCTGTGTGTTGTGCTTTGAAAGGGCATTGATCCACCAGGACCCTGGCTTCTTCTGTTAAGACAGAAATTTCATGTGCTAGCCATGAAACCTTGAGGGCCAGCTTGAACTAACACTCTGCACCCTAACCAAACTTCTGCTGCATTGTGAGGATGAAGATTTTGAACTGTTTCAGAATAAATAGTTTTTTCCTACATTACAGTCAAACTGCACATTCTTGAAAAATCACAGTGTTCTTATGCTGATCCCAAGTTTTAGTGTCGAAGAGCCTGCAGGAAAATCAGTCCTTCCTCAGCAGGCACATAGAAGGATTCAACTTTTGGAAAAAAAATCCAAGTCAAATCAGATCAGAAAAAACATGTAGAGAGGTGGGCCATGCTTTTCTGTCTCCCTCCTCCAGTACATGGCAAAGCAGTGTGTGGTCATCGTGAAGGTGTTGTTCAGCTTTCCTTGTTTTCTACCTACTGTTGTACCTTGAAGTGACTGGTCAGAGAGTTTCCCTTCCTCAGTGTATGTGCTGTTGTCCTTGTCGCCACTGCATCACCAAAAGAAACCACAACAAACAAACAAACAAAAAAACCCAACAGATAATTCAGTTGGAGTTCTTCCATTGATATGAATCATTTCCAGTAATAAAGCTGCAGAGTAAATGCTGTTCTCAAGCACTTACTAATTACTGTTTCATGACTGTACTTTAAAGCAAAACAACTTTCACAGAGCTGATTTCATGAGTGTTAATCTGAATTTAATTGTAAAGTTCACGTGTCAAGCCTCCCTGTGCCCTGTCCCCTGCAGATATGAGTATCTTGCTACAGAAGGTACAAGCATGTCTGTAACAACTTGCATATTGCTTTAAATTTATGCATGTAATATATTTTCCGTTTTGAACAGGAAGAAGAGATAAAAAAACCCAAACAAACAAAAAACCAAAACAACTTTATCTTCCATCCAGCTTTTCTAAAGATGATTTTTTTTCCTTCAGTTAGAATCTTGGCAGACTTGGCACACAGATTGGTGGAGATAAGAAGTTCCACCAGCCTAACCCAATGTTACTTCACTGGTTTGTGGGTTTTTTTGCATAACAGGTTTCTAATGACTGTGGGATACTCCTTTGGGTTTGGTGGCACCTTATCTTCTGTGATCTGTCGCCTGTATCTCTTCAGAAAAAAAATCTAGTTTGTCACTAGCAGAAGCATTCATGATGACTACCTTAATCATCACGCCCTCTCAGAAGTGAGGAATCTGCCAATTTAAAATTAAGATAAATGTTGAGCTGTGACTATGGGAACCAGTGGAACTGTCCCTAGGGTTCTGTTTTCAAATTGCCACCACAATTATATTTCCACTATGAATGTACTATCTTTGTAATGTGCTTGGGCTTTTTTTCTTTTCCATTCTCATCTTTCTTTTCCTCTTCCCTTTCCTCTTCCTTTTCCTTTCATAGCACTAATACTATGACCTTTCTCTACATCAAACAGCAAAATCTGTAGCTCATCATACGAAAGATGATGTTTTGGATTACACAAGAACAGATGTTTCATACAGGAACAGTATGAAACCTTTAGTTCCTGGCTTACCAGTGTCTTATGTTGATGGATTATAAAAAACACTATTTCTTTTTTTTTAACTGAGGCAATGAAAACCATCTCCTTTCCAAGCCGTAACGAAAATGAAAGAATTAGCCACACCTAATTAGAAGTAGGAAGTACTGATCTAATGCAATTAAACTCCGGATAAGAAACTAATTATTTATGTTACTTTTCCTCACTAAGCCCATAACACTCTGTGCTGGAGTTATAATCACAGTAGCTTACCTGCCATTACCAATTTCTGCAATTTTTTCTTCGTTAGAGAAGTAGAAATACAAATCATTAATGAATCTCCAGTGCTCTCTGAATTGTGTAATTGCACAGTAATGAACTCAGTACCTAAACAGATGACAGAGTGGCTGTTTCTTTTCATCTGCAGGGGCCAAGGCCCTGAATATTAAGGGCTTGCTGGCAAGCAGCAGAGACAGCATCACGGTGCCTCCGAGCCCAGTCTTTCTCATCAGTAGGAATATAGGAGTCAAACAGAAAGGAAGAGCTCAGGAAAAAAATGGGTCAGGCAAACAAAAAGCTCAAGTAGAGGGTTTAAGAGGAGCAGAGTTTTACAGTGATCTGTGTAAAAGAAAGGAACTAGAAAATGAAAAGGAGTGGATTCTGCTAGAAACTCTGAGAATGGAGAAGAGGAATGAAAACTGCAAGGGACCTTTGTGATTTCAGCATCTGTGTCTTCAGTACCTGGGGCTCTCTGAACCAGTAGCAAGGCTGATTTGAAGCAAAATTTAAGGAACTTGAATGTAAAATTGGATGCTGCTTCTGTATCAAAATTTTGAGTGCAGGAGGCCTTTGTTATTACTCATTTTCAGTTTCAATGGTTGCATTTAATATGTGTGTCTCGTTCTCAATTTCTGACTTAAAAAAAACAACAGTGAAAATGGCTTCAAAGGTAAAATGAACAGTTTCCTGCTGTAAGTTAGATGAGTTGCCCAAGTATTGAAGTGAGAACCTGCCCCGAGATAGGGCAGAGATTGCAAGTATGTAATTAAGAGAGGCCTTGCTGTGCTGAGTGATTGATTTTGTACTACTTTTACCTGTTAATGCTGTCTTTCAAAAAGGGCAAAAATCTATAACCTAAAAAGAAGTCATTTGCGTGGCAATGGAGTCGGTCGTGTTCACGCTGGACTTTAAAGTTATGGCAAATTACTGAAAATTCACAAGACAGCGTATTTTTTGTAAAGCATTAGCAGAATTCAGAACCAGAAGAATTTAGAAGCATGAAAATGACACAGTTTGGTTAATTTCTTTTAAAACAAGATTTTTCCCAAGGAATTTCAGCTTAGTAAGGACGTAGACAGAAAGGAGATTTTGTAAGATGGGAGCATATTGTTAAGGAAAGCCAAATCCAGTGGATTGGCTTCAAGGCTAAAGGGATTACACTTTTCTAATCTGCTAGATGCAAGGCTGCTGTAGTTCCTGGCTTCCCAGCCAGGGATGAGATGCTAAGCATTCATTCCAGAGATGTAAATGCTCACCAAGCACCCACTCAGCCAGCCTTGCTGAGGAGCAGAGGAGGTGAAGGGCAGCACCTTGAGCAGCACCTGCACATGTAAACAGCAGCTCACAAATGTGGGGCAGCACAGAGAGCTCCATCCTTGATGCATACACCTCCACAGAAAACAGGACTACAGTTGAGAAGATGCCCTGGACTGTGGTGATCAAAGCTTGAGCAGCCAAGCTGACTGACGAGCAGCTTGCTTACATGGGGCTGGTCACTTTTGTCACCTTTCCCATGTGCATCCTGAAGGAAATTCATCCTGCACATGAATTCACCTCTTTCCTTTCTCTTGTCTCCTCACAGTTACCCCTGCTTTTTCCTTGCATTGCTCCTGGTTTTGCTAAGTCCATACTCAACTAACCCAAGGCTACCACAGTACTTTGGACCTTACAGAGTTACTGATACAGTTTCCTAGGCAGTGCTGGCCTTGCAAGGTTGTTCTCACCCAAGAGACTCTGAGACTCCCCCTTCAGATCTCTCTGATGTTTGGCCATTGCTCATGTATCCCTACCATAAGTACCTGTGAATTCCAGCAATCCTCCTGGGCATGCTCTATAGCATTTTTTACCTGCTTCTGCCTTCCTCTTTTATGTCCAGCAACTTCTATCACATCCTGTGATTTCTTGTGTTCTTAGCTAAGCCTCAGGCCTGTGCCTGCTTCTCTCTGCATCCTTTGGCAGCAATGTGATACTGAGCACAGTAGAGATGAGACAGGGATGTGCTTAGCTCACAGGGCCTGAGTTATTTACTGGGTTAAGTGGTGGGAAAAGCTGCACCGTGGCTAGCAATCTGAGATCAGCTGCAGGCTGCTCAGAGGCCACAGTTCCTTGCTTGGTTTTGCTCCTGTTTAAACCTGAGCTAGCTTGCTTGGATTAGACACCCCAAGTTGTTTTATTTCCTAAGGACAAGAATACATTGCCTCTGTTTGAAAGGGGAAGTCAGAAGTCTTGAGAAAGGATCTCGTTGGTCTTAGAAAATTTTATGTCTGCTTTTCAGAGTTTTCTCCTCTACAAGGACATCTGGGACAATGAATTTTTTTTGACAGGTGATTAAATATCATTAGCTATTGTTAGTGTTAATTAAAAGCATTTGTAAATGAAGAAAAGCAAGCTTAGTTCCCCCGTGGGCATATTTTGCATGACAGTTTTGCAAGACAGTATTTTTTTAATGATCTTTATGCAGATAAGGTGAAATCTATGAGGACAATGTCTTTATCGAGTCAAGATTTGTTCCTTGGTATTTTATTAGAACATGCTTTGCTGCAGGCTTTATTCTTCTTGTGGAGAATTCCAGATTAGTCTTGCTTCAAAACTTAGTTCAGCATCTTGTATCCTACAGCAGGCTTCCATCACCATTCATTAATATATTTTCCCTATTATAATTTTCTCTTCAATTTCAAGATTGTCTGGGAGAAGGCTGCTGGCTGCCTGCTCTGCTTTCTAAGGTGTCCTAGGAATTGATGGTGACTGTGGATCATCTTTCCCTGGCAGCAGGGAAAGAAGGGAACACAATTTTCCATGCCTTCCCTGAAGGAAGCAAATGGGCCCGCTGTGATGTCCTGGTGTCTGAGCAGAGCACGGAAGTGCAACTGCACTGCTAGCTTTAGTTACACTTCACACAGCTCAGGAAGCCAGTTCTGGCCAGCAAAGAGATCTTGGTTACATGGTACAGGAAAAAAAACAAATGTAGTTCTGGTTTTAGTGATCCCAGTTTTCCTTTACTTCGGAATACTCATTGTTTTTATATGTCCCAGTCCTTGGCTGCAAAATGAAAGTTTGCCCTCTCATTATTGCAGTCATCCTGCTGTGGTCTGTGTTCCCTTCTCATGTCATGCTGGGTCAAGTCTTTTGCTTCAGTCCAATACCCCTGGCCATTAAGTGATACTCACATGTACTGCCTTCTTCCTGTCCCCTCATTTCCTCTTCTTTCCTCTCCACAGGGACATTTTCACAGAATGCAAAATTCTTTCTCTCTCTGTGCCACTTGCCATGCTTTAGCAAAGCAAGTGGTATGTGAGATTGTAAACATGATTAAAGGAAGTTTAGCTAAAAGTTCATTTTGGTTTATTTGTTGGGGTTTTTTTTGTTGTTGTTGGGGGTTTTTTTTGTTGGTGGTTGTTGTTGTTGTGTGGGGTTTTGGGGGGTTTTTTTGGTTGCTTTGTTTGTTTGTTTGTTTGTGTTGGTTTGTTGTGGTTTTTTTTTAACTGCTTTTGAAGCATGGGCAGGGAATTAACCCAGAGTCTACCCTCCTTCCTCCCAATAAAGGGAGATACTAAACCCAAAAATGAATGTTTGGCTAAGCATAGCTGTTAAGTCTCCTCCCCCAGGCTGCCACACTGAAGTTTCAAACGCAATGGCTGCTTTCATTGCACACACATTAATACACATATATTAACAGGCACTGCAACACTTCCCCTGGCTGCCATTTGGGAGCACATCTAAAGCCCATTTTGATGTTGGAGAAGGTATTGTAATGATACGGAGATGGGTGATACATCTCCCAGCACATTCAGTACAACGCCAGCAGTGTGAATTTTTGCTGCCAAAACCTGTGCAAATCACCACCAGGCTTACTCCGAGCTAAAGATGGGGGAGGATTGAGAGCAGCTCTGAAGATGTTTGTGGAAAGTTTGAGGATTTTTAAATACTGGAAAACTGCAGTGGTTTGGTGCCGGAGGAATGTTCAAAGCAAATAGAGGTGGGTGTGGTAATTGTTGAAGGTTACTTATCACAACCAGACCTGAGATTTTTTTAAACCACTGTTCAGCTATAGTAGGGAAGGTCTAAACTCTCTAGAGTCATCCACAAGGCACGATAGTTTGAGCTTTCTGCTATTGCCCCTCCAGCCTCTCCATGGAGAGGAGAGAAGAAAGCCCCACCATTTGCTCTCCAAGTGTAACTTCAGACAGGTGGAAAGTGCCTAGAGGAAGAGTGGGGAAAGAGGGACATGGGCAGGGTGCAGGAGTAAGCCTGGTCTGGGACAGGTGGAAGATGTTTCTGCAGGGCTACCAGTTATATTCTAGAGGAGGCTGAGGATGGCAGCTGGGAGGATGGCATGGAAAGGCAATTATGTTTTTTAAAAAAACCCTTGTCATTCATGAATTATACCAAAATGGGAATCCTTGCATACCGGGCCTGTCATGGATGAGAGAAAAATCCTGATCAGGTATTGATCTTAGCACGTCAGAAAGATTGGGGCACAGCTCAGGAGGAATGTTTATGCTGTTAGGTAGGAGTAATGTGTCATAACTGAGGTTGTGGAGCTGGAAACCTGGCCAGTTTAGGAAAGAATCTGATGTTCTTGAGGATCACAAGTTAAACGTAAATCAACAGTCCCAGGCTATGTAGAAAAATGTCATGTTCCAGTGCATAAACAGGAGTAGATCCTGTAGGACACTGGAAGCATCCCTTCCTCTTTGTGTGTTTGCAAGGCCTCACTTGGAACGGGGTGTCCACTTCTTAGCGCCACATGTTGGAAGCAGAGCAGGGAGGGGGCAGCTGGGTGGACAGCAATGGCAAGATGTCTCAGAGCTGTAGGAAATGTGCGACCTGTGAGGGGCAATTGAGGAATTCAGAGCTCTTCAGATCCTGAGGAGAGATGTAAAGGGCCATTTTCAAAAACACGGGCTTCTGTAGCAAGAAATAACCTTCTCGCTGTGTCTGTGATGGATGGGAGATAAAATAGTGGCTGAAATTGCAGTAAAGGAGACAGAATAAACAAAGAAATAAGTGTAGACATGCTGAGACACTGGAATTGATTGCACAGGAGGGTCATGGAGTCTCTGCTAGTGAAGATGTTGGAGGTTCAGTTCAGGTAACACAGACCCATGTACTTTGCTTTTGAAGGCTTTCAAAAACTTTTCTTCTTCCCATTTTCCTATGTCCTCTTAACACTGTTGTTGTGTGTGTGAATTGTACACTGGAGACATAGTTTGGTAAAGCAGTAGGTGACTGGAGCACATGAAATCTAAGAATGTCAATTGAAAATAGCTTTTTGGGTGAAGTGTGAGGAGGGTAAAACTGAGACAGAAGACTGGTAATGTAAATGAAAATTGTAAAATAGAAAAGGAATTAGTAGATATGTGTTATTTGCCTTGTTCCTCAATGTGCTGCCTTTTTGGTCAGAAGGAAGTAACTAATGTGAATTTGAGGCTAAAGGCAGTACTAACCTTCTTGTGAACACTGAGTGGCTTTTCTGAAGGTTCAGACTCCAGAAAGTGAATCCTCAGGAGTGCTTTTTCCTGAGGGAGAGACAAAGAAGAAAGAAATGCTTGCTTCCTTTGCACAATTGCCTGTAGGGCTCTGTCTCATTTTCCTTGAAGGACAGGAGCTAGCTGTATAGGAAACAGCTGGAGCTTGTTGAGAAAGCCACACAGGTAAATAACAGCAAAGAAAGAGGACAGGACAGCCAATTGATGTTTTAGAAGTAAACCAAAGGTGTTGTATTGGCATACTAAGATGGCCAGAAGGCAGGTGCAAGAGAAAGGATGAAAACTACTGCCTGTCCACATAATGCACATAGTCTGAGAACATTACTTGATGTCTAGGGAATAAGTATAAATTCCTGGAGGTCAGGAGTATGCATACTTTAAAGTTGGTTCACTGAAAGTAGTGATTTATTTACATCAAAATATTGGGAAGTACACATGAGCATGTTTTCTATTCAGGTAAGCCAGACAGAAGCAAGCAATAGAAAGCAAAGTTAGTGACAAAAGGATGTCATTGAGTGGAAAAGTGTCAAGTCATATTTAAGACAGTGGAAGAACAGAAAAGTGAAAAACGTGTGATAGGAGATAATAATGATGTCACCTTGCAGAAGGTACAGTAAAATACCTAATATGACCCTAAAATACACATGGGAGAGTACACAGAAAAGGGATTTGGATTACTTATGATATTTTTGGGGGTACTGCCAGCTTTTCTAGTTTGCAGTCTTTGGGGCTGCTGCAAGGCCTGTTGTTTCTGATTGTTCAGCAGCTCCCTGGTAGTGAGGGTATTTGTGCAAATGCCCAACCTCATATGCATCAGAAGTGCAAGAGCTGGCTGATCCTGAGATGAGTTTGCCTTGACATCTGTCAGTTGCTGTCAGCCCTGGAAGAGTGCAGATGACCACACGCTTTTGCGTGGGCCAGCAGTTTGAACATGGGATTTCACATGGGAGCACACTGCCTGGGTAGTGACACCCCATCTGGAGCTGTGACCTGAGTCCTCAAGGATTCCAGTGCATAGCTGAACATCAGCTTTGCTGGGATAGCTCTTTACTTCTGTGATGTAATGTTCTCCCTGCATTTCACATGCTACTCTCCTCCTTGGACAGTCAAGAAATACATCTAGAGGATTTGATGCACATTTACCCTCATGCCAGAGGTCAGTTCAGTTGGCTCGTTCAGTTGCTCAGCTCCTTCTCATTTCAGCACGGAAGATACCATGGGCCCATAGCAGTGTGAGGAGTCAGTGTAAGGATTTGGTGTGATTCATTCTGAAAAGACCATCTGAAAATCTGCTAAACCAGCCTGCCAGTGGGTGAAATGAAACTCCCAACACATAGGGTTTTGTGTCTTGAAAAAAAATTGAATCTGATGGAGAAAAAAAAAAAAAAAAAAGTGCTGAGGCTCCAGCCCCAAACTTATTTCCCAGCAGGGTTTTAACCATGTGAACAAAACCACCTATCCCTTCAGTCAAAAAATGTCACACCAATCCAAGGCCCTTGAAGGGAAAGTACAGGAGAGCTGCTACAATTAGTGTGCAATTTCATTAGCCTGTACCATTTTCCCCCTGCAGACACTTGCTTGATTTGATTATAGCAGTAAAGATATAGTGCAGTTTGAAAAGACAGACCAGTCCTGGATTATCTGAGCTCACAAAAGCTGTCCCCTGTGGATCAGACACCTATTTGTATTGTTTCCTTAAGGCAAAAAAGGCATCAGAAGGGTTGCCTCATGCCGGGAACCTGCCAAGATTAATATACACAACATTCCCCTCCCCACCTTCTGCTTTCAAAAAGTAACCAGCATAAAAGTATGATTCAATTAGAACCCAGCCAGAAACCTCCTGTTGTCTGAAGCTGTTACCAAGAAAACAGTGGTTATTAATGATGTACCAAGCTGCGTGTTTCAGTATAGCTTTGGAAATTATACAGATGTGTTTATTTGCAGATGACTGGTTAATTTTGCTTTGAATCACTAAGTAATCTACAGAGAACATATGTAGCAAGTATCTTAGGTATAATTTATTCATTGTGCCTTTAATTATTCGGTTTGCCTTCACTTCATGTTGTCAGGTTTTCTGCTGCTGTTATTAATAAAAGCAAACTGAAAACCCATGCAGCTGAAGATATAATTTCTTTAGCATATTTCAAATAGGCAGGGGATTCATCTTTTGTTGAAATGAATTGATTTACTGCAACTACTGTCTAATGCACTACTATAGAATAAGTTAAAACCTTACAAAAATTTTAAGCACTCCTCTGAGAAACACTCATTCAAGTAGTCTGCAATATCTATGCAGAATTATCTCAATCTTCTTTGGCTGCTGGAATGGAGAGAAAATATCACTTCTAGAAATTCATCCTAATTTCAAACAATAAACTGAAACAGCAGTTAAAGCTAATGAAGAAAAGCAGCAGTGTCATTTGTCACCTCTCAGAGATGATGAGTTAAAATGTCAATGTGTCCCCGTTTGCCAGCTATTGTAGACTGATGATAGTTAATCTCCTAACTAAACACCCCCAGCAAAACCCCAAAGTAGTTATACCAGCACAGGAACAATTCCTTTTTAACCAAGTGCTATTTTGTATGTTGTTATCTGTAAAATGTTTCATTTCTCAATTTTTTACCTAAGTCAGATTTTTTTTTTTTTAATATAGCTATTTTGCACCATAAATTTAGAGACCTGAACATTCTCAGGAATGTAGTGTTACTCTGAGACTGTTACTTGATCTGCTCTTCAGACAATTTCACTTTAAAGGAGTTACTGTGTTCTGCTTGATGACTTTCCTATCCCAGGAAAGATTCTAGCAGAGATTGTGTAGTGTGTAAAATCAAAAATAGTTCTGATCTTAAAGTCATACCAACAAGCAGAGGCACCCTTTTTCCTCATCAGATAAATCTTGTGGAGATAGAAAACGGGGAAGATTTGGGATACACCTCATTAAAATTTTTATTTACAAAAAATCCGTGCATTTTTTCCCAAGAAAGTTTTCACTCTGTCTCTCCAAAAGTACAATCGGTGCTACTGTTTACTGCTCTAATTGGAGCTGAATTTATTTTGTAGCTATCCGCTGAACAACAGCGACCTGCATCCGTTCAGCATCGAGGAGAACGGTGGAACCCCGTACACCACAAAGATGGCTCCCAGGCACCACCACCACCATCGGCATCACCACCACCACGCCAACTACGGCGCCCTTGCGCCCGAAAGCAAGGACATCGTTTCTGCAGTTCCAAACCCAACCAGTAAGTCCACTGCAGTGGTTGTTATTTCAGTGACTGTGCTGCTTTCAGGTTCGTCTCGGGCAAGGAGGAAAAGGAAAGGAAAGGAAGACTGTACGTTTTGGTTTTCCTCCTTGAAGAATGTGCTTCCTGTTATTGTTGGCTAGCTTTGTAGCTTGTGCAAATGAGACAAGATTTGCAATTTCTTTGGTTTGCTACAGGGTTGTGGGATTTGTTGTTAGCTGGGTGTTCCATAGGTGAACAAATACCCTATTAGTCACAGATACTGACTCTCTAACCACTTGGCACAGGCTCCTTTTTCATTGTTACTATTGTTTGTATAGTTTCACAAACCTACCCTCATCTGCTATTGTCTTTTGCTGATTTGTGCAGCTGGCCCTCAGTCCTCATTGTTTGGATCTTATTTTCGTGTCTGGGCACAGGCAGCAGAAATTTTGGAGCACTGGACATACTGCATCTTGCTCTTAGTTTGAGTAATTGGAACAATTGAAAGCTTTAGCTACCAAGACTCAAATATTCTTGCTTCCTTAGTGGAGAAATTCTTGGCTTGTAGAAAGCAATGAGGAGAGAAGCTTATCCATTCCTGATGCAGTATTGGGGAGTTTGGGTGGAAGTCTCTGCTGCTGAACGTGTACAGGCATTTTTAAGGGTACTGAGCTTGGTCAAATATTTGTAGGTTTACACAGGAACTGGAAGAGAAACATCCCTGTCATTGAGCAGTCCTACTTCCTGCTCTCCAGATTTAAATCTCTGCACTCTGCAGTGTGTCAGATGCTGAAGCTGCGTAAGAATGTCAGATAATGGGCAAAACAAGACATGATCTATTATATTCCTTGTCTCTAGGAAACGATGAGTTCTTCCCTTGTGCAGTTTTTGCCTTCATAACTGTAAATGACCCTGAGACAGCTATCCATTATGGAATCTTTCATCCTGGTCAGTTAATCTGACAATTTTCAAATTCCTGAAACCAGGGTCTTGGACTGTACCAGGTGACCCTGACTGTAAGCTGTCCCACCTCAGCAGTATTGCACAGGCATCCATCTGGACAAGAACTTTAATCAGACTTTGTTTCAGAAGATGAGAAACATTTTGTTTGATTTTCTTTCCCCAAGAGAGTGCAACAGTTTTTAGGAGAGAAGCTCAAGAAATAAAATGGAAGGCATTGCAGACATTTAAGGAAGGAATCCTAAGCAGCAATGTGACTTGCTTGCTGGGGCTATCAATGAAGCTACTCCCTTAGGAGCAATCTCCAGAAGATGTGTTGTTTTCCACTGACTGTACACTGCACTCCAGTGTACCTTCATGCTGGGAAGCACATGGGGCTGACATGGAGCGTGGCCACCCCCTGCCTGGCACAGCCATACAGGCTCAGAGCGGGCTGCTGGATGCTCCTGTGCCACTGGCAGGTATTGGCATCTCCTCCCTGCTCTGCAGCCGCCGGCACCACCCGGAGGGCAGCGCAGGCCGTCCCGGTGTGGGGCTCCCTGGGCCTGCACCCGCCGGGCCGGGCCGGCCGGTCACAGGGCCGCCCTGGGTGCCGGGCCGGGCGCGGGTGTGGGGCCATGGTGAAAGGCTGTGCTGGAAAACCTCTCCGGGCTGGCAGCCTGGCACGGTGGGAGGCGGTGACCTTTCTGGGGGGTGTGCCAGCCCATGTTTTCCTTTCCCAAATTAGAGCTGAAGCATGCCAGGAAATTCATTCTGAGCCAGCTATGCTGCTGCTGAGTGTCCCGACCCAGAGGGCACTGCTGGCCCTGCTTCCCCCTGACCCTCTCCTTGGGGCTCCTTACATCCAGCCCACAACTCCAGGTCAGATTCCCGGTGCCCCAGCTTCAGCCCCAGCACTGCTGCTGGTCTCCAGCTCCCCACAGCCCTGCCATGGGCCCACCTGCAGGACAGGAGGTAATTAAAGAAACAGCAAAGACCACGCAGCACAGGGTGTTTATTCTAGCACTCTGTCTCCTCTCAGGTCACACAGCTTTCCTGCTTCTCCTTATTGCAGAAATAACCTTAGAAAAAGCCTAGAAGAGCACAAGGACAAACATCAGGATCAGTTCTCTTTGTCCCCAGCGAGTGTTACCTGTGAGATGAGACTGGGGCCCAGGAGGCTCCATGTCCTCCCCCAGGCATGGGCAGAGTGAGCCCTCTCCCCCAAACCTGGCCCTGGTGGTGGGGAGCAGCCTCCCTGGCCGGTCTGGCAGCTGCCATGCTCTGAAGGGGACTCCAGAAGCCAAGGCATGTATGGCACCCGGTGCTGGAGACAGAGTTACCTTTCTTTGTCTGCTGAAGACTGGTCAACACTATTTTATGCCGAAGAAGGGAATCAGTGCTGGTTCCTGCCCAATGCCAGTAGCTCCAAATGCTAGTTCCCAGTTTCTCTAAGGGAGTGGAAAGGGATGGGACAGCTCCAAGGTGAGGTTATGGTGCAGCTCCCAGCTGAGCTATTTAGGCAGCTGTGCATGCCGTGTGCTGGGTGTCTTTGTGTTGCTGTGCTGCCCCACTGCAACCCATTGCTGATCCTCTGTGGCACCTGTGCATCAGGCTGGAGGTGCAAAGCTGATTTCCCTTGAGAAGCCAGTCCATGGTTATATCTGGAATGTTTATGCTGTGAGAGCAGTGGCAGTCTGGGTAGGAGCACTTCCCTTAAAACAGAATCAGACTTACTCATTTGCAGCTTGGGGTGACGGGTCTAAGTGCCTTTTCAAGGTTGGTGCTCAGGGCACTAGCGTTGGTTTGTTTTTAATGGTTTCATTAAAATGCTGCTCAGCTATTTAAATGCTATTTCAGCTGAGAAAACTCTTGTAGAGAGCCTGTGGGAAAGGTTCACAGTGCATGTACTGAGATGGTTAGGAGCATGCTGGCCATTGGCCATTTATCGGGCACATGGCACAATGTGTGGGACAAGAAAAAATCAGGCAGAGAGGAAACACTATCAGCAGTCTGCCTCAGGAACGTGAGGACATGGGGGACTGATCTGTGTGGAAAGGCCCATGCTGGGAAAGTGTTTCTAGGAAGTAAGTGGTCACTAAACTGGGGACGCTCTCAGGAAAGAGGGTGCTTGTGACCAAAATATCTCAAGTGGAAATGCCTGAAGAGCAAAAAGGTCTCATGGGGCAAATATGCTATCCTAGCAGAAACTTCCCCATAAGGCTGACAGAGGTGACACCAGCACTTAACCTACCTTGTGCTTTTCCATGGGACCACAGGTGTTTTGTGACTTGTTCCAGTTGCTGTGGACTGGGCTCATCACTGAGCTCTGAGATGGTTTTGAATTCATCTGAAGTGGAACATGGAGTGACCCACTGATACGTACCCATCATCAGGCTGAGAGAGGGAGAAAGCATCTGCCTTTCTTCCACTTACATCTATTCTGAGAAATGCCAAAATTCCAGTACAATTAGCAGGACATGGGCAGGAGAGAGGGAAGCAACAATGTGCCCAGCTAGGGTTCCTTTAAATACTAGTTCATGTTTCCCAGCAAACACACAGCACAGGACTTTGTTACAGAAACAGAAAACAAACCCAAGCCAGACCTGCCTGATTTTTCACATTCCAAGTAATTTGTCTATTTCAATTACTGGAGGAAGTGAAATCCAGTGAAACAAATCTGACGTGTGTGTTTATGAAGGCAGCTCAGCAGAAGATGTTGTTTTCCTGCATTCAGCCTGATTCTTGTACTCATGATGCTACTCTTCACCTCAGAGCTAATGAACACAGATCACATCTTGTGGTGCAGCACATCTCCCCCCAGCATATCCCAGAACCCCAGTCCCACTCTATGCAACAGCATCCAGGGAAGAGAGGGTGAGCAGCTTCCTGAGCCTAATTGGCATGGCAAGGTCGTGCAGGGATTACCAGGTGCACATGTGCAGATTCACTGGCAGCAGCTGGGGCTATCACTGGGAGCAGATGCCAACATGTATGCACTGCAGCTCGCAGAATTTTTATGACAGAAAATGAGGAATGGGAAGAGGGGACCCAGGTTGCCTCTTGGACTCTGGGCTGAGCTTGCAGGTTATCAGTTCAAAAAAAAAGGCATCCTTTATTCCTGAGCAGCTCCCTACAAAAGACCTTGAATAACTCTGAGCAGAGAATGGTCTAACACAGACTGAGTTTCAGGCCAAAACAGTGCTTTAAAAAGATGGTGGTGGTGCTGCCAGATCCTTTCTTGGAATGAAAGCCTGGGTTTGCCAAGACTTAATGCTGACTCAGGAAATTTATGCCTTTTGTAGGAAATCAGTTTCTTGCCTTTTCTTTTGTTTGTTTTTGAGGTTGAGTAAAAAGCCTAAATTGACCTGCTTGTCTTCCAGAGCTCGCCCTTTAAACAACCAAAAAAACCCACCCAGCTTAAAAATCATTATTTTAAATAATAGCAAACTTGAATAATTTAAATAAGGCACTTTCCCCCCCACCCTTTATTTTCTTTCTTAGGAGGAAAGTAGAATGATTGTGTTTCTTCAAAAAACTCCCCATCATCATGTTCGATTTTATGGCTGTGGTAATTTATTCCCAGGGTATCAGGCAGTTTCACAATCTCATATGCACAGAAGCAGCTGTGATGTGAGAAATGCTGAACTCTGGCAACACTAACTTGTGATGAAAGACCACCAAGAGGAGGTCAATGCTGATATTGTAACCCTTTCTAAGACATTATTACCTCAGGGTCTGATAATGTTTCACTAGTGCCAAAACCAGCTTTTTGCTTATATCCCTATAAGCTGGTTTTAGCAATTTGTCTCTAGTCAGCAAAGCCCTTAATGTATATTTAAACAGCTGTAGAATTAGATCTTGAGTAATATTTAATATTCTTAGGACAGCTTAAGAACATGATCCAAACCAAATTGCAGTCAGTGCAAGGTTTTTATTGATTTCAGTAGGCTTTGAATCGGACTCCACAGAACTGGGTTGTTCCCAACTGTTATTATCTAGAATCCATGGCACAAAGAAATATGGGAGGACACAGAGATTTGATAAATCATCACATGATGAAGTTTATTTTTCTCAGAGTACTTGCAAATATGTATATATATGCCACACCATCCCCAAGATGATGACAGAGATCTTTCAGGGCTCTCTGAAAAATTATTTTTCCTTGTCTTTCTGTGTCAGTGGCTTGCTCAAAATCTCTGTTGACAAAGCACAGCAAATTCCTGACAACAGTCTTAAAGAAGCTGGAATATAAATAAAGATGTCTGAGAAAAGCCAAAAGCTATACTCTGATCTCTTTACACATCACATGTTTTGAGAGTGGCACCTTGGCTGCATAAATAATCCCTCTGGTGTCAACTAAGTTTTAGAATATAGAGGAGGTAGAGGCGGCGGGGAGGTAAGGGGAGAAATATCTAGCCCAAAGCTGGCAAAAGCTTTGCTGAAATGAAAGGATGGGTGAGAAGGAGGAGGGGGAGGAATTGTTTGCTAAATAGAAAAAGGCAAAATGACCCAACAGGCATAATTCTGAAACATTTTAAAGGGTCTTACAGAGAAGATGCTTTGCCGACCGTTGTCTCTTCAAATGCAAAAAAGTGTCTTGCTCTGCAGTTCTTCTCTAGCCTCCCTTCAGATGGTGTTTTTTTCTTTCTTTCTTTTGGGCATCCTTTTAGAACTGAGCTCAGGACTTCCCCTTCTTTATGATGAAACTTCTCATCTGAAGAAAATAGAAACGGAGAATGTGAAGGTAGTTGGACCATGGCCAGCCCTGCACGTCAGCATGAACAAGGTATAGCATATACATATATACTTCTACATATATGTGCCAGAGCACCTTTGTCATTCCATATTCAAAAGCTGTTGCTTTTTCACCTCCAAATCAACATTCATCTTCAACTGGCTTGCTTTTTAATCACCTCTCACCATCTTCTTATGGGACTGGGATTTGGTTTTTAGATTTAGCATTTTAATCAGCTTTGCCTTTTAACATTTCAGAAGCTGTTGCAACAACGTTATGATATAGTTTTAGTTTAGTTGTGAAGAGTTAGTCATCTAGGCAGCCCAGAGCTGTAAAAAAATAACAACACTTTAAGTGATAAAAAAAATCTTGTTTTTCTACATGAGGAGTCCGTGTTATGCCAGAAACTCCCCCTGGCATCTGATGTTAGTGGGTGTTTTATGAGACAGTTTTTGCAGAGGTGGCCAAACAGCCATGTCCTGCTGTTTCTGCCAGAGATCAGCAAGTCAGTGGCTCCTTGTATCCATGTGAGGCTACATCCACTGTGCCTGAACTGTGGGATTCCTTGATCTGAGTCTGGACCAGGATCTCTGGTTTGCAACCACAGAGGTCCTGAGCTGGACTCTGTGAAGTCAATGAGAGCATTGCCACTATCTTCCAAAGAGGTGGGTCTGGGTTCCCCAGTGACTCTGTACAGACCTGTCAAAAGAAAAGTGGTGTTTTGAGAGTTTTTTGTCACCTCAAGGAAGAGCTCAACTAAATTACGTTGGTTCTACAAAAACATTTTGTTATTGATATTACTTCAAAAAGCATTAAGGAAATTAAAATCCAAGGAGACATGACCAAGTGTACCAAAAATACAAGCACGAAGGGACTCTGTATCTATACAGCAGAATCTTTCTCTTTTCTGGATGAGAGATTCCAGGAGATGGAAGTCAAGGCTAAAAATCAGTGAGCCAGGTGCTTCTAATGAGAAAATTAAATATTGGAAATTTTTTTCAACATTACAGTTAATTGATTTTGTTCCATAATGCAGTGGATTTACTGTCATTAAGATTTCCTTGAACAATATTCAGTTTGTTATAAGATTGTGGTGTAGTTCAGATACAAACTGTAGTCCTTATGCGTTATTAATGTAGTCATGAGGTAATGACCTGTGTCATGATTTTTGGAGATTTGTCAATGAAAAGAGAAAGATGGAATATTTTAGACTTTCTCCCAAATCTGTTTGGTCTTCACCTGTGAGGAGTTCTAATTTTGTCTAGCTCAAGCGGGAATTAAAAAGATAAATCCTAAAGTGAACAAACTGGGGTGACATGGGAAAGAAGTCACCTTTTATTGCTATGTACATTTCTCAAGTTCATCTTCTAGAAATTCTCAACTGGTAATAAGCACAGCTTTTTATAGACAAAGCTTGTTAAGCACTGACATAGTTTGCCAAAGGAAAATTCTCCATCTCAGACTCATCCAATGAACACCCAGGTCTTGTGAGAGGACTTATGCAGTTCAGATGTGATTACTGATACTCTATCTGAATCGCAGCAGAGAACATTTGCTCAGGTGCAATGTCCAAAACATGCTTTAAAGGACTGTCTTACAGTATTGAGTTCACTGAGAGCTGAGTTTGGCATGTTTAAAGGGCCAAAGTGAAGAAGTGAGAGGAGTCCCTTCACACTGGCCACAGTGCACAATTGGGTAAACCAATCTGACCTGTGTTGCAGAAAAGATTCAAGGATGTGATGTTAACGGTACCCCTGTGATTTCAAAATGAGTAGATTTACCTTCTGTCTTCTTTCTTAAACCGAAAGCTTAAAACACTTTGGTCCTATATTGCACCATACTGTGCAAGTAATCCAAATATTGTACCTGCAACTTCTGCCTGATCTCTGATCCTCTCGCTCATTCATATTCACTGCAAGTCTGTGGAGGTTAGACTCAGCTCTTCTATAATTAAAAGTTTTCTTTGGCTTCTCCTGACAGCTCTAGAGTCTTGTCCACAGTCAGATAGATTATTTATTTAAGGACTAATTAGCAGAGCCCAGTATTATAACAAGTCAGAGCTTCACAATAAATGCAGCTGCACAGTAAATGCAGCCTGTGTCTGCTGTGATGAGTCTGCCATGAGTCAAAGTTTAGCTGATGAAAAAGTCTTGTAATGAGCACCAAGAGCTGCTAAATGCTTCTGTTTCTGGCAGAAGCTCAGCAAAAGGCAAGGCTAGAGACATGGGCTGTCTAATGAAAACCCTCCCCTGGCAGTCATAGAGGGTTTGGGTTTAAGAGCTGGGCAGCGTTCCCATGAACAGCAGCTACCATGTGAATGCAAAAGAGGCAAATCCTTCAAAATTTATTAAAATTACTGTTTTTAGCAATCTGAAAATTGTACATACTCTTGAAACTGTCCCAGAGTCACCACTGGAAAGCATTTCAGTGATCCAGCCTTTACATTACAGGCTATGGGTTGTGACCAACAAATCATTCTGAAGTTCTTCTGGCCTTTTGCTTGTGGTTTCTTCAAGCACCGTTGTGTGACCTAGATCCTGGTGAAATGTGTACACAGAGCTCACAAAGCTAAAACAAAGAAACTAGATCTCTGAGCTCTGAGCAGAGCCTGGAGTTGCCTCAGCAGATGACTTCTCCAGTGGAAGAGAGGGACATGCTGCAAATATTGGGCTAACCCTGGGCTGAAATGCCATAGAGAATGCCCAGCAGAAGGGCAGCAGGGCAGGTTAGACTGGATTGAACAACCCCAAATTGTGACAAGAATTTTTAACTGAGAGTGGGGCCTTTAAAGTTCCTTTGGTTATGGTAGTTAACGAGCTACTCAGTCCCGCAGCAAACGGATTTTAATCAGTGTTCAACACATCTAGTTTCTGGCAAAAAAATGAAGCATTAACTCCTCTCCTGCACCACTCCATTGATTTCTGGTCTACTAAGTGCTTTTTATGCCCTACTCTTGCATCCTCCAAAATATTATGCTTAAATAAAACCAGTGAAGCTGTTACAAAGCTGTTTCACTTACTCTATTTCTGATTAAAAAAAAAAAAAAGCAGCCCTATCCACATCTGTTGCGGAGTCCCAGTTTTCATTCCCTCCCTTCCTGTTGCTAATTGTTATTTTTTTCAAGCAAAATGCTCTCAGGCTGGAATTTGTCAGGCTTAATAATCAACCCATAGGAGAATTAGCAAGAAATTGGGTAAATTAGATTCTGCAGTTAATTAATTTGATTGTCTGCTACAGCAAACTTTGTCTCATGGGAATGATGAATGGATGTGTCCAACCTCTTTTCCAGAGCTGTTTGGTATGGTGTACGTGTCTGTCCACCTACTGAATGATGAAAGTCTGTTTCAACTTGTGTTTCATGCCCTTTGGTGCTAGCAGACTCCTTAATCTCCAAGACAGACAATCCTAAGTGTTGTAGCTGTGAATGTATTTCTGATTTTCTTCTTGGAAGCCTTTCATGAGAAAAATATGTTCTTCCATCCCCGTTGCTTTGTGTGTGTGTGTGTATAATATAAGGCCAAGAATTTATTGTTAGCATTTCTGAAATCTTGGGAGTCTAGTAATTATTAGCCCAGCTGTAATTATTGCATAAAAAGAAAAAATAATAATGCATTTCAAATTGTTTCTACCTCTTTTCCTGGTGTTATGCTTACCCTTTCCCTACACCTCTGGGTCCTAAGATTGGTGATTTCATTCTGGTGGGGTCAGAGGGGGAATTATGATGGTCATAGAATCATGGAATCATTTAGTTTGGAAAAGACCTTTCAGACCATTGTGTCCAACTGTAAGCCAGCAGTGCCAAGTCCAGCACTAAACCATGTCCCTCAGTGCCACATCTACAAGTCTTTTAAATACCTCCAGGGATGGTGACTCCACCACTTCCCTGGGCAGCCTGTTCCAATGTTCCATCCAGCCATGTTCATGTTTTCTTCTTTATCTTCACTCTACAATATACTTTGGGTCTTACATATATACTATACTTACATACTTATTTGTATGTTTTCAAATAAGTCTTTACATTTTGCTCTTTCTTAATTGATCTACATCTTTGCATTACAACCAAATTTACTGTATGTGGTGGCTTTTACATATATTTGCTATATATTATGTCTTCACTCTCTTTATTGCCCCTAAACCAAATTTTGTCCAGGTTCAGATCTGCACTTTAACTGGCCATTGGTGAGTTGTTTATAGCCATGGATCCCCATTGCCAGACTGTGCCCTTTGCACTATTGCTCCATATCAGTGCTCTTCTACACCATATCCTGTGTCTTCCCTTCTCAAGGCTCCTGTTTTCATATCAACCTTTAAACTACATGTCTGTGTTAGGGTCATAAATACCTTATACTGCAAAGAACACTGGTGTTATTGTTTTCTATATAAAATTATTGCTGCTACAACTAAACTTAGTAGAACAAAGCTGCAGGCAGATTGAGAAAGGTTCAGACAGAGCCAGCTTGATGAGCCTCAACATCTTTGCAAACTCTGCTCAGAACTTATGGCTTTTTCTGAGCAGGGATAAACTATATGATAGGAGTGCCTTTTTACACAGATTGTCTGCTTCCCTGCATAACAGCAATGCCCAAAGCCACCGGGGTTCCTAAAATCATTTGTAGTTTAAGAAAACCCACAAAACGAGCTCACCTTGTTGATGTGCCTGAGACTCTTCTGTGTGAAACATGGATCAGAAGGTGTATCCAGGAAACATAGCTACCATGGTCCACTAAGACTGTCATGAAGCTTGCAGTGACAGAGGTAGGAATTAATAATATTGAGCAATAGCATTTTATAAAATAAATTTGATACCAAGAATTAGAGGTTTTCTCCAAGAATATAAGCATAACAAGATTTATTGGGAGTTATATCTTTCATCAGACCAACTAATATCTAACCAGAGGAAAATATTCTGTATCTGACAACTTAATGAGGGGTTTGTTTGTTTGTTTTTCAATTGTACTTTTTTCTAATAAAGAAGATGCAATTTCTGCTTGCAAACTTTGCCTCAAATAAGAATAACACATAATTGTACAGGTCTTATCATTGTGGTATCTCTTCATAATTGGTGTTAGCTGTCACATGGTTAAAAGCAATAAATTTCCTGGTGAAAAAGGGGCAAAAGAGTCTATAGATTTCCATGCACATTTGCAGATGTAGTTGAGTCCCAGGAAACCTCACTTAGTTGATGTGCTTTCAGAACCTATATATTTGTGTTGTCTTTATTAAAATTTTACCTCCCACTAGTAGGGAAGACTTGCAACAAAAATAGACCTGCATTCCTAAAGAAAATATTCATTCTGTTCTTCAGTTAACTCCAGTGAAATACATGTTTTAAACATGCTGTTTGGCTAAGAAGAGACTATCAATAAATTCACAGGGGCACAAGATCATGAATCTTGCTCTTGGTACAAAGTTTGATGTGGAACAAAGCATGAACCTTTTAAAGCATAGCTTGGAAATTATATGTACAGGAGTGGTATTGCTGTATTTCATGCAACTATTTTTATATTGTGTATGTGTACTGAATATTCACTTAGCTTTGCAAACCAAAGTCAGTGTCATCATTATCTAACACTCTACAAATCTGCCCTCAGTTCTAGTATCAGCAAATGTAATTGATTTTAAAGTAAATGTTTGGGAGGAGAAAAAGCAAATGTAAGACCTCAATTACAAAACGAAAAAAAAAGCCTTTAATTTTATATATACATCTGAGCTTGTTTGACTTTTTTTTCCCATTTAAATGCAATTCTCCAGTGTTCTCCTTCTAAGGAAAAATAAAATTCTGCATTAATGGTGAAAAAAATGTAAACACATTGCTATTATTGAGATCAGCAGAATTGGACATGGAAAACTGGAGTGTTATCAGGTATCCTAATGGGTTTTTTCTCAATTTCTAAACCTTTTAGGATGAGTTTAAATTGCACTTCTAAGCAAGAATATTATCTCTTTCAAATGCAAGTTTGACTCTAGGACTTTCACTTGAAAGGGGCATCTAAGATTCTTTTTGAATTGCAAAAAATGATAAAATTGGAAGTTTCATTAACATCCTGCCATGTTTAGCATTCTAATCACTTCAAAATAGAATACTCTGAGTTAATAAATAAAAAAAAAATGTTAATAACTGCCAGCCTGGCTCAACAGATGAATAACTAGCTGCTGTCTTTGTGCTGAGAGCAGTGAGGATTCTGGAAATATAATTTTTTTTTATTATACAGCAAAATAAAGTAGAATACAGCTTCCATTCTTATAGCAATAGTATGTGGAGACTCCTAATGCAGAAAGGTTTTAGATCTTTAATTTTCATATAAACTAGTGAAATGAACCACAGAAGATTCTGTATGTGCTTTTGTAGCCGTGAAATATTTTATTTTCTTTTGCATTCTTTATGAGAGTTATACTTTAGGAGTTAAATTGGGGGATGAACGAGTTTGTATGTAAAGATTAGTGACATTAAGGAAAAATAAGAACTTATATAGATGCTTAGAAGTGCTAATAGTCTGCAATAAGGAGGTACTGCTTTGTTCTATGACTAACTTTACTTTTCATCTGAGTCCTCAATGCCACTGACTCTGTGTGTAATAGTCTCAGCTAATCAGCTGTGGGAGAGCAGAATTCAGTAATGATTCAGGATTTGCTGCTCTGCAGCAGAAAAGACTGTTACTGCTAAGGCAGGCTGGCAAAGAAGCCTTTGACATATGCTCAGAAGCTGAAAAAGGCCTGGGTCAGGCCGAGCACTCCCAAGCCCCATGTGTGGTTTGTGTGCAGTCGACATTTCCACTGGGGCAGGGGGACCTGGTGGCCTTTGGCTGTTGGCTCAGCAGCTGCAGAGCAGGACAAGGCAGAGCAGCACTTGCAGCAATGTCTGCTCTTCATGTGTGACCAGTCACTAAAGGTGCTGCTGCTCCTGTTGCAGTGCAAGCAAAGCAAGTGTTGCTTGCTTGAAGGTGAAACCCTTAAAGTGTGACCCAAACAAGGACTAAAGCAGAACTGGATACTCAGGCTTCTGAGAAATGTGCACCTTCCAAGAGCAGCTTTCTCTTTCAGCCAGGTCAGCCACCATCAGTATCTGGACCTCTCAAGAATCTCAGAGACTTGCACATCAGGTCTCACGTTGGGGATCTCTGTTACATGAAGTTATCTGCACAATACTCAGTACAGCATTTAGATCTTTTGAGGATTCCCCACTATAGGGCAGCCTTGGGAGCTTTTATCTTCCTCTTGGTCAATGTGAGAAAATTAAGCAGTGGAGGAAGAACAATAGGACTGAAAAATATCTATATCCATCTGAGTAACAGAGGGATGGGACTTGGGAATATTTCTTGTTATGAAACAAGCTTGTCTCCTAAAGAAGTCTTGATTGTCTTGCTATAGCAAGAAAATTGTTTACTCTTGCTTGACTGAAATGTTATTTAATTAGTATACAGTGTTAAAACAAAGGTAGGATTTGTCATGGCCTTTAGAAATACCACTGCTTAGTGTGTTGTTTTTTTCTGCTGTTAGAAATCAATACACATGAAAGTCAGCAGTAATAACAGCCTTTTTAAAATGTCTTCACTTTTTCTACCAAGAATATCGGTAAAGTAAAAGCTGTGCTTTCTTTACAAATAATTTTGTCCTTTTGATTATCTCCACTTCTCAGCTTCACAAGTATCCCAGAAAAGACACTTATGGCAATCAAATATTTCATGTTTGGGTTTGGTGGTTTGGTGGGGTTTTCTTCATATACTTGCCTAATTTCTATTATATTCAAGATTGAATAGATGACTACAGTTCCATAAGTTGCTCCAGCTAGACACTGTCACTTTTCATTTTATTTATTTTCTTTTTCCCTTAGGAGGAGACTGGGGAGAATGGGAAGTCCAAATATATCTTCCTCTTAAAAAAGTAAATGTAGCTTGACAAATAAACACGTAAGAATTATTAGAAATTTGGCAGAGAAAAAAATCTCATGATGAGCAGTCCTTTAACAGACAGTTGTTCAAAATCATACCTGGCAGCTATGGCATTTTGGATGCAGAAAGCTGCTAGACCAACTTTGCTTACACATAAATATCTTGCAGTCTCAGCAGAGTTCTGCCAAGGTCTGGCTCTTTCCCTCCCCAGTGTTTGCTGAACAGTTTCCTCAGGCAATACAATTGCTTTTGTGACTTGCTCCACTTGCAGAAATTGTCCCCCGAATCTTGATGTTCTCATTTGTCTGTGCTTGCTCAAGGACCTGAGAAAAGAGTCAGTAAGACTGTAGTTACCATCAGCCAGTGGGATGCCGTGGGGGAGGGCAGAAGGAAGGATAAAGGAGATAGATTTTGAAGTTAAAGAGCTAATCATATGGTAATTTCAGTGGCAAAAAATTATTGCTTCTGTCTTGAAAACACTTGGCAGAGGTGAACCTCAGGGATCACTGGACCTGGTATACTGATGCATTGTACCTGTTTTGGCTGAAAAAACTGAATGACAGCATTACATATCTGTTCTGTCTGGATGTCTACAACCACTCACCCTTCTCAGCCATGAGAGCAGAAAATGAGTGCACAGTCTAGGCTGTTACTCATCTGTAATTCAGGTGTCACTTCCAGGAAGAATAGGGAAGTTTGCAATGGCTGCTGTGCATTGCCCAATTATTCTCTAAAAATATGTGACATATTACAGTTTGATTGTTTAAGAGTTCCTGTTTGCAGTCCTGGTCTCATCATACTCTCTTTGTCAATACATTAATATTACATCGTCTTTCTTTTTATTTTCCTTTTCTACATGGGAATTTTGTTAATTTGGCATTTCGGCTGGATATAGTTTGTTCAAGGCACAAAACCTTTAGGTCATGTTTGACCAGGGCACTACACTAGCTGAGATCTTGAGGCTAAAATTTTGGTCCTGAGGCCAAAATTTCTAATTCAGATCACTGCATAGGTTAAGGATTGATATCAAGTGGAAACAGCAATGTTTAAAGTTCCTTGATTTTTCTTTTCCTTCTGATGAAGGAGATTTTGCTTGGCTTGCAATTAAGTGGAGATTCCTTCACATTTCTCTGGTTAAACTTGCAAAGCTTTGCATTTTAAGGGTTGTGTAAAAAGCCAGTGTTTACTATAGTTGTGCTGTTTGCTCTTCTGCCTTCTGTGGGATATCTTGAGACAATCTTTTGTTTCCTCAGTGTGATCACAAGTTTAAGCAACAACTCCAGGGCCTGGCTGGGCTTTTTTAATGTATCTTCATTCTACATCATTTTCTTGCTTCTATTACTCAGGCTTCCCTGGGGCTATTCTTGTCTTGAACATAGTACCAAGTCATTAAATATTTTGAAAACTTCTAAGATGTGTCTATCAGGGTATGAATATGGAAGTTTTAGCCAGTAGTGCTGAATCAAGTTATTACAAGTGAAAATTTACCCTTTGATAATTTTATGAACTTAACACTCTAACATATGTCACTGCTTTTCTAATAAATACAGGCTGAAGACAAGAAAGTACCAGAAAAGACACTTCATGCCCCTGTGTCACCTTCATCTGTACCTGACCATTTGAAGTGCAACATCCTCAAAGCTCAAGTGGAAGCTGCTTTTAGAGTAGGTGCCCAGGTAATCTGTGTTTAATACTCTGCTTTTTTAGTTTTGGCGTAGCTTTCACCTGTTTTCCAAAATCCCATCATTCCTCCTCAGGAAGCACCTCATTTTTAGTCAGGTATGCACACTGACACAGCACTCTCTAGCTGCTCTGCAGTTTCTTCAGGTAAATCAAAATGATTGATACGGTGGAAGTAGGAAATTTATCCTAACTGACATGATTAATACAGCCAAGAGAGGCTGAGAAAATAGGAAAGATGGCCTCAGGAAATCTGTTTTGTCACTGTAGGTTTTACTTACTTTGTAGCTTAGGAAGAGTAGCCTCTGGAGTTTTCTGAGGCCACCCACTACTGATGGAAACTGGGGTTAAGATTGTTCTATGATAATATCTATATATCCAAATTCAACCTTTATTTCAGGGGGTTAGCTTTAGATGTCTGTGCGTGAAATATTAGCTACTCTTTTGTTTCCTTATTTGTTTGTGTACTTTTAATTCAATTTTAAGCTTCTATTTTCACTGCTTGATTAATGTTTATATTAGATACATCTTGTTTCAAAAATACTGTTTTAATGATGCCATACAACTGAAAACTGATGCTAAATAGCATGACTGTAAAAAGTTGTTTTCCCAGTCAGAGGCTGAAACCTAAAATGTAAAATTTGTGAACAAAAGATAATGCCATCAGTGCCAAAAAAAAAAGCGCCAAATATAAAGTTTTAGGAACAAAAATAGAGGTAGAAATATTGTTATAATGTAATCCCAAGTTTCTGTGGTATCCTTGAGCACACTATTCTCTATGAATACAAATCATATTGGTATTTCCATTGCTTTGTTTCTTTTCACAGTAACATACCAGGTCAACTTGCCCTGCAAAGGACTTTGTTAACAATCAGCTTTGTGTGTTTGTTGTTCCCTGGCAGATCTTTCATTTGAGAGCTTTACATCTGCCCTAGCTAGATCTAAGGAAGCATCAAAATTTGGTTATTCTGAGTGCCTTAGGTTTCTATAGCAGAAACTATAAATCTGGCAGCATAAGGAGGAAGGAGTTGTTTTGGGTGATTTTTTTTTTCTTTTAGTTTTTGCTTAAAGCAGTTCTCTCACCTCTCTGAACTCTGTGTTGTATCAACTGTGTTTTATGCAGCATATTTCTGCCCTTGGGTTTACCTTCTGTTTTTCCTGTGTGTCTTTTCCACAGGATGTCATGTTATACTTCTGATATTTGTATTTTCTCCTCATATTTGTATTTTCTCCTGAATATGCTTAATGGTCGTGTTTGACTGGATGGTTAAAGGCTGGAAGCAGTATGTGCTGCTGCATTCAGAATACAACATTATTAAGGCATGATGCACTTAATGTATGCATCTCTCAATTGACCTGCTCTGCCTTAATTTTTCAGTCTGAGGCTTTCCAAGAGAAGACATCCTGGGTTGCTTTTTCTGGCATAACCATATTCTTTAGCTACTGCTCTGTTGTAAATAACTTTCAGAGCAAACTGAGCATTCCCCTTTTCCTTCTTGCCTGTGTTGTTTTTCACTAGGCTTTAAAAGTCAAATTGGATTAAGTAGATGTCTGTGGACTTGGCCTCAATGAGCAAAATCTTAGTATTTCAGGGGAAGGAAGGTAAAGAAGACTGTTGCAGTATATCATATATTGTGAAAAAATAATGGCATAAGATTCAGTTTGAAATCCTTGAAACTTTCACTGCTAACAAAGTATGGCTTAATATTTATAGCCAGTAAATTAGGAAGTCACCCTAATCTTAGAAATCCTCATTCAACTACCTGCCTAGCCACAAAATTACCTGTGTAACTAGAGATGAGTTCTGCACTTGAGCTCCCCTCCTGTCAATTATGAAAGATCACCCTTCTCAAATATATTGCAAAAATAAGCAGGCAGAGACCAGGCAATGAACAGCTGTTACAGTAGGAAGCTGTGGCTACACAAGCACTGAAAAGGGTAGGAAAAAAGATTATGGTGAAGGAATCAGTGGAAACACAACTTTTATAACCTAGAAGGTGAAGAAGGGCAGGCAGCTACAGGAGGACCTGATAAACCATTCTATTAGATACCATAAACCCACCCAGTTATCTTCTCTACTTGCCCCCAGCCTCCCAGACAACTAGCTGAATACCAATAGCTAAGCCATTTCCCAGTGGCAGTTCAGTCATCTTCTGGGAAAAGTGAGCTGAAAGACACAGCATCCTTTTGAGGGAGCAGATAAGGAATAATTTTGTTCATGGAAGATGACTATTTAACTCCGTGTATTCCCCCAGGGCAGTGATCCTGCCCCTCTTTGA
The DNA here is from genome assembly GCA_017589585.1 of Phylloscopus whistleri. Lineage (NCBI taxonomy): Eukaryota > Metazoa > Chordata > Aves > Passeriformes > Phylloscopidae > Phylloscopus > Phylloscopus whistleri. The sequence goes on along the minus strand of JADMLD010000068.1, from coordinate 1,523,870 downwards.
CCCCATCTGACATATCTTGCTGCTCAGTATATCTGGAGGACTAATGATATTATCCTCTGCCCCATTCTATCTTTTGATGCCAGTTCTGTATTATATCCCTGAGAAGTCTCGCCTTCTGGCCTTACTTGTAACACTCTCATTTCTCATCTTTTTTGTACTGTCATATTTCAGTTTGCCAGGCAGCCAGAGCAAGAGGTATATCTAGGCTCTGTAAGGCACAGCCTATATTCCTTGAGTTATAAAGCAAGGTAGCCTTGCTTTTTTTCCTCATGTAGAACACAGTTATTCCCATATTTTATGATAGCACAAAAAATAAAAAGAAGAAAGGGAGGGAAAAAGAGAGTTTGCTCCTCTAGTTTGTAAAAGGAAGAAGAAAGAAACACTCTGTTATGCACATTTGTGTTTGAAAGGAAATGTTCTTCTAAGGGCCTCAAAAATTCTATGGTCTAACTCGTTCTTTTTGAAACTTCATGGGGCATCTTCATTACATGGTTAAGTTTAAAAGCATGAGAAAAATATTGGTGCACTGTAGGATCGCATCCAAAATTAACAAACTGTTGCTTGAAGTATTTGTAACAGCTCTCCCTTCAAGCAGTAGGAATATTTTCAATACCATATGCTACTAACATCAGGATGTGACAAGTTTATGAAAGCACCTCCTGCATGTAGTAGAAGAAGAAGCTGTTCCTTGTTAATTCAGAGAATGGAGTAAATGTTTGCAAATGGAAAATATAAGCTGGGACAGAAATTTTTTGTAGTTTACTTTATTTTTATGGCAGCTAGACACCAACACAAGAGAGAGCCTTAAAAATGAATGATTCCAGTACTTATGATTTAAAAAATGAAACCAGTGAAATGTTGCCAGACGTTTGAAAATATATCCTGGAATATGCTCTCTGTCCTTCTTCATTTCAGAATTGTGCCAGAGAGCTGTTTATCACATTCCTAGGGGGCAATACATCTTCCACAGTTACAGCCCTGACTTAGAGACCAAAACTTTGTAAGGTTATGGTGCTGATCACTTAGCCCTGCTTGTGGCTTAGAGTCATTGAGCTGCAGAAAACTAACATGAGGGAGGGTTATTTTTTTATTTGGTGAAGATGGGAATATTTTTGTGCTACTCATCTAAATGTAGAATCAAACTGCAGTGTGCACGGGGATGCTGGAAGCTGGATCTAGGAGCTCACTGCCATGGACAGCACAGGTGAGAAACGTGAGGAACCCACATGCAGCTGTGGGAACCTGTGATTTGCATAGGGCATGCCATACAGTTACCTGTAGGGCAAGAGCAAATGAGTAATGTTTCACAACACACCTCTCAAACTGTGCCACAGGGATCTGCCACCTTTTAGCTGACAGACTACATGTCACAGTTCCCACATAATTAAGCTCCAGGAGAGCCCTAAACACTGTGAAGCAACTGACTTTTTTTTTTATTTTTTTCCATATATTCCAGGCTCTTCATTTGAGAGGTACTCGTATAAAGCAGCAGTAAGGAGCTGTCAGAATACAAAAGACCAGCTTTCCCTAGCATTTAAAACCCCTTTGCAGCTTGCATGAGTCAGTGCTGATGTGCTGTGATTGAGCAGACATGACTTGTTAGTATCACAGAGTCCTCTTTGCCAAAAAGTTCATGGCCCAAGTGATGAAAGAAAGATACTTGCAGGTTTCAGTTGCTATTTATATCCATTTTGGCTTTGGACAAATCCTAATTATCCTTAAAATTACGCACAGGGTCCTGAGCAAATGTACAGCTATCTCAGCAGGGCTTTTTATTTTGGCAGGCAGTGTGTGCTGTGTTCTAGCAGTTTGTCATCCACAAGTGGTGTCTGTATTCTGCACCTGTTACCCAGGCTTTCCTAAATCCTTGGGTTGATGTGCGTCTAGCAGGTTAGCACAGGGAAGGATCCCATTTCTCACAGATTTCTACTGCAGCTGATTTTTGCATCTCTCACATCTTCCCCTTGTCTGCCGACAAGGGAAGGCCAAGCTCATTCTGCAGGTGCATTTTTTGCAGTGCAGTTTATAGAAGACAAATAGAGGTGACTTGCTACTGAGCTACATTATGGGTTGTTTGCTGAGGAAAAAAAGTGGCGAGAAAAGGTGGTTTGGAACTGCAGGGTCCTTACAAAAGAGCACACAATATCCCATTTGTTTCTCCCTTTTCAACCCCAATGGAAACTCTTGGCCAGGGAGAGGTATCTTCAATCAGCCAGGTTTGGGTTCTCCAGCCATTGATTCCCCTGCCTTGTTCTCAGTAAACAAAGGGACATTTAGGCTGAACAAAGGGACGTTCAGTCCTCTTGCTCCTTTCACACACTAACTTTCTTGACAAGCCTATACACATGTAAATTTTTAGGCCAGATCGATAGCCATCTCCCTCTTTTTTCTCCCTTTTCTAGGAACAAGTGCAGGCCAAGCATCATTGCCTTAAGTATTGCATAAAGGACTGGTCCGTGGTACAGAAAATACCTCAGGTCATGCAGGATACCGGTGTCATCCTGTGCTCTCTAACTAGATGCAAGCCATGGCTGCAATGTAAATGAGACTGGCATCTATGCATTATTTATGGTAGAAAAGGTGCATAAGTGAGGTGATCCACAGCACTAGTCTCTCATGGCTACATTTTTGACAATTCTTTGTCTCTTTTAGTATTCCACCTCCTTTAAGGACGGATTCAAGTGTAAGGACTTGTCATCTTCAAAGTCCAGATGCTTTTGCCATGTATTTCTAGAAAATATTCACTGTCTTTATGTAAGCTGGGTCTTTGGAGCTTTATTCGCTTAAGAAGATCTGGATTCAAACCCTAATCAGGTCATGAATGAAAATAGAGTAGGTGAGGGGAAGACACTTGAGGATTTATAATCATATGCGATCTTTCTTATAATAGGACTTAAACAAATCCTTCTGGATACCCGAAGGAATTCTCAGCTTTCACTAGATGTTGACTTAAGTACCTTGAAAGGATCAGCTTTTCCAACATTTCAGGCTCCTTCCATCATGAATTAGTTGCTGTTTGCTTCCCTCTCCTCCTTTCCTCCCTCCCTCCATCCGTCCTTATTCACAGCACCGAGCTACTGCACAATTTGACAGTCTTTGCACAGAGATCAGAAATGAAATTATGTGAGCATAACAGGTCGCAGCTGAGGTGTTCAGGCTGTGGGGGAAGCTTCCACAGCTCCTTATGTACACTGTGCCTTCCTTGCTAAAGCTGTTGCTGTTAGTCACCCACTTGGATGAGCAATAACCTCACTGTCAAGTTTCAGGCTAGGTAAAAAGAAGCAACTGCACTGGGACTCTCAACTGGAACAGCAGCAAGTGCAGCATCACATAAGTTATAATTGTTCATAACAATGGAATTTAAAAATGGCTCAGCTTCAAATTCTCTGTGTTCAGTTGCTATGTGGAAGCAGGTTTGCTCAACTTAAAAAGTGAGGCTACAGGAATTTGATGGTTCCACAGGTATAAAAATACAAGAATTTGATTGCGTGTGATGAATATATGATACATGGCAGCTCATCAGAAGTGTGTCAGCAATGATACCTCAAAATCAGGGAGGGAACTGAGGAAATGATGTGGCAGCTTTGCTGGAGGTACAGAAGGGGAGTGAAGATCTACATAAACAGAATGTGGGAACTGATGAAATCTTCAGTTGATTCTCTGGGATAATGAAGGCAAACGTGGCAGTGGTGTCACAAGACTCAGAGCTGTGGGTATGTCAGCTCTGTCTCCTCTCTGGTGTGTTTAAGTGCCAGGACATGATGAGACAAGTACTGTTAATTGCCTTGATGTGTAAGAGCCCCGCCATAGCCCGTGGTGCCAGGCCTCATTCAGAGGGAAAAAACAGAGTAGTCTGTTCCCAAGAGACATAAACATCATCCTTTTCTGCCCGAAAAGTTACATTTGACGTATTAAATCACCAAGGTAAGTTTACCTTGGCAGAACATTCTTCCTGATGACATGTTCCTTAGACTGTTTTATCTAATGAGATCAGCCAACATTTGGTGTGGCTGACAAAAGATAAAAATGTTGATAAAGAGCTGAAAAATCAAATATGATTCAGGCCTCCTTACCATCATTACAGATTCAGAAAGAGCCAAGATAGAGAAGTATTTCCAAGCCACTGCAGTGAGAGTCATTCCTTCCTTACCTTTGAAGATCTCCAAACATGTGAAAGCTGTGATGCTCTCCCTTCCTTTCTGCAACTTTGTGAAATCCTACAAGCCTTCTAGACCCTCGTCTTTCTCAGATGAGAACCTGACCCTCCCCCTCAGCTGCAGTGATCTGATTCTTCATGCAGTTCTTTTGCTTATCCAAGGTATTCCTATTTCGGATCAGTAGAGGTGAGAGCCGCAGCAATGCCCCTTATGATGGAGGAGAGAGACAGATGGCACTAACTCCTCATGGTGCTTGCTTGAGAGAGGAAGAACACAGACTGCCTTGCACAGTGCCCCACTGGCCAAAATCACAGAAGGCTGCACCCAAAGTTCTGTCTTTACTGTATTTTCTCTCTTGGTACATGCTTGGTGCAACCAATTCCCATTTTAAACTCTTTTCTTCAGAAGAAAATTGAAAGAGCTGCTGTTCACTAGGCAAATCCAGTCACCAGAACTTACAAATTCATGCATGGGATTGCTCTCATGGGCCAGAAAGTGTTCCCACCCCCTCTAGAAAGCTCAGCAGAGTCTGGTGTAGCATCCCTGGAGTATCCACCCCCTCTCTAAGGATCTAAAGGAACTGGCTGCTGAGACAGCAGCAGGGATTAGCAGTGCTCAGGAGTTGACTGAAAAGCAGTCTGAAAACTCCCAGGCTGCCCATGGGTAGATGGCTTAGATAGCTGTGGGCAAAATTTGATATTACTTAGATACTTTTCTCCTCTTTTCATCCTTTGGTGAAACTACTTCTTAGCTATCATCTGTGAAGAGAGCTTGTACAATGGCATTGCTGCCCAGTCATGTTTCTTGTCCCTCAATAGTATATAGTAATGCTTAAAATGATAAAGTAGTTCTTTGTTTCTAACATCATCCAGAAACTTAATGGCATATTAAATCAGAGCATTAATGACTTTTCTTTTCCTCTGGGCCTGATGCAGATAAAAAAAGAGAATGGCATTGTGTGGATGGATTATATGGATCAACTTTTAATTTGGTTTGCAGTCTGGTAGCCAGAAGAGTAGCTTGTTTCTCTTTGGGTAATTATTAAATGAATATGCTTCTGTATAAATTGGGCTTCCAGATCTGCTATGCCCTGAAATCTCTCCCTCAGAGCAGCAACCTCTGTGGGAGGGGAGAATCTGCCTTAGTTAAGATCTAAGCAGTTCCATGCTTTGCTTCTGCCTCTGTCGTTCTTACACAACTCAGTGCTGGGCTTTCAGTGGGTGAGAGCCACTGCTCAGCTCTCTGTGTACGTTCCCTACCAGGTACCTCCTGCCACCCTTGGCTAAACCCCCTTGCTCCCTTGCTGGAAGGCATCCTGCAATGGAAACCCAAATCCTGGCCCCAGCAGGTGCACTTGTTTTCAAATGAAGGCAAGCCATCTGGGAATTATATTGTAAGGGTTGTCTACAAGCATAACCTTTGTTCTACAGTCATGTCTTTAGTGAATGTGATTTGCAGTGTTAAGAAGAAAAATAAAAGCAACAGGCTGCCAGTTGATGACTTACTGATCTCGTTCTGAAACAGACAAACAACCCAAAAGCCAATAAGCCCTCAAGTGAAGCAAGGGTGGTACACTTTGTGATAGTTGAAGCCCTTTGCAGAAGGGTTTGCAAGTATAACATTTTCCCATGTCTGTTCATCCACAGGTAGGGAGGAGAGGCATAAGGACATGAATGAGCCCATCCTTGTTAATCTGTAGCTGCCAATGCACACCCCATGGCACCCTGAGGGCAGGCCTCATCACCTGAGGCTGTTCAGGCCCCCCCATTTCTTCCATACTCCCTCTCTCCTTACTATTTAGAGTGGGATTACTTGCTCACTGGTCTGCAGTGCTTCCTTGTGGGTACAGGATTCTTTTCTGATCTCTAAAACATGAGTAATAATAGAGAAATATTAGTACCAAGAGAAATTCCTCATTGATGGAGACTGCTGGTCATGCTGCATAGGAATATGTGATTTCTTGAGATGCAGGCTTAGCCTTCTAATGCAGAGAAGCCACAAGAGAGAAATAATGTAGTCAACAGAGCTGAGAAGCAACCAAGGGTCTAACACAGTGAACTCTCAGCTGGCTAATGAGATCCATGGCTTACAGCATTTAAGTAGGTGGAATTTTAATAATTTCATTACTGGTCACAACCGCTGCATTGCATTCGTGATCTCTGTAATCTCTTTTCTGTTGTTGTGTTCAAGTGCACCTTAAAAGCCAGATCGAATAATTTGGTGAAAATTGGAATGAACTAAAATTTATAGTTTTAAAAAGTAACCAATTTGACACATAATAAGCAGCTAGCTTGACAGGCTTAACAATAAAATACTGCTAAGACATCAGTGTGGAAGAAGAGACCTTGCATTAGGTTTCTGACAGCTGGATTCATGTTTACAGATTTCAGAAACCAAACAGCTTTTTTAAAAGCATTATAATTTCTGTAGAACAAAGAAATATTGCTTCCACTGCTCATCTATGCCAACAAAGAATGATTTTCAATGCTTTCTCTCAAGTTTTTTAAAAAAATGTTTCTTTCCTTTCAAGAAAGCAATTGGTTTTGAATAAACATTATGCTAGACAGAGCTACTAGGAGACCAGTAAAAAAGTTTTTTAAAGCTGAATTGAATTTATTACTGCTACAAATTTATTAAAATTTTAAAAATTGCACTCCTGATCCCCAAATGATTTATGATATGACACTAATTCACTGAAAACCTGAGCAGCAAAACATTTGGTAGCTGAGTTACAATGATAGTGGTGTTGTGATTATGTCGCACATTTATCTGATTCCTTAATTTCTGCAGTATTTGTGCAGGACAGAGGAAATCTCTGCCTGAGGGAGATTAACCCCAAATACGTAAGGGCATTACAATGGAGTGGAGCTTCTCCAGGAGCTACTGCTGCTCCTGTTCTCCTCCAAGTAACCTAGCTGTAAACCATCTTCCTCTGTGTAAACTAGCCCCCTAGGAGAGGGATAAACCTGCTGATGAGGGTCAGAGGGTCCCCTCTCTGAGATGGTGGGTTTGGTATCAGTATACAAGGTTCAACAATTCTAATAGGAAGGGATGAACTTCCTACTAAAGGACTTGTCTAAAAATGCCCTCTAACCCATCACCTCAGGTACTTGCCTGGGCTGGAGAAGACCCAGAACAGAGTTGACTTTCTGTCAGGCTCCCAGTGGCTCCAGTTTAATTGGCCATACAAATAATTGTGTGTACAAGCTGGAAGAGTCCCTTCCCACCATGGCTGATGATCTGGTAAATAATGATCTGGGAAGTGGCAATGAAGGTTCTGTTCCCTCTACCCCAAGGGGAAAACAAACCAAAAACTATCACAGCTTGGCCAATTTCCCCAAGCATTGAGTATCCCTACTGAGATTTTTATTTTAGTTCATCACTAAGGTATAGAAGAAGAAACTCAGCTTTGATTTTGTTTCCTTTTCTTATGAGTACCCTCAAATGGAATATATAAATTTTTATTGAATGGAAGGTCTTATGTAACATTACAATATTTTTACATGTCTGTAAAATCCTTTGATTTGGATTTGATGGATTTGAAGAAATCTGTTTCATCCTTTTTTAAGAGGATTAGACTGACACATTTAATTTAATTTGATCTGGACCTACGGCCTCAAATTACTGTGGTTCAGACACTGAACACTGAAAAATCACTCTGTGGTGGGACTATTTCAGTCCTCTTCTGTTCATGTAGTGGGGTGCAAATGTCACAGTCTGAGAAGTCCCTGACTAATTTGGAGATACTCATGTCTCTGTAGTATTTTCTGTAGTGGGGGCAGTGTTGTCCTCACACTGGCATTTACACATGTATTGTGGAATACTTGCATCTCAGATGAAGAGTATATCAACACCTGCCCAGACTGGGCATTTCCTAGGTGATAAAGCAATTTCCATGGAAGTTATTTTGCAATACTAGTATTTTCAACTCAACAGACAAATGACATATGAGAGACAGGACTCTGTAATTTAGCAGAGAGTAGTAGTGGGTGAGATTTTCTGTGAATTGTGCATACAGTGTGAATATATGTAGGGGATCACATTTTTCAGTTAGATTTTCAAAGACTGAATGAAAAGTTGGCATCATTATTTCAGTTAGGCTACATAAATATTTATTCTACTCCAATTGAAAGGACAGCTCAACTACAGTATGTTTGTCTGTGTAGATTTTGTATGAATTCTGCTCAAGTGCTTTCTGGAGAAACCATAAATGCCAGTGTTCCTTTCTTTATCCTCTCTTCCTTACACTATTGCCCTGCACATTGTACATTGTTGCTCATTGCAGTGAATCTCAGCTGTAGGAGATGAAAACCCAAAAAGATCATGTCTTTTAAATCTGGACCGAGTAGGTATTTTGGGTACTGCAGTTTTCTGAGGTGCTTACAGGAATATTTTTTTAATAACAGTTGTATTATCCTAAGTGCATGGACATTGTACTAAACCTTGGCTCCTTCTTTTAACAGGCTGTGAAAGAAGAGACCTCTTTTGTAAATCCCAGTAAGACCTCCAGTCTGCAGGACCCTAATGTAAGGTCTGTTGCTTCTTGTCTGTAGGGGAAGCATAAAATAAATGTATGATGCAATGAGGCATTTCCCAAACATTTTATCAACCTGTTGTTACAGTTCAGTTTGCTCATCTCCAGGTTGCTGTGTAAATTTCACCATGCAATGACCTGAGGAGAAGGTGGCTGTCAGAACAGTGCTTATTTTATACATAGATATCAGATACAGTTTAGGAATTGATAAGAGCTCAGCTTTAAAGATCAGACTGAGTGTATCTATTTGAATAAAGACAAAAGCTCTGGGTAAGAAATAAGGTCTAGTGACCATCTTAGAAAAGCTTATATAAAAATAAGTCAGTTTTCATAACTTTTCTATCAGAAACTTGCTAGCTGTCCAAATTGGAATATCCCTGTATCTGCATTTTCCTGATTTGCGCAGTCTTTTCTTCACGGAAGAAGAGGCATGTGGTATACAGCCTTCAGAAAAATGGCTCATTTGCAGACAGTAGTGACTACTTTTGACTGTGCTTTTCTTCTGTTGATAGAGGATAACAGTCTTTCTTTATTGGAGTGGCCATTCTGAAGAGGCATATTAATTGTAAGCATTATTTGAGTGGCACAGTATGCTGTTTTCCAGCAGGTGATTAGAGAGGAGGTTACTGCAGGAACATTTGGAAATAGCCTGCCTCTATGTGTGTGGTAGTGCCGTCACTTTGGACATCTTCAGTGTTGAAATCTGAGGGGAGGGTTCGAGGGGAAAATATTACAGATTTACAGCGTGGCTGTTGATCAGTTAATTATGTCAGTGTATCTGCTTTTTATATATCTTCATGTATATGTAATTTACATATGTACTGGAGCACTAGTCATCTCATAATTTTATTTTATAATTTTCAGGTGGTGATTCTTGCCACAGAAAACAGACATTTAATCACCTTATAGAAAAGATTAGTTGAGAGGGAGTAATGAATTATATTTGAAAAATTAAGTCATTCTGAATGCAAAAAAACCCCCCACTTATAGCTGCGAAAAATTGTCAACATTTATTTCAAATGTGTATCTTTCCTACAATATGATAAATCTGCACTAGCCTTCAAAAACCACTTCATTCAGAAATTAATTTCTGACCAGACTGGGCTAGCAGAGTTGCTGTGTTTGCTTAACGAAAGCAGCTACCTAGAAAAGAATCATGGGAGTGGTTGGTGGTGCTGAGGCAGGAGGAGACACAAGAGGTGATGCTATTGCCTGCCATAGCAGCATCTGGCTTGCTTGCAGTGCAGCTGTGATTCCCAGTTTCCCAGTCTCTCATCTCGGATACCTGTGAAGCTGAAGTGTCTCACCTGATTTTCTCATTTGTTTATCCAAGAAGCTGTAAAGTCTGTTTGATATAAAACCATCCATTTTTCTTCTGTGCTCTTCTTAGACCTCCACAAAACTTTCTTAAGAAAATTCTATTCTTTCTTGAGAAAAGTCATCACATACATTGCACAGTGACCTGTTTCTTTGTTTAATTGAAATGGGTTCCATGTTGTCTCTGCCGCCACACCCTTTGTTGGTTTGCTGTCCCTTCCAGAAGCAGTTCAGGAGGACCTAGTTTGTATATCCCTGTGTGACTGGGAATGTGGCTACAGACTTGTTTTCCTTAATCAATTCTGCTGAAGTTCTGCATAATATCTGTAGAAAAGCCTTTTTACTCCACATTTTGGAATAGGTTCTCTTCTGCTGCATCATGTTGAACTGTAAATGACTGGTGTGCTTTGTGATGTAAAGTACTGTTCAGCATGAGGTAAGGTTGGTGACCTGGCTGCAAAGCAAATTTCACTGTTTTCTTTTGCACACATCCAAGCTTATAAAATTGTAGAAGTCACTTTAAAGCTCTTGGTATGCAGCGTTCTGGCATATATTTGTCTAATATTTATTTTTACCTGTGTTATGTCAAGCATCATTTCCTCTGCAGTGAGTTGTGTGAAATGAAATGGTATTCTTTTATTGCTGTGTCCTGAAGGTGCGCATATACAAGTAATCAATGCTCAGAAATAGACCAGTTTTAAAGGGATAGACCAATTTTAACAGCCTGCATTCAAAACTCAGAGAAAAATGCAAAATAAATTCAGTGTCTAACCATTCTCTTTCTCCTTCAAGCAGCTACCCTTTCTGCAGGGATATATGCACCTTTGCAGCCAGCCAGCATGTGACCTATTTGCCAGTAACATCCTCTGTAACCTCTGTCTTGTGGAATTTGATGGACATAAATGAGCCTTTGCTCTGCTAGGAATTGCATCTGAGTAGAGCCAAGAGTTAGTTCATACTGGGAGACAAATTGTCTGGGAGCTTTTCTCTCTTCTCTTTAGCAGAGATGAGCAAAAGAACCCTTGGTAAAAAACCCTTCCACATGGAATATATATTTTTTTCCCTTCAAGTACCTATGGAGACATTTCTGTAAACAACACCTCTGTGAATCTTTGAGGACTCTCTGTTTTCTGAAATATCTTGCTGGTTGGAACCAGTAGCTGTCACAGTTTTTTTAACAATACTCCACTCTTTTCACGTGAGGGATTTATAGCAGGGAAAATGACTTTGTGTATTTTTCACACTGATGACTGTACAAAACACTACAAAATGCTTTGTTTTTTCCAAGCCCGAGACATAGGGAAATTAATTCAGGCCAGCTAGTAAGCAAACACATGCAGTTTTGAGCAGTAACTGAAGCATGAATTTTTCATATAAATAGGGAACTAGAGGATGACAGAGGAGGGCAGTAGTCTTGTTTGATTAAAAAACTGTGCTCTCTTTGCTACCATTTTGTCTGCTCTTCCACTGCCATTCTGAATATTACACTTCTAATGAATTAACTGCTTGGATATGGCCTGTAATCTCCCTGAGCAATTATTTTAGCATCTGCCACGACAGACTCAATTTGGCTAACAATTGCTATAGCTCTTTGTAAAATTAGTTCTGGTTCAACTGGTAATTACTCATATGTATGTGTGGTATAGCCACTTTTCCTACAAGTAGGTCTCCAGTCATTTTCTTGGGCATGGCCTCAGGATAATGTTGTACTTGTGCAAAGTTGTCATGTATCAGGCAGTTCATCTACCTCTTTTCCATGTCTTCTGGCAAACTCCAAACATTTCTTTATGTAAGTAATTTTAAATATGAAGAGAGGGGAATCAGAGCTGAAGCTTAAATAGCACTAATTTGTCAGCTTTCAGGAGGGGAAACCTTCTAAAATTTGCTCTGTCATTTGTCATACACAGGCTGGAAGTGCAAGGTTGCCTCCTGATCTTGCTGCTAATGGGTAACCTGTACACACCAGATTAAGCTGCAGTAGGATGTGGGATCACAGCAGGCTACAGTCCTCTCTCACTCCCTGCTTTTGGAGAGCAGTCCTGCCTGTTTCTCCTGCATAGGTTCCTCCTCTGGAGAGGATTATTTTTTTCCTCCCAGACTGTTTCAAGTGCTGGTTCCAACATCAAATGAGGAAAAAGCTGGTGACTCAGTAACCCAAGACCTGCTGCAGTGTTCTAGCTTACATCCTCTTTAATCCTCAATTAAGACTGATAGAGTGCACTATGAATTGGGACAGAGTTGTACATTCCCCTTGCTGACCCTGCTGCTTTGCTGATAACCTGTAACAGAGCTGCAGAGCTGGACAGTGGCTACAGGGAAGTTGGATGGTTGCCTCAGCTGGATCCATCCGGGCTGCATGTGACAGAGCCCTCAGCTGAACAAAGTCAAATGAGAGCAACTAACAGGAAGGGAATTTCTCTAGCAGGTTAAATAAGAGAGCCATGAGTTACCTTGATGAGACAAAGGAATCCTCTGAAGGAGAGTCAGACCTTTCTTTACTACAGCTTTGGTGTAGCAGATCTGAAAGCACACACATATGCTTCAACATCAAAGTAATATGTACTCCAGTATATACTAGTAACTATATAGCTGGGCTGTATGCATTTTGAACAAGGCAGAAGAGAACATTGGTTTTTGGAAGAAGAAATACCTGGGGAAAATGTTATTTATGTATTTGCCTTTTTTTTTTTTTAATAATGTCTGTGTTGAATCAAGAGGAGATACAGCTAGTTTGCAGTTACCACTTCACATGGTGAGGCATGCTTTGTTAAGGCATGTAGTAAAAATGTGTTTCTGTCAACACTGGTTAGTTTGGAATTTATAATGGCAGTCATTTTGCAAGGATTTTTAATGGTACTTCTTTGGGGATGTAGGCCCCAAGTGTACAAGAGAAGAAGTGATCGTGTCAGTCCTTTTAAAGACCAACAAGAGGAATTCATCTTACAATAGAGATAGAAAAGCCTTTCAAACAGTTTCCTTTTTAGTATTGTAGAAGAATCTGTCATGCTAGCAAATGATCCAGAAGGGATTAAGAGGAACCAGCAGAGGTATTTTCCCATCTGTTAGAGAATTCCTTACACTCAGGTATCTGTCTCTGTGTCCAGATGGAAGTGTTGAGGGAGAAGTGTTGTGGGACAATTTGCTGATTAGCTATCTAATTTAATTCAGGTTTGAGATTACTGATTGTTCTTAAATATAGTTTTCATAGGGCTCTCATCCCCTGCCTCCACCAACTAGTTGTTGGGTTTTTTTTTAATTTGATTCCTTTAGCCTTGAGAGTAGGGTTCCATCTGTCTGCCAGAAACAATGAAGGAAATATAATGAAGGAAGTAAAGTGTTGTGCAAAATAGAAAAAAAAAAAAAAGAAAAATGTAGTCAGCAGCTTTCCTATCACCTCTGGTCACACTTTCCTCTTGGTCAGGGGCATGTCCTGCCTTCTGTTTTGGGACTTGGAGGTTTCTCTCCTACAGCACATCAAGGGAATATGAATCACAGAGTCACCTTTTCACCTTTTATAAACCTCACCCATTTCTCAGTAAAGGGATGGTTGCTAGAAAGATAAACTCATGAACTTTCTTTGCAGAAATTTATTCCTTAATTGCCAGCCTGCTTAATTTATTAAATATAAGGAATATATGGCTAACCACAGAACCCCATGAGAGAATTGGTTTTCTTCTTCAAAGCTTTGCCAGACAGAAGCACCATCTGTACAATCTCCCCAGTGCCTATACATGAATTTCTTCTGAAAATTATTTGAAGTATGGTTTTTTTTCTGGCCACCTGGATAAGCCTATAGCATGGATACCTGTGTGCATGTGCATGCAAGTAAACACATACAGATTTGGACTGTATTTAAGGTAAAGGTCTGCACTTTTTAAAATTTTGTTTGCTTCTTCAAGCATATCTGAATGCAAGCCCAGGTATAATTCTGCTGTACTGGCTTGAAGAATTCCAGAGTTAAGAATTACACCAAAATGGTCCAGATGTTAGGAATTGCTATTATGTAGGACAAAGCAAAATACTGGCTGTCTTTGGGCATAGGCTGTTTGGCAAACAAAATTTTAATCATGGGGTAAGTCCAACAGTAGAAACGTTGGTAAAAATGCCCAAAGTTAAACAAGTTGGGTAAGGCACTGAACTAAAATTTGTAAGACAGGAATTACCTAGCAACAGGATTTGCTGATAATATACAATTTTCTTCATGTTCTTGTGCTGCTCAGGAAAGCTTAGATATGATATGTTTGATATATGTAAACACCCATACCTTCTTCATCTGCTACATGTTAGTATTCATTATAGGAGGGCTCAAGGCAGGACTGTCACCAATGCTAGATCAAGTCAGCCATGGCTTGGTCTATCTGAATTTTGAAAACCTCCAAATACAGGATGGAGATTACACAGCCTCTTACTCAAAATAGTGATCAAAAATATAAACATAAGTTCAGTTGTCAGTCAGGAGCCCTCTTCAGCTGAAGCCCTCAAGTTGGCTGGTCAGTTATTACTGTTCTTGTTGCCGTTGCCACTTGCTGTCATGCACCATGTGGTACATTTATGCACTGCAATATTTACTTCCCTTAAAATATGCTTTTGGATGACTGCCAGCTTTGGCAGGCTTTATATCCCACATGGTTCAGGATTTGTCTGTGGATTTCTTTCTGTTTAGACCAACTGCTGCATCACCCTTTGTTGATCCTTGTTATCCAAATTATCTCATCTTTCATAGGATTGCAAATAGCAATATTCTTCTTATGTGGGAGTAGGTATAAGCACCAGCTGGTGCTTTGTGCATTCATTTATTCTAATTTTCTTTGTAAATCTTCCCATCCAAAACCAAATTACACCATTACGTTGATACTAATTGCATTAGGAGCTGCTCAACACGTAATGTAAAATTAAATGTTATCTCATAGAACTTGATGGTGCTGCACACCAGAAAAGAAGGGTGGAAAACATTAAATTATATCAAGTTTTACGGGGTGCAGATGGATCAGGAGAAGTAATCTCAGGCGCTCTTCTGAATGCCCACTGCAGAGTTAGCTTTGCTCATACAGATTGTCAGAATGTGATTAACCTGCTGTGGCTTGTGCCTCTGAGGTGCACTGGGCTTTGAGCCTGGCTGCCTTTCAACTTATGGGAAAACGTCTGACACCTTTTGCGACCAAAGTGGTACTTCCAAAGTATAGCATCCATGTAAAATCAATCATTACTTCGAGAGACACTCCTTCACACAGTAAAGGAGTGTCTCTCAAAGTAATGTGTGCACTCTTGTGCTTTTCCCTCTCCATTCCCATCTGCACAAACTATATTAACAATAAATTGTCATCTTTTGCTTTCTGAGCTAACATCTCGCTGACATACCTGCTGCAGTCTGAACCTGAACCATGTTTTTCAGAGAACTCTGGCTCTCTGCAAGTGCTCTCAATATATGACTGTGTAAGCAAGGTACAAAGTGTAGTGATGTTTGCCTAATTTGTACACAATTCTATCTGAAACTAGCACCTCAGTATCTGTTTTTTACACATATACTTCCGGCAAGTGTCTGGGTAGCTTTCATGCCAACTGGTATGTCACCTGGATGGTTATGTGCTGCTTGTTTCCTCAAGCTGAAGACTTCAGTTTCTTAGAAAACTAGATATATCCAAAAGAACCTTCAGGAAGTTCAGAACTGAAGTTGATCAAGAATTATGTGCTCAGTCTTAGCTGGTATGAACTTCAGAGAATTCAGTGAAATTCAGTGAATTCAAGCAGGATGTTTTTTCTTAAACTCAGAATGGAGTTGACTTTGTGAGACAGAGTCTGAAATATTACATTTAAATATATCCTTCTAAATATATTGTAAAATATTCTAGGTAAACTAAAATCATTATCTATGCTGGCTTCTTCTTAAGAGATTTGAATTGCATTTAAAAAGCCCCTTTTCTCATTCAGTCTTTACCTTAAAAAATAATAATTAAGAATTGTTCTCCAACTGAAAAATTTCAACCAGCATTTCCAAAAATAAAGCAAATATCTAAATACACATCACCCTGGCCTCAGTACGTGGACAGGTTAATGGATCTACTGCTCGAGCTTTTTGCAGGAACTTCACACAGCAATTTCTTCAACAAAGTCATAACTTCAAGCTGAACTCTTGAATAGTCTTTGCATGCTAGACCGCATTAAAGATTGCGGATAGCACATCTAGGTATGTTCTTTGACTTCATTCTGAGTCTTAAAGACCTCTTTGACCTGCTGCCTGAAGCCAAATGCTGATGAATTGTTTGTAATTTTATTCTTAACCTCCAAACTACAGAGAAAGAAGCAGTACTCAGACCTTTCAGATGAGGTTAAGCTGATGAAATACCCCACTTGAGGTGCATTTCTTTGGCACTGTCCTGTGTCCCCTAAACTGTGCCTAGGCTCTTTGGAAAGCACAGAATTCATCATGGCTGTCCTTGCTGCTGTGGGGAGGGGTAGGATTTGCAGCTCAGTTTGGCCTTAGATACCAGGTGTTGGCCTCTTACATTAGCCCGAGCTGTGAGAGAAGAGCAGTTCCTGTATCATCATTATCTATCTGTTGGGCCACAGGAGCACTGTGTCTAGACTGCACATACATTTTCATTGTAAAGGCAACGAAGCGGGGGGTGGGATTTTTTCCCTTTACAAGGAACAGAACTCAATTTGTGAGTAAGAAAAGCACATAAGCTGTAGCAAGGATCTTTGTTATACATCTGCAATCTATAGGGAGGGGGGTATGGGAGGTAAAAAGAAGATAAAAACTTCATTCAGAAAATTTGATACGGGCAGTAGCTTTAAAATGTCCAAGCAATGTTTTGAAGAGCTAACCTGTCTTCTGAGAAGAGCTGCCTTATCAAAGTGAAAAAGAACATACTGTTTCTTAACTTCAGATGACCTTTGGAAAAGAAATGCGTGAAATCCTTAGAGCACAGGCTTAGGAAAGATTCTAGTATTTTTCTGTGTTTGCTTAGCTTGTTAGACTATGTCTTTGATATACAAGAAAATGCATCTATCAAATATTTTTTCCTTTTCCTTCCTTTCTTTCTTGCGTATCCTTCCCAAGTTTTCACTATCGTGTTCCCACTCAAAGGGAATTCTGAAGCCAAAATCAGCCTCTGGGGCTTTTTATTTCATTTTCCATGAGTCAGCACCTAAAAGCAGGTCAACTTTTCATGCAGCTGGCTGTATCCTCGTAAATCATTGGCTTTTATCCTCTATCTCTTGGCATCAGTTTGGGAAGACACAGGGAGAGGGATTGTTCCAGATGACAAAATAGGCACAAATAGAAGCAAAGAGGATAAAGTCTGTTAAAGACAAATGCAGGAAGTGTGCACCCCAGCAGACTTTGGTGGTTTTAAAATCCTGAACTGGACCCTCCAAGGTAAGAGAAGTTAATTAATGCCATTCAGTTTTTTAGGTGGACAGTCATTTGATCCCACATGGCCCAATTGCCACATTTCAAACAAGCATGGAGGCCTGCCCAGAGCCACCTAAGCAGGAGACAAGGAAGCCACAGCACACAAAGGGTGGTGCAGGAACAGTGCAGCCTCAGCCCTGCAAACTGAGCCAAGGTGGGGTGGGACACCCTAGTCCTTCAGCATGAGCATATGCATTCTGCCCCCAAGGAAGGTTTAAGCTAAACCAGTGTACATCTGTGGTCACTTGAAATGTTCCACAGGGTAAATTTTTGGGGGTTTTTTGTGTGAGCAGTTTTGGTTTCAGTTGTCTTCTTGACTGCTAGTCTGAGGACAAAACAGATTCCTTGGGTTTGGGGGTGTGGATCTCTCTCTAGGTCGTGTTTGTGTTGCTGTGCAGGCTTGTGAAACAGGCTGAAGCTAGTTCAGAGAGTGTGCTGGCTGTGGCTCAGGAGTGTGCTGGGGCTCTCAGTGCACAGCCAGTTTCTGATGACCTGCCACTGCATGCTGACATTTGTGGTTGTTATTGTAATTCTCACCAGGAAGGGACAGATTTTTATGTAAGGTGCCAGGTCATTAAGTAACTCTGTCTCGGTTCACTACCTTCATTTGTATGCAGTAGTGGTTGGGTACTGTTACAGGAAAAGGCTTCTTATGAATTAATGACATTGAAAAAGAGCCTTCTAAAGGAACTGTAATACACTGTACATTTTCTTTTTCATTTTAATTCTGAGTCCCACTGATCCTTTAACACTTTCAGTTTTCCTCAAGCTACATACACTGTACAGGACTAGAATAGTTTATATAGCTGTGTAATTTATAGAGGACTACAAACTTGAAATGGTGATATCTGCACATAATCACTCTATTTAAATAATTGAAATAATTGCAGGGCTTCTCTTCAAAAATCATGTCTTTCCATATAAGAATTCTGGCTGTAGAAATCAAAGGATAATAACAGAAGTTATTCTGCTACTTTCTCTGGAATATCAATGAGATTTTTTTAAAGAGTTTCTGTGATATTAAAAGTCTGCCATTTTTAAAACACAGATTGGGCGCTGGGTTGATCAAGCTGAGCACTTTTTGCATGTAGTTGCTGTTGAGAGATTAGCAACAGTTTTGAGCAGGTTCAGACTGAGGAAGAGTGTTTGGAGATGAAACAGGAGCTGTCATGGAATTTTTAGTCTGGTGTGGAAAGAGGTAACCTAGCAAGGTTTTAATGAGGGCAAAACTCCATCTCTGCAGTTGGTAGGACTAGTCTAACATTTCATCTTGTGTTAATGGCCTCTTTGGATAGAGGCAGTGCCACAGCTCCTTGTCATTCAGGAGTAACTTCAATTTACATCCTAGCTAACCTGCAGCTTCTCAAAATGTGCAAGAAATGGTGCTTGTGTCTCCCCCAGAGGCCTGATAAATATCAGGGGAAAGGTAGTTGCTGCCACCATTCTCTAACAAAAATTATGCCAAAATTTTATCATAATGGGAAAGAAGATTTTGCTTTTTAAATGGTATTGATTTTGCAATGTGAGTGGAATACTTTACTGGTGTGATACAAAACATAAGTAAATTTTATCTGAGCAATTACCATGACTGAAAAAGGAGTAGGTGTGTCTAATGTTTACTTGACTTTTTTTTTCCTACTTGAAAATCTGCAGCATTCAAAGGAAAATAACAAGCTTTTCATCTTTTTATTGGATTAGAGAGTAGGTGCTGTTTGTATCTCAAACATTTTATTTACAGTTGAGTGAAAGCCCCAC
The DNA here is from genome assembly GCA_017589585.1 of Phylloscopus whistleri. NCBI lineage: Eukaryota > Metazoa > Chordata > Aves > Passeriformes > Phylloscopidae > Phylloscopus > Phylloscopus whistleri. The sequence continues at coordinate 1,504,693 of JADMLD010000068.1, read as the reverse complement.
CTCTTCCTCTTTTTTCTTTAAATTACAAACCATGATATTCTAAAGGAGATACATAGGCTTTGTAAAATGAAACATAATAAAAGAGCTGAAATTATCACTCCAAATCTTCCTTTGTGTGAAAGTATTTGACATGCTTACATCATAATGTTGTCCTGAGAAATTTGAAGCACCCATGAACTGGAAGTAGATTTGTAACCAGCTTTATTGTTTTACACTTTGCTGTTTCTTGAACCCTTTCATAGCATCAATGCATCTCTTGCTATCATTTTGAGGAAACATTATTCAAATCATGTAGTTTATACCACTATTTTTGTTTCCACTCTCATTGAGTTGAGGAAAAGGTTTAAAAATTGTAAGGTACCCTCTTACAAAATTATTGGCAAGTTGTGAGGACCATTCATACAGAGCAAGAATGTCAGCTAATATATTTAGGCTGAAAATAATGACATAATAATTACATTCATTTACACCCCTTCAGAATTTTACTATCTGTTGTTTAATGTGTCTTAACATATTTATCCTGCTTATGTCAGACTTTAATTGGAAATCACTTTGGGTGAATTGAACAAGTAATTTTTTCGGTAGCCAAAAGCTACCTTTGCTTCAGCAAAAGAAGAGCTAGTGTTGTCTTCCAATCTGAAGTTTGACTTCATCAAAATGATCTTGGGAACTTCCATAATGATGTAGATTCACAGATTTTCAGGTCAGATATATTGAATTCAAGAATAAACCAGATGATCTGGGGAGCTGGGGTTGTTTAGCCTGGAGAAAAGGAGACTCAGAGGTGATCTTATCACTCTCTACAACTTCCTGAGGGGTGGTTGTAGCCAGGTGGGGGTTGGTCTCTTTCTCCAGGCAGCAGCTGACAGAATGAGAGGATGCAGTCTCAAGCTGCATCAAGGGAAGTATAGGTTGGATATAAGGAAGAAGTTTTTCATGGAAAGAGTGATTAAGTACTGGAATAGTCTGCCCGGGGAAGTGGTGGACTCACCATCCCTGGATGTGTTTAAGGGGAGACTGGATGTGGCACTTGATGCCATGATCTAGTTGAGGTGTTCAGGCTGGGTTGGACTTGATGATCTCAAAGGTCTCTTCCAACCTACACATTCTGTGATTCTGTGATTCTGTGATCTGGGCTTTTTTTTTTTTTTTTTCTTTGCTTATCTTCCCCTTATTTGCCAGCCTAATAGCCTATCAAACTCAGTAAAAGGTCTTCAAACCTGGCTGGCTTGTTCTGCATTGATGTCATTGAGAAATCTGTGATATAAATGACTGACACTGAAATTTGAACTGGGGAAAGGAAATATATCTGATATAGATATCTTTCTGCTATCTATACTATCTTCTTGAAATTAATGGGAACAAATAGGTAAATAATTGACAAAAATTGTTTCATGAGAAGTGAGACCAGTAGTCAGATTTATGATTTATTTATGTAGTTTGTACTTTATTATTTTCCATTGTTCCATCTTACGCTCTGTGACTCTCCAAAAACTAAAAAAACATTTAAGAAAACTGAATATATAACCTGAAGGCTGTGCCATCTCAGTAGGTTCTGTTGTAGCTTGACATCAGGTTCAGAAGTTATCAAAGAGAGTTAACAAAGCTTAAAATACACAGGGGCTTCAGAGGGATCTGCAATTGTGAAGATTAAACATGTGTATCTTATTAAGGCTTTAGGAGGCTAATACAATGCAAGTAGACTAGAAAAACTTTTGCCATTCGTGGAATGTACCTCAGTGCATGAGCAGTCCCACCAGCAATCAGTAGGGCTGCTCAAGTTACTAATTTGGAGTCTGACTTCAGATTAGATGGCAGAATATGATTTCACAAATTCTTAATCAAGACTTTTGAAAATTTTTTTTAATGTTTGGCATATTTATTATGCTTTTAGTACACAAATAGTGTATTTAATCATAACCTGTTGCTTAAACAAAAGCAGTATTTAAGATGTTTCATGTGTTTTCATGCCCCTCAAGCTCATGGTTGAAATGGTTCCCTTCCAAGGACATGCGGATCTTTTATTTAGTATTTATGATTTTTTAATTGAAGCCTGAGTTAATTCTACTGATAAATGGTTAAGGAGAAGGGTCTTTCATGTGGACCTCATCATTGCCATATCTGTTCTTTGCTGGAGCTCTGCAAATGTATTTCACATTTATGAGCATCTGAAACATGCCTGAGTTTTGTTTTTTTTCAGAAAGTTAGAAAAATCTGATGATTTTTCTTGGATCAAATCCGTTAGTTAATTTCCTTTGAGCTGCTCTTTCAATTGTGGAAGGATAAGATTCAATTTCAAATAAAAACTATTTTAAGCAGAACAGGTTTCACAATTCATATAATAGTTTTTGTTAAACATATGTTTTGTAAAAAATACTTCTGACATGGATGAACCACTGGTCTGTTATTAAAATGTGGTATTTTGGAAACAGTGACATTTCCACATGGTCTTTCACATGGGCTCTGTTTGTCACCAGTGGCTGCTTCTATAAATGGTATGCCCAGCAGAGGAGGGTGAGTTCACACATCCTTTTCTGTATACACAGACTGGCCTGTGAACTATAAATGGAACAAAAGGATGAACTTCAATGGGCACTTGCCACTTTGCAAGATAAATAAGTGTTGATGAGTTAGAACTTTGTTGATATGCCTGAAGTAGTTTAAATAGAGCCTGTATGACATATGTTTTTCTTGCTATTTTTAGAAGTCCAGCTCCAGTGAGGCCTGAAACTACACCAACAACTGTCCCTACAGAGAAGCAGGAGGTTAAAGCTCCTCGTGTGAGGAAGTTAACGAGGCAGTACAGTTTGTGAGTAACATACAGCACTATCTTTGTGGTTTTGCCTACTACAGCTGAAAATGAAAGGGGATGCTAATTATTGCTCTAGCTATGCCTTCAGAAAGGCATGCGTGCAATTACATGATAATGATCTTATACCATTCCTTTCATCGCTGAGAATCTCCATGCTTTTAATACAAAATGAACTTGCCTTTCCTATCCAGTGGCTCACCCTTTGAATTGCAGACCATCCACCTTTTCCCAAGCTTATGGGGTAGGAATTAAAAACCTCTTTACCACATGAAATGTCAAAGACCTGGTGTGAGCTTGAGCAAGCTGCTCTGTTGGCATCATTACAATCCCATTTCCAAGATGAGGAAAACAGTCTTTAGTTGTTGGGGCATCAAGCTGTGCTGTGAGCCATTCCCTCTCAGAGAGTACACCCTCCCTCTCTGTGATTTGTCACATGAAGAAATTGCTGAGCCTGCTACAGCTACAGCCAGCAAAACTAATTCTCTTAGTCCTGGAAAGAGGGATCTGTGCCTACAGGCCTTTGGCATCCCATTTACATGTAATTCATTCCACTTGAAAGTCTCTAGAGATGTGAGGTACTGAGCAGAAGTGAAAGTCAGTGTTGATTTGTCCTCCCATGAAAAGACAGACAAGGCCACTAGAAATTAAAGGGGAAAAGGAATAATGTCAGCATGTTAGTAGTACAAGAATACCAACACCCTAATAAAGAAAAAAATCTGTATGCTTTCTGTGTGGAATGGCAACTGTTAGTCCATCCAGGATTTCAACGTTCTAATGTCAGTAAACATATATCAACACTAGGAAAACTGTTCTGTTTCTTCTAGGATTCTAAATAAATATCAGGAGCCTAATAAATATCAATACCTTGTTATTTTTTGTTTCACTGTTGAGAACATTGTCTTTTTTAACAATCTGCATTACCAAAACTGAAAAATTATGTAGGACAAGAAAGAGAAGAACTAGTCAAATTGAATCTAGGAGGAAAATGAGCTATTAGCCAAATTGCTATTTGTCCAAGAGGCCAAGAATTGCATCTGGAAACACACAATCACTTTCTGACTGATGAGGTTTTGAGGAACAGTTGTGAACATGTCTTGCTCCCATGTGGATTTTCAGTTGTCCAATATTAGGTGTGAGGAACAGAAGATGAACACATCTAACCACAGCTGTCACCTATGCTGTGGCCATGTGTAGGGCCAAAGACTCCCTAGTTAAAAATATCAGCTGCAATATTTTTTTCTTTTAGTAAACACAAATTCTGTTCAATTTAAATTGTCTTGTATCTGGAATGCAAATACGGGAAATGTGAAGAAACAAGGAAGGATTTTTGTGAAAGTAATACAGTGAAGGCCAATTTTCAGCGTTACAGCTAGTGTGCTGATAGCTTGATGGCTGATGAATTGATCCTAACTCTTATTTTTCCACTTTCCATTTCCTATTACCAGAGTAGCTTTACCCAGCAAGGATGGGGAGGGTGCCAGTGAATTCCTGCTGAGAGCAGGGAGCAAGGGCTGGGAAAATGTCAGCTACATGTTTCTGAAGGAGAGATTAACTAGGTCAACAGCCCAGCTCTGGGTTTTATTATTACATTAATAAAATGTCTATTCAACAGGTCCAAAAGATTTCACATTTTCTTTCCAGCATAAAACTCGTGTCCTGTGTGTGCTGTGGTGCTGAGTTTTATCCTTACCCAGAAGAAATAAAAAATGAAGTTTGAAAAAGATAATATTAATCACCAAATTTTTATTTCATAATTAAAAACCATTGCTAAGCAACCCCGGATAAGGTTGTGTAACCTGTATGTCATGTAGTTTTGAAGTTTTCTGTGTTGCCCAGGCATGCTGCCTTAAAGTGGCACTAAATCAAGCGTAGTTCTGCTCTGGAAGTATCTGTCAAGCTGGCATGGCAGGCTTCTGTGCACCGTGAGTACCTAATTGGTAGTCAAAATTAGTGCTGTTTTATGAGCAGAAGTAATTTTTCTCATTATTTTTTGCTGTGCATTAAACTGTCAATCTGTAGTCTTTCCTTTTCACACATCATTCCCAGTAATAAGGCTTCCGTAGGCCAAATTATGACTCTGTTTACCTCCATCCAATTCCAATTAACAATTGGAAGCATCCCGACTCAGGGCTGACTGATCCCAGTGACCTGTAGTCCATGGGGTTCTGCAGAAGTAAATGAAGGTATAACATTCTTTACTGGCTTTCATTTAGCAGTGACAGTAGGTGAGATGGAAAGACTTCAGCTTGACAGCCTAAAGCCCAGGGGAGGTGTGCAACCTCATCTTAAATAAAACGTTTTCTCTGTAAATGGAATAAATGGGACAGGAAAAAGATACCCTCGCAAGAATGTTTTTAAAGAGATCCTTTTTGGATTCTATCAAATTCTTTTAAAAACAGTTTGAAAATAGCAGCATAGACTAGCTCCATAATGGGTATCAAACCATAGGTTGTTTGAAGTCAATGAAGCAGTCAGATCCATGGATGGATGTCACCATATCTGTTCTTATCAATGCTGCCAGCCTCCATAGAAAGGAATAAACATTAAAGTGGAGTAGTATCTACTCAGTTCATTTATGCATATATACATAATCCATAGAAACACTACTTGCAGCTAATAACCATAAGATTTCCATTTGCAGATGAGAAGTACCTAGCCAACCCACTTTTAAGGAATCTTTAAAGGTTAAAAAAAAATCTAATTTACTTGAAAAGGTAGAGGGAAGAGTAAATAGAGCTTCACTTCAAAGCACTACAGCAGACATACAGGTTACCAGTGCCTCCTCTGACACAAGTGCAGTCAAAAGTCCGGTGGCATTTTCTAATGAGAAAATCTGTCTGTTTTTTATCAACGGCAGTGATGAAGATGATCTTCCTCCAGCACTGGCAGCAGCAGCAGCAGCATCAACACCCGTGTCTTCAGCATCTCCTGGGTCGCAGAAAACGTGTACGCCACAAACATCGGAAGGACAAACACAGGTTTCGCCTGGTGGCAAGGTAACACACAAAGAGACGAGTTCATGTCGTTTGGAACAGGGCTCAAAAGGACAGGAGGGAGTTGTGAGTAAAACGTTTTCCCTAGAGTAATTCTACATTTAAGAGTAGTTTTTAATGCAGAGTTATAGTAACGTGTTTAACTTGTTGTGCAAGGAAGTATTTAGAGCCTGCTCCAAGACCCAGCTAAAATCCATAACAGTTTTTCCTCAGCATTAGTGGACAGTGGATCAGGATTGCTCACTTGGATTTTAAAGGTGCATAATTGTCTTCTCTATCTTTCCTGAGTGGCCATACCTGAAAAACATGGTGTGAAATTTTAAATCTATTTGGCAATCTGTGCTTTAAAGAATTAAAAAAACCCAACAAAAATAACCAACAAAATTACAGAAATTAAATGGTTCTTTATTCCAATGCTAGGTTTCTTTTTTGCCTTTAGAGTTCCACAGATGCTGGAAGTACATTTGCTTTGGAGCCAGGTGACCTCCTGATGGATTTCACAGAGGCCACACCAATGGTAAATAGTTTTAGTTTGTAACCAGGAAAATGTAGAAGTTTTCAATCATTTCTCTGCAGCTAAAATGAATGGGATACTATGCAGTGTGTTAGAGGGTACACAGGAATAAATAAGTTTCCTTGATATTCAATGATCCTGAGCCTCCGTCAAACTCAGCTCAGAATTTCTGAAAATCAGTCCACATCAACAAGTGTTATGGCTGATCTTCTGAATGCATTTTTTTGTTGGATAACTACTTATTTCTCTCTCCTATCTTTACAAATTGCTGTGCTGGATTCACAAGCTTCTTTGTCCCTTTAACACAGATTCCTAATATGATCATAACTTTGCTTTTGGGAGTTATCTGAAAAGTTACTTGTTTTTGCCACAATTTTGTTCAGAGCTTACCTAATAGCCAATCCCAAGACATATACCTGCAATTTCATGTTTCATTAACAGAGTTCTCTTCCTCACTTTAGATAAAATTGCCTAAAATGTGTTGGTTATTAACTTATTTTTTGGAGCTACGTGATTTATATTTTTGCTTAAAAGCCAGGGAGAGATGCCAGTCCCACTGAAATCAAAATGCCTCTTGACTTCAGTGATCTCAACACTTTCATCTCAGATTTTCAGCAGATTTCTTGCTTAATCATAATATGATCCTTAACTTCCTCCAGGTCATCCTGCATTGCAAATAACTCTAATGCCAGATAGAGTCCTCTGCTGTCCAAAGGCATTTTTGCTCTCTTCTAGAAACCACGGTTAAAGTATATAAAATGCGTGACAAGGACAGCACTACATTTTGGGCATAAATGTTTTTGTATTAAGTTAATTCTATCCTGGACACTGTTTTCACTACATGGTTAGGTCCTAATTTACAGTGTTGGAAAGCTGCTGTGGGGTTGTGCCTTTTGCTTCTGAGACAGTATTGTAGTTGTCTGTAAATAACTGCTTGTGTCCTGTTACCACTGGATGAGAGCTGTGGGGCTTGACAAGACACAGGCAGACTGAAACAAAACTACCAGAAGGAGGTTGAAGCGAGGTAGGTATCAGTCTATTCCCAAGTCAGAAGTGACAGGACAAGAAGAAACTGCCTTACATTTCATATTAGTGACAGTTTGTTCACTGAAAGGTTTATAAAGCATTGGCACAGGCTGCCCAGGGAAATGGTTGAGTTGACAGCCCTGGAGGTATTTAAGAGACTTGTGGATGCTGCACTGAGGGACATGGCTTAAGAGGGGACTTGACAATGCTGGGTTATGGTTGGACTTGATGATCTGAAGGGCCTTTTCCAACACAAGTGAATCTGTGATTCTATCTAGGTTAGATTGTCTTTTCCTATATTAGTAGCACATTTGTGGCTAAACTGTAGTTATCTGTTGGAGTATACAAACAGATTTCTTATTCTAAAAAACATATGATGTCTTACTGTGAAGTCAGAATTTTAAAAAATTAGTCATGGAGACTTCAGCAACCGACCTGCTCTAGATAAGATAGGTTTGGGAGTTTTTTTCCCATTTAGCAGAAGTCAGCATTACACACTTTTTCCTTTTCCAGCTGAGGATACAGGCTTTTTGCCCTAAATATTTTACCAAATCGTGCTTTCCCCTTCCCTACTCCACCACCCACTGACATAATTTAGCACACTGTATGTTCATGAACTAACCTTCCACTGACTTTCTTGGTTTTAATATTTTGGAGAGCAGGTAGTGCCCAGCATCAATCAACCCTTTTTGTTTTGTTTAACATCTGCAAAGGTCAGCTTGTTCTCTACAGAGCAGGTATTGTTTACAGACCTTTCTCTGCAGTTTCACTGACTACAGGCTGCTCTCAGTTGAGCTTTGAATGAAAAGTTTACTCTTCAGGGAGAGAGGCTCCAAGCAAAGACAAGCTAAGGGCAAATGTGTAGCTTTGAGACAGTCTGATTATTTAATAGTTCTGTTGTGATAGAATGTGCTTTTTGTTATTTGAGGGTCAAGGTAATGTACAGCTTAGCATCGTGTTACTGTCAAGTCTGTGGTCACGTGCTGGTTTTGCATGCTGTGACCTGGCCCTTGGGTATTTGTTTGTTAATTGCACCCATTTGTTTCACATTCAGTGACAGGTACAGTATCTGAAGGGGTCATTCATGTTGTCGTATTTGGGGTATTTGCCTGAGGTGATAGAGATGGAAGTTGAGGTTCCTGTGTACTCAAGGTTTTCCTGCAGAGGGTCATTCAAAGAGCTGTCTTGTCTTTGTTGTCTGGACTAGAAAGACAAAGACCTCTGAACTGGTCACCCAAAATTAGGTTTTGTAATTTGTTTTGTTTGTGTTATATGCTGCAAAACTTCCTCAGTTCACTGGAGAGCTGTTAATTTGAAGCAGCTTCAGATATCCTCCCTTCTTTTCTGTAGCAATACTGGTAGAGGGTGATTAATAGTCACTGACTGAGCTGGATGATCTTTGTTGTTCAGTGTCTAACCATTGATGCTTCCTGATGACCTTGGGTTTTGTCCATGTTTCACTGCTGTTGCCAGCAAAACAATGGAAGACACCAAATACAGTGGAATACGTGCTGAGCGTTACAGTTAGAAGTGGAGCTCAGAAAACCAAATTAACTTATAAAAATGTAAAGATTACTGAATGGAGTGAATTAATAGAAACCATCAAGGCTGCCATGCAGGGATGAGAGCAATAAAATTTGTCTACTCGGTCAGCCTGGAGGAGGTATTGTGATATGTACAAGAACCAGCTGAGCTCTAGTAGTCACTTGGTCATCAATACTTAGACTGCCAGTAACAGCAGGGCAATTATGAGGCAGACTGATTTCAGGAAATCATTTTGCAGGAAAAATAATGTACATTTACTGATGCAGATTGCCTAGAGGGAAAGGTATCCTTTTGTGCTCTGCAGTCCTAAAACCCTGTGGTTTATGCACACTTCTATTCATTTTTCAATTAGATCCTACAATTAATTGACTGTAACATATTACTTGTTGTCCTTAAAATAATTATAACATGAGCAGAAGAAAATATTTATCTTTTTTTACCACTCTGTTGTGACTTTTAGCACTGTATCCTTTTAGCTTGTATGTAAATAAAATTCAATCCCTCCTGCTTTTGGGTTTTGGAAAAAGCAAACAGATTAAAAAAAATGCAGCGTCATATATGATGAATTATATTATCACATTAAGAGCATCCTTAATGAGGTATATTAGAATAAGTTTTGTCAGTGTAGTAGGCTTTTTCTCCTCCTGCACCTCCTCCTTGTGTTTCTAGCTTTCCTGGAACTGGAAATCAAAGCCTGAGCTTTAAGCTATCCTATTGTGGTTTATAATCTGTGTGATTTCTGACATGTGTATGAATGCAGAGCTTTTCTTGTTTAGTTACAGAAAGCTCAGTCTTAAGACCCTGAATGAACGTAACAGCTGCTGCACCACACTGAAAATGCCTTCTCAACCAAGAGAGAAAGGCAGTGTGCACAAACTTCAGTTTGACCTAATGGAGTAGGACAAAAGAAATAAGAGTTTTACATACCACATGGAGCTATTCCTAAACTTAGACTAAGGTTTGTAATGCAAGACGGATGGGCTAGGACTAAGTCATGATCACATCTAAGGAGGTATCAGAGAGCAGTAATTTACACACAGCTGGCTATGTACTTTCAAGTTATAGGTTATCTCATACTGTATCAAGTGAATAATTTTCTAGAGCTTCATCTGCCATCTATTGGTGGAAAACAGAAAGTAGAAAATTATTTGCCTATTTAAAGCTTGAGATATAACATTTAAAACATATAAATTACCAGTATGATAGTTTAAAAAGGAAAAATAAATGCTTTCAGTGTAATGCAAGATATTTTTATTTAGGATGAGTTGGAAACAAGTATGTCTATGTCTATGTGATAGCATTACTAGGGTATGCAATCCTGTTCATTCAAAGGAATCTCACTTAGTCTGAAAGTGAACAGAATTTGATGCATTAGCACCCACTATTTTAGAGATAAAGTGAAGGTAACAAGGTGAAAAGTGAGTCAGCTCAGGTGGAAACTGGGAGAAGTTTTTGTATCTTGATGAAGGTGATAAAACATCCCTTCAAACTCTCAGTAGATAGTAGATAGTGAACAAGAGGTAGTGAATAGAGCAAAATAAGTAATGTATCTTTTCATTCCACTCGCCTTTAATGTTTGTTATATTAATAAAGAAGAGTTAATTTAATTTTTAGTTACTAAATTTTTATGCAAATTTTACAAGGTTGCAATAAGCCAAATAACAGAGTGGGAAGTGAGTTCAGTAGTTCTCGCCTTCATTTTGAAGAATTTTTCACTTTCTCTGCAAAGCAATTTTTCAGTGGAAGACAGGCAAACATATCAAACTCTAATACCTCCATAACCAGTCCTTTTGGCATTGAATTCTAAACAAGAGTGACTATAATGTAATTCAAGACTGGTATTTGATAAGAACATTAGCATGTATCTACTATCTAACTGGCTGAAAGTATAGATCAAGTATCTCTGCATGCCCCCAAGATCTTTAAAACAGCTCAGTCAGAGACAAATTTATAAATGCTCTACTTATGGTGAACTTCATAGTGAAGAAAAAATAGGACTCTTGAAGACTGGGTGATATATTTCAGAAATAGAAGCTTTCTCCTTTTACATCTTCAGCACAAAAACAACACCAAAAAGTTTCTTAGTGTAAGATGAATTGGGTGCAATAACTATGCAATAGATTCAAATAGAGTATTAAAAATGCTATTTCCCAAGTCAGCTTCTCAATTAACAGTATTTGCACACTCAATCTTACATGCAATGACCAATTACGAGCAAAAGAATTTGTGAAAAGCAACAGTTTGTCTGTTACACATAGAAATAAGAAGTAAAAGGAGCAAGCAGGATGTCAAATACACATTTATACCCAGTTTCAAGTTCATGCTCTTTAGCTCCGTATTAAACTAAGTAAAAAGCAAAGAACAGCAATTGCTAAAGCAAATAACTTCAGTACAAAAAACTTACAGCAACAGGCAATAAATCTAGTTCCACGTGAACTCAAGGAATACCCAATTTACTCATATTGCAAAGGACCCTTCTTTTCTGCTAGCAAGAAAAGGGCATCAGCTGTATGAGAACACATGGCAAAGGGGTGCACTGTAAGGCTCAGTCAAACTGAGCTCATTTCACTGGGGATTTGCAGGAACTGCTCGGGGGCCCATGCAGCGTCAGGCTCCTGGGAGCACACAGCAGGAATTGAGCAAATGCAGGCTACCTCAGCATCATTTAGGTTATGTAAGGCATGTCAGTAACTAGGGATGGGACTTAGAACATTTTAGAAGAATCAGAGTTTTTGGACAACCAGATAAATGGGTGAATACATAAAGCATTATAAATAGGGCTTGTGACTAATATGTAGCTCGGCAAAGTACAGGGCTTTATTGGTGGATGCCAGTTTCATAAGCAGTCTGTTGAGTTACTAAGAGGCAAGATAACTGAGTGTCAGGCTCAGAGACAGCCCCTTAAATCCTAGTTTAAAATTTACTAAAATGCCTAAAACTCTTTGACTGCTACTTAGCTATTTAGGAATTTGTTCCTATTCATACATTAAAGAATTAGTCAGTGAAGGAAAAAAGAGACAATTCTGAAAGATGAACTATAAGCTTCTACATTTACTTTTTATTTTTCCTCTGTTTTAAGTGATTTAAATTCACTGGCTCAATGTATTTTCCCCTATTATCTCTATGCTGAGCAGAACAACTTGGTGCACTCTGTAGATATATGACAGACAGTTCAACACTTCTCTATTTCTTTAACTAATTGAGAGTGAATTCTCCAAAAAATAAAAAGATTCACAAAGGGAAATCCATTGCTGACTTTACACCTGTGGACCCCGTGATAAATTGGATATGATGTATATATGAGCAAGAAAAGCTTCAAAAATAGGGAAAGGTGTTAAACAGAAAAAAGTTCAGGCATGTATCATCTAATTCAGTGCTTTAAATAATCAATGGTCCACTGGCTAACATTTTATAAAACTTGAAATGAAGGTAAGGTGCAATATCAGAAGATAGTTTGGATCAAGAGGGCAGAAGCTTTTCCCTGAAGAGGTGACAAAAACTGCCATGTACAATTATTTTTTGTCATCTTTTGTGCTTTTGAAGATGCTGTCCTAGCCATTCTCTGGCATTCCATGCGCCTGCTTCATGGACATACAAGTTATAGAATGTGTAAATGCCTATTGGTAAATCTGGTTTCTGCCAGATCGTGCAAGCAGTGCTGGTCCCAGAACTTAAGACTTTGGCTGAACTCCACAGTAGGCCTGAGCAGATGGGATCTCATTTGAGAAGATATTTACGTCGGACAGCTGGAGGATCCTGTACAACCTGTGTGCCTGCAGAGAGATAGAATCAGAAAAATGCTCTGCAGCTAATGACTGTGAGATTGCTGCACAGTGGTGGGATGTTTGCTGTGCTGGTATGATGGGTGATTCAGTGGCCATTTCCAGACTTGCCTATGAAGCTGGAGGATTGAGCTAACCCTACAAACAAAATTACTTAGCTTTAGGTCAAATCACCTATGAAACCCCGTGGTTTCACAGATGGCTGTCCTGAGGACTGTAGGAGTGATAAACTACATTTGCAAGCAGTATAGTTTTTGGAGTAGTACTCCAAAGCAAAGGAAGCACTACTTCCTTTTGGAGTAAAAAGGAAAACTAAAGTAAAAGTGAAGGTTGTTGAAATTACTTTAAAGTTTGATCAATTTATGGGAGGGGACATAGGATGTGCTCGACTACAGTAAGGTGACTTGAGGCCAACTGACAGGCAAGGTCCCAGGGAGTCTGCTCCCTGATGATGGAGAGCATCTGCCAAACACCACAGACAGGGCAGTGCAAGACTGTGTGCTTCTCCTTTTGTGCAATTAGTGCACTAATCATTTTTAGTCCAGAGCTTTTCTCAGTACCTCTGAAGTGATATAGATTGCCACCACTTCAGCAGTGTTTAGGAAGGTCAGAAAACTTGAGGGTCATAAACATTACTGAAGCTTAAAAAAAAAAAAAAAAAGAAAACTATGTGAAATCCCTTTCTCCTGCCTCCTCAGAAAAAAGAAAAAGGGATCATTCCATGGCAGTAGCAGCTTTCTCTTTTGCTTGAAATCAACATCAGAGTAAGTGAAAGGAATCAAGTAAATGCAAGCAAACAGATTTTAAACCAGCTGGCATCTACCTCCTACAGCAAGCGGAGAAGGCAGATCTTTAGCAAAGCTTTTATAACCTGTGTATTGTTGTAAATCAGGTATTATATGTTCAATCATACTTTTCCTCAGTGTCTTTTTTATTGAAGATTATTGCTTTACTTTTCAAGCTGATATGTTCCATGTTCTGAGCAGCAATAAGCAGGTGTAACATCTGCCTAAGAAGAATAAAAGTGAACAATACATAGACAGGGCTTTTCAGACATAGAGCATAAAGCATCATCTTTTTGTAGTGGCTGAGTCTCCTCTTGCACTCTACAATAATTGATGTGATACAAAATGCTCAGCTTCTGTGTGAAGACTGAAACCAGGTATGTCTTTTTACATTTGCTCTCGATGAGACAAGTACAGTGATGAAGCTATTATGTCACAAAGACTTTTGAAAGAGGCATATTGATCACCTTTCTTTTGGCCTGAGAAGTACATTATTCCTTTTGTCCCAGCAGCTGTGAAGTTCCTAATTTCTCTTCCTCACTGTGAATAGTGACAATTGCATTTAGATTTCAGTGAGTAACTATTGTGTGTTTGTTTTCTTTCCAGCCATCTAATGAATTGATATATGTGTAATTCTAATTCACATTTTTCCAGTGTGATAACAAGTGTGATACTAACAGCTTGGCTGCTCTGTGGAATTTCAATTGAATATCTCCAAGCTTCAGCAGAAAATGAGAACATCTGCTTTCTGAACTGTTTTTTGACTGGCTGGGTGACTCAACTTGTAAACCAGCAAAAAGATCAAGTAAACTTTCTTTTTATTTGCCACACAATTGAATAATTAGAACTGATAGGAAATATTTCTTTTTCTTCTTTGATTAAAGTAAAATCTGGTTGTCTACATTTTCCTTTCAAAAGCCTGTGTATTGGAAAATACCCTAAACTGAATGTCAGAGAGTAGTAACAGGGGTAGGTAGAAAGATCAGGCCAATTTGAAATTAAATAGTGGTTCATTTTCAAATAATGTTGGGTTATTAATTTCAATGAATTCATTTTTCCAACCAAAATGTCATTTCTGAATTAGGCGCTAAAACCTGCACTGACAAAGTGCTGATTGAAACCTTTTAAAATTTACTTTTTAAGTACAGAGAAAATTGAATCAGCACCATTTCTTTTGTAACACATTCCGTTTGAATAATTAGACGTTTTCTGATGAGAATTCCTAAGGAGTAGCAGTCCTTTTTTAGGGTGAACCACAAGTGGTACATAAGTGACCAGAGATTTTATCTTCTGGCCTATTCTGCCTTTTGCTGTTATTCACAATAGTGGGTAAATTCTCTACTGAGGCATAATATATGTTTAATTTTCTGTAGTCTGTCTACTAGCAAGCAAAACTGAAACAGAAATACAATCACTGACTTGTGAGATTTACATCTAGACAGATCTTTTGCTATGACTTTATACAGAGCTTAGTACAAGTCTTATAACTCAGAGGAATGGCAAGAGTAGAATAACCAGCAAGTCAAACTGATAAAATTGAAGTTTGTGTAAACCTCAGCACACCTATGGTAATTCCACGGTTCTGTGCCTTGTCCCAGACATTGTATATCATAGAAGAAAATTGTAATTTAGCTGTGGGAGAAAGAAAACAGGAGTACCCTAATTCTAGCTTATTAGTTATCATAGTAGCTGGATTGCAAACCAATGAATTCATTAGGATGGGTTCCCTTCTGTTCATTATCCCTTATATGACCCTTTGAAAAAAAAAAGCTAAATTGTTTTGAGCTGAGGAAGAAAAATTTTACAGAGGTAGATATTCTATTCAGCTATTTTAAGCCTGATTAATAGAAAGCAGTTCTTGAATACTTCTCAGAATTATTCCCTGGAACTTGTCCACAAAACCATCACTGTGGAAGAACTAGGGATTTCTGGTATGGCATTCTTCTCATTTTCAGCAAACCAAGACCAAATGCCCCTACTCTCTACGAGGTACAGGCAGTGAGGTCAGGAAAGTGAACTGCTATAAAACTTATTTAGGAAGTTAATGTCGTTTATTGGTCCTTTGTCAAAAGTTTGACTAGAATCTTGCAAGTGCTCCAGTGCAGTGGAATGTCACCTGGCCTCTTCTGGCGAAGTATCAGATATTGCCAGGATGGATTGTGATGAGGGAGCTGGCCCTGCCATCTGGCATACACACCCAGCTTTGTACACATGCTCTGCTGAGAGCCCTGTGGGCAGTGCTGGAGATGGGAAGTCGTGCCAAGCACAATGGGCTTCCAACCACCTGAATTTGTGCACGATTTGGCACCCATTTCATGCTGTATCCAAGCTGAGCAAACTGTCAAAATTTGTAACCATGAAGCTCAAGTGCTCCCGTACAGATAGAATCCGTGTGTTTGCATCAATGGCTGAGCTGTCCAGACTTCAGACAAGAGCTTTTTCTCTTCAAAATATTTGTGGTCAGGAGAGCCCATGTTTGTTCATGCCTCTAAAGCAATTTTGGCCTTCAGATCTCTCCTGTCTTGCTGCTACTGGTTTGGAGAAAGGGTTGAAGAAACTGTGCTTTCTCTTTCCTTCCTCACCAAGAGCAGGGGTGGTGAGGCAGTGTGGATAAAGGCTTTTCTGTACATCTGTAGTGTGGCTCACGTTGGGCGTAATCCTGCACCAGGAACAATTAGTTCCAAGGTTCATAGAGAGCACACTCAAAAGGCGCCAGGCATAGGATTGCAAAAGCAACCCCAAAACAAAACCAAAACCCAACAACAAATCAGAACAACACCCTGCTCTCACTCTTCCGCAAGAAAAGAGTGTATCCTTGGTCTCAGCCTGCAGCTATCCCAGGGCTCTTGAGAAGAAATTTAAAAGCAAATGCTGTAAGCCTCCTCATTGTTTTCCAGTTATGAAGTTGACTGGACCAGGTTTTGCTCCTCTTACATTTTAGAAGACTTTCAATTCTTTCTGAATTGAAAGAGTTAACTATAATCTTCCCAGGCACCAAAACATCAGCAGAAGTTGCCAGACAATAATATTTTGGCCTCCTCCATTGCCACATGGTTCTGGGAAAGGGTCTTTGAAGCCGTGGTGTTGGAAACATGCCTCACAGGAAATCTCCAGCCCCAGTTTGGCTTTCCTGAGAGGTCCTGTTAGGATGGGCAGGAAGTCAGTGACTGGGGACCAGGATCTGCCTGTGACATTTCATTCATAGTGTGTTTGTTCCCTAGAGGAGGTGCCACAAGCAGACCTCTGGGGAGAGGACTCTCATTGTTTGGCCTGTCTCTCATTTGTTTTACTTTTCCTGCTCCCTGCAACATTATAATGTTCTTCAGATGCCTTCACAGAGATGTCTTTAATAATGAATCCTCTGAATCTTTTGCTCAATAAACAAAATATGGGAAAGCAGAGCTCTGCTGAAACGATTGGCAGCCTTCTGGCATTGAAATTGCTGTCATTCCTGGGCCAAGCAGAAGAGTTCTGTACTTATGCTCTTGGTCCAAAGGAGATATTTCTTTTGTAATTAAGGATGGGCAAGAATGAGTTATGTGCTAATAGCCTTAACTGATTTGGATTATCCCTTGGCTGGGACTATTCTCTTTAGACATGGGACATACCTGAGTGCAGTCTCAGACTGGGAGACTGGCTTTTAGGGTAACATCCCACAGACACAGGGGCATCTGATGTGTTTCATGGCACTGAATTGGCAAAGAATTACAATGCAGGTGTTTGAATCTATATATGCCTAATGAGCTCTTTTGTTTGAACACAACTAGATTTTACTTGCAGTCAAGTATCTTTGTGTTTATTTAATGCTTGATGGCTGGCGATATGAATGATTCATAGTCAAGGGTGTGACGTTATGAATAAATAGGTTTTTATTTATAACATTTATCACAAAAGATTTCCTAAATATGGGATTGAATTTGTTCATGCACAAATCTTAAACCAAGCAACACATTGCTCCTTACAGCTTTCAGCTTCTACTCCAGCTGGTCTTGTTGATAGGATCAAATAGTTTTGTATCCACTACATTTAAAGGAGCAATGCTCTGCTTCCTTGATGCATATTGGAAAAGGTGACATATTATGATGGGAAATTATTATTGTCTTATAGAAGCTTAATTCACTCAAAAGAGTAGACTTTTAGAGTAGTGAGACAGCTGCAGCACAGCACAGCAGTCAGCACTCCTATGTGTGCTTGAGATCATAATTTGTGAGAGGTCACCAAAATTTGTAGGCACGTGCAAAGTTTAGGGCTGCAGGAGTCTCTGGGACTGGTCACATGCTGAAGTTGAAAATACACTCAAGTGTCCTTCTGTATAGATATATAAATAGTGCACCAGTTTGTAATTTTAACACTTTTTCTGCAGCTCCACTGACTTTAATCTACCTGACCTATTCTTTTCCTTTATAATAATGAACTGTATAAACTCCTGGGGATTTTATCAGAGCTCAACAGCCCAGAAAAATAGGACAGAAAATTAGTGCAAAGTATTTTTTACTATCCTGACATTCAAGGAGACTGTGATGGGTTGAGTTTCTGGACATTTAAGGACTTTCAGCCAGCTTTTTCTCTTACACAAGTAGACATTGATTACAGTAGAGAGACAAACTATTTGTTTGTGTTGAACTAAGGTCAGGCAGTACACTGTGCCAATCTATCATAACTTTTCAAGAGAGGAATGTGATCCTGAGGGTTCTAAAAAAGGGCAGGTATGTTACATGGTTATTAATCAGCCTTTTTGGGAATGTTCCTGGGTTTGAAGTCCCTGTGTTAATAAGTCTTGGTGAACTAACAGTTATTGGGTGATGAGCCATCAGTGTCTATACTTAAAAATAATCAGGTATGGTGAAGGGTGAGTTTTTCTGTCTGGTACAAAGTACAGTCTGCTTGCTGGCAGTGAAATTGGGAAGTACATGGTTTACCTGGGGCAATCTCAGCCAGCAGGAATCACAACACTCATTTCCTCCTCTTCATGTTATCCGTCTTTAGTGACTTTCTTCTGTGAAAACAGCCTCCATCTGCAGAGATGCCACTTGATTTTGTTGGCTGTGCACGTGGTGCAGGCACCTGCCACTGGATCACTGCTGATTTCATTAGTAAAAGCCAAGGGACAGCAAAGGTAGCTTTGCATTAGCTGTCCCAGAAATGCAGCTAATGCAGCAACTGTTGGAGAGCAACCATATACAGTGGGTACCTATTGCTTTCTGTTTGCTTCATTTCTGTGTTTTAAACAAAATGCCAAGCAAATGCTGTAAATCTTTAGTCTGCATTTTAGCCAACACACCAAGACTGTGACATCATTTGGCCTTGCCACGTTTTCCTCAGGGGATGGTGACTGGGCTGACAGCCCATTCTGAGGTTATGTTCTGCTAAATTTGCTCACCTTCATAGCACCAGTGAAAGAGTACTGAAAATCCTGAAGGCTGTAGAGTGTGGACACTGTCTTGTTTTGTCACATCTGAATTGTTCTTATTCTGTATTATTTTGAAGAACGCCTTCTCAAAAATATTCACAAGGCACAGTTATGTTGTAAAAATGATCCAGGACATCCATTTTCTTCCAATGTGCTGTAGAGATTCCGGACTGATTTAATAACATTATTACTGTCATCTCTCATGCTCTCCCAATGCCTCTGGAATCCCTTTGCTAACAACCCACAATTACAATCCTGGGAGTGAAAATCTAGAGCACTTGATCTCTAAAGGTAGCATAAAAAAGATACTAGCACAAACAAAATATGTAGGGCTGTCCTTGCAAATTGTAACAGAAGTTGACATGAAGATTCAGGATTATATCCAGGACATCTTAACTACTGTAATTTAGGTGTACCTGCTTGCAAATAGTGTATAGTTTATATACTACTATGAATAAAGTATCTGTGAAATGCTATAACTGCAGCGAATCCAAGCTTAGCAGAGACTGAGCCTTCTACATCTTCTACTCCCATGAAGTCCCTTGACATCCGTTTGGGAGACAGAAGTCACTGGAGCACAGTCAAGGAACCACAGGGCCACCTCCTGACAATGCCTCTGTGTTAGGAAAGATTGCACAAAGTCCCTCTAAGAGGGAGGAAAATACCTGATGGAGAGGAAAGTACAAGCAGCTGGTGAGACATCAAGAAAGCAGTGTATGCTGCCAGGTCATGTTCCAGGACAGGTGGACTCCGCCTGCAGCAAGATCCAAAGAAGAGCTGGTGCACATCAGTGAGCAGAGGAATGGCAAGTTCACCATTTGAGGGGGACCCAAGAGAACCTGTCTCATCAAAGATGCTGTAGGATCAACATGGAGATCTCAAAGTGGAGCTTTTTCAGTTTACCAGAAGGAATTGAGCGGTACCTGTGGGGAGGGGGACTCTGTACTGCAGTACAGTGCTCTTGTGGAAATTCACACCAAATCAGATGAGTCAAGAACTTGGATTCACTTATGTTGGTTCTTAGGAATCAACAAATGTTCTTGAAAGTATTTCCTTGAACTCCAGACTCCCCTTGTTTTTTGCAAGATGGGTAAGGGGGACCCAAATACCAGATGGAACTATGAGGGAGATTTTCCAGTGTTGTCTCCTCAGAGAGAATAACAGGGCAGGTAGGTTCTGAACATGTAGCTTCTTCCTCCCTTGCCTAGTGGCTTGTGCAGAAACCCATCCTCTTAAAAAACTTCTCATTTGGTGCCTCAGGGTGTTTTCAATAGTACATTTCCGCAGAAGTGCCCTCTTTAATGAGTGTGAACAAAATCTATCTGCTGACACCAACACCTGGATATCAATTCAAGAACTAGAAAAAATCCTGCATCCCATGAAAAGAAGGTGGCTTGTGATGCAACATGTGTGGGATTTGCACAAAATATGGTTCATCAGGGCATTTAGTTCACACAGCTTTTTCTAAGACTAATTAGTCAATAGTATTGCTGATTTATGTTTCTGTCCTGTTGCAAGTTTGCTGGATTGTTTTGGTCTGATTTCACCCTGTGCATCCTGGCAGTGATTATGCCTAACTGTCATGCTGGTTGTGTTGCCATACGAGAAGGACATGAACTGGGGTTGAAATAGTCTGAGTGTTTGATCATTTGAGTCTGGAACTGCTCCCACTCAAAAGGATTTGTTTGTCCATGTAGCTATTGCATGTAAAAATACCAGAAACTCTTTGGGTTTACATTTTCTGCCTCAGTATTCATTTCAGCCACTGAAATGGTATAATAGCAGACAAGGAGCTTTACTGAAAAATTGTAGAGTCTAGAATCTTCACACTGGTTTTGGAAACCAGGCCTAATTGTTAACTGGTATTTTTAAATTCGTATCACATGTCAGGACTGGGAAATGCTAGTGCAATGTTCTTTAGACATTTCAGCTCATGTCCTTTTCTAACTTGATGAGTAGAAACAAGTCTCTGTGCTGTATAGATATGATGGTATTTAACTTTCATTGTGTATTTTGAAATAAAGCACAACAGAATACTCCCCTGGCTCTATGTGTATCCTGAGGGCCTTATCTATGACGCTGCTTCAGGTGTTAGCAGCTCTGCCTCCTCTTGCTGCAACACATGGGAATCCAGTGAAGTGTTTGGCCTAAAGTCTGTCTTCCATCTGGTCAGTATATAAAGTGACAATGCAAACCCACTGAGATCACAGGTCTTCACCATAATGAGACAAATGCCTTCAGTCAAGGTGCAGGGGATGGCGGTGAAGCAAAGTCTCAATGGCAGAAAATATTACTTGACCTTTGTTGAAAGATAGTTGTACCAGGGCAGTGAATATGCTATTCCAAAAGCAAGGGAATATATCCAAATTATGCCCACTTCTCTCAAAAGTAGTATTTTTTTGCCAGAGCAAAGACATTTGTAATATTCCATTCTGGTAGAAATACCAAAATAGCTGATTTTATATCAATTAACTTGACAAAGTTCTCTTTCTTTATCTCCTTCCACTTCCATTTGTTTTTTATGAGAAAGTGACTTTTTTTTTTCTCCCAACTCATCTAAAAGGTGTTTCAGGAATGTGCAATTGTTTTTACTAGGATTTGAAAATTCATCCAGAAGAGCTCTCTGCACAAATGCAAAGAAAAGGGGAAGATTTCCTTTTGTACTTTTTCTTTCTTCACTCTTCTTCATTCTTCCTTGCTATATAAATATCAAGGAAAATCAGTGCTGATATTTCTTTCTGGTTGTGGCAAAGATTCCTCCAAAATATGTTACAGCAATAATGCAAAAAGAATCTTTGAGTACTAGTGGAAAATTATCCACAGAGGAATACATTTTTGCGCTTTTTTTCCCCACAAAAATCAATGTGACTGTTATATCTGACTGGTTTTTGTATTTTTCACTTTAAAGATTACTCAACCATTGGACTTCTCCTAAGACTATGCTGATCCTTTCTTTATTATTATTATTATTATTTTTAATGACAGTCAACTGTTCTTTTAAGCTTAGTAAATTCTCAACTTGCCAAACTAAACATTCCAGACAAGGAGCTACTTGTCTGAAGTAGCTCTGCTGTGGTAATGCACCCTGACCTTTCAGGCAAGGGGCATTTCAGGTTATGAAACAAGTCTTCAGCATGTGAGATGCTGCTGGAATGCCAACTTTCTTCACTCCCCTTTCATGCCATGCCCCTGTGACCTGACAGTTACTCATGGAGCCTGCCTTAAAGGTTGTTTTATGGCTGTGACTGTGGCTGCAAGACTGTTGGCACTCCTGCAGAGAGAGCAAGTGTGCTTGAAATCAAGTTTTGTACTTAAAAGCCTGTCTGTGCTGTTAAGGAGAGCGCAGCTCTAACCTCTCGTTGCTCATGATATTTCTGTAGGCCCTGTGACACCAGTTAGTCCCTTTTGCTCCCATGGAAGAGCTTGGGTGTACCAGAAAGTGCCCATCTGAGCAACGTGGATGAGATTGCTGCTTCATCTGCCATGACAGGAATTGTGCCCAGCTGTAGACTTTAGAGATGTTACTTGTTTTGTTTCATACCAAAACAGACAGAAAACCTCACTCTGGTCTATAGGCAATCCACACACTGACAGCTACTGTGTTTTACTTCTCTGAGAAGCTAGTGTTCAACTTCATGAGATCAACCTGCCCATGGAACTGCCTACTTCCTCTTCCCTCTTTCTCTTCCCTTCATGTGTGCCACCCCAGGTAAAGCCTGGAAGCTGCTGAGGGTCTCCAGATGCTGGAGGAACTGCAGCTTTGAAGTAGATTGTAGAGCTGGCTCTGCCCTTCTCCTGTTCTCAGTTCCCTGGTGGCATCTTTCAACTGATGCTGCCACGACAGGGAGAAGAAAGCACCCTGGTAAATGTAGGAGTCTGCTTCTTCCATGTAAGAAGGAGATATTTAAAGGTATGGTATGTCTGCTTCCTAGGGCAGGGAGAGAGGCTGTGTGGGGAAGGCATAACATTTAGGTTCTGGTCAGGGAGTTCTTTTGCTTTCTGAGCTACTCTGAGATTTTTGACTTTACGCAATAAACTGAACTCCAGTGCAAGGATAAGGAGAGACTCACCCACGACGCTGCTTTCCTTGTGTGGTAGGGTAGGAATCACAGGCTTTTCTTCCTCCTTCCAGGTCCTGGCAACTGCTACTGCTGGCCATGATGAACATGCAGGACAGAGTTAGGTCAAAGTAGGCAAAGTATATTCCTGGCTGAAGAGACCTTTCGAATTTCCAAATCAAGTTTCACATAAACCAGTTTTTAAATTGATGCTTTCCACACTGCTGTCTCCCCATCCTCCATATCCTCTGTCTGAACAGTATTCTTGAATATATTTTTTCTGCTATTGTATGGATTAGGATGTTGTACCAAATTCCTACTCAGCAGAGCCAAGCCATTAATAGTTAAGAACTTCTTGCCAATGCCGAAGAGACAACAACACTGTTGTCTCTCTGCCTTGCCTATGGAAGCTGGCAGCAATAATCAAGGCCTGAACCAAACTAATAAGCTCTCTAACAGTAACAGTGGTCTGTTCTCAAAGGAAAATAGTATGGGGGAAAGAAAGAGTAAATACTAAAGGCTAAGCAAGATGGCTTCTGTTTGTCACTCTTAAATTGAACACAGGTATGGTTTTTTTTCCTCTATTCCCTATTTTCTCTTTCCACTTTGTTTAAAAGGCCAGAAATTGAGGGGTTTATAATCCAGAGATCCTTTCACTTGCCAACATTGTCCTATTCTCAAGATTTAAAAGGCACAGCTCCCCTAGAAAGAGACTCACACTGATAACAAAACCAGATTAACTGTTTCTTGCCCTGTTTTGATACGTAGGCTGGCCTCACACACATCCACAGACTGAAGTGCTGGTTTTGCAAGAGGGTATTCTGCATGGCTGTGGGTCACAGCATGTGATCAGGCTGACTCTTGTTATGTGCCTCTGCTCCCAAATCTCAGTGGACTCTCCAGTATTCTGCATATTTTTTCTCCCTTCAGTAACTTTGCTTCATTTCCTTAATGAGACCAACCAGCAAAACTGGAGAGATTTTATCTGTGGGATATCAAACTCATACCACACTCAAGCAACCTGCTTCCCATCCCTGTTTGGTTTTGGCTCAAAGATTTTATTTGTAACTGAGTACATTTGTACTTTGTACTGTAACATCATATTGTAAACCCTTCATAACCTGAGAATGTCAGCCTGGGCTCGTGGGTATTTGCTGTCTCTCAGAAGAGTGAGACATGCTACAGCTGTCCAGATTTGGCTCTGGGCACAATGTAACAAAAAAAACTTGTGAGGAGCTATTATGTCAGTCTAATGAGTTAGGCTCAATCAGCAATGCAGCAATACTTTGCTAACAGACATGAATATAGGACTGTGAAACTTCCTTTAATCGGTTTGCATAGAAAATTGTGATTTGAAATAATTTCTCTTTCACAGTGTTATTGGTTCATTTACGCCTGTGTAATTGATTTACAAACACCTTTACTCTGTTAAATAGTTATTTACATGCTTGAGAGTATTGCTGCTGAATATACTCCTCATGTGTAGGAAGCCTGACAATTAATGCTAAGCTTAATTCCACATGTTTGCAGAAGCAAGCCCACAGATAGCTGTTAATTTCCCTTGGTACCCTTATAAGCCAATATGTTTCTGCTATTTTATTTGCAAAATAAACACTGTACATTTACTTAATTATATTTGATGTCAT
This sequence comes from Phylloscopus whistleri, assembly GCA_017589585.1. Classification (NCBI taxonomy): domain Eukaryota; kingdom Metazoa; phylum Chordata; class Aves; order Passeriformes; family Phylloscopidae; genus Phylloscopus; species Phylloscopus whistleri. The sequence goes on along the minus strand of JADMLD010000068.1, from coordinate 1,480,122 downwards.
AATTCCAGGTTTTTCTTTGGCCTACAGGGGCTCAGGGCCCTCAAAGTAGCTTTCCTCATTATTAAAACAGTTGTATAGCTGTAGTTAGTAAATTATGATTGAAGACATGCATAACAAACCAATGCACAGCAGTTTCTGTAATAAAGTGAAAAACACACCTTTACAGTGAAAAATGTAATTTTCTAAAGGGAAAGCATGAAGTGCAGTTCAAAACTCAGATGTTTATTTATTATTTTGTCCTCTCTGAATGAATAATAATGTTTGCATTCTGAAAAGGAGAATAATGAGAAACAGCATTCACAATGAATTGGGACAGAGATTGTTGCTGCTTTTAATGTATTTTTAATTTCAGCTAATGTTTGAAACTACTTTAAGGGCAGAAGTGACTTCCAGCAGGGTCTGCTCACACCAGTGACTATATCCTCATGGACCAAGCTCTCTTGGCAGATGGATATGTTGCTCTCTCTCCTCCTTGTCTCCATGCACTTTTCAAAAAACCTACAAGAGTCATCCTTTATCCACAGCCCTCCACTCAACACAGGGCCTCCTAGCTGCCTGACAAAAAAACAGTTGACCCTGTGGTTTTTAATATATTATTTTCTTTTGATCCCACCTTGTGTGATTGTTCGTCTTTGGTAGCAACTGTGTCAGTGAAAATTTGGAAGTCTAAAATATTTAAAGCAAAAGTTCTTTAGCCAAAGTTCCTGTACAGCAAAATTTGCTCCTGCACTTCATATTGCATATCTTAAAATAGAGTGCTGGCTGAAAGAATCACATAATAATGCTGATGACAGGATTAGAAGATATATTGTATGCAACCAGCTCTGTATTTGCTCAACATATTTAATTACACGGTAAAATTAATTTATCAAGTTTTCATACATATGCTTTGATGATTCATCATCAGGTTTCTGTATACATTTTTGGAAGTGTCTTTTTTGGGTGTGGTCCGAGCACTGCTGAACTGCTTTGATTTGTTGGATATGTCACTGTAGTTGCAATGCTTTGCTGCTTTTTTTTTTTTTCTTTTGCATTTTTATGCTCTGAAAGTAACATCTTTTTCTTTATCTTTTTTAAAGATAAAGACATTCCCTGCTGATACATCTAATCCTTTTTTCGATCCCTTTACAACAGTACCACAGTTTTCTGTAAGTAGAACGTGCAACTAAAAAACTGTGTTTTAACACAATTCCAACTGATTTTTTCAAGTGTCAGAAATCTATGCACTAAGCAGTCCTCAGAAAAAAATAAAATAGATAAATTCCAGGTAGAAATTAAGAGTATGAAGCAGTTAAATATTCCCATTATACAAAATGTTGCCTGTGCTCAGACATTGCTGCTTACTAGACAGAGGACTAAAAGTTAAAGGTCAAGGTTCACCACTAATGTTGTTCATTTCAGGACTCTAGAGGACACTTGTGAAGCTCCAGTACATCTTTTCAGGGAGCAGTAAGGGAATGAGAAGACTTAGTCCTCTGTCTACCAATTGCATGGCCTCCTGCCTGAAACTGCCTGCTGTGCCATCACAAAGAGGGCCCTGATTTTCAATGAATTTACAGCTGAATTTTAAAGAATTATAGCTAGTGTCTGAATGACTACAATGGTATCCTTGAACAAACTCCCATGTTTACCCACAAACTGGAATCCAATATTGAACTTCATTCTTGTTAAATTTTCACAGAAGACGTGACTTAGGGATTTTGGTGAGGTAAAATAGATACAAACAGAAAACAATTATCTGACAGTTTAAAAAGTGAGTATGATCAAAATCTTGCTTTGGCGGCAGAGACATTATGTAATAAGTATGACAAAATTAACTACTCTTTAAGAAACATTCTGCTTATAAACACCACGTAAAATGACTTAAAATTTTAAAGTTACATTTGCAAAATGAAGCATTTCAGACTTTGACGTTAAATTTTACTGGTTGCAGCAATCTATACCTGGCATATAATCCAAGATCAGTAACTTCATTCACTGTTGGGTCATGTGAAGGTTCTGCCTGTATTTAATGATTTTAAAAAAGAGGCTTTTCTTTCACAATGAACCTGATCATGGGCTTTTATGTAAATGTGTTTTTTCTCCAAATAGGTACTTTAAAGCCAGAGTTAGTTAGCTTCCCCAAACAGTTTAAGTGCCACAGTTGAGCTCTAAATGCATTTGAACGTACACAGAAATGTCACAGTAATATTTCATTATGTCAGCCAAGTCCAGATGGTACAATTGTGATAAAAGCTAACCCAAAGTTACAGAGCTTGTGTCTTTCACAGTACTCCTTTATCTAAGCAAAACGATGCAACCCTCAAAATAGCTTTCCCACTAATTAACATTGATTGTCAGACGTTATTTTCCTGTCTCTGACAGTTAAGATGAAAGCAAAATTTAGGAGAGCTATATAACATGCATTTTCATAATTGGGGTGTCAGAACTCTAAAATACAAACAGAAGGTATACCAATATACTTACCCACAGAAATTTCCATACTGCAGAAAATGGCTATTTCGTGGCAAATTCAAATGTTGAATTTTTGTTATGTTCTGTCAGGAGAAAGAAGCAAAGCAGAATTCAAACTAATCTTTCTGAAATCCCATCTTCTCCCCATAGATTTCCATTTTTCTGGGCAGGGTGGAGGGCAAGATTGAGATCACACATATTTAAAAAACCATTGCAATAAAAAACTAATGATATATGATCCATCACATGATCCCATACATTCTTTTAGTGAGTTATGTACAAACGTCTCTGGCAAACAAGCAGCTACCTACGGGACTGCACAGAGATGGGAAAACAATTAGGAGGGTTAGGTGGCTTTGGTCCTGTGTTTCATGGCCCTGTGTCCCAGCCCCAAGGGAGGTGTCTCCACAGCATCATTTCAGATCATCCTGATGCACTGCTGAGGGCTTGAAGAGAGCTGCACCCCAGGCAGGAGCTGTAAGGGAAGGGTAGCTAGGACTTGCAGGCAGATCTGACTCTGAATGGTCTCCAGTAACACATAGACTCAGATGGTAATGTTTGTTAATTTTGTTGGTTTTGTTGTTTCCTTTCCTTGCTTGCCCTTCCCCTTCCCCTTCACTTTTTTTTTTTTTTTCTTTTTTTTCCTGGAAGGAAACATTGAAATGTTATTAAGCAAGAAAAGGATTATGAATAGTGACATTTAGAAGGCTTTACCTTTCATGTACAGCTTCAAATTTGATGGTGTTTATGCAGTTGTGTTGATTTGATCAGATGAAAAATTAGATTAGACTTGGTTACCTGGAATGTTTAAATATAAGCTTCAAGCCAGGAACCATCTGAATTTCAGAGATTTCCACAGAAAAATGGCAGGCATGATGGCCATATTCTCAGGCAGGTGTAAGTCACATAAATTTAAATTAATGAAATTATGTCTGTTTAGACCAGTTAAATATTTGGCTTAAGCATACTGTGCAATCAGACATATATACAAAAAGGTGCTTTGGACATCTACTGTAAAACAATCATCCAGAGCAAACACACTACGGAATTCAAGGCAATTTTTCAGCAAGTGTAGTTTGTCATCACTCTGCTGATTTCAGTGAGGCTGGGAGAATTTATATGAGAATTTATATGAGCTTCAGAGTGATGGTTTCTTCTCATGCCATAGAGTAAGATCTGCCAATCCTGGGAGTACAGGGATCTTGTATGAGGAACACCAAATTTCATACCCCTGCAGTTTGTGATGTTGAAGTTTAAAAGTTCAGTGACAGAGATTTTTGAACAGATTCTATTTGCCATTATTTACACACAGGAGAGTTTCTTTAGTTCATTTTACATTTTTCCATTTTACTAATTTTGTGGAATTAATGAAATTCCTTTTGCTTCAGAGATTATTTTGGATAATTAGAGATGTGTTTAGACATGTTAAAAAGTGACAAATAAGCAAGCAAACCTAACACAGCCAGTCTTTCCTGGGCTCAAATAGTTTTCCCACTGTTTAAGTTTGTGAATCATTTGCAGAGGCTTGCAGAATTTGAGAAATGATTAGACCAGAAAAAAAAAAAAAAAAAAAAAAAAAAGGATTGCTCTTCAAATAGCTGCTTTCTTATGATGGTGACTTTTCTTCCTCCCTGCCTTATACTCTGAACCAGTTTCAGAAGAAGTAGTCATCAAGAAAGAAAGATAGCTGATACCAGTAGGAGCGTGTTTTAATGATCCTGACACACTGACAACTGCAGTTGCTCTGTATTCTTCCCAGGTCAGGGTCAGACATGCACTACAGGCACTAGCTGTTGTGGTTTGGCATGAGAAACAGCCCATGCAAAAAAAGTAAGACAAGGATATTTGATTTTTAGGGATCCTCCCCACTCTGGTTGTAAAAATATCCCAGTCTTTGCTATAATATTTTTGTGCTGAAATACCTCACCTAAAAGGCAGGAGATGGTTGCTTGCTGTTTGTCTTAAATCTGCACTTCCAATATTGCTTTAACATTGCCTTTCACTGGATTCTGCAAGAATATCGCTCAAGGCTTGTTCCAGTTAGCAAAAGTGGGAAAGGGATGGAGATTTTGCAACCTGGACCCCTAAAAGCCTAGACTCCCAAAAGCCTAGACTCCCAGCTGTTAACAAAACATAGTTAGAAAACCCACCAGCAAATTGTATAGCACTACTGAAGAGTATTCCAGAAATCTCATGTTGTCAATATTCTCCATAGTTTTCAGGGAAAATGCAATAATGGTAAATGTCATTCTCCAAACGGATCATGTTTTTTACCTGAATGCTGCCAGTCTCATACATGCAGTGTCATCTCACCTGGTGCATGCTGCAATCAGGCTTGTCCCCCAGGCATCAAAAGAGGTGGCTGTCCAGCATCTGCAGAGGCTGCACTGGGAGGTTATAGCCACAGCCTCCCATTTGTTCTCATTCTTAGTTGCTGTTACTGAGTGCTTGGCAATGAATTGGATAGCCAAGGATGGTGAGACCAGTAGAAGCTAATCTACAATTTTTCTTTCTCTGTGTATGTACATGTCTTTTTTGTAGGCAGAATTTGCAGAGAGCAAATTGCAGTGCTGTGGGGTGCAGTCATCTCCTAAGATTACGCTGGTGTCTCCATCGCCCGTCCTGAGGTCTCTGGCAGAGACTGTACCAACCCCAACAGTGCAGACGGTGTACACGTCGCATAAGCCCATTTCGCTGGCAGACAGGTACTGTGCAGCTCTTTCACAGAAATACTATGGTGCTTTCTGCATTGAAGGAATCAGCTTGATTCCCCTTTTTCTGCCATAAATACCATAAAGTGTCATTTTCTCTTATACCGAAGATTATTGTTTGACTACTAATAGGTGGGTTATAGAAATATCTGTAACTCATACTCTCATGCTCTGAGATTAAAAAAAAGCCTACCTTAATTAACTGCTGCAGCCAGCAGTGTACCATTTCTGTGGCCAGTGGCCTGGAGAGAAAGAGTTGTGCAGACTTTCCTCAGGCAAGTCATTTTGTCTAAAACACAAAGGTTTTGTTTTAATAATTGCTGTTACAAGTTGGCTTTTGAAATTAGATGTCCATGGGGGAAAGCTGAGGTTGAGGAATGTCTGTTCTTCTAAATGAAAAACAGGCAATTGTTTTCTTTCTTGTTCCTCTTTTATTTTTTTTTTTCCCCCTTTTCTAGTAATGTCAAGCTACAGTGGTCTTGTAATTTCTCAGAGAAACAATAAGCTATACCACCTTTCCACAGGCAGACTCTTTTCAGTTTTTTATTCTTTCATCCTACTGGTTTTGCATGCTGGCTTCTTATTCTATAATTTAATCAAAGCTGAACTTCCCAAGCTGATAATTTACTGAATATAAATGTAGCAGTGGATATACTCAGTACTTCTGGAGCACAAATAGTCTAAAGCTTATGAAAAGTATTTATTAGACATAGTAATGAATTAGTCTTTTTTACTTTTGGATTCATAGTCAATTCCCATTTTTGGGTGTTAATTATTTTTTGCAGATGTTGATTAATTGCACCTGCACACTTGTTCAACATTGCTAACTCATCTAAAAATTTATCATTCCAGTGAAAACGTAATTCTGAAGCTGTAGTGCTGAACTCAGCTTCTGTAAAATGTCTCGAACACAAGCAGCTGATTCTACCCTTGCTTGTCCACGAATGGGCTGCAAGGTTTCTGTAATGCAGTTTAAATCTCCAAACTGTGTTACAAATGTGAGATATATAATTTTCAGAAAAGCATGGTAAACAGTTTCAGAAATGGAATCACTAACCCAGGGTATTCCCAGTGTTACAAAGCCTCTGGAGTGAATTGGTGAGAACAAGAACCTCAGGCTCTGATTATGGCATCCTGATAAGTGCAGGACTGGGGTAAATTCAGAATATCTCTGTATCTATGTATATAGATATCCCTCAATATCAGATTACACCAAGGAGCAGAAGGCTGTAACGGTATTCTTTCCTAATGTCATTTGCTGTAGCTGCTCCATTTTTAGAGTCCTTGTCCAGCTCCCTTTGAAACCAGTAGCTTTTAATGGGATTAGATGAAATTATAAACTATATTGCCATGAGGATCTTTTTTTATTCTTCTTCTTGCTTCTGTTTGATCTTCAGAAATATCAAACGATACTTGTTTTTGAATCAGCCATCAGCTATCAGTTTTTTTACTGAATTGAGACTGACCTTTTTCCCCCTCCTTTGGTATTTTGAAAATGTTAATTATTTTAAATTGAAATCTGAGACTTATTGTTGTTCCCATAATTGGCTGTTTGTGCATTAATTACACAGCGCTGAGACTCTGAGGCGTGAACTTGAGAGAGAGAAAATGATGAAAAGACTCTTGATGACAGAATTATGAAACTCGCACTTCCGTCAGATGGAGAATGGATTGGGGCCTTTCATGTGCCTTCTGTCTGTTTACATTCCTCTGCTTCTGTGTACTCAACATAATGCATTGGGAAAATGTGTGATATTCCTGGCTCGCCTGGATTCACCACGGTTGGTTAAAATTACGTCTCGGCTAGACTTTGAAGGAGTTCCTTTATTCATTCATTTGCTGCTGGGAAATAAACCTTCAGTCCTTTATCTCTCCTGAGATTTTATACTATTAACACAATTAATTTCTGGTTTGGTTTTGGTAAATCTAGGGCAAAGAGGATCAGCAAGGAGCATACTGATTTCTATTGGGAAACACTGTTCTGTACATATGTTAATAAGTGCACAGAAATAAATGTTATGCAGAATATTTTGATAGCAACATAGAAAATATGTCATTTTGTACAACTGAAAATTGCAATGAGCTACTGCTATTTGTTAAGAGAACCATTTTTAAAGCAGAAGAATGATTATTACATCCTAACCCCAGGACTGTTAGTCTCCACAGAATAAACGGCTGTCTTATTAAATTCCTAACCTTAACCTTCACTCAGAGATATAAACAGCTGCAAGGGGGAGAGACACCCCACCATACAGATAGACACACCCAATACTCCCTATAGCTTGTCACCTTGACCTAAACCTTCAACAAAATCTTACCGTCTTTCCATTGAGGGATGAAAAAAATATCCGTTGTTTAAAGTTATTTGCTACTGACTTTCTAGCTTGATACTGACTTTTTTAAAGCAAGTGAGGAGTTTTACCTTCTCCAGTTTGCCTAGGCTTTAAGGCTTGCCCACACTCAGACATCTGCCCCAGCACTGAAGGTTGTAGAGCCTCAGCGGTGTGGACGTAGCTCACATAAGGAGAATTCTTTCCCTCCTGGGTAAATAAACCACCTTTCTGACTGACACAAATGGATTGGTCCTTTTCAAAAGCAAGAACAGTGATAGTTTTATGGCATAGCTGTGCCTACACCCGTATTTTTAACTCTACTGATCAGCACGGATGTCCTGGCAAACCTGTGGAGGATGCACCTGGCTATACATCATGTCCACCCCCAACGCTCAGGCAGCCTCTACATCCCGTGGAGCTATCTCAGGCACGAGGTGGGGTGGGTGGTCCAGCACTAGCAGAGCTGCAGCCGCAGGAAAGGAGTTAATGGTATACAGGTAATGCTACCAACTATCTCTTAGGGAAAAAAAGCAAATGGTTTCTGTTTCCCCTTGTTCAGTAGTGCAGGGTCATCTAGAAAACTAACAACATCTGACTCTCTCAACAGGAAAGCTTTTGTGCATTTTGTATGGCTGAAGATATATATTTTTCTGTTACTCTGTACACTATGTTCTCTTATTTGTATTAAGATAAAAGATTGCCCTTCATTTGGCACTGATTATGATGGCTTTATCTCAGCTTAAGCAGTTTGTTTGTGTGGAGGTTGGGAAGTGATTGCTGTGAGACTGGGTTTCCTTCAGAGTTAGCTTCTGCTGTTTTTCTAAAATGAGAGTTCTGGAGAGCTTCGTAAGACTGTGGATTGCAGTGTGAAGGTAATAAAATGATTTGCCTACTTCGTATTTGCTGGGACAAAAAATTAGCATTAGGCTTCCCATTTAAATCCACCAAACCCAAAACTTTCTGGTTGCCATAAATGGGGTCAAAATACACAGCACAACTGTTAGGTAGAAAATCACCTAACATTATAATATTTAAATTATATTAAATTTTTTATAAAATTATAATTATAAAATTATAAATTTTTATATAAAATTATAATTATAAAATAAAATTATAAAATTTAATCAAGTGGCTCAACATGAGCAGTGGGCACAAGGAGCCACAAAACCACACCTGGATTGTAGATTTAAGAGCATTCCAGTGACTTTTTTGGGTAATCAGATATGACTTGTGTGCTGTCCACCCTCTCGTTGCAGTGCCAGGACATTTCTGTTCCTTGTGTTTTAATGCCCCACTCAATCAATCCAGGGTTCTTAAAAATTGATTAGGAACATTAAATCCCTGTGAGGAAATCAGAAAGGAGAGGAAAATGCACAGACACAGAAGAATTCAATTTCCTGTTACTCTTTTCTCACCACTTCCCAGAAGGTATTGGTGAAGGAAAAGTAGCAGCACATTTTGCCTGGGTCCAAGTGAGAGTGAGCGTTTTGAAGAACAAATAAAAGGAAATTGTAACTAGAAATGCTGGTTTGGGAGAGGAAAATGAAATAAGGTTGAGAATGCCACACTACTGACTAGCTGAATCTGGTTTTTTGCCTGTTGAGTGACCCCCAATTGTGTTTGAACTGGCAACAGTTTCACAAAGTCATTGTCAAGGAAAACCCAGAAAACAAACAAACAAACAAAAACCCAAACAAACAAAAGAAACCCCAAAACAAAAACAAACCAAACCCAAAAAAACACAGAAAAAAAAATCCTGAATACACCCTTCAGTCATACTGATTGCCATGGAGTGGACTTTAGGAACCCCACAATATGCCTTCAGGCTTGGGGGCAAAACAGATCCACGTTAGGACAGTCTGATCACTTAAGCAAAAGCCTTCAGCAAAACTGAATGCCTGAGTCAGACTAGCCCATAAGATGTTCTGGCTTATAAACAGTCTATTAGTTTATTGTGTTTAATGCATCATTTTTGATCCCATTTTATAAATTTTTTTCAGCTGAAATAGTCAGAACTGGAAAACAAGTAACATGAACCAAGGTTACTTTATGTGGCCAAATCTTTATGGCTGAGGCATGCTCTGGGATAGCTGAAGAAGGGCAGAGATTCCTCCTTCTTTGGTTCCTACCAGGAGAAGAGGGAAAGGCTCATGTGGCTGCTTAGTTTCTGTGGGACATTTTCTACAGAACAACTCCAAGTACGTTGCCTTGTTGTGTTTTAGTGTCTTATCCACTGGCTGCCACTGTTTCCTATTCTGCAGTCTAATGGAGCTTTATTAAAACTGTTTTACTGATATCAAACTAAACTTTTAACTGTGGAATGTCATCATCTTGTTCTTTCTTACTATGTACCTTCTTCAGCCATGCTTCAGCATCTCAGTTTTCACATCCTCTGAAGAAACACTTCTGCCTCACCTCTGGTTGGGAATGACAGTGTTAGGACACCTGTTACCCAAAACTACTGTGAACAAGACAGTGTCAACATGAACATATTGCAGAGGGGCAGATATTGCAGATTTGCCCCTACAATTTAACTTTACAGGTGTTAAAGGATACTCTGCCTGAAGGTATGTCTATATAATAGTGCAGGAGTATCTGAGCTAGCTTTAAGCTTGCATATGTAGTTGTGGCAGCATGAAGCCCAGCACAGGCTATCATCATCATGTACATTGACATGTGTAAAGATAACGCATTTGAACAGCAGCCTTCTGAAGCATGGTCTCCAGAACTAGTGACAGGAAAGGGTGGCTGAAAGGATTTTGTCTCTTCAGCTCTCCTGGGAAAGGATTCATCTCATCTAACATTAAAATGCCCAGCTCTCACCTGATGAGAGATCAAAGGAACTGTCTTCCGGAGGTGCCTCTGACTCAAGCGTCTACTTTTATACCGATTAAAGTTAAGTGAGATGAATCCTGCTTTCCGTCCCTCTGGCTAGGTCTACATTGCAAACCCTTGCTGACTCAGCTGCATCATCCAGAGTTCAGCTTCGAGGTGAGAGATTTGTGATCGGCGTAGCTCTGCCGGCGAAAGCCTTGCGCATTAGGTGTAAATAAACTGCCAGAAGTACCCTTTTGTCAGAACAGCTTTTATCCCCTGTGGGAGAACAGAGAGCTGGGATAACAACTCACACTGACATAAGCACAGAGGCTTTGCTGTAGTAGTGCTCCACCTGGGAGTAGCTGGTTGATGAAACCTCCTGCTACAGCCACGCTGGCAAAGCCAATCGGGGGCGGCCCCGGCTTTTCGCAGTGCCCCGAGTGATGCTCTGGCCCTGTCAGCACATCCCAGCTTTTCAGCGTGAAGTCTCTAAGCAGCGGAATGCAATGTTGTCATGTTTGGGTGATTCCAGCAAAATTTATTGGCCATTTAAATAGCTATGCAAGGAGTTAAATATTTTCTCATTTTGCGGTCTCTTATGGAAGCCGACCAATTGTGCTTTGTTTCTGTGTGGCTCAGCTGTTTCCACTGTTTTGTTTTAAAAGGAATAACCGGGTTTTCTTCAGAAATGTTGGTTGAGATTCCACACCTCTCTCAGATCCCACCGTGTGTGCAGACTTTTCATGTTTCATAGACCCTGGAAGCGCAAAATTTGAAAATTAACTCCTCCAAAGTTTCAGTTCATGGCTTCACTCTCTTGCAACAGGATGCCTATGTGCCCATTTGAAACAGAGCTGGCAATGCAGTGAAATGTTTCATTGGAGGCAGCATCATATTTTGTTTGAACTGTTTACAAATAGCCTTTGCTTTTATTTATTTATTTTTTTCTGAATACATTTCTGGTTCATTTGCTACAAAAAACCTACTTGTAATTATGCAATGGAATATTTTTTTCTTTTTTTTTTTCTTCTTCTTCTTTTTTTTTTTAATGTCCTGATGTTCAAGGAGTTTGCAATAAATATACTGAGACTGATCTGTAATTGCATGTAAGATTAGCCTCACAACTGTGTTTTGTAAAGTTAAGCGCCGTAAAAGAAGCTGTAGATGACGTGGAGAAGGAGGGAAGATACAGAGTAGTGGAGGAGAAGGCTTCCTTGGCAGCTGCAGCATGGAGTGGTGGGTAGCAGCTTTAAAGCAAGACTGCTCACACCATTTTTTTTCACCTGAGTAGCAGCGTGTATCATCAGACAGTGTATGATGGCATTTTGTTGAAAACATGCCTAAAGAGAAACTTTTACGGCTCAGCTGTTTACCTGTTCCTGTATTCATGCCTGCAATAAAAGAGATGAAAAATAAATCACAGAGTCTGAGCCATTTGTAGTCAAGTCAGTCATTTAGGAGGCAAGGGGCGACATGCCAATTAAAGGAAACATTTGCTTGCTAGGAAAGTGGATCTACCATCATAAAAAATTACAATGCAAAGAAAAAATGGAGAGATAATTTCTCCGTAAAGCCCAGAAGGTTTACTTCAGCTTAAAGTTATAGTCTAGTGTTGTAGGGTACCAATCATCTGTGGGGTCATTAGGTGGGGCACACTTGGCTGAATACCAGAGCCAGAAAAACACTGGCAGGATCAAGGTAGACAAACACAAAACTTGGCAGGTTTTGGGGCTTTCATCTAGGGCTCAAAAGGCATCAAAAAATATTACTGGAGTGGAAGGGGTGGGGGGGAATGTTCCACACAGGGCTGAAAGACACCAGGTTGTTAAACTGCTCCATCGAAGAAAATTTAAAAACATATCCCCCAAAAAACCCAAAACAAACAAAGCCTCTTCACTGTATTTTTTTTCAAAAACAATTAAAACATTTCACTCAGATTTTTGCCCTTGATTTTGCCTTTCTTTCAATGCCTAAATGAACAGTTGCTTCAGAATGAAACATTCCCCTTTCCTTCAAAGAGCTCTAAACCAGGACATTTTGACATTAACTTTCCCAGTGCATTTATGAAACCAGATCCCAGCAATGTTCACCCCATTTTCTGAGGTTGCCAAAACTCTGTATTCAGGAGAAATCTGCTCCCAACTCAATTTCTCCATCTGGATCTTCTTCTATTTTTATTCTCTATGCGGGGAAATCAGAGGAGCAACAGATCAGCATTCTTCCAACTCTACTCAATTTATACCAAGGAAATTGATTATCCAGACAGCAAACCTAGTTAATTAATTCTCCTTAATAAAGATCTTTGCTAAAGAACTGTGTTCTGAGATGCAGTGTAATGAGAAGCTGTGCACTAAAAGGTTGGCAAATACTCTTGTGGAATTCAGCTTCAGTGGAGAAGCCTGGGGACTTCTGAGATGTAAACCTGAACAATCTTTTGGTTCATTATCAGATGACAGATCTATGAGACTGAGTGTGAAGTCATTAATTCTGTATCTCTGGGGACCTGCTTTCTCAAGCAGAAAACAGACTTTGCATACAGGCACGGTGGATTGGGGCACGGGAGCAATAAGGCAGTGGTTTCAGCCTGACTGCGGTGCAAAAATCCTGTGGCAGCAAGGGGGTAGGAGGGCACCCACCAGAGTGCAGACACAGGCAAGGGGAGGGAGCCCCAAGCCTCATGAAAGACAATGGCCATGCCTTTGCCAAGCACAGTGAAGCCTTTGGGGCTGGTCAGCACTGGGATCCCTGCACCCAAGTGCAACTTGACCTGAAGGGCAGCCCTGCAGCAAACCCAGAGTCAGGTCTGGTTGTGACCAGATGTGCGGGAGCATACACCATGGAATGAGGGAAATAAAAGATCATCTACTGTCCTTTCCCAGCCACCCCAGGACAGGTTCATGGGAGCATCCCAGCTCCTGGTGTCAGATAAAGAGAGCAGGCCTGCCTTTTTTGTGAGAAGCTGGAAACAGGAGCAGTTTAGCTGAGGCATCAGATGTGTTTGACAACCCTGACCATTACAACTACAACTTACGTGCTGCCAGTGGCATATATGGTCTGTGAGGTGCCTCCTCACCAGTCATTAGGGGTCTGTGATGGTCAGGAGAATAGGGGAAAACAACAGCAAAAAAGAGAGCAGCAAACAACCCACACTGTCACCTGCTGGGCAGCCTGATGGCAAAGTACTGCCTGCAACATTATTTGCCTTTTTGCTTTATTTTAAAATTACAAATATAAAATTGCCTCATTACATAAGCAATATGCAATTGATACTAATTATGTTATTTTTAATGAGTATTTCTACAGTGTGTGTGTTTGCTATATAATGCCAGTGAGTGCTCAGCTGTGTCATCAGAGTGGCATAAAAGCCACATGGATCTTTATTGTTTCATGCAGTCATTATTCAGTTCTTCAAGCAGGGAGCAAGTTAACCCTCCTGCATTGTTCTTCCTCTGCCTTTTATTAGCAAACTCTTCTGGAAATCCAAGAAAACCACAGCAAAAAATTATTTTCTTAAGATACTTGGTCAGTCAGCTTAGCACCCCAGGGACTCCATGATGTGAAGAAGTCAAAAATCTCATTTTTTTAATTATTTGCCTTGCTGCTCTCAAAAAACAACAAAAAAACTCCATGCTTTCTGTGCTAATTGTCTCATGCTCTGCTCTGGCTGCTGGTCCCCTTACAGCAATGCCAGGCTTGGCACAAGGTGATTTGCCACAAGACAACAAAGATTGGGTGGGGTTTTTTTGGAGGGAGCAGTGCTAATAGCACCCAGCACTTCTGTCCTTCTTGGGGTACATTTCTTGCTGTGGCTGACTCAACCTCTTCATTCTCCAAGGCAGGATGTGCACTGCCTTGCTGGAAGCTGGGATATTTGCAGCTCCATGTCCAGCCAGTGAGGGTTTGGGGCTGTTGAGGCTGAGAGCTGTGGTGCTTGTGTTGTAGGAGGCACCCATAAGAGTTGAGGCTCTGAAGTTTTGGATGCTGCTTTGTGCCCATGTTGTGAGGCCATGAGTAGATGTGTGAGGCTCTGGGGAGAAAGGTCAGTGTGAGCTACACTCTACCTGAGTGTGCAAAATTAGGGATTTAGTGGTGGAAGCATCACTGTGAGACTGAATACTCCTCCCTCCTGCAAAGACATTTCCAACCTGTGCCCTCCAAAGCTGACTAAACTCCATGGGACCAATCTTTGCTCAAGGAGCAGAGCAAGGTGTGCAGCAGAGCTGCAGCCAGTGCCTTTGGCAGTACACGTGCTTGCTCCAAACGAGAGCAGCAGTGCCCTTGTCACACGGGCTCGCAGCTCCTCTATGGCAAGGTGAGGATGACAGCCCCTGGAAAGCACCCCTGCCAAGGCTGCCAGCCTATGAAGACAGGGGTGGGAAGTGCTGGAGCTGACTTAGCTCTGCAGCCCAAGAGCACTCCCATTTTTCCACTTCCTGCTCATCATGCCAAGGCTCAGCGTGGGTTCCTGACAACTTGCCCTGGTTATTGTGAGCCACCAGGAACAGGAGGTACCTCCTCTAATGACCTGCCTCGCAGCCCCTTAGTGCCTTTCTGTGCCACCCTGCCAATCCTCCTCCCTCCTCTGCTTGGCACTCACTCACAGACTGGTTCATGGGTGCCTGCTTCCTTTACCCTTGTGAGCACTCCTCCCACACAAGCACATCTGGCTTTGCTGGCTTTCCAGTTGAAAATCTTTTGTCTTTTTGAAGGCCCTTGCCAGCTTTTGCTTTCCCTGACCCTCAGAAGGTGCTCCTCCATCTGCAGTTTTCTACCTTTCCTCTGTGTCTCACTCATCTCCCCTTCTGCTGTCCTGGGTCCAGTGTCTAACAGGCATTACAGCACAACAGGTGTTCTTGCCAACCAGGAAACCTCCATGAGGTCTCCATCTCTCATTACAGACCAGCAGGCTGGTGAGGGTCTGCCATCAGCCAGGGCTGCAGGAGCTCCCATCAAGTCCAGTAAATACCTGTGGGTACACCTGCTCAGCCTCAGGGACTCTCCTGCCTATTCCATGGCACCAGAGAAGGACACAGAGGACTAGTGTTAAAGAGAGGATGTTATCATTTGCCCTACCCTTGAAGTGAGTGACTTCGCCCTCATATTTTGGATGGTTAATCTCCATTTTATATCCAGTGAGGCCTTAGTGAACAGGGGCACCCCAAAAAAAGTGTGACAAAAGTCACCTTCCTTCCCTAGCTCCCTCCCTCTCTTTCTCCTTCCCTTCCTCCCACACTTCCTCTCTTCTTCTCTCCTTTCTTTCTTCTTGCCTCAGACAGGGTATTTTTGCAGCCTCCCTGTCCTCACCATAATCCTACAGGGTAGCAATGACCACCCTTTCATCCATTCCTACCACTGAGGCCTTTGGCTCTGCTGCTCCATATTGCTGTGCTAAACTTTGAAGCACTGGAAAGAAATGGGGGATGTGGTGGAAGAGGGAGATGTCTTCTTCACTGTCATTCTACCCTTCTGGGATTTCTATCTCACATCCTTCCACAGCAAGATGATTCAGGTTCCTTCTCTGGAAAAACTGGATTAGCGCAGTGACTTGAATCCCTGCACTGCCAGTCCTGTGGCCCATCCTTGGTGCCTTGAAACCTCTTCCCAGTCCCCAGCACAGCTGTTGTGGCCTGCCCAGCCCAGCAGCCCCAGACACTGACCCTGCACTGCACCAAATTGATGCCATCACAGGCTGTGGGGAGCTGAGCAATGAGTTTGGCAGAGAAGAGCGTGCCGTGGTGGGTCTCAGCAGCCTGCTCCTCAGAGGTGACACATCTCTGAGCTGCATCCATTGTCTATAAATTCAATGGTAAAGGGGCCAGGCTCCACTTCCTAGGGACACCCCCTGCATGAAATCTCTGTGCAGCACTGAGGTGTCTCACCTGGTGCCCAAGGGCCACCTCAGCCAATCCCAAACCACAGTTCCCACCAGCCTGTTCACCCCTGCCCTGGCTGTGCTGTGGTCTCTGCTTGAACAAAGCTCCTGCAGGACAGCTTTGCTTGCTTGAAAACCCTCCCAAGAACACTGTATCCAAGCCTCAGAGAGGAGCTTTAGGAGGTGCAGGGTGCACGTCCTAAAGCTCCTCTGGGTCTCTTTTGTCATGTCTGCTCCCAAAGTCCAACTACTGTTGTTTATGCTCATATTGTAACTGAAAAGAAAAAGAAGAGATGCTTCAGTAGGTCAAAGGGTGTGAAGAGATAAATGTAATTGCAATAAGCGTAATTGCAATAAATTCAATATATTGAAAGATGTTACCATTTAATTAAAAGTGTATGAATTATGCATGTATCTCTTCCACAGCCTTACTGTGTGGGCTTGAGCAGTAACTGAGTACATGCAGCTCTAGCTGCCACACGAAACCCACGGCTGCTTAATTTCTCCCTCACACACCTCACACTGCCAGCTGAACTTTTGCTAGGAGTAAACAATGACATACATGGGGGTTTATTTGGAGTCACCTTTACCTTTACATACTCTTGGGCACCTACAAAGGGACATAAATCTTACTCCTCCCTGAGAGGATGGAGACTGCCTTTTGGGCAAATTTTACAATATCAGGTTTAAAAATCACATTATTTAGGGATGCAGAAATGCCATGAAGGAAAGCAGTGGATTGGGCTACCCATAGCTGCCTGCTGTGGAGCTATGCAGGAAGCAGCATCCTCCAGCCTTGGGGCATAAAATGTGGGGCCCATGGGGTGGCTGAGAACTCCAGCAGCCTGGCAAGGATGGGGTAGGAGAGCAGGGCTTGGTGGTGGAAAAACTGCAGCACCTGGAGCTCCCCAGAGCACCCCATGGCTGGCACTGCCACCCCCACCCTCAGGTGCTGAATGTCACCATCAGGTGCCTGGTGCTCAGCTTAGCTATACGCCCACTTAGTGCAAACCATTTCATTAATATGGAAGAGTGACTTTTTATAAATTCTGTGCTGTCTTTCTGGGTACAGAAAATCTTCCCCACCGGGGCAGACTTGCCATTTTGCAGCCCTGCTGAGTCCATCCTGGCAGCCTGTGCCCAGGGCTGTGCCAACAATCTTCTGCTAAAGACTGCTACCTTGTCATATCTTTGATTATCAAAGGAGATGGAGAGAACTCTCACGAGGGAAAACAGACCCCATTAGTGTTTGTGGAAATTTCAAACTGGCTATTATGAAATTAAAACAGAAAACAAAGTGATTGGGAGAGGAGGGAGACACTTCTCCCTAATCACTTAATAAAGGCCCATACATCTCCTTAGAGCTTGCAATAAATCATGCCTCATTTTAACCAGATGTGCAAGCTAATGAAATCTGAATCCAAATGTTCATCTCTAGTTAATTTACTGTAGATTTGTTCCTCATTTCCATGCCGTATGGAAATGAGAGTAAAGAGTTTTTGTTGCTGTTGTTGATTTTCATACTTCCACAAGCTCTGCCTTTTTTCTTCTAGGGAAATTTTGGCCTTGGTTCAGCAAGACACTCGCACATGACCAGCTTCAGGGTGAGACTGGTCCCCCTGGCCTCCCTCCAAACTAGCCAGGAAAATTCAAACAGTTGCAGCGGAAGCGCTCGCCTGTGCTGTGTGCTGTGCCAAGGCTTCAAACCACAAGATATTCCTACCAGGCATATTTGATAAGCTAGGCTTGGCTGTTTGCCTGCATGCTTTTTGGCTGATGACAAGAGTAATACATTACAAAGGCATGAAGCTGCAGCCTGCTCCGAAAAAGATAGCAGAGTTATTTTCTTCTCTGTACCTGGCATGAGCAAGGTCTGACAAACCCTCAGGGCTGAGCTTTGCCCGTTTGGCTCGCAGTGACTCAGGAAGCGCACAGAGCTCATCCACTGTGCTGGGGTGGAGACAGGATGTGGGGCAGGAGTCCTGGGGAAGAGGTTTGCTGAGCACCATGGGGAAGGACAGCTCAGCTAGAAAAGGTGTCCAGTGCTTGGGACAGGCCTATGGATGGAGGGAGGGTTGGGGGAGTTAGATGCCTTCAGGGACCAGGCTTCAGGAGAAGAGCCAAAGAAGCTAAAGCCCAAAAGAGATTGTCTTCACGTTGACCTTTTTCTAGGGTGTGCTATGGGGTGTGTGCCCTGTTCTCTGTACTCTGAAGGCAGACAAAGCTGCAGAAAGGCAGAGAAGGACTGGAAGCTGTGATGGAGCTGCTGTTTTTATCTGGTAGTGTCCCTGTCCTGGTTACATCTGTGTCTCATGTGCCAGTACCAGACTGGATCCACTGTGAGTTCTGGCCCAAGTTTGAGGCTGCCTGCAGGTTGCATCTGGACCTGGATTCATGGCAAGAGGCTTTTAAGAATAGTCTGGGATATCTTTTTTGAGCATTAAATAGATAATCAAGATCAAGGTTGGATCGTCCTGGGGTGAGGAAGAGGAGACATGGAGAGAAGTCTGAGTATGGGATGTATTTCACAAACTGAACCTGTGGGTTTTTCCCATGCAAACGTGAGCCACATGAAAATGTATCTGTGGCTCCTGGCCTGCAGAGACTGAGGTGATCTGGCTGTTTGCATTCCCTTTCCTCCTTGGAGCAGGAGCTATGGCTGGCTGCTTTCCAGCAAGGGAACAGTGGGGAATGGTTGAGTGGGGAGTGGTTGAGAGCTGTCTTGAAATATCTCAAGGAGACTTGAGCCACTAAAATTGAGCATTTCTGAGTGGCAATAAGAGAGACAAATGAAACCCTCAGCAACATCTGAGCAAAGCCCCACAGTCAGGGCAGCCCTACTGAATGGGCTTTCCTTGCCTTTGGGCTCTTGAGAGGCAGGGGGAGGGCTCACCACTGAAAACACTCTAAAATAAACAGGAACTGTTAGTAGCATGGGTACCTACCATCTTTGGGGGGCTGAGCTATCTCAGCTGAAAGGCTCCAGTGGCATGGAGACTGATGTAAATCCCTCTGCTGTGGGCACAAGATACATCAAGCTTGTTCAGAGCCTGAGAGGAACAAAGCATTGCCTCCACTCTGAAGAAACCCAGCCACTCCAAACTGAAAGAGTTCTCACTTCTCCTTAGAAAGAAGACCTGAGGGCTGGAAAATCTTGAATAATGAGGGAAACTCCACAGACTCTCTGGATAACCTCTTCCAGTGCATGGTCACTTGCACACTAAAGAAGTTCTTATACTCAGGGGGAACTTCCTGTGCATCAGTTTCTGCTCATTACCTCTTGTCCTATTGCTTTGCACCACCAGGAAGAGCCTGGATCCTCTTGGCACCCTCCCTTTAGGTACTCACAGACATTAACAAGATTCCCTGTCAGTTATCTTTTCTCCAGGCTAAACAACAAGACCCAGAACAGAGTTAGTGAGAAGGCAGTAAGGCCTTGCTATAGCTTGAGTAGTTTCCTTACTCTGTGAAGGCTGAAGTGATGGTGGTGATGGGATTTTTGATCTTAAAATCCATTCTAATTCAAAAGTGGTGTTTGAGGAAATGTGTTTTTAATGACACCAAGGCCTCTCCAGTGTTTCAGCACTGGTTTATGTGCCAGCCAGGCCATAGGTTAGTGGAGAAAGAATGTCAGCTGATGCTCATTACTGTAGTGCTACAGCTCATTTCTTACCACCTTCTATAACGAAGAAGTGCAAAAAAACCCCTTCATCTGCTTTTTACAAACTGTCATAAAAGCCATTCTTCCTGTTTTGTTTCGCTTTCGTGTTGGTTTTTTTTGTGTGTGTGTGTGTGTCATTTTTTTGTTGGTTTTTTGTGGGTGTTTTGGGGTTTTTTTGTTGGCTTTTTGGGGTTGTTTTTTGTGAAAGTCCAGAAGTATTTATTGCCTCTAAACATATACTCAGAGAAAGGGAAGAAACATGCTGGTGGAGTGGCTGCCCCACTGTGATCTGTGACAGTTTCAGGCATCCTGGAGGAAGGGTGAAGTAAGCTGAGGGCATCCCTCAGGCTGTCCTGGCCAGCAGAGAGAGAAACTCAGGCTGCTGATGCACGCTGGATGACAACTGCCTGCCTCTGTAGGGTTTAACTCCAGCAAGTGCACAAATATGGGCCTGGGTGGTAAAGCTTAAAGGCACCAGCACAAGGCTGAAGGACAGAGCTGCTCCTGGACAGCAAACACAGTCCCCAGGAGGTGAACAAGAAGAATGGGCATGTTGGACACACAGACAGGACAGCTCATTTCACCAGGCAAGGATTTTTTTCATCATGTCTTCTTGATGCACTTGGAAAGGATTATAATAAAATAAAAATGGCACCAGGAAAGGTAGGTGGAAGAAAAGAGATTAATTTAGGAGAAATAATCTTTTTTTTAGGGCATTTAGATTCTGAGTACCAGCTGGCTGAACCCAAACGATTTAATACTGGTTTTTTTCTCAGCATCATCTGATCAGGTCATGTGCAGCGTTTCATTTGGCACTGGTAAAAAAAGAATACAGATTCTAACAAGCTCATATTTTGTTCTGAAAATCAGCACCACAAACAGCTCTCGGTTTCTAGTTCTGTTCCTTTTGAGTCCATTATAACCATGATAAATGGTGCCCAGCCATTTGTGTGAACCTTGACAGGGGTGGGGGTGACTCACAGCAATTTTATGCCACAATGCCATATCACAGCAACAGAATTGGATGAGTAATCTCAGATCTTGCCTTCAGGCAGCTTACTGGCTTATCTCACAGATCTCACTGCAACAAAATGTCAATGTTTTAATACCTTTGACATTTCTTTAGGTTCAAGAGACAATAATGAATCTTTCTTGGTTACTTACTAAGAGGAGATTATATCAGCAAAAGCAGTTAATTCTTCTTATCCGAAGAGACAATATTGGAAATAATCTCTTCTTTTTCACTAAGTGTAAGAGTAACCAGCATTAAACAAGAGCCTTTTAATTAACTAAAGTCATCACACAGCCCTCAAATAGATTTAGTTTCAAGCAGTGACTAAATAGATTTAATGCCTAGGAGCCATCCAGGCACCTCAGGTGGATCCTGCCTTTTCTGTTCCTCCAGACATGCACACTCAAGGAAAGGCTGCCTGTAATGCACAGGGCAGAACATGGCAGTGCTCAAGGCTTGGTAAAAAAGTCTTACCACAGCTGATGCCTGCTGCCATAAGCTGGCACAGCTCTATGCAGCTTGTGGCCTGCCCAGACACCTTCTAAGGAACAGGAACAAATAGAGCCTGCTGGAAATTAGCATATTTCTTCAAGTTTCTGAAGGGTGAAGGTAGAGGACTAAGCTGCCAAGGAAAGCAAGATGATGTCTGTGATTTAGACCTGCTTGGAAAAGCTGATATGAAGTTTATATTACAAATAGCTATGGTGGTGCAGATTCTCCTTGTAAAAAGGTAGATGTTGCTCTGAACCCATACAGATCTACAGGACAAAACACCCATATCTAATATTTTTAGTGAAGGGAGATCTTGATCTTTGAAGGCAGCAATCTCATGTGGTAGCTGCCATTCAGCATATGTTCTCTGGCTCAGACAGGGCACCTACCCCAGGGCTGTACAGATGGGTGTGTGCCTGGGGATGTTCCACCTCATCAAGCAGATGCTTGGTAGGTGCATTATGAAGCTGCTTCGGAGTTTTCAGTTCAGGTAAGGAGATGTTTGATCACTTTTGACACCATGAGTGGGTAAGATGCACCTTGAAATTGCACTGCTCAAGACATCATGAAAAACGTGGGGCATTTTCAAATTTATTTTCAGGTTTTGCAAAGCAAAAAAAAAGGCTTTTTACAGAAGCTGGACAGCCAAGTTCCAGGGACAAAACAATGGAGCTGGGTTAGCACACAGCTGTGCTATAAACCAGAGGTATCTATGAGCTGACATGCACACATATGAGCTGATGTATATGATATATTGTGATACATGCTCCTTTTGGATCTCCCAGTTTAGTCAGTATCAGTTTGAATAAAGAAGGATTCACAGCAAAGGCATTTTCTAAAAATCTGAGGAGTGCAAAGCAATAGAAGCATGACAAGCAAAGGACTCTGCAACATCTTCAAGTCTAGTAAGATCAACAGGACACATCCTCAGGTTCACCACAGCTGTACCACTGAACAGCTTCTCAGCTTGTGAGAAATGCTGCTTCACACTGGCAAAGCTCTGTCAGATGGTGATATTTTCCCTGCCCAGGATTAGGTTCTTATCTAGCTGCCTTAGCACTGTGTGGGAGGCTCAGTGAGGTTTCACGCATGTCCCATATGCTGCTCTTCCTCTGTAACCACTCAGGTCTACAAATCTGCCTGAAAACAAAGTGAACAGCAACCCTTGTCCTGCTAAGGACTGCCTGTTTCCATTCAGATGCCATGTTTCTGTGTGAAGCATCCCTGCTGTGGCTGCTTTGTGAAAGTTTCTCTTGTCCTGTTAATTTTTCTTCTATTCTTCATTATTGTGAGCTAAATAGTCAACAGCTGTCTTAGAGGGAAGAAGGGATTCCCACCACAGACAGGACTTAGAACTCCTAAATTAGGAAAGGAGAGAGGTGCATTGGTTGCACTCTGTAGCTCCTGAAGGGTCATCTTCCCTTTCTGGTGCTCACTTACAAGCTTTGCTGAATACAAGTGCGTGGTACTATTTTGTCTGCTTTGCCTTCTGCAAAGTAGGTAGGCTTCTTTTAATGTGGTTTACTTCCAAAGGCACAAAAAAACCCCCAAAAAACAAAACCAAAACCAACAAATAAAGGAAGAAAGTGTGCTTTCTGCATGAGCTGGCATTGTTTTCTACAGCATCTTCTGAGATATCAGGATATATGTGAGAAGATAAATTTTCCTTTTAAATTGTCTCACTATTGTTTATGGTCAGAAAATGAAACACTTGGGAAGTAAAAATGTAGGCGTTTTACCTTTTTTGTTGAGCTATGAGTGCAACAGTTCACTGCTAAAATATGAGCAATGGAATAGATTAAATGAATCTTCTTGCAATGATAATTTTAATGACAATGTGATTCCCTGCAAGGAAAAAACGGTTTTGCTGTTCTTTTATAAAGCATTCAAATAGAAAAATAAATTACATTTTTTCAACACTTTCCCTTTAAGGTGACTGAATAGGGGGATGTTTTTAATTACGACAAAAATCTCCATGTTAATAGCCTTGATTAAAGGGGCTTTAAAATAGCTTATCTGCCTGGCTATGTTTCATCCTAAAGCTCTGCAGAGGAAGATGTCTTTCATGTTGAATTTAAATGCTTATTATCCCTTTGAACTCTGCCAGTCCACTTATTTGAAGTATTATTCTTCCCTTCCAGCCTGTGTAGTCAGCTCACCAAGACATTTTGGTAATGTCACTCTCTGGGGAGCTGCGCTGGTTAATTTGAACCTTGAAGGAACAGCTGGGTCTGGTATTTCAAAGTTTGCTGTGACCTGCTGCCTCATTCCAGGGCCAGCCCTACAGCAGGGACCTGCAACACCTTTATGGATCCATCACCTGGAAAAATGAAGCCTTGTTTTCACCTGTGGGCCTCCTATGACAATAACCATGATAGCTGATGAATAGAGGTCTCAGTTAAAGACTCCTTTACCCTTGTGGTACCTACTGAGCAGAAATCCATGGGAGGGGAAAGGGAGGCAAGATGGGCAGGTCCCTGAAAAACCACACTTGATGTGAATGTGAAAATCTGAGAAGAGATTTTCTGTAAAGGCTCCCACTCTTTTTCCCACTGATAACTACTGTAAATGTTGTCTTCACTTTCTGCTTTCATTTGCCTCACGCTGAAAGCAGAGCAGTGTGCAGTGCAGCTGGAGTCACTGTACACAGCTGCATCCAGAAATGCTTTCCTTTTTACTCACCTGCAACACGGTTCAGGCATCTGACAAGGTCAGGTTAGGGGAGCATCTCCCCTGAAGGACACACAGATGTACAAATAGGAACTGCAGGTGCTTGCATGTCTTAGGAAATGATCCAGCCTGCTCAGCCCTCATGCCAGGGAAAGCAATGACTCTGGTCATGGATAAGGAATGACACATTCCTTTGCCCTGTGGCAAATAGCTCCTCTGCTGCCTGGTCATGGAGGTTTGAGGAACTAATGTGTAAAAAGGGACTGATGTAAGCAGATGGGAACCATTGTTCCAGAGCACACAAAGCCAAAGGTTTGGCCCCCTGCGCAGTCCCTGAAGGGCCATCCTATTTGCTCCTCCTGGTAAGTGGAGAAGTGAAAGCTCTTGACGAATGGGTTGAAATACCCATCCTCTTGTCTGTGCAAGCATCATACCTAGCAAAGGTTTCACTGTAGGTTCCTTACACTGGAAGGGTATGCACTTTGCTATTTCTGCTGGCCAAGCACACCCGATGAGCTGGAGCTGGCAGATAGGTGTGCTGCTGCCTGTCGTGGTTGTGCACACACAGAGGAACTTCTGTCTGCATACATCCAGTGGAAGTGGGGGGTTTCCAGGGGAAGAGCAGCCAGGACTGAAGAGCAAAGTTTGGAGTAAGAGAAGGTTCTGAGGGTTTACATCTGTTCAGGCTCTCTGCCAGCCCCTTCTTGGGTCAGGTACCTGTCAAACCCTTCCAGTATGGGAACAGATAGAAGGAAAACAGCACAAGGGAATGACACTCCTGATGATAGAGGACAACCACTGAACAAAAGGAAAAGTGCTGTGAGCATCAATTGTTTAAACAAGGAACAAGGGAGCACAAGAAATGTTTATTTTTGCAGTTGTGCCTAATGCTTGTTAAGCTGAGGCTAGTCGATACATCTTGCACTATCCACGTGAGCATCCTTCATGGCCAGCTGTCTCGCTAAATGTTTTATATGCAATACCTGTAATAGCATTCCTGTGTGGAATGAGGCAGGATCTCTCTCTCTATTAAAACTACAGTGCTGTGGAAGACCTGGAAGAACTCCATTTTCCCCCCAAAGATGAAATGTTCCCTTATGAGAAATGCAAGATGCTGCTGGGTCTCTTCTTTAATCAGAAAAGTAAAGTAAAACAGCCTTCTACTAGGAAATTGTGATTTTACTTAGCTGTAGCTCTGAAGGTCAATTTTATAAGCACGGGGACAAGACTGGAAGTACGCGTGCAAGTGTTTAAAAGTAAGTGGTTAAATATGCTTTTGACAGTTGTCCCCAAAGCAGAGCTCAAATAGAAAAGAGAAGATAAAAATAAACATTGCTCAACCCTTTCATTCATTGCAGGCTGTCAAATGGGACAGGTGCTGTGGAAAAACCCATGTGTGACTGTGTCATTAGAAGTTGAGTCATCATGCGAGGGCAGGGAGAGGGGTGGAGGGGCTGGGGTGACTGCGACAACCTGAACTTAACATGGACTGATCCTTAGAGAACAGCTGGTCAGAAGCAGGAGGTTCTTGCCTTTTGAGAACTTTCTTCAAACTGAGAACCAAAGGTAAAACTTTCCCATGGATAAACACTAAGCAAAGTATCCAAATTCCCGTTTCTGATGCTGTTAAACTCTTTGTGGCACACAAAATAAATATGAATACAATAAGCAACAGTATGATGTCATGCGCTTGAACAAAATGGTAGAACAAAGAAGAACTCTGATTCCCAAAAAAGATTTGAAAACCAAAGCCTTGTTCTCGACTTTCACTTTGACAATAATATTAATACTTCACTAGCAATGAGAGTTCTGACAAGTTTGAGGTTTTTTCTTTCCGTTGTTTTATCAAACGTGAATGCTTCTAAATATACTCCAACTAAATGCTGAGACATTTCTTGAGAAGAAGCATTGTTTACTATGGATGGAAAAAGCTGTGCTGTTTTGCAATCCCTAGTGCCACACACCATTAACTCTATCCTTGAGGGATGCCCGGAGCTGGGACTATAGCAGTCAGCATCTGGCCCTGCCTGACAGTTACCGTTTTGCCTGGAGCCTGCACAATTAAATCACATCACCTCCTCAGCCAATTCCATAGTCTATCCACCTGCAATGCCTTCCTTCAGTGTGTGGCCAGGGCATAAAAGGCCTAAGGGAGTGGAAAAACTAATTTCTCATGGTCCAAAAGAATACTCAGAGGGCAGATTTAAACTGTCTGTATCACACAGTAAATACTGTTCAACTGCTCTTTCTATGTCTGGGTTCAGGGTTTGTGTTTATCAACTCTTATGGAGAAAAATTTTGTTGTCCCAGTGTGGCCTGAGCTTGGTAAAGCTGTTGGGTGTCAACTTAGCAACACTGTGACTGTCTGTGAGGAGTGGCAAGAAAGCCTCTGTTTAGTGCTCTTTTGCTCTCCACCGCTACATTTTTGGGTGGTTGACATATGTGAATATTTCACAATGGCAGGGAGAGGGCTCTGTGTACATGTGGGAGAACCAGCTGCCAGAACAGGGGAGCTTGTGTTTCTCTTCAACTACCAGATTGATGTCTGGATTTTTTCCCCGTTTTCTTTTTTTCCAATTGATGAGCAATGTTTTCAGTAAATGCTTAGAGACTGTTTTCCTGTCTCAAATTGGCATAGCAACAGCATCAGAACAAAACTCAAAAGCATCAGCTTAATGACATACTGAAATGGCTTCAGAATTCATAACATGCTCTCATTTTTATGAAGTGTAAGGGAAGGGACCATTGCACAGCATGGGGAAGGGGCTACTGCACAGCATGGGCTGCTGGAAATCTTTCCTCCAGGCATGTATTGAATGCCAAAGGAAGATAAGCCAATTAAATGCTTATTTTTAATTAGTTTTATCCTTGTAAACATCTGTATAAAAACCAGTGAATTAACACTAGGATATATTACATACCTGCACGGTAGAAACAAGAAAACAAGTTCAGTATTCTTTACGGCTTGGGTCACATGAAGATCTTAACTAGAAAATCCCAACCATCTATCAGTGCTAAATTTTTTTCAGTTATTAGAAAAAAAGATGTGTAAGAGTGGCTAGAGATCCCCAACTTCACCTCAAACAACCATCAAATATGATGTTTTTATCCCCACACTAAATGGTATGTGTTTCTTAATCTTGTCTTTTGCAAAATGTTTTGCTCTGTTCATTAACACTATTTGATTAACATTCCCGTATTCTAGAATGTCTGAATAAATAAACCACACTGAACTTTCAGTTCATTGATTTTGTGAGGAGTACACCTGATTTAGCTAATTTAAATATTAGTGGCAACTCACATAAATGACAATGTTATAAATGTCTCTCTTTAAGAGAGTTTACAAGCAATTCAAAACAATATATCCAGGCTCTCCAAAGTTGTTTGTTGTTATACCACTAGCAGATGTATGGGTTCTTTTCCACACCAGAGTAACTTGTTCTGTGTTTAGTTTGTCCCTGCATCCATGGTTCAAAGGCTCCTGTGCACCTTGTAGATGTTACCAAAGCCTGCAGGGAGGATTTTGAGAAGTATAATTCTTTTTCATTACTGTGGACTTCTTTGGCACCCAAAGCCGTCGGTATAACTGATTTTCCGTTGTTTTTAGGTGAACAAAAGAACAGATTTTATTTTTTTTTTTTTTAAATCAGTGAAGCCACTTGTGCACCGGACTGGCTTTGCCATCTACAGACATGCGTGTAGATAGTGACATGCAAGGAGGGAAGCTTGAGACAAAAACCGGAATTTGGGCTGGAATTTCCCTCCCTCGCTGTGTAATTCACCCTACCGCTCCAGAAACCTTTTCCTTGCTATTGCTTAAGAACTGAGGAGTCCAGCTGGCAGTCCCACCAGTTTTCCAGTCATTTGCGTGTGCGCCTTGTTCGGGATGAACAGCAGGGACGATCCCGGCTGCCTCAGGCTCCCCGGACTGGCTCTAAGGGGCTCCCCGGGCAGCGTCCCCTCCATCCCCCTCCTGCTGGCGGAGAGGGAAGAGCCCCATTTCCCGTCTCGCCGCCTTGCTGGGTGTGTTTTCCGGGGAGCCGGGCGTCCCTCGGTGCCGTGGTGCCGCTCGGCGGCGGGCGGGTGGCACTGCCAGCCCGGCTCCGTGCGCGCCGGCCGGGGCGCGGCTCCGGGGAGATGCTCCGGCAGGAGATGCTCCGGCTGGAGATGCTCCGGCACAGGGCAGCGCCAGGCATCGCCTCTGCCCGCCGCATCGTCCTCTCCGGGAACCGCCTGTCTCCTGGGGACGCTCACATCTGTCTCCTCGACTTCTTCTCTCTCGTCTGCCGCTCCTTCCCCCTTTCCTCAAAAACACCCCAAAGCTGCACTTGCGGCTGTAATGCAACGCGTCATTGCATTTGGGGGAGAGAGAGAAAGCACCTGTCCTGCAGCCCAAGCCCAAAAAATCAGCGTAGAGAGTGTTGGGTGTATTTGGGCAGGGGGTCAGCAGCACCGGGAGCAGAAGGGGGTGACCAGGATGCTCCACCCCATGTCATGCTCGAGACTTGGAGCATGTTCCCAGAGCCTGGGAGCTGCTCTTCACCTGCACTCCAAGGACTCCAAGAGAAAGAGAAAACTGTCCTAACCCCATGGGAATTTATCCATGGGTTGTTTGAAACAAAGCATGCCTTCCAGCAGCCTGTACCAAGGAGGGGCCAGGGCCTATGCTCCTCAGATCCCCTGACTGAAGATACCTCGGTCAGGACATACAGAAAGCACCTTCACTGCAGGAGTGAGCTAAAAGGAGCTCCTCTGCTGCTTTCTCTCATCCACTTATATTCCCCTAGAAGATAAATGCATCATCATCATCATTATTATCATCATCATTATCATCATTATTATTTTGACTCAGAGATATCTGTATTTGGGCTGAGGAAAGGCTGTTTTAAATGGTTATTTTCCAACAGGCAAACTTACAGGACTTTTATTGTAACTCTTCAGATGAAGTCTCATGAGGGAACGGATTTTCTCTTTTTTTCCTCCCTCATTTCTGAATTCTTAAATAATTAGGATAAAATGACACTGTCACATGTGGAATTAATTGAATTAATGCTGCTTAAACTCTTTAAAACATTCCTACCTAAATGAACTCTTTGCTAATGCAAGCTGAATTTTTCTGCCCTCCAGGCCAACTTTTTCACAGTGAGTAAGTGGTATTTATGCACAGGGAGGCCTCAGTGTAATGCCTTTATTGCAAGTTCTAATAAAAGGCTGCTCTGTTTTGGCTCCTTATTAGAATAACACTATAAATAACCTCTTTGTAATGAGGACTTTAAAAAAAAAAAAAAAAAAAAGTGAAGCATTTTGCTCCAGAACCTCCTGGTGCAGATTGTGCCACCATCTGGTAGATCTGGCTTTCAGGGTAGACAAACCTCCCAGAAATGCATTCCAGCTGGGGTAGCAAAGAGTGCCAGAAGGTAAAAAAATTCTGTCTTGAGAGAAAAGTTATAAACTACCTGGTGTAAACAAACACACACACTTAAACACCGAAACAAACAAGCAAACAAGCAAACAAAAAATAGCTGCAGTTATAATATACCTTGGGAAGGGTCCATATTGCTTACTGAAGCAAAACTCATGCTGATTTAGTTCTAGACTTAGTCTTTAGATTGGTGTATGTTATGTTTGTGGAAAAGAGCTTGAAGGCATAGTTTTTTTCCTACATTAGATTAATTTTACAGAAAGAGTGCTCTTGTGGGCAGTAATGGCTGCAAAGGCAGGATCACTCCTGAAATAAGACCAGATACATAACTCAGTGACAGCAGAAAATGAAAAATTCACCAATGCTGAGAAAAATATGATCTAAGGATCTAATGCAGTTTTTTATTTGGATGATAGCATATTTAGAGTTTATATTTTCTTGCCTTTCTCCAGAAGATCTGAAGCAATACCATGCCTCCAAAAAGCTCACTCATCTCTTTTGTGAGCTGCTTTCAGAAATAGCACACATCTTTTTCCTTTGTAATGCTTTGGTTTTTCTAAGGCAGTCACTAAGTTTTCACTTTTCTCATAGGAGATGTACCTGATCCATTGGCACTTGACATATTTTCTATCATCATTCTGTTTTGTATGCTGTGAAAAACCTCTGCTTGCAAGAAATTCCTAGCATTTTTTCTCCCATGTCTTAGTCTGAGTAATTAACACCATAAGCATGCTTCTGTAAAGTCCCAGGTGGTTAACTAGAGCACAGGATAAATGACTACTAGTGAAAACTTATGATTCAACAATTTCTCAATTTATTGTTGTTTAATAATGGAAAGCCCAAGATAAATAGCTTGTAGAGTAGATACATTCCCCACATTGAACAAGAGAATTGTAAGAGTTTGAGAAAACTGCATATGAATTACAAACACTGGTTCAGGTTACTACAGATTTGCTGTAAGAAAACTGCTGTCTCAGGAGTTGTTTTCTCAGTCAGCATTGATGGATACATACTAATTTTTTTTCAGTATGTGTTGATTGGATGGAAATGACTAGGAGAACTAAACAAGTTGGGTTGTTTGTTTTTTTTTTTCTGAATGTCTGTTATATAAACTATGATTTACCCCTGAAACTTTAATTTCTAGTCCAAAGGCCCCAAAAAGCATAAGCCTCCAGGGGAAAAGTACACTTTGAATGACAAAAACAACCAAGAAAGAAGGCTGGGCCTCAAGGATAGGCTGGGGATAAATCTGGTCTCCAGTCCTGGGAAGACACCCACAGACTGAGTGCTAGCACCACAGAATTGCCCAGCTAGAGCAATTAATCATCCAAAGAATTTGACTGTAGATTCCCCTGAGGTAGGAAGCGATGGTGCAAGAAGTGGTGGAAATGCTCACATCTCTAATTCAGCAAAAGCAAGAGGACTCCTGCTGCCAGAGGATGGCAATGCCTTCCAGCCTGTGGTTCTCACACTGCTTGTTGGTGTCTCCTCCAAGAAAGGTGTTACAAGCACGTGCAAGCTGAGAAATATGGCATTCAGAGAGCTCAGGCATTTGAGGGTTAAGGCTGCTCATGAAATTGCAGTTTGGGCTCTTTCTGCTAATGCTTTTTTTGAT
Organism: Phylloscopus whistleri; assembly: GCA_017589585.1. Lineage (NCBI taxonomy): Eukaryota > Metazoa > Chordata > Aves > Passeriformes > Phylloscopidae > Phylloscopus > Phylloscopus whistleri. Next base: position 1,449,063 of record JADMLD010000068.1, on the reverse strand, counting down.
GACAACCCCTATTACTCAATCAGATAAGGATCTTTCCTACAGTACTGCTGGCAGTGCTGTTAGTTGCAGTGTAGACTTTTCTGTCTGGTGAACACTGAAGGTACTCATTAGAACTCCACCTGTCTCAATGAGATGTTGCTTCACGTGAGCAACTCTTTTTTGAGGTAGGGACAACCTTCAGACAAGCACAAGAGCTTCTACTAAGCAACAAAAAAAATTCAGGAGTATTTTAGTTTTAATTTTTAAGGATTTACTAGGAGGAAGGTCATTCTCTTAGCCACAGCTTCACTTTAGAAAATCAGTGCAGCTCCACTGTAATCACAGACAGTTATCTCAGCTGCCAGATTTAAAATGATAGGTGTCATGTAGGCACAAACAATGCATGACAAATATCCTAAGTGTTTACCATAACTGTGAAGCATTGCCCATATCACAGTGTGCTAAAGCCTGTTCCCAGGGAGGAAAAACCAGCATGCAGCTGACAGCTGCTCCCTTGCTGAGCAAATGCTTCTTCACAGGCACCACAACCCTCGGCTAGCTATTTCAAAAAGGGAGATGAGGGGGCCTTCATCAGAGTTAATTATTGCCAGAAAGAATAAGCTGCAGCCTTACTTTCCTGTTAGTCTGATTTATAAGGGCTTTTCTATTGCCATTTCTTTGCTTGTTTTCCACTAGCCTGCTAAAGTTTGCCAAGCTCAGTGAGGTAGGAAGAAGGGACTCAATATTTTGCAGTTGAGCTTGCTGTTGCTTTCCTATAGCTTTTTCCATATGCTACTGTGAAACATGTTGAATTCCCATGCAACTGGTACCATTTTAGCAATTTTTTTTCCTCTGTGTGGCTATTCCTCTATTTGCAGTGAGAAATAGCATGCTACTCCACCAGACTAAACCACGGAGATGTGAATTAACATCCTCCACTTGATACAGCTAAGCACACTCCGGTATGACAAGCAACCACTCAGCCCAAGGGAGTGAACTTATCCCTAATGCAGCTTAGGTCTTGGGCAGTCTCAGTGCCCCACCAAAAAGTAACTCAGTACAGTCATTGATACTAAAAAAAGAAAATATTTAAATTGAGGGTTATTTTAATTTCCAGAAGATTACTGACCGCTGTGTCTTCTTCTTTCTCCCTCCTGCTCCCCTGGTGTTTTGCTGAATTTTATTCCAGACTGTCAAGAGGAGGAAGCGTGACCATGCATAACAATATAAAAATGAAATGATAGTTATAACCAAAAGACAGCAATCCAAACCCAAGAAAAAAAGCCGCTTTTACAAAATGTAAGGGATGAAAGGACACGGTTCCTCCATCAACTCGTGGATACCAGAACACAGCAAGAATGCAGCCGTATGCTTAATGCCTAGTTACCAGTCCAGCATCAGATACCAGAGCCCAAGACAACTTTGGGAGCAACCTGGGATTTCCTTCAGTCCTGCCAGGTTCGGAGTAGATTGGTATTTCTGCAGTTACATTGTATAAAATGCAAAGCAAGAACATGCAATCAGATAGCCAGTGCTCCCTGCCGTGGGGTTTTACCTGAAAAGAATGTTAAGTCGCGCTGTGTCTCCAGTCCCATCCCAGAAGTCATTAAAAATAATATTAATGATAATAACAATAAAATAAAAAAAATTAAATAGGAAAATAGCTAAGTTTGGCCGGCAATTACTGAGCAGGATTTACCACGTCCTCTTGAAGCACATGCCAAGAGGCTTTAGTGAATCGAGGCCACGGGGGCAGCCAGGGATGGCTGGGAACTGCCCCTCGACAGCCGTGCCCGGGCGGTGGGAGACGTCCCCGCGGCGGGGTTTCTGCTGGGTGGGGCGCGCTGTGGGATGCGGGGAATCAGTGATCCAGGGAAGGCCACCGCGCAAACCCTTCGGCGGCGGTCCCTGCGGGAAGGCTCGGTGTTGCCAGGGCTGTGCCTGTGACCGCCCGCGCATCCCTCTCCCGGCGCATCCCTCTCCCGGCGCATCCCGCTCCCCCGCGCATCCCCGCGCACACGCTGCCCCGACACCTTTTCCCCCAGCACCCTCCCTCGCCGTCCCTTCGCCCACCCCCGCGGTCCCTCCGGCACCGCCCGTCCCCGGGGCTGGATCCCCCCGGCCGCCGCCCCCGCTCCCCCGCGGAGCCGCGCTCGGGCGCCGCCGCCTCCCCGCCCCGCCGCCGCCGCCATGGCGGAGCGGAGCCGCGGCTCTCGGCGGCGGCTGCTGCTGCTGCTGCTGCTCCTGGCCGGCTCCGCCGCCAGCCCGGCGGAGGAGGGCGGCGGGCGGCGGGAGGCGGGCGGCGGGGAGCACGGCGAGGAGGCGGCGCGGCACCACGACTCCTCGTACGGCACCTTCGCCAGCGAGTTCTACGACCTGCGCTACCTCTCCGAGGAGGGTGCGGCGGCGGCCGGGGCGGGCGGCGGGGCCGGGCGGGGCGCGGCGGGCGAGGGGCCCGGCCCGGCCGGGGGCGGGAAGGAGCGCCGGGCCGGGCCGAGCCGGGCGGGCGCGGGGCCGCGGGCGGGAGGCTGCGGCAGCCTTGTTCAGCACGAAGGCCAGCGCCCGCCGCCATCTTCCGCCGGCCGGGCGGCCTCGGCAGCGCTGCCGCTCGGCGCCGGGGCCGCAGGGGCCCCGCTCTCCGCAGAGCCGCCGCCTCGCTCCGCGGGCATCCCCGGACACACACGGGCACCCCCCGGGCGGGAGCTCGGGCCCGGGCTTGTCGCCTTCCCGCAGAGCGGGGCCGGCTGGCGGCGCCTCGCCTTCCCCTCTTGCAGAGCATTCCGGGCTGGTAGCGTAAAAAGGAGTCCTTGGGTGTGTGGGCTTCGAAAGGAAGTGTGATGCCCTAAAGTGTCAAGAAACAGTGTGATCGTGGGTTTTGGTGTGGTTGCTTTTTTTTTTTTTTTTTTTTTTTTAATTTACAAATGGCTGAATGTTAAAACTCCACTTTTGCGGCTAGGCTCCATTGAAAACCATTCGTTCAATGGATTTGAAAATAAGTAAGGAGCGAGAAAATTGCATGTCCTGTGACCTGTGTTTCAGTAGTGCGCCGCTACACGCTGCTGCGAAATTCTGCAAACTTACTTATGCAGGGTAATTTACCCGGCCCTTGATACAACTGTGATTTGGAGCTTGCAACATACTTTCTCTGTTGCCATTGTCAGAAATCTAGGCAAGTGAATCAGGGCTACCGAATGCACGAAGCTGTGTAGGTCAAAAGTTTGTGTGCTGCTGTTGTAACTAACTGCAGTGTTAATTTCCTACTCAAGGAAGCACTTTTCCTACTCAATGAAGCATTTTCAGAGGACTTTCTAGTTCCACAGCTAGCTCTTTTGTTTTCATCTGGCTAAGTAAAATAACATCCTATTAAAATATCTGTGTTTATGCAACAGACATCAGATCCCACAGGCCAAGACTGAACAGGTCTGCTAGTAAATGTTCTCACTTTGGTGCTATAGTCCAGCAGATGGGATTGCTTGGAATCATAACTCTCGCTGTCTGGCTCTTCTGGGTCCGCCTTCACAAGCGATTGCAGGCCATAATAGCAGGCAATTCCCTGTCCTGATGCTCTCTTACCTTTTACTGCAATGTGTGTTTTATTTTACTTCATAAAGGAGGATGTATTGTAAGGTCCTTTCAGTATCAATTCCTACAGCTCTGCATCTGGTTCCCTGCCTGCATTTGTACCTAATGCTGTCATTTATGGCTAAGGAGTCAGATCCCTTACGGATATCCTGAGGAGACCACGAGTGCACAAAGAGAACTGAGATCCCGAATCGTTAGTTGACAGCAGTAGTTCATGATCGTGCTGCCTTACATTCAACCTTTGCCTTACAGCATTCTTCTTCCTCCTTGATGAATGTAGGAAACCTTAGAAAAGTTTTGCTTTCAGTTATTCATGTTACTTTGGCACCTGGATCCAGGACATCTGAGCAGTGGATTGTGTATGTGACAAAGTAATCACTCATCTGAACAGTTTAGTTATCAACAATGTAAATGCTACTGGAACACCTTCTCTTTGGTATTACTGATTTTTAGTCCTTGTATTTTATTTAGTAATTATTTATTCTGATTATACAGGTTACCCTTTCCCCACTGCTCCTCCTGTGGACCCATTTGCAAAAATCAAAGTGGATGACTGTGGAAAAACCAAGGGTTGCTTCAGGTCAGTCTGAGATAAGAGTGCAGATGCCTTTATGTTTACAGATGCTGACTGATGATATTGGAGACTTTGGTTAGTGTTTCATAATCATTTCAATAAATGTTTGTTATTTAAGGACATACTTGGTAGTACAAGCTATGTTTATTTAAGAATATGTGTCATAGTTACGGACCTACAGTTCTTTCTTGTATTTTCATGAAGCACTTAAAAAAACAGAGCAAGGAAGATCAACAGGGTAATATTTTGTGTTATTGTTTGCTGTACTGTTTGAATACTATACATTCTTACACTAAAAGAGTAATAATTGCTAACAATTAATGCTGCTTTATGTCCATCAGAACATATGCTTTACTGCCATTATACTAAAATCCATTCTTTTCGTTTTTTCTTGCAAAACCTTAATTAAGTTCCACAGCAGGAAACTGCAAGGAAAAAGTTATGTATATTTCCAATTCCATTTAGGTATGGTAAGCCTGGATGCAATGCAGAGACTTGTGACTACTTTCTAAGTTACCGTAGAATTGGAGCTGATGTTGAATTTGAGTTGAGTGCCGACACAGATGGCTGGGTGGCAGTGGGGTTCTCCTCAGACAAGAAAATGGTAAGATATGTACAGTTCTCCATGTTGGCAATATACACACTTTCACACTCTGGATGATTTATATACATTTATATATTTGGTTGGTGAGAAACAGAGCATATAAGGTAGAACTGACTTGCTGAAAACAAAGCATCAAAGCCCCCCTGGGAGCACTGCCTCACAGAAAGCTGCTTCATCCTTCCTAACATCTCCTTTCCCTTCTTCTCTGAGGACTACAGCAGTATTTCAGTTCAGCTCTGAATGTTTGAATGTCACTAGCTTTTTGCCTTTTTGTTAGTAAAGCCCTCAGGGATAAACCAATTCACATGGAAATGTCCTGTTGCGCTTTATGTCAGTGTAATTTGGGCAAAAGGCACATCGTAAACTGAATAGCAAATGACTTTATTCTTCAGAAAATCAGCTGACTTTCAGCAGTATAAATTTTTATTGCACTGTTTAACTTGGGAAATTTTTGCTTTTCTTTCATACCCATGTGTTGTTCCAGGGAAGCCACAAATGTGTGGGAAAATGACTCCTGCTAATTTAAACGTTTATACTCAAGAAGGCAGTCTTGTTAAAATTTCTTCTCTCTGTTCTGGATTTTTATTGGGTTCTGTTTTATGCTTATTCCTGTACTTACTTTTTCATTCAAAAGCTCCACTTTTCATTGAGTTTCAGTGAACAAAACAGAAGCATGTAATGTGTGGACTTTAAAAAGCCCATGCAATAGGTGACTTATGCAAAGATGTTTTGTCCGTGATCCTTGGTAAAATGTTTTGGATTAAAGTGCAGTTTATAATATAGGTGTTCATGTACAGAAACTCTCCTGAAGAAACAGGAGAACAAAATACAACAAAAGTGGACCTATGTCCTAAATCACAAGTCAAAGAAAGGACTGTTTCTTGTAGTGTTGAAAGTACCAGTCTGAAAAAATACAGGAATTAGGTGCCATGGGCTAGGACCCACAAAAAAATGAATTGGAAGACTTGCACTGACTTAACAGCATTGTTACTAGACCCAGAATGAGGACTAAAAAGAAAATGTGAGGACAAGTGCTTCTCAGTCATTACTACATGTGTTTTAATATGACACTGTAAATAAATGCAATGACAATAGAAGGTTTTCGTGTCATAAAGAACACGTCACCAGAAGCAGTGTGTGAAACTTTGACGTAAAGAACAGCTTTACAGCCAAATTTTGGGAAGAGTTTAGAAGCTTGCCATTGCAGGTACTCAGCAGGGTTTTCAAAGCAGCTCAGTGCCTTTAAGTATTTGTCCCCAAGCTATCAGACTGTGTTGCCAGTTTGTAACTCTGAGGTACCTGCAGTGGACCCCAGAGTCCCACTGCCCTCCTCTCATCAGCCACTTGGAAAGCAGGCACAGCAAGCAGCAGGTTAAGTCTGAGCTTCTGGTAAAAAAAAATAAAGGAAGTGTAAAATAAAATGTTTTGCTTCCAAACTTGCTCCGCATATCATGTAATGCCCATAACTCAGCTGGGCTAAACCATCTAGCATCTCTCTTCTTCTCTGGCTCCCCTGCTGATTTAATCTTTTTTGTAACTTCCAGGATGTTTTGGTGTCCTGGGATGCACAGGCTTTGAGGATAAAATGGCTCTGGGTCAAAATAGCTTAGCTGTGAGAAGTGGGCTGTGCTTTGGAGGCCAAATCAAAATGGTTGGCCTGGATAGCTTCAGAAGTTAAGGGAAAAAACCTACTTTGTGTCCTCAATAGATTTTTTTAAGTCCTATGACCCATTTCTTTGTCTCAAATAACATTATGTTTTTCCACTTTCAGGCTTTTGTGCCTTGGCAGGATTTTGAAATGTCATTCCGTTAACTGGGATTCAAAATGCTTTTTTCTTTCCTTTTTAGTTTTTTTTTCCTTCAGTGTAAAAACACCTTTATTTTTGCCTCTGTACTTAAGAGTAAGGGATTTGTGCTTAGATGTATAAAAGTTAAACTTGGGAAATAAGTTATGGAGACAGAGGCTGGAAAGGTTGTCTGCAGCAGCACCAAGGTGCAAAAACTGTTCAAGGATGTGTTTTACCTAGTTGTCCCCTCTTTCCCCTCACTTCTGGCACATCTTTTACAAATGCACATTGCAATATTCCCATAGTGCTGAAATACACCCTTTTCCTCTCTTTTCTCTGCAATAAAGAACTGAGGGATGATCACACTAGCAAGCATCATGTTTTTCATCAGTAAGCCATATCAGAAGGATGAGTATGGGAGGAGTAGGGCCTGTGTTTAATACAATACAGATAGCTGTGGCATGCATCCAGCTTGGATAGTGTTCTAATGGCTCTTGTGTGTGTGCTAAGGCTTCTGTGAGATAGTACTCCTTGAAGTTAATGTTCATCCCTGTGCTCTGCCACTCTGCCAGTCACCTTGAGTAACCATTCCAGCAACTGCTTTAGTATTTTGATGAACGACCTCTACAAATAAGTGGCTCCTTCTTCCATCTGTCTGTTGGTTCTTTGGTGGCTGTTTATGCTAAGTGAAGAAGTATTGATTACTTTTTTTCTGTGTATCTTGTGGTGTACTGTATTCTGTTATTACATGCTGAGCATTTCTTATAGGAAATAAAAGAGATAGGAGAAATGATGTTCCCTTAAGTGAACATGAGAAGAGATTAGAAAAGACTTGCTGTAATTGATGCTATTATTTTCTCATATGTAGTAGGTTTATTTCCTATGTCTCACTAAAGTATATTGGTTTTCTGTCCATGGTTTGATGCAGTGGATTTTATACACATCAGGGATTCAAGACTGCCACGTTTTGTGAAGCCGTATGCCAGAACTTTACAAATAACAAAAGAAAACAGCCTTCCATGGATCAATTAATTATGTGATGTCAAGAGTGGTACCATATCCTACAAGTACATGTTAAGTAAAATAACTCTCAGAAAGATCTGAAAGAGAATTCAGAGATAGCAAGGATATGTAACTATTGCTAACTACTTAATATGCTTTTCAATCTTACTGAAGACACCTTGTTGGGGGAACAAATATTTGTGTGTATATAGCTTAGAAAGAAGGAAAGAGCATCCCAGGTCTTGATCAGTTTGGAATAATTACAGTTATATACATAAATGAGCAAGTGTTTTATGACCGTTTTGTTTTCCATCTTCCAATTGTTTTTAACCTTGCAGGGAGGAGATGATGTCATGGCTTGTGTTCATGATGACAACGGAAGAGTCCGAATACACCACTTCTATAATGTTGGTCAGTGGGCTAAAGAAATCCAGAGGAATCCTGCTAGGGATGAGGAAGGGGTTTTTGAAAACAATCGCGTAACATGTCGATTCAAGCGCCCCGTGTACGTTCCCCGAGAAGAAACCATCGTAGATTTGCACTTGAGTTGGTACTACCTGTTTGCTTGGGGTCCAGCAATCCAGGGTAAGTTGTTCTCTGTGTTACCAACTGAGTTGATGTGAGCTGATTGAAAGATTGATAAATGTCTTTCAATTACATGATGCTTACTAGACACGCCCTCTCCCCTCTCCCCCCCTTTTTTTTTTAATGAACTAAAATTCTGGCAGCATGAGGCTTAGAAATGGATAAAAAGAAGGACAGGAGTCTTGTTTTCTTGGCTGTATATATCTATATCCCCACTTCCCAAAGCTGAATTTAGGAGAACTTCATAACCTGAAGTTCTAAATTCCTTGGAAATATGCTTGTTGTTTATTTGAATTTAATTTATTTTATTCAGAAATTTAATTTCAGAAAGCAAAGAAATAAGCCTACTCCCTGACAGTGTAATACTGCATGCTTCCATAGGTTTGAAAATTGCCTGTATGCCTGCCTGTTTCTTCAGTAGAGTTATAGAAAAATTTGTATCTGACGTTATTTCTCTCTGCCCTTACCTGCTAAAGGTTCTATAACTCGCCATGATATAGACTCTCCGCCCGTGTCAGAGCGCGTTGTCAGCATTTACAAGTACGAAGATATTTTCATGCCTTCGGCTGCCTATCAGACCTTCTCTTCTCCATTCTGCTTGCTCCTCATTGTTGCACTGACCTTCTATTTATTGATGGGAACCCCGTGACCAATGGAAAATAGCAAGAATCTGGCAGTGGAAGTTTCTCAGGATGGACGGCTATATGGATGGACAATGCATTTTTCTATTGGAATTTATATCACATCACCATCCTCATCTAGCTGCTTTTGAACATAGTTAGCTTCTCAGAAGAGTGAAATAACCATCTCCCTTGAGTGGCAGTGGTGACAAATCATTTAAGAATAATCAGTGAACACAAAGGAGAATTATTTTCAGTGTTGTGATTACTTGCTTAAGGAAAATGAGACTTTTGTAAAATCAGTGTGTGTGCGTGTGTGTTTTGTGTGTTTGGGAGGGGTGCCTGTATGTGTGTTTAGGTCAATTTAGTGATGGACATCTTATCAAGTACTAAAATTGCCTTCCAAATTGCTACATAAAAGCAAATTTGGGAAAACACTGCAATACTGTTTGGTATTTCTAGAGCAGAGGGCACAACTCCAAGTGCAGTTTCTGATCTTAAGATCTGGAAACCAACACAGCAGTATAAAACCAGCCCTTCAGTAGTGGACAATTCTCCCAATTTCTTTTTTTTTTTTTTAATATTTATCAAAGTGTACTTGCTGTGGTACTTTAGGAAACTAAGTTTGCATATTCAAGCATTAGCATGATGTTTTTTTCAACAGAAAGAGGTGATGAATGTCTTTGTTGTGTTTCAATAGCCTATTTGAAAGAAATGGCTACTTCTTTTAAGAGTGAGATAGAAAGTAATTTAAACAAGGGGAAGGGAGAATACAGCAGTATAAATTCTCCATACCTAGGAAAACCAGGTGTAAAACATGCAGAATATAAAAGTTCCCAACAAGCCATAGGATGTTCTCCTAATAGATTAAATCAATTTTTCTCTTTTTATGAAAACCCAGCAATTTTGCTGACATGTAAATATATTTTTAAGTAATTGTGCAGTAGTACAAAGTAATCTCTTTTTCTGTGTTGTATGCCACTAAATCCTGTCATGTTAAGGGTGACTGTGGGCAGCTGGTGTTATCTTACAAGAAATATAAATGAGATTACTTGTAAGGAAAGACAGAGATTAATAAGAACAGCAGTACCTTTCGTTCATCAAACCGCTGCTAAAATATAGGTATCATGGAAAAAGATGAGCTAAAAAGGAAACACATTAGCTGTTTTTATCACCAGTAAATAGTAGAAGAGGAATGCTAAATATTACAGAGATGAAAAGTGTCAAAATGCATTTATGAGCCACAGAATTTTATAAAAACTTTGAGTGGAGAATTTCTGTTCTTCACGTAATAGGAAGCGTATGACATGTTTACATGTAGCAGTCAAATGTGCTTAGGTAAGGTTACTCATTCACTTTCCAACTGACACTAAAATTCTACCTAAGTAGAATTAAAATATAAATAGTGCCAAAGTTTTATCTAATGTGGTACACTTGAGGAGTCTCTAACACAGAATCTGGTAAAGTGTATCTAATGCAACTCCTTTCTATTCTTATTACTGCATGGAGTATAAAATGATTAAGTAGCTTGGCTGGGTTTGCATCATTATTCACAGATTGATGTTTGTAGACTAAGATTTTTTAGGCTCAGAATTCTTCAAACCTGTGCTTAAGGTATATGAATTAGATTGAATATTAACTTATCTTCATAACGAACACTTTATCCCTATTTCAAAAGATTGATTAATATTTTATATTTTCACTGATATCTTTAAGGATTTGTTCACTTAAAATTACTGGACTAGAGTTCGGGAGAGGGAAGAGAAATTCAGAAACGAACTTTTAAAGTGCATACAGTAGCTTTATTTAGTATAAATTACTTCTCTCAGGTTGGCTAACTTACTCATCATCTGACCACCTACTAAGGTCTGCTTTGGCCCACAACAGCTGTGTAATTTAGCCTTAAGATTGGCTGGAGCAGATAAGCAGAAGCCTGGATAATGAGCTTTCCATTCAGCAAACAGGTGAAGTGAAGAAATGATTAGGGTAAATTCTTTCTCCTTTGTGCTAATTTGTAGGCAGCTGAGATACTGCAGTTCTTTCTCAGCCTGAGGGTTGCTTCACTTTATGGTGTGGTTTTTACTGTTTCAGCCATCTACTTGATTACCCACTAAAAGGGCTAATTTAATAATTTAAAGGTTCTGAACTTGGATAGAAACCCAGATTGGCTCCTCTTTTCTTCTTTAATAGAGCTCTGGATTTAGGATAGCCTGGTTGGACCTGAGCACACAGGTATGTTATGGATGACAATAATAATACCAAGGTAAAATTGTGTGACAGCTATCAATATGCTTTGGGGATATGTGGAGTCAGATGTGGTTAAGGTTCAGGATTTGAAGCAAGAGCAAAGTATTTTACATTATTTTTTATTCCTCTTTCAGATGATTTGTCAGTGTGCTGTGTTTTTGTCATCATATTTTTTCTCTTGTTGGAGTACTAGCAGAAATGTGCACTTCTAAAAAAATCTTTCACCTAAGCTTCACAGTACTTAATTAGCCTAATAAAGTGTTTCTAATCAAAAGGGAGGAAATAAAAGGCCACAGGAAGCAGCAAAACAATCAATTATTTGGCATTTAAATGGATGGTTGAGTTTAGCACTGAGTTTATCTAAGAGTTCCTCTTCACAGTGGGAAAATCAGGACTATGGAATTCAAGTTGACAAAGAAAGAAGGTATAAGTATCTAGAAACTGGTAGTTGGGATGAAATCTGAGGAGAAAAAGGTTATAAGGGAAATGTGGTGTGTAAGTTTCTATGATGCTTGGTAAGTCTTAGCATTTGAGTGGGCATAATAACTTGTCATGGAGAGTATTTTGGTTTGCACATTTCATCTTGGTTTTCTTTTTAATATTGAAAAGCAGGGTTTATCCCTGTTACACAGTTACTATAAAGTAACAGACTTCAAAGTAATTTTTATCTGATTATGGCATTTCAAAGATTTTTTTTATTTATTTTTATTTTTTTCTAATTGGTTGGTACCAACACAAACTAGAAGAAAAGGCCTTCTTTGGAAAAGGAGGCAGATATTTCCCTGCCCAAATAATTTTTTGTTTCTTTAGTGGGATTACTATCAAACAGCTGTTAAAAGAACACATTTCCTAAGTGCTTTAATTTTAAGAATTTCTTGCTGCAGAGTGACTTAATACAGAGGCATTGAGTTTAGAGAGGGCATATTTAGAGTATGGTGTTGTTTGGAAATTTGACTGTGGTTACTAATTAGAAAGATTTTTTTTTTGCATATTTTTTTTTCATTGCTGGTATCAATTAATTGGGTTTTTTAGGTATAGGTGAGATGCTAATTGATTTTTCCCCTCAAAAAAAAAAAAAAGGCACCTAGCTGGTCTGGTAATGTCACTGGATAACGGGTGATGCTATCTTCTATTATTATAATGGAAATACTCTGGTTTTGAAAGAGAACATATTGATGAGAAAAGTTTGAATTCCCTCTGTGGCCTTCTTGTTTGTCTTGATGGGTTTTGCAATACTTGGATAGTAAGAAAATAAACACTTGTGGCCTCCCTAGTCTGAAAAAACCCCCATTTTGGGTTAAGTGTTGTTAAAGCCGTGTTTGGCACTGACTTTCTCAATCTTCAGCACAAGGATTAGGGAATGACTGGAGTGTGGTGTACATCAGCATGGTACCCAGGCAGTGGTCTTGAAGCTTGCTTGGGGCACCATATCCTGGGTCTGAACCAAAAAAAGAGCCCTGCAACTGCCTCTGTGTACTTAGTAGCTTTGCAGTTATCTCTTAGTTACTGCTATAAGCAATATAACTGCTATAAGTTTAAGGGAAAACACAGAGGGTTTTTTGTTGTTGTTGTTTTTGTCTTCTCCTTACTTTCTCATCCCTCCAAAGTATCAGACATTTACAAAAAAGAAAATTATTCCAGTTTTAGAGAGCAAACCCTGTGGTCTTTCAGGTCTTTTCTGGGTCCATTGGAACTTTGCACGCTGTAGTACTCCAGAGGCAGAATTAAAGTTTATATGCAAATTATGTAACTTTAATAGCATTTAAATGGCATTTTGTCACTCTGTGGTTTTGTTGGTTTGGCACCCTGTTGTGTATCAGTTGTACTTCTCCCCACCCTCCTCTTGTTTTAACATCTCCAATATCCCCAAAGTAAAGTATTTGGTAATACACATAACAAGAAGGAAATATGTATTTCAGAGAATTACAAAAGGTCTAATACCAGTTATTTTCAGAAGTAACTATTGTGTTAGTGTTTGATACAAAATCTGACTTTGCATAGAGCCTTAGATTTATGATAGAATCAGAAATACTTTTAAATATTATAGTGTTTCAGTGCTTCATGGACCTGTGGATGTGCATAGCTTACATGAGTTGGTAGGATCCTTTTCAACCCCATGTAATGAAACTGGCAAAGCAGTTTGCTTGAATGCTGCAGAGTGAGGCATTGGTGACTCCAAACAGCTTGGAACAGAAAATGGAGAGACTGGTAGTAAGGACAAATGACAAGGGAGGGCTAATGGTTTTGGTAAACTTCCTATTTTTGTATAAATTTACATGTGGCAGTGCCCATCTAGCTCTCTTTATCCAAGTAAACATTACTTGATGTAGGGTTAGGAAGGAATAGAGTCTGATTAAAAAGAGATTTTGGCTTTTAGGCAGGTCCCAGCTGTTTAAAGGCTGATGTGGGTGGGCATCAGGTCAGACTGTGCCACAAGATGTCCTCTGCTGTCAAGCTCCAAGTGAGATCTGGCCTTCAGAGGTACAAAAACCCAGCAAGACCCCAGAGACAACAGCAGCAGTCGGCTGCAGCAGGGAGTACCTGCTCAGTCTGGAGAATGGCCAGATTTTAAAGAAAGTGTCAAGTCCCTGTGTACAAAAATTAATAAAAAAGAAAATAATTTTTAACCATATTCCAGCTCTTTACATTCTTTTTCTTATCTAGTTATTTATATGCAATTTATATATTGAGGTGTCTGATTTTTGCAAATATGGAGTAAGATCTAGGTAAGCCTTCCTTTTCTAAACATTTTTTATTAATATGAAATAATCACTTTGGTAACTTTTTTTTTCTATTTTCACAGTAGGTTTGATAAAATTACATATGCTTAAACGTGGTTATTTAACTTATCTAATTTGGGCTCAGATAGTGAGGCAAAAGCAGTGCAATTTTGAAATGTCAGAGAGGATGTGTGCAGCTTGTGGAGTTGATAGGTGTGAAAATGCAGACTTAAAAGACATTACTTGCTTTGAAAATCTGTGTTGTGACTTGGCAATAGCAATGAATCTGCTGTAAAGAAAGGGACAGAATTTTTTTTCCCTTGGATTACTAAGTATTTTGAATAGAACTCATAGACTATCTCAGGTTGCAAGGGACCCATAAGGGATCCATAAGGATCTTAGAGTCCAACAAACACGGTGCTCCTCACAGGACTGCCTAAAACTAACCCATAGGAATCAGAGCATCATCCAGATGCTCCTTGAACTTCCCTGCAGAGCATGTTCTAGTGACTGGGCCCCCTCATAGAGAAGAAACTTTTCCTAAGGTCCCATCTGAACTTCCCCTGACATGGTTCCATAGTCATTCACAATTGTTGCTTTTGCCCACTTTTGTGTTTCTTAGCTGAGTAGGAATGTTCTTCCAAACCAATGTGATGTTTGGACTTCACAACCTGTATCTTAGAACAGCTGCTGCTCCACATAGGCTCATTCTGATCTGCAATTGGAGGCTAATTAAGAATGTCCTTACAAGATGAACTTTTATGTGGCATTCTTAAGACATTTTCTGTAAAGGTGTTGTACTCTTTATGGACTAGGTCATTACAGAATTGCCAGTACTTTTCTGAGCTGTTTCTAAATGATTCTTAAATTCCTATTTGCATTTTTGAAGAAGTAATTGGATTTTTCAGAAGTGCTGAACAGCTGGAAATCTGTTATGGCTTCAATGCTTACTCAGGGAAGCAAACATTTCATAGTAACTCATTATTTAGCTTCGTATCTCTCTTCTTAGTTTTGAACTGCCATTCAGTTAATTTCCTGTGGTGGTATTGGTAGAAGACTAAAATGAAAAATTGACTTAGGTTTTGTGCTAAGGAATAAAAATATTCCTGTTGATTTTTCACAACAGTGATCTGTAAGGTTTAGATAATGAAAAGTATTCTTCACAGAATTAGTGTTTAGTCAGTGTGATTTAGCTGAAGGTATTTGTGTGTGCCTGTAAAGTCTGAGAATTATACAAGATTATACAAGACAGTCTAAAAACAAAAGGCTAAATTCTGCTCTGGAGACAAGACAAAACATAGAACCTTAGGTGTTCCCTGTCTCATAGCTGATTTTGGGGAGACAGAATAAACTGTGAGAAAAAAAACACATAAACCTGAGATACTAGGTATGTGGGGATTGTTTGCAGTTCTTATACACACACCTTCTTTCTTCAGTACAAAAATTAGCCTCACGGTCTTAAACGTATTACAGTGTTATTTTCACTTTTTTTTCCATACAAGCTGAAACCAAGAATAAGTTCAGTAACTCAAAAGAATGTTGTCATATAGAGTATTAGGATAATAGGAAAGGAAGCACAGATGCCAAACCTAGAAGGAAAAAAAAAATCTTGTTATTTAACTTGGAATATGGTGTCTGCTTCTGAAATACTTGACTGCTCACATAGAAAGCAATGGGTTCTTTTCCATTTTTTTTACCCTTGGTGATATGAAACTAATGATAAGTATTGAAATATAAAAAACTACCACAATAGAATTTTAAAGGTGGAATTATCATTCAAGTCTTGACAAAGAGATTCAAAGATGAACTTTCAAACCTGTTAACTCATTAGAAAAATGAAATAGTGGGACCTTGACATTTGTGTGTGATGTCCCCTGCCTTTATTTAGGCAGATATTTTTAATTAGCATATTGAGTTCTGTTTAGGTTATAACAGATGCCTGGTATGTCTTGGTATTTTTGATTTATATATCCTGAGGTCTGGTTTGCTTTAATCTCTTTGCAAATAAGCAGGCTGCATAACTGTGTGAACTCTTGCCACTTGTTTCATATTACGTGAAGTGTAACGGTTGAACCTGAAATGTCATCTCTATCTTTTGACTTTATTCAGCATTGTCAAGACTAATATACAGATAAAACATACAAATAAGAACCTTGTAACTATAGTGTTAAGTGGTGTTCTGCATTCTCTATGCCAGGCTTCATTCTGTATGCCAATACCCAGCAGCCAATGTGAAGTCAATGAGCATTTGGTTGGATAGGAATGCAGAATGGAGGTTTTGTAGTCCAGAAGAATTTGCCAAACTTCTTTGTACTTGTGCTCTAGTCTTTTCAGCAAAAATAACACTGAGTGAATAGATAATGAAATTACAGTGACCTACAGGACTACTTTACAATCAGTGCATGCTCTAAGGTATTGCTTTGTAACATCTGTTTTATACTAAATGTTGGTGTTCAAGTGAGCCTTGTTAGCTATTTGACAGTGACAGACAATGATATTTATAATACTGTTGCAATAAATGCCTTTTTAGTCTAAGAAAATGTGTGGTATGGCATTTATAAAGGGGGAAAAAAGTCTCCATGAGGTTAAAGAAGTCTCTGCTGCTGCCTATGTTAATAATTAATTCCCGTGCCATGGTCTTGAATTTATTAGCCTGACTAATTTCATTTAAGACAGTGAGGCTGGTCACATTAGTGAATTAACAGATGTGAGAAGACTGCCTCTTTTTTTCACTATGTGAATCACAATGAAACTGTAAGTAAATCTGATCATCTCTATTTTAGCAAAATATTAACCACATTGTCAATTGCTATAAGTATGTAGAAGTATGTATTTAGAGGTTCCTGTGGTGACCTCTGTGCTGTGTTTTTGTAACCTATTTGATACAAATATGATCAAGTTGCAATATTACAAATTTGGGTGTTCTTTATCTACTGTCACCACTGCCTTGTTCCTTGGCCAAGAATGGCTTCTGAAGCAGCCAGAACAGGTTTTGGAGTAAAGAAAAAATAAAACTATATTAGAAATTGGCAACAGAGAGGAGGAAGTGCCATGACACTCAGCAAGCAAGAGCAGCTGTAGAAGTCTGTCAAACAGGGATGCTTCAATTTCTGAGATCTCTCAGGTTTGAGCAGGTATTTTAGCTTCTTACTGGTGGAGTGGAAAGAAGAGTTTTCTCAGGGCAACAAGAAATGTATTGCTCTTACAGTGTGTGGTCTGTTTGTTGTGTTTGTAGTACTACTGCAAGCCTGTAGCTGCAGGCTGCAAGAAAGGATGGATCTTGTGTGTGTCAGCTACTTGGGCACTGTCCAAGCCATCGTGATCAGTAGAGGTATTACATATACCAAATAGATTTAAATTATATTCTGTTTGTCTTGCAGTACATGACTGCTGATGGATTGGTGAGGAATTTGTCACAAACCTGATGAATCCCAAACATCCTTTTGTTACTCAGGTCTCTGTATATCCAGCTCTTGGTCTGTGCACACGGCTATCATGTGGGATAACCCTGCGAGATAGTACTCTAGATTTTGTCCATCCCCACGTCCTACTGGTGCTGTTTTGCATGCTTTTTCCAGTGATTGAACATTTTTGTGTCGGTGCTATTGATTGCTGTGCCTTACAACCATGCATTTAATTGCCCTTGTTAACTGAACAAGATTCAGAGTCTTTTGTGTAAATCATTCAAGCTTCACTCTGCTGATGATTTTATACACTCTGAGATGTTGAACAAAGTTGCTTCTGCAATAAAGTCAGGCTATAATCACTGGGTGCAATCAGAGTTGGTGTTCCCAAGGATTTGTTTTGATTTTATTTTCAGCAATATTTTGTAAATGACATTTAATTTGGAGCCTTCTCATCTTAGCAGTTGAGCTGCATAAAAGAATAATTTTTTTGTTAGCCCAAAATGAAAGGTACATGCAGATGACCTAAAGATGCAAAGTATATATCTTAAATCATTAACTTTTTTTTTTCCTTTTCTTCTGGTACTAGTGAAACTATAATAGTTAACATTGAGTGTTTTTCATTGATCTGAAGATGGTATTACTTTGTCATTAAACTGAGGTGGATTTATGAAGTGAGATTAACCTCAACTGAATGTTCACCAATGTTCAGTAACACAGGTTAAAACAAAGTCTCTCATGAATAGTTATTTTCTAAATACACAGGCCAGTGCTGACACCTTGTGGCTTTGTTCCTGGCTTATTCCATAGCTCCATGTGGTTGTTTTGATTGTAAGTAATGATTAACTTGCAGTTGCTGGCACTGTCCATCTCCTCTGCTTTGTGGCTGCCTCAGTGCCCAGTATTTTGGTATCATGTGTAAGACAGCTTGGAACTTCGGTCTGTGTTGACTGCATATTGAGTGAAAAAAGAGCTATGGGTGTCTCTGACCTCTTGAACAGGACTCAAAAGGCGTCAGTTCAGAGCACAAAATCATGGGTGCTACTGCAGAAGCAGACAGAAGTTACAAGTTTCTCTTTTATTAACTAATAAGTGATTTTATACTTCCCTCTACATAGAAGAACACCAAAGACTGTCAGTACTTATCACAGGCACTTTTAGGTGCATGCATAGTTTCTCCACTAATGTAAAAGCACTCCATTGCTTCCCTCTTCAACCTTGAAGAATTCCTAATAGGAACAATACAATGAGAATGTTGTAGAATTTCTGGCAGTATAGAAGCCTGAGGTGTGCTACTTACCTTTGACCATGAAAATGCCTAAATCAAATGCATCAGTGTAAGTTATACCTAACTGGGCATCTAATCTAAAATCCTTTACCATTTCAAATCTTAGACAAAACCAGCTCTTAAGCTGCTATTTGAAATCTGTTTTGGAATTAAGCTTTAGAGGCTGGGTTGTGTCTTGTGGAGATCACACATCCTCCCTCAGCTGTCAAAGAGATTCAGAGATTGTTTTCTGACATTTATGGGTCATGTCCCTGTTCTAAAGTGATTCTGTTGTGGTGATACATGAATTAGAAATCTTTCTTTTATTGCACTGTTGGGCTTTTTTCCCCTTTCTAATATGTTTAGTTGTTTGCAATAGATAGTGAAAAACATAATTGGAAAGGAAAGGTCTTAAACAGTAGGGACCAGATCCTTGGCTTATGTAAATCAGTATTCATAGCTTCACTCAAGTTAAGGAGGTGACATTAATTTCTATTCCTGCTGGAACATGGCTGACTGAGTCTGTTAAGAAAAATCAAAGGAATAAGGACGTGCCTATGAAGATTTGATTTGCTGGCATCTC
Source organism: Phylloscopus whistleri (assembly GCA_017589585.1). Classification (NCBI taxonomy): domain Eukaryota; kingdom Metazoa; phylum Chordata; class Aves; order Passeriformes; family Phylloscopidae; genus Phylloscopus; species Phylloscopus whistleri. Next base: position 1,430,109 of record JADMLD010000068.1, on the reverse strand, counting down.
TGTTTAGCTAACAGAAGGATTAGAACTCTCCTATCTCCCCATGTGTAAATCTTTATTGACACTTGCTAATTGAACTTTAATGCAATAAAGGTAATGAGCCTTAGAGTTTGGCTTCTGAACTAAAGAGAAAAGTTCAGGTAATGATGCATTCTTGGTACCTACTGCAGCACCCTGCCAGAAAGCAGATCTATCTGATCAAAGAGCTGTGAGTGACAGTATCAGTTTAAGGTTCAATAAAAGCTTCTTGTATGGACAACTGCTTGTAATGCCTCATCACCATCAGGATCAAACAGAATGCCTGTAGGTTTGTAAGTGCTTTCACGGCATAAAATTAAAGTATTTTGTTGAACCTACATGTGATCTATTCAGCAACGGGAAAACAAGGGACCTGCAGGAGCTCAGATGAAACTTCACAAGTGTGAACTGCTGTGTAACTGGCAGGAAAGGCTTAGCAGAGACAAGTCAGGACTGCAGTGCCAAACCTCAAAACCTGGCTTGGGCCCAACCCCACCTACAGCTTCAGGCTGCAACAGAGTCACAGGAAGTGTGTGGAAAAACCTCTACCTTTCACCCTCGGTATTATGATAAGGATAGGTCTCATCTAGCCCTTGTCTTGGTATTGCTCTGCATTTAAAAGCTAAGTATGAAGAGATGTATTCCCACTTCACAAGTTAAAGACAATTGACAACTCAGATTAATTACAGCTTTTTAACATTTCCATCATGCAAGAAATGCTCCTCTAAAGTTCTTGTGGACTCCAATCTAACATGAAGTTACATAAGGTTAAACCTGCATGTAAATTCTAAGAAATACAGGAATTTAATAGTTATCCTTTTTTTTTTTTAATATCTATGTGCTTTTTATATGTTCATGTGTTATGTGACTTCTTTATTATGATGTGGAGGGTATGCTCTACCTCCTTAGAAAGAGAAAGGTCCCTCTCAGCATTTTATGGCAGCATTACCAATAGCTTTAGTACCTGCTGAAGGGTTGTCTTAAGCCACAGAAGGAAAATTGTTTGCGAAGAATAGCACTGAGCTAGTTCAAATGTCACGGATTTCAGCCCTTGCAAAACTTGCTTAGACCAAGTGTATTTATTATAGATGCATTTAGACCACCTGTAAAATGTTAGCAGTTGTCTTCATGCCTGGACTCAGGGGTTTGGTGTATGCCAGCTGCAGGAAATTAGCTCCTCTCTGGATTATATGCAAATAGCATTCGATGCTACACAATGCCATAAATGTCAGGTCTAAAAAACCAGACGGAACAACTACTTATTCAGTGGGTTTGAGTGCCAGTAAAAGAGCAGATGCTTCCTTGTGAAATAATTTGTTGCCAGAACGTGTTCAGACAAGACAAAATCCTCCAGCTGGTCGAACCAGTCTTGCTCTCCACCATGCAATGACACTCCAAATCTCCGAATTTGTTGCGCTCCCCGAGACTAGAGCAGCAGTAGAGAGAGTGTTCAGCAGAGCAGGTCGGGGCTGCACTTCTGGGATGGGGATGAGGTTGCGCCGCAAGCTGCTGGGCTCTTCCCTGCTCCAGCCTTTGGCCGCCCTCTTCAGCGAAGGTCATGCAGGCGCTGGGCAGCCTCGGCCCGCGCTCGGCGGGGACCGGGCAGGGTCAGGGCCCCCGCACAGCCCCGCAGGTCCTGCCGGCGGGGAGAGCGCGGCCGCCGCTCTCCCGGAGCAGAACTACATTTCCCAGCTCGCTTCCCGGCCGGCACCGCCCCTTTCCCGCCGGGCTGGGCGCACGCCCGGAGCCGCGCGGCGGCGGAGGCAGTACAGCCCGGGGCCCCTGCGCGCCCTCGGGCACCACCGCCCCGCCAGCCCGGCCCCGCTGCGCGCCCGCCGGCGGCGCCCGTGCCCGCCATGGCCGACAGCGCAGAGCCCGCGGCTCCGGCCGCCGATCCCACCGCGGCTCCGGCCGCCGATCCCGCCGCGGCTCCGGCCGCCGATCCCGCCGCGGCTCCGGACTCTGGTCCCGCCGCGGCTTCGGACGCCGGTCCCGCCGCGGCCCCTCCGGGCTCGCCGGCGCGAGAGCGGCGGGCGGGCGGCTCCCCCGGCGCGGGCGCGGCCATGCCGCGGCTGCCGCTGGGCGGCCCGGGCGGGGCGGCGGGGATGTCGCTGCCGAGGCTGGAGAAGCCGATCAAGCAGGCCTTCTACAACACCGGGGCGCTGCTGTTTGCGGGGCTGTGCTGCGGCGCCGCCGTGCTCGTGTACTTCATCCTGGAGGCGTTCCTGCGGCCGCTGCTCTGGGCCGTGCTCTGCGGCACCTTCCTGCACCCCTTCAAGACCTCGCTGACGGCGCTGGGGCGGCGCTGGCTCGGCCGCCTGCACCGCTCCCGCACCCCGGTGCTGCTGGCCGCCCTCCTCCTGCCCATCTGCTTCGCCAACTACGGCGTGGAGGCGCTGGGCGAGCAGGTGCTGCGGCGGCGGCGGCTCCTGCTGCTGCTGGGCGCCGGGGGCCCGCTGCTCTACGGGCTCTACTGCCTGGGCAGCTCCCTGGGCGTGCAGGTGCTGCTGGCACAGGCCGCCCGCATCATCTGCCAGGGGCTCGACTACTTCAGCAGCCAGTGGGTGAGTGAGTGTGAGTGTGAGTGTGTGCGTGTGTGGGGGTGTGTGTGTGTCGGTGCTCCGCGGCCGCGCTTTGGGCATGCCGCACTTCTGGAGATGCCCTTAAGTCAGAGGTGATTCAGGCGGGTTCTTGGGCAAACATCGAGGCTTGTTGAGGTCTAAGGTGTGTATTAAAGTGTTGTGAAATAGCAGCACAGCTCCACAAGTGACCCGGGGTGTGGGAAGGCACGTTAAGGCTTTTTTCAAAGTGTACTGCGTGGGGTTTTCTCTTTCTTCTTTGAGTATCGAACAGTGCAAACGCACTTAAGAAGTAAAGCTGCTTAACTTAGAAATATTACTGATGGTAACAAATCTTGGAGGACTACTTTTCCCTGTGTTCTGTTCAGTGGGTAAGATAGTTAGAACTTCGGGCAGAACTCTATTACACTTTGTTAGTTATAACTGAAGATAGAAAAAGTACATAGCAGAAGCAAATGGGTATGTGAAAGATCAGCAGGTTGTGCTCTTGTTAAATACTGGTGTACAATTGGCATACTCAGATTTCTTAGAGTCAAAGACTTTTCAAAAGCTGCTCTATTTTTTAAACAAAGTATGCCGTTTCCCTAGGTAACAGTGTTCCTGAATGGACTGACAGAATGTTTTGACAGACTATCTCTAGTGTGAATAGAATGGACAGGAGAATGTGTTTAGCCTCTTGAAAGTAAACACTGGAGGAAAAGATTTTCTTGACTTTATTTGGTGCTGGAAGATGTCAGAGGAAATGTGTTTCTGGACTGTTTTGTCCTCAGAAGTATAATTAGGACTGAGTAGACAGAGATACATTCTCTCTTCATGAAGAGGGAAGATACTACATGTTTACTTTCAGCTGAACTAGTAGCAGAACTAAAGCATGGCCTGGGTACTAGTGGGAAGCTTTGACTTGTTGCTACACAATTTTCTTCACTAAGTTTAAGATTTTTTTTAAGAACTTTGCACTGACCTCTTTGTTTTATTCTTAAGAAATCTGTGATATTGGTGCACAAGCTGACCTGGCTAAGTCAAGGCTTCTATTAAAAGTTTGTTAATTAAGCCATACTTAACACTGTGTAAATGTAAGGATACTGAAGGAAGCTGCACTTGTTTAAGCTTGTAACTATGGCTGTAATGCACTGCTGGATGTCTGTGCCTGCTCAGTGCCACCTTGTTTAGCAGTCTCTGATCCTTCTGGTTGGCACTGGTGTTCCTGGTTTAACACTTGTGTTTGTTGACCTGTGGTAGGATTTTAACTGCACAAAACATAGTAAGCTTCCACAACTCTTCAGACTTGAGTCTCTTGGGAAGATTTTGGGTTTGTGTCAAGGTACTTGATCACAGAGTTCCTTAAGCAAACCAGCTGCTTTCTAAGCAAGCTGTCTGTGTCTTTTTGGGGCCTTATAGGAGACAAAAATTGTGGGCTTTCCTTTGTAAATAACTGCAACTCAGTCTGGCATCATCTGTATGCTTTGCAATGGTTTTTTTAGTCCAGTTTTTTGAATTATGCCATTGCTTGATGTGCATTATCTCAGAGCTGTAGCAGGATAATTTAATTTTATCCATGCAGCTGAGGAGCCCTGAGCTGGATCAGTTAATAGTGTCAGTTTTAACTTCAGTTAAGCACTTTAAAGCTCTTTAATTGCTGTGTTGTATTGCAGGACTCTATTTGCATGCATATGTTCTGCTTGTTAACTGCACGGAAATTTGGGCTATTATGAGTTGGTTTCTCCATTGTACTGTTCTTCTCTGGGCTCTGAATGGTTTCTTCTGTATGCACGATTGTCTTCTCCCTTTCTGATTCCCTTTCCTGTACTAGAGGAGTGAGTGAATGGCTATCTTTAGAATTGTGGGGTTTTGAAATACTGATTTGTTATTCTCCAGCTAAAGGTGTTTCGATGGTGTCTACTAGGTCATGATACTGAGATAGAAATTTTCCTTTTAAGTTCTAGAAAAAAAGAAAGTTCTTTAAATGCAGTAATTCTAAGGTATATCTTGACACCAGTATTTTAAAGAGCTTTCCTGTCCTGCTGTCCTCAAATCTGACAAAGCCATTCATGGCGTTGATGAGTCAAGTTTCAGAAGCACCTATGTTCCCATCCGTGGCTCTTAAGTCACACCTGCATTTCAGGAATTTGGGTACCTCCATGATTGGATTGTTTGATAGCTGATTGCAAAATACTGCATTTGGAGAACAAGTTCAAGATCTTAGGCTAGTCTAGAGGCATCATGTTCCCACAGTCTCCTTTTCTTTCCCTTCAGGCTTTATAATCTATGAAGAAGTTTGCTCAAAGAATGTAGTTAGCTGCTGGGCCTTAAATTAGAGGCTGGTTAAAAATTCCAGATGAGTTCTTGTTCTGACTCCAGCCTTCTCTTGGTTACTTGCAGAACTCTGATGTAGAGAGCCCTGCACGAACAGCAGTTTCATATTATTGGGAAGGGGAATGTTTTTCTCTATAGTTTTGTTGGTTGTTTTTTTATTTTTTTCTTGGAAAGGAAGGGAGTTTGACCCTTAGTGGACTGTTTGTAGTCCTACATGCTTTTGGGCTGCAGCAGTTTCACTTTCAGTGACCAGCACTGTATCTAAAAACCAAATTCTTTTGCTTTGTGGCAAGAGTTCAAACTACTTTAGGGCGATGTTTTACACTTAGGTTAATATATATCCAATGTCAGCTCTTCGTTATATTTTCTTCTTTTTTACAAAAGAATTTATATCCTTGTATTTGTTTGGAAAACAGATAGTTTGTAGATCTCAGCAAATGTAAAGAATTATACAGCTGTTCTATGTTGGCTCTGAGGTTCATCTTAGTAAATTAAATTTGATGTAATCATAATGAGCAGAATTCTCTGTAGTGAACTTGATTACAGGGCTGTCAAAATCTTTCTCTCTGGCCAGTCTTTCTGCCTTGGTTTGTCACAGGTTATTGGTCAGGCTCACAACTGTGTAGTCACGTGTATCAGTGTATTTTTATATCTCTGACTGTACTGGGTACAATTCTTGTTGTTCTGGGGGTTTCCATGCAGTTAGAGCACTTAATCAATCTTATCCTCACCGGGGTGCTGGGCAGATCTGGAAATGCCATTGCCCACCATTGCCATGATTGCTGTATTAGAATATTGTCAGAGTACATGTTACCTGTTTTGATTGGTGTACTGTCTGCTCCCCATCAGGGATTCTGTGAAAGACATCCACCAGGGAAGCCTCTGTTTGTGTTGGCACTAAATGTCAGCAGTGCCCAAGCAGCACTTGCAGACTGAAATTCTCCAAGCATCCTTCCTGGCAAATGCTTTGGGTCCCATGCTCTGAGATGTTTGCCTTTCACAGTCCTGTTGAATATCACCTGTGGGGCCAAAATGTTTTGTCGAGTTCACCTGATGGGGCAATTTCTCTTCTAGTAAAGGAAAGGGCACAGTTCTGATTTTTAATGTGCATACATGCAATTTATATTTCTTTGAGGGTTTAGGGTAGATGGACTTGTTTTTTTTTTCTTCCCTTTCTTCTTAGAGGAGGCTTGCAGGTTTCTAAAACTTGCCCACCATAAAAACTCAAACCAAAACAAATACCTGAACAAGCTCTTAAGTATTCTTTCTGTTGTTTATAATCCTTTATTATTATGGTACCCTGACTTCTAAATCAAAAAACCAACTACTGACTGTAAATACATCTTACCAAAACCACAGGTTTTGGGTTGGTTTCACAGCTTTGCTTGAGTAGAGATAACTGTGTAGAGACCACGTCTTTTTGGTTTTTTGAAAACAAGATGGGGAAAGGCAGGCAAAACCTGGGATGTTGATAGTGTTTTCTACTGTTGTTTTTCCCTTCCACACCCACCCTCAGTTGTGGAAGAGCCTGCAGTGAGATACCTTTCTTGGAGAAGCTGAGGAGATTTTTCTGGTTTATATGCAAGAACTACAGCCTCAAAGCTGGCACTAGCCTAAAGCCTAATGACATATGCTAATATTAGTTATTTATTTGTATTTATATGCATTGGTTGAACACAATGATGTTTCTTTTTCCAGCACCTCTGAAAAGGAATGATCAGTATGGAACTGTCCAGCAAAATTTTAACTGTGCTCTATATAATAAAAGTAGAAGATGAAGAAATTGTGTGTTGAGGAGCCATCTCTGCAAAAGTGTTATCATGAAGTATGTCAGAGAAGTGGTGCTCTGTCTTCAGGGAAAGAATTTGATGTGCTCTGGGAAACCTCTTTTTGCAAGAGAATCTTGATTAATTTGTTTTCTGAATAGCATTTTTATTTCGAGTTTGTCATAAGTAGCTTTTGTATTAAGACAGGTAAAGCAAAGTAAAGGAGAAGTATTCTCAACATCTGTTGCTGCAGTCTTCTGGATATCTTAGATATTTTTTTTTTTTAATTCAGTGTTGTAAATGTTGCAGGATACATTGAAAATAATTTTTAGCCCATGTGTGGCACTGTTGATTTTGATGATCAGTTCCCCCCTGCCCTAGGGTTCTAGTTGTAAGTTCATACTTTCATCCCTTCAAGAAGGGGTGATCTCACTAAACACCACGTTTCTGTTTTGTGTGGTTTAGTAGTCTGTGTGTTTTAATGCCAGAAGTACCAACATTGATATATATGTCACATTTGGGGGTTCTAGAAGAAACAGAATGGGCACACTGTTCTAGTCCTTGGACCTGGAACAAGGAATAACTTACTTGTGTTCACTCAGAACCTGCTTTAGGTAAATGAAGGCTTCCTAAGTAAAGGGAGGAGGTGGCTGTGCTTGCTCTGAGATGAAAAATAGTCTTACATGTGTGATTAGTTGGAGTTTGGGTGTTTTCTTACATGTTTGATAAAGGCTACCTCCATGCTAAAGGACAGGCAGTTACACAGCCTTATTCTGCTGGACTCTGCACATTAGGGGATGTTTCCTCTTGTGTACTAATGATAGTGCGCTAAAGCTGCATTAAATTAATTTTGGTTCTGGAAACTGGAGTCAAAATGACATTTCCACAATTTGTCACTTGCCTCCTTAAAATCTTCTATATTATTTAGAAAAGTGTTTTTAAATGAAGAGGCAGATAAAGAAAACAAGGTGATTTTTGTTTGAAGGCAAACACAGTTTGGCTTTTAGCAGTGCATGTAATGCCTTGTGTTGCTTCATTTTTCAAGTCCAGCACTTCTGCTCGGCGTTTGTGGTAGGTTCATTTTCCTTTGTCAGCTTGCATCACCTCTGAGGAGGAAGATGTAGAAATAGTGAGCTGTGTCATAAGATTACCTCTTTAAACCATCTTCACTCTGCAGTGCTGTTTTAAAAGTTTGCGAAAGTGCTGTGTAAATGCTTGGTCAATGTTTTTAATAGTTTTTTGAGGAAAACTAATGAAAATCTGTGTTTCCAAATGAAAATTTTGTTTTAAAATATTAAAGGGAGCTGATGAAGTAGTTTGGCTTTTTTTTGTTGTTGTTCAAAACACTGAGACTGGAAAATAGAACACAATTTGAGTTAGATCTGTAGTTCCATCAAACAGTTTTAAATTTAAAGCTCAGTTAAACCCCCCCCAAACAAACCAAAACATAAACCAAACTCTGAAAAACCTTTTTTGTATGATTTCCAAGTGGGAAAGGGCAACCAGGGAAAAAACATCATTTCAAAGTGGCCAGCAGAGAGGGTAGAGCTACAATTAGAAAAGGAAGGAGTTCAGACACTCAGTTTTGTAGATGCTGACTTGTTAAAAACTGAAAAATGTTGGCAGGTTGGCAGGGCCTATATCAAAAGAAATAATTGTTGATTCATCTTCTGGGTCTTCACTGTTGTGTTTACTCTCGGGGTGGTTCATAGAACTATGGAATATCCTGAGTTGGAAGGATCTCTGAAGTCCCACTCTTGGCCCTGCACAGGACCACCCCAAGAATCACACCATGTGCCTGAGAAGGCACATGGAGGGAAATGTGTTTGCTGCTGGATGCTGAGGTGTTGGGGCAACATTCCAAGGAAGACAATCATTCCAACAGCTTTGCTATCTTCTACAGTGGGAAGCTCTTCTTGCTTTTTTCGTTTCTGAGATATGCTTCTGTTGCCCTGTTGTTGGTGCCTGTCATATTTCTGTGAGCCTGTTTTGCTATAACTGAATTACAGGTAGTTTTTTATGTGCTTAGGGAGCTTGAGCTGGCTGGATGAATGTTGAAGCTGTTGTGCAAAAGAGGTGGGACTGCCCAGCTGGCGGTAGGAGACAATGAATTGCCACTTTTGGTAGCAGTGAATTATTGAATGTGCTCATCTGCCACACCTTCCCCTTAGAGGTTCACTTGTTGATAGGAAAAAAGGGAGGGAACCATGTAAATAAAGAATTTTACTCTCCAATATAAATCAGTGGAAACGTTGCCAAAAGTTGAGTAGTAAGAGCTTGTTCTTGAAAAATTAGGCCAAAGCCAAAAAGAGTGGCTCAGATTTTCAAATCCTTCAGCTTTTAAAGGAAGGGGAAACAAACTCAGTGATGTTGATGGTAGTTCCTAGACTTTCCAGCACTGAAATTTCAAAGAAAAATCACTGAAGCAAATGCTTGAGTGTAACATAAAAGTTGCATCCTTCTGTGGTGTAATTTTTTCTCCAGTTTGCAATTTAAAGAGAACTGAAGCCCTTCATAGTTGCCTTAGATGCCTCTAAATCTGCCTCTTAAACTTACCACTTTGATAGAGAAATGGATGCTAAAATCCAAGAAGTTACTGTGCAGTCTCAGCACTATTTATTCAGAAAAGCAGGCAGTTTTATGGGTCTAAAGGCAAAGCTACACTTTTTTCAGTTTGTGAGAGATGCTACACAGTGCAGAGGAGATGTGAAAAATGAGGTCTTTTCTGTCTGTTAAAACAACAAAGATAGGCAAGGGAAGAAAGAAGGGCAGCTTGCAGGATTAAACTATCCCAAAGTTGTTATATGTGGAAGTTGTGCATGGCTGTGAATAGTAATTGTGATTGAGTAGTGATTGAAAATCTCAGAGTATGTGGTGAAAGTTAGGCATCTGCAACTAATTTCAGCTTGATAAATAGTTGATGATAGCTAATGCATTCTGCAAAATCTGAAGTGTATGTATTAGTTACCTGGTTAACTGTACACTCTTACAAATCAAATTTATAGGCGTTTTGGCTTAGCATGGAATTCCAGTTTCAGTGCAGTAATTGCAGTGGCTTTATTTTAGTGAAAGTAGGCTTTCATTCTTTGTTTCAATTATGTCAGTTCTTGAGAATGACATACAATAGTAGAGAGGCTATTAATATTCTCCAAGCTTTTCAAGCCAAAACCTTTGGAGACCATCCAGAAAAACAATGGGAAGGATTATGTAACATGTTTTTAAAGGGTTAAAGAAAAAAGTATACTGTTGCCAAGTTAGTATGGGATGAAATCCTAGTTCATGTCAATCAATTTAAGTTAATTTGGTTTGTCAGTTGCTTTCAGCTATGAGCTGTTGGAAGTAGGCTACCCTAGTTCCTGTGCGCTGGTTCTTGCAGTGTAGGGATGTGCTTGGCCATAACTTTAACCAATAAAGAGCTGATTATCCCATGGTAGCACTAAAATGAAACTTCTTGCTCCAGTCACTTGACTACAAGTGACTAATCAAGTGACTGAAGCAAGAAGTTTAATTTCAAGCCTTTACAGGGCTTCAGGAAGATTATTGTTTGATCTCTGAAACAGAATGACTGGTTTAAAAGTAAGCTATTTCTCTCTATTCAGTAGAAATAAATCCTTTCACTTGGGTCATTTGCTAAGCTTTTGGAAATGGTTATTTAAAAAAAATTATGAAATACCTAAACTCTATAATGTTCAGCTTCATGCCTGGCTAAAAGCAGTGCAATCTGTTTTGCTTTTCTGGCTGTTAAACATAGGTTTATACCCTGTTAGCCTCCCACTTTTAGCTTGTTTTAAACAGAAAGTTTCAGTTACTGAATGTACTGAGTCTCCTGTTTGTAATTTATCATTAAATTTAAAAGCTAAAGAGAAAATCGTCTTGGAACTGGAACATTCATCATACAAAGGCGCTGTGTGGCTGATGTTAGGGAGTAGGATAGTATCTTTGTCATGAGTTATCTCTTGCAATTGGAGGTGTGCTGTAAAGTGCTGTATAAGTGAATTTCTGTTTCAAACCTATGCTGTTAAAGGAGTGCTACTGTGCATTTCTGGTGAAAATTTTTGTTCACTTGTAACTTTAGTCTTGATGTCCATGGGTTGTGTTACTCTTAAGACATTAATTTTGAGTCCACACTTGGCCATAAGCATTATGGAACTCTGTTGATGCAAAACTAGAGATAAGTGAAAAGTTGGAGTGATCTGCTTAGATGAGAAGTATTAGTGTGCAAAGGGTAGATATATCTTTGTTCACATATCGTAAGTGATTTTAAATTACCTTGCATGTGCGATTGTTGCCTCTGAAGTTATCAGGGGACGTCACTCACTGCTTGTCTGCTCAATTCACTACAGCTAGGATTTCCTCTCCACCAATTAGATCTGTGGCAGTAGTCACACAAACCTGCTTTTCACAAGGACTGTTGTGTTTTCAGCACAAGTTGTATAGTGCAGAGTAGAGGTGAAAACTCTTCTGGTGTGTTCTGCCTAATTACTTCTTCTGTGTCTCTGCCTCTGCATTCTTTCTTCTTACAGTGATATCTGACTGAGTAAATGCTGTTAATAGAAATTCTGTTCAAGCTTCATTGGGATTTATGAATTTTTAAGTGTAAATTTGAAGGTGTATTTAACTGGTAGTGGACAGGGAGTGTTTATTGAATTTGAGCCAGAAATGTTTTTAGTTATTTAAGAATGAAACACTGGGTTTTAATTTTTACAGGCTTTTGTACTTCTTTTATTTCACATCATCTCCTGAGTAGCAACTTTTCACCTCCTGTTGCCTCTTCTGGTTTCTGCTTCCTTCTTCTTTCTTTTCAGCATTTTCAAGCTCAAATTCATCATCTCAGGATTTTGAACTCCAAATCTGTATTGTGATTTTTCTGATGAGTAGAGTAGCAGAAGGCAGTTAGAAGCAGCAAACCCAAGTTGTCACTGACATCTTCCTCTCCTTTGTTTTTTTTAGTTAAAAAAGTGAAAACATTATGTGTCACATGTCATAAAAAGGCATCTGTTTTGTGAGCCAACATCACTGAGGAACAGCAGTTTTTATTGTGCTTCCTAATGGCTTCTTTGGCTTAAGTTCCCTTTTGTCTCGTTGGACTGAAACACAGAAGCTGGCAAAATGCTCCATGCTGGAATGAGTGCTGTGCTGGCCAGCTCTGTCTCCCTGAGGCCACGTAGGTGCTGCTGCTGAATTCATATAATAATTGAAATGTGGGCTTCTTAAAGACTTGAAAGCTGATTTCAGTTCTCTGTCTATGGCATTTATGGGTGTGTGCATGAGTGTACACACGTGAATACAGTAGAGCTTTCTTTTGATGTATGTGTACATACCTATGTGTATCTTTTTCTTAAAGATATGGACACTGGTAGTTGGTTACCTGCTGATGGTTTCATTCAAGTGGAATATAAGCACTGAACGTTACTTAAAAGCAGTGTCTGTTCCTGTCTGGATTATGCTGCTCTTTCACTTAGGTGAGTAACAAGAAGTTATTATTCTGATAACTGAGAGTTCTGTCAACAAAGCTCCTCACTTGCTCTTCTGCTAAATCTGTGAAATGGAGTCTGAGCTGAAATGCAGACTGTTTTGTCTGCTCAGTAATTCTGACTGGATGTGTCCAGAAGGGAGCATTGGAGTAGGGAATGGGAAGGCATCAAGATGCTGAGCAACACCTTCCACTCCTCATGACTAATTTGTACTTCCCATGATTTTCCCTTGCTTGGTTCACAGACAAGGTACTTCTTGACTATGAGGAATGGTTGGGGTCACATGAGGCTGGATTTAGACTTTGATTTGTGATGTTTTATTGAAGGCCTGCCATTAACCAAGGCTGAAGCTGCAAAATGTATTTAGTAGTAGTAATAGAAGAAAAAAAAATTCAGTAGTCAACAAGCATATCAGGATGATATCAGCCGTATAAAATACATTTGCCAGTAATTTGTATAATCTTTGTTTATACAGGTATGAGATTATAGTAATCGTCTAGATTTATGTTACACATTTAATATAATGTGTTATCACCTTATGTTCTCATATCCGAATTTATGATGGAAGGATCATGCAATTAATAGAAGACTACCAAGATAGAAGGTTTCACAGTGTACTTCATGATTCACTTAACTTTAGGAGCAGGTTTCAAGGGTTGTTCTGACTATGTGGTGATGCTTCCCTGAGGTTCAGTCTATACGTAGTGGCTTTGCATTTGCTTAAATTTCGACAGTCTGGTATTTACTGCAAGTACAGGCTGAATAGGCAAAATCCAAGAAATATCCCATTCTGTGGAGATCTAAAATAAATGCACATTTTTGGGGGGAACATGACTTCTCTGATACCAAAAATGTTTTTATTTTTGTGTATTTTCATGTGATTTTGAATGTTGTTTTTAAAATTGTTCTCTGTATCAACATAATGTCGCTGAAGTTAGGAACAGTAACAACTTGGTTTGTTCATTGAGAAACTTGCTCATGCTTGTTTTTTGTTCTTCCTTTTCTTTAATGCAGAAAGCCTGTTTGTTTTATGACTTCTTTGTTTTTTGGTTGATGTGCTGCCTTTCTTGGTTTTGTTAAATGTAGGGTTTATTAATGGTGTAATATTTCTTGTAAAAAAAATCCCAACACTGTGTCTTTCAGCTTCTGTGGCAGGTTCCTGGAGAATTCCTGTATTTCTGGTTATAGTTGTTCTGATGACAATAGGCATGTTGCATGAACAGCAGAATGGAAAGGAGTCTTCTGGTAAGGAAAAGTCATTGTTTCTTTTATTGCTGGAGGCGAAAATTCACTTAAGTCACATAAAATAATCTGGACTGTATCCCCATAAATTCAATAGCATATGGATTGCAAGAATTGACTACAGGATGTTTAGTGTATTTCAAAGTGGTTTACTCATGCTGGAGTGAATCTTGGATTTTTCACAGAAAATGATTACCGTGGACTGTTTTTTTTTTTTTCCCATGGTAAGGTAGCTACTCATTATTAAGCCAAATTCCTTGAGTTTATGGATTTAAATATGTAATTTCAGGCATGAAGGTGGTCCAGGATGTTTGAAATCACAGGCTGATTTTGAAAGAAATAAACAATATGGCTTTAGTAGCTCCTATAATACTGAGTATGAGAGAAACCAAGACAACTCCATCCAGCAAGTTTCCAATATTCAGTCATTTGTTTTTAAAATAGTTTTTTAGAGATATGTTTTGTGTTTAAATTTTGAGGAGAATAGTTTTTTTCCTATTGCAAGTCAGTGTTGAAAAAAGCAAAGGCATCATATATTCCTGATGAAGGAAGCCTTTTTCCTGTCTGGCTGTTTTAGTTGGTTAGTAAAGTTGATTAACTGGTATAAAAATTTACCAGCAACTGTGAATGTTTTGGTTGGTAGCAGCTCATTATCAGGAAAAGCACTAAGCAAATGGCTGATTTTGAGTTTTGGCTGCAGGTGTATTTTAATACTGAAATGAATCACGCTCATTCCTGTTTCATCATATTGACTACATATAACACATACTAAACACTAACAGTGTCTAGCCATATAATTTCTGCTGCCTGACAGCTCCAGTGGCTTCTAACACCAAGTGAAACATTTTAAGACTTAAGCTTTTTGTTCCTTACAAACAGATGTATATTTTACAGGGGCAGAGCTTCCTGGGCAGATGATTTCCATTGCTGCTTCGACAATTGCCATGGCAATTTCAATGACAGAAGATGAGTCCAATAGTGAACGTTCCTCCCAACCCTCAGGTGACTGAATACTCTGTAAGAAACATTTGAATTTCCTCTAAAGGCATGAAACTGGAGGGAATTCAGAAAAAAAAATCAAAATACTCTGTAACCTCTTCATTTTGTCCAAAATAGTGTCCAAACTGTGAATCAGGTTCATCTTTTCCTGTTCTTCATTATTAATTATTTTAATTTTCCTAGTCTTTTGATTTGTTGGCAGTTACATGTTATATAGCTGGATTTCTGGACCAGGTATAGACAGACTGGAGGAATTTTTGTGTACATTGCAGTGAGAAAAAAACCTACCACTTTAAATATGGCATGCTCAAAGTCCTTCCTAGAGTGAGTTTACTTGACTTTGTAGCTTGAGACACATGATACTTCCAGTTGGAATAACACAATTGGCTTAAAAGAGTTCAGACAAAGTGTTTAGAGTCCATGATGATTTTGAACTTTACCATCACTTTTTTGGGGGTAGGTCTTAGATGAAATGTGATCTTAGAAAATTAAGCTATTACTGAGATCTCTGGAAATTGAAAAGTGTCATGCTTTTCCTGCAAACCAAACCAAAGAGATCATTCAACTTGACAGAATGTGAACTTCCAAAGCTAAAAAATATACTTAAAAACTTTTAAATCTAAAAATGGCAACTTTAGACAACTTACTTTTTTTTCGACATTTTACATGACTATCATCAATATAAACATAGAAGTCTATGGAATTATGTCCTGAAATTTGAGATCAGAGCATTAAGTTGACAGTTTTCCTGTATTTCTGTGTCTAATCTTTAGTTTTGGAAATGACTTTTTTTTTTTGAGCTCAATTTTGAAATCTGGGAGAGTAACAGATGCCCACAAAATGCATTATGTAAGTGGTTATGTTCTTTTGTTGCTATTTTTTAATATACCAGTTCTTATTTTTTTCACTTCGTTAAGACAGTTTTCAAGAGGAGATAGCTACAGCACTTTTTCAAAGATGTCTTTTATATCTTTTACTTTTTTTGACTTCTCTTGAAACAGCTAACTGGATGAGGGGTTTTTTGCCTTGTGAATTCTGTTGTTTTCCTTCACAGCAGAAAAAACCCAAATATGGAGTTTTCTTTTAACTCCTGACAACAGTTAAAATAATTTTCCAACAGTCTGGTAAAAGTTAATATTCTGTTCTGTGATATATTAAGCATAATTTTGGCCATCTTTGGTTTGGATCTTTTGTGAATGATGATGAAACATTATTCTTATACAGCAAAAAGTTTTACCTACAGGCTTAAGATCTTAAAACTTTTTTTGTTTTCTTGGCACTGTATTGAATCCATCACAGAACAACCAGGCTTAAAATGGTTTATTAAAAGACCATGAGGAAGGAGGTATAAGCTTTGTTGATTTTATTTTTTTTCCTGAGCACTCATGGTTTTCCCTATTTTATTGTTGAGTACTGGTATTTAGTACTGGAGCCAAGGAGTTTAATGATACCAGTTCAGGTGGTCTAAGTGGTCCTTCCTGGTCTTCAAGAGCTTCCAGTGTATACAGCAAGAAGTGTGCAATTTCTGAAGCAGATACCGCTGCAGTACTTTGTAGACAAGATTCTGTTGTCTTGCTGGCTTTGGATATGATAGATACTAAAATACTTCAATGAAGTCATGACTCTCAGGCTTGCTTTTGCCCTCTCTTCTTTGTTTTCTAAGAAAAAAAGTGTAAGAAGTATTTTTTGCATGAAATTACAGAAGGATGTGGTTCTTCATGAACGGGTGCCTTCATCCTGATGTTCTGAGGACTTCATTAATAGTAATAAAACTACTGTTTTTATAACTTATGCCCTGCTTAGAGATACAGACACCTGCCTTTCTGTTTATGTTACTGTTTCTTTGTCTTCTCCCTGAGGAGGAGAATAAGTCAAAATTCTGTGACAGCAAGAAATTGACGTGACAGAGAACATATTGTTGTAATGAAAAGAACAGGTCTTAATAAGACAGCCTGGAAAATTTGCTCATTTTTTCTGTTGTTCAGAGAAGTACCATTCATTCTGATTTTGCTAGAATTTTTTCCTGAGTATTGTACCCGCTGTTCAGACTGTCATACTTTCATTTTATTGGAAGATAGAAAGGTGTTTTTCAGGTTTCAGCTCTCAAAATACCATGAAGCACACTAAATAGGATTTTACAGAAATCAAAGTTACTCAAAATCACTGTACTGACAGTTCTTTTTTCCTGTTTGTGTTGACAAAGCATTCACACCTTGGTTTGCAGAGCATATCTTGCTGGCAGAAAGTGACTGTTTTAATTTGCAATTTTGGTTCTTTTCTGGGTGGATCAGCTTTGTGGACTGGTTTATGAGAGTCACCTAAATGGCAATTCTGATGCAGGCCTGTGTTTGTCATCAGGAGAGTATTGGATCGTTGGCAGTGACAATTTAGTTTTGCTTTAAAGTGCTGGGGAGCTGCATTCTGAAAAATTTCTTGCCTTGGGATCCCTTAGAAGTTTTTCCCTTTTTTCTTCCTTTTTTTCCCCTTCTTTTGCCTTCTTTTTTTCCCTTTTTTCCCTTTATTCATTTTTTTTCCTTTTTACCCCCTCATCTTTCCCCATCGGTTTCATGTTCCGTGTACAGTCTGTTTACAGGGAAGCTGTAAGAAATAAGGCTGTTTAATTGTTACTGCTTTTGACATTGCTGTTGCTGTTATTTAATCAAATCTTTCTTCGTTGCAAAAATACATCAGTCAAAATTTTGTTACTAAAAGAAGGAATGTTCTCTTATTTCCTAAAGGTGACTCTACTAAGGAGTTTTTGGGCAAAAAATATTGTATAACTTTAATCTTAGGCATAGACTTCAGCTAACTGTTCTGTTTTGGCTTTCGTGCTTCCTTTTGTTTGATAAGTATTTGAGTTTCTGCTTGTTGTATTGTTACTTCTTATGTTGATTATATTAATTTTGGAGCAAAACAGTGAGAAGGGTTGAATAAAATGAAGGGGAAAATTCTTTATTATGGGTATACTGCTTTCAAATCTGTGTTCCTTTGTGCATCCCTTTGTTTCTCTTAGTACTTTTCTGCTTTATTACATATAGACTGAGAAGTACCGGGGAATCACAGACCCTCTTCCATATGACAAAAATACTTTGTCTTTTTAGGGAAATTTCTGTTTATGGGTAACTTTTTCTCTTCCCTTACAAAAAATTGTTTGTGATTTGTATAGTAGGACTGGCCATCATCCCGTTGAGATACACACTGATTTGCCAAGAACCTCCCCACCTGAATCTTCTGCTGTGCTTAGCTGCTTGCAGAATTCTTTCTTTCAGGTTGCATGCCATAGTTCCTTCATGAATATTCTGAAGTTCCACCAAATACATGATCAGTAACCAGCTGATGTTTCTGTCATCATCCCAGTGTCAGTCCCAGCTGGGTGAATCAATTGATTTGCATTATTGTCTTGGTGTGGTGAGGATGTGTCCATAAGCTGTAAAAGTAGTTCCACTTACCTGTAGAACACCAGTGCAGATGTCTGCAACAAAAGAGAAGTGGTCCTCCACTGTGTGAGGATGCAGTTTGTCACTTACTGCAACTGTATGACAAATGAGTCTTGCCTTTTTGAACATTTTAGCTGTCATGTTTAGGCTAGAAATGGCTTTAGTGACACACTGCAGCTAAAAACACATATGTGGAACATGAGTTGGACTGCTGTGCATGTAGTATGTTGTAGTACAGTTTTTATGCAGTTTTTCTTCATGGGAGAAGATGGGTCTGGACTTGTGTCACAGTGAAAGAGTTGTTTTCATCATTTACCAGCTGTGTGGTAAGTCCCAGCATATTAACTTGCCTTTTATGCTTCAGCACAGAGTAACTTCTCAGGTTTTCCTGTGTGTGCATTCCTTCACTGTGGCTGCAGACTTTTCTCAATTAGTGATGTATGGGAAATGTGTGCATTTTGACAACAGCACAGAGCCTCAGTATAAGTTAATACTGGTGTTCTCAGGGAGAGATTTTACACAGAGTGGCTGAAGATGGATTTGGTGTCACCCAGCAACTGAAAGATTAAATAAGTAAATAAATTGCCATGTTCTGCATCCAAGAATTTTAATTTGAACATAATATTTTTACATTAAAAGACTGTTGTTTATGTATAGGGTCTTCAACACATCAGCTTACATTTTTGAATTTAATTTCTTGTTTGCTAACTTATGAGTGGGAGACTGACAAAATCTGTTATCCACTAACTTGTGTTTGATGTTACTAATATTTATTACACTGAGCAAGGAATTTAGGATGATAGGGTGACTGCTGCTGTGTTTGTGTTGTGAGTGATCCGGAAAAGTAGTACTTAGAGTTGTAAGATACAGGCTTTCTCTTCAATGTATACTCTATATGTTTTGTTCTGTTTAAATGAGTTTTGAGCAAATCTATGATACCTTTCTGAATACTTGAAGTAAAGGGAAGTGCAAGATTTATTTTAAGACTTCAGATTTCTTCTAGGAGTTAATTATATTTTGTGTTTTTCTTGGTTTTATGGTTCTTTGATAAAACATATTTGGCTTGTAATGTATCTGGAATGACAGGAGCCCTCTTAGAGGCTGTAGCAACTTTTCATCTCTCCTCCTCTCAGTACTGTTTGGCATGGTGATGCAGGATGTGGGAGAGTTTATACAGCCTTGTTCTAGCTTTTCAAAATACAGATCAGTGCCAAAGCTGCCTCAGTCTTTTAGAGAAATTATAAGAAAGAAAACAAGCCCAAAACAAACAACAAAGAACAGTCCTCTGCTGCTGTCCCTTCTTTTACCCTCACCTTAAAAAAAAAAAAAAAAAAAGGTACTAATTTGGGAATAGGGAACATATTCTATTTTGTGGTGAATATTAGTGTGATCATTTCCCTTTGTTTGCATGTGTTTGTTTTAGGAGCAACAGCAGAAGGTGATCAGCCTCCACCTCGACAAGCTTCATCGTCTTTCAGCTCCTCCTCTTCATCTTCTGGGAACAGACAAAGACCTGAGATTGGATCTTTCCTTAGAAAAAAGAAAACTAGTGATATTTACTTTGTTACTCTTGTGTGGGCCATTGTCATTGTTCAGATCTGGCTAAATTTTTGGATTGTGCAGCTATTGCCAGTGCCTTTTGCAGGTAATAATCCACTTACTAGAAATGTTTGGCATCATGTTAAATAAAATAGGAGGAAAGGCTTGTAGGCTTGTATGAGTTTTAAATAAAAACTTTTTCAAGTCTTGTTAAGACAAGATGAACTGTAGCTTCAAAAAGGAGGATTGACATGCCATTTCTATTACCGTGTACTGGACAACTCTGTTAAATTGCTTTGTCTATTGACTATTGTAGTTACCTGAAGTAATATAGTGCCATACCTTACATAGTGGGAATACTTCTGGTTTAGACCAGTTAGTTTTTCTTTCTCCTTGTATCAATTGTTTGGTATTTTTGCACCTATAAATGAAGAATTTATTCAGTAGTGAAGTAGAGTTCATGTTAACTTTTAATTTCAAAAAATGGGTTGTTAGGCTCTGTGGACAAGTCACCAGATAAATTTGGTTCCAGTTTTAGCTCTGAGGTTAATTAGCTTTGTTGCTTCACATCTACATGCATCTGTTCTCCTATATATCAGGCCAGAATTGGAGTAGTTGTGATAGCTATCGAAAGACTTTTTTTTTAAAACTGGATGCCACTTTTTTCTCTACTCCTTTGGGGGAGTGAAAAGGGAAGATGGGAAGTCTAGGAGTATGTGTGAGCTACTATGAATTGGAAGGCATTTCTTCCCATCCCCCTACTGTAAACAAAGTGAGTTACCTAGTTTGCTTGGATTTTCTCTAAACTTCAGTTAAAATGCTAGTTTTTATTTTAAAATGCATTTTAACACACGAATGTAGCTATTTTCTTTTTTACTAAGTGTATTTGGCCCCAGCTGGTGCCCAAATACTCTCAAAACCAGTCATTCTTCCAAGTGCTTTAATGTGGGCTTATCCCTGAGCTGCATTCCCTTTAAGGAGGTGTGATCTTGGGATTTTCCTTATCCCTGGGCCGTGGTCCCTTCAAGAGGTGTTCCTGCTCCAGCATGGATCCTCTGTAGGCCATGATCCCTCTGAGGGATGTGTGTGCTCCACTGTGGAGCACTTCTCCTTCCCTGGCCTTTTCATTACCTTTCCTTATCCCTCTGTTCCTTTTTCCTTTCTAGTCACTTCTGCTGTGTTCCTTCCTCTTCTCCCTGCCCAGGAGTTTCTGTCCTTCCTTAGATACACTTCCACTGAAGCACCACACCTGTGCCTGATGGGCTCAGCTTTGCCCAGTGATGGATCTGTTGTGGAGCTGCCTGGAACTGTGTCTGGCACAAGGAAACTCCTGGTCTCTTACCATGGAGGCCACCCCAGGGGCCACCCTGCTACCAAAACCTTGAGATCTGTGCACAGTACACAAAGCTACTGTAAACCATCTGGAGATTGTCACTGGAGGTCACAGTTACAGATTTGAAGTGCTGGGAACTCCTAGGCATGGAGAAAAGAACAGCTGCACCTTTGGCTGTGGCACTGTAGCAGCAGCTAAAGGGTAATGTAATGGCAAGACATATAAATAGCTGAATGCAGGGTAAGAGCACAGAGGGGTTTGACCTTTGTTTCATTCTAGTGTAGTTACCACAGAAGGAACTTCCCAGTTTTGGTGTCTGGACGTCATGGGAAATTGGCAATCACAAGTGAAAAAGGAATTATAAGATAAATTTTAGACTTACTGGAAGCAGATCTTATGTGGCTAGTTCACTGAAAAATGAAGGAATAACTTAACCACTGTTCAGAAATACCTATGTGTGGGGAAAAAGGGAAGCAGCAGTTCTGCAGTTAGACAGCAGTGAATTGTTTTAAGCTTGAGCCACACAAGTCTAGATTATAGTGCACATCTCTGAGTGAAACAGATGAATACTGCTCCTGGCAGTCATTAGGTCTAAAATAATTACCCAAACAATAAACTCATGCTGAAAGAGAAATTAGTTTGGAGAATATTTGTTACTTATTGCCTTAGCAGTGACACTGGTCCATGAAGTGCTTTTTTGTGGCATACAACTGAATCATCAGAAAAATGTTACACATAGGCAGTATAATGATGAAGAGAGCCAAATTTAGAACAGTGGATTACATTAAATGTCAGAGGGTGAGTGATGATAATCTGCATGGCTAAAAGAGAGGTAATAGTAAAAATACTAGGAAAATAGGAAGGCTAGTGAAGCAAGTTTCCTTGCTGTGGTTCAAGTGTAAAGAGACTAATAATAATTTGAGGTACTGCTGAGACCATAAAGAAGATTCTTCTAGTATGTAAAAAAACCCCCAAACCTCCCCAAAACCTTAAATAGAAAGGTGTTAATTTCACCAGAGTTCCTTATATTGGTAAAGAGGAGTCATACAAAGTAGCATTTACATTATTAGAAACATCTTGGTACTATTAACATTTTTCCTTGAATGCATTTGTACTTCAGTTGGAATGAAATGATCTTTTAAAATTGCTTAGTGTAGAGGGTGGGAAAATGATACCGTAATTAAACCATAAAATGAAAAGGTGAAAGAACTGCTATGAATTGAAAAGCTAAGCAATGAACCACGTTATGGAACACTTGCAGCATTTTGTTCAGTGGTTAGAGCCTAGAAATCCTGGTATTGTCTCTTTTTAAGATCTTTCGTTTGCTTCCTTGCTTGTTTTGTAGCCTTTTTTTCTTTGCCTTTTTTTTTTTTTTTTTATTTAGGTAATCTTCTGCTTCCTACAGATGTTTGGAACTTGTTACTATGCAGACATTTTCTTGTTCTGCTCACTGCTTTCTAGTAACAGTCCTTTAGCTTTTCCCCTCTTTTTTTAACTTAATAGAATTACAGCTCTTTGATTGACTGTAGCACCTCCTTTGCAATGAGTGTACAGTCATTTATTGTAGAAGATACTGTGTAA
The DNA here is from genome assembly GCA_017589585.1 of Phylloscopus whistleri. Classification (NCBI taxonomy): domain Eukaryota; kingdom Metazoa; phylum Chordata; class Aves; order Passeriformes; family Phylloscopidae; genus Phylloscopus; species Phylloscopus whistleri. The sequence continues at coordinate 1,407,831 of JADMLD010000068.1, read as the reverse complement.
ACGCTTGTTCTTAAATAATAGTGGAAGATTAGAAAGCCATTTGAGGTATGTTCACTGTGTAAAATGCAAGCCTGCCTGGCTTTGCTGAGCAGCAGTATGTGTTGTGACCATGAGCTCCATTTCATTGTAAAAAACTTCAGCCTTAAGTTCAGTGCTGGTACTTGCACAGTATTTTCTCCTTTTCTGTATGTTTACCACTCATTTTCTTAGAGAAATTATTGGATTAGTCTGTTTCTTCAAGAGAATTAATCCCCTATTTGCCACATGGTGGTGCCAGAGGGTAACTGAACTAAATGTCAGCAAATCGTTGCACTGGCTCTCCAAAACGAGAACAAGAACATAAACTATTACATGTGTGGCTTGCAGAGAATAGGCTCTTGTGGAACTTGGATAAATGCCCTGTAGGCAGTAAAAGTTAACCTTTTTGGCTGTGTATGCCATTTTGCACGTTTCCAAGTAGAAACATGATGTGAATTTTTGATGATGAAGTGGTGTACTGCCAACTGCTGTGAAGCTCATGTACGGCAGAAAGTAATGAACTTGGTTTGGAGAATAGTCACAATAAAAAATCATTAAAAATAAAGTTACATATAGTGATGGGAAGTTCAGTGTCCTGTGTTGCCAAGATAAAATGCTAATCTGAAACAGCTTTTTTAATGTATAAAAAGCAAAATCTATCAGTAATATTTCAAAGGAAGATTTAAATGGATGCTTTTTTACTGTGAAATTCTGCATGATGTGGTGTCAGTTCTCGAAGGAAAGATACACTTTAACAACTTAGAATGCCTAAAACTTAAGAATTCAGGTTGAAAATTTTCTTTTATGTGTAAAGTACTGTTAAGTTCTGATTGTGGTACTTTATGTGGAGTCATTTGGCATGGTGTGTATGTGAATTTGTAGGAGATCCACTGCACTGGAATCATAGAGTGGCACCAGGCCTTGCTCAATTCTGTTAGCTGCATTATTGGGTAGTGTGCAGTCACTTGTCTTGTGCTGTCATCTAAGTTCCATGTGGATGGGCATAGCTGCAAAGCCAGTGAGGAGATTAGTACTAAAAACACTGAAAATTCCTGAAGTTTTAATGGGAAATAAAACTCAAGTTTTTTTTCTTTCTTTTTCATCGGTCTTCCAGAATAGTAGTAGTGGTAGTCTTGTGGTGCTCCTCTGAAGTCTCTGATATTTAATTTCCTTTTTTTGATTACAGTTTGGGCACTTAAAAAATTTGTAGTTCATTTTGGAGTTTTGAACTTCATGGCAAACCACTGCAAAAGTTGGTGGCAACTTGTTGAACATTTTGTGAAGGAACGTCAGGAAGCTCTTGCTCCACGGCCCATCAGAGGACTTGGAAGTGTTATGCTCAAGCTTGACAGTAAGGTATTTCTACTTACTTCCTTAAGCAACTTTAAAGTTTCTTTTATTCTCTGTTCACCATATTCTGAAATGCTTTAATTCTAAAATAAATGTCTGTCAGTAATGGATATGTCTGTCATGTAAAACTGTATCTGTTTTATGATGTGTTTTAAATTATGTCTCTTCTATCACTATTCACATTTAAGGGCACGTTTAAATTTTTTAAATGGTTGCATGCAAACCTTGTCAGAACTCACTTTTAAAGAATCAGCTTTATAAAATTCCTTATCTGAGTAAGGCAAGGTTCTCCTAGTTTAATCACCTTACCTGGCTACAAAGATTTTGAATTTAAACCTAATGAGCTTTAGTGTGAAGGATAAGATTGTTCCTACTTCTTACGTGACCATTTAATTAAAAAGCAGACCATTGTGTTTGGTAAATAGGGCCCAAGTTAGTTCAGACATATTTGTCTGTACTGTGTGGAAGCAAAGTTGTTGCACACAGTAGTATGGTGGTACAGAAATGAGTCTTTCCTTTTTAAGGGAAGAAATATGTGTGGTAAAGTATTTGGGAAATGCCATAGAATAAGGCTGCTGTGTTCCCCTCCCTTCTTCCCCATGCAAAATATGCCTACATTTGCATTGCAAATTGTATAGTTAGAAAGCTCCAGGAAATTTATATAAAGTTTCTTTCATTAAGGATTGTAAGTTTTCACATAAACAGATAGATTATTTTGTTTGTAATAGCTATGGCACTGTGTAAGAATGTGCTTTCTTTAACTGTGTTGTTGAAGTATTCTCTGCTCTGGAAGAAACCCTTATCTTAGGACTTCTATAACTGAAGAGCTGAACCCTGTAAGTGTGTTTGTCAGAGCATCTGTACCTTGGCAGATTGGTCTTGCAGTCGAGAGCTCTGAATTCCTTCAGGAGAAGGAGGAGCTTAAGCCTAGATCTAATGAGTGAATGGATGACATAAAGTCAACAAAAGCATTAAAATGGCTCTAGGAAAAAACTAATGATTTCACAGGGTTCATTGAGGAAGAATTTGAAAAAGGAAAAGCCTTTCAACATACAGCTATAAACACAGTAAAGTGGTTTTCCAAAGGTAATGAAAACTACTAATGTGGGGATAAAAGCTTACATTATACAAAGCTTTTTCAGAAAAAGATATTGTTCTGTAATAAGAAGACTCTCTAGATACAATGTCAAATGTATTGTTGTTTCATGAGTTGTCAAGTTTAGTATCCTTGTATTGCGTAATTGTATGATACAGTATCCTTCCTAATTCCAGCAAGTCTTTTCTCCTTAAAGAAAGTAGGGCTTTAATGTGCAGCAGAACCTCTCGCTCCTCAGCTTAAATGTACTTAAGGTCAGTTTATTTACATGTTGTTTTTGTCTAAGCCAAAGAACAGTGTTGGCCAACTCATTTCCCCATCTCCCTTCACCACTCCATTTTTTATATGACAGCTGTGTTCCTCCCGAGTCTGCGCTCTGTGTATTAAAGCAGTTTAAGCTTTCCCAGACATTACAAGAAGGGCATTTGATAATCTGCATGATTCTGTTGTCCTCGTTTGTGCCTATTCTAATTCTGTTTCAGCCAGCATTTATCATGGGTGGCTGGGATTATATGTAGTCTTCCAATGCTTATCTCACTAATACTTCCATATCTTTTAAGTTCTACTGGCTGTGCTTATTCTGTGTATTGTAGGATGAGGGATGCATGATATCTCAGAATTTGGGAAGTAGTGCCACAGACTATTGGCAGTTACATTTTTTGTAGAGACTGGGAAACAAAAGGAGTGAAAATTACATCCTTGCAAGATTTTTTAAGTTAAATTGCCGAATGTTTTGGCTTCAGTAGGCAGTGTTGAAGAGGAAGTAAAAAATATGCAAACATAAAATGAAATTTGGGGTAAATTGTTACAATTTACCTTTTATGGGTGTGTGAGAGAAACCAAGACCGGATCATTTCCTTTGCAATTAGAAGTTTAATTTTTAATATTTTGTTTTTAGCTTATTTTCATGGGAGCTGGGTCTGCTTAGGGTTTGTGTTTGGTTTGGTTTTTTGTTGGTATGCTAAGCTAATTGGAAACAGAATCTTAGGATCAGGATGTATTGAGACTCTTAGCTAAGTACAACAGGCCATTGACAAGGTCTGTTTCACTCAGATACTTAGTGGTACTACTTGGGCTGGGAAACTTGGTATGTCCAATTAGGATGTAGTTCCAGATTTGGGTGACATGTAGTGGGGATGAGGAACATGTCTTAGAGTGGCATGTCTTTTTTCCCAAACAAATTTTAGGAGACTAGTGTAGATAATCTGGAAGATAACCCACCTGTGAGAAACTGCTCACACATGCAAATCTGAGCTTTACTGATTATATCTGTTTTTTAAACAAAACCATCAAGAAGAGAACTGATTCTCTTTCACGATTCTCATTTATCCCTCATTATCCTGGAAGTATGGAGAAATATGAAACGAAGATAAAATGGTCAAGAGAAAAGAAAGGGCATTGCATTTTATTGGTTTTTTAGGCAGTAAGTCAGTCTCTGTCTGAGTGTGTCTCCTTTAAATATGGACTATGAAAATTGGATGTCTTTACTGTATTCTTTGGTCTGTGGCTGTGCATTTGCCTCATGGAGAGTCAACAGGCAGCAGTTGAGATGTGAGAGACTGCCTGGAGGAGAGAGTAGGGAGCTTTCTGTTGTCAGCCACCAAACCATCCTAAACTTAATAGGCAGAGTATCGTGTGTGTTCTTATCAACAGCAGGGAACTAATAATTTTCTTTACTGATTATTTTTTATCTTAAAGAAGGCTGTTGTCTTACAATATGATGGCTGCAGTTTGATTATAGAATTTGTGAGGGAGTTTAGCAGCACTGGCAGTGGCTCAGCTGCATGCCCTAGACTTTTACTCGTTGCAATGTAGTAATATTTTACATGCATGCTTTCTGATGTACTTGAGTGAATCATGTAGTTGTTGTTACATGCTTTTTCTAGGTATAGTGCACTAAAATTTTATACGTGGATTGTTTAGATTGTTTGGATTTTGGATAAAGGCAACTTTTATTTCTTTTGGTACCAAGTTCAACACATAGTTTAACTGAGCACTGAAAATTAGTAGAATCTCTGCTTGTACCTATATTATTATAGAAAATACTTTCATAGACATGTAAGTTATTAGATGAATGGTTTTCCAATAAAATACTGGAAAAGTGGCTACAGACTTACTAATTTTGGATGACTTGAAGATTAGAATTAAGCTGTAACCTATTTTCAAATGTAGTTTGATTACATTTGTAGAACTACTTAAACATCACTATTTGTAAGCTAGTAGGCAGGCAGAGCCTCCCAGGTATTGTCTTAAACTTTAATAAAAATATTGTTATTTTGGATATATAATGTTATTTCCCAGTTACTGTATTTATCATCCAATTCCCAGAGGCTGAAATTATAGAAAAATACCAAAGACTTCCTTTCACATTCTGCTAAAATCTTAGGGCTCTTTCGTTGTATTTTGTTGTTTTATTTGCAAAGTGGAGCAATACAGCCATGAGATCCACGTTTTTTCCAAAACAAACCTCATGTACAAATAGTAGGTTTTAAAGTGCAGAAGTAAAGTTAAAAGTATGTAATTGAATCAGAAAACAACTTTCCCTTTCTTTACAGATAAATTATTCCATAGGTGAAGACATAAAGTAGAAACAAATTCTGCAGTGTCAGTTTGAGGCTTTTGAAGCTTTGTAATTGATTTCTCTGACTGTGACTCTTTCCATGAGAGTAAAAGCTAGTAAACATGGGTGCTTTGTGACATATTTTATTTTCATGTTTCCTAATGTTCATGTTTCTTTGTAAATCTGCCTCTAACTTAATCAACATTATTAGATTTTAAAAATTTGAAATATTCTTACCTTTTGTTTCCATTGGAAGTTAATGTAATTTCTGGTAACTGGCAAACATGCTAGATTTACTGAGAATTCAATAGTCTTGTTTCCAGGGAGAAACCAACTTCACTTACATGATCTTAATCTCTAACACAGATGAATGACAACATTAAAGCTCTTCACTGCTGTGATTATTCTGCTCATTGATTAGTAATGGTTAGAATTAAGAGTACAGTCCTACATAAACTAGGTCCTAAAGCAGGTATGCTTTAGCATGTGGATGCGCATCAGTAAAAAAGAATTTTAGTGCAGAAGGAGAAATTAACTGTTGAGAAGTGCAAGGAGAATTACATGAAATCTGTACATTTATATGATCTACAGTTTGCTGTTGTGTGTATATCAGACTTAATTATGTATTTGATGTTGTGCCATTGAATATGAATGCTTTAATATGAATGTGGTACCAAAAAACCATATGAAATCCATTCAACAGTAATTGACCTAATAGGAGTGTTTTGAAATGCATAGAATGGGAGTATTTCAATGTCTGAATGGGAGCATTAATACCATGAATGAGTACCTCATGTTAAGATTTGGTGTTTTGCTGAAATGCTCTTCTCAGAGTACAAGTCCTACTCTGAAATCTGATGGTAGCTCTCAGTATTAAACTGAATTGCCCAGATTGTGCTGATAGCTCTGTAAATACCATTAAAGTTGTTCATATTTTTTATATCCCTCTTTGTTTCAAAAGTGCATGTTAATAGTAAAACCCAGGTTCTTGCATTACAATTTGTTATGATCTTTTCTTCCTATTGCAATTTACCTTTGTGTCTAGAACAATTTCATTTTCATTCTGTGGATGACTTTGCCTGCTTCTCATTGCTTTTTTCCCCTATTACTGCATTTTTCAATAATTTTCCACTGTGTTGTGTTTTTTTCCCTTTTCTTCCATCTCCCCCTGCCACTGACAAGCTGTGGCACTGGCTTAATAAGAAGGTAAATAAACAGAGAAATTGTGATTCCAACTAATGGATTCTGTGGTTTTGGGGAGTTTGATTTTTTATAATTATTTTTTTTAATTTATTTTGCAGCATGAACACTTCTTAACATGCCTTGCTTCATACAGATTTCTCTCTCAAATGCCTCTTTTCCAGCTCTTGGTATAAGCTACTGAAGGTCATATAATTCTATCTGATCTCTTCTACTCCAGTGAATGCACATAGTTAAATGTTTAGCACAGCAGTGTATTGCATTTGCCTTTCAAGGGATAGAATGATTTAGGGGCACTTTAATTTAAGAATAGTTGATCTCTACCTGGTCCCCACTTGTACACCTAACAAAACCAATTCTCTCTCAGTCTGGAGAGCTGTTCTCTGCTCAGAGAGCATCAGTTAACTGAATTACCAGGGGAGTGGTAAGGGTGTGAAGCACAGTTTTAAAGCTGTAAGTGGTTGCAAATAGTGCATGGACTGGTTTCACTGAGTGCTGTCAATCTTGTACTTCTGAAGTGCCAAACGTGCCTGTGTGCACAGGCATATTAGGTAGTGTACCAGGAATGAATACATACAAAATGAGACCTTGCACGGCCTCAGAACTGCTGAATCTTAACAAGACTGAAGTGAAGAAAAAGGCTAGTAAAAAAAAAAAAACCCAAACAACAAAACAAACAAAAACTAAGTAGTTGGTATAGCTAAAATATTTTTTTCCTATTCCATGGCTTTTAAAAGTGTGTGATATGTTTTCATGATTCAGTTATAATTGTCCATGAAGAAGGGCATTTTTAAGGTTCTTTTGCCCTTGACTGTATTTATCCTGTTTAATTTTTATTTCCCAACTTTGAAATGTTTATCTTATGTGAGTGGTCTGTGGTTGGTAAATATGTGCAACCATAACTTGTCATGAATTTTTTTTTTTAATTAGATACTGGCTTGTTAGCAGAGTTCAGGTGAAGAGCTGAGTTTGGTGAGCCACAAGAGAAAGTGTAGTCTCAACTGACCTTTTCCTGGCTAAGAATTTGTCATTTTTGTTGAAAATTCATATGAGTAGATACGGGGTTTTTTTTCCTTAATGCTGGTAGGTTGCAAAAACAATTTAACGATAATAGCTTTAAATGCTAAAATGTCTGGATTTTATTTTTAGTTTAGAAATTTGCATTCTTTGGCAAAACCCTGTGGATATAGTTTCTTAACAGAGTGTGTTTTTTTAGTTCCTTGGAGTTATCTTTGAAAACAGTTGGTTTACTTTACAGTTTCATAAGTAGAAATACTCAAAATCCTATAGTATTACATACAGTGTTGACTTCTGTGCATGAACACACAGTAATAATATTAATAATCAAGATTTTTTTAAAAAGTGAAAAAAAGTGCAACCAGTGGGTTCATTTTGGTTTGTGTAGTGTTTTGGTGATTTTTTAAAAATTTTTTTTTAAAAGTCACACTCTACCAGAGGCAAAAAAAGGAGGGGATTTGTACTGCAGAACACTGGTTGCAGTTAAAATGTGATTCCTTTTGTGCATTTCTCCTCTTTGCCTGTCTTTGAAGGGAAGTACTTCAGAAACCAGAAAGATAAATTTCTGATAATCCAGCAGGAAATTAAAAATCATATGGATATGGCAGAGTTTGAAATGATGGTTGATTGTGACTGCTGGTGATAAACCTTGGCTTTTTAATTCCTGTTCGTGGTATATATAGCCCAAAATATAAAATAGATTCAGTCAGTCTGGCATAATTTCTTCTTAATAACATCATCTATGTCAGGAGTCTTTAGAAAGAATTGCTAAATTTTTCTGCTGCTTTTGGAGGGGTAGTGGTGTAGGTGGACTTGAGACCTCACACAGACTGTTCTCCACCTTTTGTAGCTTAACTACTTAGCTGACTCATTTCAGCATAACCTTGGGATGCGTTCTGGTTACAGACGTCCCCTTATTCTCTGCAGATGATATTAATGAGATGGTATCTTCAAATATTAACAAACTAGAGAGAAATGAGAAGTCTAAGGAATGTCTTGGGGAAAAAAATCCTCATAAATAGCAGAGCTGTTTGCAGAAGAAAATAAAAGTCCATGTTGGTAATTTTCTGTAGATTTAATCAAAAATGAAGTAGATGCCTAGGTGTGCTGTTTGGGTAATGCAGTAATTAAACATACTAGAAAAACTACTGCTCTGAAGGGTATGCAGTATGAAACCTGCAAATATGAATTCATAGATGATGTATCATACTGCATAACACAGAGAACCTGTCTAGATAGTAGGATTTCTGATTTTTAAGTATGGACTGTAGTTCTATTCCAGCTTAATGTCATATGGTTTGTGCCATCATCCAAAAGTTGAAAGAGGTAGTATTTGCAAGTTATCGAGGAGTTTTCTAATAGAATGTAACTGAATCATAAAAAACCTTTTTACAGTGAGCTAAATTAAAATAAAAAACCTTGATAACCTTTCTTTTCAAAACTGTGACAATTAAAGATAGCTTTTTGTGAACAGTCTATCACAAATCAGTAACATTTCAGTTTGGTTTTACAAGTGTGACCTTCTGTAGCTATGGAGCCTGGCTTTCCTTTACCTCTGCATAATATCAGATGTTGTGGCAGCCTCAGCTTTCTGCTGCTGACTAACCTTTAGATTAGAAGCTTGGAATCGAATATAAAACTTCATGACCTCTGGCTAATGAGTGTATTTAGTCAATACATGTTTGTGTGCATGCCCATGGTTTACAGGAAGGGTGTAAAGGGGTGTCTGGCAGGGTTGGGGTAAGAGTGAAGTCTGGACCTGATTCAATGATAAGTACAACCACACAGGCATTTAGCAGTGCAGCTTCCCTGCAGTGAGTAGCTCACCTTCAGCTATGCATTATTTAACGTGAGTGTGAAAAGGTGAGGGATTGCTAAGGAAGTGTTGTTGGTTAATGTAGGGGAAGGAGGTATGTCTTAATAGAAGAAAAAGAAAGTAAATATAGCCTTAAGTGAATGTTGTCCATCTGCTTTTACTTGTACGGTACTCAGTCCAATTCAGTCTTCTACTGTGATATGTCTGTACCACTGACATGACTCGGATCCCCTTAAGTCTGTGTTGAGATGTAGCTGCAGTAGCTGTGGGCTTGCCAAGGCCGCTTTCATCGGCTTCCTTGTGCTACCTGCCCCAGTAAATAGAGACAAGGTGGGCTTGCATGGCTGAGGCTGCTGCTGTCACCAGTACATCACCAGTGCTGCCATGGCTTTACTAACTAGATTAAAGTAATCCAGGGTCTACGTGTGCTGCAGTTGCACCTTAATGGCAGGCCCGGCATATTTGAACCCTCAGTATGAGTGTCCAGGAAAGATACCTTGTCTGTCATGTGCCATCTTGGAGAGAGTCCTCAGCCCGGTCTTTTGGAGCTTGACCTTCCAGTAGTTGCTACATGGCAAAACATCCAAAGCATTCAGCCTCGTCTCCACTGAGATTTCACCTATTGGATACCCCTCACACAATCATTCAGCCTAGCATTTTTGGAAATTTCTGACAGAACTTCCATTTACATGGATTCAGCAAATCTGATTAAGATGCTATATGTACGACTACTGGATTTCTTTCAACGCTGACTTAGAAGGTAAATAGCAGTTTGAGCTTTGTCTGAAATGACAAGAGCAGTTTTAGTTTTTAATAGCTTCCTTTTGAAGTCCATACTATAATTTTTTCCCCTGCCTATCCAACAGTGTTTTCATGGTGATATTTTTTTATTTCTGTCCTTTGGGACAAGGACTTTGATTTCTTGCTTCTCTTGCATAATCATTAGATGTACATGAGGCTTGGAAGGACACGGCAAATCCCGTTTCAGTCTTATTTCCAAAGAGGTAACCCCTATATATTCACCATAAATATGCCCTATGTAGGGGCTACTCAAAGTCTTCCAGAGAGCTGCAGTACTGCTGCAGGCATGTCACCTCCCTCTGGCACTGGCAATGCATTTCTGATGGCTGAAATATTTTAGCAATGCTGAAAACCAAACTTAGGTTAAAAATATCTAAGACAAAAGACTTTTCACACTCTCATGCATTCTGAGTTCCTTTTTGCAGTTCTAAATGTAGTGCGGACTTTATTACAAGAACTTGTGTTAATTTAGATCAAACAAGGAGCTGGTTGTAGAAACTTCAAGTTTAAGAGTAATGACATGATGTACATAAACTGCTCAGATGATGCCACATGAACATACACAAAAAAAAAAAATCCTTACTTTTTCAAATAGGAGATCCAACTTCAGTGTTGACCAATTCAATCATCACACAGCAGTCTGAGAAGTTTGTTGTTCCAGGGTCAATTTCATGCCTAGGGATAGGGTAAATAATGAAGAAAGAACTAATGTAAACCATTAGCATGCATATTAGTAGTTTTATAAGATCTCTAACTAAAAAATTACCAACCTAATTGTTGAATATGTAACTTGTATTTGAAAGTACTTTGGCTTATTACACATTGGCTTTGACCTCAGTTCTCATAATCACAAATTTTACAATGGTGCTGTTGCTTTTTCCTGTAGTAATGCTAAACGGAGTAGAAATAGACCTGGTATTTGAACCATAGGAGCTAGAAAAATGTATTTGATCATGCTTGCATGTGCTTTCACAGCTTTTTATGTAAACAGTTGATTTGTGTATGAGATGAAGCTCAGCTTGCAGTGTTCCAGAGCGCTCTGCAAAGTCGTGTGACTGAGCAGTTTCGTTGTTTTGAATGACATTATCAGAATTTCTCTACCCAAATGTGATTATCACCATTTGCTTATGGACATGTATAGAATGGGCCTTTTTGTAAACTGACAGAACATCAACTGTGCCTGTTTCCTGTATCAGTGAGTTTAGCTGATGCATGCTTAATGCTGAGCATCCTCCTGAGTCTGGAAGTGGATAGAAATAGTTGGTGCTGGATAATTGGCTTGGTACTCAATAATGTAGAACCCACCTGTCCCATTTCAGTTCAGAAGGTGATGAGGCAGCTTTAAAAATTGTATTACTTGCAAAAATACCTCATTTGTCATTTAGATGGCTCTTAGCTATTCAAATCTGAAAGTTCTGGTTGTGCTTAAAAGTATGCCTTCATAGTGTTGAAGTCCTGTGCAGACTGTATCTCTAAGTTCCCAGGTTGCTGAAGGACAAGAAACAGTGACAAATTTCTGGGTTCTAGTTGACATGAATGTCTTCCTTAGGTATAGTAAGTAATGTCTTCTTTAGGTCTAGTAAGTAATTGTTGATTTATTGCTTGCTTTGCAGAGAGCTTGCGGTGTTGTGTGGTAACGTGTACATGTTTTTTGCAAAATCATGTCATGCCATGACCTTAATCATGCTAACATCGCTTGTTAATTGTTCATTTCCAAGCTTGGGCATAAATGCTGTTTGATTAGAGCCTGATTTTGTACTGTGATTGTAAATAAAAATAACAATACTGTTGCATAACATACAGCATTGCTTTCAATAAAGATTAATTTATGTGCTATAATTTGTTCTTTTTTTTTTTTTTTCTGCACAGATAATCGTGTGGTTGGAGAAAATGCTAGATAAAATAATCAGCATTTTCATAATATTTTTGCTGGTGATAGGAACCCTTCTGCTAGCTCTTCTCCTTACTGCAAAGGTACAGTGTGCTAACAAATATAATCATAGAGCTCCTTTCCGTTGCTAATGAAGGTTACTGATACAAGATTGTATAGCTTAAAGAATTTTTATAAATCTTTAGGAACTAATTGCTCTGTAGTTGAACTTGTCACTTTTCCAAGACTATAAAATATACAAAAATATATCAAAATCTCAATATTTATATTTCTTTGTATTTCTGTTGTTTTTACTTATATGACAAGGCTAATACAGACATTTGGAAATACACAATTTATTCTAGTAAAAGAATTAATAGCTTATGTATTACAGGAACAGATTTGTTTTGCATCCTGTCGATACTTTCCTTGTCAACAGAAGAAACACTTAGAATTTTTTTCTTTTTAATTTACCTCACATCAGAAACATTTGCAAAATAATTAAGGGCATGTTTGTCAATTTGTTTGTGTAATTGCCTGTAATAACCTCATGGTATCCTTTTCTGAGTTAAATGTACTGAGATTCATGATCAGGTATTCTCTGAAATTGATTCTTGGTTTATGGTTGAGTTTGGGTGGGTTTTGTTTTGCTTACCAGAAGAGGTCACTCATGTACTTTACTTTCCCCTTTTCCTTAATGGAGCTGTTTTCATACTTGAAATGGTCAGTGGAGATTGAATGTTTGACTTGAATGCAGTTATGGAACAAAGATCAGTGGGTTCTGATGTCAATCTCCTGTTTCCAAAATGTAGGCATATGTAATGTTTAGTACTTAAAATTGAAGACTTTAGAAGTTGTGCAAACATTCCTGCCTGAAGCTCCCTTATATTCATAAAAAGAACGATTAAGATATTTATAAGAGGTGTATTTAATCATTCTTGCTGAAGAATTTATTTGGTCAGGCACTTCTTAGCAGGGCTGGTCATGTTAGAACTAAGTATTTATTAATTTTTAGACTTCTTTGATCCATGGCTTAAAAAGGTGTATCTGAAACTTTGCTTTGTATTTTAGTGCTTCTCTTGCACTGCTGTTATTGTTGAATTTTTTCCACTGATATGATAAGGTTTAAATTTCCATTTGCTATTACAAGTGACCAGAATTTACTATTGTATTGACCAGGTGTTAATGGAACTTCTTTCTTCATAGTGGACAGTTTGCACTGGAATAATTGTTTTTTAAATGTACAAACTGGTCACTGCCCCCTTTCTCACCTTCGCCCTGCTGCCCACCCTCTTCCTCCCAGTACCACTCCCCCCTGCCCCCAAAAAAAGAAGTCTTTCTGAATGTAGGAAGAGCTGTAGTTTGCATTGCATAATATTTCTCCTCTCTCTCTTTAATTTAGGTACATCAAGAGAGCGTTCACATGATTCAAGTCACAAGCAGCTTGATCAATGAGACAGTAGCCAGTCACCCCGAATGGGCAAAGTAAGAATGCTGAAGTTAAGTGAATAGTGTAGGGTGGATGAACAAGCTTCCAGGTGCTCTTATGCATAGTTTTTAATTTAAAAAATCCCCTAGGTGAGCAGAAGTGTGGCTGTCTCTCACAGGTAGATATAAAAGCTAAACTCTCAGACAGCAGGGATGTTTATGCATCACTCTGGAGGACTGTCAGTGTGGTATCTCATTTGAGGACTGGGTGGATTTGGTGGTGAAGGATGGCTGTATGAACTTTTATACCTACAGTTGCGGAGAAGAAACTTGTGTAGTGCAGAGAATAAAGAGATCTGTTTTTTTCCTTTTTCCTATGAAAGAAAAGTGCTGGCAAAGAACACTCTCTCTAGAAAGTTTCAAGATAGAGCTAAATTAATTTTTAATTGTAGAGAGATGGATGTGGAGTGCATTTGGAGGAATAGGAGTTGAAGACATTGTTCCTGGAGTAAACCAAAGAAGATTTCAAGGGCAGAAAGAATGGTGGGTGGGGGAGTTTGCTGTGTATCAGTTGGGCAGGGCCATTGCTGTTAAGAGTAGTTGTGTATAGTGAGCACAGTGGGAAATTTGTAAGGTTTAGTTGTGTAATGACTAAAGTAAGCACCAGGACAAGTAGTAAGGGAGAGAGAAGGTTTTGAGAGAAATGCATCTAGAGAAAAACATGGGCACACTGGTGAGCAAAGGAGTCATTGCATGAACATCAGAGGGGGAATAGGTGAGACTGAAAAGTGTGATTTTAAGGGGCGTGGGGGCATGTTCCAGGTGGCTTTCATTATGCTTCAGCTAAACAGACACTGGGCAAATGTGAGATGCCAATTTAATGCCACCAAAAAAAGATCTGTCCAGTATAAGAATGGTTGACTCTTTCAAAGGCACATTCTAAATAAAACTGATGGTGATGTAAGAAGATTGAAAGAAAGCAGATACTGTATTATAAGAGCAAAACAATTTTTCTAAAACAGAACTAGAAGGATATAATTAATAACCACTGTAGCAATACATACTTTAGTGTTACTAAAGTAATAACAATCATGAGGACAGAAAGCACTTGGTTTTATTCCTTCCTGGTATCTCTTGTGTTGTTTGGCCTTTCTGTTTTGCTATAAGATGGAAATAAGTGGGACTAATGAAGATAGAAATTTGACAGTCAGAAGCTTATTTATATCATCAAACTACTGGAATACTAGTTAAATAATTTGAACTCTAGCGTAACTTTTTACTTTCAGTGTTTGCATCCAAATTTGAAGTATCCATAACACTATTTTAGTTCATTAAGAGTAAGAAAACCTCTTGCCAAATCTGTGAAACTTCACCAGCTTTCAGAGCTTGATGCTCGTACTATGTTTAGAGGTGAGTGACTGAAGTATCTTGGGTTTCCAGTTTGGAACATTTCTGAAGCATTATACAGACAAAAGAGCTTCCATGTTGATCTTCACTCAGGTGAACAAATACAGCAGTTCTATTTCCTGAATGCTTTCATTTTGTTTTGGAAGGGCTCCAACAAGTGCCATTGAATCAAGATGTAGAAAGAAAGTCAAAGCAGAGATTGTGTGCCCCGTATTCACAAGTGGTGAAATGCTGGCAACTCAGTTGGGTACATTGCTTGAAAGCAATGTGAGTCCCTGAAGAAATTCTCAAACAGGTGGTTTGGTGAGGACATATACAGACTGAAGAGCAGATCTCTTTTGAAAAAGTTGAGATATCAATTTAATTAAGGTTTCAGGAACCTTGGAGGATTTTAAATGCAATGACGTGCCCTAGATTTAATTTTGCTTTGCTTATGGGAAAATCTGTTCCTTGATATGTAGAAGGAAACATTCGAGTTGTAGTAAGTTTATCTGTATTTAACCATAATGATTTGTTGTTTCAGAATGTTAATTTGCAATGTGTTTTGGGTGTAATGGAGTGGGTATAATATATAGCAGTTAACTTTGTTTCCCCTCTTAAAACCCCCCCTAGCTGGCTCCCAGAAGCCCAGGTCATTCAGAAGGCGCTCAATTCTGCAGCTAACAATGTGTACCAGTATGGCCGGGAATGGATCACACACAAGGTAAGAGTGAGCTGTCAAAAAACTCCAATTATTTGGGTTTTTTTCTCATTTTCTGTATTTCATAAAAGTAAAAAAAATAATAAAAATACATTTGTCAGTAGTTTTTTTCCACATGTTTAACCATTTTGTTGATCTATTTTTTCCCCTCTTTGGGACTTTTGAAACAAGAATGGGAGTGATTTCAGTAGTCTTTTCTGTTCAGAGGATAGTTTCTTTTTAAGAACTGAAGAATCTGTCATCATTCTAATGATTCCCAGTGAAAATGCATCAAGTAAAATTGAGTAATTTTCTTTTGAACTGGCTTTAGCTGCCCTATTATAGACAATGTAGACTTTTATTGCAACCACTGCCCCTCCCTCTCCCCTAATTTCTGTGTGGGCTGGGTGTGGTACACTGGGCATTTATTTAATCATAATTTGTATAGTTAAGCTAACTTTCTTTGGAAGAATTTGCCAAGATTCTTATTTATGTATTTGATATCTAGCACACATCTCAAATTATTTGAAGTGTTTACTCTAAAGATATGATCAAGGGTTTTGGATTAAGCATTTTGGAGACAGCATTTGTTTTTCAGTGCAGAAAGAAGTCCTTAGTGCAGCAGAATGTTTTTAAGAAAGTCTCTGTATTGTGAACCATTTTTTCTGAAGTGTGATTTTCATACTGATACTAATTTTTCTAATAACTTGGGTTTGGCATGTGCCTTTACAGACAGTGTTGTATTATTCATCAAGCTTCATCAGTGGATTCCTGCTTTGTTCTATTCCGTATAATAAAAGATTTTTATATGTTTTAGCTCCATAAGATTTTAGGAGAAAAAGTAAATAACACTGCTGTGATTGAAAAGCAAGTGCTGGAGCTCTGGGACAGGCTTTATCACTCTTGGTTTGTGAAGGTGGGTAACTTATTTAAATGTTACTCGTGTAAACTATCACTTAGTACTCTGGGATAATCATGCTAAGTATGAATTTCTAAGGAAGAGATTAGCAGAAAGTTGGAAGGTTCAGTAAAGGTTGGTAAAAAGAAGGTAAACATTGCAAGTATGTAAGACACATCATTCTAGTCACAGTTTTAGAGTAGCCAGAGCTGTATTGTGACTTACTTACACTTAAGTAGTTAAGTGTAGTTTTGTGTGTGCCATTTTACAGTTTTCTCACTTTTTATGATTAGTATTGCATAGGTTGGCACTTTCTGCTGAATTTTTGTGTTGTTGAGGTCTTGGGAATAGGCAGCTGGTCTTCTGCATGATTTGTGTAACTTCTATTAATTTGAAATTGTGAGAAAGTAATTGGTCCTTTCCTTAGATTTCTTACAGTGCATTTTTGCAACGATCTTATAGTGGGTTCTGTACACTGAATCCTGACAAATTCGTAAGAGTTAAATCATTGATATGCTGCCAATGCTTTTTACCTTTTAAAGGAAAAAGCAATTAATTATCCATTGTGCAATGTAAATACCAAATCCAGAAGTCATATTCCTGAAATACTCCTGTATATTTAAATGACTGTGATTATATTAACATTTTTCTTTATGCAGTTATTCTTCAAGTACCTTTAAAGTTCCAAGAAGATCTCTGCATTAAAGAAATAACAGTTTTGGTATAAAACTAGATGAAGAGATGATAGGTCTCCATACAGTTTACAAATACAGAAGGCCTGTTGGAGGGAGATTTTTGACTACTCATATGTTTCTTCTCTAAATAAATTGCTAGTTCAGAAGAAAGATCTCTCTATTGGCAGTGGGTTGTTATAGAAGGTTTCTAATTGTGCATCACAAAGTGTAACAGGGCATCTAGAGAGAATTGGTAATAAGCAGAAAATTTAATGCTCTTAGATAAATCAGTGCAGGGACTGCACTTGGAATGTTATTTGCCATGTGTGGCAAAAAAAGATACTGTCATTTTGAATGCTGGCTGTTAAGGCTAAAAGTATGCAGAAAATTTTAACAAGTAGTGGAATGCTTCTTGTAAAAATCACAGCTAAGAACTTGAGAGGTCTCTTTCTATTAAAGACTAGCATGTTGTAGTCAGGGGGTTTGCTTGAGCTTGCTTACAGAGGATTTTGGCATCCTTCTCTGAAACACTCGTTACAGTCCCAGACTGAGTCAAATAGCCTCATTCAAGATGGTAATCAGGTATGATTCACTGGGCAATAGGCAACTTCATAATTAGGGAGGAGCCATTTGAGGAATTAGCTGTTGTTTTTATGGCCGTGTCCTGTTGTCTTCTTGTGTTGCAGCTACAAAGGTGTGTAGTCAGGAGAAATCCTCCTGCATCCAGTTTAGCTTTTAGGTTGTGTGTGACTGAACATTACCTGTGGAGGGGTAGACACTAATACTGCTTGCTTGGACTTCTGCTTGCATTTTTCTTTATGGGCTAAACAGGGCAAACTTGTATGTTGCAAACAGTAAATTATGTAGGCAATAACTGGAATCATTAGCTCTTTCTTGTGTGCTTTCATTAAGAGCAAAATAGAGACCATTGTATCGGTCAAGCAGTAAATTTTTAACAGGTGAATCAATACAACATACACATACGTAATTAAATGGGGTAATTAACTACAGTTTTCTGTCAGATTTTAATTTTTCCAGTGTACAGAGTACTTCCAGGTATTTTTTGGGGATTCCAGTTAAAGCAGCTCGTAGTATTTAGATGCATGTTGGATGTATACCTCATTAAGAAAACATCAGTCTAAAGCATTAGCTTCTGACTTTCTCATATCTCTGAATTTTATTTGAATGTCTATTTTCCTTGTTTTTAAGAATGTGACACATTCTGGAAGACACAAAGGACACAAGTGGCACATACACCGTCAAAACAGCTGGCTTGGAGATATCCTGGACTGGCAAGATGTTGCATCATTTGTTCATGACAACATTGAAACATTTCTCTCAGTATGTATTCTTTGCACTTGCTATGAAATTGGTCTAATTTTTAACTGATAACAGTTTCTTCTTAGAGTGCCACTGAGGCTATGATTCAAGTAAATGGAAAATTATGGAAATGCTGTTAGTGTTATTTACAATTATCTAAGCAATTATTGCAAGCCTCTTTAAGATAAAAATGTAAACCAGAAATGTTTTATGATAAAGAAGCTCTTGTGCTTTTCAGCATCTTCACGTATACCAGCTTCCCAGATGTCTTCCTGAGGCAGACTGTTTACCTGTGTCACCTGCAAGCTGATTTTCAGTGCATCATTTTATGTAGTCTTTTCTCTTTAAAGAGGAAACCAGTTAGTTTAGGTTATAACTGAAGAATCTGTTGACTAAGGGGTTGTGGAAACAAAACCAAGCATTAAAAGCGGTGGGGGGATTATCTTTTTTTTGACTCAAATTATTATTATTTGTTGGGTTGAAAGCAGCTTATTTTTATCTTCTTTTATGAAAATTCTTTGGAGAATGAAATTAATGTTTTACACAGTGTGAATTCCTGAATAAAAAGCTTTTCACCTTAGGAGGAGAAAAAGAGGAAGCATTGAAAGCAATCCAAACTGTAGTGTTTCACTAAAAAACCATGTTAAATCCAAAATGCATAATACACAGAGTCAATCCCCAATATAGTTCATCTTTGACTTGAGCTGTTGTCATTACTAGAAGTATCTTCAATTTTTGAATACTGTTACTTATACCTAACGGGCACTATAACAGATCTTTGGATGCAGGCAGAGCTAATATCTGCCTCCAGGCAGTTCCTTGGTTTAGACTGATAGGCATGTGTGCTTTTTCTGTCCTCCCCCAATTACTGCTTAAATTGTTACAGCTTCTACCATAGAAGATGATGTGAGACAAGAAAGAGAGAAGAGAGAAACTTTATTGCAGTAAACCTTTTTTCAGTTAATTATGAAATTTGCTTAATACTTTCTCAAAGTTGGCCATGCATGCTTGAGGCAGAGGGTTTAAAAATGCACAGTACATCGTGATTTAAAATCAGTGTGGAGTTTCCTTCTAGGCAAGAGGCACAGCAGGAGGAGAAACTACCTGATAAGAGTGTGTCATTTGCAGCATTGCTGCACAGTGCTCAGAAACCATGATGTAAATTGTGCTTCAGTAATCTAAGCATGCTAGAGAGAGGCGAAGAAAAGTGTAAAGACAATAAATATTTAAGAATGAAAAACATGAATATTAAAATTTTCATCTAGCTAACATGCTTGCTTTACTTCTAAAACCTGGTTTAGAAGTTCAAGAAAAAAAGTGCCAGCAATTGACTTGCTTTCCTGTTTGTTTTCAGGAACTCATTACTCATCAGCTGTGGGGAAACACCTGTCTTTTTTCTCCAATATACTCATGTCCTTAATAGCAGACTGTAAACAAGGCAGCTTAGTATAAAGCTCTAAATCCTAATTTCACATCCTTACTGGGCAGCATTTTCTTTCCTGGCTTACTCATCTAGAGTGCATTGCATAAATATAACTCACACTAATATTTTATATTAAAATAGATGAAAATACAGTCTCTGTTCTTGTTTAGGTCATTAAAACTTGTAGATTATGAAAATAAGAATAGCTTTTACTTAAGTCTAGTATGTTTAAGCAAGTTTCTTACCTATCCCAAGATAAAAAGCAGCCTTATGGTATTCAGGATTTATGTTCTTACCAGAGCATGAAAACCTTTCTCCTGGTATTTTGAAGTGGAACAATGGGTTATTAGAATGGCACACTGAATTGGGAAGGGTTAATGTTTTAAATTGTGTGAGTGCTTTTGGGAGTGTGTGTTCTGGGGATTTAATTTTTCTTTTGCTTAGATTCTTTAGCTTTGGTTTTTCATTTGTTTTCTTTTTTGCTTTGAGCAACCTGGTCTAAGGAAAGGTGGCCCTGCCTATGGCAGGGGGATTGGGATCAGATGATCTTTAAGGTCCTTTCCAACCCAAACTGTTCTTTCTATTTTTTTGGTTGAGTGTGTTGTCTATGGGGAGAGTGAGATTGAACACTTGAAATCAATGCTAGCCTGCAGTTCTTAAGAATATAGCAAGACACAGTACAGTGCCAAAGCTGTGTTGACAGTTTTTCTAATGAACAGAAAATTTAAAGACAATGAGATAGCTGTAAAGAACTGCGTAAAGAAGCAGATATGCAACTCTAATGAGATTTCCTCCACTTTTGGAAAAGAATAAATGCGTATGATTACCCTACTTGCATGTAACAAGTATTTATGCATAGATTGAGTTTACCAAAAAATCTGTCTTGCTAGCCCCTTGGCTTTGTGAAGTATTTCAGAATAGAAAAGATGATAGTTTTCTCTGAAATACAGCTATTTGACAATGTCATCTTGCAGCCACAAGCAGATAAGCTCTTCTCCATTCATGGAGTCATAGGAAGTGTTCTGCTTCCTTATACAAGAAGGAGTGTTTGCTGTAAGAAAAATGTTAAGAGAAGACAGATGCTAATGTTTCACTTCAGGCTTCTCCCCTAATGGAAGAAATTTTCATTTTGGAGTTGAAAGCATATAATTAAATCACTGATTTAGGTGTGCTGGGGAATTGCTGGTGTTTATTTAATTTCTAGCAGCATGCATGGATTCAACTTTGCAACGTTGAGTATCAGGTAACGCTTGGAAGACTTCTGTACCCCCCTCAAAATGTGGTGTTCATTGTAGCAGGTATGCATAGCTGTAGATTGATGTAGACAGACCTTAATTATTTTGAAGTAATTTACTATATAAACATGTAAATTGCCTGAATATTGAATATGAAGATAAGCTTTTCCAAGTCATCTGTTTGCTTTTTTTTCTAAAAGCTTTAGTGTTAGCAGCACTGCTGCCTTTTTCCAGTATTAGAAGCAGTAGTGTTAAAAACCAGCATAATATAATCAGTGATGTGTTTCTGAAGTGGGGTTTATTTCATCCTCTTGGCAGAGAGAGCAAAAGTGGAGCCTCACTTTATGCCTTGTATTTTGCACCCCATACTCCACTCTAAGGTAGTTTATCAGATGGATGAAATAGGCAACATGTAGCTGGACTACTAAGATTTAATTTCTGAAAAATAAAAAGACTCATTCTTTCCTCACTCATCTGCTTTTCCATTCATAACCCTTTTTCTCCATTTTGTTTATGCTTGTTGCATTGAGAAAGTGAATTGCTGCTGGCTAAATCTGTGAATGATGACTCAGAGGTCCCTTGATGTTACATGAGACATTGCTAATGTCTTCTTAATTTGATCTTTTGGCTCCTTGCACAAGAATACTCATCATTCCACCAGCAGGTGGTATCATTCAGAGCTCTCCCAGACAGGAAGACAGAAGACCTTCCACAGACATACACAGCAAGCTTCAGCTTAGTTAGGTTTCCCTTTCCGTGCTTTTAGCATGACTGATCTGTACATTTTAAATCAAGTCAGTTTCTCAAATATTTCATTGAGTTACTATATATCCTAATATTTTTCTCTGGCTCCAGTAATTTCTTCAAGTAATCTCATAAATTTATAGCTAATTCAGTCCATTTTTCAGTAATATATCAACTAGCACATTGGGTGGTTGTTGTTGTTGTTGGGTTTTTTTTTTACATCTTTGTGTCCAGTTTTATTCCCTTTATACAGAATTGAGTTAGGTACATAGTTTTATCTGGCTTCCAGAAGTTGACTTGAAGTTCTCAGCAAATTACTGTTTTGGTCAAGTGCCTTCTAACCCTCATTTTCAGATGTTGACCAGTTTAAAAATGGCCAAGAGGACACCCTAAATGCCTGAGAACATTGTGTGCAATTTTGATTTCTGGCCTGTTACAGATTGGAAAAGCACAGTAACTGATGCTGATGGTGGCACAGCACAGTATGATGTATAAGAGTATCCTGAATTCTGTACAGCTTTGTAGCTCTTTTAAACACTGATCCCCTTAGGGCTGCTCACAGAGCAGTGGTTTGGGGAAAGAGGTGTGGTTTTCTATTATTTAATACTAAAAAAGTAACTAAAAATAATGTAACATTGTTGTATAAATATTCACACTTCATTTTTGAGAGCTCAGCTGGCAAGGTGTTAACTATTCTTCATATGTGGTAGGTGAGCTCATCAACTCAGCTGCAGTAGCTCTGGGAATCAAACAGCATTATGAACTCTTAGATGCAGCTGCATGTAATTTGATTTTATGAGTGGTAGGGAGGTATTTGAGAACATTCTGATACTGAATTCAGTAATGGTTAATGTGTGCTATGTCTGTCTTCTCACCTTAGCTATGAAAAGCTTGTATCTTGAAATTTTAATGATATATATGTGTAACAAGGAATTACTCTGTAGTTGGAGATGAGTCCTAAAAGATGCAGCTTTCATAAGACATTCCAAAGCTGTAGAAAGGCACTATCTGCACTTACTCTAAAGCAGATGCTGGTGATTAGTTCAACAGTTCCAATCAATGACTCCACCAAACAAGGGTGTTCACATAGGAGAAGCATTCCTAATGTTCATTGAGCAACCCGATACCTACATTCAAACTACCTGTAGTTGTATACTCCTGGTTATCAGCCCTTAGGCTAAAGCTTCTAAGGAAAGTGTTCAATAAATCCTGCCTATACTGGAGAAACATCCTATTTTGAACAAAACTTTCACAGTCCCACCAGTTCTGTGCTCTCCTCTGGCAGATATAACAAGCTCCTTTCCTTGTGAACTCTCACTGGTATCAGCTCAGCTTGTGTGTTGCAAGTGAGGATTTTAACGATTGCTGTGATTACTGGTTAGAAGGCTGTTGTATCAGGCTTGTTTTACTCTTCAGAGCAAAGCTTTTCTAGACCAGTTTTCATTAACAACATGCTTTATGCCAGTGGTTTGCTTTCCAGTCTCCTAATCATTATCATTATGTACTGAAAGTGGTCAGTCTTTAACAATCATGTAGTACATGAGCTGTGAGGCTAAAAAAGCATCATGATGCAGTTGGTACCAACTACACAGAGGCTGTCCTTAATGGTCTGAGTCACAGGAGTCTAAATGAGCTGGCTCAAGAGCTCTTAGGTGTGCAAAGCTGGAACTTAGTGGACATTGTCTTCCCTCAAATTAAGGTGCTTGTTCTTTCATAAGGTGTTTTTGTTCCAGACAGCTCCCACCCCTTGACCTCTGCCCTGGACTATATTCTGTGATACTTGGGAAAAGTATGACTTCCAGGTTATGACAGGTGTCTTGTCCTGTTGTTGGCCTGTTGTGTTTTTCCCCCCCCTTTCTTAGTTCCTACCTCAGTTTCTTGAAGGAAAAGCAATCTTCCTAGATCATAAAAGTTGTGCATCTTCAATGCCTTCTTACTCAAAGCACTGCTCATGCTTCAGGGGCCTTCATTTTCAACCTGTGTCCATATTTTCAAGGCCTTTGCTGCTGCTCTGTGATTAAACTCCACCTTATAACAGAGGACCTGTGTGTGGCACAGAAGCTCCTGTTCACACACCAAGTTCTAGTAACAAGCTTAAATATCTGGGAGGGGAACCTTGCATGCAACTTAAAGCCTGGTGTTAGCAATGGTAGCACAATCCTTCCTGAATACTGACTGGAAGGCCTCTGCTTCAGCTACAAACCATTCCCTCAGAGTTCACTGTCCTCTGTTCTGCAGTCCTCATAACATAATGTGCACTGAGAATGTTACCTGGGGACTGCATGAATTTGTAGCACTCCTGCACCCCCAGAATGAATTTGTAGTCCACAGAAGAAGCAAAGGGACAGGTACCAGTGGGAGAACATTTTCCAGCAGTGTCCTCTTCACTTCTAACCTCTCTTGAATTCTCAAGAGACACTAATAAAATCTGTACAAAAGATGAGCTTTAATAAATTCATAATTCCCATTAAATAGTAGGAAGCATGAACTAAGTAGGTCTGTCTGTGTTGTAATTCCCTGCCATTTCCCCCGGCACTTACTCCCTCTCAAGTTCATGCTTAATAAATTGTGTTTAGTGTGATTCACTCACTTCTAAATGAGAGGTGATCACATGGCTTACACTCCTTTGTCTGCTCTACAAATGTTGACTTCTGAGGAGGGATTTTTTGGTTTTGGGGGGTTTTGGTTGGTTGGTTTTGTTTTAATTCAGTCTAACTGCTATTTGTTAAATCAAGACTAACAGTTGCTAGTTTTGAAGTGTTTAGTTACGGCTTTGAACCTGAACAGCTTTCGTGTCAGAGCTTTTACAGTTTTTTTCTAGTTACATTAGTTAGTCTGGAAGATTTGTTTGTGATCTTGCTTCTTTTATATGTTAGAATCACTTTGGCTTATACATTCTTACACTATTCCTTCTGGATGAAATAGTGTGCATTACTTTTAGGATGCCTCTGTGTGCCTTCTTTCATGCATCAAAACTAGTCTTTACTATATGTAACCATAAGCAATCAGTTTCTCAAGCCAATACAAATTTTAATAGACTATCTAATATTGTTTAATTTATTTTTAATAATTACTTGACTGATGCAGCCTTACTGCAATCACAACTTCTGCAGTTCTCTGCAATTATTATTAAAATAATGCATTTCATTACCATGAAAGTGTTTAACAACAAGTTTATTGACGTGGTTATAATTTTATTGTTTATTATTAATTATTATATATGAATTATCAAATAATTTTATTATTTGATTTGGAACATCAGATCTTTTTCTACCTTGTGATGTGTCTTAACATCTCTGCTTTTGAAAAGGTGAATATTTTCTCCCAAGACAAGATCTGCTTGACAGCAATGTTAATCGCAATAAACAAGCATAACCACATCTAGTTTTTTTGCAGCTTTGTGTAATGAAATAATTTTGAATACTGAGAGAAAAAGTCCAAAATGTTATAATTAGCTAGATAGAAACTTATCTTTGGTAAAGTGAACATTTTCAGTTGATAGAATCTGCTGTAGTGTAGGAGTGAAGGAAGATAACTTTTTTTAAAGTTATCTTGTATAGGTTGCTGGAAATTAATCACTCAGCAAGTAATTCTCTGTCTTTGCTAATAGCATCCAGTGTCTAACTGTCTTCTCTTCCTCCTTTTTCAGATCCTGGAGTCTCTGTGGATAGTGATGAGTCGCAATGTGAGCCTCTTGTTTACTACAGTTACAGCATTAGTGACAATCCTCTTCCACAGTGGAACAGCTCTTCTCAATTTTGTGCTTTCGGTGGTAAGTAGTATGTCATTGATTTACATGGTCCATTTTACTGGAGTAACCTAATTGCACATATTGTAACGATGAAAACTCAAACCTAAAACACTGAAAACATCTTCTAAACTTATCTAATACCAGAATTCTTTAAGATTATGCAAATTTGCTATCTGTTTGGGGCCATTTTAGATGGAGGGCAAGATTAGGACGTAGTACGTCTTCCTGTCATTCTGTTAGTAGAAAATTCTTGTTTCAGGCCTTGAAGGTACTAAGCTGTAGCTTGTAATTTCCTACATAACTGCTGAAATCTTATGACATGTCTGTGTAAGCATATCACTATACAAGCCATTGCTTTCAGGAGATGGAAAAAATTTTTGCAGGGAAATCACCAATTTTGTTCTCTAGCTGTCTTCCACAAAAAAAAAATAAATTGCATTATTTCTTCCTTAGTTCACAACTTCACCCAAGATGGCACATTTAAAACTGTGTCCAAAAAGTTAGCATACAAAAATTGCAAGCTTGGGAACTAATTGCCAGTGATTTCAAGGCACTCAGGCTCAGACACAAAATTTATCTTTAGATGCCTAATGACTTACATCAAGTTCATTGCATGCTGTTGCTGTGATGCATGATCCTGACTTTTTGTCTGCCAGCAGGGTCCTGCCTCTTGCTGGGGTACTGTGCAGTCAGCTGGTTTAGCAGAGATGGTTGAGATCTTGCTGTGTTGAAATTCTTTTAAAGATTAGATGCTTGAACTCTACTTCCATTTTTTCATTTTTCAGGTTTCCTAGTTGTGACAGAAAAGTTTTTACTAGTTTAGGGTGGCACAAGCTAACTTAAATTTTCCAACAAGATAATGCTCAAAGTGGTTAGCTTTTCTACTGATTACATTTTAGTCCAGTTTTAGTCATCTTGCATAGAAATGAAAATACTGAATTTTAATTTAGGCTTAAACATTTGTTCTTTAAAGCGTGGAAATAATGGACACTTTCTTCAAAACCTCTATTTTGAAAAACGCATCTTCCATCAAAATATTAAGTAGGAATGTCAGTCTGTGTAACACATCCATCCATGATCCAGTAAGACTGTATTCAGATCTTCAACTTTTGAAAGCTGATCATTAGTTACAGAAGTGTGACTTGTATTTCACTTCTGAATACAAGTTCCTGTCTGCACATGGATGTATGTATATGCCTTTTTGTGGGTGTATAATTATGCACATGTACATGTATACTCACATGTACACACACTCACTTACTCTGCTCATATTCTGTTAGGAAGATTGGAAGAGAAAAAGCTCCATTTGGCTGATGGGCATCTGCAGTCCTGCAGGGAATGCACAGATT
Source organism: Phylloscopus whistleri (assembly GCA_017589585.1). Lineage (NCBI taxonomy): Eukaryota > Metazoa > Chordata > Aves > Passeriformes > Phylloscopidae > Phylloscopus > Phylloscopus whistleri. The sequence goes on along the minus strand of JADMLD010000068.1, from coordinate 1,381,195 downwards.
TTGAATGCTGTTAAACACACAACTAAACAAACAACCAGAAAACCCAAAGCAAGCAAAAATCTCCCAACAAACTAAAACCCTGAAGCTTTTCAGCAGAAAATAGAGAACGAAAAGCAGATACAAAAATATTTACTGAATCAGTGGACCTGATGCACAAGCAATTAGGCTGTGTGTTTCTCGATACCTGTGGAAATGCTGAATTATCATTTTGGTAGAGAGTGTTTACCCAGAGTTTTCTCCTTGAATTCAGTCTATCTCTCTTCAACTTGGAGTATTTAATATTTTCAATTACAAGACAAATTCTACAAGATGAAATAGTAATCCATCAGTTGTTTAACTATGGAAAGGTTTTACTGTTTTGTCTTTGGTAAATTCTTCCTCAGAGTCATTGGCAGGATCATGAATTGTTGCTTAGGAAACAATTTAGGTATCTCAGATGTCCTGTAAAAGAGGTCTGAAAGCTTTTAGCCTGCAGCTGCTCTAAGATAGTACATGTATTTTGCTGCTGAATGTAGTATTGAGGTTATTCTACTTGTCGGAGGAGTCAGCAAGCCATTTGATAATCTATTATTAAATTCTGTGACTGCAGCTTCTTTTTGCATTTCTACACCTATTGTGCTAAAGGAAATACATTAATTTCCTGAAAGGCAGATGTTCCAAAATTCAGTTAATTTTGTATGGTGCTGTGGTTACATCCATCTTCTTTTGGCAGAAATTGAGTAGGGTTTGTATGTTTTCCTGTAGTTCAGCTTAACATCATTTTGTTCCACTGCTGTTCATTCTCAGCCATTGCTTTTGCTTTTACCCTTTGGGTGGGGTATGTCTATCTTGTGTCTCCTTAAGAAAAAAAGTTTCTTCTGTAAACACTGGGGAATAACAGTCAGGATAAGCAGATATTATAGTTACTGTGCTTAGAGCAAAATACTGCTCTCTGTTGAAAACAGCACGTGCAGAGGGATCTGTAGGCTGAGCTCAGTGGAAGGAAGACACAACATCATCTGGGTGCCTGCTTCAGTATAGAATTTTCCAGTGAAATCAGGAAATATTATAGTAGCTTAGAAATGGCAGAGCCCATCAAGGAAGAAAAATAACTGTAACTGTAGAATTACAAAGGATGTTAAAATGTGATTTAAGTTTAAGATTCTCTTACTTGAAGCTGTAACTGCTATTGGCACAAGACTATTTCCCATTAAAGTAAGGCTTAATTATTGCAATTATTTGTTTAAGCTCAAAATAAATGCTGCTGTTAACAGCACGCTATTAAAATCTGCTAATATAATGACCTCTTTTATTAGCTAGATTGGTTTATCTCCCGAGGCAGAAGGCTAAACACCTGGGGAGATGGAATGTAGCCTAAACCAATATATGAAAGTTTGGATGGGGGTCATTATAGGTCAATAGTTGAATGTGACTTTCAAATTAAAGTCCAGGAGGGCAGAGTAGGGGGGAAATGGCAGTAGCATTTTACTGAGTATAAAGAAATCAAGAACAGAGACAGATGTCATTTTGAGATTGGTAATGAAATACTGCAATGCTGTCTGCATTTTGTGTTCTGAGCATCATCAGAGGGAATGAACGAAAAGAGCATGAGGTGTCTTCAAACTGAATAAAATGCTTGAAAGTAAGAGACTTATGGAGATAAGGCTGTTTGGCTCATAAAAAAAGATTAAGATGTGGTTTATTCTAGAATACAAGTAGGTTGGAAACAAGGAAAGTGAAAATTCTTTCTAATCTTGGGAGAAAGAAAAAATATGTGAGTCTTGTACATGAGGAAAATATGAGCCGTAGTTTATGCTTTGAGCATACAGAATGGATTTTTCTTGTTTGAGGCATTCTGTTTCAAGATGATCACAGTTGTGTGATTTATTCTTACCCAAGAAGTTGCTGAGGAAAATAAGAGAAAAATAGTTGCCTGCAACATACAGGAAGCTAATCCAATCTGATTGTAATTTTTTTGTCTTTTAACTGAAACAGTGGAACTGCCATCACTTCTGCTGAGACTCATCATCAAACTCACAGGAGGAATATTCACTTAAGATTGCCGGCTTAACATAAAATTTATGGTTGTAAATTTTTGTGTAATTCATATTTGATACCCAGCTGCATAATGACTCTTGAGACAGCCCAGATTTATTTGGCAGTTTTGTTTGCTTGTTTTGAGAATAGATGTAACTATTCAGCAATTTTTTGATCTGTTAAACATGCTAAAAAAGAACCAAAGAGCCCTACAACTAGAATGTTGATCAGCGTTCTAGTTGTTTGGTCTAGATGTGACTTTGGAAAGAGGCTGAACAGAGGCAGAAGTTTTATAATGTCTAGCTGTAAGTGTTAAGTCCTTTTTGGAGGACTGAAGAAAATAATTCTTTCAGCTCTGTTTTTCTAAATCCAGACTTGTGGAAGAGTATCTTGTTCCTTTTCAGTAAAATTCAGTATCTGAAGCATAGCTGCATACTCTAATTCTATGAAGTTTTTATTACCTTGTAATTTAAAATGTCAAATTGTTTTGCAGGTGATTTTTCTGACCACACTGTTCTACCTGTTGAGCTCCAGTGATGAATATTACAAGCCAGTAAAATGGGTGATAAGCCTGACACCTTTATCTCAGCCAGGTCCCTCCTCAAATATAGTTGGCCAATCTGTGGAGGAAGCCATAAGGTATGTTGCTGATTTCTTGCCCTTTGTTGGAAATTCTTCTTTAAATTTGATGTTCAGCTGCAAATAAGCAATTGCAACAGCTTGTGTTTCAAAGATGAGTTGCAAAAAAAAATTAAGAACCTAGCATTGATGATTTTTTCCTCTTTTTTATTGTTAATAAAGTAATTTGATCAACTTGGCTAAAAAAAATTCAGAGGTCTGTGTTGTCATGAATATGAGTGTTTTGTAAAACTGCTACACCCATGACATCCCTACCTCATCAGGAAGCAGTGTTTGCAGTTGTGTTGGCAGTAACAGCTGGTGCAGCTCAGTAGGACCAGATGCAGCAAAGCAGTAGAAATGGAGGACCTGACATCACTGCTGTACACATTTCAGAATTATTTAGTTTGAAGTGTTTTGTCTAATACTGGAGAATAAGTACCCATTTGTACCTGGAATATATTAGATATGCTTCTGGAGTATATTTTCCAGTTCAGTTTCACCTGAAAGAAATCTAATTCATGATCTCTGTAAACCAAATTACATCAAAGGAAACACCAGGGGAGCACTCTCCTTTATCACACTTGAAACACTACTGTGCTGTACCTGCAGAGTGCATCCACAGTGTTTCATGCTTAGTCACCATTTTTGTGTGTTGGGTCTCAACTAGTTTGGTAATTAAAGAAGAATTTTTAATGTTTTTGACTACGGTTCACAAAGATTTCACAGTAAAGCTATTTTTGGGGTGGTGCAGTAAAGTTCATTCATCACAGATGAATGAAATGATCAGTTTTCACCTGTTAGCTTGAGACACTAACATGCTGGTAATGTAAAAAACTGGATTTAAAAATAAGGTGTATAAGTATAGTATACTTTTTCAAAAAAGTTGATGGTCTGGGCAAAGTGAACAGACTTAATGCTGAATTCTGTGTAGCCATTGCCTCTTACCCCACTGCTTTCTATGTCATCTTGTGCATCCATAAAATACATGAGTAGGCTTTAAACTGGGGCGGTATTAAAGCTGCTTTCCAAACTCATTGCCAAATGTTTGCCATTTTAACAATGGCAAGGTTATAGTACGTTGTGTCGGATCTTGAACAAGAATGCTAACTGCTGCAGTCATTTAAAATGAAGGGGCAATTCAGGTAGAAAGCAACAGATTTGGATTTCTGCCAAAAAGTTAATAGCCTTTCTCTTGAGTGACTGCTATTGAGCTTTCATTGATCACATGGTTAGTATCTCAGTTCTATCTTTTCTGAATAGTGTGAGTGGATTTAGAAACTGATACTTGCCTCACAAGCTGTTCTCTTTAGCCCGTGGTAGAGGGGAGCAGTGTGAAAAAGTAGGATATGGTTTATCTGGGCATGGATACTGTGTGAGGAGGATTGTATTAAATGCAGTTAGAAGTTTACAGGTATGTCTCATGGGTGACCCAAGGTATTTCTCAGAATTGGAATGGAGGAAAGAAAGAAGGAAAGAAAGAAGGAAAGAAAGGAAAGAAAATCATTTTAGAGAAGCCACAGGAAAATGAGTAGGAAAGAGCCAGCATGCATCAGTAACTGCAAATATGATGAGAAAAAGCCAGTGTTTGGAGAATCTGGAGAATGTGGAATGGGAAGCAGCTTGTCATACACAAGGGACCTCGGGTTGTGTATTCACTAAGGTAGCCTGAATCAGTCACTCATATTTGATTGGAGTAGCCTGTACTTGGTGCCTTATTTGAATTCTTGGGAATGATTCTTCTGAGATTTTCATAAGTTCCTCACTTTTTGATTGTACCTAAGGATTTATCCTAATGATTCTTAGCTTGCATTCCACTCAAAACTTAGTGTGATCTTCAGTGTGTAAATATGGTGAGTGTAGTAACAATTTCTCATGAATGTATGCATGCCCAATCTGTTGCCGTATGAAGAATAATTGCTACTTCAAGCCCTTTCTTTTGTCCCAAAGTAGCAACTGTTCTTTTTTTTTTTGGAGATGAGTTGTTGCTGCAGGGGTAGGAACCTAAAAATGGCTTCTTCACCTCATCTGTAAATGGCATACAAAATGGAAGTTAGTGCTTGGTGGTAGGATGGAAAAGGCTCCATTTGTGTTTTGAATTGTCAAATTATGAAACATCTGTAATTGCTTTCATCATTAGACTATGACAGCATTACACAATGTGAATTCACCCTCAAAATATCCATACTTTCAAGTTGACCAAAAAGATTAAGTTAATAAATCTCCAAAGTCACCAGCTGTGTTCCAGCTCCCACCACCCTTCATCAGGACATACCACATGCACAAAGCTAAGACAGCATCTAACTAGTCCTGTCTAGAGGGCAAGGATCCTCCTGGCAACAGATAGACCTAATCTCTCTGTTGCTCATAAACCAAATGACATAAAAATAATCATCCTCCATGTTGTCAGTCACTTCTGTGCTCTTTTACTTAAAATGTGTTTGTGAAAAGCTCTAAGAAACTTGAATGCAACCAAGGAAGTCTGTTCCCTTGTGTGCTTTGCCACTGATTTTGGAGGAAAGAGCAAGGAGGAGAGAAGAGGAGGGCAATTGGCAACTCATTTCTGTAGCTCAAGAAATCCCTTAATTTAAAGATGTTACCCAGAAAGCTCTTAAAACAAAGACCTTTTCCCATTACAGTTTCTCTCATCAGAACTGTGCTGTGTTTTTCTATTTTACAGACTATAAATAGCTATAAATTGTATAAATACTTTTCTAACTCCTTTGATGATGAGTTTGCAAATACAGTGACAGTTCTCTGTTCACACAAATAGATTTATGAGCTGTATAGGGGTAAGAGCAGCTTTCCAGGCTGCTTTGAGCCAAGTGTTGAATTTCACTCTTTCTGTCAAAAATACTACAGATTATAAATTTGAACTTGAGTACTGGGAGAAAGTAGATGCAGCTGTGGTGACACTGTAGCAGTTTTGAAGAAGCTGAGTATAATCCAAGAACTGCCTGCTGCAAACCATGGGATGAATTGCCCTCCTGGCCTTGGATAGGAAATTTATTCATCCAGGATGCCAGAGAAGCAAACTGCCAGCAGCATGTATCAGGTGGTGGGATTGAGCAGGGATTTGACAAGAGCATCATGCTGTGCCTGAGCCAAGAGTTTGTTTGGCAGACCTACTGGTACAAAGGCAGAGCTGTGAAAGACAGAAGATCACTTGGAGGCACCAGCCAGCACAGCTCCACCAAGGACAAGTTGTGCTGGGAAAAGCATGAGCCTTGCTTTGAGGAGGTGACTGTCCTAGTGGGACCAGGGGACAGCAGTGACTGCCACTTGCTCTGACTTCAGCAAGGCTTGTGACAGCCTCCAGTAACCAGCTAGGTGAGCATGGGCAGGAGAAGGGGATGGCTGTAGGAGCGCTGCTCTGGGCTCAGCAGGACAAATTCCAGCTCTGGGGATTCAGCTGATGGTAGTGTGACTCAGGCAGTGATGGGGCTGACACTGATGATGGTCTGGAGTGAGGGTTTGGGTGATGGTGGGAGAGTGACCTTCTGTGTAGTTATGGGTGTCCCTTCCCATCTGTAGAAGGCAGGACAGCTGACGGGAATGTCCCTTACCATGTGGGAAAGGCAGCAGCTTGATGGAAGGAAGGTTCTCCTCTCCCCACTCCTTCAGGCCTCAGTGCTGAGGAGATGGCTCCTTTTCGTGAGGGGCAGTGGGAAAGAAGGGACCATGCAACCCTTGACAGTCAAAAAAAAACCACTTTTCTAGGTGTCTCTTGGACAAGAAGGCAAATGGCAACCTAAGGGGTGATCTGCTAGTTTGGTCTTTTCCCATGTTGTGAATGTGACTGTAAACTGGGCGTTTGCCTTTACCCCAGATATCTGCCTTGGACTGAGTTCCCAGTTCTCACAGGCAGTGCTGCCTGCCTCCAAGCAGCCCTCCAGATGGGAACTGGCAGTGTTTGGACTATGGAACAAACACAGATTTGCAAATTGGTCATAAACCAATTTTCCCAATTTTCATCATGAAACTTTTCATCATGAGTAACTTCCATCATGAAAATGCTCCTATGAATTTAGACTAAACACTTGTGTGTGCTTTGTTGTCATATATTGCATTTATTTCTCCTCATTGTTTGCATCTTGTGGAAGGCAGCATTTAATCTACAGGGAAGAGGAAAGAGCAGTAGTTATGTGATGATTCCCTAAAACACAGTAAAAAACCTGTGAGATAGATTACTACCAATGGCATATGTGACCACAGGGATTTCTGACTGATGTGTGAAATACTGGATCTCTTTCAAATCAACCAACTAATTCAAAATTCCATGCTGGAATTTCATGTGCCATTGCCTGTAAATGAGGTGGGAAATAAAAATTTAGGAAAGTTATAACAATCCCAAATACTGCTAGTGCCTCAGCAGTAAAAGAGCTGCTGTTCTCTAGTAGTTTCGGTCCTTCAAGCCCAGTTGGTGTATCTGTTTTTCCTTTTTTTTTGTGTGTTTGTTTTGTTTTGTTTTGTTTTGCAATCTCAGGTCTTTCTCAGTCTGATTCCAGCTTTCTTGGTGTGACCACATTTCATTACTCTTTTTTCTTCTTGATTTATTCTTCATTTGTCCTTTATATTTCATCTTCCTACAGTTCTGTCTTTTTTTCCCCTTTTTTCTTCCTTTTTTTTTCTTTTTTTTCTTTTCTTGTGAGTTTTTTTTTTTTTTTTTTTTGCCTTCTTTACATTTTGCATAAGTTGGTATCAGGATAAAAATGTGATGAATTATGAAGGTAATATTTCATCATGTGTGAGAGTCTCTCTTGACTGATAATGGTGGTTAATTCCCTGTAAATATAGTAAATATATGATTTACTTCCACTGAAACCACTTAAAATCAACCATAGGAATGAAGAAAGGGAAACTGGTAGGGGCCTGACAGCTGTGGCAGAGGTTGAGCTGCAGGAATTCTTTTGGCACCACTCTGTCAGGTTTAGGAAGATGACTTGCTTTAGAAACATTTGGACTACTTGGATCAGTTTACTGTATTTAGATAATTTTAATTCTCAGTAGTAGTTAGTGAATTTTTTCATTGTTACTATAATTAGTAATGTGGTATTTTGAAGGTTGGGGGGGATCGTTATCTGTCCATAACAGTGCGAGATTTGCTTTGTTCAGAAGGGTTCTGTAAAATACAGTTGGTTCATGAGTCACCTACTTTTCTGCTTAAGCAGGAAAATCATATTCATTAACCCTGAAATAGGGAGGGAGCGCTCTTGTCTGGATTTTTATTTTTGTTTTGTTTTTGTCCGGAATGGATGAAGCAGTAATTCTCCAAATCACAGGTTTCCAAGTAGTAGCATGCACACCTTTGCCTGAACCATTTTCCTTTCCCTGAGCAGCATGTCGTTCTCTTCCTGAATGCACCATACCCTTCTTCCCTGAAGCTCCCATTCTGCTTGCTCTGGTGGAGATATTGCACATTACTAAGTTGCATGTTCTCACGGCCTCAGTGCAATTTAGTGTGTGCGATACTTTCACATGAGTGCATGCACACGGGTATGGCTGTGGCTTAAAGTTACTGCAGCTTTCAGTTTTGGTGGGGCCTTATTAACGTTGTGAAGTGGTCTGAAACCCGGATCAGTGTTTTGAGTGATGCCTTGAAACTTGTGGTAGTGGAAGTTTGTTCTGTGATGCCAGGAAGATGAGTACTGTTTGTTTTCAATTTGAGAAGGGTTATCATTATTTGCTTCATTTTCTTCATTTGCCATGCACACCTCAAATTTGATCAGATGTTTCATTGGTTATAGAAAAGATACTTTAAATACTGCATATTTCTAAAGAGGAAATTGTTATCCTTAGCTAAAATTGGTTGGAAAGTCAAAAGAAAGATTTGATGTTAAAAAAGCTTACGGTGTCTTGATGGATGAAATAAGTTCTTAATGAAATTTCAACTTTTATTTATTAACATGTAAAGAGATCTGTAAAGAGCTAGCATGCAAACAAACAAATAAACGAACAAAAATCTCAGCTGTTTAAATATCTAATTGGTTTGCTGTGGCATCCTGGCAGTGATTATGGAGAAAATGAGACAATGATACAATTCCCACAGAAAACAATAATCTTCCAGCATGTTAAGCTAATGCTTAGAAAAAGCAAAATGTGTGATCTTGTTTATTTTACTGCAACGTTAATAATTTCTTTCAGCTTAATTTTTCAAAGATAACTGTTAACTGATGATGTTTTGACAGAATTTTTGCATGCAGTGAATGTTCGTTGGTAGCAGGAGTTAACTCTTGCTGAAATCTTTTGTCACAGGAATGCATCTAATAGGACCTTACTGAATTTTTTCAAGCTTTACTTAGGGTATATGTTATGAGGTGGAAATAGAATTCAACAATTGTCTTAATGATTCTGTCTTAATCATGAAACCGATGGCATCCTGGCTTGTATCAGCAACAGTGTGGCCAGTGGGACCGGGCAGTGATTGTCCCCCGGTACCTGGCACTGGTGAGGCCACACCTCGAGTGCTGTGTCCAGTTCTGGGCCCCTCAATGTAAGAATGGCATTGAGGTGCTGGAGTGAGTCCAGAGAAGGGCAGTGGAGCTGGTGAAGGGTGAGGAACAGCTGAGGGAGCTGTAGTTATATAACCTGGAGAAAAGGAGGCTCAGGGGAGACCTCATCACTCCCTACAACTCCTAAAAGGAGGCTGTGGCCAGGTGGGGATCAGCCTCTTCTCCAAGGCATGAGAAGAAATGGCCTCAAGTGGCACCAGGGAAGATTCAAGCTGGACATTAGGAAGAATTTCTTCACAGAAGGGTTTCTCAAGCATTGGAGTGGACTGTCCAGGGAGGTGGTGAATTCACCATTTCTAGAAGTGTTTAAGAAACAACCAGATGTGCCATTTAGTGCTGTGGTTTAGTTTCCAAGGTGGCGATGGGTCAGAGGTTGGACTTGAAGATATTGGAGGTCTTTTCTGACCTAAATGATTGTAATATTCTCTAGTGAAATAATTGCCTAGTCTGAAACTGGGAATAACAGGTGCTTTTGTTTTGTTTTTAATGACACTGAAGAAAGGAAGCTTCAGGTGAGTTATTGGAAAAAGAGTAGAATGTGGTCTGTAAATCTCTAAGAGATGCAACATTGTTTCAGTACATGTGCTAAACCAAAGTGACTGTAACCATAACCTGATTATCTTAGTGGGGTACATAGTAGTATTTTTAAGCTGCCTATTTTAGTAGCAATAAGCACATGACTTGCTCAGACCAGTTTTTTGGTCTTAAATAGTCTCATATTTGCAAGAAGAACCACCCTAGGATTTGTCTTTACCTGTACTTCCTTTTATATAGAAATGCTTGTCCTTAAATACAAAAGCTGTCTGTGTATTGCTTTATGTACACATGATTGCCATCAGTTATTCAAAAAATACTTCAAAGAAAAACAGATCTTCAAAGAAAATTTCAGGAAATAATTTATTTGCTCATATTTAATCTTTACTCCAAAATTTACCTGAAACTATGAAAAAAATGTTCATTATTATACACATATAATTTTGGTGAAGCATGTCACAATCTGTAAATTTAATCTGAATTTTACAGTTTACTACCCCTAATTCACAAGCTTATCTAATTGCATAACCTGATGTGAAAGAGACAGTTCTGTTCTCTCTGCCCTGCAGGCTGATATCAAACACATTGAGAGGCTACTGAGGACTCCTTGCTTTGTGAGGTACAGTGCTGATATTTTGCCATTGGCTTCTTTCATATTCCAGATGGCATGTTCTCTATGTTCTAACAGCAGTTTGTCTCAGTGCATATTTCTGTGTGTAATTCTCTGGCTCTCCAGTGTTTTTTAAGACAGCAAATATCTGTAAGCATGCAGAGGACGTAGGTTAGTGCCTGTGAGAGTGGGAGCACATTCAAACACATAAGCAGATTGCCCTGCAATCTTTAACAATAATGTAACTACACCACATCTTAGGTACTAGTCCCTTAATTATGTGTTGCACTTAGGCTTTTATATATATACACTACTTCTCTTTACTAAAGCACCAACTTTTAAAAGTTATTTATTTGTCAAAACCTATTTGAATGAAAGGTTAATTGGCAAAGACATAAACTGTATCAGTAAAGAGAGTGATGCTTAAGTTACATCTGGAGTTTAGATCAGCCATTCTCTTTGCTTCTAAGGCAGGCTAACTGGAAGGGATGGAAAGAAAAAGGTTGCTGGAAGACTTCATTAAATATATAGGGAAAAGATATTCCATCAGGTATTTCTAAGAATAAAAGTGTAATAGAAGTATTTCTAGTATAATGTTGCAGGGTTCTATGTTTGCATATATGATAAGTCTTTTTGTGTGATTTCATGCTGCAGTCTGTGTTGTTATAACCTTGGTTAGATTACTGCTCTCTAAAAATACAGATCTATTGTAGTATAAGAAGACACCATGAAGTCTTATATAAAACTTCAGGATTTCCTGATATTTCAGAGATTTAACATCACAGCTTTAGCTTTACACTCTTTCAAGTTACAAGGTAAATGCATTCTTTATTGTCTCCACCATTAGCAATGAAAATACTCCCTTCTTTAGGCTTGTGTTTCATAATTTTATAATAGGAATAATCTGAACACTCTAAGAGTTTCTTAATCAAAGATTGCAGTGGATCTCAAGCAGTATTGAATCAAGCCAGCTGTTGCTCTCATTCATGAACTTTTCAAGCTAAAATGGGAATCTTAAAGAATTTACATCCTTAGAAGTGGTGTGGAGAACAATAAATATTAATGCTAGTGCGTGCTAACAACTGAGTAAGGCTGAAGGGAAGAGAGTGCATATCTGAATAGCAAAATATTAAAGGCCATGGATATGAGAAACTATCCTCATAAAAGCTGAAGTTTTCACTAAATAAATGAAAGGATCATAAACTTCAGCAAAAAAAAAATAGGCCTAAAGCATGAGGGTGGTGCTGAGTTGGATTCTTTACTCAAAGCTCCACAAAATGCTATTAAAGAAAAGTATAATTTTTCACATGCAGCAGGAGCAACAAGCAGTCAGAGGGCTGAGGGATGACAGGGGGCACTCAGCAACCACAGGGCTGTTGCAGGGGGGAGGTAAATTGATGCTGATTTGGTTGTTGCTGTGAAGATAAGTGGAGGGAGTCGCATTGTAAAACCTTTCTTATGGATGAGGTAAAGCAGAATCTCTCAGAAATAACAGTGGCTGTAGAAGAGCTTCTAGGAAAAAAAAGAGAATAAATGAGCAATAGCAAATTGTTGGGAGTGACTGATGTTAACTCACTATACAAAACTCAAGGGCAAAATAAAAAAAATGTTCCAGGAAACCCAAGAAGTACAAACTTGTAAGCTGGATGGATATTGGTACTGTAAGGCTTAGGAACTTAAGGACATACCTGGTGAATATGATTTAGTTGCAAAGAATCAGTGGAGTTTGCACAGAAGGAAGTTCTGCCTCATTCCTCATGTTTTTTGAAGTGTGGGCAAGCAAGACCCTTCATAAGTTCATCTCTCTGCAATGTTCTACCAAAATTCATTAAAGGCTTTTTACAGTATTGCTTTCCTGAGACTTTCAAGGATAAGGGGTATTGTCTTTATACAGGAAGAGGGTAGGTTTAAATTAGATGTAAGGAGGAAATTCTTTACTGTGAGAGTGGTGTGAGACACTGGAACAGGTTTCCCAGAGAAGTTGTGGATGCAGCAGGATTATAGACAAACTCAGTTAGAAGACAGCAGTGTCTGGGAAATAAAATGACTGTTGAAATGTAGTGTAGATGAAAGTGATGCATGTGGGGGAGAACCAGTCTTAACTTCACACATAAACTGATTACTGCTGTGCTGACTCTTATCACTTGGGAGCTATATTTTCTGGTACACAGGCTAACTCACTGCTTGGTAATACTTAAAAAACGTCTGCCAGGCATATCAAACATTAAGATTTGTTACCACAGACCTAGACAGCAGAAATACAGAATAATACTCCCATTGTATGAAACTGATTTTCCTATATGCTGAGTTACTATGTGCAATTCTGGTTCCTGCATATGAAAAAGCTGGGAGTGCTACAGGACTGGTTAGAGAAATGAATGCATGCATCAGTTTCTCTGTGAGGAACTGATTAGGACTCTTCAGCCTGGAAAAAAAGAATGTTACACAATTGAAGTTTGTAAAATCAGAACCAGTGTAAATCAGATGACTGAGCTAAGACTGCCGATGGTCTCCTCTAGGATAAAATCTTAGCATCACCAAAAAGGAACCAGGAACTTCCAAAAAATGCATTGCTTCATGCAGCAGGCAGTAGGGCATAGGTAAGATCTTGCAGAAGAACACTGAAGTTGCAGCAACTTGCAGAATTGAACAGGAGGACTAAGAATATTTATTAATTGAAGATTAATTAATAGAAAGCCTTCATGAGGTTCATAATATCCCCTGAAGTGGAAGTAGAGGTTGGAAGAATGCTTGGGGGGATTGTTGAAGAAGTTTGTCTATTTCTTTTGTTCCCTTAGCATCTGCTTATGGACTCTACTGGAGATGGGATGCTGGCTAGACAGATCTTTGGTCTGAACAAGTTTGCCTTTTTGTACATTATGTTCCAAGATTAATTTTAAGATGAGTGTGGTATTGCACTTAGTAAACATCATCTACTCATAAAAATCTGGAAAGGTTGGAACTAAGTGATTCAGAAATACTGGTCCTTTCAAATGTGCTTCTCAGAAAAATAATTGTAAGCATACAATTACAGACCAAAGTAGTAATTAAAAAATTAATACAAATATAAAGGCATTTTGAAGAAATACTCAGATGTAGAATTTCTTACAGGTTCGTTGTTACTTTTCACAGAATGTAGATGTTTCTCAGTTAGGGAAGAAGGTCTGTGTGCCACTGTGTCCTTCAGAGTGGTTGCCACTTTTTAATGATGTTTTGATAAAATCATTGGAGCCTTGTCCTGCCTTGGGAGGTGTATGCAGTATTTGCATTAGTTACACCATCTGGAGGAACTATGCTTTGATAGAAGACTATATCACTTTATCTGATTAGTGTCATTACTAGCTTGCATATGTTGGAGCTGTTTTGTTCAGTTGTATCATTCATGAGGAGAAATTAATTCCAGCAGCAAAACTGTTGAAATCTTGTCATGGAGTCATCTCTGAAAGTAATTTGCATATTTATATTGCTCCTGAGATAATCTTACTCTGTCACGAAACACTTCCTGCCACTTCTGCTTTATTCATAGCTGGAATCTATGTTAGTGCTTAGCTTACTTTCATGTTAAATTTGAAACTGAAATATAAAGAGGGTCATTTTATATCCCTGAAAGAACAGAACCCTTAAAGAGAGTCAAAGAATAGCTTAAGAGGGTTTTTTTCAAACAGACTTCTTTGAGTCATTTAATTCTTCAGTATTCACCTGGAGATCACTTGAAATTTGGGGGTTCATTGTAGAAGAAGAATACGTTGGTCTTCTTAAAGATAATAGCTTCACTGGTAACTTTTCTTTTGCAACAGACCTTGGTGGTGTGTGAAGAAAGTAAGTTCTTCACACACCACCAAGAGTTCTTTGGTTTTGAAATTATGGTGACAGTGAGTGTTAATTCCAGCTAGGGTAAGAGAGCACTGATGTGTTCTTGCTCTCCAGCCATGAGTGTGCCAGCTTCTTTCCTGGTGGGAACACAACTATTTAAGCCTTATGAGTTGGCTGGGGAGTGGGAACCTGAGCTATTTTGTTAAAACTAACCCATCATGTAACCATTGTCATGAATTCATTGTAAAAATGAAAAAGCTGAATTCACTGTAGAAAATGTCATGGCACATAATGAAGGCAGTGCTGGCAGGTAGCCAAAGGAAGGGTCATCTTGGACAGAAGTGAATCTTTGGAACAAGGGAATGGGAGGAGCTCCTTTTCTGGGACACTTCTGAGCTAACCTGATCTGAAGGTAAATTGTGAAACCATTCTGTGAAGTTTTGAATGCATTTCACTCAGGCTTTGAACTCTCTTTTAAAAATGTGATGGTTGTATTCTCAAAAGAAACTGAATAGCTGAGGTCTCTTAAAGCATCATTTTGAATTAGTCAGTTCTCTATACAGGAAGGTTTACAACAAAGATGTAGCACAATCCTTTTAGTGTCTACTTAGAGAATATGGGAGAATACCAAACATCAGTGGTGTGAGGAAGATGACGAAATATTTGTCTTATTCTAACAGTATTTTTGGCTGAGGGTGTTCCTGTTGCCAAGCTTGCACTTTAATTGGATTCTAAACTGTTGTATGGATTGTAAAGTGATTTATAAGGTATTTAGAGAAATGCTATTTCTTGCAAACTTTTCCAAAAATGAATACCACTTTTGTCTAGTTTTTACTCTCATGCCCCATTCACAAGCCATGGTTCATATGCCTGTCATATAAATTTAGTATAATAACCAGAATATCCCTCTTCTGAACTTATTATATGCTTACTCTAATCTTTCTGGTGACTCAAATTCTCATTATTTCAGCCCATATGCTCTTCTTTCCTCCAGTGCTCTGGGAACAGGGAGATCTAGAAAATCAAATTAACTCCAAGGTCAAAAAATCCATGATCTGAGCTGAAGGGCTCTTTTCAGCTGCAGTTGTTGCAGCATTAGGTAGAAATTTTTGAAATCTCATTGTGTCAATAACAGTGAACAGACTTTACCTGCAGGCTCTGGGAAGTGAACCCGAATTCAGGTGAGCATACTTTTGATATAAACTGCAGTAGTAATAAAAGGGAAAGCTCTATCAGTAAAAGAGAAAAAAAAACCACAAAACCCATAAACTGAAAAGGTGGCCCTTTCCCTTGTAGAGTCTACAAGCAAATTCCATAGCTTAGGGACAGAACTTAGTAGAAAGAACTTTTACCAAAAAAAAGAAAAAAAAAAAAAAAGAAAAAAATAAAGTAGGCCAGCTGTGCAGAAGCATTTCACAGAAATTTCTTCATTTTTAATCTGAATAATGTGAACCATGACCCATGTCCTCTGATTTTTTTTTTTTTTTATTTTACATGCTTTTCAAAGCTCAGTAAAATGGAATATGTATGTCTGAGTGTGCCTTATGCCAAATTGGCATGAAGTGCTCATAAATTACACATTTGCAGATGATAGCTCTTGCAGGTAAAGTGGTTCATCCAGATACAGTGCCAAAGTGAGACGTGAGCTGCAGTTGGATTTTCTGATTTCTGAATCATACAATTACTGTTGTATATAAAAGGAAGCTGTATGTGTGCCAGTAATGTATTAAGAGATGAAACTTAGTTACTGTCATAATTGCACCAGGAAGGGCTGCATTTTACAAATGGTAATAAATTCATGCAGCACCTGGCACTAGCACACCCGCATCATCTTAAGGTCTGGTATCTCAGGTGCAGAGTAGCTGAAGCAAACTGCTGATAAGATTCTGGTTAGTGTTTTCAGAGGTTTGTTTTTTTGTGGGATTTTTTTGTGGGTGTTGTTTTTTGGGGGTTTTTTTGGTTTATTTGGGGTTTTTTTGGTTTTTGGTTGGTTTTTTTTGGTGGGTTTTTTGTGGGTTTTTTTTTTTTGTTGTTGTGGTGGTGGTGTTTTTTGTTGTTTTTTTTTCTTTCTTTCTTTTTTCTTTTTTTTTTCTTTTTTTTTTCCTGCCTTAACCATGAAGCAAAATAGATATGAATTTCCAGACTTTAGGATACGATTTTTGTTTTTGTGACAATTACCAGAAAGTAACAAATAGGAGTTTTCAGAGAGATTGAGGTTCTCCTGGTCCATACCTGCCACAAAGTAGTATTCCCTGTGCCTTTATTGTGGCCATTTTATGACTTCAGTTGAGGCAGACACAAACCAAGGGGAAGGAGGGGAGTGAGACACGAGGTGCAGCCTCCTCTCACTTCCTGCTTGACCACTGGCACTTCCCAGCTTCCAGCACTGTGTGATGGCTTCTCCTCTCACTGTATTAGTTGTGTTAGAAGCACAGACCCAGAGGGATGCTATACTAAGTTTATCAGAGGCATGCACTGTTTGGTGCATACCAAATATATATTGAAATATATTGTGTGTCAGCTTGCACAGTGACATCAGACCAGGTCTAGCTGTTAGTCCTGTACTAGTTTTTCTGTTGTTCTGCCAGTGCATCTGACTGCCAAGTCCTTGAGCTGAGACTAAGAAAGCAACTTGTTTTATAGACACCTTCAATGTTTTTGGTTTTTTTCCCTGGGTTGCTGTCTTTCCTTTGGTTACCATAATAGCACTGTCTTCCCTTCTTCTGTAGTGTCTCTGGGAAAATCTAAAATGATGGCTTGTAGATGGATATTTTAATTTCAAGTGAAGTTGATACTTCGGGTACTTTTCTCAAGCTAGAGGCCTGTCTCACCTCTTGTACACTGAAATGTAGTTTTGATGCATACAAATATAAATTGTTAAGACCTTGTTAATTTTACTACAGTACAGAAAAAAACTTTTTGGAAAAAATAAGGAGATACTCAAGGACCGTTATAAAATATTTTTGACCACTGTGATGTGTTTGTGCCACAGTTCTGTTGGATAAGAAAAAGATTTGCTTGAAGACTACTGCACAGGTTCTTCTTAGATATTATGCTCCTATGATATCCTGAGAAAGAGTAGACATGAGTTAAATGTTACAAAAAAATGCAGAAAATTAAAACTTTTGAGTATCTAAAGTATGAAAGTATCTTGAATTTTTAATGCAAATTCACATTTAGCATTGTTATTGTGGTCTTGGGTTTTGGGATTTTCTTGCCTCCTTGCCAATTTTTTTTTTTTGTCTGAAACTTCTTTTCTTACGACTCAAATACAAGTGAGTATGTCACTCCTCAAAATTTGTAGATTTTTTTATATTTTTGTCTGACTTTCAATTTTAATATAATAAAAGTTCCATTTAAACTGAGAAATATTGAGGGTTTTTTTTTCTGAGGCCACCACATTTTTGTAAATGTTCCCTGCCTTTCTTTTTGCACCATGTAATTCTTGCCTGTCAGAGATTAGACTTGTCACTTCGGGTCATTCTTTAAAGTTTGCTTTTTTCCTTTATTTTCCCTTTCTCTCTTTTGGAGGGGAAAATGGCTGACAACAGTTGTTTCTGGTTAGTCTGTTAAGAGAATCTCACATTGTGAGTGGTGTTGATGTGAGAGGTTTATTATGCACTCTTAGCTTCCAGTGAATGAATTTTAAATAAGATAATTTTGATTCTGAAGTCATGTAAAAATCTAAAAGTGAGCCCTTAGGTAGGAAACAAGGGCAAAAATATTCACACTGCCTATAGAAATAATAATGAAGATAGTGGTCAAAGAAGCAAAAACTAGGAGTCTTGGAATTCTTTTTGGTATCTCAGAAAACATTCTACCTAGTAGTTTAATATCACAGAAGATTTCTTTGCTACAAGGCTTTATGGGCTCAATGGAGGAAGGAAACTCTGCTGTTACAAACTTAAGATCCAGAAAAGGCTGGCTTTTTATGCCCTTCAAAGATTCCTGTTGCATGTCTTCCTGTCCTCTTTGCCCTGCTGCCAGAGTTCCCAAAACTGCCAAGACACAATCACCATGAATTATAAATGGGAACTTAACATCAGAAAACTTCACGTTTTTCTTTGCTGAGGGGGTGTATGTGTCACCACTTCTGCAATGATGTAACTGTTCTGAGTTGTGGGGCTTGGTTACTGGGATCCGAGCTGAAATAGTGATTTCAGGAAACTTCACTTCTTGAATATGGGCAAAAAACTGACATAATACAATAATGAGATTTAGCAGTTTGAGATTATGGGGTTTGTGACTGTAGGCCTAAGGCATAGGTTTCCAGTTCAGTTATGGGATATTCCACATGTGTACCTGCCCTGGTGCTGTAAAAATGTCACAGCACTTAGCTGCCTGTTTGCTGTCTCAGGAAGCCATGGTCACACTTTAAAGAGGAGAACTTTGGATGTAGATCCAGCAGCATTGAGTTAGGTTACCAGATTTACTATTTGGTTTGTAGTAATGTAGCCTAGTAAGCAACCTTTAAGCTGGGGGGATCCAGTGAAAAAGAGCAGGTATAGAAACGTAAGGAGATAAAGAAAATGAATGAACAACTAGAAGTGGGAAAGAGGAAGCAAAAAGTAAAAAATTGTATGTAATAAAACTTGTATGTAGAATGGTTCTGCTTCTCATAGATAAAAGGTTATTTTTGGTAGAGAATGTGATCTGATACCTGAGCAGTTTCTTTCAAGGAATTTATCCCTGGAACCCAATTTTTTTGTGTCTAAGTGCTTTTAATTACACATATGAATATTTATTCTTCTCAGAAGGAACAGATGTATAAAGGGTTCAATCTTACATTTTGAGATGTGTTATTTGTGGCACTGATGGCTTTTCAGTTATTCAGAGCAACCTGTGTGTTTATCTTCAGAGTTCTTGGAATCCTCTTGCTAATAAAAATTAACAGAGTTTCTTTGATCATTTTAGAGGTGTGTTTGATGCTTCCCTCAAAATGGCTGGGTTCTATGGACTCTACACTTGGCTGACTCACACTATATTTGGGATTAACATAGTCTTCATACCATCTGGTAAGAGTTTAAGCAATTGTATTTATAAATAATGTTATGTACTTATTTATTGTACAAAATCAGAAATACTAAATGTTGCTGACTAGCTTAGGTCTGGTCTTGGAGAATATGGCTGTGGGAAGGATGGAGAGAAGGCCCTGATTTCTGTCTTACCTCTGAGCCTTGCCTTTTTCTATTTTCACAACACATTCCCTGCCAGCTATTTTACCTCTTCTTTCTGTTTTGTTTGCTGGATCCAATTCCTTCTCCCTTGTGTTCAGTCCAAGTGTTTTCAGGTTTTAACTTTATTCTACATGTCTTGGCTTCTGTTTCTTTCACAGTTGACAGGTGCTGATTTTTCAAGATGCCTAAATGCAGGAAGATGTGGTATCATGGAAGTGCATGATAGGGGAATGCTTCTTATTCTCAGTATCATTGTCTGACTGTATTACCAGCCTCTGGGTTTCTTTCACTATTTAATCTTAGTTTTGGAAATGGCTGGACAGTATCTCAGAAAAAAAACCTCCCCTGTTCCTCTTTGCCCTTCTTTCTCCAAAAAGAAAGATAATAATAGTAATTGAAAAATGCTTGTGTACAAGGAAGCATAAGGGGAAACTATGAAGCAACAAACCCCAATATAATGGGAAATGGCTGTGTTGTAAACTGCAACTACCTTAAAGGCACTGATTGTCACTACACCTACTTAGAAAGTAATCAGCCTTATTTTTTTTCAACTACATGCAAAGTCTTAAAAGTTTTTGCTTTCTGGTTAATGAGACCAAAAAAAAAAGAAACACCAAACCTACTTAATTGTGCTTTGTATTATGTTTATTCCTGGTGCATTAAATTACTGTGGCAGCAGATCTGCATTGCTTTAGAGTACAGCAGGTCCTTGTTGAAAGCAGAAGAGTGTGCACCTGTGTGCACATGTTTGCATACAGAAACATGTAAGTCATAACTCTCATGTTTGCCTGCTTTCTCCTATTATGGGTGATGCAGTAAGTTAGATGCAGGAGATGCAGTAAGTTAGAGTGAGACTTGGGTTCCTTTGCTTTCTTACACAGTAAGAAATGTACATGATTGGTATAACTTCAAGTTTTTCCTAACTGGTGCCTCTTAACTCCTTATGACTGTCAGTTGCTGAAGCCCTTCTGTACGGGGAATGGTGTAATTTTCTTTTTTCCTAAACCACAGCTATAAAACACCAAGAGCCTCATGTGGCACTTCTTCAATGCTTTATTTATAACAGTTGATGGAAAGTGGGACTTACTGGTGTAGCAAAAGTGTCAGAATGTAGCTGTAAATATATTTGTGAAATATGTTTCTGTGATCTTTTTTTCACTTCTGCTTCTGTGTGCTCTAGCATTAGCAGCGATCCTTGGAGCAGTGCCATTTCTGGGGACATACTGGGCAGCAGTCCCTGCAGTCCTAGATCTGTGGCTTGTGCAGGGACAGGGATGCAAAGCCCTTTTGCTCTTGGTTTTCCACCTCTTGCCAACGTATTTCGTAGATACAGCAATTTATTCAGATATATCAGGGTAAGTACATTGAACACTTTAAAATTAGCATTGTAAAAATGATTGACAATCACTGATGCCTTTAATTAAACTCATTTTTTTCTGAAGCATGCAAAACAGTATCTTCAAGCACAGGAATAACCTCATAGTAAGCAGTTTTACTGGCCTAAGTGCCTTCGTTTTCCCAGGCTTCTTTTCTGAACTTTGACACTTCAGAGGTCCTGAACTCATCAGCAAAATGAACTGTTTCAGTTGGGATTGTTAGAATTGGTTTGTGTTTTCTGTTTATCTAATTATTGACTAAAGGTGTGTAGCATTTCCTTTTTATGTCCTAATGCCAGATGATGCTGCAGAGCAGATAAAACCATGAGCTATTTAGGGGCCAAAAAATAATAGAGTTAATTTAGAATAAGGACATAAAGTGGTTCAATTCTGTGTTGTTAGAAATTAGTATTTTTGTTTACTAAATATAATTACACTGAACAGAGAGTACCTAATGATAATATGCCCATTATTAATATGCCCAACATTAATACTAATTTTCATAGACTGTGACTCTAGTTATTTTGCATTAATTAAAGCTAACAAGTGAAGTATAATCAGATTACATTTTTTTCCAAAAATAAATCACGGATAAATTTAAGGCTAGTAGCTATTTAAATAGCCAATAATTCTTCTGCTTACTAGAATACATTTTTTTTTGGACTGTAGAGGATGCAAACTCTGTTTAATGTCCAGAAAATATATGGGACAGGAATAGATTTTCTGACAGTGGAGGAAAATTGTGTTCTTCCCAATAAATTGAACAGTAAGCATCATGATGTCTTCTAGATTAAATTAAACCTATTTGAAATAGCTATAATTAGGTTATGCAGGGTTTTCTAAATGGATTACCTTTGTACTGTAGCCTTATTTCATCAGGTGTTCAATTTGGAATACTAGCCAAAATAATATTTAAACTGATGCAAATGTTGGGAAAAAAAGGAAGTTTTTAAAGGTTTAGAAATTAATAGTGCCTATTGCTGGAGAAACATAAAACTTTAGGTCACGTTTGTCCCCTCAGGAAAGCAATCTAGTCTGCCAGTAGGTTAAGTTTGATCCAGGTGAGGTGTGATTGAGGTGTGTGTGATTTAATAGGTCATGTTTCATGGCCTCATTTTGCACACAGTTGTGATGAAGGCAAAGACATAAAATTTGGGATTTCAGTAGAAATCAGGACCACGGTAGAAACCTAAGGAACTGCTGAAGCTCTGAACTGACTGGCTGGTATTTTCTATGTATCGCACTCAGAATTTAGAGGAACTTCCTGAGAATTGAGTGCCAAATTTCAACTGTAGTTTTTCTTTAACTGTTCCATATTACTGTCATCATTTTAGGTATAAGGAATGAAGAATGATGAGCAGATTTTGTGTAAATGCTGTTGGTAGGATTCACATTTTGCAGTTGAACACGGGTGCAAAACGTGAATCTGAGACACAGAAAATAAAAATGGCATGGTTTACTTGCTGCCATAAGAGCTCTTTTCAAAAAGCTCTTTTGGCCCCAACTTTCCAGTAAATACTAGACTGTTCATTAAAATTCAGTTTTGTTTTTCATCTGAAAATGTTAAAAGCTAATGATAACAAACAATCTGGTAGGCTTTTTTAATAACAAAATAAGAAGACATGACTATTTCTTTAAAGACTGTATGCTAACTGTTCTTTGAAAGATGCACTGCAAGTTGTTATCATCATGTAACTGATGGCTTTGCTCAGGGACCCTTATGGTACATGCTGCTAATTGTGTTAAACTTCAACAGTCTGTGTAACCAGCCATCTTTCCATTCTCAAAATGGAAGTGTGTTTGCCATTAGGTCCTTCAGACATTCTTCAGCAGATGTCTGTAAAATCACTACTCCACTCTGGATCTTGCCAGCATTCCAAGCTACAATAGTGTTTGATCTGTTGTGCGAAAATAGCGCAGAATACAGCTTGGAACCTTTGTGCAGTCATTCAGAAAGCAGTTTATATGTAAATATGGGTAGCTATAGCTAGCTGTGTCATTTCCTAAGCTTAATAAAACTTCAGTATTGATAATTTTATAATTGATCATGCTGTGTTTGTTGTTCTTAATTTGACTTTATTGTTCTTGTGGCAGAGGTGGTCACCCTTACCTGACAGGCCTTGCAGTAGCTGGTGGAGCGTACTACCTGGGACTGGAAGGGGCCATCATAGGACCAATTCTACTTTGTATACTTGTGGTTGCTTCCAATATATATAGTGCCATGTTGGTGAGTCCAACGAATTCTGTGCCCACTCCATCACAAGCAACATGGCCATTACAGATTTACCGGTGAGCTGTCAATGTCTGACTTGTGTGAATTATGTTTTCACACATATCAGTGTACATATGCACAGGTGTAGGGAATGTGTGCCTGGGCTTTATATAAAGTGTGCACTCATATCTGCACCAGTATTGTAGTATCTAAAGAGGATTCAGCTGTCCCATATTCTAGAAATAAAAAGTATGGCTAAGTAAAACACTCACTGGAGCATGTATACTGGAAGTGTTTGTTTATTATCCTTCAGCCTCTTACAGAAGGCTTGTTTAAAACATTTGCTGATAATACCTTTGTGTCCTATAATTTATATGTTGCTGTTGTACTAGGAGATGATTGAACATAAGTTTTAAACTCTTATTCATGGATACCTAAGAGTTCATTGCCCTTAAAAAGGGGCCTGCCCTAAAATACTTCATTTTAATGTCCTAATGTGCAATACTGCAAAATATAAACATATCTAGATTTAAAAAATGTGATATCATTATATGCCATTTTTCCATTAAAAGTATGGTCCTTAGTAATGTCATTATTGAAGTTACAAAATTATGGAATATAGAAATATATTTTTGAACTGTACAGTTAGGAATGGGATGATAATAATAGAGTTAGGAATAAACTCGTAATTGAATAGCTACTTAGAATTAAGTCACATTGTGACTATTAACAAGAGTAGCTATTTTAATATTTCTACTGTCTTGTTATACTGTGTAGGTTAGCTCATTATACATATATCTTGAAGAGGATTCTCTGCTTGTCAGAAATAATTCTTTACCTTAGTCACATGAATAGTACTGTCTTTCATCTGGGTAGTTTAGGGGAAAACCCACTAATTGGTCCTGTCTGTAGTGTCTGGCTTGTAATAGTTGCATTCCAGTTGCCCTGTATGACAGAGCCTCCAAGTACACAAAAAAAATCTTCATGTGTGCTTGGTTCTCCTTTATTTTATAGGAAACAATTGTTTGGAGTCACTGGGCAGATTTGTGTCTTACCTTTCACTTTTCTTTTCCTCCCCCAACCTCCCAGGTCACCTAGGGAGAGTCCTGAGGAGATGAAGATGTCTGCAGAGTGATGGAGGTGCTGGGCTGCACCACTGCAACATGAGGGAATCGCTGTCTTCTGTCTTGGGTTCTCAACAGCCATGGCCTTCTGTCCCCTCCCAGCTGTGCCTGGGGGCAGCTCACAGGGAAGCATAGACTGGGTTTTAGGAGAAAGCACTAGAACATCTGCTGGCCTTACGTTATTGTGCACTTTGCCTCTTCGAGAGAGAATGTCTACTTCCCATGGCTTTGCATACCAACACACAGTCAGCTGCCTTGCTGAAGACTTGGAAGACCTTCTGTCTTACCAAAAGAATAGTTAAGAGGACAGGTACATCCACTGGACTCGTTGTCTTATCTCCTGAAATTACTAACTTGGCTTTTATTTATTGGGTTATTTGTCTTATTAAACTGTAGTAGCTTTAAAGAAAGCTGTAATTCCAAAATATTTATTTTTAGGCAATCTGGTGGCAAAAGAAGGGCAAACCACTCATTGTGAAATGATAGTATAATGTAATAGTTTGCTCCTCCTCAAGGTGTTTCTTTATAAGCTTCAACCATCATCTATAACTCACAGTAACACTTAAATATTATTCTCTTACATGCACTGAATTTTAATGTTGTTGGAGACTGGTATTTTTAATACCTTCCTGATATTAATAGAAATGCAAACTCTTAAATGTGGGTTTTCCTCTTACTGACATAGGACTCGTTTAAATAGTTTAAATCTTGCCCCCATTTGCAGTGAAATCTGATAATATTTTGCTGTTTATCCACCCTCCCAGTGGAGTCATCTTATCAACTAAATTTAATCAAAGGCCTTAAGTGTTTTCAGACAGTAGTAATGTAGGATGGTTGCATCTCCTTCCAGTAACTGGAAAAAGTTTAATGGGGATAGTTTAATGTTGGTTTTCAAATGCTGTGACTGAGTTCAATTCACTTTTTAAACAAGTTTTACTGTCAGAAAGAAAGGGGAGAGAGCATGGATTTTGGTGTAGTTTAGTTGGGGCTTTTTAACCCTGCAAGCATCCGGCCAAATATCTTACTGAGATATAGGATATATCTTAATATATGAAGGTATATCTTATTAATAAACAAAGATCCTGAATTTTTGAAATGATCTATTGCCTGGGTCACAGCATCAAATTCTCTAGTGTTTTTCTTCCATACATAATTTTGCTTAAAATGCAGCTTTGGTGACATTTAAGGCCTTTTGTATTGATTGTCAAAACATTTTGACACAATGGATCTTTATAAATGGATCCTTTTTGTAAATGGGAAGTGGGTTTTTTGGAAAATATTTCATACTTGCACAGCTTTTCCACAAATCCAGTGAGGCCCTAGGTACAAAGTAGCAGATGCACTTGCTTAACCAAAGAACCACCATACAGTTTCCAGTAACTTGAATTGATTTCAGAGTTTGATTGATAATGAGTTGTACAGAATAGAGGCATGCCTTGTATTTATTGTTGACAGTAATTCAATGCTTGAAACAAAGGGATCTTATCCAGGGATAAGGATATCTAAGATGTATGAGCAGACAGCTTGCAGTAACTGAGATGTTTGTTTTACTTGAGGTCTAGGAGTGCTGACAGATTTGGAAGGTTCTTTCTATGATATTGTATGTATTTTTACATTGTTTTGAAAAATACGTAGCCATAGAAAGAGATTGGAAAGTACTTTGATACTGAGTAAAGAAGAAAGTCCTGCCACAGGTTTGCAATAAACAGGCTGCCTAACAAGACACAGTCTGCTCCTCAGATTCTCAAAACAAGCTGCTGCAATTTTACTGATGAAATTGTATGTTTTAAGTGAAAGGTGTTTAGTAAGCTGTTTGTGCACACTTGCAGGTATGTGTATTTAGTAGGTTGACTCAGGTTTCTCAAAATATGGAAACATCCCATTTAATATTTTAAATTCTGAAAGATCTACACATCACTTTCAACTAACTGAATAAGAATGTGCTGATTGAATTAAGTATCTATTTTATCTCCTTGGTTTTGTGGCTTATGAAAAAGCTTAAATGAAACACATTTTTATAATTGTTGCTGGCTGGGGTGGAAGATGTGGGAAAGCCTGAGGCTTTCCTAAAATACTCCTGCAGCTTTCTAACCAGCTGGAATGAGACCACCATGATATTTAGGCAACTTCTTTATTGTATTAGTGGCATTTTTTTAGTTCACAGTTTTGCACTGAATTGTTGTGTTCTTGTTGTAGCTTCTTGTAGATAGCCTTTAAAGCACCTCTTTGCCCACTGGTCAAGACATGTTTATTGTCCACATTTGCTATCCCTTTTTCTGAGACAATCTTTCATACTTCTGTGGTACTCAATTTAGTAATTTTCAAGAGTCATTAAAAAGCCTTATTTTGTTTGGTTTTAGGTTTTCTTCTTCCCCTTAAACAGATTGCCTTAGATCAAAGAAGGGCCTCTGCTATGAAGATTAAAACCATGATTGAGACACTGTTAACTTTAGTAATGCAAATGAGTAAAATAGAGATAGATACATTGCTGTTTTGAAATGTTCCTTTTCCAACATGAAATCGTTTTATATAGAGAATCACATCTGATGGAGTCTTGTTTAGTTTGTCCTCCTTTGCAATGAGGCTTCATTTTGATGCTTTCTGTTCCAAATTCAGCTCAAACTTGCCATGAAGAACCATCCATATCACATCCTTACTCAGTAAATGTAGCTTCAGGAGCTCATGCTGTGTGCTGTACCTGATTGGGGAGACAACTGTATGGTTCAGTAATGGTGCAGTAACATATACTGCCAAAACGAAAAGAAAAATAAGGAACAAAACTTGCAATAACACCTTCTTGGAATAGGAAATATTCACTGATTTTCACCATATTTAGAAAAAAAAAACACAAAAAAACCACAAACCCACAAAATGCCACCTTATGAAAGGGCATACTTTGATTATTTGGGTTTTGTGTTTAGCAAGTGTCTAATTACCAGCAGAAATAGAAGACCTTGTTGTTGGCTATTTAGCAATCCATATTATTTTCTGAGCAGACTCAGCCTTTGTAAGAGTGGTTTATTTTAGATCAGTCTCACTTTAATGTGAAAATAATCAAACTGGTCATTTTGACTTCTGGTCTTGAAAAGTGACAGTTCATGATTATGTTACCTCATCTGCAAAAACAACCAGCAGTTTGGGGGGGTAAGTTTTAATGCATGGATTGTAGCTTTCAAAAAAACCAACCCACTCCCCCCTCCAAGATGCCAAACAACAACAACCAACCAACAAAAAAGCCCCACCACACTCTGCAGTGTGCTTTTCTTAGGAGAGACCATCTTTTCTGTAATGCTTGTAGGCAAGAAGTTAATGGCCTTTAGCTTTACTGTAAACAGTCATTCCAGGAGCAGGTACTTACTAAGTGTATTTAGAACATTTAGTGTTCAATAATTTAGGCTTCAGAGGGGAATGCTCACAGTAATGCAAGACCATGTGGTCTTATGGTATTGTGAAATTCAGGTGTGCTGGTTTTTATCATTCTCCTTGGGGAAACCAGGCTTATTGCAATTAAGTGTAGTGCCAAAGGGCTGGTGCTGTTTCTGGCACGTGAGTCTGAGTTAGCCTTTCCTTCCTGTACCTTGGCTGAACACTGCTGTAGCAGAGCTGGCAGAGGTGACTGTGTGCCAGTTCACAGCCCAGCATGTTACCTTCAGGTCCCTGTAAATACTGGCTTAATTGGATCCATGAAGAAGAGAACTGGAATGGGCAAGAATCTGGCACACATTCATTCTGCCAGCCTTTCTTCAATATGGTGGCTTTCAACACAGTTGCACCATGAGCAGTTGGGAGCAGAAATGACTTATTTTGAAAGGCTGCTTAAATAAAACAGTTTAACACAGTAATACATATGGTGCACATTTTTGAGAAGTTGATACCCACATGATCTTACCATGCACAGTGCTGTGTGTGTGTGCAGGTTATCTCTGGTACACTTAGGCTTGTCTGATTTCAGGCTCTGTGTGGTGTCTCTTAAAGATACAGGGGAGGAGGATTTAGTGGATGTATATTTTGTCAGTGATTATTGGAATAGGAAATCCATAATCTCATTAATTAAAATAAGAAAAAGCGTTGTTCAGGGAAAATTGGATGCTGTCTCCAGTATTATCTGTTGTGGGTATAAGCATAACTTTTGAAATAGGTGTATGGCTGCAATGTTAAACATTGTTTTTCAGAAAGCCTGAAAAAACAAAACTGGATGAAACTGTTCTCTAGTAAAAGCAGCAGCTGAATTGCTATGCTGCTGATCCCTAGTGCTAGGAATACTGCAGTGTTGCCTTTCCTATGGACCTGATACACCAAGGATGGAAAAATACCACTATTCTACTGAGATTCCATAGCTTTGCATTGCTGGTAGTGGGTGTTTCCACAGCTGCCTTGATTCAAACATTATGTTTATGTTATATTGGCTTAAATTTGTCACTGTAGATAGTGCCTCTGGAAATGGCTACGATTGCCTTTGAAGGTACTGAAGGGTGTAGGGATTGGAGGTGGCATTCATTAGGCTTAATAGCAGAGGTAACATTCTTCTAGAGATGCAGTTGCTTACCTTGAAGTTTGCAATTTTACAAGAGAAAATTGATTTCCCAGTTAATCTTTATTGAGTGCCAGCTGACATCTCTTAAATCCATGGATGCATCATCTTTATAAACTCTGTGTTGACTTGTATTTCGAAGGGTTTCTTCTTAGTATTATTTCCTACACTTTTTGCTGAAGCCAACTTTGACAATTTCCTTATTATTCCTATTTGTACAAATCACTTAAAACTCTTAACAAACATTAGGGAGACTTGATCTTTGACCTGGTACTACCTATCTGTCAGTTTTACTAAGGTACCTTAGCGCTTTATGGTAAAATTTGCCAAAATTGCTTTTAAGTAATAAAATTGGAAATAAGAAAAAAAAAAAAACCAAAACAATGTGGAAAATTAATTTGGTGTTTTGAAATAAGAAACAATGCCAGAAGTCATAAACATATTCAGGGATTCTACACTGGGTTTGTAAATGTATATATTGATATGCAGTGTTATATAAATATTGGGAGTCTCTGTCCTATTCATACTTTAACTGAATTTTTGTCCTTTTTTTTTAATACCTGAGAACAAAATAGTGCCTGTATATAACGAAAACAAGCAACATTTTCTATAATTCATGTTTACTTGATAGAGACTGAGGAAGAGCCAAGCAAATCCTGGTAGTGTGACTACCACTGTTTTATTGTAGTTCATATGAAGTAGGGGAAAGCTGCTGCTAATGCATTGCTGAGAGATTGCTGTTCCTGGAAGTATTTGCACACATCCTCTAAAAAGCTGCCAAAATTAATAGGTCATGAAATACATCTTCAGTTCCCCAGACTCTTAAATTCATCCACACCTCCTCTGGTATCTTGTTTGGAATATGGTTTAGTACATGAGAGTATTGCTTCCATCCCCTTTTGGGAATTGATTCCAGGACGTGAAAGCATGCTTTGAATGTCTGTACTGAAATGATATGTCCAATTCAGGAAGGAAGTGCTAATTGGAAGTAAATGCACCCTTGATCTGCTCTGCATATGGATGGACTTGGACAAATATAATTAATGTTGCATTGAACTGAAGATTAATTTTTTAATATAAATACTATTTGGTGACACCAAAGCCAGGTTTGAGTGAGAAGCAGGGCAGATTTCCTTGCAGCAGGGTGAATCTGCAAGCTAATAAAGCAGAGTGAGTGCTCTAGCATCTGTATATAAATATATATGTGAAGAATTTTTAGATTGCTGTTTTAAAAGCAAGAAGTTGATTTCTTCTCCTAACCTCACTTTTTAATGACTAGGGTGTTGTGTACAATGATCCAATGAGGACCTAAAGTCAAAGAAATGTTTCATGGCATTTGTGTAGATTAAATGTAAGAAACACCACAAAGTCAAAAAGTAGCCATGCTACAAAAGTTCGTCAGGCTTAAGAATTGGCATATAGGCCATAAGGTTGGAAAAACAAAATCCCAGTATTTACTACTCTTCCTGCCAGTCTCAGACTAAATTGTATCAAGTATCAATAAAAACTACTTTTGTGTTGTTCATGACCTACTGTCTGTGTAGATCACAGTGTCTTCAGCTTGTCATCTGTCATCACAAGTATATTGAACAAGCATTCAATTTGTTCAGATTGTTGCCTTTAAAAACAGATTTTCTGTGCTTCAGTGATGGTTGGATGGTTGGAAACCAACTTTTCATATCAGTTGTTAGGTGCTTACCTATATACATACATACATACATACATACATACGTGTATATATATATATATATATATATGCTAGCTAGCATTTGATGTTTTGGTCAAAAGACATAGGAGGATTGGGATTTTTTTTTCCCCTGGGGAAATTTCACCAAACCAAATCCAAAGAAACTATTGACATCCTATCCTAAGACTGGCTACACCCTACTCGAACCTAACAGCAGATGTTTTGCATTACAGAGCACAGGTTGTTCTAAAGTGTGTGTTCCTACCAGGCCGCATTGGGATTTGGAGCAATAACTTCCATTGTTGACACAAATTTTGTCTGTACATGTGATACATCTTCAGAATGGAACTGTGTTCAAAACTGATGTTTTCATAATTGGGATTGGTACAGTACCTGGTTTGCATGTATAATACTGACAATATAACCTCCATGTCCGTCTGTTGCCCAATAAAATGTTTAAGTTAAGGTTGAAAACTACTTGTGTAGACTGCAGAGGTATTTAAACAATTTTGATTGTATGCACTAGTCCTCATCCTAATAAAAATGGGTTTTGTAGCAGGTTTAAGGAGCTTTTAACTTGATATTGTATTCACACTGCAGTCCTTTGTAAGCACAGAATGGTTAATATATTTTGAAATAAAATGCCATTAACATAGAACTGAGTTTGATTTGAATGATGGTTTCTTTGGAATCAGCCACAAAGGCAGCAGTTAATCTGGTGAAATACCAGGTGTGCTGGAGGCAAAGCTGGATCTGCAGTCCCTGTGTGTCAGTGAAGTCACTGGGAGAAGCCATACTTCACTCTTCCTTACATTTGCTGTGGGAAGGGGAAGGACACGGCCTCCAGGGTGCCCGTGGCTCAGCTGGCACCTGGCAGTTTGCTGCACTGCCTTCAGTACCACAGCCACACCTCCAGACCCTACAAAAGCTCCCATTCTCCACCTGGAGGTAATTCAAATGACTTCCATTATGGCCTGCTCTCTGAACTGTAAAGGGTTGTGTAGTGCCTGAGCAGAGTTTTAGATCACTCTATGGACTATAAAGCAAAAGTGCTCAAATCCTCCCTGCATGACTGCTCAGCTTTTGAAATGAGGTATGGCTGATGTTCCCCTTTCCATCCTTCTCACTGTTCTGGGAGCAGTTGCCTTGAAGTATTTCCTACAGGATAGTCAGTTTTAGCTGGTACCTCCTTAGTGCTCTGACAGGGTCAAACCTGTTTAGTGCATATACAGTGGGGAGGGGAGTGTTAAAAATTGACACTAGTAACATAATTATGAATCAATTTTTAATTGAGGCAAGTTTTCAAAATGCTCAGAATTCCTTTTAAGTTAGAAGCAAACCAAATGCGTCTGTAATCAGGTAAGCCAAAGCACATCTAGATCTGTGAGAACTCCTTAGCTCTTGTATGGGTTTTTTAGTCATTTTATTGTGTACATAATAGTGTTTTTATTAAAGAAAATAAGGATTCTGTTCAACACCCATCTCAGATAAAGCTTTATAGTGATGCAGCACCAACCTATTCGCCTAGTCTCAACTGTTTCTTCAAAATAGTTTAGGAGTTACACGTCCTAAACAGTGTTTAGTTCATAAACATTTTGGGAGTGGGAGGATAAAGATTATGAAGGAGTTATCAGGCAGATAACAAGCAAAAATGTGCTTTTGAGTTTGACCAGAGATACAATTTAAAAGATTTCAGTCTTTTGGCTTTACCACTTAGAAAATAGCAATTGGCATTTTGAGAAAAAATATACCCTAGACATTCAAATACATCCAGTTGACATCCAAACACATGGTGAATGGTAACAAAGAAAACTGAAGGCCATTCAAAACGGCACTGAGATGGTATCTCATGCTGTGTATAAGGTTTTGTGCTGCCACTGAATTAGAGTGTGTAATCATATCAAATGCAAGAAGAATTCTTCATCCTATTGACTGAAGGATGCTTGTTATCAGTTGGCATAGTTTTATATCAAACAATTAATAGCTTTCTTCTACTTTCCCAAACCAGAAATTACTCTGTGCAAACTATTTTTCACAAGGAAGTTCATGTTTCACATCATCACAAGTAGTTTCTTGTTTTGTTTTATATAAGGTAATCTTTGAAATTAGACTGTTAATGCTGTCATTACCTGTGCTGACCCTGATGGGCCCTGACAACTTCTTTGAGGATCTGGTTCCCTGAAGTCCTGAGCATTCACCCTTGGAAGTGTTTTGGTAAAGCTGGCAGATGGAGGATAGTTAAAGGAAGAGGCAGGTTAGGCACACTAGACTCCTCCAGTGTTTCTATCCCATTCTTGGTGTTGTAATAATAGCTACAAAAATCTCCACCTGTTCCTTCAGTGTAACTTGGTTTTAAACACTGAGGGTACTTGCAACACATGCAGGTGAAGGCGGGGCTGCACCAACAGCTGTGTGGGGTGGCTTTCTTGGGTTTTCTTTTTCCCTTGTAGACTTACAGCTGTGCACACACTTGCATTCTTGATTCACAGATGGAATCAAGTCCTTATGCCTTAGAAAAGGCGTAGATCTGATCTTTTTTATTAATAAAAAATAAAACCAAGATTATCTTGGCCAAACACCTGCTTTTCTTTACTTTAGAAGACAAACAGCAGAGAGAAGACCATTGTGATAAAACTTTTAGAACTTTGGTCTTTTCATAATTTGTTGGTAGGTATCTTTCAGCTGAAGTCTGAAAGTTTTAGGGAAAATCACACATGATCTTCGCTGGCCTGACTTAAGCCCTCCTTTTGTTTTATGAGAGAGAAGTGTTTAATTTAGAAGCTTTGCATGACTTAGCACATCCTTTTTAAAACAGTGCTGACTACACACTTGGATTGCTCAGAGAACTGGAGAGAAGTCAGGTTGAAAGTTTGCACCTTGTGTTTATCAGTTTTCAAAAAAAAAATTCATTCTCAGGGTCATGAATGTAATTGG
This sequence comes from Phylloscopus whistleri, assembly GCA_017589585.1. Lineage (NCBI taxonomy): Eukaryota > Metazoa > Chordata > Aves > Passeriformes > Phylloscopidae > Phylloscopus > Phylloscopus whistleri. Next base: position 1,348,051 of record JADMLD010000068.1, on the reverse strand, counting down.
GCTTGTTTATAAAAGGTATACTTTGGTAAACTTTGGCTTGCTTAGAATTACAGAATATGCTGAGACAGAAGGGAGCTATCAGGATCATTGAGTCCAAGTCCTCCCCCTGTGGAGGACATCCCCAAGAATCACACCATGTGCCTGAGAGCAGTGTCCAAACACTTCTTGGACTCTCTCAGGCTGGTGCTGTGAACACTTCCCTGGGGAGCGTTTTCCAGTGCCCAACCATCCTCTTTTTACTCTTTTTTACCTCTTTTTCACCTCTTTTTCTAATATCCAACCTAAATCTCCTCTGACACCACTTCAGGCCATTCCCTCAGGTCCTGTCACTGGTCACCACAGAGAAGAGATCAGTGCCTGCCCCTCCTCTTCCCCACATGAGCAATTTGTAACTGCAATGAGGTCTCACCTCAGTCTCCTCCAGGCTGAACAGACCAAGTGACCTCAGCTGCTCCTCATTTGGCTTCCCCTTCAGACCCTTCACCAGTTGCTCAGTTTCTTTGGACATTCACCCTTATGCTGGTGAGTTAAATTTGCTGCCCCCCATCTGGGGTTATGGATTGAAAGGCTGGGAGCATTTGATAGAGAGAGTTAGTAATTAATCAGTGGCCAATGGTACAAACAGGTTGATGATCACCAGATTAATTAATAAGCACTATGGCAAAGAAGCAATTCCATATAATTTTCTTCTACCTCAATTTTACCAACAGAAGTAACAGCCTTGTCACAGTTTAAATAATTCATCTTTTCTAAGACAATGCAGTCAATGATTTGTAGTGATTAATATGTTTATAATTACTATTCAAGGGGCTGTATCCAGGTAGGTTTATCAAACTAGAGGTATTTTCAAGACCTACTCTCATTAGCTTTAGAACTCAAATGAATGATGGTGAACTTGGGAAATGGCAGTCCTGCCAGCCAGAATCATTCCAGTGATTTTGGTACTGGACTGGTGATTGGGAGGCTTTACATGATAAAGTTAAGATGATGCATGTTCAGTAAGTGTCCACATACATGTTACAAGCCCAAAAAATAGAACAAAACAGTTGAATAATATTGATTGCAAGTTAAAGGATAACTTCATTGTTTTGTGTTTGCTGGTTGAAAGGTGGCTGCAGGGTTTTTTGTAACAATGGGGATGTCAGTCTTGGAGTGAGAACACTATGAGGCTCCAAGATGACTTTGTGGTGTGGACTTCAGTTGTAAGATTTTGCTTAAATGTGATGCATTTCAAAAAAAATCCCCAAACAACCAGTTTGTGCATTTCAGAAAGGGAATCTTTTATCAAAGCAAATGGTTGCTTAGATGCCTGTCAAAGAAAGATCCTAAAAAGGTCATCTCTCCCTGAGACGTGCCAGAGCTTTTTCTTGGTCAAGACAGTTCAATTCTACACATTTCAATTCAACCTGGTAAAAGTCAAAGCATCCTGTTTAGATGTCTGATGGAAAGCCTAAAGGCAGATTATATCCCCTTCAGGAGGCAGCAATGTCAGGTTTTCTTTAGTTTTGGGGTTTTTTTAAAGTTAATCTTCTACAGAGTTTTTCAAACAAATTCTGTTCTGTGTAGAGCAAAGGCTGCTGGCTTTTGTCAAATGCTGGTTTTGCTGGGGACTTTGAATGAGTGAGTCAGTGACAGGGCCATTCAGAAGCTTACAACTGGGAATGCCAAACCTTTTCTTGTGTTTCTCTGTGGTCTGTAACTGACAGGTAATAAGTTATTTCTTTCCTTTATGAAACACAGTTAGTAGGTAGGTGTAGCCAGACTGTCATTGCTGCACTATTGCAGTGGTGGTTTTTCTGCTCCCATTTTTTGATACAGCCTGACAAACATAAGCTGCCTGTACACTGTAAAACCAATTTCTTCATGAAGATTTAATCTGATTTTTTTTTTTTTTTTGCCTTAAAGAGGAAATAAATTTGATTTTCTCTTTGAAGCGTTGCCAGTTACTGCAAATTGATAGAGTCCAATATGTTTTCCTAGCCATATTTATCTGGGAAAGTGTCAGCTAATTTGAACTCTCTGCTTACCATCACCACAGGTTTACAAGCATTTAGAAGCTTGCCTTCAATGCACTTCTGCTGTTTATGAGAGCAAATGAATGTCCTGTGGTGACAAAAGCTTCCAATATATTTAATTTTCTAGCCAGAATGAACTACCTTGCAGTGGTAGCTACTAAGTAGCTAAACAGAATTTTCTCAGTATCTGTACGAGAATATCTGATTTGCCTGTGCATTTTCAAATATTGCTGTTCTCTTTATCTCTCAGGAATAAATATTTGAAGAAAATGATTCTGAGTTTTAGTTCTCCCAGCTGTAAGAAATTCACCATGGTCGTAGAGCAAAAGACATCAGCCTCTTCCTAGATACAGCATCTGGTTTTCTATACCTAAGTCCCATCTTTCAAAGTAGAAGTGCTCTGAATGTTCATATGAGTTAAATAAAATTTGAAAAGCAATTATTTGACTAAATTTCAGTGATAAAGGGGTTTCCTGTCTTCTTGGGCAGCACGTCACACCCAAGGCAATGCTGCCATTTGGACTGACTGTGAGGAATTTTGTTGGCCTCATGGACTCCTGTGAGACCTGACAAACACCATGTCAAAATAAGATCAGGATTAAAAAATTGGTAACACACATGAAAACTTAATTATAAAATAGTAAGTGACTGTAGAAATAATAAATAGGAATACTTCTAGAAAACACTGTGATTTAGAAGGAAACACTGTGACACACTTGAAGGTTAAGTGTGATAACTCAGGATTTGCAATGACAAGTAAAAATTCTTTCTGGGAAATCTTGATTACTTGTCAAATTGATCTCATTAACAGAGCCAGATGCAAGGTGGTAATCCCCCTTAAAGCATTCAGGGTTCAGTTTAGATATCTAACAGGGTGAAAATTTGTGGTGTTGGATGATGATTAAAACAGATCATCCTATATTGAAACAAGTCATTCTGTAGGTGGCTGGCTGATGTTTCACCATCTCCAGCCCTTGTTCTTGTGGGAGGCTTTAACCTTCTGATGTCTCCTGTAAGCTCAACATGGCAGCAAGGAGGCAGTCAGGAGGTTCCTGGAGTGTGTGGGACTTTCTCACACAGCTGGTGAAAAATGAGCCCTCAGGGGTGATGCCCCACAGACAGAGAAGTGTTGGTGGGAGGTGTGATGGTCAGAGGCTGCCTTGTGCACAGCGACCATGGAATGATGGAATTTTCAATACTTGGAGAAGTAAAGGGGGGGAGGGGGGGATAAATAAAAGACTTTGGCCTATTGAGTACACTGATTTGGAAAGTCCCTTGGGAAGCAGCCCTTAAAAACAAAGGGGCTCAGGAAGGCTGGATGTACTTCAAGAAAGAAATCTTGAAGACGCAGGAGCAGGCTGTCCCTATGTGCTGGAAGATGAGCTGGCAGGGAAGAAGACCAGCCTGGCTGAGTAGGGAGCTTTTGGAATAACTCAGAGGGGAAAAAAGAGGGTGTGTCACCTTAGGAAAAGGGACAGGCAGCTCCAGAAGTGTTTAAGGATGTCATGCAGAAAGAAAATTAGGGAGGCAAAAGGTCATTTAGAACTTAACCTGCCCACTTCTGTAAAGGATGATAAAAAGTGTTTTTATAAATACATTAACAACAAAAGGAGAGCCAAAGGAAACCCCCATTCTTTATTAGGTATTGGGGGGAATATAGTCACCAAAGATGAGGGAAGGCTGAGGTATTTAACACCTTCTTTGCCTCAGTCCTCAGCAGTGAGACCTGTTATCCTCAGCACCACCAGCCTCCTGAGCTGGTGGGCAGGGACAGGAAGAGGAAAGGACCCCCTGTAACCCAGGAGGGAGTTAATTAGTGACCTGCTGAGCCTCTTAGATGCTCACAAGCCCATGGGACCAGATGGGATCCATCCCAGGGAGATGAGGGAGCTAGTGGAAGGCCTCTCCAAGCTGCTCTCTGTCATTTGCCATCAGTCCTGGCCCACTGGAGATGTCCCAGATGACTGGAGGTTGGCCAGTGTGACGCTCACCCATAAGAAGGACCAGAAGGAGGATCCAGGGAGCTACAGGCCTGTCAGCCTGACCTTGGTGCCCAGCAAAGCTATGGAACAGATCACCTTGGGTGTGATCACACAGCATCTACAGGACAGCCAAGGAAGGAGATCCAGCCAGCACAGGCTCAGGAAAGGCAGGTCCTGCCTGACCAACCTGATCTCCTTTTATGAGCAGGTGACCCATCTGGTGGATGAGGGACGGGCTGCGGATGTGTCTGCCTGGACTTCAGCAAAGCCTTTGACACCATCTCCCACAGCACTCTGCTGGAAAAGCTGGCAGCCCACGGCTTGGACAGGTGGGACCTTTGCTGGGTTAGGAACTGGCTGGATGGCCGGGCCCAGAGCAGCTGAGGGAGCTGGAGAAGAGGAGAACTTTCTCTACAACTGCCTGAAAGGAGGCATGGCATGGCTGATGCCAGGTGGGCATCAGCCTCTTCTCCCAGTTAGAAAGAACAGGACAAGAGGAGACAGTCTTAAGCTGCACCAGGGGAGGTTTAAGTTGAATATTAGGAAGAATTGCTTCACAAAAGAGTTGATTAGACATTGGAATGCACCACCCAGGGAGGTGGTGGAGTCACCATCCCTGCAGGTGTTTGAGGAAAGACTGGACATGGCACTCAGTGCCATGGTCTAGTGGATATGGTGATGTTGGATCATGGGTTGGACTCAATGATCTCAAAGATCTTGTCCAACCTAACTGATTATGTGATTCTGTGAAATATGATCCTTGGATGTGTAAAAAAGATAGCACCATATATGTCTTTGGCAATAATGGAACTGAAAAAATATTCAAGCTAGTCATGAGACTCACACACTGGAAAGGGTGTTGGACTGTAAAATAAATTCTGAAATCAGAAAAAGGTGATTCAGTCCTGACAGTTTTTTCTTCTAATGTGAGATTAAAAAAACTTCATTTTGGTGTTTAGCCAAGAAAGAGATCATTGATGTTGGATCGATCAAATCTAGGGAAAAGCAAATTGAAAAATCAAAGGGGCCTCCTTTCAAGCAGGAAAAAATGTCAATATCAGGTAGCTGGAAGTTGATTCCAAACAGATTTGGACTCAAGTTAAGGCACATGTTTTAACACTAATTAACCAATAGAAAAACCTCATTGATGAAGGTACTAATCATCCTTGAGGATTTAAAATCATTCATTGCATTGTCTAGGTCAACTGAGTTTCTGAATTAACAAAGTCCTATGGCCTCTGTTTTGTAGGCTGGAAAGAAAGGCCTAGAAGGCTTTATTACAAAATTCTGTAAATGCTTAGAATAGGGAATGTTTCATTCAGTTAAATTCCCTCTTGTATTTAAAGCATCCATAGTTGTCTGAAGAGATAAGCAAGGACTGCTGTCTTGGCAGATGCGAGATCAGCATCTGAAATTTCAAGATAGTTCCTTCCATGCTACTGAACTCTGTCCTTTAATGTATCTTTTTATTATACACAAAAATGGTGGCTGCACAAGGGCATTTTTGCTGGGGATTTAGGAATGGAAATGGTTTCATGAGTCATGCTGAAGCCAGATAAATTTTTCAGCTCCGTATGATTTTACTTTGATGTTAGCTTGTTGACTTTCATGTTTTCCAAATAAGTACCTGTGATGTCGAATGAAAAAAACATTCTGTATTTTGTGTCGTTTTCAAAAACTGATGCCTTGCCTTGATCTCTCTAAACAGCAACATTTGCTGCTTGAGGTGCTGGAAAATGCTGTCAGGTTTTCTGGTTTGCTTAGGCACTGCTTCATTCTTCTCAGAGTCAGTACATTTTTTGGAATGGCCTGTAGTTACTACTTATCCTCCAAGTATTAATTGCTCCTTAGTGAAGGAGCATATCCATAATCCATAGTGCTCTAGGGTACACAGGAACGACCTTGTGGATTTGCTGAGTTGGTAAAAGTACAGAAAAGTCCCACTGCACTGTTTTTTCCATTGGCTTTGTTTTTTAATCCTTACGAAATCCAGTTCAGAAGATGAACTGGGTAAACTGTTGCTGGCAGCAGCCTCTTTATCACAGTTAAGTGATACTGAGGCAGTGGTGCAATTTTTGTAAAGAGACAGACCCTTTTCATGTACTGTTTGTCCATGACTAAGTTTTATCTTTAAAACCATTTTTCCCCTCATAATCAAAAAAAACCCCAAAGCAAAAAACTAGTGGAACATTTTTGCTGATACATGGAGTCCTTTGTGGAAAAAGAATGGATATTCCTACTGCCAGACTGTTCTTTTTCTTCAGCTCTTTCCAGATTAGGGTATTTGGGTAACTTGTTAACAGCAGATCTCAGCCTACTGAGAAGCAGGAGACTGTTGTTAAGTGTTTATTGTTCACAGATAAAATGAGGTAGTGGGAAATTCTTGGTGGGATAAACAACATTGATGTCACTGCTTTCATTACAAACAGAAGGAGTTTAATCAGATACTTCAGAGGCACCAGAATTAAGCCCATGTACTAAGTGATTTTGGAAAATCCCACTCTGCAGAGTTCACTCTGAAGATGGAGAAAGCCAGTGGGACAGCAGTAGAAGAGATCAGGATTTGTTTTCCTATGTGTCCTACCTGTATACAGGCTACATCATGTGTCTGCTTCCACCAAAGTTTCTTTATCTGAAACAGGCTTTGGCATGTTACCTCACCAGGAGCCAACATGGGTTTTTGTAAAGGTGAAGCTGAGTGACATGGGTAGATGGGTTGCAAGGGGGAAAGGGCTCTTTAGGTGTAACCAGAAGAGCCAGTGCCTCAGGTGGGGTCCAAAGGAAGGGAAATCGGGGAGGGGTGAGGCTGCCTGTGGGGTGAGGGCATGTGGCTGCCTCCTGGCTGCCTGTTTCCTGGTGGCATTCTGCCCTTTGAAGCAGGAGCGACCTGTGGGAAGTGGGCACTCCCCTCCCAGACCTGGTCTGAAGCTGTCTTTTGGCTCAGTGGGCACCCTCATAACTTCTGTGGGCTTGTTTAAAGTTCACATCAGTTGTAAACTATTGAATCTTCTTGTTGCCCGCTGCATATTGGATTTACAGCTGCCTTTTCCCTGCTGAGGATTTACAGCTGCCTTTTCCCCACTGAAAGGCTAAAAAGCAATCATGTCTCTGCTGATGGTTCTGGCAGTGTTGCTGTGTCAGAGTTTCCTCAGGATCTGTAACAGTTGAAGTCTTGGACTCTCATTCTGACCACTGAGAGTGTTAATTATCTTTTGAGTTTCATTCCTCTTTTTCTTTCCAGGCAACCCATTTCTTCTCTTTGCCAACTAGTATGAAATATAGACAAGCAAGAGAAGCTGTTATTTGAGTGTTGCTCTACATCCACTCAGAGACACAAAGTGGGGGAAAGGGAATTGGGATTTGTATGCCTAGTATCACAATTGCTGTGTGATTGAGTTCATCTTAATCCTCAAGGAAACTAAAGTTTTAAGGATTACTGGTTTTATTATTGTGTTCCACAAAAGCTGTTTTTATATTAATCTTGGCAGATTTTGGTAGAGCTGAGCAGTTCAGAAACACAGACATCTGAGCTCTCCCAAACCTGCAACTAGGTGTGGTTCCTCTGCTTCAGTAGCCTCACAAACTCTCAGCTGACCTATTTTGCATGTTTGAATTTGGGCACAACAGAGAAGTGACTGATGCTGTATTGTAAAGCAGGGCCAACATAAGCATTATATATGGGGATTTTTTAAGTTAGCTTGGTGGTTTACACACTAATTGGGGATGCAAGATCAGCTTACTCTTCTTTGTGAAAGCAGCCTGTGTGTGGAATGGGATGCTAATTCCTGGCTGCTGCTACGGTAACAACTTCATGTTAAGTAGGTGAATTTATTTTTATTTGTAGTCTAGAGGCTACTGCTCACTCTGTTTTAATAGGTATTTAAATATTCAGTGTGCAACAGAACAGCTTTAACTAAGCAAAGCAACCACCCTCCCAGCTCTAGATGGGGAAAGCAGTTAGGAGGGAAGAGTAATGTTTTAGTGTCTGAGGCAGAAAAGAGTATTAAACCCTCTCCGGCAGGTTTTCAAACACATGGCAGTTGGGTAAAAAACAGGCTGGAGGCAACCCTCTTTGCTTTTGCTGCTTGTTAAGAAAAGAATTATACCCTGCTCTTGTCCATCAGAAACATGCTTTTAGGAGGAGGTTCCAAGCTTTCAGTCCTAAGCCAAAAAATGTTGCCCCAACAGTGCCAACACAGGCACCAGTGCAGATGAATGTAAAACATCTTTGCCATAAATGTATGGCTGTATCTGCTGGAGGAGAATGGAAGGAAAAAAAAACCCAAGGGTGTGATTCTGAATTCTGTAGGACTTGTCCATCTAACTTGCCTTTTCCAGAACATCTGCTTGGTAGGTTCCTGATTGGGTTAGAACTTCGTGAAGTGCAGACACGGCTCTTCAAAGGAAAAGCATTTTGCCAAAAAATGAAGGCATCACAGCATTGGCTGTGTACTATTCCCCATTTTCATGGAGGAGTAAACCATCCTAGACTGGGGTGAGACTGCACAGTTAAAAAGGAAGAACTACTTGGCAGCTTACATTATAGAAACTTTATGCTTAGCAGGTTTTGATACTGCTGTTTGCAGCTGTGCTGATGATCATGTTCTTTCTAGGAGCTTCAGTTCTTTAGAAAAATTATTATCTTGCAAAGAATTTTGATGTTTCAGAATGAAGTTGTAATTAAAACAAGAGGTAAAAGCATAGGAAAATAGCACAAAATGAAAATGCATGCGTTCCCCACCTGAAATGGCAAATTTAAAATGTGGTTTTCCTGAAAACTGAATTTAGAGTTTCTTTCATCTGTCATTGACCAAGTTTCGAATTACTTTTCCCAAAGTGAATACTGGGCAATATTTGCACTGATTCCATAAATTTCACTGGAATATTCCTCACCAATAATCTGAAATATTTACTGAGAATTGTCAGGTCCCTCTAAGGGAAAAAAATCCATTAACAAGGTTCTAAGATGCAAATTACTTATGGAAAATATTTGGTTGTCCCAGGTTCAGAGGATATGGGAGAATAGCCAAAGAAGTCCAGCAGAGAAAAATTTACTGCTAGCATGTTGTAGGGCACACCAGATTGAAATATAACTTTCATCTTATCTTCAAAAATGGCCAAAAGATGTGGAAGAATGTTTCTCAGTTTGCTTGTTGTTTCACATTTCATGAAGCAGCAATTCAAATCTCTCCTTGCTGCTGCTCTGGAAAGTCCTTTCTGGTGATGAACACTCTAGGGATTACCTGCTGGCCCAGGTACTTTGTGTGTTCTTATAACGACTCCATTAGTGGAATGCTCCTGAAAACCTAATGCCAGCCCAGGGCTTTACTGAACACTGGGGACCATGGGAGAGACAAATGCAGCTTCATATTTAAATGACAGTCTAAATCAGACTCTGGAGAAAGAAGGAAGTTTCAAGTCTCTGTGCTTCCTTTCCTCCACCTTGATAAATTTGATTCGGACTGTGTGGTCAAGTCAAGAAAGAGTGTGGTGAGCAGTAGGAAGTGACACCTACCTATTGTGAACCCACAAATTCATTCAAGACTTTCCTTTTCAAACCACCCTGGAACAGTAGCTTAAATAGACATTTAGGCAAACAGCTAAAAACAATAATTAGAAGTTAGATATGAATAGTTACATGTGTTACTTTGAAGTAAATTTGTAGGTACAGCAGGTGATGAGTGCAGTGGTTGATAGGAAAGAGTTTAACGTGATTGGTTATAGAAATGTGTATTTGAGAAATAGGCACAGACTTCAGTAAATAAAAACAGATACAAGTGGTGCCTTAAGAATTCTCTGAAGGCTTGTGTTTAACATGCACAGTCATTACTGCCAGTCAATATTATCACTTTCTTGGCAAATCATTCCTGAGTTTACAGCTGTGATATATTTTTCTTCTTAAAAGAACAATGCTGCCAGGGAGACCAGCATCCTTGGAAGGGAAAGGATACTAGACCAGCAAAGCAAAAAATAGGCTTTTAACTTTGTAAATAGGAGTGGTTTTGCGTAAAGACATTGCTACTGATCTTATCCTTAGCTTAGAAATAGATTATTTGGAAAAGAAAATGGATTAGAATGTAGTCTTTGTTGTAGTAGTAGTTTACCAAACTAGAAATTTCCAAGTCTACTATATAGTCAACATACTTCTATAATCCAAACACTTCTGTAAAACAGGCACTCAGCAGTGACCTTTGAAAATAAAGGTAGTTCCTTTGGTTCAGGAGAATTGTGGTTTGCAAACCTGGTCTAACTGCATCATTAAAACAGTGACTCCCAGGGAAGAGATCCTGATTTGCAGGGAATTTATCTAATTACTTGTTGTGGTGTGATAAATTGTATTATCTTTCTAATATGTACTGTAAATACCTTGGGAGAGATGTGTGGTATTTGCATATATTACAATTTTATCTCATTGACACTTGATAAATAATAATAATGCCATGATCATCAGAGTCAGCAAAGAGTTTCATCCTGGGAACAGCTTAGTATCAGGTGCAATTACTGGCTAATTCTTAAGCCAACAGTTCTGGAGAAATGGCTATTCCAGTGGATTATTTCAGAATTTTGTATGCACTGTTGCCAAGAGACTTGGTCTGTTGTACATTTAGGCTGTTATTTCTTGGGGAAGGTGCCTGTTGATTGGCTTTGTCTTAGCAGGAACTTGGAAGGCTGTGTTGTCTGATGTATAATTAATCTGAAAGCAAAGGTCACTGAAAAGCTATAGCATTTAACAGATAGTGCTGGCATGCCCTTGAATATTTTTTTTTTATTATTTCTTGCCTTGAAATGTCTTTAAAATCTAAACCATGGCTTTTACGTACATAATAGAGCTGGCAGCTATTTAGGCAATTCTTATACAACTTTTCATAAATATTCCCTTGACAGCTGAACATTTCTGCCTCAAGTATACATTTTTCATAGAAAACGACACTGCTGCCAGTTTCATTCTGAAGTCTGTCAAGGAAAGGGTACCTTGCTGTTGGAGTTTTTACTGGATTTTCAGGTGTTGCTGTAATTTTTACTCCTTTGTTTTATGCCATCTCTCTTGTCTTCGGCCAAAAGAAAGGAGAGCAGGCGTGACACTGTTGTACACCACAACGACACAGACTCTGACTTCAGAAGGCTGAAAATGACTCCTTTATTTCTGGGATGTGTCTCGCTTTTTATACTGTTCTACACAGACCAATTCGATTGGTGAAACAAAGACAAACCTCTTCAATCACATTGGTCAGACCAGAGGGACATCAAGAAGAAGTCCCTCCTGGGGAAAGGAATGTATACAAAGTTACAGTTAGAAAAACATGTCTCTTGTTTAAGAAAAGAATTTCAGAAAACCAAAACATCTCAGGCACCAGCCAGGGCTACACAGGCACACAGTGCTTGTAGGCATTTTTGAAATGATACATGAAAGTTTCATTTTGAGTACCTGGTTACCTTTGGAGAATTTAGATGCATCCTGAGGAAGACAAGTGAGGAATCCAGGGAGATATGTAAGTCAGAGCATGATTGTACACATCTAAATGTGATTCAGTCGGATTTATGAAATGGAAATATGAAAGACAACACTGACTTGTGTGTTTATATGTATCCTTGAAGAAAGATCCCCTTGAGACTTGAGTGCTCTCCAGCCATTGCTTTTCCCAACCCTGAGCAGAGCCCTGGCCTGGGCTTGAGCTTTGCAGTAGGGGGAAGTTCTGCAGGTGGGTAGAGGGGCTCTTTGCTGTAGACACAGGCTACAGATTTCTGCTTTTGTCTCTAGCAATTACTTTAGGCTGCAGAGAAATGCTCTAGTTGCAGTAGATGATTTTAGGGGGTTTTAGGGGTTTTAGGTGGAGGGTGCAGGGACAGAGATTTTTGCCATCCTCCTCAGTCTCTCACTACAGTTAATTCTGATAGTTGTACTGTCAAGGCCAACATTCAGGCTCAGGACTGAGTTACAGTTCTGGCTGTCCCTGTTTGTGCTCTTAGCCCAGGAAAAAATGCAAGAGAATTTAATTTAATATAAAAAATGCCTCTCAGCAGGGTTGCCTTACCTTTGTCTTTTCCCTGATTTTGGAGCATGTCCATCAGCTACTTTTAGTGTTCAGAGGATCCAGGTAACTTAGTTGCATGTTCAAGCCCTAAAGTTTCACCTCTGGAAAATATAGGGGGGAAAAATATTTTTTTCATGAGTAGTAAAGCACAGAAATCTAAATGTTTTATGAAAAACTTGACATTTTAATTTCAGTTTTAACAGGGAAAAGTTAAGAAACCACTGGGTTTAGTTTGTAATAGCTATATTTTAAAAGTGTAAAAGTTTCAAAAGTCTGACTTGTTTAAATACTGTTTTCAGTGTAGCCCATGAGGGCTAGATGCTGTTATCTAGAAACTGTGTGGTACATCCTGTGAGATCTGCCTTGGTGCTGATAACATATATGCCTTTGTGTAGGATAATCTTGAGGCCTCAACAGTGCTTCAGAAAAGATGGAATTCAGCCTGTCCTTCTGTAAGGGGGTGTTCTGAGGTGCTGGAAAAAGGGGAGTCCAGTTGAATTACATGTTAATTTGTCTTGGTTTCCTCTTGCCTTTCCTACTGCAAGAGATCTAAGTACAACAGTTATCAGATGATTTTCTTTTTGCATTCTTAGCAGTGAAATAAACACAAAAACATTCTATAAATATGAATTCTGTTTATCCAAAATAATGATGAAAGTAATTTTTTGTATTGGATGAGCAGCAGCTGGAGGGCTGTGTGCAAAAAATACCATAGTTACTGTACACTTGTGCCTGTGTTGCAGAGACAGTAAAGAATTTATTTAGCTTTAGCTGAAAAATCTGAAGTGATAATTACATCTGTGTGTTTATCAAACATCTGCAAATTTTTCCATTTCAGTGAACACAGCTAGTGCCTCCCACTGGTTATTTGTAACCATCCCTCTGAATCAGTGTCATGAAGAGCAGAGATTTTTAGAGCAGAAGAATGCAGTTTGCTATTGTGGAAATAACAGAGTCACATGCTGCCTGATGAAATGTCAACCGTGAGGTTCTTAACTCTGAAAAATTGTGCAAAAACAGTACTGTAATAAAAAAAAAAAAAACCAAAAAAAACAACCCCCAAACCAAACCAAGCAAGTAACTAATAAAAGTATCTGAAAACATTCCATGGCACACTTTTGTGAATAGATTGAATGTGTTTTTTGCAAGTTGGTGTGGAAGAAAAAGTTACTGTTAAATATGACTTTCATTAAGAGTTAAACTTTCTTCAGAGGCTGGGGTTTTTTTGCAAGTGCAAAGTATAGTTAAGGCTATGTAAATACACTAGATTTTTTTAAAGACATTTTTTCTCTTAGTGTAAAAGAAGTTGCTGCATTTTCCCTAATTAAATAAAGTGCAATTACTATTTCATATTTGATTTAAAATGTTCAGGAAATAAGGAAACATTAAATACAAGTTTGAGAGATTTATGTAATGTAAGTAGTAATGTAAAAAATATTTAAACCTCTCTCCCCCCAGAAAAAAAGAAAAAAGCCATCAACCACCCTACTATAAAACATAAGGATGTGAAATTCTGCAACTTTTAACCAAGTTAGAGACTCTGTTGCATCAGCACCTGTGACACACAGTGAACACATTCCACATCTGGAATGTTTCATGTAGGATGGATTATCAGATTCTTTAATCTTGAAACTTCAATTTCTTCTACATGTGTACTTGTCAGACAGGAATTTGTATAGAGATTGAAGTATATAATTCATCTACCATTTAGAACAACTTAGCAAGTTTTAAAAGATCAGTAGATACGAGATCCGTCAATTTAAATATGTTCAGCTTGGCAGACCACTTAGTTTCTCAGAATAAATAGGTGAAGTGAGGTTAATTACTGTCTTAAAGCCTTGACTTCCTATGCATTGTGAAGGAGGAGGTATATATGAAGGTGGAAATAAGATCTGATTTTGATAATATTTTCCTTGGAATCAGTTGAAGCTGACAGCTTTAAGATCTCAGTTCTGGGAAATGCTGAGCACCTGCAGCTGTGAGCAATCAGTAGCAGCCAGGAGTGTTTTCCTTTCAGGAGTCAAGCCCTCTGTGACTTGGCCTTCTCAGCGGTGAAGAAAAATGCATGAAGGGGTTGAAAGAGTATGCACAGGATGCAAAACCATTTAAGAGGTATGTTGGGTATTATTACATAAGTATGCATAGTTGTTTACTTTTTGAGAAAATGCAGGCACAAATACAGTTTGTTAGGTGAACAGAAGCTTCCCAAGGAAATAACTGCACATTTTCATAAATCTGTGAGGTATTTCTTCATTTAAAATGTGAAGAAATGTGATATTTACCTTATGTAAAGCATTTGTGGCTTTCTTTGTTCTGAATGCTTCATCATCATCCAATAGGCAGTGGGGATGATTTGCTCATGGCAGCATCTCACAAGATAGGAGTCTCAGGGTGATGGTATAGGATAGGAAGAAGAAACCTAGTGGTTTAGGCATATACTTTAGTTTCTAATAAAACAATCACTGCCACAAGCTGTGACAATCCAGTGATGCCTTCTAGAAGCTGGCACAGAATATTCTGGTGAAAAAACAATTCACTGCCCATGGCACAGAGACTCTAGCAAATGAATCACCACTGAAAGCATGTGTTTAACAGAGTAGCTATCTAAGTTGATGTTAATAGCAGGCATCCAGGCCTTTAGGGTTCTTAAATCCACTTCAGTGGATATTGATTTGGATAATAAGAAATGTTTCCTTAGGGAAACACTTGATAAAAGAGCTTAAAGCAAGGGGAAGTGATTCTGCACGGCAGTGAATGTGAAGAAAGAGAATATTTAGCCAAACAGCAATCTCTGTGATCAGCTGTGTTTCTGACTCTTTGTGCTGCTGCATCTGAAGTGCTTGGGTACCTCTCCTGGAAGCTCTGCTGCTCTCAGGGTGATTCTGCCCTTGACAGGAGGAAAGCTGCTGCTGCTGTTCCTGTGTGAGCCTCCTGAGCTCACCTGGGAGAACAAGCAGGGCGTGTTAGCCTGTGTATAAACCCAGGGCTGCGAAGCTGCTTTCCAAATGGACTCTGTGAGGGGGGGCTGTGAGGGTGCTGCTCTGCAGGAGAGACAGGAGCTCTGTGCCAGCTTCTTCCAGCACCCCCAGACCTTCAAGTCTGAAGGTCCGGTCTGCCACTGCTCTGGTGATGTGTGGCAAAAATTAGCAATCATTATGGACAGACTCAAGTTCAGGCTTATTCAGCAGCCCAGATTCTGCCACATCAGCCATCAGGATCAGGTTCATTGAATGCTGCATTTATGCCAGAATACTGGGACAGCAAGCATGTCTGAAATCTGTGCTGAGGAGAGAGGTGCTAGCAAAGGGAGAGGAAGGCAAGACACTAGTGACAGCCTTTCCTTATGAAAAAGAGTGACTTCTCAAGTTATTGAGTGTGTTCATTTGGACTTGTGTTTAAGTTTGATCTAATGATACTTAAATTAGGGCTAAATAAATATACATCTTTTTTCTGTCCCCTCTCACCTTTTTCTGCAGTCCAGACCTGCTTGACATTTTTCAGATGCAAGATGAGCACTATCCCTGAGGGCTGTGCAGTCTTCCCTGCGCTGCTGGAACAAGGTGATGCTCCATTTGGGAAGGGTGAGGATGGTGTCGCTGAAAGCACAGATGGAGCTGCACTGGAGGCATTCCTTTAGTTCACCCCTTTTCAGTACTCATTTGCTGATCCTCAGTTCCCTGAACATGGGCTCTTTGCTTTACATTCCAAACCTCCTGATGTGCCAGGTGCTGTGAGGGCCCCTGTTCAGGTCAAGTCTGACTGAGCAGGATCTGAGGAAACTGGAGCTTGGTGGGAGCAATGCCCAGCAGTGCAGCTGGGAAGACCTCTGGGAATTGTGACTGAAAAATGTAAGTAAAATGTGCATGCAGTGGAGTGTGAGAAGATTTTGGAAAGATGGGTTTTGGTACACTGCTGGTGTAACTGCAGAGCTTTGAATGAGTAGGTAAGGTCAGGCATATTCTAGAGGCACTGATAATGGAGTTAAGGGGTTAAGTGATATGGCAGCAGTGTCAGGGGACAATTTGTGATTATTTTCAGCATGTCAGCCAGATGAGAAAGAAGTGGAACAGGTGTGGAGACTGGAAAGGAGGACACAGATACAGGGCAAGACACAAATAAAGAATTTAGAGGTGGAAAACTGGAGAAGAGGTGGATTTTGTAATTCCAGACAACTTTTGAGTTACCTTTAGAATTGAAGAACAGAGGGAAAGTTTATGGGATAGTTTATGTCCTTCAGAATAGAATGTTTAATTTTTTAAAGATATATATGTGACATGCAGATGTTTTTTGAATAAAGTGAAAACCAGATTTTGGATACAGCAAGTATCAGAATGGTGAATCTCTTAACTTTCAGGTTCCTGAATATTTCAGGAGGAAGGTAGAGAAAAGAGGAAGACTGATCATATATTTCAAGTCAGTTACCTTTGATATATTTTGAGGAGGGAAGGGAAAGAATAAATGTCAACCTTCAAATAGGAGTTCAGCATGAATAGTCTGGGTAGAGGCATATGCCAATCTTATTAGGGAGGCACCTGTCTCTGTGTCAACAACATAACCAACCATTACTAGAAAGTATCCTGATAAAAAGAACTTGCCTTTTGCAATTCTTCTATTTAAGTGCATTGTAGTAAGCCCAGAGGGTTGGATGCAGCTATGTCGATGCTGGGAAAAAGAGGGGAGAGAAGGTATTGTGGATTCATTAACAAGCACTCAGTCCAGCTTGGAATATACAAAAGATGCTGATGGGAGAGGGAGAAGAAAAGGTCATGTGAGTTTGGGTTAGTCTTTGCCTCCAGGACTGTATCCATAATCGCAAGTGGTCAGTGCCTCAATTTTTCATTTTTACACAGGACTTGGATGCCTTGAGGAATGCTTAGAGATGACATTTTATACACCTTTTCAAAGGCAGCAGTAGCTTGGGATGAGTGAAACCTTTGAGGGTTTGTGAATCTGTTCTTTAAGGTCACACAAGCAGATTGATTTTGTGACCTTATAATAAAAAATATCTGGTTTGTACAAAAGCCCTGTAATAGGGTTGACAGAAATAGTGATAGTCATGGAAGTAGAATGTAACAGATAGAAGGTAAAAGTAAAAAGTCAATAAGGAAAGATACAGCTCAAGCAATTACCCTTCTTCCGTTCCTATGGCAGGCATTGTTACCCGTTCTCGTGATTGTTATGTGGCAGTGGTTGTCTTTTTTTTTTTTTTAATTAGCTCCAAAAAAAAGTAAAGAAAGTTTTGGAAGTATGCTTAGAAGTGGTAATAATGAGAATTTATGAACATTGAAATTAATAAAATCAGGTATGATAGGGAGCAGTTCTTAAATTAATCATTATGTGACAGCCAGTCTGTACATGACTTGTATGCTTTTTCATGGAACATTTAGGCTTTCCTTTCTTCTCTTGGATTACAAAGTCAAAAGATCAAGCTGCCTTTTTTTTTTTTTTTTTTTTTTTTTTTTTTTTTTTTTTTTTTTTTTTAGACCTTTTAGAGTCTTAGGGTGCTCTGTTTTCCATCTTGGGTTGTCACCTGATTCTCCAGACATGTCTCTTTTGATGGCTACTTGACAGGGTACTCCAGTTGTCCGGATGCTTTTTGATTTGGTTTGGGTTTTTAAATTTTTTTAGTAACTGCTGTTTCCTCTGCAAGTTGTACACAGTATAATTTATAATTTACCTGACTTGATGGCAGCTCTTGGAACTACAGATTAGGGTGACTTGCTTTTCTCTTGCTTGCTTATTCTGTCTCAAATGTTAGTAGAGCTCTAATGTGTTTCTCAGGACACATTTGCTGTTGAACACAACAGCAGCTCCCAACACAAGCATCATTCCTGAAGTTCAGACCTTCCAGTGCTCAGTCAGGGGCTTCATTTTCTCCTGACATACTTCCTCAGAAGTTCATTGCCCCTGCCCTATGTGTACTATATAGGTATGGTCCTGTTCTGATTCAGTAAGCCTGTAAATGTTAAAAACAGCACTTGTTCACCTTTGCCATTCACCGCCATGTTTTACCTCATTCTCCTAGTGAGGGTTAGCTCACTATGACAAACCCTCCAAACACAATTTGTGACAACCCTTTCCTTGCTGTTTCTGATACTGCATTTATCCAATGGTGCATTTATCCAACCCAAGCATCCCAATGGCTTTAAGGCTGAGCTTGTGTTCAGCTGCAAATTTTTCCATGGTTCTTACTGAAATATTCCTCTTGACCTACCACTGCTGTCTGAGTCAACTCTTGAATATTGCCATATGATTCCAAGTGTACTAACACATGTGAGAAAAACGCATGTGCTTTGTTAGTGCTCTTTTTACTATAAATGTATAAGAAAACAAGGTTTTCTGCCATTTTGGGATTCAGTTCTTTAATTTAACATGGGGGATTTTTTTTCCCAAAACTTCTTACAGTGTTTAACAACTAGAAAACAATAATGTCACCAAAAAATGTATTTCGGTGTTCTTTAGTGAGAAAGTAAGTATTTAGTGAGAAAGTAAGTGAGTATTAGTGAGACACTAATAAATATATGAACTACTTGTGCCTGCAACCACCCTGTTGTCCTTTGCTATAACTTGGCTCAAGTTCAGTTTTACTTCTTGGGTTTCTGTTAGTCTCCTGCTTTTTTTGCCATACTTTGAGCTAATGAGAGGAGATTTAACTGACTGGGTTTTCCAAATAAAGCTTCTGTGAGGATCATTATCAAGAGATTTCAGGAACACTAAATAAATTTGTCTCAATTTCACCTTAACAAACATCACTCTTGTATATCTGCTTACATGGTGGATAACTCAAAAGCTGTTTATTTATTTCTTCACACGATTTAGATTAGGGTACTATTTCATTTAGACAAAAAAATTTGGCATGATCTGGGAAAAATTTGTGTCAACTTTCTCTGAGAAGTTTGGCTGAAATTTCCTGGTTTTTTCCTTAGAAAAAAGAAAAAGACAAAAATACTTGCTCCACCAGAAAGTTGCTTACACGCATTTATGTAAGGCTTAATTGCCCTAAAAATAATGCTCTGTGACACTACTGGCTTCCTCCCAAGGTCAGAATGAGGGACACAGATCACTGACTTATACATATTTTAAGGTGTGTAAAAACTATATATTTCTGAGGCTTGGCAAATTTGACAGGTGGGGCAATTTTTGGAAATACTCCGTAGATATTTCTGTACCCTTTCTAAATTTATTTGTGACACTTCTGGGGAGGTTTGGGGGGTTGATGAGATAATGTGGCTGTTAAAAATTGCATTCATGAGTGCTGTAACTAGAGGTGATGGATATATCTGTATTCCATTATTACCTTTTTCTATAATATGCCTTGGGTTGAGTCTTATTTTTCCACTATCATGATAGAATCATGATGGTAAAGTCATGTTTCAAGGGTAATTATATGAAATTGATTTGGTTAGAACATTTCAAGTCTTGCTTCTCTCTGGCCTTCGATGGAAAGAAGATACTGAGCTACAATCAATATTGTTTACTTTCTCAATTATCATGTGTAAATTCTAGTCTAGGCTTTTGCAATTCAATTGCAACAACCCTTACATAACCACTCACCAGTCATCCATGAAGACACACTACTTCTTCCCAAATTCTTGCTTTTGGTTGAAGGTAAAATAATGAAATAAATGAAGAATGAACTTCATTTATAAATGATGTCTACCTGAGAGCACTTACGAATGTACTGGAAGTGTTGTGACATATTTAAGCAATTTGTAAGCCAAAATGTAACTTCTCGGTTTTCACAGCCACCTTGCAGCCTAATTGATAGATTAAAAACTAAATGCAAAGCCACCATCATGCATTCCTGTCTTCCAGGAATATTTCAGGCTAAATAAGGATCATTGCTGGAATGGCCGATAGTCTAACTTATGGTTAAGGAGCATAGAAACAAATTCAGTTAAAATATGGTACCTCTCAGAAATTTTCTTTACAATCTACAGTTTGGGGTTTGGTTTTTTTTTTTTTTTTCCCTGTTAAATCTAACTTTCTGGAAAGAAAGATGAGTATTTGTGCAATGCTGTGACCTGTCTTTTGTTGACCTTATGTTCATTGACATGGCTCGGGTGGCTCTGTGGTTCTTTAAAAATCTGTCTGCAGTGATTTTGCAGGTAAGGTGAACCTGCAACACCCGTGTATTTCTTTACTTGGTGATATATTTTCTGACTGTTGTATCCTCCTGTGGCCTTTCTTTTTTGGTTCTGGCTGCTCAGATCTCATCAGTACTTCTCTGATGCTGCTGGGGGAGGCCTTCAAAACCCTTGAGGACCTCTTTATTTCACTGAAAGCCCTCTAGTAGCACTCCTGGATTGATCTGGCTGTCAGCTATTGTGCAGCTCAGCGTGTGAAATGGTCTAAAAATCAGAAGATGATACCCTTCTTGCACTAATGATAATTCCCTCACACACCACTTGTCCCTTTTTATTTAACAGTGTGGATGTAGTGCTGGTAAGAGATTTTGATAGTGCTTTGGAAGGAGATTAACTAGAAAAAGTGACTGTCATACATAAATGTGCAAGCATGCCTAAGCATGTGAGAGGTGGAGGTTTACGGAATTTTCTTAGGAAGGGAAATTAGTTTAATCTCCGTGGTCCAAGTAGGTCTGGTCTCTTCACCCAATGTTCTAACTACTGCAAAGTGCAATGATAAGTTTGTTTTGAGACAGAGAGACACATTGCATCTACATGCCGCTGATTGGCCTAAATGGAAATGGAATTTAATGCTCACTGGCAGGTAGAACACACACCACTGGCTCTGAGGTGATCAGCTGTGCTCTTGGGACAATGCTAGTAACTTTTCAAAGAATGTTGGAGTTGTATAGTTGAACATGGAATGCAAGAGGAAAGGTTACTTCTGTAATCCTTATTCCAACATGGATCAACTTTCATAGCCACAGGCTGCAGTTTTAGGAGAACACAGCATGTGTTCCATGTCCAGCTGTCCCAGGCTTCTATCACTGGAGCTAACATAACTGTGGTAACAGGCCCGGGTTTCTCTCTCATGTGTGAGGGGCCTGTAGGGAATGTATCACTAAACTTTGGTTCTGAGGCTAGGGATTCTTGTAGCCAGCACATTTTCCAACACTGTGCCTTAAACAGCAGCTTCTGTCAAGGTGTAGGGTGGTGGCTGGAGCAGTGCTTACACACAGACTGGCAGCATATTACAGGTCTGTAGGTGTGGTCTCTTTGTTCTGAAGGTAACAGGGCAAAAGTCATTAGATTGCAGTGTCATTTCAGTCTCCAATATGCCTGGAGTGCCTTTGGGCAACCTGTCATTTCTCTGACTGGAAAAATAAGTGAGAGACATTGCAGAGGGAGATACAAGCCCCACTACCCCATTTGAGTAGGTGCCATGAGCAGAGGTGACAGAGATCCTATACAGAGGTCTGCAGTGGAGACTGGGCAGTAATTCATGGCATCTTCCCCAGACTGGAGGCAGTTATTTGGGAGAAATTTTCAATAATTTCTGAAAGATTTTATTTTCTTCCATTAAGCATTACGACTACTGAACCTGTAAACAAGTACTGATGAGGGCAGAACACCCAGGGTGAGCTCTTAAATGGGTATTCTTTCAACTAAAGCGTGGGCACTCCAGCACATCATTATTGTAGAGACATTATCTTTTTAACTGGTCGCCTTTTGCTACCCAGAGCTGAACAGCATGTTGTGTTGACCCTTTCTTCTTTGTGCTTTACTTCCTTTTCTGAAACCCTGCAAAAATATATTTATTACATATCCTTTGGCAGAAGGCTGATTTCCTGTGGCTTGTCCTGCCTTACAAAGATGTGTATCATTGTCCTGGAGCACTGGTCCTATCACTGGGTTGTAAGTAGTGAGCCCTCAAGAATCTTTTTATGGCCCTGTGACTTCTGAAAGGAAGAGGAAGCTAATGATTTTCTAAATGTCTTTTTCTCCACCCTTTAGATCTGCTTCCAGAAAACAAACCCTAGAGCCCATTTCATAAATTTTTCTGAATTGCAGAGTTCAACTGTGTTTTCTGTGTGCCAAAGGGATGTGGGGGCTGGAGAGAAAAGGGTAGAGTAGATACATAGGGAAGATAAGATGTATTCTCAATTTGGAACAGGAATTACTCTAGCCATGAGTAAAGAATCAGGGTGGGCTAAAACAAAATTAAATATTAGTTCTCCATGGAGCTGGATGGTTGTTAAACTGTAGGGGCAATTTTTGGATTACAACAACTACCAATGCAGGCTGTGAGTGCCTGCAGCAGACAGGTAGTGAGAATATTATGTACATTCTTGTTTTGTTGGTTATGGAATGAAAATTTGGCAAAGTGTTGGTTTTCTTTTAAAAATTAACCAAACACTGACAAACCCCCAATATTAGGACCGTTCTTCTTAAGGAATTATTAGATTATAACTGGCACATCTGTACACAGCTGCCAACTTATTTCTGTTCAATGTGAGCATCTCTCTTTGAGAGCTGGAGAACAGCAGTGCTGTGAATGGATACTGGCTATTCCTGCACCAGGGCACTCCTGCCATTCTCCATAACTCTGTGCAGGTGCTGGATGCCATCCCTCAGCTGTGATAGAGCTTCCTCTGGCAGCTCTCCAGTCTCCTGTGGAAATCATCCAATCTGAATGGAAAAAGAATGTCACCAGGCCTTGGATGGTCACATGCAGGCAGTAAACAGGGTTACAAATAACTCTCTATATGTGTGCAGTTTCCTTGAAACCTTAGCCTTAATTAGACACAACCCAGTTGAGTCTCATGACAGCCTGTGAGGCGTTTTATGACTATTTCACTTTTATCTACAATGGATAATTAGTTAGGCTGGAGTTTTCCCATTCACAATTTCATCCTTCTAATTGGTATTTTTCTGATATTTGAATTTTAAGAAGTCAGATTTTATTTTTTTTTTAATTAGGAAAACGTCCTCTGTACTCTGTGTAAATCAGGAAAATGTCCTCTGTACTCTTTAAATCTAGATAGGGGTGAAATTTGAAAGTGACTTGTTCTTACTGTATTTTGAGGTTGTATCTTGATGATGTAAAGATAACTGAAACTGGTGACTGGTGGGGTCTAGGAATGAAGATGAATGAGACAGGTTGGTGTGTCTTGTGCTGCTTTGGGGAGCATGAAAGGTGCAGGTGCTGAGGATCTCAGCAGCACACACAGAGCAGAAGGCTGTGGGCTGGGACCTACTGGAATGAGCTCCTGTTATTAACCATCTCTCTTAACTGCTCCTGAACTCCAGCCCATTGTACCTAGTCTCTCAATCTTCTGTTGAGTAACTTAGCAAGGAGGAGAGAAAGTAAGTAACTTTCAAGTTTTGTGATTTCTCTACTAGTGTCCATAATGCAGCCCAAGAAATCATAGAATATCCTGAGCTGGAAGGGACCCACAAAGATTAGGTGCAACTCTTAGACCTGCACAGGGCCATCCCCCAAGAGTCACCCTTTGGCTGAAAAACCTTTTCCTGACATCCAGGCCAAACCTCCCTTGACTCAGCTTTATGCCATTTCCTGGAGTCCTGTCCCTGGCCACAAGAGTGAAGAGATTGGTTCCTGACCTTCCACTCCCCCTCGTGAGGATGTTGAAGACCACAATGAGGCCTCCCCTCAATCTCCTCCAGGCTAAACAGACCAAATTACCTCAGTCACTCCTCATAAGGCTTCCCATCCAGACCCTTCATCATCCTTGTGGCTCCCCTTTGGATGGTCTCTAATGATTTAATATATTTTTTATATTGTGGCACCCAAACCAGCCCCCAGCACTGGAGGAGAGGCTGCCCCAGAGCAGAGCAGGACAATCCCCTCCCTGTCCCCACTGGTGATGCTGTGCCTGATGCCCTCCAGGACAGGGCTTGGTCCTCCTGGCTGCCACGGCACTGCTGGCTCATGGTCAGCTTGTCACTGACCAGGACCCCCAGGGCCCTTACTGTGGTGCTTCTCTCCAACATCTTGTTCTGACAGAATCTGACACTGGCCCTTTTTAAACATACTGGAAAGAGTCACTGCAGCACATTACCTAGGAGCTGCTGTAGTAGAGGCAAGAGATTTAGTCATATGTAAGGCATGAGAATCAGGTCTGTGACCAAATTATTCTTGTATTTTTATCCTGATTCTAATACTTGCTCTTTGAAGAGCTGAGCCAATCCTTTTCACTGCCTGGGTTTTGTTAATTTTAAAACAGGTGGGAGCTTATTGACTTGTGGAGGATTGTAATGGCTTCATACTCAGAAGATTGTTATGACATGCTTGGATCTCCTGCATACACTTTGAGAATGACATTGAAAAAGTGGAGATAGGGTTGCAAAGCATGACTGGGAAACTGTAAGATATATCTTCCAGTGAAAGACTTACAGAACTCCATTTGTTTAGCTTCATTGCACAGAAAGGTGACTAGATGAGTGAATTTAGCAAGTACTTTTATGAGAAGAAAATGCTGGATTCTTAAAAAGCCCTTTTATCTTGCCAAAAGAAGCATAACAAGAAACACCCAGACAAAATCTATATGAAAGAGAAACAGTTGAGTTTGGGGGACAATGGATGTGATTTTAACAGGGAGAGTGGTTAACTGTTGAGATAAACCAACAAGCCCTGGAAGTTTTCAACAATGAATGTGAAAAGGAGAAGAGAAAGTAATTCACTTTTGAGTTTTGTGATTTCTCTCTTGCCTTGTTGCAAGATATACTGTAGCAAAACATAAATGTCTGGGTTGAAGCAGGCTTCACAGGCTTTTATTGTATGGCAGATTGAAGTAAATTATCTAGAAGTCATTTCTGATTTTAAAACACAGGATTCTGTGCACATAACAGGTCTCTTCATCCATATGTATGCATGCAGTAATTTTAAAATAATACATATTGAACTGTATAGGTAGATTATACCTCTACAATATTTAACATCTTTTTCAAAATACATAGTACAAAGCAGACACATGCAATTTTTATCAATTTAATTTACACATACAATTTAAAAAAAATCAGTTTGGTGTATAAAGGTAATTGTCAAAATGAAAATGTGACATTACTCAAAAACACCTGGGTTTCCAGCACCTGAAGTTACTTTGACATTTTTGCTGTAATTTTTCTTTATCGTAAATTAGGCTTCTCATGACAAAGTAAAAAACAAAGCCAGGCAGAAAACTAATCACAAGTCAAAACATGTATTTGAGTTTGAAGAAAGGGCATTTTTCTAGTGTCTCAACACTGGAGCTCTGCAGGGCAGAGAGTGTATTCATTTTGGATTATGTGTGCTTTTTTCTTTCAATATCAAAACACGATCTGAAAGCGTAATAAACAAAAGAATTAGTCAAATAAGCCCTGTAGTTTTATGACTTTGAGGATAATCTTTCTCTGGTTTACTCGTGCTTTTAATTAGTGTGACAGTTACTTTATTTTGTTGTCTTAAAAAAAAACCAACAAAGGGCTCAAGATGGAGCACCCAGAGTTCATTTGCAGATTTTTGGTTTCAGCTAAGAAACTAGGAACATTAGGATTGCAATAACCTGGTTCTACTTTTGTTGTTAACAATATATACTGATCAGAGTGCTGTTACCTTTTGCAGGTTTCTCCATCAGGCTCATTCTGCAGACATTTACCAATTTACCATTTACCAATTTTCTGGAAGCAGCCAATTGGCTCCCCAGGGTCATGAATGCAGTATAACTACCCCAGCTACTGCAAATGTGCTCTCCAGAACTGCCCTGTTCTGCATCCTGTCTGCATTTTAGGGCACACCCCGAGCAGTGGCGTTTTTGGAGGTCTCAAACAATGCAGACTGCATGTATGGAGCAGGTTTTTTCAATCTTTTTCACTAAAGCAAGCCAGGTGTTTATGTGGAGGATGCTTTGAATATTTAGAATTTGGGTGGAGGACTTTTCAATAAAATACAAAATGTGCTAGGTTGTGTCTATGATGAAAAATTTGGGAGGAGCTTGGGACTTTCCATGTCAGCTTTATGACCTTCTTTATAACAGAAAAGTAGTGAGGAGATGTCTCCATTAACAGCAGCTGGCATGGACATTTCAAGTTAAGACATAAATAAATGAGGGAGGGGAAGGGAGAGTTGGCCATGAATAAACAGGAATCCAAGAGCAGATGATTGTGGGTGCCTGGGTGGATACACGTCCGTGCGCATGCACAAGCACAGAGGTCAGTACAGTTGACGTCTTCTGAAAAATAACTTTCTGCAATTGAAAAAGCAAAGAATGCTGCCACATGGGGGGAAGCCAGAGGTGAAAACAGAACATTATTTTCATTGTTAATGCTGACCATTTTGAGGAAGAAAGAGCAGCAGGGAAGGTTTTGGCTTTGCAAGCAGACATAGAAACGTCTGTCAGCTCATAATGAACCTGCTTTCGCCTTGGTTTTTGCCTGAGTTGTCAGTGCTTGTGTTTCCCTTTTTCCTTCCTAGCTGAGCTTCTTTCTTGATCAAAGCTTCTATTTTATTTTTAAACTTTTCATTCCTGTAAAATGACTGGAAGCTTTCCAGCTGAGCTTGGCTAAAGCCAGAGGGGACTGGAAGCAAAGGGCAAGGACGGACGTGAGGACAAATTACAGACACTTGGTGGGCACTCCTTTAAAGCAGCAAGGAGCAACTCTCCTTCCTCTCCTTGCATTTTAGCTCTTCCCAGATTTTTCTAAGGAGCAGAGAATTTCGTTTTACATCCCAATACAGGAAGAGATGTCAAGGAGACAGGGAAAGACCTTGGCAGTGCAAATAGCTTAGATGTTTTTAAAGGATGTGAATACTTATTTTTGGAAAGTTGGAATAATTAATTCATAATGATATAGGCAGCTGCACGTAAGATTTAGACTGACATGACAGGTTTGAATGCAAAAACATTAGGACTCAGCCAAAGGACACTGTCACCTGAACAGTTTATGCCCAAACAACCATGGATAGTATTTCCATATCTACCTGGCAAGAAGTAACAGGCAGTAGCAGTGTTTTGCTGTGCGTGACTGGATGTGGAGAAAGGCAATCTGCCCTGTAACCAGCTCAGGCCCCTCTTAGCTCTTACCTGAGGCATGAAGCATAGCAGGCAGATGGAGAACAGAGTGGGGAGACAAGGTACTTGGGCTGGTTACGTTGCTGATGCTGGCCTTGCATGACCTCTCTGTCCAAGATTCTCCCTCTGTAAGGGATCCATGGATGAAGGATGAATGCAATAGTTCCTAGTGATGATGGCAAAAAAACTAAGGGAGTCTGTTAACATTAAAGCAACAAAAAGATATTCCCTCTTCTTCAGGCACATTTAACAGTATCTGTCTGTATCTTAGTAATTTGATGTGCCTAATCAGTCATATTTTCACTTGCTCTTAAGCCACTTTTTAATTTAAATTTTAATTTTTTTAAATTTACTCTTTTAGCACTGTTTTCCTGTGTACCAGCTAACCTATCTCTCATTTTGATCTTTTACTAGTATTACTGCCAATGTACTGGCAAGAGAGAAGGAGACAGTCACACTGATGCTGGGTGGCAAGCATCTCCTTTTCATCATACTAGTGAGATAGATGCCCTTCAAAGTGTGGTCCAGCTTTTGGATCGCTCTCCTTTTTTGTACCAGCTTTATAAAGGGACCTGATAACCTTCTCTCAAAGACTGTCAGAGTCAAGCTAGGCCTGGCGTGAAGGAGAAGTTCATATATTTATAGGAATGCTGAAATTTATTAGACTGTAGAATTAACTAGCCTTAACTTAAGGAGACACTGTCAGCTTAAATCTCACCCATTGTTAACATCTTGTGTAAATAAGCTGTAAAAAATACTATGCCTGATAGGGGAAAAAACCCTTCTCTTTTTAAAATAAACAAATGCAGGCATTTCCCTGAACTGTGTGAAAACCCAACGCACAAAGGACTGACCCTATGTTGACAGTAAGTGTCAAACAGAAGCGAAATGAATTTTATGTCTGTGCTGAAAAAAATGCAGTTTAAAAAGAAAAAAAAAAAGGAAAAAAAAAAAAAGAAAGAGGAAAGTACTTCCTTTTGGTGAATAACAGGCCTTGAACATCACTTTCACTCTGCAGTAGTTTCACAGTCCTGCCCCTCTGTATGGGTGTTAGAGAATGTCAGATACAACAGTTTATTAATAACAATCTGTTTCCTGAACTGTCCTATCAGTGGATGTAGGCCTCTCCCAGCCCCTGTGGTTTGGATAAGCCAGGTGCTGTGCACAAGCATCAGCATCCCACAGTCAGCCCTGGTCTTGTTTTATCCTTGATGCAAGGTCAACAGCAGTGCTGTAGATCAGCTCTGTGCTAGCTGCTCTTAGATCTGTGCTCTGCTGAGCAGCTGTGCCTGGTCATGGGATGAGAAATGGACCACAGAGCAGTTCCTGGACTAGGTATCTGCACTCCAAGATCCAGGGTCAAGGAGATCCTTTGAGGAAACTGCATCCCTTAGTCATCACTTAGTCAGGTGTCCCTACCAACATCTTGTATCCTCACGTTTACCCAAGACTCTGTTTTCCTAGCAAGTTGTCCCGTGTCTTTTAGGTGAATAAAGCTTGGAAGGACATCAAGGCTGTAGTCTTTTGATCCAAAGAGCTGAGAGACTTGGTAACGGTACTGGATCTGCATTGTTACTCTGAGGGATGGCTTCTCTTGATATCCTGGTGCTGCTACCCTTTTTTAAATTTTTCCTTTTATCAGTGTCTGCCCTCACCTCCAAATGACACTAACTGTCTCTCTTCTTTGACTGCAGAGGGTACTAGCCTTGTAACTTTTCTGTCAACTTCATTTTTCTTCCTTGGCATTTCATACATAGGAAAGGACCAGAGGCTTTCCTACCAAGAAAGGCGCTCCCACGTGTTTCTGCCCAAATATGCATGTAGCTCTTAGCTTCAGCCAAGATGTTTGCAAGATTTTTGAGCTCTGCTGTTGGGTCTGTGAGTTGTTTTCCAACAGTGTTGCCATTATTTGAACGTGTTTAGTGAGTCTAGGGCAGGATGAGTGAGTGTATCGCAGTGTGGCTAGTAGGTCAGCTGAGAAATACTTCCTGAAGGAAAGAGTTTGGAGTTACCACAGGTCCTCTGCTGCTGAAATGCAGAGGTGACTGCTGTCACCCTGACAATTGTAGAGAGGACATGATTTGCCCTGGCCTGGATCTGAACCTTAATGTAATTCATGGCATGGATTGATCTATCAAAGGTACATCAGTGAAACACTTATTCTTCACTAAGAGTTAGAAAAATGAATGTTCTGGATTTTTCCTCAACAGGAAAAAGGTATTCTTACGTGCAGAGTTCAATTCTCAGCCCTGTCACAGACTGAGCAGATGCTTAGTTTGCTTGTCACATACAGAGAATGACCCTCTCAGTTGTCCAGAAGAACTGTGAGGCTAAAGCAGCTGCAGTTATTCAATAACACAGCAACATATATAGATATGATATAAAAATATAGTTTTATATATATATATATATATAGCATGTGTATACATGTGCTGTGGAGAGGGAGAAAAAGCACAACAGAGCTATTCAACTTTTACAGTAGAGGTTTCAATTCACTGCACATCCATCACTTTTCTGAAAGAAGTAGCCATCCTTCCAATGGGAAATTATCCATTCTCATTCTTGAAAAGTGTATGAAAATATCCCTGGTGAAGTAGCTCATCCCTTTGGTTAGCCTTAGATCACTGGTGTTGAAAACTAGTGACAGATGGGAATACACTGATAATACCTTAGAAAGCTCTTCCTATTCCTTTCACAAGTTACAGATCTGCCCTCTCAGGGAACATATGCAACAGGAGGACATACAAGGGCTGCCCTTTTATTTCGGATTTTCACATCAGATAGGCTGTTTCCTCAAAAGCCTTGTGGCAGATCACATTTTAAAATATTTTATTTTTCTCTTCCCAAAATGGGAAGCCCTTGTGGCCCATATGCTGGACAGAGACCTGATGGCCTTTTGTGCAGCACTTAGGAAGTTTAGGGTCGAATTCCAATGGCCTTGTAGGAAGCTTCTAACTGTGAGATTGGCTGTATGGCTGTATTTGCCAGCAGTCATCTGAGTTCCCTACAGAGAGGAAGCAGAAGGTTGTGAAGAGCCTGAGTGGGTTGCCTTCTTAATAGACTCCCCAAAATTTCTTCAGGATATGTTCTTCATTGGGCTTCACCATTTATGCTAAGAGCTGTGTGCAAACTCATTTTTCTCCATTTGAAAGCAAGCTTCTGTTTTCCCAGAAAACAACTTATCATACACTGAAATGGAACAGAGATGCCCAACATTCAGAATAAAATATAATCTGGAAATGTGCCCTTTTCCTTATGGATAACTCTCATTAGATAGATGTGTTTCTGTTCCTTAGATATCTGGTGCTGTATGTCTGGGTTTCTTAAGTAGGTGAGTTAGACAGAGGAAGTCTGCTGTTATTTTTCCAGGTTTTCCTTAGGTGCAGAAAGAGTAAAAGTTGAAAGCTAATGCTGAAATACTTCTGCTGTCACGTGATACTTGTTCAGGGTGACTACTCCAAGAGGCATTTTGTTTCCTGTGACTGCAAAATCTTTGAACATCTCATTTTTATATTGTTTTCCTTAAGGGAAATGTATGAAAGCAAAATGACTGTATGCTGGTATTTTCCATATAGTCACATTTGGTTATGATTACTTGTGGTTATCACATTCCCTCCTCTTCAGATTTGCTGCTTAAATCATGCTATTGCATACTTACATTCCCCTCTCAGTCTCCTTCTGCTAATGAAGGAGAAGAGAAGCCGTCAGGTTGTTCCAGAGAGGATGAGCATGAATTCTAATTTAATTCTAGCATAGCTGGCTCCCTACGTTTTTATCATTACAGTGCAACCTCTCCCCTCTGAATACAAGGAGTAGAGAAATCAGAAGAATTTTTCCACCCAGGCTGAGACTTTTCCTTCCTTGGTCTGCAGCAAAATGGAAAAAGAAGCCAGAACCAGAATTTACAACCAGAAAAGTCAAATGAATATTTCAAATTATATGTTTTAATAGAAGTAGAATTACTCTAGATCTTAACATGACAAAGGCTTATCTCTGCAGGCATGACTGATTTCAGAGTGTCACTAATGTGGAAAGCACAAAACCTTGCTGGGAGGCAAAACTAGAATCATCCTGAACAAGTTTTTGTCTGTGCCGTGGTTTCTTGAAGTCGCTATGGAAACTGAGCTCAGACTGTACTTCTTACCCTCTCCCAGCCAGCTCTATATCCCACATTCAGAAGGAGTGCTTTGAAACCATTTTGCTCTCCTCTTCTAAATAACACTTTTTGGGTTAAAAAGCCCAAATGGGCAAAATCTGTATAGCAAAAGATTACAAATTCATAGTAAACACTGTTGCATGCTGCAGCCTGAAGCTGCTGGGGAGTAGTCCTATCCAGTGACTGGCTGTTGTACTTGAAGGTAGAAATGACTAAATTGTCTGCAACATGGGTAATACTCTGGTAGAAACATGTATGATCCCAAAGGACTTCTTTGATGAGTGCCAGAGCCTTCAAATTTTTTTATTTTCTCTCTTACAATTTAGTGATGTAGCTGTCCTATAGCATTTAAATAGATATGGTTTGGTTTGGTTATTTTTGTTTGAGTTTTGTCTTCTTGTTGTTGTGTGTTTGGGTTTTTGTTTGTTTGTTTGTTTGCTTGTTTTTTTCTTTTTGTGGTTTTGGATTGTTCCTTTTGTGTGTGCATTTTTTTTGGGCGGGGGAGGTTGTTTTTCGGTGTGGTTTTTTTTTTTTTTTTAATAGAGTCCACCACACTACTATCACCTCAGCAATATGGAGGTTTAGAGTTTATTTTGTCACAGGTTCTATTTTTTTTTTTTTTGCTTTCATCATATCCATAAGTTCCTAAGCTTATGAACTGCTTCTGCCATAACACATGTATTATGATCTGCCAGTGTAGTCTTAAAATCAGAGATTTCCAGGAAATCCTTGCTTGCTGTAGCCTAATTGTCTAATTCCTCCTTCAGTGCTGGGTTCATCTCCTTGATGTAAACTCTTTGTGAGCTCATGTGAGCCTACCTAATCTAGAGCTGTTGTGAGGACTGGTAATGCTTATGGCATACACTTGTACTTTCTCACTATCAATTACACCTTCAGTGCTTCCCAGTGTGACCCCAAAGCCCTTCTGGCAATGCATTGGATTTTTGGGACTTGGCATAGGTATCCATGTTGTACCCTCTAACCCTTATCCTTTCAATGCCTTAAATAACATTTTAATAAGCAGTGTGATTAAAATGCAGAAGCAAGGTAAGCTAGGTAATTTCCTTGTACTGTGGAAATGCTGGTGTCAGGCCATTTCTTGTGGCCTTAATGATAATTGTCCTCCTTCAGTTTCTGTCAAAGCTGATATTTTAACATCTTCTAGCAAGGTAGATTGTCTTACTTCCTGTGGTTTTCCTGATCGCCTGCAGCCTTTTTGGTATCCTGCCCTGGACATTTTGCACGTATCCTGTTGTTGAGGAGTGATTTTCCCACTGTTGCCTTCACTGTTTGTTATATTTGGCAGGAGGCCCTGGTGGTACTTTATTTTAGCTAAGATTTTTTCCACCTTGTTCATGAAACCTCAGAACCTCAGCCTTGATGATTTTTCTGTCTCAGGCATTTAATGGATTTTCCCTTACCCCCATATTAAATTTTTGTGACTCGGTCTGTCCTCTAATTACCAACATATTGAATAGATGTTTTTCTTATTTGTATTGAACCTTTCTGCTATTTTTGGGGGTAGTAATATATATAGCTACTAATGATAGCTGGGCATTTATAAAATACGTAGTTATTCATGGGAGAATGATCTCTTTTTCCAGATTTGTGTGCTTTTATTCTCCCTAGCAATGCCATTGTGAAGTGTTGCCAGAAGCCCTGTAGGTGTACAGCTCTGCATTCCAATTTCTTGCCAGGGTGTAATCTAGTAGTTAATCATAACCACCTTGAAAGATGAAAGTCAACTGTCTGTATGATAAGCCAGTCAGGTTGTCTGTGTACTACATCTTCTGAGGCTGCTGGTTAAAAAATAGAAACAATTTATGAGATGGGGTCCATCTGTTTTAATTTTGGTTATCTGTTTCTCTCCCCTGTGTTCTTAAGCATAGCTGGAAACCGTGCAGTGACTCTTGTGCCAAGACAGGGACTATTGAGCAATTAATTTGTGCTGATTTAGAAGAGCCACTATGGGGAAAAGTGAGGAGTTAACTCTCATTTGTCCCATAAGCACTAATCAATGTGACGGCTCCTTCCCCATGTCATTGTCATTTCTTATGTCTGGATCTGCTGCTTCTAGGAGATATTCTTCTAGATCAATGATCAGACATCTTGCTTTTTATTTCCCCTGCTCTTGTTTCCTTTTTGTGTGGAAATTTTTTTTGTGTCTGTTGTTTTGGTTTTGTTGTTGGTTGGGTTTTGTTTGTTTGTGGGGGGAGATGGGGGTGTTTGCCAATGAATATATGACAGCCAGAACAGCTTTGATTGAATACAGGTTGGACTCATGAAAGCAGAACTGAAGACAACCTAGCTGAAGTAGCCATGGACTTTAACTAAATCATTAAATTTTCATTTTTGTTTTTCAGTCATGTCTTCCTAATTGAATATTCTGCTTGGAATCCTTTTTGAAGTGATTTGAACAGAGGATTGAGACGTGCCAGATTGTAGATTAGAGGAATTATGTTTGGAATGACTGAAAAACGCATGTGATAGAAGAGAAACTCACCTTTAGTAGGAAAAAGCCCTTGTTAAATGAATGAGAAAGTTCTTTCTTAAAAGATGTAAGATAGAAAGAGAGAAATAATATAGGTAAATAGTATCTTGTTCCACCTTAGCACAAAATAAAGTCAGCTCAACAATTAAGTGCTTTAATTAAGATCCAAACCAGTGATATTTGACATCAGTTGAAAGGGAAAAAAATTACTCAAATGTTCCAAGAAGTGAAGCAGGAGGAAAAGACGCCCCATGCTGAGAATCATTAGGACCCAAAAGTAATTCATCACAGGCACAACTAACCTTAATTCAGGAGGGTTGCATTGTCTTCATGGTGCAGGCATTGATTCCATGCTAGGAAATAAACATAAAGGCACCTTTAATAGTAAAAGAAAAAAATATTAAATTGCTCCTGAAAATTGTAGATGTGCTGTTTACTCCATTAAGGAAGGGTAATGAGACTGTCGAGGGAAGGCCAGCCAGCCAGCTTAAGGAATGTATTTTGTTAAATTCTAATTAAAGACTAATTTCTGCTGAACACTGTCCAAGCAGTGAATTATTTATTGAA
Organism: Phylloscopus whistleri; assembly: GCA_017589585.1. NCBI lineage: Eukaryota > Metazoa > Chordata > Aves > Passeriformes > Phylloscopidae > Phylloscopus > Phylloscopus whistleri. The sequence goes on along the minus strand of JADMLD010000068.1, from coordinate 1,313,830 downwards.
AAGAGGAAGCCCGGGGAAAATAAAAAGCAAAAAGACAAGATATTTCTCTTCAGCTGCCAGAAGCCACCCCAAATTTTTGTGAGTCACTGTCCAGGTTAACTGTTTATTTACCACATTTGCTTGCATAGTAGCATAGAAGAGAGCTCATCTTTCTCCCTGCTGGGCTGTCTTGTTTGCCTGTTAGCTAAGGGCCTCATCCACTGCCATTCATAGACCAATGGGTCTTGCTAAGCAGCCTGGGGCAGAGACAACCCTGTGGTTTGTCCAGGTCTAAGAGGGTCAATGCCCAGTTCAAACTGGCTTGAACACAAGGTGCAAGGGACAAGGCTTTGTGTACAGCCACTGTAAGTGTCTGTGCCGTGTTTTTCTTGGAGTTTCACATTACCCAGGCTCTCCAGGTATTTTTGCTGTCTTGAAGTGAGGTAAAACTGGAAACATCATCATTCACCCCAGCTCAGATCATTAATTAGCAGTTCATTTCACAGGCAACTTGGCCCTAGTTTGCTAGACCATGGACATGTGTGAACCTACTAGGTAGTTTAAACTAAATTCTTATGCAGAGAACAACAGCTGTTCCAAGTGATATGATGACAAATCCATAGGGGAAAATAGCCTCAGCATACATTGACTTGGCTGTGATGTTTCTTAAAAATATAAGTAGGAAAAATTATGGGGAACAGCATTGAGATTTGATGGTGAGTATGGACAAGAATAAATGGGATTTGCAGATGAAACTAGGTGAATGAGCAGCTAGTAGAGGTGCTCCTTAGGATTCTGGTAGATGAAAATATTTGGAGCACTCTTGTTAAAGCTCTATTTGATTTAGAAAGCAATGTTTGTAGAAGTCTGGGATTTGCTTACTAACCTAAGTAGAGAGTTTTCTCGTCTCCACAGGCTGAAGTGGTGGGATGAAGTTGCTTTGAAAGTCAGTAGGCATGTTAGATGTACTGTCCTGGACTGTCTGCTACTGTACAAGTATTGTTGAACACAGATCCCCAGACATCCCTCGTGGGATCAGGGGAGAGATCTTGGAGTATATGTGGCACAGTTTTTGCTTATGCCACTGAGGTCTTTCAAGGGATAGGGAGTGGGAGGGAAAGACGTGCATCCTGGTCTCATCATGATGGATATAGACAGAGAACTTTGCTTTGAAAGTCAAAACCTGATGGAAATACCTAAAGAATGCTCCTTTCCTAGATTTTGAGACAATCATTTAAAGTCCCTAGTAATTCTGCATGCCTAAAAGGCTGTGTCCCTAAAAAAAAAGATGTTTTAGTGGTTGATAAGCTGGAGTGAGAAGGTTTTAATTGAAGTGGAGGGTGACATGAGGAGAGTGGCGTAACTGCGAAGTCCTTGGTCCTGCTGCATCGTTAAGAATATCCTGCAGACAAGGGTCTTCTTGTTCAGAGTCAGAGCTGTGATTGCTTCTGTGGGATAGGTAGTAGAATACATACATTTTGGGCTTATTCAGTGTCAAGGGACAGGCCCACCTGCAATTTGACTCTTTCGAGCCTGGTCAATGGAATAGAATTAGGAGAGAAGTCTTTTAAACAACTGCTCCTTCTGGCCTTAGCAGCAACTTCCAGATGTTGATGTTCACTGGGGCCAGCGAAGTATCTGATGCATTATTTGGACCTTCCAAGTTTCCATTGCTCACTCTTTCTTTGCATAAAAAAGCTGTTCATTTAACCCTGGGATTTTTTATATGCAGGTGTGGATACTGCTTATCATCAATGCTCCTGTGGTGTAATTTAATTTCAGTATGAAAACTATGCATTTTTTTAAAGAGCTTTGGAAGTCAAACTGCCTGGCAGAAAGGTTACTCCACGGTAGAAAATTGATAAGCAATCGCTATGCTTGGATAAAATGGCAAGCAAGTTGATTGATAAACTAGACAAGGAGGTGAAGCTGAGTTTTTTTCAGCTTGAAAACTGAGTAGGATCATACAGTCCAGTGCTGGAGAAGCACACATCACAAGGGCAAATTCCTTTCAAAAATACAGCCCATCAGAACTAGAAGTTGAAGCATCTTTCCCTACAGGTATCTCCCATTGGTGTGGCAGTTTTGGGGACCTAGATTTGGTTTTGAACTTTGCTCTCCCCAAGCTAGTTCTCAGCACCAAAGTCACCTGACTCTGATAAAGGTTCAGAAAGGAGGCAGTCATTCTTTCAGCTTTCAGGAGTTTAATCAGATCAAATAGATTTCAGTTAATGCTTGCTTACAGAGAATCCTTCATAAAGAAACACATCCTTACCAAAGCTGCAAAAGTGATGTGATGGTCCAGCTACACATCTTTTGTATTCCAGCCTAATTGGCTAGAACACATACTGAGAGCATGTGAGACCAGGATAAATTCCTTTCTCAGCCTGAAGGAGTTTTACCTTTTGTTACTCACCTAGGAGAGTAGAGGAAGTGCTGAGTGGCAGCTATTTTCCTAGCCTGAGTCAGGCTGCCTTCCAGTAAACAGGGCTAGTGTAAAAATTGAACATTTCTTTGATCAAAAGAGAGAGAGCACAAGGAAGGGCATTACTGCAGTGATTAAGGCCTTCTCTGTGATTTGGATTATGCTTTTTTTTGCTTCAGTGACTTTACAGAAGGGGGAAGCAGAACCCATGACCACCAGCAAGACTTAAGGGGCTGATTATCACGCTCTCCTCTGCACTCTGGCCCAGAGTACCCAGAAAGGTTCTCCCATTTAGCCATACTTAGCAAGCGTGTAAGGTGGGTCTTGAGGAGGCAAAAAATATAAATTTGAATCCTGTCAGTCTCAGTTAAGCATTGACCTCAGGTCTCCTATTTGCAGGCTTACTGTTTTAAGAAGGAAATCATTAAAGGTAGCCCACTGTGACACCTTTCTCTCACTTCTCCAAAGAAGATCCTTGCTTAATATCCTTTTCCTTTTTTTCTCAACATGTAGCTATATCTCATTTGCAGGAGAGGATTTGGGAGTTTAGTTTGAGGAGATGTTGCTCACAGCTCTTAATCCTGTTGCCTAATTTAATTCTAATTAATACTTTATATGTTATTACATAATTATTTCAATTAATTGAAATGCATTTTACTTAGTTTTCCATTTCCCTGGGGAGTCATCCTTTTGCTCATCATTTTGTTGTAAGCTAGCTCATTTCAGCTCTTTGCATAAACGGTAGTATGTAGGGAAGAGGTCTAAATTCGTAGAGCATTAGGAAATAAGGAGGCAGTTGAATTTTGGTGTTATGGTGAGCTGTCATTGGCTGGCAGCCAAATATCCATCCATCTGCTCTCTCACTGCCCCATCCTCAGCAGGTTGGGGGAAAGATAGGATGAGAAAATTAATGGGTCAAGTTAAAGATAGGGAGACAGTTTACAATTACAGTTGGAGGCAAAACAGACTCAAGTTGGGGGAAATTACTTTAATTAGTTCCCATTAAAACAGAATTAAGTAGTGAAAAACAAAACCAAAATATTAAAACAACACCTTTTCCCTTTTTTTTTCACAGGCTCAATTTCAACCATGTGTTTCCAACTCCTCTCCCACAGCCCTGAATGGTGTAGGGAGCATTAGAGGCAGGGAGTTGTGCTCAATATATAACATTTTGTCTGATGCTCCCTCCTCATACTGGTCCCTGGCTCCAACACTGGTCTTTCCATGGGCTGCAATTCTTCAGGAAAATGGTCAGTGCTTGTGTGTGATGCTGCTGACCAGGCCTAGGTGCTGCTCTCCAGTTTTAAATCCCCATGGTCATTACTTATGTCACCTGTCTGCTTGAGAACCAGTCTTGATTAATTTATTTTACTCAAGTACATCAGGTAAATAATACTGTGCAGTCCATCTTTCAGGCAAGTTTTTGAACATCTAACAGAGAAAAAAATATGAATGCACATGCATTTTGCTGACATACTTATTTTTCAGGAGGGACCTCTTTATAGTTTCTGACCTGACTAAAAGAATAAACATATTGGAAGTTACATGAGTAGATTTAAACTCGATTTGTGAAATCTCCAGCTCTAATTTTGATTTTACCTGTGCAAAACATGTCTGCTTGTGGGGTTCAGAGAAAGGGCAATTCTGTGGGTATTCTTCATGTGTATGAGTTAGCGGTGGAAGCAAGTAACTTCACCATTGCTGGTACACAAAAGTTTTGGGGAACAGCAATGGTATGAGAGCAGAACCAACAGAGAAAAGCACTAAAATGCATTAAAGGAAAGGAGGGAAGGAGGCCTGGAGAAACTTGACATAAAATGTTGTACTGCTGAAAAGTTTTAAGGATAAGATATAAAACCTCCTCGGAATGCGACAGCTCCGATCTTAAGCCACAAACCAGAAAGTGATTTCTAAATGAATCTCCCTTCACTAAAGCCCATTAGGAAAACTTTTTTCCATTTTTTCACCCAGTAGAATTTTCTTAAGAGTTAAATTATGTGTTTTTGAGAGATGGTGTTTTATTGATTACAGTTCATGTGTTTCTGTTTGGGAGCGTGTGTATACAGATCAGCCATCAGATTCACTTATTTCTTCAGGGGTTTTTTGGGATGCTACTTTTCTTTCCAAAAATTGGTTACATATATTATATACATAAAGACAAGAATAGGTCCCTTGATAAACACATGAGATTTTTAAAAAGAAAACAACCAAAAAACCCCAAAAAAACTAAAAGGAAAGGAAAGACAAGGAGAAAAATAGAAAAGTATAAATATAAGTATTTATAAATATTACAAAACCAATCCAGGCTTTAGTTATTTCTGGAAAAGAAGTAATTTTATATAACCTGGACATCTCCTTCAAATGGAAAAATAAACTAGAGGAGAGGGAATGTTATTGTAGATTATAGAACTATAGAGGAGTATGGGTTGGAAGGGACTTTGAAGATCACCTAGTTCTGAGCCGCCATGCATGGGCAGGGACACCTTTTATTAGACCAGGTTGTTCAGAGCTCCATCCAAACCAGCCTTTCTTTCCACATCTCCAAGTGCTCTGGAGATTTTAGGTTGTCTTTCTACATCCCTTGAACAGCTCTTTGGGACAGGCCTTTGTCAATATTGCCCTCCTCCTCGGCCAAGGCCCCTGGCTCACTGGGCCATGGGCTTCAAGACACTCCAGTACCTTTTGTGTGCTTGGGATGGCCTCCAGCCCCTCCAGGCCTGCCAGCTCTGGCTGCCCAAGGCTGAGAAATGAGTTCGCCTGGCAGATGAGAAAAGAGAGAAAAGGGAGTTCTGTAGGAGTTTGAGCCTTGAGGAAGAATGTCTTTACACTGAGGGTGGCAGAGCTCTGGAAGGGACTGCCCCATGAGGTCATAGAGTCTCCTTCTCTGCAGACATTCCAAATCCACCTGGATGCTTTCCTGGGTAACCTGTGCTGTCCCATGCTGTGCCATCCTGTCCCTGGCACTCAGCTGCCTGAATTGGTCACTGAGCCACCAAGACCACGTCAGGGGAGGCAGGCTGCTCCTCTGCCTCCTGCTGCTGGAGCTCCTTCTCCTCCAGGCTGTCTGGCAGAGCAGATTTACTCCACGGAGCCCTGGGGTGTGCCTGGCCACTCTTCTTCACCTCCGTGGATCCTTCATCTTGCTGGACATGATGGTTTGGTGATTCCTGGCATCCTGTGAGCTCTGTGGGCAGGAGAGCAGTGGCAGCCTGTGCCATGGGGCCCTGAGGCCTGGCCCTGGCTTCCCTGGGGAGCTGCATGTTACTGCCCTTGGCCCACAGGCAGGAAAATAAGAGGAGGAGGAGGCATGGGATGGAGGCAGCTGCCTTGGAGACTTCTGCTCTTGCCTTGGGGGTAACCTGTCTCAGCTTCATCTTTTGCCATTGGCTGTACCCCTGGACAGACCTCACACCTGGTTTGATCCCTCGCCATACCTGGGGCTGCCAGTGGAGCCTGTTCAACATCTGGATCTGCCTGCTGCACTCAGGTTGTACAGGACTGTGGCCCTGGCTGGTGATGATGCTTCCTGTGCTGGAGTCACCCTTGGCTTAGAGAGTGGTCAAGTTTTCTGCTTCCTGACTTTGTCCTGGTAGGTTTTTGCTTTCTCCTTTCTGTCTGTGCAATTAGTGATAAAGATGTGGGGGTAGTAGCATTACCTTCCTGTTTTGTTTGGAAAGCAAATGAGATGGTGATGGGAATGAATTTTTATATGACCGCAGTCACAGGTTCACTAATTATTTTGTGAGACTGGGTAGGATGTGTAGAATTGTGATTTTAGATTGCTGCAAAGTCCCATTGTCAGACTGCATCCTGCTCCCATTCCCCCTTTGGGAGCCAGGCACTAGAAGTTGGAGACTGCAGCTTCTAGTCCATGCTCACCCAAACCCTTTATCAGATCCACCCTTCAGATTATGGATGTGTATAGCTGTTCCGAGTTTCCAAAATGTTTTTCTCCTTGTCAGCATCTTCTGTCCTTAGCCAGCTCTCTGATTGAGAATCTAATTATGGCTAGTCAAGGGTAAATTTGATCAGAGATGTTTCTCTGCCTCTGAGCTCCAAAGGCATGCCTTGCTGCTCCAACACTATCAGTGCTGCAGTGTTCCTCTGGCCCTCAGGATTCCCTCCATCTTCCAGTGGTTCTGTGTCTTTGCTAAACAATGCAGCACTACAGAGTCACAATAACCATACTGCTCTTCTCTCCAGTCATCGGCAGGTTGGTTTTGTAGATATTTCCCAGGTTCTAGGAGGAGATTCTGTGATTTATTTTGTTATTTTCTGCAGCCTCACATGTAGTTTCAGTTCTCTGGGGTTTTTCTTTCCTTTGGCATGTCAGAAGAACACATTAAAAAAAGTGCCTACAAGTTGGAATACTTGGGGAGGGTACATTGATTGAAAACTCTCCAATACTAGGTTAATTCAGCTCCTGCAGCAATTCCTTAAGCACATCTCACAAAAACCTGCCTGCTCTAAAGAAACAGTAGGCTGGCTTGTGTATTGTCTTTACTATACCAAATAATCTTTGGCTTGTGCTGTTCCTATCTCTAGCTAAAGTTGCTGCATCATATTCAGGCCATGAGAGCATGCAAATGACTGAAGAACTTGTGTCTGCCTCAAAAGTGCTCTTGAAAATTTCACTGCTAATTTCCAGTTGTTTAACTGCCTGACCTGTGTTTGAGCTGTGTGGATCTACTATTCCATTCAACACAGCTTGTTTCTATCTGACCTTGTCCAGTCGTAATCTGGCTAACAAGTCAAATTCAGTTTTATTTTACTTTCCATAGCTAGGGGGAGTATTTCTGCTGCAAATATTTATTATTTTAGCATTAATATGAAGTCTCTCAATCTCTTAAACATTTTATCTTCTACATTCATCCCTTAGAAAAATTCCCACCAAATGCCTACATCACAATTTGCATTTGTGGACATTCCTTCCCAGCCTCTAGAGAGAGCACTTTTGATTCCTATATATCAGAACAAAGTAGTAACTTCAATCTTTTATTTTTGGGTATTTTTTGCATTATGACAACCTTTGTTTTAAGAAGCATGTTGTTGCTTGAATACATTTTGAGGTTTCTTCCTCTTAGTAAAGACTTTCCACTTTCTGTAAAAGGAGTTGGAGGGTGAACAGCTTAAACTTGCATATCAGATGTTAATTGTTTAGATGTTTAACTTCTGCCCAGTGTGGGCACCTAAAAAAAGTAGGGATGGATAGATCCAACCTGAAAGTATTTGAAATGTTACTGGGAAGCACAACAAAGCAGAATTCTGCAAGAAAAGAGACATACCATCCCACTGTCTGTTCATTTGCCAAACTAGAGAAAGCAGGTTTTCAAAGTTAAACAAGTACCTTTGAGCTGCTCATTCTTATCCTTTTATAGCAAATGGAAATAAAAGGTAATTTCCAGAGTAAAGTTCATCTCAGACAAAGGTAAGTGCCCATTCCCACCCTTCTCCTTAGCAGAAGTTATAACAGCATGGGTAATACCTTATGTAGTTCCTTTGGAACCCAGTGGAGTTTCCTGTCTGACTGTCAATGAAACTCAGCTGGCAGTAATACTGACTGCAAAAGAGAGTAGATGTTGTTGAAAAATCAGCCCTACCAAAAAGCCTCAAACCAAACAAAAATTTAAAATTTTAATTTTCAGTCAGATTAACTTCTGAGCAGAGACCCTGAAAACTGAAGCCCTGGAAATACTTTGTTAGAGGCATGTGCCTCAGTCTGGGGTAGAGCAGGGCTGGTCCTTCTGGGGCTGCTGTAGTCTTGGGTCAGTTTGGCTGTTTAGAGTTTATGTGGGTCCAGTCATGGTATTTGAAGGGGCTTGCTTCAGAGGACTGATTTAAAACTAAAAATTTTCCTGATATTTTAGGAGGAACCATATTCTGAGTGACTTTTTCATCAACTTGATACCTCTGACATCTACAGTCAAACGTTGCATAATTGCTGGAAATCCATTCTCGTTATGTTCAGCAGCATGCACCCTCAGCAATCTTATTTGACACCAGTAATTGCATTGAGGAGGAATTTTTATGTGCTGAGAGCACTATCTCCATTTCTGTCAATTGCTTTTTTGGAAAAGGGGGTTTGGTTATTGTTTTTATTTGCCTTAGTCAGTTGATCACTTCAGAAACCATTAAATGAAGGAATGGTACAAGATTTAATGTTGTTTCCCAGTCCCTAACCCCCAGGCTTTTTTTTCTGTTTATGAAAGGATAATGTATATTGGGGACTGATGTTGGCTTGGTTCAGTAGCTGTTCTGGCAGTGTAATTATTGTCAAAATTGTTACAACAAAGAGCCATTTTAAACTTTAAAATGTGCGTGTAGCAGGTTTGAGTTCCAGGGCTTTTGGATCAGTTAAGTATTCCAGAAAGTCTGCTGCATCACAGAGAGATCAGCAGAACTTGCCAAGTTAGCTATAAAAGAAACAATCTCTAAATGTGATCTATGGGACTTGAATATCCTAAAGGGTCTACCTTAAGGTTCTATTATACAATAGCATTGGAATGCCAGGACCTATTATATAATGAAGTGCCCTATTCTGCCTTCAGTATCAACCAGCAACAATAATCCCTGTTTGAAGGGAACATGAACTGCTCTTTGTTATGAGAGACAAGACTTTGAGATTTTCATGCAGTCTCTGTAAAATTGCACCATGAATGGTTGGTGTTGCTAAACTTTCTCTTTCACATAAAAGCACATAGGCTGCCATCTCTTATGGATGTTATTTTGTGGCCTGTCCTTTCACTTTACTGAAAAAAATGTAGTTTCTGAGATTAAATACAAATAACGAAACATGATTTTCTTTGTTTCTTGATCGGGGGGTCAAGACCTGCAAAATTCTGCTTAAGGGTACATGTAACCACTGACAAATACAAGTCCAGTTGACTGCTTACAGCTGTGAAGAACATGTCTTACTGATGCTCAAACTGTGATCTTCTCTTCAGATCTTGGTGCCTCTTTCCAGCTATCTTAAGTGTTCATTCTTGCCTCTCAAAGGGAGTGGCCATTGGAGGCATTTTTTATAGGCAGTTCTTGCTGGTTGTCTTGGTTTGAAAAGACAGGTATCTGCCAGGGAAAGCTGGAGTTTCCCTTGGAATGGAGAATGCAAACCCCTCACCCCCTCCAAATTATAATTTTGCAATTAAGGGCTTTCAGGCAAAGATTTGGGAATAGGAATAACAGTTCTTTACTAGGAATTTTAACAATACAAATGTAGTAGAAAACAAAACCACCCAACCAAACAAAGCAAACAAACAAACAACAATCCTGGAAAACCCTGACGGAGTCAGAGCTACAACCTGACACCCTGTTGGTCAGGGGGTTGGAAGCAGTCCCAAAGTAAATCCTCCTGGAGTGGCAGATGTGGTTCTGTTGGAGCAGAGATGATCCTGTCGAAAAGGGTCCAGTGATGGTGAGAAGGGTCCAGTCTTCCTCCAGGAATCCAGTGGAGCCAGATACCTTTGTGTTCCTGTGTCTCAGTTTTTATCTAGGTAGGAATGGTTGGCTCCCCCCATTGGATGGAGCATCTCAGAATGGGATGATGGAATGTGGATGATGGCTTGGTGAGCCTTAATGGCCCATCAGCAGAAAATATTCCCCTGGAGGGAGGATGAGCGGTGAAAGAGATAAGAAACACTGCCCTACCTGGTTTTAGCAGTTGCCCCATTATCAGAAGGCACCCGCCCCCGTCCCTCAGAGTTACAAGAGATAAAGAAAAACATCTCCCCAAACATCTCCCCAACTGCTTTCAACAGATGAAATAGAATACAGATTTTTGGTTCCGTAACCCAAGACATTGGTCACTGTTGGAATGCACTTAAAAGGAAGATCTGGGACTTTGAAGCTCTGTTTTCACATTTCTGTGTTTAGCTATTTAAACATAGGATAAAATGCTTTTGCATCACTATAGAAATGCATAGTAGATATTAAGTGGTTGAGTATCTTCTGTCTATTGGTTAGGGATTTTTAAGGTTGTTTCTTAAAAGTTCTTTTTGCAGGCAGCAGAAAAGAAACAAAACAAGGATGAAAAGGCAATTTTTGGAGAAATACAGTCAGTCAGTCAGTTCTCATGGGTTCCTGTAGGAAGCATTTGCTATTGGTGGGACAGCTTAGTAACATTATGCCTAATTTGTTTTAACTTTTTCAATTTTTTTTTCTTACCTTGGTATAGCCATAATAATTGTGGTGTCCTAATGTATGCTCTTTGAAGTGGCAATTATAAATTGATCCAGGTGCCTGTGAAAAGAGCTTTTGTGGGTACACTTCATTTTTTGTGAAGCTACTTCAGTGTGTGGCATGGCACCGGGAAAGGCAGTGTCAGAAATTTACAACAGAGCATGTTGTGATGGAAAGACTCAGGGCTGCCATCATTTTTTCAAAGTTTTCTCCCTAAAACGCATCCAATGTCGAATCTTCTCTTTCTGTTGATCCTTTGACTGGGATTTCAACCTCTTATTACTATTCAGATTGAGTTCCCTATCTTGGAGAGGTTTTCCTTATAGAGCCTTTGGGACTTTGCACAGATTTGTGATGTGATTTTAGACAACTCACTTTATTTTTTGCTGCAAGGCTATCAAAAAATCAAACCAGTTTCTTGAGGATCATGAAAAAATTTTATATTCACAAACATGTACAAGCTTTAAAACTACATTTTCCAGGCCTCTGTAGCCCTGAGGAAAAATACCCAAACCCATAATGAGAGCTGGAAACACTATTTTATCAGCCTTGTTACTTAATTTGTTTCACTGAAGAATAGGAATGGTACAAGTAGAAGACAAAATTTTCTAGCTAGAGAAAATACAGTAGACATCATCAGGGGCCTGCTTAATCCCATTAAAACGTTGTGGTAAAATTAGAAATGGTTTGATCTCAAGATTCCCTATTAGCATTAGATGTGCTGCTTAGTTTCTCTGAAATTTAACTTGTTTGGTTTTGGCTCTGTTTTAAGTCTCATGTGGGTTGCAGTTGGCAGAGGAAGGACAGAGTACAGTTAAGCAGATCAAGTGATATGAACTTGTGTAACTCGTGAATGTGCTGTGGAGGACAACAGGAAAATAAACATTTCTAAGGAATTATATACAATACTGATGTCACACATTCCTTATGTCTGTTACTGGTTTTGAAGTATTTTGAAACTCATCAGAGGACATTAAAAATAAAGGGAAATAATCTTTATAACAAAGGGCAAGCTAAGGATTTTATTTTCTTACAAATCTTCCTTTTGAGACTAAGGCATACTTGGACTTGTGCTCTAATAAATAAGAAAAAATATTCTAGGGATAAGGTTAAAGAGCAGTCTTCCTAACTGTTGAAGTTTCTGTTTTAAAGCACTAGATATTGCTCGAACATTTTCAGCTGAGCATTCTTATTTTTCCTCCCTTACCTGGACTCTGAAGCACTTTATATAATTTTTTTTTTTTTTACTTTTATGTAAAAACATTTTAAAACAAACAGCCTTACAAAAACTGACTTTCATCATGATAAAATCAATGTAGTTTGCTTTGAGCAACTGGCTGCTATCATCATAGTGGAGACCTTGAAGCAGAGTTGGAGAAAATAGCAGGAAGATGGAAATCTTTTGATGGAAGCCTTTTGAGGGAAATCTTTTGAGATGCTGTGAAGTAGTAGCACTTGCAGGAAGAGTCCTTCTGTTCAGGCTCTTTGTTTCTGCGTGGTGCCATCACTGTCTGATCTTAACAAAGTAAAGTGGTTCAGTGGTTGCTCTCAGGAGTTTTATGGCTTTCTTTCAGACACTTATGGTGGTATTTATATCTTCTGCCTTTAGGTAGCTGAAAACTATGTGGCAACTAAGCCTCATAGCTACCCCTGCCTGCATTTACTGTCTGGAGAGAAACTGGCAGCTCCAGAGAGGTGCTCCTGAAAGCAGTTTCAGGATGAAATCACCTTCCTTCTTTAGCTGCCTTTTTATCTACTTTGTCTTAAAGGTGTGCCTTGGAAAGGGCTCACGTTTACATGTCTTTTAGCTGCCTGTGTTAGATGGAGTGAATCCCTCCTTCTGCCTCAGAAGAAGCTGAATGCAGTTACTTCTTGTTTCTGAAGAAAACATTTCCTTCCAGTAAGGATAGGTTAAAGAAAAGGCTTAACTGTGAAGTGCTGTGCTCCTAAGACTCTCACAGCTGTGACCAAGAACAGAGATAATTTCTGGTTTGGAACAGCCTGGCTTCTAGATCATAAATTGTGCTGATTTATATCACAATGCTGTCTACAAGTAATGCCGTTCTTCATTGCTTAATAAACATTAAAAGCCTGTTTCTAACCCCCACAAAACACCACGAATGAGAAATAGTGGCACTAGAATTACTCTGCTTTGGCAGCAGAGAGCAAAGCAAATCCATTCCCTTAAAAAGACCCATGTTAGAAGGGAGGGCACTCTACAGCAAGGGGAGAAAATTTCTTTGGTTTGTCGATACAACACAGTTCTCAAAGCACCATGTTATTTCTTTTGTGTTGTGCAGAAAACCCCACTGCTAATGTACAGTCTGAGTTTTTCTTTCAAGAAAAGAAAAATAAGAATGTGCTAATCCATTGGATTATTTACTTGTCTTTGTGGTGCTTTGGTGCTACTTTCTATACATTCCTTTCTGCGTTTCCTACGTGTGATGGGATATGAACAGAACCTTAGATATAGGTTCTGTTTCACTTTGAAACTGCACATGTGAGCAGGGTAATAGTTTAGCAGTTAGCACCCAAACAAGCTGTGTGCCCAAGCAGGGATGTACAAGATTCTCTGAAAAATGAGGAGGTGCAACAAAATCACACAGTGATCGCAAGATGCACTTAAGCAAGAGAGTCAGTTATCAACATTGTGGAAAGCTCAGGGGTTGTTACTGGCACGCTATTCTAGATGAATTTAACTTACACTTAAATTTATTTGGCTGAAGTTTTTTAAAAACCTGTGGAACATTTCAACTTTATTGACTAAAGACATAAGGACTAATAAAAGGAGATGGATTGATTTGTTTGGAAATCGAAGTCTTTGACCAGCCAAGTGGTGATTGCATAGATGAAGCTCCGTTTCTAGATGGCAGCAAATCATCAGAATGACACATGGGCTGCATGTAGTGTTTGTGAATAAGTGGGGGCCAGTGTAGATTTTGCTTCTGCAGTTGTACTCCCCAAATTTTTTTCCATCCTTTTGCTCCAAAACACCATTCTGATTAGATAAGAGTTTACCATTAGTTTCAAAGTTTTTTTTCAATTTTTGCTTTTGTGAGTGAATTGTTTTACACACAAAAGCAATTATGATTGTATTGAAGCTGAACACTGTCACTCTTTACTCTGGATTCCTTATTTATTTTTATCAACTTTTGCCTTGCTTTCTGCTTCACTTGTTTTGATGACCTTTAGTGAAATCCATTAGTTTAAGGAGGTGGCTTTGTTGATGACTGACACACCATCTCTTATTTTACTTTCAGTTTATTGTATCTTTTACTTATAATTTAGTAAGTTCTGCAGGTATCTGCTGCTTTATTTATAGTGGAAAGTGTATTGCCTTTCAATCATGTTGTCAAGCTGTTTAATACCCTAAAATACCTTGACTTTTGTCATGCAATACTACATGATTAAGGCTGGATGTTGTTACAGTCCCTTTCCATCTTCAAAATCTCTGAATCCATCTGGTTTTTGTGTTTCAGTTACCCTATAATGTTGCTGATCATGAATACATTTCTGTTACTCATACAATAGTTTGTAGTACTGCAATATGAGGTACAGCAAACTTAAAATTTTGAAAGTTCTATTGGACTATCTGGCTTTTAAATATGTGATAATTGTGCATAAAGCACTTCGTCGCCTGGATGTGACTGGAAAGAGATCTGATTAATGCTTTCTCTAACAATCATTCTCAAAAGATAATGTCTATTAAATGTGCAATATTTTATTCTCTCATACCTCATACAGGAACAAACAATTTGTACAATTTCATTTACTTTTTCCCTGGCTCTATTGCCATGACGTACAGTAGAAATAATTTTTTGCCAGGAACACTTGTTGTGAGATTAATTTTGAAGTGGATTTCATTTCCCTGTTTTGTTTGAGGCTGAATCCCAGAATCACAATGTGTTTTCAAGAAGTGTCCCTCCTGCCTCCTTTCATTTGTGTAACAGTGCCAGTGACTGGGAGGGCTTGGCTTATGCTAGCATGAATTATTTAGCTGTTTACCCCGCTAACTTATAAAGGTATTATGTTTAGTGCCTAATTAGTAAAAGCCTTTGGTCTGTAAGATAGGAGATGTTTAGAGGTGCAAGGTATGTATGCAATTTTTTTCCTTCATTTTCAGATGTCACTGTCCTCAAGTATTTTTGAATCATTCTAGTAAAAAAATGTGAAGCTTTCTTTCTTTGTTTTTGGGTGGGTTCATTTGAATGCATTAGGGGACACTAGATCTTGAAGGGATGATTACCTCAAGCAGCAAATCCCACTGAAGTAGAATTTGATAATTTTGTTTTTTGAACTGACCTGCCTAATTACTTTTCTTCTTCCAAGTCAAACTAATTTCTCTCTCCTTGTGACACAGTGAAGGTTCTGAGATCAAGCCAACCAACCAGACAGGCCCACTTCTTGCAGCAGAAAAGAACTGGGTACTCTTTCTGAATGGAAATCAGGAGGAAAAGCAGAGTTTATAATTCTTTAAAGAAGGAGCAGGCAACTGAATAGGAATACAAGGATGTTGTGAATGCAGGGAGAAAATTAGAAGGGCTAAAGCCCTATGAGAACAAGAATCTGGCTACTGCTGTAAAAGGCAATAAAAATCTTCTGTAAACACATCAGCAACAAAATGAGGTCTAAAGAGAATCTCCATCCTTTATTGGATGTGGTGGG
The DNA here is from genome assembly GCA_017589585.1 of Phylloscopus whistleri. Taxonomy (NCBI): domain Eukaryota; kingdom Metazoa; phylum Chordata; class Aves; order Passeriformes; family Phylloscopidae; genus Phylloscopus; species Phylloscopus whistleri. Next base: position 1,298,586 of record JADMLD010000068.1, on the reverse strand, counting down.
AAACAGTGACAAAAGCTGAGGAACTTAATGCCTTCTTTGCCTTAGCCTTTAATAGTAAAACCAGTTGTTGTCTGGGTACCCAGCCCTCTTGAGACAGAAGACAGAGAGAAGGGGCAGAATGGAGCCCTCATAATCCAAAGGGAAATGTCACCATGTGCTTAGGTGGTCAAGAAGGGCAGTGGCATCCTAGCTTGTGTCAGAAATAGTGTGGCCAGCAGGACCAGGACACTTGTCATGGGCCTGTGCTCAGCAGTGATAAGGCTGCACCTGGAGTCAGCTTTGGGTTCCTCAATACAAGAAAGATCTTGAAGTGCTTCAGTGAAAGGCAACAGATCTGGTGAAGGGTCTGGAGCACAATTCTGCTGAGGAGTGGCTGAGGGAGCTGTGGTTGTTTACCCTGGAGAGAAGGAGACCCAGAGGGGACCTTATCCCTCCCTACAACTCCCTGAAAGAAGGCTGTAGCCAGGTGGGGGTTGATCTCTTCTAAAATATAACAAGTGATAGGACAAAAGAACATGGCCTCAAGTTGTGCCAAGGAGGGCTTAGCTAGGATACTAGGAACAATTTCTTCATGGAAAGGGTTACCAAGCGTTGGCACAGATTGCCCAGGGAAGTGTAGATGGGGAACTTGGTAGATGGTTTAGAACCAGAACTTGACAGTGCTGGGCTAACAGTTGGACTCAATGGTCCTAAAGGTCTTTTCCAGCCTAAACAATTCAAAAGTGTTCTTTGTTAGCACTTACTGTGCTTGACGAGTCAGAGGAAACGAACACGTGTGTTTGGCAAGCCAAGCCTGGACCAAATGTTGCACACACGTTTGGCTCTTAGGCTCTGCATTCTGAGGCTGGTACCTTTCACAGGCTGTGTCCTTGTGCTAAAAAGGTGGCCACAGCAATCTTCTGGCTTTTATGGAAATGCACTGCTGTTTGCAGGCAGGTTGCCAGTGTAGGTCACGCTGTTGAAGTAGATTGCCAATAACAGCACCCTTGTTAGAATATGCAGTGAATTGGTTTATTCTAGTCAGTTATCTGCATAATCAGAGTGGAAATGAGAGTAATAAATATACTTAAGTGTTTGGAAATGGCTTTCTTCCTGATGATTTTTCACTGGGTGAAAATTAGGATTAATTCTAAGGGAGGAAAACTGACCTTAAAAACTCCATTACAATTGACCTTAGAGCCAACAATCTTTCAGTTGCTGAGAAACATTTGCTAAAACTTAATTGAAAAGATCACTAAAACCTGACCCACGTTATGACAATACTGATTTTTTTTTACTCATGATTTCTCTTCATTTATACAGATGTGTTAAAACCAGAACAATGTCTATCACTTCCATAAAGGAAGTGATGCAAATCCAAGAGGCAAAATTTGTGTGTGTTAGTATTTACCATTTCTCTTTTCCATGTTTTGTTTCCTTATTTCACTTGTCTAAAATACTCACTGGCATGTTGACTTAGAGGTACAAAACATACATAATGGACCTCTTTTCTGTTATGTCAAATCTGCAGGAAGCTCTGCTTATGCAGTTTAGAATTTTTAAGCGTTTTAATACGTATTTTCTATTTTTATCAGACAAAAAGACATCAAATTAGCCGTTCAAAAGCTTGAAAGCTTATTCATCATACAACAGTTCAAATTAAGCTAATCTCCTCTTGATGATTGTAATCTTTTTTATTGTTTGGACCCCCGCTAAACTGTGTTCTAGGTATCATTTTTTTCTTGCACAATTACTGAAAACATCTTCTCTTGAAAGGTTTCTCATGTAAAATTTTCCTAGCAATAAGTAATTTATGGAACAGGATTCAATTTAAAACATAATTTAAAATTTAAATCCATATCCACTTTAGCTCCATTAAAGCTCAATCTGGCTGTGTATTTTGGTGCTTTTAGGTGCCTACAGTGTAGGTAAATGTTGTTTTAAACAATGTCAGCTTGTCTTCTCCCATGGCAAAATAAAGGCCAGTGCATGTTGTTGCCATACAAGTGAACTAAGAATAGCTGAAAAGTGGAAGATAAGTTTTCAAACCTTATATCCAAAAATCAGAACTGTACTGGGACAGCCAGTAAGGTTTGCATTGCCCTGTTCTGCTTGAACAAAATGCTTTCCTCACAACAGTGGGTTTCTCTCAATGCCTGAGAAGGCTTTTTTGTAATTCCATTCCCTGAACAGTGAACGGCATTTTATTCTAGGTCTGTAACATTTTAGGGAGCAGCAGCTGCTGAAACAACTAAGAATTGCTTCTGTGCAAGTGCTTTAAGCTGGTTGACTGCAGGGAAAAATGGACTGCAAGCCAGGCTTCCTGTCGAATCTCCCAAGCTCCACCTTGTAAGGGTTTTTCTCTGCAGTCATTTCACTGAAAACACACAGAAATCAAAAAGCTTTGTTAAAACTGGTGTTGTGCTCTTTGCTTGGGACATGATGCAGGAGTCATGGACTAAGTGGCGTGAGAAGAGTTCACACACATTTTGTGGCCTGTTGACAGAGACTGTTAAACCCCTGGTTACCAGTGATAGTTAAGGCCCAATATTCTTTCAGTATATAGCAGTATCAAGTCTGTGTTTCATCGAGTTGATGCTTCTTTCCTCGATAAATTTTTCTAGCTTATTCTCATTTACATTTTTGTGACACACATTGTGTATATTTATCTGCCTATGTAGAAACACACACATGCAAACATGCATGTGTCTCTATATAGGGCACACATACCCCCAAAATCCAGCAGCATTTATTCACAAGAATTTATGTCTTTGTTAACAGATGCTCCTTTGGAGGAAAAAGTAATGCATAGTATTATGTAATATATAAAGGTATATATATCTACTGATAGCATGGATACTCAGTTCTTCCAGAGTAAATCATAATGGCTATCTAATAGTGAACAGTAACAGTTAAGGACAGGAAATTAAAAAGAAGGCAAAAGATACTTGAAAATATTGGGAAGATATCTGTGAAGAGGTTGCTAATTATACTGGAGTCTGGACAGGCCAACTAATTGAACTCCCAGGTCTGGGGACATGGCAGCAAACTCTTCTGTTTCTGCAGTATTTAAGGTTCAAATGTAATTTTTTCCTTTGAGTCCCTTCTTAAATTATTCATATAAGTTCACTTTTGCTTAATGGATCTGCAGTGGAATTGCAGTATTTCTACACTTAAGTATTTGTTCTGCTATTCTTCGAGATGGACAGGAAAGATGGTTTGGGGCTCACATATATGGGAATAAACGTGAGCTCTAGAGTGCAATATATGGCATACAAATTAATCTAAATCCTAGTACAGACTCCTCTAGAGTGTGGACAAACATTCCCAAACTAGGCCTAGACCCACTTGGTCTTCTACTAATTTTCAGGATTTGCAGAAACCTGGAGGAGAGCAGTCAGTAATTCAGTGTTTGAGAACCTTAACTCTCAAATGATAGCTGAGAGGGCTGGCCAGTGCCTTGCCTGAGGCTCATCCCTTGTCTCTGGAACCATCAAGGGCTCAGCTGCAGGAAGCAGGTGCTTGTTGTCAGCAGGCCTGAGAAAAGATGAGAGGGGTTTGGTATCCCAGCCTGCCTGGGGCAGAGAGTGGATACTGCTTGGACTGATGATCCTTATGGATCAGGATTCCAACTCAGAATATTTTCTAATTCTACGTTATGAAGGTTGGAAGCATAACTGAAAGGAAAGGCATGGTGGAAGCCCTTCTGCCGGGCTGAGAGAGGGCACTGCAAGTACAACTGCACTTACAGTTCTGTGAAGCCATTCAGGTATTATTCCATATTATCTGTAAGAGGTTGTTTCTCATTATCTGTAAGACCTTAGTTTTAGATGACATGGCTTTGGGCACTACTGCTGTATAGTGCTGTGGATCAGAAGGTACAGAACAGGTAAAACATTCAGTTTGACTCAGCAGTGGGAGTCAGACCAGACGTGAAACTCTAATTGCTTTGGGGATAGTAAGATTTTGCACCCATTTTAATGACTTTACATCATTGAAATGGCAATGCAATGACAAAAGAGACAAGATCAGTGTTTGAAGGGTTTTGCATGCAGGTATGGCTATTTCTCTATTCCTCATGACCACAGGAACGTGACTCTTTGTTTGCCCTAGCACATAACTTGATGATCTGTGTTCCAGAAGTGATAAATGGTCTCCCTCTGTTGTAACTGAAGGTGCCTATTCCACTTGTTACTTCACTGCCAACAATTTTCAGCCAGCTGGGAAGAGGTAATGTTACAGTGCATTGCCACACTCAAACAAATGTTTCTAAATAAGGAAAAGGGGTTTCAGTTCCACCCCTGACTTTTAAGGAAGAAGCACCAGAACTCCTTGATCGTTGTATACTTAAGAATGATCTCAGAATTGCTCGGGGCCTTTTGGGATGCCTTAGCCAGGTGTAAGGGCTTCCCTGCACCTGGGCAAGGCTTCTGTTTTGTTTTTGTATAATTTGTTATTTTCTCATTTATTAAAACCTTTTGATTTTCAAAGCACACCTGATCAGCCATCTCACAATTATTCTAAGCCATTCTGAGAAGGGCTGGGCACCCTCAGAACTTGGTACATCTTGGTAAGCCTCATTACACGCTGGCCTCGTGTAAGATTGTATCAAGCTAAGAAACTGGGAACTGTTCATGTTAAGGTACTTCACTGATTTTGACCGTGCTTGAGAAGAGGTGGTCATGCTGTGGGACTCATGGGACTCATGGGAAGAGGTTACCGTGCATTTCCACACTCAAACAAATGTGGTCATGCTGTGGGACTGGGCCTTCACAGCTAGGCTGCTTTGTTTTTAGAAGTGGCAAGAGAAGCATAAGCAATGTTCTTGGTTAGAACAGCAAGGGAAGAGCTGAAATGTAAAGTTAAGACGCACAGTCTGCCGAGTCTGTTTGCAGCTGTCAAAAAACAAGAAGATAGTGGTAATAACTTTCTGTAAGTTTACACTCTGCTTCTCCAGTCTCTGAACTTTGGTGGTGTAAGACAGAATTTATCCTCTAGTCTGCTTTTTCTTCCCTCAGGTTTCACATGGGCAAGAACAGGTTGTTTTTTTTTTTTTTTAAAGAGTATATTTTCATGACTGCTGCCAAACCATGATGTTCTCAGTGGCAATCAGAATCAGAGACAGGAGGGATATATGTGAGGCATATATAACCATAACAATTAATGTTGTTATATTTTCTGTTTAGTGTGATGTCCTGTTTGGGACTCTGAGCTCAAAGAAAAACATGGAGAATCCAGAGCATAATCAGCAAGGGAAACCTGAGAGATTTTGCTCTCAAGACCAAACTTAATCAAGAGAAGACTGGAATATGAAAATGACAATAAGAGACTGTTTGTTCTCTATGTTTGTGGTGGGCACTGCAAGAAATAATGGGACTACAGTGTAGCACAAGAGATTTTGCTAGGCTTAGGTGAAAAAAGTAACCACAAAGAGAGCTCAGTGATGGATTAGGTTGCCTAGGTAAGGTGTGACTGCCTCATTGGAGGCTGATAAGAGGTAAGGCAAAACTGTCATGAATGATTTGTGTCTAGTGGTTCTCCCTGAGGCAGGGGGTTAGGCTTAGGTAAACCCCCAGACCTCTTTTTTTTTTTTTTTTTTTTTTTTTTTTTTTTTGTGGTTCTCTGAATATTCAAGAAGTCCAATGTTGTTCCCATGCCTACAGAAAGTAAGGCAGCAGACAAGCTGCCAGACCAGTAAAAGCAATGTAGGTTATAGGACTGATGTGTTCCTAGCCTGTGGGGAGGGATGGGAGCAGGGAGCTCTGATGTTGCTGCTGCAGAAGGCTGCGTGCACACCTTTTGTTGATGTGATCTATTGAACCACACTGCTGTTGCATCTGGGGCAGTAGCTCAGCAGCCTTCAACAGAGAGAGAGAGGAGGATATGAAGGGCAATGAGAAGAAGCAAATGAGCCATCCTTTATCCTTTGCTGTCTCCTCTGTACCCACAGGAAAAAAGACACCACAAGTAATCAAATAAATGCAAAGTTAATTGTTACAATATTTACCAACTCTGTATCTCGTGTCCCCAGTCGGTATGGTTCCCTCTCAGGAGTATATTGAAAGATCAAAAAATCCCCAACCAAATAAACCACCAACTAATTCCAGTGATTTCACTAGTGAAAGCCTCTGTAATTTATATTACTCAGATGAACTTCTGTTAAGTTCCTCCACAAACTGGAATTTTTCAGATTTTGTAAAGTTTCATAATATGCATGCTTTTTCAACTGCTCTATTCTGCTTGATATTGAGCCCATCTGGGAAAAAAAAAAAAAGTCTCAGAATGTCTTATTACTTGATGGGGAAGAGGAGAACTTGTAGGAAAGGTAATGATCAGCCTGAGAAGCTGCTTATTTAAAGCTTGTTCATGTGCAAAAATGCATGGCACAGTTTAATGGGTGAGGGTGTCTTCTTGTGTGTTAAGGTGGATTAAGGTGTGTCTAAGAAACTTTGAATGCACCAGGAGACCACCCCCAAACTCTCTTTGGCAAGGTAAGGGAGAAAATACTCCTAATTCTGTGAAGTGAGGCTTTGCTACAAGGAGATCGCACATGAGAGCAGAGTAACACAATATAGATAGATGTGTGAAGACATAATTCATCAGGTTTTTTTGCCTAATGTAAGCAATCCTTGGTGCCCTAACATAACTAAGGCTCTGGACATTCCTGGGATATGGCTAATTCTGGGGAAGCAGTGCAAGATGGATGCCCCAATGCAGCTAACTCAAGTATTTTAATAGCTGAATCAGTTGTGCACAAAACTGCAGCATAGGTGTGCTGCCCTAGTCCCACCCTTCTGAAATGGTCTTGAGGATTGCTTTGAGATTTAAGCCAATGGCTTGTCTCAAGCTTTTTCAGATAAGCCATGCAGTCCTACTGACATGGTGTGATTATCAGTGTATCTTAAAACAAGTGCATCCATGAAGCAAGCTTGTAGGTGTAGAAAAAGGATTACAGGCAACCTCGTCCCTGATAAGTCACAGTTGTACTAATTACCAAAGAAGAGGAACAGCCTTGCTCTTAATGGGTCACAGCTGTGACTAATAAAGATAGGTGTGATAAAAGGGGTGGGTTGGCTAGTCAGGGGGAGGAACCTGAAGAAGGTGGTATTGGCAGGATCTTGAGGAAGACCTAGAGGAAGAGGAGTCATCCTGAGGAAGGAGATACCGAAGGAATGAACCAGAGGAATGCAAAGAACAATGAAGATAGGAGAGAGAATCACTGCTGTGAGGTCAGTCTGGGTCAGTCAACAGTCAGAGCCTATTGTTGGAACCTGCAGTCACAGTCTAGCCAGGTAAAAGCCTGCACTCAGGGTCTGCAAACTCCAGCCCTGCAGTCAACAGTTTAGCAGGAAATAACCAGCAGTCAGAGGCTGCAAGGAAAGCCTACAGTAGGAGCTTGCTTCAGCCAGAGTCAGTGAATAGTTGGAGTCAGCATGGCTAAGCTGTAGAGAGGAATAAACCAGGACCCTTTTCATGCTGTGATAAACAAGAAGTCTGTGTCTTGGCTCATTTCTACCCTCTAATGAGAGGGCTGATGCAACACAAGCTGTCTTTTTTTGAGGTAGGTGTGGGTCTTAGTACTCCAGAGGTTACTATGGGAAGATGGGTTTTAGCCACTTCTGGGGGTCTTTGAATGTGAAAAGTTTATTGTAAGGTTTTGTCTTTGGAAACAATAAAAACTTAAAGACAATTATGGAGGGAACTTCTGTCAACATAGTGTTGGTGGCTATAAGTATTTGAAAACCTTGAGCTCAATAGACTGGGCTGCAAAGACAAGATTTTAATAGTATCATGTTCTTATTTGCCTTTTTGTTCCCTCTCTTGAATTATTAAATGGATCTCCATTGTGGCTTTGAACATTTATTTATTAGTATGAAGTTCAGTGCTGTTTATGTAGTTATTTCAAACAGAAGGAAAGAAAAGCTTCTTGTTAACATGTGAATCTTTATGTTGTAAATTTGAGAAAATTAAATCTAGTGTCACTGAGAAGTTGCTGGCTGGTGTCACGCATGTGCTTTGCAAGGTGCTTGAGAGGAACAGGCTGAGTGCTGCTGCAGGTGCAGATAATGTTTCCAACTTAATGTTCCTGCAAGTTCCCAAGAGCAATATGGATCTGGCTTTTCCCTTTCTATGTGATGGCTAGACCTAATTAAGATCAAGAAATGCTATTACATGTTTGTTTATTGAAGAATGGCCTAAAACTTTTGTAGATGAGAGTGTACATGTTTCTGTCCTCCTTGTTTAGCTGTCTGCTCTCTCAAGTCTCCAAGGCAGCATTATGAATTCTTTCAAGCTTTCCTAAGCTTGTGTAGAGTGAATGTGAGAAACTCAGAAAGTTGGGAAGTTGCTCTCCTAGGAATGTGGGTAGTGCCAGCTCCATAGAAGTTTAACTGAAGATGAGGGATTTGCCTTATCCCTTGGTTCTTGAGCAGAAGCAGACATACTGTAAAGTTCATCCTATAGCAACAGAAATGAGAAATGCAGCTCCAGTGGGCGAGGCTGGGTTTGGAGTTTTTCATGCCAATGGACTCAGTAGTTTTTAGTAGCTGAGTATCTTGCTGTACCCATGACTGCTTGCCAGGTTGTGAGATGTTTCTCAAAGCCTGGAGGAGGGTATACCATGCATGGCTGTCATGCCGTTTCCTGGAATAGCTATTATATTTTGTATCTGTATTGATTTTCCAAGGGAATGGTTCAAGTCTTGTACTATTGGCATCAGGAGGCTGGTTTGCTTTGTCTGTTAGTCTTAGCAGCTCTTATGTTCTGTTGGAAGTCGAAGAACGTGCTGGCTTAGCTCTCAGATAATGTGAGCCCTTCATCATGTGATCAGCTCTCAAAAGGATTAAAACAAATGGTTTTAAAAAAAAGAAAAATCATATTTACCCCTTCACACCCCCACACCACCCCCCTCCCCCCCCCCAAAGAAGATAACTTTTGTCAACATATTTGTAATTCCCTGCTGAAACCAAGTACCTCACTTTGAGATTTGGGTATTCTCTGAATATTGTCAGGAAAATTCACCCAGTATTTAGTTCTGTTGACTGTTTAGAAAAACAGCCTACTCTTCTTCTACTCTACCAAATTTAAGAATATTTGCTTTATAGAGTGAATTGCAGGTTTTACTTCTTTCTACCTTATCCCTTGACAGATGAGCCATTGGCACATTTGCAACATTGGCTTTTTAGAATCAATATTTAAGGTAACACTAGTATCCACTTTTATGCTAGTGGTTGGGATTTTGGAGCATCCTGTCCAGAATGTGAGATTCAGTAAGTTGGTAATTCATGTATCTAGTGCTAACAGTGGGGCTTAGTGAAAAATAGCAACAGTCTTGATTTTTTTTCCTGGAGTTTTTCAGTAAACTTTGAACTAGTTTTGACTCAAGAAATGTATCTAAAACAGTCTTATCTTTGGAAGAGACTAAAGTGAAAATGACAGTAGCTAGGCCAAAAGATTTTTTTTTCTCTGCTGGAGTTGCTATCATGATGCTTTCTTATTAGCCAAGTTTGCTTATGCTTGTATTAGCCATTGACTGGGCTTCCTAATGGGGCTGCATATCCTATGGTGTACCACAGTCCTGCAGCCTGCTTTTTTTTTTTTTTTTTTTTTTTTTTTTTTTTTTTTTTTTTTTTCTCCTTATTAGCTTAACTCATGGTGTGGATGTGGTAACATCGTCTGTATCTACTCCTGAAGTCTTTATGTAGAACAACTTGCATTCAAAGAGCAGCAAAAAACCTAGTACAGGAAATTACTGTACTTACACAGGTGTTCCCTGGGTAGGAGAGGGATAGGGGTTTTTTTGTCTGGTATTGCAGGAATGTGATTTTGCATTCGAGATTTCTGTGTATATAAACTCTTGTTGTTTGTTACGTGCTCCTGTATGTTTAATCTGCAGAGGTTATGCTGACAGGCTGTTTAGGGAATCTCTCACTAGTTTGTCCACTAGGATGTTGGCAATGGGAGGAAAACTTTGCAATGGGCAGGAGGATGGATGTTCATCATCATAATCAGTAGTTTTCTGCTCTCTTGAGAGGATTTGAAAAGTCCTCAGGTGCTCTTCAGAAAACAAGCAATGGCTTTCAGTTCAAACAGCTGTTTCCAGCAGATGTGATTGCAAGGCTGAGTGGTGAAAACATGGTCATTCCAGTCTATGAGGCTGACAGATGTTGTGGAATGGGTTGTTAATGTTCTTTGGGGAGCAACTGAGGATGCTGTTAGAGCCTGGATAAGACACTCAACCAGATTCTCATGACAGAAGGTAATAATGCAATATAAATGCAGGCAAAGCCCTCTACAATAGACTGAAATTGTGGCAGCTGTCCTATGTCTGCTGTAGCACAAATCATGTATTGCAAGCCTTGTTTCCAGATCTGGTATTTTTGAGCTAGTACAGATGTGTAACAAAAATTTTAGGAGGCAAGGGGCTATGAATTAGAGTTTAAATATGGAGTGGCCAATGGCAGCATTTTTTTTAAATTAGAGAATAATTGGAGTTGTAGCAAAAGTGCTCTCAGGGCTCTTGCATGGAAGAAGTGTTCCATTTTTATTTTCTTGACTTTAGGATCCTTGACATTAATCAAAGGGAAAATGATTCCTGCTTGATGCTTTGGGTCAGGTGTGATGCTTTTCAAAACACAAAGGTGGCTGGTTTTCATTCCTGCTTTACATATATTTTAAAGAAAGCTGCTGAAATACACTAAGATGTAGGGCTTCTTTGTCCTTAGGCCTTACTTCCAAGGTTACATGTTCTACCTTCAGAAGTAGGAGGATGCCTGAAGCTCAGAAGAATGTCACAGAGCAGCTGAAGGTCAAGGAAAAAAAGCAAAAGAAGTTGTGTGGCAAGATAGTCACATATGTATAGAGGCAATAAACAAGATTTATTTATTTAACCCTCTGAGCCACCTAACACTTTTCTCATCTAAATCTGGGCTATAAAAACATCCTCATTGCAGTAATTCAAAAACTGTTTTGTGAGAAACATATGGCATTAAATCGTGTAAGGCTTACTAAAGCTCAAGGAATGCTTGTAGCTCTTCTCTGCTGACAGATAGGTAGTGGCACTTCACTTTCCTGTCTGTAGAATGAAATATGAGGCATCAAGGAAATGTTGTTTAGTTACAATTCTTATCTAATAATAGTAAAAAAAAAATTAAAAGGATCTAATCTGTTTTGTGTTGTTCCTTTGTAAGTATGTAAAATGTATTTATTTGAAGCAAGGATTGGCAACTGACAAGGGAAGGAAGTGAGAACTCCAATTCTGTTCATTTTTTCTCTCCCTTACAATCTGCTCTTGCAGACATTTTGAATCCTGTTTGCTGATGTTGTGTGTAAAGCCTCACATGCAATACATTCATTCTGTGTTATTTAGTAAGCTACAGTAAATCAATGAAAGGCCTCGTCATTAATACAGTTTAGCAGTCACAGTTACAAGAAATACATCAACTCTCTCCAGGTCACCTTTGAATGCCACTGCTTGGTAGAAATCATGGAGTAGAGAAAGAAAAATTCATGCATTTCTCTTAACTTTTAGAGGACAGAAAAACCTGCCATCTCTTTAGGAAGGTGCAAGCATTAGCTATATATAAGGTTTGAATATTTAGCTCTCTTAATCTGTGCTTGTTGGGTTGCATGTAAGTATATGCATATAATGACTTTGCTGCCAGAAAAATAAAACTGGAAACAATGAGAGATTTTTATTTGGGGGGGGAACTCTCTGTGGGTATCTCCTTGCCATTTTGTTAGTCTAAAGCCAACTCCATTTTCTGTCTTGTTGTCAGCCTCTTTGCATTCTTGGTGTGTGGTTACTTTGAAGATAGTTATGATTGTGAGTACCCTCTGAGGTCAGCCTAAATCTTGTAGCATTGTGCTTCCTGAGTAGATTTATATTCATGCAGCTCATCAGTTCTCTACAGATGTAACATGTGAAGTCTTAGAAGCAATTTGGTGTTGTAAGCACAGCATTACTTTGAGCTAATAAACTTTGCCTCTCAACAAAGCTAATTGACTTGGATAAAGCAGCAAACTGATAAGATTTCGTGGTCTCTGGTGCCTGAGCAAGCCTAGTCCCTGTTAATGCCAGTATCTGTACTTCTAGTGTAGTACAGTTAATACAGGAATAACATCTGTGAGGTCCAGAGTATTTAGCATTCCCAGAATCTCAGCTGAATAAAGTCACTTGAGTGCTGAAATGAACAGCTTTGGCTCTCATGTCAAGGAGGTGTATTTTTTTCATACCCACCAGCGTTCTTGAATAAGCCCTATTTTTTTGCTCCAAAATACAAGATGAGAAATGTCAGACTGAACCCACTGAATATACAGAGGTGCTTTGCAGGCGAAAGGATATTTATCTGTATCTATAGATCTACTTAAATGTGGGGGAGCCCTTTGGAGGACAAAGTTTTTCTAGAGTCGCTGATTTGTTTAGTAACTGAAGGTAATGCACCTTTAGTGGTAGGGTTCACCATAAAAAAGGTTAATTCATTTGCACTCTTAGAAGCAAATATTTGGTCACCTGCTGCTTCTCGTTGTCATGCAACAACAGGAAAGTGACAATGTTTTGTTTTGCTAGGCTTTTTTAGGTGGATGCACTAGGAGTGTTTGTTGCTGTCTCATCTTGCACTTCTTTTCTACTCTGACACCTAAAGATCTTTAGTGGTACCTAGTTTGTAGTTGCACTTAGGAGAACTTTCAAGCTCCTGTACCTACTGCAGGTTGTGTGGGGTGCTCTGCTGTCAGCTCCTTATGTATCTTGTGTTGCTCTCTGAGGACAATGATTGCAGTCATTGTAACCATCTGTATGAAATGTCTGACTTGCTGCCTTCAGTGTTTGTCATTTCTGTGGCTTCTTCATAATGTTGAGAGCAACTAAGGAATCTTTTGATTTTATTTGTCCCTTTGTTCTCTATGGGATGAGTGAATAGAGTCCCCTTTTCCAAGAAATTCATCAGTCACACAAGTATGTTGTCAAGTAAATTTCACAATTCTTTGATTCAGCAGAGTAAACTCCCAATCTTTGTCAATGGGTAGCATTTTTACCCATTCAGCTATCTAAATTTACTATCATACCTCAGGCACAACAACCAAACTGTGGTGGGGATAACCATATTCATGTTATGCCATCTCCCATCTCCTATACCCAAATTGCCTACTGTTTGTATACTTTTGTTTTGCCAACTGCAGTGGCCAAGGATAAACTCAATTCATCTTGTATCACCAAATGTCATCTAGTTCTCCTTTATTTACTATTTTATTGATGAACTTATGGAGCTATTTTAGACTGATCAAGCACAATTGTCCTTGTTAAAGGTTGGCCCTGGTTGCATCCCATCTTACTGTAACCTGAGGTGTGGTAGTGCTAGAGTTGCAGAAGGCATTGGTATGAGAGACATAACCTGATGTTTTGGAATAAGATGTTTAAATTCTAGGGGAGTCAGTCTGAGAGGAAGATGCCTAAGTAGAAAAATTCAGAGGTTGTCTTTTTTTTAAAAAAAAAAAACAAACCAATTTTCAGGAATTATTTATGTGACTTACTTTTCTACTTTTAATTACAAGCATTTAATGCTTAGACTTAAGACATTTGTTAACTCAGTTTCTGCTCTCCTGACTACTTACTGAATGGAGTCTAAGTACAAGGTTTTAGTAAACAGACGTGCATTGTCTAATGGAGAAAAGAAGAATATGCTTCTTGAATTTTTTTTCAAAGCTGATATGTCCCCATGATCCATTATAGAGGATGCAGAAAGATATTAACAGTGGAAGAGTTATATTCACTATTTGCTGTGATATTCAAATGATTTTGACTTAGATAGTACAGCCAAATTAATTTTTTACTCTGACATTTGTAGTTTCACAAGAATGAAATGTTCATGAATCTTCATGGATTGTTTGTTTTTGTTTTCTTTTCCTTCTCTAACACTTGAGGAAAGAGTGGCTTTTTTAAAAGCCCTATGTATGTATTAGTATTTATATGTTTCCTATTAAAGGTATGACTTGTAGCAGCCTCTGTTAGTGGTAAAGATTGTTTTATAAAAGCAAGGAGAGTAGGAAGTCTTACTTTGCAATTCATTATTACATTTATTTAAAGCAATTCACTATTAATTATGTGACAAAAAACCCTGTGAGTCAGCACCTCTAACATTGACTTTCAAATATTCTTAAACCATACTGGAGGACTGCATACAGAGAGTATGCTTAAAAATTAGATTTCAGTATCAGTTCTGTCCTATTGTTGTGTTCTCAAAGCTTTAAGGATATCAAAGTTGTCATTTTCTTTGTATATCTTTGGGTGATAGCTTTCAAAGAAAAGCATTTAAGACCCTAGAATACTACTGAAGCAAGCATTGTGAGGAGAGAGCAACCAATAACCTCTGGAGCTGTGTGTGCAGAGCTGTGATACCAATCGTGGAGAGAACCTGAATAGACCCAGATAAGTTTTCATTCTTTCCTCTCCACCTTGCTGCTAGTCACTTAGCAGATCAGCAGGATCTTTAACCTCACCTCTGCATTTTTCCTTGCTGCTTGTTTATCTTTGCAGGACAAGGCTGAGTTTTCCCTTCTCTCTCAAAGTACTGCCAAGCACTTCTCCACTGCTTCTCTCTTGCGATTGTTCAAATTTGACCTCTATCTCTCAGGAGCCTTCTATCCTCTGAGTAGATGGCAAATAGCTTTGTGCACTCTTATTTCCCAGACATTTTAGTGGGCCTTCATACATTTTTGTGGACATTTGTAGAAACAGCTTGCACACAAGGCAAAGTAGCTGTCCCTGAGCAGCTGGGTATTTATGACCCATTAACATGTGCTGAGTTTTGAGACTTTGTCAAATGATACAGAGCTAGAGTACTGATCATGAGGGAGGTATTTGCTGCCTCAGTGCTTAGCACTTCAATGCAATTTTTTATTGCTTTGATGTTATATTTAGTGGTGTGTTGGGAAGTGTTTTGTGCTTACAGAATCAGGCTCTTTGTGCTGCTATTATATGCAGTGTGTCTGGCTGAAAATTCTCTTCTTTGTGTTAGCAGATTCTCCATCAAAGAAAACTTGAAACTGCTTTTTTTTATGTTTCAGGAAACAAGCTGGTCACAGCTGTGTTACTTAGGGTAACTGTTTGTAACCAGAGCCTTTGACAGCTTGAAGTTCAAGTCTGCACTGCTCCTAAATAGGAAGGGAGGAAAAAGAGTACAGCATCTGCAGATGAAGGAACTGCAGGGGTAGGGTCACTCACATGACTTTTCCAAGGGTAGAAAGGAAGAGGTGACCTAACGTCAACATAGGCATTACCTTTTATCTAAATTGGTGAAGTCAAAGTATTTACTGTTGGAGTGATGCTTTTCTAAACTGTCTCGTTTTAAATGGCAATTATTCTTTGTGTTATGAACTGGTCTGAAAAGTCACCCTGCCTATTTCTGCCTACTTCTACACTTTTTTCTAAAGCAAATATTTTAAAATGCTGTTTGGGGTTGAGGAGGTGAACACTGAAAGAAATAAAAATGTGTTCATCAAAAATACTTCTAATTTTGAAAAAGTAGAATTGCATTTGTTTTAAAAGACAGATGTGTAAGATTTTGAGTCTTTCTGTTGCCTGTCAAATTTGGGTGATTACTCATTTAGCCAGGGTGCAACTTTTGGCAGAGAAAACACTGATTGGGAGTTCTTTAAATTTGGAGCTGAGAAAGGCAGACAGGTGTTGGGGAGAATTTAGGTCAGACAGAAACATTAATAAAACAGAGATTCTTTTTAGCCTAGTAAGGAAGAGGAGGAACAGATGGAGATCCTGGAGTTAAAATGTCAGAGCACAAAGGTAAAATGAGTGTGTCAGACTAGAATCTAAAAGAAAATGACTGCCATTGTCTGTACACCTGTGTGAGAAGCCAGAAAGTGAGAAGAGATGAACTCATTTGTCCATTGTTACTGAGGCATGGCAGAATGACAGGAATTGATGGATATCTGTGGTTCCTTACTGCTGAGTGCACATGGGATGAATTGGACTATGGATCTGAGTCGGAGCTGTTCAATGATTCTACAGAACCAAGAAAGGAGATGTGTGACTGGCCTGCTGCTCTGACCCTGTTTTAATGCACTCTCATATGGTCAATTTGCCTTGTGACGTGTGCATCCAAGGAAGCAGGGTTAAGCTTTCAGCCTTGGTTTTGCACCTTTTGAATTTTGAAGTTCTGGCTTCATGTTCAGTTAGTACAGATTTGCTGTTTTTCAGTGGGTTTGTAATGAATGTGTTCTGCAGAGGGCTGTGTGGGAAAGCCTGAGCAAAAGTACAGGAATGCAAGATTTTCTGCTCGTGTGTGGGTAATCTGTTCTGTTATGTAATCAGGTTGTTGACAGTTTGCTTAATCAGTATTTCATTTTTACAGGGGGGCACTACCTCTGCCCTGGAGTTTAATAAAGATGTTTTTTGTGAGACTTTTGTCATCCTAGCAGGACAGAGTTTTCCTTTTACTGGATAAATTTGGAAAATGTAGTTATGGTAAGAGATAGCCCAGAGCAGGAGATGATAATTAAGGGGCCATGCTGTCTTGTACTTTTTTTTTTTTTAGAAGCATCACATGCTTTATTGTTTCATAATAGATACATACAAGAAGACTTGGGGTTTTTTTAATATTATTTATAACCCTGTTGCATAGGGCATTCTGTAAAAACTGTTTGTATCTTTTACAGCAGTTCAAAAAAACTTTACCACAAGAAACACAGTAAATAAGGAAAAGAATCTGATCCCTCCAGATACTTGAGAAAACCATATGATGCTATTTTCCCCTGATACATGAGGCTGGTGGTTTCTTAGGGCTAATTAATATTCATGTCTTCAGTTCTTATAAACAAATTAAAAAAAGGTCCCCAAATAATGCTTGGCTGGAACTATAGATAAGTCTGTCTATCACTATCTGAAGCAGTCCAGTATCCTCTCAGACATTTGAATAGTCTCCAAACACTGCAACTGCACATGGGAGAGAGGTCCTGCTGAGTAGTATCACTCCTTGTTTATCTCTCCAGTTGGAAATAATTCATGTGCATTCTGTAGCTAACATAGCAGCATGTTTCTGGCAGAGTGGGGAGGGAGCCTGACATTAAATAATTGAAAAACTGTGAAACAGGGATGGCACTTTTCAGATAGCTGTTCTCTGTTGCCTTCCTAAAACTGAGGGGTAAAAATGGGAGTCATGGAATCCAAGTCACTGAAGTAGCAGATCACTGGAGCAGTTATTTGGTGTCAATCTTGTAGTGCCACAACTTCCTCACAGTCTGTGACAGGGAAGAACAAGAGTAATACTTTTGGCAATCAGAAGAAGTGTAAATAAAAGTACAGTTTATTTAGAGGCTGCAGGAAATGTGTTAGGGCAGAGGATTATCACTCCCCATGGATTCCTCAGTGAAACAAATTGAAATACAGCACTGGAAATGGTGGATGGGAAGGAGAAAAAAAAAGAAACCAAGCAGACATTATTGTCTGTCCCATGATCATCCATGCCATCTAAGAATAAGTATTTTTGGAATTAAAAGCTAATAGGAACCAGCACTGGCTTGTGCAAGGCAGCTTGTGTTGGGAACCAGGTGCACCTTCCAAGCCTTGTATGTAGAGAGAGTGGGTCCTGCAGAGAAATTTCATGGGCAGCTTGGCACAGCAAAAGGCAGTGTGCAGCCATCCTTTCCTAAACACTCAGTAATAAGAGGTAATCCACATAGAAAAATGTCATTATTGATGTTTGTGTGATACTTGAGATGATGCTGGTATCTTAGTGACATGTAAGTTGGTCTTTTGCTGTGTGTCTGTGTGAAAAAGGGGCAGCTGCACAATGCATGGCAGTATATAGCATGGTGGATTCATTCTTAATCTCTGAAATTCAAATAAAGGTGGAAGCTCGATGGCAAAAACAAAACCAGCAAAATTAGATAATCCTTTATCATTGCATTATTCATATGTACATTAAACTGTAAAGGGGGATTTGCTGAACCCTAACTCAGTTTCTGGGTGCTGTGCGAGTAACACAACAGCCACTGGCAAATAGGTTGATGCCTCCAGGTAGCTATTCAAATATGAAATGCAACCTTAAAGATTTGGGGTTTTTTTATTGTAATTGAAGCATCATTTTCTAAACAGCTTTTCATTTGAACATCAACAAGAATGTTTGAAATCAAGTGTGAATATTTTTGAATATTAAGCAGTCCTGATAGCAATATTAATGCTAAATAACATTTAACAAACTCATCTGTTTTAATGTGTCCATAAGAAAACAAAAGCACCAATAGCTTCTAATTACTATTTTAATTTACTGATGTTGATTATAAAATTTATGTGGTTCTAAAGAAAACATGTTAGGTACTAATGCAGTTTTACTGTCTCGAAATCCCTGAGAAATCCTTTGCATCAATAACATAAATGAGGGTATTTTTCATTTGTATTCTAGTCCATAACTTGATATCAATTTTAAGAAAAGTGAAGTAAAATGTTTTTGCAGATCTGTACAATATACTGGGTAGTCAGCTCCTAACAGACACAAGGAAGTATCTTTGGCAAGAACTAGCCTTTCTTCTGAAATTGAATTATTTTTGCCATTCAGTAGGAAATAAGACTAATTCTGTGGCTACCTGAGAAAAACTTGTGTACAGTGAATGGCCACTCATGCCTTCAGAAAGGTGGGTGTTGGGTACCTGTGTGCAAAACAAGAGTGGCTTTACAACATGTGTAAAGGATACAGAATGGGTCCTCCAGAGAAGGAAATAGCCCACATTTATCCAAGAGCAAGGGGCAGTGTATACACTATGGAAAACAGAGCTATAGCATTTCAGAAGGAGAGCTTGTATGTTGATAGGACCCTATCAAGATGGCAGCCTCACATCCTGAGGAAAATAAAGGGAAAACTCATCAATTTTTATGTATACATCATTGCAGCAGGGTCACTCTGCTTAAATGAAAGACAGTAAAAGTGTTTCATGCTCTTGCCTTTAATATTGTTAGTGCTTTGTGCTTGTAAATGTGTGATATCAGATGAAGTTATTTAATGTTTGCTTTAGTGTATCATTTATTTTTCAGAAGAGAGATCTTCCCTTGAGGATGTTAGAGAAGCTCCCAAAAGGGAGGTTTTATTATCCCTTAAACAGATCCCTTTTGATCCATGTGATTTTTTTCAGTTGTGCAGGCAACCCATGCCAGAAAGGAAGGCTCTGGCAGGTAGCAATGTTCCTTCTAAAGGCCAGTGTAGGTTAGGAAAGGCTGAGAGTGGAAGTTCATTGCCTTCCTGTTTCAGTGAGCAAGAGGTGCATGGCCACCTCTGGGTGTGCTCTCTTTGGGCCAGTGGTGGTGGCCAAAAGGTTGCAATTAGGCTGAAACTCTTGTCGTGTTTTCTATGCTCTGCCATGATGTGTTCTCTGCAACTTCTAATCTAACACAAGAGGAGGAGGAGGAAGGGTGAGAGCAATGCTGATAAGTGCCTGCAATTACTTTTTCAGTTTAAATTCCATCTGGAACTTGATTAATATGCTCCTTCTAGTGTAGTGTGAAGTGGGGCTTGTTCACAATGTTATCTTTTCACACAGTTTTTCATTAACATGTTGTGTCTGACTCCTAACAAACAGGGTGTTTTAATGACAGATTCCTGGACACATATGCAAAGAGAGGCTATTTTGAATAGAGTGTAGCAAGCATGAAATTAATTTTGATAGTTTGTAGTTTTAGATAAGTATAACCTAACCAAATAGAGAGAACTGAAGTGCCTTAGTATTTTGATTCAGAGAAGCCAAATAATGTCTCCTGTGCTGAATAAATTGACTGACTGGATTCCACAGAAGGGTGTGGTATCAGGATTGGATTGATTGCCAAAAAATTGGCAACTGAAGTTTTGGCTTGACTTTGTGATTAAAGGGAAAAGTCAAGACGATATTTGGTTACACTTGGGAGAGAAAAATGAAGGTAAGTCCATAGGTTTTTAGGGTGTTGAAATGTGGTTTTAGTAAGTACCTGAGACTCGAGATGTTTGTTTAATGGTGCATCTCTTTATGTGATACCTGAATATCAATAGCTTGTGGTCTGACACTTAGAAATACACCACTGCAAGTACAACACAAGTTACTCTTTTCATTTTCAGTCAGATGAAATTCTCATTTCATGAAATTGCAAACCAGTGCCTAGAATGCACAAAACATGCATTCACTCTTTTCTGTAACAGGAAGGGAAGAGGGAGGCTTTTTGTTCAAAATACTAATTTAAAGACGAGTTTGAGAGCTGGTATCATCAGAAGCACTCTGAAGGCATTTTTTTACATTGATTTTTGGAATCTGTGCATTTCTGCTGATGTTGAATGTACTTTCAAAATTATTTTCTAAATTTTAGCAGCTCCTCAGCCTCTGAATATTTGACAGGTTGTTTAAACTGGTTTGTTGCAAGTATCTTCTGTGTGTCCCTTAAGTGTAATAGAATATTTTCTTCCTATGTATTTGAAGTGTGTGTTTCTGCCATTGTGAAATGTTTTGCTTGTGGGTGATGAAGGCTTTTGCAACCAGCTCTAGAAGCATGAGAGAACTGCAGTGCTTGCAGTTGCACCGTGGCATTGGAGAGGTCCATCCTCAGGCATGAGTCATTCAGATCTGCCACAGATCACTGGATCCTTGTGAGGAGTCTGTATACAAGTTCTTCAATGCTATTCAGCATTTGGGTTAAGATGGTTCTAATTAATATTTTTTAAACCTAGAGGTAATAGTTTTTCTGTAGAATGCACTTGGTTCCTCTTAGGATTTTTTAAAAATGGCTGGGGGCTTCATCACACCTCCTAGCTGGGTGGTTGGTTGTGGGGAGGCAGCTGTCACATCACTGCAGTTTGGAGCTGCCTGTGTCTATTTGAGCAGTGTCACTAATGGGCTTTCACTGCTTCCACAAGCAGAGACTGAGGCTCTCTATGAACAAGCTTTGGGAGATGATTCTTCGTCTGCAATAGCAGATCTGGTTGAGTATAGATTTTATTTTTCAGAGGTTGTTTTCTGAGGGCTGAACTAGTGAATTAGTACATTGCCCTTCTTGGACTGTAGCTGATTGTTAGTTTGTCCAGGTGCTTTGGGGTTGATATGTCTAGGATTGCTAATGTGGTCAGTCTAAATGCACTTTCTGTTTTAATTGTTGGTTATTAAGTGGACATTTTCATTCCCAGTTTCCGATTTGATGCCTCAGCTTTCTGAAGGATTCCATATGATTTTATTTTAATCAATAGCTACATATTCAATAAAGGTGCTGCTTATGAATCATTTGCCATTCTGGGTGTGAGGTACAGGGAGCAGATGATGTTGATCCCTGTGCAGAGGGGCCAGCAAATCAAATTTCTGTCTGAATTTATAACAAAAACTTAATCTCTAAATCATGCATCTGCAATCCTGATGAGCTTACTTCAGAAGTGCCAGCAAAAAATGGTTCCTTAAAGTCCTCAATGGCTTCTGAGCCTCCTTGCAAGGTCACCTGCAACAGTCCTGGGTTAGTGCCTTTCCAGCCTACAGATCCCTCTGATGGGTGTTTCTGCTGGCAACATTTCGGAACTCCTTCTTGCTTTGTCTCTTTTAGTAGCTCTGTTTCTTTAAAATCTGACAGAAGAAGCTTCCCCCCTCCAGGCTCAGTCTTTAATCAGTACCTTGGCTCAGGCTGGCCCAAAGCAGCTGGGAACTACACCTGTAAGGCAACAGAACTGCTCCATCAGCAGGCACACGTGGGATGGTATTATTATACCAGATGGTATTATTATAGTGCTTGTAACTCCTAACAAAATGTAGTGGAAACAGTTTTTTCTCCTCCTGTCAACGTGACCTTATCTAAGGTGATGTTTGGGTAGCTGGAATCACAGCCACAAGTGCAGACCATCCTTGTTGAATGTCAAGATGGCTTCTTGAGAGCATCAGAGTGCTGGATCTTCTAGTAAACTATATTCTTTTTTCTTGACAGAAATAAAACATACTGTACCCTGGCCTGTGTCCCCAAGAAGTGACCTGTTTTGGCTGAAATTTCCATTAAACAAAATAAAAATGCTGAACTCTCACATGGAAAACTTCAGCTTGAACAGCTTGTCAAAGCTGCAAGTAACTGAAAACAGGGAGTTCCCATGGAAATACCTGGTAATTTTAATAGTTGGCAGCACTGTCAGTCACACCTATTGTAACAGCAACATTGTCAAGTGCTTCCTGATTTATTATGTGCTATTGGGATGGTGACCTGTTTAGCCAAACATTTTAATAAATCACTCCTGGGCAATTGACATAGATGACCAATACTGTGACATTTTTGAACACTTCTGAACAACAGATTTATGGTGAAACAGGGCTGGTGATTATGTGGGTAATAGAAAAGAAAAAGTACATATTGATGGATTGTGTTCAAACTGTATTTTAGAGAGTGCCCTTGGGCTCAGCACTCCAAGTTATTTTATTTGCTTTGACCTTTGCGTGGATGTTAGAAATGTTGACTAACCTCCTCGTGCTGACAATGTCATTAGGTATTTTGAGGAGACTTCTGCAAATGCAGACATACTCTTACATTATTCAAAATGCCTTGAAAGCTACAGACTTTCGTGGAATATCAACATGATGACCTTTGCTTCTGATAGCAAAGGAAATCTCATTATAGACACTGCAGTATAACTTTGGTTTGACTCAATGCTGAGTTTCTTTCTAAAAAAAGAACCAAAAAACCAACCTGTTCAAAATGTAATTCAGCCCACAAGGCTAAGGTATTTTATCCTATGGTCCTATGATAGTTTTCTTATTGCTGTGAGAAGTGTGTTTCAGAGAATGCAGAAAGCATTCCTAACAGCGTTTGGAAAGAGGACTGAAAATGCTTCCAGTTCTGTAGGCATCCCTTTTGCTCCCTGTGTGGTTGGTAATTGCTAACCTAACATAGATTAACATGGATATATTGCTAAGTATTGCTAATCTGGCATGGAAGAGCTAACCTAAAGCCAGAAAGCATAATTAGTCACCTCCACTGCCTATGGAGCCCTTTCTCAGGGCTTGTTCTGATGCTATGCCTTGGGCCACAGCTGTGCCAGCTGTTTAGGAGTGCTTCTGTGGTTGTAAGACCACTGATATACTGAAACATTATGTTGACTCCTGTCTGGATATTTGACCAGCTCTGTAGTTATTTTTTAATTATCAGCACCCCCCCAAAACATCTAAGGTTTTTAGACTCTGGGTATATTTTGGAGTATAATAAAGGATGTTTGATTGTGGGGCAGAGGATACTGGGGGTCAGTCTATGAGCAGCACCACCACTTACTCTTCAGCCACTGAGAGTCCTGTACTGTTACTGAGGAGGTGGCCTTTGGATTGTGTTGCTTTGTAGCCCCAGAAAGGGCAGTTGATATTGTGATCTCAGTTCCTGGTGCTTGCATCACAGGCCACATTGGATAAGGCACTATGGGATACAAATCACAAGAGTCCCTTCATTTTCCCTGTGTCTGTTTGACTTTATGTGCAGTTGGGAGCAAGTTTGACATCAATGCTGAAGAACCAAAAGAACAGGTTGTCTTTTCCAGTTACCAAACCTTTTTTCATTGAGCAGCTATGTAGAGTGCATTTTTATTCTGTACCCACCATTGCAAGGCCTCTTCTGTTATTGTCCCTTGAAACCTGCTGGGGTGGTTCAGATACTCTGAAATAACAAATATAGCTGTAGCACCAATAGACTATTATTTCAATAACACTTTATCACTTCCCAGTAATTGTTTCATAGTTCACTGTGCCAGCCAAGAGAGAAGCTGCTTCTTGCCATAAATATGTGTTTAAGCAATGTGCAGTTCTGTCATGATGACAAGAATAGTCTCTCTGATATGCTGGGAATATCCAGAATAACCTGGAAGGGCTGTAGGTTTTAGAATTAAATAGCCTTCTTAGCCAAGAGTTCTTTGAATGGATTTGATGCATGCGACAAAAAAAAAATAAAAAAAACCCAAAATAAAACAAACAAAAAAAACCCCCAAAAAACCAAAACTACACAAAAACCCCCAAACAAACAACAAAAATCAAAAACAACAAAAAAACCCCCCAAACTGGAATGCTCTGACATTTTGGAAGGATATTTAGGCATTTGATATTTTTCCCTTTGTGTTCTCTTTATGTCATGTGTATTTCTGAGAAAGGACAGCTTGGAATCAGTCATACCCCATGGTTGTGTCTGGGAGCCAGGTGAAACTGTCTTAGAGGCTGACCCATTATCCTTCTTTCTGAGGCACTTCTGGTTTCCCCTGGTTCCCTGGGGTTAAATTACATTTTGAGATAAATGGATGCAATTTGAATAGGTTGTAAATTGCATTCTGTTTTCCTTGCTTCTCTACAGCAGTCGAGCAGGAATGATAGTCTGCTTCCTGATAGGTTCTGTTTGGAGAGCTGCAGGGATTTTCAGCTCTGCAAAGTGTTGTATTTGTCCAGATGATATTCCCAATTGCAGGGAGGAGTACCTCATAGCCCCCCAGTATGAGCCAGTCTGAAGGAGGAATATTTTGAATTTTTTCTAGATAATTTTTGCCTTTGTGTAGGCAAAGCAAACTCTATGAATGCCAGGAAACTAATTAGGTGTATTCATGCCCCTAAGATCTGCTTGAATGAGAATAAAATGAAATGCTTATTGTAGTAGCTACCAGTAAGAGAAATATATTTTGAAGACGTTTGAAAGTGTGCTGAGAAATTAGCTCCTAAAATATTTCCCTTTAAACGTTTATGTAAGTACTGATTTACAGTTGATGAGACTAAGCTGAAACTCATCTGTTTTGCTTTGTTTTTTCTGTCTCAGAAAACACCTGAGAGAAGAGGCAGATCTTAAAAACTCTACAAACATGTCAGTGGATTCTTGGCCTTTGGGTGAATTGGCTGGAAAAAAACCCAAACCCAAAACAATTTGGGACCAGAGGGAAGGGGAAGTGCTGTGTTGCAGGAAGCAGCTGCAACAGTCACTGTTTCTGGCTCAGATGGAATGTTCCAGCCACTGTGAAGTCATGTCTCAGGATCTTTTGTGACCTTGGTATCTTGTAAGCTGCTGTTGATTTTTTTTTAACCTGCAAAGAGGATGGGGGAGTGACACACTTTTTCTGTCAGGACTGGGAGTGCTTGGACAGTTTGTTCTCTTGTCTGGGAAGCCCAATGGCTGCCAACATTGACCACACTGCTGCTTAGCTGCTCTGCACTAAGGACAATAGGAAGACTTGTATCCTCTTCCTCCTCATTCTTCTCATTATAGTATTTTTAGTACTTTCACCTAGTTACAGGTTGATCTTTATCTCTCTCACACCCTCACTGCTGCACTTCTGTGCAGCCCTGGTCTACAGAGGTCTTCTCAAAGAAGAAAAATGGCCCTTTTTTTCCTCTTCATATTCAGTTTTTAGTCTCTGTGAAAAGAGAATCAAATGAAAGTTAGTGTTACCTACTTGTTGTAATAACACTGATCTCTAAGATTGTTAACACAATATTTCTGCTGTACTGGCTTAAAGGTAAGTGACATTGTATGAGAGAACTATGTTGGACACAGACATTTATAAAGCAGCTGGTGAGGGCCCTAGGCTGCTGTTACTGCTTATCTTGAGTTTTGAGCCCATGACTGGGCTTTAATGGATCTAACCTCATGCTGTGAAATAGTGTTTTAAGGGTGCTGAAATATTTCAGATTTGAGTATGGAGATTGTAATTGTGTAGCTGGTTTTTTGGATCAAGATGAAAGACAAGTTTTATGCTGTCACCTGTTACTGGATATTGGCTCTCCAAGGCACTGCTTGACTGAGCTCTTGTGCAAAGTCAGGGTTATGCATGAGTGTGGGTGTAAGTCAAGGAATGTTGTCAGAAAATATTGTGACACCCTGGGGCCTCTGGATGTGCACAACTTAAAATGGGGTAGATAGGTGTGAAGCTGTTAATCTGAAATACTTCTGTTAAGTTCCTTGGCTGATGAGTCCATTCACACAGGGGCACCAAACCAGAGACAGTGGGGAACACTGAACTTTTGCAACTATCTTTGAAGAAAACAAAAGGGCGAATAGAACTGGGGCAATTCTGTTTTGCCCTCTGTTTTCAATGAGAGGAATGTAGGAGGAAATGCACATTTCTCAAGGAAAACAAAAGAATAGAGGTGGTAAGTGTACAAAAATAACAGAGAGAATAAAAAGGTTGACCTTGCCTGGAAAGTCCAGGGCAGGCCAACAGGAAGAGACAAGCAAGTTGACAGAATAGCATGGCTGCTTCACTTTACTCTCTGACCTGGTGGGTCTGGGAAGCCTTCAGGAGGAAAAATGTAATCTGCTCAGAGAATCCTGGGCTACCATCAGAAAGTAGTTGACACAAGACCAAATTTAGTTCCAAGTGGCCCCAAAAATGAGAGAAGAGAATACAAAGGGAGTGGATTTTCTTTCTTCTTAACCTGTATTTCTCATGTTAACAAAAAAGCAGCCTTAGTTATGGAATTAATGAGTAGAGTCAGCTTGAGTAAATACTTAAAGCATAACTCCAGGCTTGAATTGCTGTGCAGTGTACCTAGGTAATAGTCAGAGTATAACAACTGCAAGATTGGAGAGGCAGAACTTGTCTTGCAGGGTCAAGGCTGTTGGGAGAAAGCCTTCATGAAAAACTATGTGCCTGTCAAAATGAAGAGAGTAAAATACAAGTTCTCCAAGCCAACTGTATGTTTTCAAGCTTATTCAAGTAATTCTGCATTTTTTGTGTTCAAGATGTCTCTTTACTTGACTGGGCTGAAGCTCTTTGAATTTTTTCAGATAAATGGTAATTTGATAAGTATTGTCATAAACTGGCAAGCAGAGCATATTTGACAGTGGAGCTGTTTTATACTGGAAGCAGATTGGTTTGGAAAATGCAAGTGCATTTAAGCTTACTGTCAGCAGTTAAGAGGTTTTTGCAAAGGAGCTTTGTCAGGAAAATTTCTTCATTCCTAAGGGAAATATCTTGTCAAAAGAAAAAAAAAAGTTCTGTGAAAGAGGAAAGATTTTTCAGAAAGAGAAAATCTTCAGTTATGATATTGGAACAGAAATCTGAAGGATGGGTGGTATTTCCAATTCTGCAACTGACTTTCTGTGTGGTCTTGGACAGATCACAAGTGCCTTCTTGCTCAGAACTGTCCATAAAATCTGAGCAGTTTTATTTTGGGAAGTTATTTAAGAGCAATAGACCTGTACTATTCAGTGCTTTAAAACTGGGTGATTGACCCTGGGTGTTGTATGTGAAGTACTTAGGAGACAAGTTCATGAACACTTAAAGGAAATACACAGGACGAAATCTCTGCTTGTTTTCTTGTTATGAAATGCAAACTAATGCTGATTTGTAGCTAGAGTTAGCAATTTGTGAGAAATTTCAGGAGCAGAAAAGAGAGGCTGAAGTTGGTGAAAAAATTTGTGTTGTAGAACCTCTAGTATGTTTCCTTTTAATCTCTAACACTCTTATATTTTACTAGTAAAGATTGTGCAATTAGAAAGACAATATGGGTCCAGCCTAAGTATTCTGCCATTTTGTTCTTGCTCTGATGACAGTTCTTGGGGTCTTTTATTAAGTAATAATATGTGGAGGCAAGTCCAAGTATTCACTTATTAGGAAGAGTCTCAGTTTCAAAAGAACCAAGGGTTAGAAAAGCACAAAACTGGCTTGTAGTCCCTCAATTTTTCTTGCATGTGGGAAAAGCATAGACTGCTGCAGCCCTTCCAAAGGGATAGATGTGACTGAAGTATCAAATGAACTTGATGTTATTAATGACCTCCATGGAAAAGCTTTGCTGAATTACCATCTGTTAGCCCATCGCTGCCAAAACGGTGCAATACTAGCGTGGCTGAATGTAAGGAGGAAGCACATCCAGAATTTTGTTACAGCATGCAAAGGCTGGTAGCATTGACTTTGGGAGTGACCCAGCTGGGGTGTATTACTTTGCAGACTTGTATAGCTTTAATACTGAAGTGCTGTCAATATCAGGCTGGCCTAAATAAGGAGTAGTAAGATTTACAGGAATGACTGAAGTGTCCCAGTTCTAGAGGTATTTACACCTTTGGTTATGCAGCTGATTAAGTAAGTAGAAAAGTTAATGTTAATCCATAGAATTTAACAACAAACATAGTTCAGTACCTTTCTTCAGCACTGAAAATGAAGGAGTGGAAAATTTACAAGATTTTGTAAACAAATTTCTCTTTAAATAAAATTCATTGCTATATAATGTAACTGTGATTTTTCTTTCCCCTGGTGGCTGAAGACTTGCTTTCCTATTTTTTTTTAAAGAAGTTTCTATTAACTTAGCTCTTCATTGTTTTTTGAAGAGAATGATAGTTCAAACCAGAAACTAGTTTAGGTAGCCTGTTCCTGCTTCTATGGGAGAAACTTTTTTTGTGTGGTTGGGATGATTTGTGGTGTCAGTCACCTGAAACTCTGCCCGTGGCGTGCCAGGAGTTATTCCAGTGGGTTACTGTCAAAGACACAAAATATTTTACTTATTTTTTCAGTATGGCACCAGTGGAGAGAGCAGGCAGTTGGAGTAATATGCTTTCTCTGACAAGTGGGAAACAACACGATTTGCTGCCACCTTGACTTGTCATTCTTCCATGGTTCATAGGTGACATGTGAATTGACACTAGAGGTATAGAAGTATATCCTTAGATGGTGCTTTGGTCTTTTGGCTAGCCAGGGATGATAACAGCAGTTTTTCATTAAGGCCATTCATCATGTTCATGACATTAAACCTCAGGGAAGCTACTTCCCATTCACCTTCTACTCTCTCAGCCTGTAGTGACTCTGTGTAAAGCACTTATCTTCTGGATGCCCTCATCGATTGTTTAATTGCTGAGAGGCAACAGGCATAAATTAGTAGAGATGAGATTCCATCTGATGCAAGAAAACTATTTTTTGCTGTGAGGGTGGTAAGAATTGGAACAGGTTGCCCAGAGAATTTGTGGTGTCTCCATTTGTGGAGAGATTTAAAACCCAGCCGGACATGGTCCTGGACAACCTTCTCTAGCTGAGCCTGCTTGAGCAGCAGAGTTGTACACGATGACACAGAGGTTTCTTCCAAAGCTCCTTCTGTGATTCGGTTTCAAACTCAACTGCATCCTTGAGGTGAGAACTGCATGCAGTACACAAGAAGTGAGCATACAGGAATGTTGCACTGTGGAAGAATAACCTCTTACACCTTCTTTTCACTGCAGTTTTCTCTCCTGTCAGGTTTTTTGTCTGCTCAGTTGGTTCCCTGAACTCCTTTTGAAGTCCCCTTCTGTCAGCAAAGCATTCAACTGTTTGCAAGTGTTTAGTAGCATTCCCAAACTGAGGTTTAGCTGTTCATTCCCCTCTCCAGGTCACTGGGGAAGATATGGAGTAGAAAAGGTCTCAACTTTAATTCCCCAAAAACTCCACTGCTTCCTCTTTATCCTGAAAAGTGATTGTTAGGCTCAAAGGTTCATAGAATCATTTATGAAAGAGCCTTTATTATCCAGTCATACTCATTCTGGAAATTACTCTTCAGTTCTCCCCATGATGCTCTTTAAAGCCCTTTTTGGGCTCCTTTGACAGTCCTGTACCAAAGCAGCGTGTTGTGTTTATCATCTACAAACCCTAGCCAGAAGTTCGGCAGTTCCACACTGGAGTTTCCTCAGAGCTCACAGGTGAATGCCATCCACTACTGGTGTGCAATGACCTCCAATTTATCTGTTTAGTCTAGTGCTGCCTGTGTCCTTGCTTTGAACTGATACAGCTTCTCCAAGTTATCTGCTGTGATGAATGCATAAGGTGTGGGATCTCTCCAACACCTTCTGTAGTAGCAACTGACCAAAAGAGTGTGCTGAGCTTCTTGGTTGTGGCCTTATCCTTCCTGACTACCTGTTTTGTAACATAGTCATCAATAAAATCTTTCCGCTTCCTTACTGCTCTTCTAGGGTAGCTAAGATATATTGTAGTGGCTAGTATTGAGTGTATATATATGAGGAAGGCCATCCCCAAATTCTTTTTCAGTCCCTCTGTTTTCTACGGTATTTTATGGACTCTTCTGTTCTGTTTGGACAGACTTTGTAATCTTTTACATTCTATCCTAATTTGAAATTATGCCCTACAAAAGTCTCTTGTTTAATGTTCCAGTCATGGACAATAAGGTTTGTTGCAACCCAGACCACTCAGAATCAGGTGAGACCCTTTTTGGCATCTCCCCAACACATACTTTTGTTATTATTGCCTTTGATTTGGGTAGCTAAAGTGCCAGTGCTCAGTGTGCCACTTGGGTGCAGCATGTCTGTGCTGGCTGTGGAATGAACAGCTGTTACTGTTGTGGTTGGTTACAAAATGAGCTTGTTATAATGAAATGGCTCACTGCAGTTATGTTCATAGCATACAATAAGAGATGAATCCCTGAGAGCTGGGAAGCAGAGAAAATCTGAGATCTGAGGATTGAAAATCATTTCAGATTAATTTTGTGTAAGTCCTGGATGTGAAGTTGATACATCACACCTGTCTCTCACCCTCTTTGGTTTCATGGGCCCAAGTGGCCTAAAAACACCACCTGGTAAAACTGGCGTCCTTTGCACTTCAATAGGTCAATAGTAATGGCCCTGTAATAAAACCCAGGGTCAGCATGTATGAAGAATCATTAAGTGTCCAAATCCCGACTTTTTGATGGAGCCTTCTAGATTTTATCTGCAGTGATGAACTCTGACATCCTCAGTGTCACAACTGAGAATGTATGAGGCAAAGTTGAAACCCCTGATATTCTATGGTAAAAAGAAATGTAAATTACTTGAATCAAGATCTATGTGAGACGAGAGCTGTGATAGAATCAAAGCTGTTTTTTTAACCAGAATAGCTGTTGACTGAGTAGAGACATTAGCCTTCAGTTGTTTTACTTTCCAATTGAGTTTTTCCTTTGTGTTGTGTTACTTAAAAACTTACATGTCTACCACTTAGTGCATATACATAAGAGAATGCTTTTTTAAAACAGAAATGTTGGGAGTAAAAAATACACATTGACTCCAGAGGCGGAACAGATCACTCTTTCTGGAGAGAGTAATTAAGCTGGTGCAAGTAGCCTGACTCATTCCTTCACAAGCTATATCAGGACCTGACCTTGGTAGGAGAAATAAACATTGCTGGATACTTGAATGCTCACTATCTCCAGGTGTTCTGGAGGAAATCAAGCATCAAACTAAAGAGTAGTTTGGACCTGGGATTCTGACTTTGGGTGGTGACCAGAAAACTTGTCCAAGTTTTGTGAGCCACTGTTGCTATTTGGTGGGATTTTATGAACCTCTTCAGTTTCAATGAACAGTTTTTAAAGAAACCTTGTCTGGTACTGTTTGCTGTAGCCCATTCAGATATTATTCAGTGTTTGAAATGTCTGTGTGTGCCAAGTGTGGCTTACCTTGGAGTAGTGCTCAGTGCCAGCGACTTTGAGTACTGATTGATTAAGCACCAGCCATCTGAGCCCACCTGAGCTAAATTTCTTCCCATGTTATTTTCTTGAGGAGCTAATGAATGGATGGATTCTTCTGGCCTCTTTTCCAGAAAAAAAATGATGTTTTCAGCCCCTCCTCTAGAATCATGTAGCCTGTAAGAGATGAGTAGTGGGCTGGAGAAGCTTAAAAACCTGTTCAGAATTTGAAATCCAGTGTGGGTTGGGGCAGAGGGTTAATTGTGGTCTTTTTTTAATCTGTCGTGTGTGCATACATTTCAGAATAAAGCCTGCATTTTTCTTGGATGTGAAACTGGGGAAGCAGCTCTTATCAGACCTTACATCTGTTGGTGCCCCAGGATATACAGACAGTAACTATTGCCAGGAAACCCAGAATGTGACAAAATACTGGCAAACTGTGTTTTATCCAATTTGTTTGTTTGACACTGCGGTAGGAGTATCAATTAGCAGAATGATTGTGTTCTAGCCAAATGAAGGAAAAATTGTGGTAAGCCAATGCTTGGAACTCTCTTTGCTCATTTGAATGTGTCTGCTCTGCAGCAATGGTGGAATGTCTTTTTAGTAAGAAATATTTTAGATCCTTATGTTTGTTCCTTGCAGCATGAGGAAGGCATATTTCTCCCAAAATAGTGGCTGGGAAAAATCCTCAGGGCTGCTGATACGTAAACTGTCAAGCGCTGCATGGCTCCCAGTTGTTTCTGAAGACGTTGGAAACAGCGACAAAGCTGCTTCACGGAAAAGCAGAGCCCTTCACCGCAAATGTGTTGCCCAAGACGAGCCTTTTCCTGCAAATCCTCTGCTTCATTACCCTGCACAGGGGTGTGAGGGGTGGTTGGAGGGGAGAGGGCAGACATTTCACCTGGGAATGTGTGGGGAGTCAAAAGGAGATGCTGCTGAAGGCAGTCTCCCCTCTGATATGCTACACCTGTGTTAATTATCCTAGAGTAGAAACAGCCTTGCCCTCACAGCCTTGGGTGTGATAAAGAGTAGCTGGGAAGAGTTCAGTTGGAGTCTGCTCACCGTGCTGTAAAGACCCAGGGACAGGAGGTCGTGCAAGGGCCAGAGAAGGTAAGATATTGTACTTAGGACAGACAGGGTTAGGTGGCCGTGCTAGGGACAGGACGGAGCCAGACCCAGAGCTGAAGAAGAGAGACAGAGCCAGGGCTGTGTGGAGCTGCTCTCAGAAGCTACAGAAGAAAGATATGGGAGACTTTTGGAATAATAAGATGCAGATACTTGAAGCCTTCTGATGATTCTAATGAAGCACCTCGAGTGCAGTGTCCATGTTGACTGCCACATATCGAATGTGACAGGAATGTCCAATTACACTGTGCTGGTTTGCCCTGCAGGCACACGTCAGGGGGCTGTTGGCACTCCTGCAATGTGGTCAGCGGCTCAAGCACCCGGGATAGTCCGGAGGTCGGTGTGGCAGCTTCCAGAATGCATTTTATAGATACTGCTGTGCATGAATGAAAAAATAGCAAGGGTTTGATTTCTTTTTTTATCAAATGCTTGGAACTGTCTGCTATAGAAACAAAAGCATTGTTGAGGATGTGGAAATACTACTTATGATTCAATTGGAGGAGCACAGATAGAATCAGATTGCGGGATGTGCATTGGGGCAGATAAAGGAGAGGATACTGGGCTTAAAATGCCTTATTCTGAAACAATGGAATAAAATTTCCTCCCAAATCTCATTAGTTATCCTGTATTTACAGCAGGTGGGGAATGTATGGAATGAAAATATAATCTTGATTTTTTTTTTTTTTATGACAGAATACCTCAGAACTTCTTCTATGTTTGTTATTCAAACACCATTTTTTAATACTTGCTTTTTGTCTGACTGATTCGCCTATCTGCAGTAATCTCCCAAGACTCCCCTATCTGCACTTCCTGGAATGAAGAGAAGATTCCCTTGTACTTGTTGAATGATGCACTGGGGTTGAAAGCCCCTAGAAAGAGCTTTGAAAAATGGGTGTTATTTTTCCCACACCTTGCCTCCTTTCCTCACCAGGGACAAATACAATCACCATTACTGCAAATCCTGCAGTCAGGTTTCTTGCATTTGGTGAAAGTAAGTTTAAAGAAATGAGCTGAGCATAGGTGTTGTATGTGTATCTGTTACCTGTTAAAACTTAGGCTTAGAAAAGTTTAAGTATAGGCAGCTATCAGGTTGTCTTTCTGCCTCTGAGGCACATAGCATTTTCCTTCCAAGCAGTAGAGAGAGTCATGCCCAAGCCTCTTAGCAATACTAATTTCCTCAGTCTGAAATTACAGAAGCGACCATATTTTAAAAATATTATAGTGGTAGTGAAGTGCAAGAGGAAAGCACTACCCAATATTTACACACCTGCAAAATAACATGGATGTCACTTGGCAAAGAATGGTCTTGCAGTAGTTAGGGTCAGCCGATTGCTCTTGGGCTTTTCATCCTCTCTCAGGACAATCTTCATGGTTTATTCCTGGCTACCAGTGTTTTCAAAGGTATAATTTTACCAAAAGTATAATTTGCAGCTCATAAAAGGAACTTCAGGGAAAAGTCTATACCTACTGCACAGGTATAGACTAATAGTGTGTTTATTGTGGGTTTTGTGATGGGAACAGAGCAATGTGATCTGCCAAGCTGGAAACCCTTTGAAGAGTTTACCATTCTCACAGCAGGAGAAGGAGTAAGCTCTGGAGAGTGTTTCCAGAAGGAGATGGACGTTCACAGTGTTTTTACGTAGGAGCTGCAAGATTTGCTAGCTGCAGTGGAGTAGAGGCACATGGCTGAATACTTAAAAATCAACAAGCATGAAGGTTTAATGTATGTCTTCTCACTTGGCCTGTTAAGGTGATAGTGAGTAAGAAGACATCACCAACTTGCCAACAGTATTTAAGTAACATGTATTGCTGGTAATATATCCTTCTTTGAGTATCCTCTCTGTGTTGCTTGAAAATCTGAATGGCTTTAGGAAAAACCAGGCATTCAGAGGTTTCACAGTGTATTTTGGGATGTGGTAATGTAAAACCAGATAAAAATCAATGACTTGTGTAGGAAGACAAACAGAGCAAAGAAAGACCTCTAGAAAAAAATGAGCAGGAAAAAAAGCAGCACTAGTCATCTTTAAAAATGTGTCTGTATGCCTATGTTTTTTGTCTCAGTTTTTTGGGGTCCCTTTTGCTGTGGTAACTTCTCTCATGTGAATGGAAAAATCTGGAATTAATGACCATTTAAACACAAAATTAAATTAGGATTCTTAGTCTCAAAGAAAAACCTAAATTGTCTAGCATCTGTCATTTGAAGAGGGAAAACAAAGCATTTCATTACTGGAAGAGAGTAAATCTTGGTTACTTAGATTCTCTTACCGAGTTTTGTATCTATTTATCCTTTCTTGATAGAGATTTAATGGTAGTACTCGTTCTTATGTCAAAACTGGTGGGTATTTAATTGAATGAATTCTCTAGATAGTTTGCAGGTATGAATATGCATGGAATATGCTCCTTTATGTAACAGGTATTTTAATCCTATATTGTCAAAACAACTAGATCAAAGCCCATTGAAATAATGTGGTCAGATATGAAGCTTTTGCCTAATGCCAGAAAAAAACCCCAACAAACAAACAAAAAAAAACTAACAAGAAAACAACAAAACAAGGAAAGGGAGAGATGGGAAAAGATTGAATTTGCTCACAGCCAAAGCAATCACTCGGTGTATAAGTTTTTCTTCCCCAGTGGCTGGTCTAATTTACTTTTGTGAGAATCATATTTTCCTGTTTTATCTTGGAAGAAAAAAAAAAAAGGCAACATGGAAATTCAGTTTAGATAGCTGTTCAGAGTTTGAAAAAGCTGTTCAGTCTAGATCAGTCTGGAGAGCTAAGACCTGCTGTTGACAGATTCAGCTATAGTGGGAGTGTCATTTATATCACAGGCAGGCTCATTCCATTTTCTTGGAACCAGTTTATTCTGTAACTGATGTTAGTGAGAGACGTGATGGGCATGAGTTGTGTGTCCTGTGGGAGGGAGAATCAGTCCAGGAAATGTCAGCATGTCAGCATAGGGGGTCCAGATATGAGGTTTGCAGTCCTGACTGGGTTGGGGGTCTCACCTGATGCTACTTAGGTGTTCCTGGAGGTCTCTTTTTGGGCCCCTCCTGTAATGACTGCAGATCCCCTTCCTTCTGGGGTCAGGCAGTGAATACCCAATCTCAGCTCAGGCTCCTGTGGCACCCAGCCATTTGCTGTTTCCATCTCTGTTGCTCACACTGACACTCTGAAGGACCCTAGCTGTGTCAGCAAGGGACAGGCTTACAGCCTTACTGCCCTAGGTCTCTTCTCATTGCCACAGATTCAATTTCCTTTCATGTTGTCTCAAAACTGGCCTGTGGTTTATTGGGCTTGAAGGTAGCTTGGTGGTGCAGGAATGATGACAGCCAGCCTGGCTTTCATGGTCACAAGGAAAAGCAAGAGTTCTGTTAAATGTCATCCTTACCATATGGTGTGTTTTCAAATGTAAATGTGTTTGTACAATAGGATCCTTCACACAAAGCATGAAAACTGCAAACTGAGAGACAGCTGCTCTTCAGGCATTGCATTTCCTCACGATCAGTAAATAGAGATAATGATGATTGCTCTGTATGGACAAAACAATGCTCTAAGCAAGACTGAAATTTCTTAACAGACCTGCAAGTTCTCATAATTTTCTCATGGTAGTTTATACTAAAATCTTACAACTGAATCTGAGAGAACAATCCCAATCAGTGCTGGCCCATTGAAATTTATCCTCAGGCTTCTATTGGTGACTCCTTTATTATAATGATATTGTTCTCCTTCTTCTGATATCAATGCTGGAGAAATGCCAGAATATGGGAGTTCTCCAGGTTTTCTCATTGGCAAACCATTGCATCATGTGAGTTTCTGGCTCAAAAGCTCTATCTGGTCCACTGTCATGCTGGCAGCTATTTTAGCTGCAGGTGTGGGATGACTAAAAGTGGGTAGATGAGGTGGATGGGTTTCTCAGTCTACAAGTCCAGCCTGTTGTATTGGCTGAGCTTCAAAACTTCTGTGCCCAAAGCAGGTATGCCCTGGCTACTGCAGGGAAATTTTACTGAAGATGGCAGCACTTTCTTGTATCCTTCTGTCGGTACTGTTGTTTTACTTTTTTTCTAAGTATAAAAACTAAAAGACATTTCTGAACAAAAGTAGAATTTTTCTTAAGGTAGTGAAGCACATGTGTAGACATCTGAGTAATTCTTTTGTTTCCTTGAAAGAAGAGGTGTTGCCCAAGGTCTCGTTTAAAGTACTATTCTGGGAAACTTGCTCAGAAATCATCTATTGGCTCCTCCAGCTGTATTTTAAAATCCTGCAACTTGAGCTCCCACAGGAGAAAAGGAAATACTGATTCTTTCTCTTCTGTATGGCTTTCTCTGAATCTGTTCTGAGTGTAGGAAAGGTTGAGGTCTTGCTTTGAAATTTCCAAGTGAACTTGTGATGGCAATTGTTTTGAAAGAGAATATTCTGCTGTGTGATTTTTTTATTATAATCTGGAGCCAAAATATTGTGATGTTAAATGTTTTGTTGTTTTATCAGTTTAATAATTCTAGTTTTCTCAATGTGATCTACAACACATCTAGTGTGTTTTTCAGTCTATGGCTAAATCTCGTGGTCATTCCTTTGGTACAGTCAGATAATTCCTGTTATTTCACAGATGTGAGAAGAGAAAGCTGAACATCAAAGACTTGCTCAAAGTCTTTCAGGTAGAAAACCTATGTGTCTTGGAGTTTTTTGTCAGGTATTTTGGAGTGGGGAGGTGGTTTTGTTGTTTGTTTTGATTCTAATTTTGTCTTGTTTTTTATCATTTTTGGGGTGTATTTAGGCTGTTTCTTGGCAAACAGCCTCTGCAAGATGCTGCTGTTTATCTCTATTGCTTTGATCCAGGACGGTCCTACTTTTTTGAGACATAACAAAACCTTTTACAATATGAGAAATTAGAGAATATGAGAAAACCAGCCATTTGACATCTGAATGTCTCTGTTGTTGTGTGCTCAGTATAATGTACCTGTAATAAATCCGTTGTATCTTTGGCATTTGCAGTAAGGACTGAAGTTTATTCCATCAAAGGTTCTGTCACCTGTAGTGGCCTGTATTTGACTGCCACTGGTTTCGTGAGCCAGTGCTGCAGCAGGCAGATGGAATACACATCATCTAATTGCAAAAGGAATAGAAAGTCAATCAGTGAATACCTGGATAAGTTTTATGTGCAATCAAAATTCAAATAAATTTTGGAGCTCTAGCTTTTGATTTTCTTTGCAGTTGTAAGTATTTGTGATTGTTGTATGGAAGGTACAGGCAGATATCTGGGCTTCGTCTTAACGCTGGATGAGCAGATCTAGAGTTGGAGATCTAATTTCCTGTTCAGCTCTGTTTGTCTCCGTTTTCTCAGTTGGACTATAAGGACAAGACAGATGAGTCTTGGCTGATGTGTTGGTTTAGCACGGATGGTTAAAGATCAATTGGTGGCTGACTTTGAGATTGATGGCTGGATTGGCCAATTAAATATAGGGATACACCTCTGGGTCACACAGGCTTAAAAATCAGGAGAATCCTGGGAAAATTCTTTTCCCCCCCGCCTGCCTTGGAAGAGGTAAGCTGGCCCTGGCTCCCAGAGGGCCAGGCCCGGCCAGCCCCTGCCTGGGCCAGGCTTTTCCTGGGAAGGTGCTGGGACCGGTGACAGAGGGTAGTTGGGCACTGGAACAGGCTCCCCAGGAGACTGGTCACAGCACCAGCCTGAGAGAGCTCAATAAGTGTTTGGACAATGCTGTCAGGCACATGTTGTGATTCTTGGGGTCAGTCCTTTGAAGGGCCAGGAATTGGGTTCATTAATCTTTGTGAGTCTCTTCCAACTCAGCATATTCTGTGAAAACATATGCATTTCTGTTCAGGAAATCTGAAGGTAGTCTCACAGTCTAAAGATCTGTCTAGTAGTTTGCTATCTTTACTCATTATGCTGTCAAGTCTGAATTTGCAATTTAATCCAGTTATTCATGTTATAGGTCTAGCCAAGTAGATACTGGGAACAGAGGATTCCTTTGCTCTTTGAAGCTATCACTGATGAACATAAAAAGTATTACTAGGTCATCCAGCAAAAAAATTGCCATTTACTCCTGAGTAGTGATTGTCTTTACAACCACTCTCACTTCCACACTTGTCTTTCTTACAGATCTAAGACATAAATATCTTACGTCTCTTGCAATTGAAAAATTAAAATTGAAAAAAGGCTCAAGAGAGATGTCTTTCACTGGAAAAGTGAGTTACTACATTAATTGCATAATATATCTTTCAGATGTAGTAGACAAGAAGAATTCAGTGTAAGGTGAATGTTGCATGCTTATATCACTAAATGTATATGGGAAACCACACATACTTTTCAAAGGTTTGAGATATTTTTTGAAGAAGCAAGGCATCTCCCACCATTTTCATCTGTGCTACAATTAAGTTGCTTTTGCTCCCTTTTCTTTCAGAACAGGAACAGTCTTCTCAACTGCACGTTTTTTTCCCCCTCTCAAACGATGAGCAGTCAGTTGTCATTGACTTCACAGTAGATTCAGTGTGATGCCCAGTATGTCTTCCTTGTGAGACTGAACACCTTTCTGCGATACCAGTAGCAAAAGGCTGTATTTCCTCGTGCCAGCAAGTGAGGAAATTCATAGAGTATCATGAAGTTCTCCTTCAGGGTTATACAGATAACCACCTCTGTTGTTTCATCTTATGGAGACAAGTGTGTATCAAGCCTAATTCTATGCACCCATCAGCAGTCTGTCTAAACAGGCTTGTGAGTGTTATGACAGTGTCCATGTGTGCAGACAGGTGGCCAGATGTATGTCCAAAACTACTGGTAAGCCAACTACTCTTCTGAACCTGGTACTTCTAGTGCTGACTTTCCATAATTAAGATCTATTGGAAAGTGCTTTGTAGTGCTGTGTGAGATGCAATTGATAAAGGCTTTATAGCTGGTTTTATGTGTCTCCTGTGTTAAAACTTCACAAGGTAAAACTAAAACCAAACATAATGAAAACTGAAACAAAGAAAATAAATTACTCCCTTTCCTATACCTGAAGAGGTGGGTTTTCATTTGTTTTCCTGTGTCAGTGTTACTGGTCAGTTTTCTACCCTCAATATTAAAGAAACTAAGAACATAATTGCTTCTGTTTATGTGTTCTGCAATCTGACTGACACCAGTGCAAATGTATAAAAGCTTATCTGAGAATGAATCAGACATAAAGAGGAAGTGAAATTCTCCTAATACGTTATTTATTCAGATAATTCTCTCTGTGTAGAAGAACCATGTATTTATCTTTGATAGACCTGAAAATCCTGCCAAATATCTCTGTATAAATCCCAGCAATCTAATATATTTTCATGATATTTATTGAAAAAAATTAGAGAAGGGTTTTCATCTTGTAAATGGGGTGTGTGGGTTAAGTCCTGGGAGCAATGTATATTCCAGAGAAAGAGATGTGACAAAGAGTTTTCATCTTTATCCACACACACCATCTTAATTGTAGAGAAGCAACTCTCTGAGGATTGGGAAAGGGCTGTGAGCCACAGTGAATTTTAGAAGAAATCACGGAAACCCTATCATCAGTTATATTTGTATCAACTGGTACAAAGGATTCAAAAGCAGGTGGTTGAAAGACCAGTGAGAACTTGGATCAAAAGTGAAAATTTGCCAAGGAAACAATATTAAAGGACTGGTAAAATGCATGTGGACTTTCTTAAGCTCAGATAAGACAGGTATCATTTGTATTTCATTGTGAAAGATGGCTTCCTCAACATACAGACCTGAAGGAATTTCAGTAGTGACTGATAGAAGACATAATTCCCTGTATGGGATCATCAGCTCACCGGCTGAGTCCCCTTGTTTTTTCAGAGGCCTCTGAGACAGACCCTCCCTAGCTTGTGATATTTTAGCAAAAAATTCAGAAGGGACTATGCAGCATTTTGAAAGGTGTAGACGTTTCTGTTGTTAGTGACTCAGTTGCTTTTGTGTCCCAAAGGGCACTGGCTCTGATCTTAGA
This sequence comes from Phylloscopus whistleri, assembly GCA_017589585.1. Taxonomy (NCBI): domain Eukaryota; kingdom Metazoa; phylum Chordata; class Aves; order Passeriformes; family Phylloscopidae; genus Phylloscopus; species Phylloscopus whistleri. The sequence goes on along the minus strand of JADMLD010000068.1, from coordinate 1,258,157 downwards.
TCAAGGGTTTCACACTCTACAGTGCAATCCTGCCCCACTGAATTATCTTATGTTCAGCAGGCTCTTCTAGCACTCAGGATCTTTATCCATGCAGTTGCTCCTTCTTTTCAATTTATTTCTTTCCATTCTTTCTCCTCCTTGCAGAGTTCCTCTGTTGTCTATTTTCTACCTCCTGCTGCTTCTCAGAGTTATTTACTTTTCTCACCAGTATTTTACACGGCAGGTAAATTACCATCATCTGTCCTAATGCTTCCACATTTTTTATTTTTTAATTTCCTTTGTGTATCAGGGTTTCTCACCCCCTTTAAGTTTCTTGTCTAACTATTCCCACAAGAACTACAAAACCACGACAAGAAAAGGAAAGCTTGCTCTCTGTAGTATGAAATCTTAGTCCTGCCATTATTTGTTTTCTGCTAGGGGCAGAAGATTGTTGGGGGTTGTATTTCTTTTTATTTATTGTGTGTTTAATGAGAAGGGGAAAAGAAGTCTTTTCAGCGGAAGTGCAAGGCAGTGAATAACGTGCTCTGGCTATTCCTGAACTGCACAGACAGCCTTGAGACCATGTGCCTTATGCATTCTCCTTCTCATCCTTATCTCCCTGCCAGAATACAGCATTGAATTCAGATTTACATCATCTCTGGCTAAAATAATATTGGGGAACTCCCTTTGCCACTGTTCCCTTTCCTCTTTGTTGCACTAAGCAATTTGAATTCAGTCTGAGGGAGAGAGAAAAAAAAATCCTGCTGCCTTCCTTGTACTGGCTTATATCTCTTTATCTTATATCTTATATATCTTAATACCATAGCTGATATTAAACTAGCACAGTGCTGATGTTACCTGTGTGTATGTTGCACTGATTTGGTTGTCAGGTTGTCACTGGGCATTTATGACTTGGTAGCACAAGCTGACCAGCAAAGTCCAACAAAAAACTTGGTATGGAGCTTTGTTGCTGAAAGATGCAGTTGCAAGTCAGCAAAACCTCCTGTAAATTTTGATGAGACTTGGAAGTAGTCTCATCTTCAATAAAAATGACAAGACCAGTGAAGAAATGAGGTGATGAGGTATCTGTCTTTGGAGATATTCAAGGGGGGTTGGCCAAGATGATCTTTAGAGGTTCACAGAACCCCACAGAATCACAGAATATCCTGACTTGGAAGGGACTCACAAGGATCACTGAACCCAGCCACTGCCCTGGCACAGGACTATCCCCAAGAGTCACACCATGTGCCTGAGAGTGTTGTCCCAACACTTCTTAAACTATGTCCTTCCAACACAAACCCCTCTGGGATTCTGTGATTTTTCTAAGGGATATTTTTTATAGGAAGCTCTAGTAAACATAATTTAAAGAACAGGAAAAACAAACTGAAAGGAAATAAAATGTCATATTTCAACCCAGACCAAAATATTTTCAATATTTTAGGTCACTTAATGTGACAGTTCTGGTTTCTTTTTCTCTAAGGTCAGGATGAATAACACAGGAAATGCAGATTTTGAGTTCAGACTTGGTTGTTTATTATATCTTATGTGTTTACAGACTCACGAGCTGTGAGCTCAATCTAGCAAGCTAGAGAAACAAGGTAAAATGGAGAGCTTCTAACTCTTTCCAAGGTTATTTAAGCAATAATCCCCCAATAATGAGATGACACCTGTGTTATTTATACTTTTGATCCCATAATGACCACCCAAGGCCTGCAATGTGGACCTTTTTCACCCCATTACAGAAAACCACCCAAACTCATGAAGAAGGAAGGTGAAGAAGGACTGATACAATGCCCTAAATCCTCCATCTTGACTCACACAGATGACTGTATACTAAAATCTTAAATCTAAGTTTTTCACCCTATGAGAACACACAATACTTTTCGAACTACACACCCACAATCCCCATGCTATCACTCAGAAGCCTGTTCCAAGGCCTCAAGTCAAATGTGCTGCTTGCCTGAGGGTCAGCACCCCTCACCTCAGAAAGCCTGCAATTTACAGCCTCCAAGGTTCCAACAAGTTAGAAGTGAAAAATACTTCTTTTGGGTCATCCTGAAACTCATTTCTATGCACCACACTCTTGGATTTCAACTACTGAGGGAAGAAGTCAATTTGTTTTCTAGGTCTGATGTTGAATGTCCTGGAATTCACTCGCTTTCCTTAATTCAAGGATTAAACTTTTTAAAACACACCTTTGAAAAATTATTGAATGTTGTTTTAGTAAGTATTCTTTGTGAAAGGACTTTAGATTATAATAACACACTTGTTGGCTAAAATCTTTCTATTGACATAGAAAAATAAATGGAAACTGCTTTCAATTTTTTTTGAACAGCACCACGTTCAATTTATATATGCAGAAAATGCTGTAAGCTTGGCTGGCTATCTGTTTTTATAAATTACTACATGCTTTTGACACTATTGAATTATGTTCTGGAAGTTCAGTGAGTCAGTTCTACAGCTGGCTTAGGGTGTTAAGAGGGCAGTGCTGTGTCTACCCCTAAGACACTACAGACTTTGTCCTGTATCTGCTGGATCACAGGTCACCCCACACAGTAAAACTACTGACTGTAGTGTTTGGGAGGAGCAAAGGACTCTGAAAGTTGTTTGTGTTGCTGATCTTAATTGCAGCAACATCCTCCCAGATAAGAATTGAATCAATGCAGCTTCGCAGTCTTTAAGTGTGTGTTTCTGTGAAACAGAGCATCTTTCTGCTGTTGTGATTGATTCTGAAGAGATCATGACTCCTAGCAAGATGAAAAAATAAAATCCCTAAGAGTTTGCTTGTTGGGCTCTTGTTTAATAATAGAGGGGGGAGCAGAAGAGACAGATGTATTTTTTTTTTGCCTTTTTTAAACCATTTGCCTGTTTTGAGTGTGTGTCAGGAATCCAGCTGACAAAACTGTGTACCATTGAAATCTAGAGTGACAGAATGAGGACACGAGGATATTACTTTCTTAGGAATATGAGACTGAAGTCATACAAGGTGCCAAATTAAGAAGTAGCCTTGTGTAGGCTTGGTCTGAAACTTGCTGATTTGGTGTCTAGATACAGAGTCAAGAGCTGACATGTTTTAAGTTCTCACTGTGGCTTCATCCTTAAATGCTGGTGCTTTAAGTTGTAGCCCTTTCCACTTAAGCTCTTTGTTAAATAAAGGTGGTGTTCACTTTACTCTGAAAAAGAGTTACTCTGAAAGCTGTGATGAGCAAACGAATCTGCTGTTCTTAAATGTCTCTGATGATCATCAGGAAGAATCTTTGCTTTAAAGGATTTGTTTTGCTGACCTGAGGGTTGAATTTGAAATTTATTTTACCTTGAAAATTCTCTAATGTGTAGAGATGAAAAGTGTTGACATCTGTAATCTCTGCAGCAACTCTCACTTTTGCTGGCCCTGTGTTCCCAGCTGGCATTGGGCATCTTGCTGTGAAATGCAGGCACCTCCTTGGGCGGGTTCAGGATGTGTTGTCAGTGACCACGTATTTGTACTTTTCTACCTGCTTGGAGCCCATTGATCCCATTATTTTGCAAGGTGCTGGGTCAGAGCACTAAATGAAAACCACTGTGTGACAAATCTTTGCCAGGAGAAGCAATTTCATGGAATTGGTTTTTTTCTTTTTTAATTTTCATAGCAAAGGTCACAGCACAGAACAAAACCTCAGTGATTCTGGGCCTGCTATTTTCACAAGCTGTGTGGTACACAGATCAATGGTCATTTTCTCATGCTGGATAACATTAATATTGATTATAAGGATAAAATATTAATTTAAAGCTAATAACAGAAGTGTGAAATATTAACTTTGCATCTAGCAAAGAGAAGTCAGGCAAGCTAAGAAGGGGAACAGGGCGAACAAGAAGGAAGACATGAGAAAGAAAATGGCAAAGAGAAGGTGTGGGTAATGAAGTGCTGAAGCTTTAACTGTTCTCAAACATAATCCCACATTTCTTCACACTGGTGTTTTCAGGTTTGTTGTAGAATATGATCCTTTCCTGAGAAGAAGCATTAGAGTAGCTGTATCATTGTGGCTGCTTTTGGGAATGCTATGAGGCCACAGTTCATGGGGGAAATGCTGATGGTGTGTATTTTGATGAACAAATGATTGCTAAAGATCCAATCAACCTACTTCTCTTGTGCCAGCTGCTTTTCCAATATGTCTACCTGAGGATATTCCTACCACATGTTCAGCAGTTTCTTTTAATTTTACTTTGTTCTCAGAATGTTTCTGGAGGGTTTGCTACATGTGATACTTTCAAAGTAGGAAAACTTTTTGAATTACAATAGATGTCCAATAGAAGTATCTAGGGTTGCAAGGTGGCATTGAACAAGCTACCTGTTGTGATGTGGTAAACCACTCTCAATTACACTATCCCGCATCTTAATATCTTCAAGATACAGCAAAACCTTTTCTTATTTAGAATGAATATGTTGTTGATATTGGTGAGAAGAGCAAGTGGAATATTGCTGCTGTATCCTATGGTTCAGCGTGTGAAATATTGATATTAGCACATTCTGCTATTTTATTTTTTTTTGGTCCCTCTGCAATTAGGATTTTTACATCTGTAAAAGGTGGCTTTTATATTTGGATGTGCTTGGCTTTTGGATAATGGTGGTGGAGTGCATATATAATTAGAGTCCTTACAACTAGTTTATGTATTCTTCTTCAGAGTTCTGGTGATTATTTAGCTAGATGTGCAAAGTTTACATAAAATTTTAAAGATTAATTTACCCTTTCTTGTTGGATATTGTACGATTTTCAAACAATGTAAATTTCATGTTCTGGACTGATTCCCATGAGGAGAGAGAGAAGGATAAAAGTGATGCTAATGAGCTCTAGAGGCTTTATTATAGTTCTGACATCCCATGATGCATGTCAGTAATGCTTTTTCTTTCTATTACCCAGAGCAGTGCAGTAGTATGGAGAGCAACCACAGAACTGTTTCCCATGTTTCTGGAGTCCCATGAAGGAAGTCGATGCAAACACCGCAGAAAGATGTTGAGAAACCTACATAAATTGCCTTTGTGAGCCTGGGACTGTCATGTTCTAGGGCTGCCTGCACGTTTGTGTGAGGGGTAGGACATGCTTGGGCCTTTTATCTCTCTGTGGTAATAATGAAAATGGATGTGACGGCCGCATGCTATCCTCTGAACTGAGGAAATCTTGCTTGGACCAGTTATAGTAGCTCCAGGGCACCTTTCCTCTAAAAATGCTTCTTCTGCACTTGCCATGCTGTGTTGTCTCAATGGATAAAATCAAACTGGGAAAGATCTAGAGCACTGGGAGCAGTGATGATCCACTGAGAGTCTTGCCCATTCAGCATTTTTCCTCTTCTAAGTAATTGACATGAGGTTGGGCTCTGGAAATAAGTCCTGCTGTTAGATGAAACTCCAGTTCAAACAAGCTTGAGATCTGCTGGTCTAGGTATATTTACTGGGTTTTCCTGTAAAGTGATTTTTTTTCTTTTTAAGTTTTGCATTAGGTTCTGAGTTTTCAGCAGTCTCCCTTCTTAGATTGTTCAATGTCTGCAGGTTTTGTTTTTTTTTTTTTCTCTTTCCTGCTTTTAGGCTGTCTCTGGTTTTTGTTATTTTTTACTGCATTTATATATTATCTCCTACAATTTTCTCCTATCTTTTTGAAGCATGCTGAATTTTAATGGGTATGTAAATTAACATTAACCTTCCCTGTGTAGGAAGCTGGCCTGTTGCAGCTCTCTTCATGCCCTCTTGACATTTGAAGCTTTATATCCAGATGGTGCTGGCTAGAAAAAGGAATTTCTCTCCTATGCGATTTTCATAGGGAGGAAAATATTCTTCCTAGCTTGTGGGGTGGGAAAAGTTGGAACAAGGAATTATTTTGGTACCAAATTGGATCAAATGCTTAAAAAAATAGTATTTTTAATCTAATTTAAATATTTGTGAGGAGAAACCCAGTCAACCAGTCAACAGAAAGAATGATTCTCTTGTTTAAAGCCAGTCCCTAGGCAGCTGGCTTCCTAGGCCATCAGGGTGTTCAAGGTTATGGGCATGAGCCCATTGCAGGAGCCTGGTTTCCAGCTTGGTGGGCAGCTGGCAGAATGCAGGCTTTCCCAAAGTTTTAAGTCAGCTTTATTTACAGTAAATGCATAATAACATTTTTGCCTGCTTAAAGCGGTTGCTTTAGAGCTCAGTGCTCTAAATTGCCCGTAGGTTGGTGCAAGGAATACTGGCACATAAAGGGTTTTGTCCGGCAACCTATTTTTCTGGTAAGAGGATGCAAACCCTTAAAATTCCTACTAACCCTTTTTTTTTCTTTTTTTTCTTTTCTTTTTTTTTTTCTGGACTTAGCTTTGCCCCATCTTAGAACAGAAAGCTTTGTCCTGCAACAGGGAGACACTACCATCAGAGTTACAAAGCATCAGTGTCCTGTGAACAAACTTACCAAAAATTTATAACAGTAAGAATTGGTGATTTCACGTTTATGGAAGGAAAATGTAATAGGGCCGTGAAATTTTCAGATTACACAGACAACGTTTTATTGGAAGGTGAAAGACCCTTCAGACTTCCTGAGAGATACTGAGCATTCCTACATGCCACCAAAGAAGATCCTGCCCTTTCCCTTGGTATTTAGCAAGCAGTAGTATTTCCAAAGCTGCTTCATGCCCAGCAAAACAGAAGGTTGGCTTTGAAGTGGCTCTTACTGATGCTGCTGGCAGAGTTACTGCAGCAGTACTGCTCAGTTTGCAGAACAACAAATCATTTGTCTACATGTAACAAACACCACTGAAGGTAACTAAGGGCTGTGCACATCTCTGTGTATGCTAAATTTCCACAGAGTGCATCCTGTGTATCTACACGTTTTAAGAGGCTCTAATTGTGGTGAATTCCCTTTACATCCTTCATTGACCTTGATTAGCCTAAGGAAGTTTGTGTTGACAATAATAAGCATTCAGAAGGGGTAGCAATGGCATGCCAACTGACTAACTATTGCAGCACTTGCCAGAATATGAAAAACCTGTGTTGGGATTTTTGGGTTTTTGTTTTTTCCAGAGATCTGTCCATCCTTTTGAATTCTCCGTAAGGATCCTTGGCATAGCTCCAATTAGTTCTCTTGATCTCCTTGTTCATTTTCTTGTGTTTTTGAAGTAGTCTGCCTTTACAGCACTCACCACCTGAGCATGAAAGGTCATTTTCAGTGGCTGAGCTTAGATGTCAGTGTCCAAATAATCTTATTGCATCTTTGTCAATTTATTGTAAAAATACAGGCCCCTTGGGAATAGTGCATAGGAATCCCATAGGAATTCTTAGCTTTATTCTTAAGAGGCCATGTTATTTTTTTATCTTTGTAAATTATTATTTTGTAATAATTTTCTAACTTTTAACTAGCTTCTGGTCCTATTCAAGATGCAAGTAAATCTTAATGTGTTCTTATTTTGCTGCACCTGACTTCAATATTATTTCAAAAAACAAGATGAGGCTGATTGTATTTTGTTGGGAAGCTTTCACATGTTACAAGTGTAGGGTTAGCAGTGAGGATGAACTCATGAGAAAGTGAATTTCCTGGAACAATCCTTTCTTCACCTTATTTGCATTTACCTGTTATAAAAGTGTTCCTCATTTTGAAACTTACGCAAATGGGTGAGGGGGAGAGAATATGCTCTGTCATATAATACAACATAACATTCAAAGGAGAGCTGCTCTGTCTGGAAAATAGAGTTATATTTGCTCCATCTAATACTTTTAACTTTGCAAAGAATGTGGTTTTATAAGAAAATATCACTCTTGCAATGTTTGCTCTATTTAATAGCAGAGGCACAATGTAGAGGCTGTTCTTTACAAAGACAGCAGGTAAAACCCACCTGGAAAAGGTGTGTGTATGGCTGGCTCTGTGCAAGTGTCTGATTTCAAGGGATAGTACAGAGCTTTCCATGCAGAACCAGAGCTTACCCTGTTCTTGCCAGCATCTCATCAAAGGTACTGAAATAGCTGTATAAACTGAGGTTTATTGTCACCTGCCCTGTGACAGGTGGCCAGCCTAGAAAGCTGACCCCACCAGACAGGTTGTGATCTTCTCATGTGCCCTGTGGTGAAGAGGAGAACTGTAATTGCTTAGGTGCTGCCTTTCACATACAACTGACTTCATTTGTCCTATTAAACACAACACCACATGCTCCTGTAGAGCCAAGCATAAGCCTGGCAAGAATATTTACAGTACTTGCAGATCCTCTGTTTGTCCCCGCTTTGCATAGCAGAATCATGGCAGAGTGATGGCAGGTTTGTTGATGCTGAGGCTCAGTTATCACAAACTCAGACTTGGTTCTGTCTTTCTGTGTGCAGCACTGAGCCTATTGCTGTGTTGAAGCTGTTTTGCAACAACACATTCACACCTGAAGTTTGATTTATTTGTTTTATACCTTTAATTTCTATACTTTGTAATTTATTGCAATAATGAGCCCTACCATTGAATACATCAAAGCTAGTTAGAGAAATATTTTGTGATACCAAGGAGAGACAGAAACCATTTTTATACTAAGCACATAAATAAGCAGTGTGTTTGTGTGTGTGGTTTCAAACCTTTGTTTAGCTGGGTGTGTGATACGGATGGGGTTATGTCAATCCCTTGTGTGAATCAGAAAATAAAAATCTTTGAATGTTATTCTCACCAGGCTGACTGATAGCACAGACTGTTGTCATCAGTGAATAAATTAAGTGATAAGCATGTGAAATTCATGCCTGATGGCAGTAGAGTATAGGGTATGTGGATTATTTAGTCATGATTTTGAAGTGTATTTTGATTTATAACCTGACTGGATAATGAACAAGGTAACACAGCAAAATAAAAAACACTCAAAAATATGTCCTTCTTCATCCACAGGAAAAGGCAGGGGTGGCATAAACATTGGCATCCTGAGTGTCAAAAGCCAAAGAAATGAAGACAACTGGCTGGTGGCCTGACATCAGCTGGAGGTGAGCAACAAAGGAAAATGCTGGAATGATCGGCCTGACTGAGAAATGCAGAGTAAAAGTGTCAGTTCTTATAAGGACCTCCAATTCCCACTGTCAAATGCAACTTTTGGTGAGTTTTAAAATGGATTGTGCTTCTGAAATCATGAGTTTTGTGACTTTGTCAATTTCTGAAATCTCCTCACTGCTTTTGTGATGTAGCAGTCTCTCAATAATTAAGGTAGTAGTCAGCTTCTCTTTATGAAGCATTTTTCCTTTTTCTCCCCTTGATGTATTTTGCTCAGAAATGGTTCTGTCTGCTTCAGCTGTAAATATCAAGTCCATGACAATGGCAGTGATTTTGTGAAACAAATGGCAGTGTGAAAGATATGATGTTGACCATAAAAATGCCCACATTGTGGTTAGAGTTCAGATGTCACAAATCTTAGTGACTGTAGAAAGGAAGAGTGAACAAAGTCATCTGATAGCATATGAAGTTTTTTTAGTCTTATTGGAATGTGCAAAAATAGTAGTAGGTTTGTTACAAAAATGAGAAGGTGTTGTATCTTTCAGATAAAAAGCTTGTCAATACTGAAAGACTTGAATATTTGAAATGTTGTTGTTTTTCTCTGATAGTTGGGCTTGATTGTATCTTTGGCTGGGTAGATGTTGGAATCCTAAGGTGCTTCATGAAGAAGCTTCAGTCACCAGGAAGGTGTTCATCATAAGCAGTAAGAGTGTTGTTATGGTCATAATGCCAGCATTGGCTAGTGACTTTTCTAGTGTGCTTGTCCTCTCTGTCATCCTCATTTGCCATTAAATTCTAGTAGAAGTGTTTCTCTTTACTGTCTTTGCTCTCATGTTGTCATCTTATTCCTTGAACTTTCCCAGAAAAGAACCATAGTTCAACTCCTATTTGGTAATGAGGAATGGAGAGAAATGTGTCCAGTTTATCTCTGGAACAGAGCTTACTCTGACTGTGTTAATGATCTATGGCCTAGGCAGAAGGAAAGGAATTGGAAGAGGTTCCTGCACTCTGTAGGAGGTTACAGTGAAGTCCCTTGTGCCACTGACTGTTTTGGGGAGCTGCAACACTTGAGAGGCTGCAAGGAGATTGGGCAGCATCCGACAGACAAGTGAGATCAAGCTAGTATACAAGGGGCTCTTGAAACTTGGAATTTTACTACCCTGGAAGAACCAGGGGTTGCAGATAGTGAATGTCCACATCCAGCCTCAGAGGTGATATAATGTCCCCAGACAATAAATTTGCAAGAAATTATGTATTCTTCAGTGGCAGGAACACAGACCTTTCTGAAATATTGGCTCTCTCCCAGTCTGAACAGTATTGAAGCACAGGGGAGACTTACTGTTTGCCTCAACAGCTCCGAGAAGTGTAATGAATTTGTGGCTGTGGACGAATAACTTAGAGATGTTGGCTTGCCTGCCTGAGATGAAATATTGTTTTATGTTGTCACATTTCCTCTTGCCTTCTTCCTTATAAGCTTCCCATTGAAGTTCTGCTTTGTTTACACTCATCTGCTGGATTCTTTGCCTGTAAGTAGATAAATATTGCTGCTAAGTCCTTCCCTGTCTGCATGTCTAGGTGTGCCAGTTTTCTAGACCAGAGAAAGCTTGGGACCATGCTTGTCAGTTGAAACATCAAGAAAATGCATTTTTGTCATGAAAATACATTTTTGTCATGAAAATGCACATCATTTACTGATCATGTTTTTTGCAGTCTTTGCTGGAAGATGTGTTAAGGCAAACAGTAAAAATGAAAAGCTGTGCAGAATCCTAAAAGAGAATTTTCCAGAATTTGTGTATTTGCAAAGGGCTCTCTATAATACCAACTTTCCTTTTGAGCTGTGTATATGATTTTCTTTTAAAAAGTTGTTTTTGTTTGTAGTAGTGATATTTGGTTTCACTGTAACTGTTACTTATGGCTCCATTGTAGTCTGCAGATAGATGAGTATTGACAATTTTTTGCTGAATCATTGGAGTTGTCTAGGTATTCAGAGATGATAATAAGATCAGTTTTCTCATAACTATAGCCAAAGGGAAAATCAATGAGTGACCATGGCACATTTTCCTCAGGTATGAAAAAATCAATGAAATATGCAAATAAACGTTTCACTAACATGACCTGAAACCATGTGTACAGGAATGTGGGCCTAGAGGACATGCTGAGAAAGTGAAGGGCAAATTGTAGGGCCATATATATTGACAGCTGACTATGTTGTGGCAGATACAATACCAAGGGCATCATCAATATTATAATTAAAAAAATAAATCAATGAGCAGAGAAATGCAGTTTGAACAAAGGTTAAATTTTAAGTATGACTACAGTCCATCCAGTTTTTGAGCAGAAATAATGAGACATTACATAAAAAATATAATTAACATAAAATATCATTAAACAATGTCTGTGGAGATACATGAAGTAGTGAAGCAGGCAGGAAAAAAAAGGTTCTCTTAGAAGGATGCTTTTTTGTCATTTTTTAATGCCAGGGATTCCATCTGTGCCTGTGAAATAACAGGTAATGTTGTATTATGTATCACTAGCATAAAAATTGCTTTTATGGGAGGAAGGAAGGACAAACATAAAACAGAACCATGGTAGCACATTGTTAGTGCAAAGAAGCCTGAAAAATTTTAGGAACTCTAGAGATTTAAAAGTTTCACTGGAAGGAACTTTTACCAAAGTCCTTCCCAAGTGTGTCTTGGGCCTGGTGAATTGTGTGCACTCCTGAGAAAACATTGGTGAACACAATCAAATTCAAGTGAGGCTCTTGAATTCATGTACTTTAGGAACTCGGTAAAATATTTGAGGTACTAGCAAGATTCTTCTGGTAAGCTCCTATCACTCTGCCTCTGGGGTCTGAACATGCCTGTTTCCATATCACAGAAGCACAGACTAAGCTGAGTTGGAAGAGACCCACAAGGATCACTGAGTCCAGTTCAGCCTTGCACAGCACCCTTTCCAAGAGTCTCACCATGTGCCCAAGAGCATTGTTCTAACACTTCTTGAACTCTGTCGGGTTTAGTGCTGTTAGAACTTCCCAGGGGAGCCTATTCCAGTGCCCAAGCACCCTCTCTGGCTGAACAACTTTTTTCTTATATCCAGCCTAAACCTCCCCTGACATGACTTCATTCTATTTTGGCAGGTCTACAAAGGTTTTTTTCTTGATGGAGGTATGGAGGCAGATTTTTGCTCTGTCTTAGTTGTGACTGTGTGCTTAATTAGCAATGCTGTATTACATAACAGTGTTTAGGATGTGTACACACTGGTACTTTTTAAAATTTTCTCTTTTGTTCTTTATCAAAAAAATTTCTAGACAATTATAAAGATTCCCACCAGTTACAAAGAGCTCTGCCTAAATTGCTCCAGATTCTTTTTTGCTAGGTATATAGCATTACCAGTGTCAAGGCTATGAATTTAAATATAGTTGTTCAGTGAGCAGTAGTTTATTTGATTTGAGGTTTTGTGGTTGTGTATTTTCTTCTGTGAGGTGCTTTCCTATCACTTGAGGGAGACATGTCACATTTCTGCCTCCTATTGCAAGGCAAATCAGATTGTGCTCTTGTTTAGAAATTGAGGTTTTTTTGAGTGTGGTTTATTCATATATGGATTTTGGATTATTATTTGATTTAGTTCTAAAAATGGCTTCATTTAGTACAGTTGTATTTTCCTTCTTGTCAGTGCCTGCACAGTGGTTAGGAAACACTAGAGTTATTTTCTTAGCCAAGAAAAAAGGGACAAGTCCTGCTACAGTCTCTTCCTGTTTAGGCAGTGCAGTAGACTTACATCCCTTGCAGTGGTGAGCCTAGGTCAGGCACAGGCTTACCCTGACACCAGCACACGGAAAGGACATCTTTTAACTGCAGTGAAGTTGCAGTGACTTCATGTTGGAGAAGCACGTGTCTTCCAGATTTTCTAGCACAGGAAAGCCCCTCCTGAAATGTTTTATGGATTGTTTATGCAAACCTGCTTTTTGCAGAACTAGTTCATCTTTTCTACATCTAAAGTGGTGCATGTTCCTAGACACAGTGATGTGGAGGTCAGTTTCTGAGGCAGGATAGCATTGCTGGCAGTGGAAATCAGATTTTCTGGGCATGTACTTCTTGTATCTATGGATCATCATAATGTTTTTTTCACAGACAGGCCTTCACTCATCAGCCATCTCTTGCAAAGCAAGCAGAATCACTGTCATCTATCATAGGGAAAATCTGCTCAGAAATATTATCTTTATAAATAGTTTTGAAAATATGACTGGATTTAAAATAAGCAGTACAAAACCTGGACACTTACAAGTCATTTGAAAGCTGAACTTTTAAGGAAAGCTGGGATAAAGTTTTTATTTCTAGTCTCTGTATCTGTGACTCCCATTCACCGTAGAGTCTAACTACCAGAGTGGGCTCGAAACTCTCCTTTGGTGCAGCAAAAATAAGTGCAGTAGGGAAGCATCAAAAGAGGAAGGCAAAGGATTGGAGCAGCTGTTTTTAGGAAAAGCTTTACACAAGAAGCAACAAGACTGACTTTAGGGAGGGGACTTTTTGAGGTAAGAAGTCTTTTGGGATATCTGTGAATGAAGGTGAGTCAGTGCAAAGTCAGCTACAAGAGAGTAATGTAGGAGGAATTGTGGAATGTTTTTTTCACAGATACAGCATTAGACTGCTGATAAGACAAATCAAATTTTGTATAAAAGAGGACCATTCCCTGAAGCATTAAATGGGGAAGGAAGTATAGTGTCCCAGTTTGTGAAGGGATTTAAGTAGAGTGTAAACAGCAATGCTCTGGCCTGTTGAAATATACAAATCGTTCCTTAGGGTTAAGGTGATCTGATGGAAGTCTGAAGTGGTGACTTCTAATATTTTCTCTATTTTGATATCCAGTGGAAAGGATGCTTCTGTAGGGGTTTGTGTTGCAGTTTCAGCTTGCTTTCTCATTTAAGATAGTCACACTAATGAATTCACTGTTTTCATCCTTACTTAATTTTTCAGTCATTTGATGCTTTTAATGAAGATCAGTGTTGTCTGAACAATTTTGGGTGCAGCTGTGAAAGCACTTGGAGAATTGATGTATTTTTTTTTGTTTTCCTTGTTTGGCATTTCTTTTGGTATGACTATCTTGACTTCTAATTGCTTTACATCTAAAATTTTAGTTGGATTATAATATTTGGCAAACTCTATTCACAAGTAGGAACTTTACCTCTAAAAGCTGTGGTCAGCAAATAACATTGTCTCTGAGAAAACATGCAAAATATCTTTCCATTATGACAGGCCTGTGAAATAAAAAATGTATGTGGTTTTTAACTTTCTGTGAGGTAGAGACAGAGGTTACCACACTGGAGGTTTTTTTCCTAGACTGCAGAAAGAGCACAGCTAGAATGGGTGCCAGAACAGATTCTTTGATATAGTTCTCTTACATGGTGCAAAGTGGAGAATGAGGATTTTATGTTCTTTTATTCATAGCAAGCATTTCCTTCCCTCATGCAGGGCTCTCTCTTTCCATTAAAAATAAAGTCTTTATGTGGATAAATGGGTTCATGCAGAAGAGACTGACTGTGTGTTGATACCTGTCTAAACCTCAAATTATCTTGGTGATGGGAGTGTGCAGGGGTTAAAAGGGAAGCAACAAAATGCTTTCCTGCATGGAGGATTTTCATACAAATGAAGAAACTTGTACATACTGTAAACAATGATGAGTCTAAGTGTTCATCATTTCATGATGTTTATATTGAAATTGCTCTGGTTTTAACCCTAAGGGCTCCTAATATCTGAGTAACAGGTCTGATTTTTGGGATGCTGCTGTTTTTCTGGAATGACTGTTGGAAATTACCAAAGAACCACATTAAATACTTATCTGAACCTGAGGCTTAGTTTCATTAAAAAATAATCATCATAATCATAGAATTGTGGCATACCATGCTGGTAGGGAACTCAAGCAGCATTTGAGACAAACTCTCTTGGCAAAAGCATAGTCTAGAAAAGGTGTCCCTTCACCATGTCCATCTTTATCTTAAAAGTGTCTAATGCTGGGGAATTCACCACTTCCCTGGGGAGATTGTTCCAATGGAAATTGTTCTTATTATGAAAAATATTCCTCTTGCATCCAATTGGAATTTCATAAGTAACTTGTATCCATTACCCCTCATTTTTCCCATATAATGCCTTGTAAAAAGGGCGCATCCATCTCCTTTGCTGACATTCTTTGAGGAGGTGTGCCGTAAACCTTTTCTCAAGTCTGAACAAGCCAAATTTCCTAAGACTTTCCTCATATGACAGACTTCCCACCCCTCTGATCAGCTCTCTGGTCTTTTGGGACCCTCTTCAGCCTGTCCACATCTCTTGAGAATCTAGTACTTAGGGATAACCAGACCAGAGTTTGCTTGAGAAGGGGAGGTTTAAACCAAAACAACAGAATGTGGCCATATCAGGAAGTTCCAGAGCTGAGTGTGGTCTTTGTGCTGCTGCTGGTGTGATGTGCCCATGGAGCAGAGGATGACCTCCATGAGGCAGGTGAAATGGGAGGAAGGCTTGTAACTGAGAACTTATGCAAAATCTGTAACTGGTTTTGCATAAAAGGATGGAGCAGTTGCAGACTGTCAGCAACATCTCCCAAGAGGTGACTTTGGAATGGTGTAATGGGTAACACTGGGTAGAAAAGCAGGTTGGGAGAGGGAATTGAGGATATTCTTTCTCAAGTATCTCATTTTAAAAGCCAACAGCATGTCTTACATTACAGTTAGGATAAAGGCATAGTGTTACAGCAGTTCAGTTTTCTCAATATGATGTATCTCAACAGGTTACTAGGTACAGCCCTCATTTCTGGAGCACTTGGGATTGTACTTCCACACTATGCTGTTTTGGATGGCAGACTGGCATAAATATTGCCTTCCCTCAAGGCAAATAATCTTACCCTTCTATCTTTAATACTTTGTTTAGGTTATGGCTGTGTTGTGAGCCTGCTCTGGAAAATGGTGACTCTCAAAGGTAGTATGTCAAAAGTACAGAGATGCTTTAAAGCCATATCAGCTCACAACAAAACTACACAAATGTCATCCAAACACAGCTATCTTATCTAGAGAAGTAGATTGGAGGAGTGATTCTGACAATACCTGACGACAGGATTTTTGTGAGAAGCTTTGTGATGCAATACTGCAATTCTTGTTATGGGAAAAGAAAGCATTATTTTGCAGATGGGAATTGAAATAACATGAGGCTAAGGACTCCTCTATACCAGATTTTTAAAATTATTATTGTATTTTTAATTTTTATGATTTTAAATATTTTGTATATTTAATGTTTTAATTATTTATTTTTAATTTTGTATTTTTAAAATTTTGGGGGGGGTATTTTTATTTTAATTTTTTTAGAGTTTTATTTTTATCTCTTTTATTAAAAAAGTTATTTTATTTATTGTTTTAAAATTATTTTTTATTTTTTACTTTTAATTTTTTATCTTTAATTTTTATTTAAATTATTTTTAGGTTTTTTAATTTTTAATTTTTTTTTTTTTGTTAATAGAACTGTGTCAACACAGTTTTGTGTCAACAGACAACAGACTTAAAGCCAATCTTCATTCCAGAGCAGATGTAAGCTGAACTACAACCATAAGCTCTAGTATAACTATCCACTTTTTCATGCTTCTCGAGGTAACTGGGCAGCCTCCCTGGCAGCTCACAGACCTGGCAGCACTGTTTCAAAAATCATTCACAGGAAGGGCCAAAGCAATAGGCTGAAGATTGGGAGGAGGAAGCAAGTTCTGACTCCCACTCGTTGGATCTACAAGCAAACACCAACCATTGAACTATTTTCCTTAGCTGTCAGGCAAGTAATTTCCAAAAATGGTAACAGACAGATTTTTAAAAGCAAACCTATTAACCACAAGCCCAAGTCCATTCAAAGGTTGGCAGAGTTAGGGTACAGGCCAAATTTAAAGTGCAGTGCCAGATTTCAAGTAACTCCTTATGCAGGAGAGACTTCTCTGGTTTTTGTGCCTTTGAAAAACTCTCCTTCAAAACTCAGTGTTTAAGAATATAAACAAGCAAGGAAATAGCATATAATTTCTGTCATTAACATAAATACAGTTAATTTCACTATAATCATAACTTTGTGATTCAAAATATCTAACTTATCTAGATAAGTTACAGCTATAAAAATTATGAAGTAACACAAGGTTTAGGTAGGATTTTGGTTAAATTAGGCCCAAGTGAAAAACATCCCCCTTGACAAGGCATAGCCACAGTAATCTGTAACTTCTGCACAGTCTCTGCAAGAAGCTGCCAGTTTTGGAGAAACATCTGTTTATTATTAAAGCATATAAAATATAAACAAGAAAGCACTTTACTCATTGAGTAGTTATATAAACAGAATTAATTAGTGTAGGCATTCCCTGTGTGAGAGACTCAGTCTGTTAATGGTAAGTGATATCCTTAGATCAACAAGACAGTTGCCAGAAAACCTGGGAATAGGGAGCTATTTTATCACCTTTGCCCACAGCAGGCCTGAGGGCAGATTGTGCGATGCCTGAGGGCACATTGCCAAAATGCAGGGTGCCTGTCCTTGGGCATCCTGCTGGAGGGCTCTGCTGGTCAGCTCTCACCCACAACGTGCTTAATCTCTCCACAGCCTCACCAGCCCCAGGAATCCTTACCTGCTCAGATACAGATCATGCTCTTCTCTGGAGAAGTGCTGAGATCTCTTGCCCAGGCTAAAAATCGCCTTTTAAAAATAGCAGTGACTATCAGCTTCCTGTAAAATGGAGCATCTTTACTTTGAGATGGGTATTTCTTAGCATTTGGGCTACATGGAGTAGGAGGCAAAGTAAAATGGGATGCTTACCAAACTAACTGCCCTTTCAGCTTTTGTCTCTTTCATGATCTGTGTGAAAGGCTGAGAACTCAGGATCTGAATCGTGAGGAGCTCTTTAGTTCATGTTTTTAAGGCAAGACTGTCTAAGGCTAGTTAACATATGGTTTAAAGGTTTCAATAATGCTTTTTCATTCTTTATTGGTTTTAAAACAGACCTAGTGTAGCAATGAGGGTCATACAATTGCAACCTTACTTTGTTCTATGTATTCATGTGACATGAACATGCAGTAGAGGGAAAATATTTTGAATAGTTTGAGACAGATGTCTAAATGGGAAATAACTTCAGTGGAGGTCTCAACAAAAACTTTAAAGTCCCTTTCCTTTAATGGTGGATCTCATGTACCATGGCCTCAGTTGGCAATGGCTGTATGAAGGTCAGGAAGATGTCATAAGGAGAGTTAAGTCCTTCGCCATTAAGGGATCAAACAAGGTTGTAGGAAAGCATAAGAGCAGACAATGTAATCAGTCACTGGCTGTTCCAGCCACTGAGCAGGAATGCTGCTGTGCACTGCACTGGCAGCAATGGCAGAGAGGCCTGCTGAGCCTTCTGGCCAAAGAGAGTAACATGAAATGAAAATATAAGCTACTGGGATCCACTTTGAAAGCAACTCGTTCTATAATGCCTCTATCATAAGAGTATTAAAAAACATTTAGATATGTCAAAGCACTATGGAAGTTCCAAAATTTTTGGAATGCTCTTGATGGTAAATAACCTACATTTTAAAGAATCTATATTCCTTTTTTTTTTTTTTTTAAGGCAGCATAGGAAACAGTCAGAGACAGAACTTTTAGTTGAAAATGGACCTCATGCTTATGGTAGATTGCTGTAGGTAGGTCTGTAACAAGAAGGTATTGTTTAAATAGTGCCAGAGGAGATAGTTTAGCTGGGTTTGATGTCACCTCTAAAAGTCCTGCATATTCTGTAGGAAGCTTACCTTGAGTGCAGTGACCATGGCATCTGTAACATCCCACAGGAGCTCAGCAGCAGTCTGGGAAATGTGTGGCATCATCATATAAAACATTAAAGGGAGGATTGTACTGGTACAGAGATAAAGCTAATGTGTAAAAGGGCAGTTTCTCTGCTCTTTGCAGTGATAAGAAGTGCCATTTTCCTTATGCCTCTCTGAATCTCAATTAGCTGTCTCCATTACCTAAAACAAGTTGAAGTCCATTGTGAATCATATTGGGTCTGACTGCCAGCATAGCAACGTGTAGCTACATCCCTTTCACTTGTTTGGCATCTAGAAGATTTTCTTCTAAATGAGAGCTAGAAGGATGCTATATAATTTTAATTGTATCAGATTTTGTTGTCTGGCTATGCAAAAGAAGAGTAGCTGTTTGAACTTCATGGAAAAATCACAACGTGTGCACTTTAAATTATACAACAAAGGCAGAACTCACATTTCATACTGGTGATCAGAATTTTGCTCAGAATATGAGCCCGAGTTCAGACTTCCCTAAGTTTCTGGCTGTTCATCTAGATTCTAGAATTTTTTAAAGGAACAAAAATATTTTTTTCTGTATGGTCATATTTTTAAAACTTTTTCCTTTTGTAAAGTTGTTTTGAGAAAGAGCAATAATTTGCAAGATGCCATGTGATGTTTTAGGAAAAAAAAAATTCTGATTAGCTAGGTTAGGATATTGAGCTGATCCTATAATGTTCCTTCGATGGCATATGGTTTTTGTTCCAGGATAAAATTAACCCTGCTGCTTTTTCATGAGAGGGGAGGAATAATTACCATGCCTTGCTCTTTCTCATCAGTGTGTTGGCCTGCTGCCCTGGCTTTTTAGTACCTAGTATTACAGGCAACAGTAACTTTGTTTTGTTTCCTGCTGCTTTGTCCTTCAGCCATCGGTGTTTGCATGCTCATTTCACCTTGTGTGTCAATGGCCCTGTTTTCTAAACCCCAGGTATCTTACTTCCACTGTGCTGTTGTGTGCTGATACTATACCATTAATCATTTTCACTTCTTCCACTGCTTGAGTATTCATCAGATGTCCTGAAGTTGCTTTATGTTTTTGTTTTCTCCAGTTGTTTTCCTTCTGATCCCTCAAGGACCTTTATACAAGTATTAACAGATTGCTATCAAACAAGTTGCAATGAAATGGTGAGCTTATGCTTTGACCAAGGAAAGTAAAAACGTACTGTTATCCCTTGTAGGACAACTTAAAACTCTTTTATATTGGCTTGTTTCTGTTTGTTTTTTATCAAGTGAAATGTTCTCACCTCTGCAGCATTTAATGCAGTTAAGGTGCAGTGATAGTTCCTTTCTGTAGGCAGCTGTCATTCCTAAATGCAGAGGCATAAGATTTGACTGATGCAGTGAAATATTGTGGTGAGAGATTTCACTAATAGAACAGTTCATGCATTTGACCTCACAGAAAATAGCTGGGTAGTCTACATTTAGTCTAGACCTGGCAGGTTCATATCAATGAAATCACTATAAAGTTTTTTCAGAAAGGATTTGGGCGTTCAGTGTGTTGTTCATACTCAGTGTGAGCTGAAAGATGCCAGCTTTTTAAAAATTGCTTTATGAGAAATGAGTTGACAGCCTTTCTTATACATCTGTCATCTGGCTGGAAAATAAGCATCAGGATCTTTTCAACTGTCAGCCAGCCAGAGACCCCCTTTCCCTGCATAGGAGAGATAGGGAACAGACATTGGCACATCTTACTAGGATTTCAGCATCAGTGTTTGAAGGAGAGCTTGGTGGGTGTGAAGTTGATCTCTACTATTCTGGCAAGGCTGTGCTGCCCTGGCACAGATGATCAGAAAAGTTTCTTTTTAGTACATAATGAGGACTGCAAAACACTTTTGCCTGTGGAAACTGCTGCTTGTGGTGACCCTGCCCTGAGTGGGTTACCTCTGGCTGTAAAATGGTGATTTATTGTTTGAGTTTTGGTGCTTTTGGGAAAGATTGAAAATTGCAGTAGGATGTGGGGTGTAAAACCACAAAACAGTGGAGACCGCAGCAAAACAATGGAGACAACACCTCGGCACTAACTTGCAGGACACACAGTGTCCCTTCATCTCAATTAAAGCAGTCTGAACAAGTCTTGCTGTTCTGATGCAAGGATTCTGGCAGGCCATGATGTCTGGTGCTAGCCCAGAGCTCCTCATCATGTCATCATGCTTCAGGCTGAAACGTATTCCTTTATTCCTCTTGGTCTCTCAAGCCTTCCCAAAACATCCAGAATACCAATGCATTTAAAATATTGCAAGCACATAAATATTTTAACAGATTACTAGGAGGTACAGGTCTGGTATGCCACACTGTAAGAATGCCAAAGCAAATGTTGAGAGAGACTTTTTTTTTTTTTAACAAGGTCTGAGAATGCTGTCTGTCTTCAGTTTGGGTCTTTTGGTTGGGTTTTTTGGTGGTGGTTTTTTTTTTTTGGGGCATGTTTTTAGTAAGCTTTCACCACAAGAATTCTAATGGAGTTCTTCTGACTTATGGTGTGCTGCAAAAGTATGTCAAATGGCTCTGTTCCAGGGAAATAATATACCCAACCCAAATCATAACAGATAGACCTGTTTTATGTCTGTAGGCTCTTGATGAAGCATAGACCTGATTCAGACCTCTGTTCAGCACTGTGTCTCACAATGTCCCTTTCCTGAGATTTAGCCAAACCACATTCCCTCACACAAGATGCTGTTACAAGTCAGGTGGTAATCATGATCTATCACACAGCTGACTGTGGGGCCCAAAATAGAAATTCTATAGTGACCCATCACCTGAAGATGTCATATTTCTTCTTAATGGGTTGTCCTCTGCTGTTCTGCTGAGATGCCTGTCCACAGTCTGGCTCTTAAAATTCATGACCAGCACCATCAACCTGTACTGTCCATACCCTCTCAGTGATTAATTCTGTCTGCCTGTGACATCTTTATCCTATATAGAAAAAGGGGAGGAGTCGTGTACTTTGGCTCACCAAATCAATGGAGAACTCTGGCAATCACCTGCATCATAATACTTTATTAATATTAGTCACTGAGGTTTCCTGAGCTGAACCAGCAGTTCCTTGTCTGCATCTGTTCCTTTCTGCTTTGGAGCCTTTGGCCTTGTTTGTTCAGAGAAGTAACTAATTAAAAAGCAGGAACTTTTCTCTCTCTTTTTTTTTTTTTTTTTTTTTTTTTTTTTTTTTTTTTTTGTACTTTCATGTATTTTGCTTCAGAATGTGATTTGTAGCCTGAAGTTCAACAGGTGGGAGCTTGCTGCTTGCATTTGTTGCTGAGCAGGGAGGGGAAGGACTCAGAGCAACTTTGTGGCTGCAGTGAGACAAAGGAGATGGAGGAAAGTCAGTAGAGCCTGGCTGCTCTGAATGTGTGCAAGGGACAGAAATTGTCAGACTGGTGCACCTGGTTCAGACATGGTCACACTGTCAAGGCTGTAGGCGTGTGTTCCTCCTTGTTGAGGAAGCAGTACTGTGCTGTGTGTGCACTGCTGAAAAACAGAACACAACACACTCATAACACCAGAGCCAAGAGCTTTTGGTTTTCGGTTCTGTGACTATAAACTCTAGCCAGCATGGATAAGAGCTCCTTCCTGTGTGGGTTTTCTGGTATCTTAAACAGTACAAGTTTTCCTTGCACTGATTCCTTTACTTGTGGGGCTTACAAGATATTTCTCCACTATTAGGGTGATATTTTTTATGAAGGAAGCTCAGAGACCTCTACAGTGCTGAAATTGTTGTTTTAGGTTCTAAAGTTAGTGGTGGTAGAGGAAAGAGTAAGAAAAGGAGCAAGAAGCTTAGAAGAAAAGGTACACATAGGCAAATATTACCTCAGTCTCATTTCCATAGCAAGACAGGTTAAGTGAAGGAAAAAATAGCAGCTATTGCTTTTTCCCCCCTACTGGGTGTGTATAACTGTTTGAAAGGGCTGTTTAAGTGTCCATGCACCTGTTTTTTACAGCTTGGAGATTCAGTACTGAGCCTCTGTGGCTTTGAGGAGGTTGGCAGGCAATACATCCATTGCCTGTGCTGAAGCCCTGGAAGGCTGTGATTGAATTAAGAGGTGCCCTCCAGTGAGGGACTCCTTTCCTACTTATCAGCAAATAAAAGCATGTGCACTGCAGCTGAGAGAGCTTTAAGTAGTGCCTTCAGAGCCATTCATCTCTTCATGCCCAGAGCTGCACCTGAACAGCAAACTGTGCCAGCAGAGAACGAGGGACACGGCTCAGCTCTGAAACATCGGTTCAGGAGTCACTCACAGCTGTGAGAAAAAGACTGAACTTAGATGCATTGCCCAGAAATCCTGTGGATTGGAATGCCTTACCTAGGAGATATAGTTGATTTATTACTTTCTCAAGTTTATTTTGTTTCCCTACTGGGTCCTTTCTACTCTACCCAAAATAGGTTTTTGCTTTATTCCCTTGTAATTGAAGGACTGTTGAGAGTAAAGACTGTTAATGAACGTAGTTAAGTCTCTCCAGATGTCTGCATGGGACTCAAACCATGACTGCTCAAATAACAGGAGGAACCCCTAGATATCTGAAATTGGCCCCTCATGCTGCTGACAGAACTTGGCTAAAAGATTTTTTGAAGTTTTTCTTTGTAAGTTCAGCATACCAAGGAATTTGGGAATAAGTATTTTAAATGTCAGTGTCTTACAGTGCTGAGAACTAAGGAATCCTACACAGCTTTTTCTTTTAGAACTTTCTTTTTAAAGAAGCTTGTAAGTTAGAATCCCAGATTTGTTTCTGCATGGTGAAGTTCTATGGTGGATGCCTCGCTGCATCTCAGTAGCAGCTGCTCTCCAGTCTCTTCCATGGCATGCTTTCTTAATGCTTAGAAGAAATTTTAGGAAATGAGAAATGGCTTTTAGAGAAACTGGGGGGCGGGCGGGGGTGTGTGTGTGTGTGTGTGTGTGTGATTAAAACGTGATAGGAGTGAGAGAAATTATTATACCTACTCCTTTTGAAGGAACAGAGGAACACTGGCCCGTTGCACCCTCTATGGCTCTGCTGTGCCTGGGTAAACGCTGGAGCAAGCCAGGAGAGCAGAACATGGTGATTCCAAAGAGGAAGCCCATGTTTGGTTTGTGAGATACAGAGGTGAATCTGTTGCCTGAAATGGTTTTCAGTGACTTCAGTAGACATACTTGGAGCTAAGCCTTGCTGCCTGTCCTCTTCTAAGTGATACGTTAGTAGTTCATTTGCAGTTTATTCTGCCTATCTGCTGGTGGCACTGCTCTTGTTTGCATAAGGTTTTGTCTTGCAGCATTTCTCTGTCAAGTGCAGCATTCAACCAGCACTAGCATTTCCCTGACGAATGTCATAGTAAAGTCTTTGGAGACAATCCAAATTGAATGGAGTATTCATCATCTTTTACTTGTTTTGTGGCACACAAAGTACCAACAGGTGCCATTTGAGATGCTGCTCTGACAATGCTTTTTTAATAGTTGCAGAATGATCCCTGCTGCCCCCACAGTGCCAAGCCAGCTGTCTGTGTGTATCCCAGGACTGTGACTTCACCAGCAACTTTTAATTTAAAATCCAAATATTGGTGTAAGCTCACCAAAGGGTAAAGCAATGAGTGTAGGGACTGCTGTAAAGGAGCAAGGCTTTTCCAGAGAGATCCTGAAGCCCTGTTTTTCCTTGGCCAATTGAAGACCTGTTGTTCCTTGGCCAGTTTGTTGTTGCAGCCCGAGGATGGGCATCCTATAATTCTCACAGAGGGACAGAAGAGCAGACTGGAGAGAGATTAGCATTGTGTGTCAAATATTTCTGTTCATGGACTGCAACCTGAGGATTTTTAAGTAGTTTTATGCCATTATGTTATAGATGAACATGTTATGGAAAGTGGAGACAAATGTTTACTCTAATGTGTGTTTAATAAATTCTGACAGACTGCCAAGCTACAGGAAGCTCTGAAATTGCATACCAAAAGATCTGTGATTACTGAATTACTTCAGAGAATTTTTTCAATACGAATGCCTCCTCAATGCACCTTCTTCAGTGTCCCCACAGGGATAAACTCAAAGGACAGCAACACTCAGAAGGCTTTTTAATTGAGAATTGCATTTGTGAGACACATTTTTATGTGGAGGACCTATAGCATTTCAATGAAGTAAAATGCCAAGTTAATAAAAGTGTGAAGAAAAGAAATCTGTTGTGGTTAAAAAGGCTGGGCTATACTATAAATGCACTAAAATCCAGAAAATTAGTTCTGCTTTGGAATGCATCTTCCTGGCCATAATGAAATTTGGGATGGACTTTTAAGACTTTAGCTTTTCAGATGCCTATTCTTGTGCAAAACCTGCCACAACTTATGTCCTGGAAGTTTCCTTATGTTCCTTAATTCCTGATGTTGTAGAAGAGCTACAACTTATGTCCTGGAAGTTTCCTTCCACCAAAATTGCTACAATCACAGCCTGTTATGGGAGTGAGTTACGGGTCTCTCCAACAGATTCTTTGTTTTTCGTGATATAAAAAGTCTTTAGAGAGGGAGGGGTAAGTGACCTGTTTTGTTTACATCATAGGTCATTCCCCTGTATTTGATCCAGCTGTGAATGGCAGCAGAACTGTTGGGATGGTGCTGTGTTTTTATGGCAGAACTTGACCCAGCTGAGAAAAATCAGCCTCCTGGTTGTAACTTGCACCCCGTGCAACCAACACTGTTTTTTGCATAGGTTGTGAAAAGGTGGAGATTTTGTCTCCCTGGGAGTTGTTTGTCCTAACTGGGCACTAGCTCTGATTGCTAATTTTTCTTTGAAATGCTTATTTAAGTGCACTCTCTTGTAGGTTTGGAGGACTCGGAGTTTTGACACAGTGTAAAAGCAGTGGACTTTTTTTGATTTTGTTGTTTTGATGAGATTGGTCTTCCTGCTGTCACTGCACTCACCTCTATAGCAGTAATTAAATATTTCTATGGTTGGAATGCAGGATGATGCTCCTATGCTGTGGAACCTTGTGCAGGCTGGCCTGAGTAATTGGCACTGGAGTGAACAGCAAGAGATTTTGGGACAGTGCCTAAGCAGTTGATATTCCAGCTGATACCTGCCCAGTTTGGGGAGTTTCAGGCTTGTGTCACGTGGACATACCTTTTGACCCCTGCAATTTTTCTAGAAGCTTCACAAGAGGCAACAGCAAGATGTGGGATACCCTATGTTTTGGAAATATGATGAAATGGGCAAACTTAAGTTTATTGAAATAACTATCCAGGGACCTTAAAGGTCAGAGCTCTGAACACCTCATCCTGAATGTTGGGAATTGGCTTGATCCTTGTTACCATTGCTTCCCTGGTGGCTGTGCTACACAGTGTTTTAGGTTATGGGTTGCCTCTAAGTGTTTCACATGCGACAGTGAGAAACGTTTACTGCTTCCCAGCATGAGATACACTCTGTGCTCCACATTGCCCAGATGCTTATTGGAAAAGTCACTGTAATTAAGAGTTTCTACTGCCTGTCAGATCTGCAAGCGTGAAATCCTCAAGGAAGGTTCTTTGTGCCACAGCTGTTGGCAGTCATGGTGGTTGCAGCCTGCAGGTGGGGATGCTCCTGGTGCTCCTCGTGGTTCAGTGCTGTGGGTTCACTGTGAGTCCTGGAAGAGCAGCCCTGACCAATTTGTGCTGTGAGTTCAGCTCTTGCTGAGGTGTGTTTCCCACTGATTCCTGAGATTCACGCCTGGGTTTAAGCACCTGGATCTCACTGGTAATTACTTGATATATATTTGTAAAATAACCTGAAATCTTTGAACTGCTTTCTATTCCTTCACTTTTGCCTCTTAAAATACTGCCTTTATAACAAAGTAATTTAATGACATTTTGAGGAAATTACAAGTTCAGAAATTGAATTGCTAGAGGTGATTCTTTTACTTGACTATTAAATACACTTACTGGGGTTATATCCTAGTCTCTGCTGAACAGCTTTGCTGTTCAGCCACTTCCCAGAGGAAAATGTTCCAGCTGAACATTCCCAGGGGTATGGCAGGAGCCAGGTGGCCATCAGCACACCAGATGAGGATGTGATTCCAAAGGAAAAAAAGGATAAGAAAGTGGTTCTGTCTTGAAGATGCGGATGTTTGCTGCTTCAGGCCTGGATAAACCCTACCATTCTCTTTTCCCAGGTTTCCTGGCTTTCTGCTTAAGCACAGTGCCCTCTGTTCACTGTCTATATGTGCCAATCGATTCATGATACAGCTGCCTTGGTGCCTCCCCAACCCAGTGCAGACAGCAGTGTATCCCACAGCTCCAGAATTCAATACAGCATGGAAAAGGAGACAAAAAGAAGTTTTATGAAAATTCCAAACCATGTAGCTTTCCCAAGCTACTGCAAGAACTGTGCAGTTGTGCATGAACCAATAAAAAATGCTGCCCCAGCCTCCCTTTTGTTGGGGAAGAGTAATTGACATTAGGCACAAATTTTACAGGATTCAGATTCCCTTTTGTGTGGCTTCTTGTCTGAATTGCATGTTTGAATGACTGCTGACAGCTTTCTTCTTACCTGATGATGCAAGCAAACAATCACCTCTCCATTTTTTCCCTGTGGTGCTCAACTTTGCATCCTTTGTTCAAATATTGGCCTCTCCCCATATTGGCCCCTCCCTCCAGCCCCAACTCTTTTAAGTTCTGTGGTCTCCAAGCCTGACACCTGAGCCTTTGTTCTGCTTCTATGGAAATATGATTCTTTCAGCTTCCTCCAGATAAGTTAGGGAAAAACAGCTTTATCGAGGATTTTGCTCGTCTTTGTTCTCCCCAGGCAGCATTGGTTCAGGTAGTGATAATCTTTAATAATCAGCCTGTTTTGAGTCAGATCTTCCTACATACTTCCTCCTTTCTCCAAAATATGTTGAGTAGCACACAGTATACAGTGAAAGATTTAAGAAAATAGACTGTAAATAAAATTAATTTGAAATTCACCTATCATACAAAGATAGATTCCCCAATCTGTCTTTCACCCACACTAATTGTGGAAAAAAACCAGGCATATTTATACACATGGTATCTTTCTGTAAGTAAAAAGTTTCCATCATAATGAGCTGTTAATTAATGTTGGTTAGACTACCAGGTATTAATATTCTGATAAATTTAATATTAAAAAAATAAATTGTCATTTACATTCAACTGATCTTGAGACATATTTAAATAGATACTTCTAATTTCATGTAATTGTCACCTGAGGTATTCCCTAGAGCTATAAAATTATGTCTGTAAAAAAATATATAGTCTTATTGTCAGTAGTTAGAAAAAATTAAAATTCTGTACGCTTATTATGTCTTTTAGCTCAATACTAAATCTTACAGACATAAACCCCCAGGAGACCTGAATTCATAATTTGGAATATTATGCAAATGGAACAACCACAGTTAGAAGTGGAAGAAGCACTTCATGCTAAACCAATGAAAACACATTATAAATATGACCAATTGTATTTCAAGTAGAAGTTGTAGAAAAAAAAGTAGGCACAATGAATCAAAACAATGCTAAGAATAATTAATGCTCTGACTAGGAAGATACTTTGGTAAGAAGTGTTTTCAAAGGCTCAGGGTTCTGAGAAAGGCTCGAGCAGCCTTTCAGGTAGTTCAGATACAATTTATGACTGCAATATGCAAATAGCTTTGTGCTGTTAGCAGAAGTTAAACTACTGGTAGGATAAGGAGAATATTTCATGCACGTCCTCCATGTGAGTTCTCACGGAGCAGAAAGGGCAGCTAGCTGAAGAGATGTGCCCTCCAATGTCTGTGTTAGATTCAATTCATTATGTTCTGCATGTAATCCAAAATGTAGTTGTGAGGGAGATTAATACCCTGAACCAGGTATTTTTCTATGCAAGGAAGACTTCATTTCATTAGGGGAGGAACAGAGCAGAATGGGAAATCTGCCTCTTGCAGTTGTTCAAGATGTGCAGGTACTAATGTGAGATTTATGCGCAATTCACAGGACTGCAGTCAAAAGTGCATGGCATTGCTAGCAGGGGATCTACTGAATGAATAAAAGAAGTGGTAGAAATACTGTCTCTGAATGCATTCTAGAGGTAGATTCAGACTAAAACTGATGGCAATAATACAGAGAGCAGTCATGACTGTGGAGGGAAGACCGAGGGAGAAAATTGGGCCACAAGTACCCTTCATTTTTTCTAGAATCTGTAGTTTTTTTTGATAAATAAAGTGACTTTGTAAAAATGGCCACAGAGATTTAGAGAACAAAGGAAAATTAATTCCTGAGGGAGAAGAAAAATTCAGTAATATATGTTTTTCTGCTTGAAGTACTGATTTTAATAGCAACCTATTGGATTAGTATGTTGCCATCGTGTATTTCTGGTACTACTCCAAAACAAGCATGTGTTTTGTGTTATCAAGGGTTTGCTGACTAAGGCTGAAATTGGAACCACCTGGGACAAGTATATTATTAAGGAATGCAATGGAAATTGGAAGAGTATATTTGAAAATTGTGCACATCCATGTATCACTCACTGAATATAAACATTGCTCTTCCTCTTCTCCAATTTTGCTCTCTGCCTCTTCTCAGCACCCTTAGGCTCACCCTTCAGGTCATGCTCTTCAGCTCTTTCACCACTCTGCACCTGGGGAGCTTTCCTGGCTGTTCCCTGGAGCCTAGCTTGTGCTCCTTCCTTCCTTCTGGTAGCTAGAACAGCTGCCCTGGGGAACCCATGGGGATCATTTTTCTCCTTTGTGCTGCCTCTAAATCCCCTGTAGCACTTCTGGCCCCTTAAGCTTGGGAAACATTAGGCTGGTAAGGATGAAGAGGCGGGGCAGGGGGTGGTGTTTATTTGTGGGGGGGGTGTTTTGTTGGTTTGTTTGTTATTGAGGTTTTTTTGGTTTTCTTTTTTTTTTTAATACAGCTCTGCAAAATGCTAATAGCAGGTAATATTTTTTATGGCAACTTAGTCTTCAAAAATGCTTACATTCTAAAGTGCTGTTGACTGTGGGGGCATAGTGAAGAAGTAAATTCCTAGTCAGTTTGCTTTGTGCAACTGTGGGGTTAGACCTTGCAGATGGAGTAGATTATTCTTCCATCACTTTTTGGTTGCTTTAAGATAAGCAGTATGAGAAAACTCTTAGCTGGTGTTTGTCTAGCTTCTGAAGAGGTTTACTCTTGCTTTGCATTGGGGTTTGGCTTGCACTTTGCATACAAACTGAGGTGAATTAGCACAGCAGACTTCATTCATCATGGCACATCATAATTGAGAAGCTATGTATTTTTTAAAGGTATATTATGGGTGCCCAATAGGTTATAAAAAATAATTTTGGTCTGTTTTTGAACTTGTTTGCTTGAGATTTTATCACAAGTACCTACATAGCCATCAGTGTATCTACATCATGCTTAAATTAACATAATGTGGACAATATGCAGACTTTTACAGAAAGCTATAGTGAATACTGGCCTTTTCTTTGACCGAAGAATGGCCGCTTCATGGGATGTGTTGTGCCCATTTTGTACTACTTTAAGAAAGCAGTGAGTACTAAAATGTTTTGTAAATAGGCTTGACACTCAAAGCTGAGAGCTTCAGTGGCTCCCCAAGGCCAGCTGGGCTGGCTGCCTCTGAGCGTGAGTTCCCTGACCAGTTCAAAATGGTCAGGCTCTGATCTTTTTGCTCAGTCATCTGTTTTGTTCCATGGCTTTGAAACTCCTTATCAGAAAGGAATTGGCACTACTGCAGTGGTTCAGTTAGTGTATGGGGAGCTCTTTGCCTATGGCAACAAAATAGGTGAAATCTCACTTCTCCCTTCCCTCTTCTTTCCTTGCTGGTTATTCTGTCCTCTAAGGACAAGTCTAGGACTTTCTGGCGTACATGTATATCCTACTCTTTTGAGTAAAGCTATGGCAGTAAGAGAATAAAATAAAGTTTGAGAAAAAACAAAGTAGGGAAAAACAGTGTCTCTGAGCATGGCAGCTCATGCTTATTTTATCAAAATTAACCAGCAAGATTAAACCACCTTCAGTCATCATGTTTTCTTTCCAGATTCTTTGTTTCATAGGAGGCTGTTTGTGCAGCACAGAAGTGATGAAAAATCAGGGGTTGGAGGGGAAGCACCTTCCCAACCTTAACTCAGTGCCAGTGCAGACAGTGGGGTGTCTCCTTGCTTCAGACCTCAGTGCTTCCCTTCTTTGAAATGAGGGATTGTCATGGTTTCACCCCAGGCAGCAGCCAAGCCCCACACAGCTGCTCACACAGTGCCCAACCAGCAGGATTGTGGAAAGAATTGGAAGGGTAAAAGCAAAAGAACTCCTGGGTTGAGATAATGACATTTTAACAGAGAGAGAAAATGCTGCACATTACAAGTAAAGCAAAACAAGGAATGAATTCACTGCTCCCCATGGGCAGGCAGGTGTTCTGCCACCTCCAGGAGAGCGGGAACCCATCACGCAAAATTGTTACCTGGGAAGACAAACACCATCACTCCAAATGTCCCCTTCTTCCCCCTTCTTCCCACTGTACACACTGAACATGATTTCATATGGTCTGGAATATCCTTTTGGTGGTTTGGGGTCACCTGTCCTGTGTCTCCTCCGAACCTCCCAAGCACTCGCAGCCCCTGGCTGGCAGGGCAGTATGAAAAGCAGCAAAGGCCTTGGCTCTGAGCAAGCCCTGCTCAGCAGCAGTGAAAACATCTCTGTATTATCAGCCCTGTGTTCAGCACAAACCCAAAACACAGCCCCAGAACAGCCGCTCTGACAAAATTTAACTCCATCCCAGCCAAAACCAGCATGTGGAAGTTGTTACCTTCAGGAGCCATGCTGAGTTTAGTCTGAGTCTGTTTGCCTCTGAAACAATATTTTGTAACAGCAATGTGATCAAATGTATTTGTAGGCCATATCTTTTTATTTGACAAGTTTTCTGATTGAAAAGGACTCTGATCTCATTAGTATGTGATTCCAAAGAAAAAAAAAAAAGGATAAGAAAGTGGTTCTGTCTTGAAAGAACTCAGGCAAACTGGTGCAGGCCTAAGACTTGCCAGAGGACTGTCTAATCTTCATTTGTAAATACTGTTTTTATGTAATAGTTGATTTAAAGAAAACTACGTTAGCCATTTTGAGTAGCACTGACTGTATGCAACTTCCAAAGCCAAAAATAGGCAGTCAAGCCTACTTTGCTGCTTTTCCTTTCCTTGTCACCTCCAGCAGACATCTGCTCTTCAAAACTGTCTTCATCAGTGTCTACAGACCCCCATCTCAAAGCAGATTCACAGATGGTCCTGTGTGGTACCTGACTGTGTGTACATGCACGTGCACACCCACACACTGTTTGTGCTCAGAATTTTATGCACACAGATACACAGGACAGGGCACTTGTGAGTCTAGGGTCACAGATCCTGCTGTCCCAGTTTATTTCTTAAATTACTTTAGTGTGTGCCAAACTTTTGCAAAATGCAATATTTGTTTTTTTTCACACTTTAATAAGTTTTGTTTTCTCCATTTTTGGTAGCAAAAAAAGTACCCGTGATTTTCCAATTTCTCTATAGTTATCCTTTGTTTTCCTTTTCCTTCTTTGGCTGGCTTACTGTTTTTTTCCTGGTAGGAATGCAAAGTTATTTAGCCTGTGTTGCCTCAGCAATTAAAAAGCATTAGGTCATGCTCCAGTCTTAGTCCCCTTGGGTCTCCTCTTCAGTGCTACTGAGTTGTTTCCAAATATAATGGATAATCTTGTGTTAAGAGAGATGGATTCATTGTGACAGCCCCGTGCTTACTTCTTCATAATGAGTGGATTTTAAATAATTTATGGGCAAAAATGTGCTCCCTTGAAATTTCTGGCTGTACCTGTCTCCTTGACGTCTTAATGAAGTTTTGATTAGTTGAGAACATGTTAAATGTGAGCCAGGAAACATCAGAACCAAAATCAGGAGGGATAAAGAGAACAATATTGTATCACTGACTAAGACATTTAACTACTTTAGTTCTCTCCAAGTTTACAGGAAGCCAAGCTAGTGTCCACTCTGAACAGACCCTTATCTGGGATGTGCATGTAGGGTAAGACAACCCTTTCCTGCATGCTTTGCACTAAATCCCTATCCTGTGCACCTACCTGTGGTGGCAGAAGCAATAGAATCAAGTTTTACGGGATGCTTTGCTGCAGCTGACAGTCATGGATCTAAATCCTGTTGTTCCTGCCTGAAAATTCAGGTCTATACATATACAGATTATTATTATTTTTTTTTAACTTCTAAAAATCTCTCTGGGATGAATTTTCCCTGGTATATAAAACTCCTCCAGCAGTAAATTAAATTAAAGTTCGCTTTACAATCTCCCTGCTGTGAAAAAGTCCCAGAACTGCCTTTATCACTCTGTATGATTATACAAGACCAAAAATATCATTACTTTAAGACATCCACCATGCTTTTGTTGATTGCCTGACAACCTCTGAGGTTTTCTGTGAGTAGATTACTCATTGCCTTTTGTGTTGATAATTTTGCCTTTTCACTACACCTTCTTGGGAAAAAGAATCTGATCTGATCATGGAGAATGTCCTAATGGGAGCTGCTGGTGAAATTATGAAACACAGAAAGATTTTTTTTCTAGAGATGACATCATCAAGCAATAAAAGTTATGTACAGTGTAAATAACTTGTCTTGACAGTGTGCAAAGAAAATGGTCACAAACTTATATGCAAATGTCCAGCTGTGTCCAAAAATGAAAGATGAGCCATAAAATCAAGAGAAATACCCCTCTCAGTAAACTTGTTGTTTCTTTTCAGACACCATCAAGTAGAGATATGATGAACTAGCCTGTTCCTGCCAAGTTTCAAGGCTACTGCGTGTTGTTAAAGAAATGGAATTTTGACAGTTCAGGACTTGTGGGTTTTTTTTTGCTCTGAGTCAATCCAAATTGATTACTTTTCAGAAATTGATGTTTCAAAACTTTTATTTTGGAAAAACCAGCAAATCAGCACTTGTCTGATGGTATTGGTCTGCCTGAGAAGCCAGGTGTCAGTATGTAAGGGAAGAAGCTGCTCCCTGTATCAGTTCTTTGAAAGAAAAGTGACCCAAGAGCTTTGTGGCCATTGCAGGATTTCTGAAGTGTGCAGGAGGTAGGCTGAGAGGACTGGCTGGTTTGCTCCATGACCTTGGGGATGTCTTGATTCTGACTTTGGTGTCAGGACTCACAGAGCTGAGAACTGGACTGGATAGTGAAGGTACTGAAACTTTATTAGATCCACAAAGTTTTGTGAGCTCCCAGGCATAACTGGAACAAAAGAAAATGAGTTGTCAATGTAATCAAAAGTATTTTGGAATGCTGGTTTTCTCTTCAGGGCCTCTTATCCTCCATTGGATTTTTCTTTATGACTTGTCCTTATGACTAAAATTATACTTTTATGGAAAAATTCCAACTGTGTCAATTAAGATGTGTTTTCTTTTTGTCCTGTGGGAAACTTGTCACCACTCAAAACATTACAGAAATTTTAATTCCACTGTCTAAATTTGGTCAGTCAAGAATTCTTGCACTGTGCAGGTACCTTGAAGGGAGACAGAGCAGTTGTGAGATAGAAGCTTTACAGTATGCTCTAGATTTTCTCAAATTCTTCATGGAGACCCAGGGAGTCTCAAGCTGTTCCCATAGCTGACCAAGTCACTTGAAGGTTGTGCTGTATTCTTCTAGTGCCATTGCTGAGCCATGTCAGTGAATCATGCCATAGGTCCTGCTGCCCTGCACACTCCATGCAGGACTCTGATTTCCCCTCCCTGCCACATTAGTCCAGTGGCAGCCAAGTGTGCTGGTGCTTTCATAAATGTTTGCTGTCACTCTTGACCTGCACAACCTAGTTTCTTAAATGAGAGACTTGGTATTCTTAGAGAAAAGAGGAATTAGCTGGCTTTTCTTTTGTTCACCTTCATGCAAAATATTTGTAGTGAAAAGCCAAGATCTTACTCATTCAAATGGAGAGATACTAACTTAATGTGCCTTAAGCAAATAAGCCAAGAATAAGAACCAATATGAGTATTTTTTGCTTGTTTAAATGTTAGCTAGCTCAGCTTAAAGGTCACTTCTTCCGTCCATTTTTGCTTAACAAGTTGTTAGAGATACACACAGTGTCTTGAAATGGAAAGTAACGACTCTTTCCTCATTATGCAGTTCTGATCTATACTGCTCACAGAGATCTCAGTCTTGCTTTGTCTTGATTTCTAGCTGTGAACTGCAGTATAGCAGTAGAAAGGTGTATGGAGAAGCTTCTCACACTTAAGTAAGGAGTCTTTGGGCATTAAGCCTGTGGAGCTCTTAGGAGAAGCAGAAACACTGGGCACCCTCCCTCAGGATGTCTTTTGGTAGTGTAGTAATTACCTCAAAACGTGTTGCACCTTAAAGCCATGCTGCACACCACAGAAGTTGGGCTTTGCTAAGGAGGATGACAGAGATCAGTATCTTTCCTCCCACTCCTCTCTGGTACTCTTCTGCTAACTTCCCACGTTCAGGCTGCTGTCTCCAGGGATTATGTTTGTCAGAGTCTGCCACAACCTAAAGCCAGCTGTAGATGTTCCCTTTACACATCCAGATCCAAAAGTTTGTGCTGGAAGTGGGCGAGCTTATTTTTCTACTTTGGAATAGATTTGCCACTTGGTATCGAAATGCAACTGTTCTCAAAAATACCTTGCTTAGGTTTCTTTCCAGAAACATTGTGATTTCAAGTAGTCTGTGTTGTTTTACAGCTGATTAAGGTTCTCCTATGGACTACAGATAGGCTGAGGCTGACTCAAGGCATTAGGTGAAGCGTGTGTCTTGCCACCTTCTGAATGTATATGAATCAGTCCCAGTCAGCTAAACTGGATTCCAGTGAATGTATCTGGTCAATTAAACAGAATAGGGAGACTCGAGGTATTTCTGTAAGGCAGGGTACTGTGTGTCTGACTGTGTCAGCTATTGCTGTTGGTGAGCTGCAGTAGATTTCTCTGACAAAACCACTCCACTCTTCTTTTTGCAGACTTCTACCTAGCCATTGTGTTTTAAGAAAAAGAGCTGCACTGCATCTTTTACCCAGGACAGTGGGATACAGATACAGTCTTTTTCCCAGGACAGGCGAAGGTTGAACTCTTATCACAAGAATATAAAAACCTAAGGGATGCTATCTTTAATTACAATAGTGCACTTTCTGATTCACTTCGTAGGAGCAAGGGAATGGGGTGGGTGGTACAGCATCCCAAACTATTATGAACTTAGAGCTTTGATAAGAAAGGTATGTCTTTGTGTTTCATAAATATCTTTCATGCAGACTTTCACAGCAAGTAGCTATTTTACTAATGGAGAAACCAAAAATAACAGACTGTTTTCTCTTTCAAATAGCATCCTTGAACTAACATTTTTTTCTTCAAAGGCAGCAGTATAACATGGGGAGGCAAGAAGATCCTTTTGACATTTTGTGAATGTTGCAGGAGTGTAGTAGCAAGGTGAGGTTTGCAATGTTTCAAAGCCTTATTTTTTCCTCAGTATCTATTTGTCTCATGTCTTTGTGCAAAGAGGCCAGGGGAAAAGTAAGCCTTTAAGTGTTTTAAAGTGCACGTTTAGGATTCATTTCTGAGAGAACAGAATCCTAAATGTCAGACGGTGTTTGATTGTTCTCTGTAAAATCATCATTAAGAATTAGCCTCATTTGATATTTTAAGCACTTAGACCTATCCAAAGAAAGTCAAGCAAAGAATTACCTAGATTTAATTTTTTAAAAGTTTATCTGTAAACAATGTCATTATGCCATTTTTGAATGCTCTTATGCAGGCTGCATTGAGTATTAGCATATCCAAAGCATATACAGGCTTCACTTTGACTTCTCTTTTTATGAATGTTTTAGGAAACCTCCTAAAATATTATTATAAGACATCACTAAAACTCTGCTACTGGTTTTATTGGTAACCAACCAGCCTAAACAAGTTTGTTATATCTTAAACTGTGCTGTCTAGCTGTGTTTGGAACCACAGTCAGACTACACCTGCATTATGCTATGAGTTATAGAGCAGAGAACCACTCAGATAAATTTTCTTCCTCTCATGGGTTCATGCTCATAGCTGGCTTTTACAGAAGTGCAGTTTGGAAAGTTGTCTCCAGCTGTGCCTCTGTGTGCAGCAGTGAGACTCAGTTCTCCCTCACAGCACTGTCCTTGCAGGTGTCTGTACCCAGACACAGAGAATTGAAACAGGAACTTGCAGAGATTAAAACAGAACAACTGCTGAAACTTCCCCCAAAACCTTAATCCAACCACCCCTGCCAACTTTCTGCAGCTCAAATAAAAATCTACATTTAGTGTGTGACATTTCCAGTGCTCTGGGAATTGTTTAAAGGAGTGCATTAGTGGTACTCTCCTATGGAGGAGTTGGCTGTGTTTGTAAGCTCTGCAGACAATGGACATAGCACAAAAAATTAGCAAAGGCAGTGGCTTAGTCCAGTCATATGCTCAAGAAACTGTGAGAAAGAGAAGATAATAAAAAGTTTTTTATCTCTACCTTTCTTTTTTCTCCTCATTTTTAAAACCTGTAATTGTGAAGGCTGTTTTATTACATTATAGGAATGATTTTATTATATTAATTATATTCTACACAGAAGAATCATAGAAGAACTTAATTTGATACAAGGATTCAATTCCAGAATGTTTTAATTATTTCTGTTATGGCAGGTATGAATACATGCTGAGGCAAGATAACCACTTAGTGGTATTGTTTGGTATAACTTTTTCTATGAGCGGTCACAGATGAGTTTTGGTTGGACATGTTTTTTGTTTTAGTTTGGAGTTTTCTTGTGTTTTATTGTTGATTAGAAGCATTTTTAGTTGTGAAATAGCTTCAAGATATCTCAAGATTCCCATTTCCTCCTAAAGTGGTTAATAGAAGCAAAAAGATTTGAAAACCTGTCATTGTCCTCGTCTCTGACAGTAGTTTTGTTACTTGAAGGAAGTGATTTGCAAATAATATGAAGTGTAAATTGAGCAGAGAAGGTCCCTTGATTGCAGCTCAGTCTGATTTTTCTAAATCTTCCACACGAAAAGCTTGTGCTGCTCTGACTGACAGGGCAATTTCAGTGAGTAATGAGTAAAGATGGATGTCCCTGAGCAGTTAATCAAATTTCTCTTTGGCAACACTCTCTGTCAATATTTGAGGCTGTCATTTTAATTGTTTCAGATTCCAGGTGAAGGAGGATCATAGCCATGGACTCCCCTTGTTCTAGGTGATATAAAACTTGGTGATAGTAATAGATGCCCAAAGAAGTGGACTTCTGGAGTACATTCTCTTAATGGGAATCAGTGCGCTTCCAGCTTCATCAGAAAGATGTTTGCAAATGGCTTCTGCTCATGCAGAGTTGGTTGTAGACCAGGTACAATTGCTTACTGCAACAGGAAAGAATGCAAGCTAAAGGTAACTACAAGGTAAAATTCTTACTAGTTTATTTCTTCTTTTCAGAACATCTTCAATCTGAGATGTCTTCTCAGATCTTCTGTCTTTCCACTTTGTATTCCTCCTTATATATGCAATAGTCCTACTGTCCCACTGGCATGAGTGAAGGAGAGCTAGCTCAAACCTCTGCCTGACTCTGAATTTGTTTGGATCTTTTCATTCTTTCAAAGTGGACAGCTGACCTTGGAGGGAGTAACAGGGATCTGAAGCAGCAGTGCAGTAATTCAGCCAGTTCTGTCAGCAGTTTCCTACATTGCAAAAGCTGACAAATCTTATTGCCAGCATTCAGAATTAGTCTCTGGAAGATCCTATCTGGCAACAGTGCAGGAGATGCACAGCCTTTGCTTTGCATCAAGGCAGAAGTGCAAGCAGATAGTTTGTGCTCCTAGACAGACACGAGTTTTCCTACGTGCTGCAAATACCTTGATGTTTAATTCTACATACACGTGAATATGTATGCATATGCTCAGAAAAGAATCACAGAATGAAGAAATCTCCAGGAGATGAAGAGCATGACACAGTGAGAATGCCAAATATACTCTTTTTAATGTTCTCATTTAAACCACAGTTTATCCTGTACAGCTTTATATGCTTCTTGTGTTTATGCATGCTTGTGTGTGGGCATGCATACATATATTTTATCTATATGTGTGGCTTCACTTACTACAACTTGATGTGTGATGTTGAAAGATTTATGGCTGAAAATGGCAGAGGAAACGGAAGCATCAAGAGGAAGAAGATAACAGATACAAAAGCTCCAGGAAACTTTTATAAGACATGGGAAGGTACAAAGAGCATTCTGTCACCACAGCACCTGATCAGGTCTAGCAGACCAGTGCCTATCTCTTTGTTAGCAGTAATCTATAAATCTGTCTGAAACACTGAGGGTTCATGCATTTTTGCTCAGCTATACCCCACAGTCCTGTTAAAATCAATTTGAGGACAGAAGTTGACCCTAAGAAAGAGGTGTCAAGAGTCAAATCTGGCTTGGTGGTTTGTTGTGGGATAAAGCATGGTTATACATTTAAACTTTTATTTCTGGCATTCAGAACCACTTAGGCAGGCATAGAATTTAATGAATGTAGTTATGGGCCTTCTAATCCTCTTAGGGATTTCACCCCACATGTTCTGAGTGTCTGTGATGGGTTATGTTACTTATATTGTGTTGGGACTGCACCTGAAGGGAGAACGAGGTATGTTTAAGATCAGTATATTTTATCTTTAGTTTTTGTTTTCTCTAAATGAATAAATGCTCTCACAAACCACCCAAGAGTTCATTTTTAAGGCTTTCATCCTCTCAAGAATGAGAATTTCAGTGTGTGAGCAGAAAAGCAAAACCCAATATTCACTCTTTTCCAAAATATTAACCTTAACATCCATTTTTTCTTGCAGACAGAGTGTTTTTCTTCTGTCACACTTCTTTGGTTCTTTCTCGCTCTTTACATCTAGCAGCTGAGCCCTCAGCTTAAGGTTGCAATATCACAGTAAAAATATTTAACTTCATACACTAAAAGCTTTTTTGCATTTTATGACCAACCAAAGCCAATGGAATTAGTCAGAGTGTCAAGTGAGCAGCTCCTTGCAGGGTCAGAGAGCACACCAGATCATTTATCAGACATTTAATCACCTAAGTTTGATTTTACTCAGGAAGGATGAAAAGCTCATTTCTGTAACTGAACCCTTCTGTCCTGACACCAATGTGGAATTCCCTGCACTTTGGTGTGGGATGACCACTTTACCAATGCCCATGCATGAAGGGTCAGCCATGGAGGAAACTAAGATAACTTGCAACTTGGAAATGAGTGTTTTAGCTGGCCTGCTTTGAACCTGATGCTATGCTAGGAGATGTGTTTCTTCTTCAGTTTGGTTTGGTAACATCTCACTGGCCATGGACCAAGTGTTGACAGAACTGTTAATAAGCTGAGATACTGAGCAGGGAACAAAAGACACTGTGGCACAAGTGTGTGTGATGAGAGAAGTGAGTCTCTAGCTGGTGCTCACAGGTGCACACAAGTGATCAGCATTTTGTCTGACTTCTCAAGACTTGACAGATGGTGAAGTGCTTGTGCAATGAAGACTCATCCCTGGAACATTTGTTCAGAGAAGGGGAATAAATATTTTTCAGCTGAACATCCCTTTGAAATGCAAACCATTATCTTTGCAGGCTTCAGTTATCTCCTTTATGAGCTTGTCTCTGCAACAATTCTTCTCGAGGAATGTACCAAACACAGTGGTTGAGCTCCAGATATAAAAGGCATACCAAAATCCTCTAAAATAAATACCTCAAGCAACCTAAGGAAAAAAAAAAAACCAACAACAACAAAGAACAGCAATATGAGTGAAATTAATAAAATATCAAGAAGTGGAAGCAAACTCCTGAAAGCTGAGAGCTGAATAGATGAGAGCTATAAGTGAGATATATACATTGCTGCAGTTAAGACTGAAAATATTTCAAAGTTAGGTTCTACAGACAAAATATTTTTCAAAGTTAATGGCTTTAAAGGCAAGGAAGAAGTTCGCCAAAGTTTGAGGAAAAAAAAATATTTCCTCCAATTTAGAATGTAGTTGAAAAGGAATGAGCCTTATCACCAAAGGATAAGGAGCAAGTTGAAAAACACCTTCCATCCTTGCCTGCTGCAGATGACCCTGATTGACTTTGAGACACTAACAAAAGCTTAATCTTGTTTGCAGTGTATTGAGAGATGGCTGGGACAGATTGACTGTGAAAGGGTAGTCTCTGAGCTGAGCTCAGAATGAAGCATGAAAGGTAAATTGTTTTAAAAGTTCCAAAAACCATTACATTTTCCCTTGTAACTTTGCTTAAACCTTTTAAATTCTTGTCTGCCCCACAAAGGTACAAAGCAAATGCAATCACTTTTTCACCCCAAGGAAAATTTCAGGAGTTCTATTGGGTAGATGGATGTAGATGGGGAAGGATGGAAGAATTCAGCCAGTGAGAGCAAGATTTCCATCACTGACACAATGAGAATCTAGAAATATCTGCAGACAACTGGTATTTACTGTCATTTACAAGTCAGATCGTAATTGCTAACCAGTCCAGCACCCAAGCTCATTATTAGAAGCCACATTCCAAGGGGAAAAAAAAAAAAAAAAAAAAAAAAAAAGAGATTTCAACACATTTTGTCAGCCCCAGGAGAGCAGAGAATGAGCTTTCCTCACAGAAATTCTTGGAAGCTGCTGTCAGCTTTCCCTCTGTGAGGGAAAAAGAAAAGTTAGATGTGGTGGCTTAGCAGTGTTACTGCTCAGGGTAGGTTTCATGTTCTCCTAAGTAACTAAAATGCATGCTTAATGAAAAAATTAACGAGTGATTTATCTTTTTTTATTGGCATGGAATTGCAGCCTTGCAGCTGGGAAGAAACAGCATGGAGTTAAACAAGCCTGCCCCAAATCTGACTTGTACTGGTGTTTACCACTGCCTCTGGTAAAATACTGCTCTTAGCCAACCTTTGTATCTGTTTTTATGGCAGTGCTGTGGAGTTTGAGGTCTCGACCAGCTAAGTGAAGACAGACTTTAATGTGTGGAGAGGTGAGCGGGGAGAGAGTCAGGGCAGTGGATGCCCAGTAGAGTCATTGCTCTGTCTGATCTGGGACATTGAGTATATGGCAGATTTACAGGTAGTTTAACAACCTTCACACTGTGCTGTACAATGCAGGGAAATTTCCTTTTCTACCTTAGGATCTTTCCACCTCCAGTCAGTGTCTTTTGTACCTTTATACCTCAAATGTGACATGCCTCTTTGGAGGGGGGCAGATCTAACCATGCCAATCAGGGTCTGCTTTTAGAGGTCCTATTTAGCATACCTTGCAATAAGGAATAATTATTTCCCTTGAAACTTTTCTTGAATTTTTTCTCTTTTCAGAGGTGTTTTATTTATCAGAACATGAATTTATACATCTGAGATCAGAGTGCTTAATGCTTTGCTTCAACACAGATCCTTAGCAATTATAAACTATATGAAAAGCAAGTATAATTGAATTCTTGCCCTGGCAGTGTACTGGCTTTGTGGTTCTCCCTTTGATTCAGAAGTCTTGTATTTTATCTATTCCTTTCAAGGCTTTTTCATTTTTCTCTCAGAATGTGTGACTTGTCTTGAAAAAGCAATACCCCTACCTGATGTTGCTTTCCCCAAAAAACATACCTACTTTCTTTTTTCCTATTCTAGTATCAGTTTAAGGCAGGAGTCCTTGAAGTCTTTCCAGCCAAATAGCCAAAATTCAGTTTTGTCTAGCAACAGAATAGTTTTTTCAAGCAGTTTCACTCTGCACTTCAAGCCCTCAGCCCAAGGCAGTTCTCTCACTCCTGTGGCAGGCAAAGCTGTCCCCACTGTCTGTTGATGTGACCCTGCTCTGTGCTCCCCTCTGCCCTTGCCCCCCAGCAGCACTGGGTGCTGGGATATCATGGCAAAGTAGAGGGCGAGGAATGGCACGACCTCATTTCCTTCCCTTTGCATCAGGGAGGAAGAGGAAAGATAAAGCTGAAGTTGGAGGCAAAGATGTGGTTGAACAAGTTGGGGTCACCAATTGTCTGAGCCCCTTGGGAGCTCCTGTGAGATGTAGAAAGTGTGTGAGTTTGCACACACCCACGTCTCTCTGTTCCACACATACACATGTAGAGGGGTACACAATCACTGTCCATCTTGCTGTAACTTTTCTGTCACAAACCCAGCCTGGAGCCCACTGAAGTCATGGAAAGCAGTGATCTCCACTAACACAAATTAGATACTTCATCACTGGTAGCTCACACAAGTACCCTGTTCTGTTTTTACTTTGGATTGAGGAACAGCCATGCTGTCACTCTGGGTCACCCATTATATCCATCCTCTGGGTAGTGTTTCAGCATGATTTGTGCTTTCATAACATTGCAGCTGCTACTTCTTTAAAAGCAGAGAGAGAAGAGAATTAATACCATCAGTCTATAGTAAACCCCAGAGAAACTCTGTCAGTGTTTTATACTGCTTTCCATTTTAAAGTAGTATTTTAAAGTGAGTGCAGGAGTATTTTTTGGTGTTGATTTAAAGACAGTAAGGAATGTATCTGCTGTTTCTTCTGTTTAATGCCTATTACAGAACAAGTTACTTTCTATACATTTCTTACATCTGATCTAGTTTCCTGCTGTGATGATCTAATACCTTCCCTTCTCCAGAAACAGTGACAC
This sequence comes from Phylloscopus whistleri, assembly GCA_017589585.1. Lineage (NCBI taxonomy): Eukaryota > Metazoa > Chordata > Aves > Passeriformes > Phylloscopidae > Phylloscopus > Phylloscopus whistleri. Next base: position 1,214,884 of record JADMLD010000068.1, on the reverse strand, counting down.
CCTTCAGGAATCACATGTTCTGATTTTGGAGAGTGGCTAAACTTAAAACTGTGGAGTATAGCTAGATTTAAAAGACTCAAGAAAGCCAGTCAGGGCTTCCAGAGAGCTGATAATATATCAGGTATTTTTTTCCTCTCCTTGAAGAGTTTTCCTTCCTTTGATTTTTTAGGACTAAAATCATGATTGTGTAATACAGCCCATGGGAAGCTGAAGCATATAAGTTGCATAACCTCTGAGTATGATCAGGGGAACATTTTAGTTCAGATAAGGAATTTCTTTCTTTCTTTTTCCCTCTGTTGATAATTGTTACATATAAAGTATATTTTATCTATAGCTGTAAAATATATATAATTTACTTATCTTAATTTACTTATTTTGTTTCCTGTTGTGTGACGATCCTGTTCCCTCCAGCCTCCTGTCACTGTGGCTTCCATGTCTTCCAGTAAGGACTGGCACCTTTGGATACCTGGGATAAGTTTGCTTCAACAAATTCTTCCTTCATGTCCAAACACATACACACACATACATCATGTTTTGGGTGTGCTGCCACCACCATGCATGCACACCCCTCTCACTTTGGGGAGCACCACTTGCCTGAGAAATGCTGGAGTAGCATGAGACAGAGCGATACAGGTTTAGTGAGGATGGAAAAAGCGTCCTAGGCTGAGAGTGGCCTCAGCTCACTATTTCTTTATTCAGCACATGAAATCTGTGGATTGTTAAGGCATTCCATTAGATTGGCTAAGTTTAAATCCTCGACATTCTGGTGGTTTTAAAAACTGCACTTCTAGAAAACATTGTTTCTCTCTGACTTTTCAGTTTGGAGCCCAAACTCCAATCTTAAATATGTTTTTGTTTCAGTATTCTAGAGTTTTGTGGGGTCTTTCTGTACAATAACACCTTTTTGTTGTAGGAACACATGATATAGAGATGTCTGATATACTAACTAGAAATAAATCCTTCTTTCTTTCCTTTTTTTTTTTTTTTTTTTTTTTTTTTTGTTACAATACCACATACAAATTTAGATTACCAAAGGGGAAAGACAAATTTAAATTACCGAAGGAGAAAAGAAATTGCTAGGCCATCATGCTAGTGGAATCTATAATTTTTATTTCTTTTTTTAGCCAGCAGGCTTAAATTTTTTAGGTGTTTGCTAATGCAAGATGGTCCATCAAAGGACAAGCATCTCAGTAATAAACTGTTAAACCTAAATTGAATGGCATGTACTTTCCATTTCATATTCAGTAAAGTTTGAGATCATCAGAAACTTTTCTAGAAAACCCTCCAGGCAGCTGACTAAATTAAAGAGGGGAATTACTCACAGGCTTAGAAGACAAGTAGGGACATCAGCAATGAAGGATAAGTGTAAAGCTGTCTCTCTCTGCATAATAATTTTATTGCCTGGCTTGATGTATCATAATGTTTGAGATGTATTACCCAAAGTAAGTAATACAGTGCACCATTAAACACATTATGCTGTAAATAATTAAGATGTGCAACATTAAAACTTTTGGGTAGAATGTAATTACTGTATTCCATGAAAAATCAATAGCTACTCCAGCAATGTAAGTAAACATTAAAAACAGTGTTTCACGGACACAGAGCTGGCAATTGCTTTATGAATATATTTTAGAGGCTGTTTTTTGCTTTTGTCTGATGAGATAGAGTGGTTCACATGCAGAAATTAATTGTCAAAAATTTCCTACCTTGAAGATTTGCTCTTTGTTTGAGTAACAAATGATGTTTCCTATGTCAGTCAGCAGCAGCAGAATGCAGAGATCTATGCCTGAGTCAAATGTATGGTGCTTGACAGGACTCAGCATCCCTCACAGCTTGCACCCCACTGCATCCCACAGCTCTCTTGCTGGTTTAAAACATAAGGCAGGCTTACTCCTGCACTTAAACATATCATGCACTTACCCTGGTTATAAGGTATGAGCACAGGTGAGGATTGAATCCCTTACGATTTTTATTCTGCTCTGAAGAGCTCTGGCAGCTCAAGAAATTAAATCTGCAGAAAGCTGTCAAGATCATTCAGTTGAACCAAACAAGGTGATAGGATTGAAATATGAATTTAACATCTAGTTCTACCCAAATCTTCAGGCAGAATTATGCTAGAAATTTGTATGACTGCATTACATATTAGGCCCTGTCTAGAAGCATTTATAAAAGGCACCTCACATGCGTATATAAAGCAGCAAATACGTCAAAGATGAAATTCTGGCTTTCCAATTACTTTTGATGAGAGATTTATTTCAATTGCAGTATATGCAGTGAATCTGTTAACTTTGTCTTTCAAAGACTTTTAAAACAGAAAAGGCAAGGAGAGCCAATATCATGACCTGCACATCAACTTAGCATTTTGCTTTCAAGCACTTGTTGAGTCCCAGGAAAGTGTTCAGAGAAAGATGATGTTGTTGCAGGAAGCTCATGCATGAAGACTGATGTTTCCTTTTTGAAGGAAGTTGTGGGGACACAGTTCACAAGCTTGTGGCTAAGGCTGAAGAATTCCTTTAGAGTACCATAGTCTTGGAATGTCCCACCAATACAATGAGAAAGTGAAGAATTCTACCTGTAATGCTCCACAGCATTCAAGAAAGTTACTCTAGATCCCATGCAAAAGTGAAATCAGAACCCAGTCCCTTTATGAGTCTTGCTCCAGCATATCTTCTTTTCAAGGCTTCCTACTTAGAAAATTGCATTACCTAGGCAGCACATCAGTGCTTGGGCAACAGAGGTCTTCAAGATACACTGGAAGCCCCTTATTAGCTGCTGGTCATCTAATTCAGTTGTTTTGCTTTGTTTTTAATTGTGGGATTTTTTTTCCCCTAGCATTGCTGTTTGGGGATTTACACTACTGTCTCTAATAAAGAGCCATGGCAACAGGTGTTGTAGAGATTAATCAGATAAAAGATACATTTAGTGATCATTCTTATGTGCAATTCCATTAAAATGAATAACTCTAATAAGCACCTGGCAGGCATCTTTTAGCATTTGGGTAATATGCCAGAAGTACAGTGTTCTGGTAGAGAATAATTTATTTCAGTCCAGGTGATGAATTATTTTTTTTTCATTTTGTGAAAGAAATAACTGTTGCTCTGCTATTTATCATTTAGAAGTCTCTGTAAAAGAGATTCCAAATGCAGTTTTACATAAGTTCTTCTGCAGCCTTTTCCCCAATAATTTGAGTACCTTGCTGTTGTCCATTAAAAGGATGTATCTCAGCTGTCATGGAAGATTCAACTGCTCTTGCATCCCATTAATTTCAGGAGAAGGAAATGCACAGTGAGGACTTTGCCTGGGTTCAGATAAGTGATTGGTTTCTTATTGGAAGGTATTTTCACAAAAATGTGCATTTGTGTTGCCAAGACACAGTGGAAGTTTTTGCCCTCTGTTTTTTAGGGGCTGTGTTTATGGTCAGGTTGCTGCATCAGCTGGCTTCTCTGCATGGTCTCTTTGACAGTCCTGATTTGCAAACACATGTGAACATTTTTTACTTTATGAGGCTTCTGTATTAAGTCTTCTATTTTTTCTTCCGTCTGTGAATAGGTGATTAACATAGAGCTCTGAAATGTTTTATACCTATTGCCGACATCACCGTAATAAAAAATATTCTTGTAGCCTCTTACATTTTTTATGCAAGAGTGGTTTTCCCCTTCTCCAGTTGTTACTAATTTTATTTCAAGTGGCTAAAGAAATGAGGATTGACATTAATGTTTCTTCATATAATTATTCTGTGATTACTGAGACTCTGAAGGAGGGATGGAGGCTCATGTCAATGTACTTTATAGCTTTATTTCACAGCATAAAATACTGTAACCTTGATGATCATATTCTGCTTGTGCTTTGTAGCATTCAACCTTTCAAGTTGCTCACGACAAAATTACTTTGATTTTATTCATAAAAACAAACATCTTTCATTAGCCTTTGAAGTACATGAGTTTGTGGATGGTTTTTCTTAAATAATTGGATTTTATTAGTTTCTTGTCCTTTTATTATTCCTTTTTTAATTTTATTGATACCAAATTTGAGTATATTTTATTAAGTTGCATCTTGTGAGCCCTACACTTACTCTAGAGGAAGAAAAAAACCAGTTTTTCTAACATTAGACTTTCTGAGGTTATTTGGGAGACATTTGATTCTGAATGTGTAGGTGCATGCATGAACAATCATTTTTAACTCGGTTATTAACTGAAATCATCAGTTGACCTTGAATTTAGAAATGGGCTTTCTAGAACATAAAGATCTTGCTCTAGTGCAGCATTTTACTTGGGCACAGAAAAGGTGTTTGTTTTATGCTAGATTCCTGGTAGTAATCTGATGTTCTGAACCTAAATTTCTTAAGGAAGAAAGAGAAAAACATGACTGGATTTAGAAAGAAAAAAAAAAAAAAAACAAAACAAGTGCCTCTGTTATATTTCTCAGGGATATGAATCTTTTCATGGCAACAACCTTTTGGTACAATTAACTTTAAGTAGATGTTTCATATAGTTTGTAATGCCGTGCATGTTACAGAACTTCACTGGAGTCCTGCTTTCACCCTGAGCCCTGAAGTGTGGTGGGTTGGGTGAGGGTCTCCTCCTTCCTCCTTTCCTCCCCTCTAAGGGAATAATGGGCTATATGATCTCTGGGGAGAGAAAGGCAATGGTGTGTTTATTCATCCAGAAAAGCCTCCCAAATGGGTGTCTTCATGTCTTGCCTCCTTTTGATGCCTTGCCTGCTAGGATGGGGACTCTGAGTTTGCTGCCTGTCACATGCATGGGTGTCACCTTGCACAACCAGGGCTTCTTTCCTCGTAGCTCCCAGGCACAGTTTGGGGATCTTAATCCAGCAACTTTGTTACTATTTTTTAAAGTGCTTGATGAAAATGGGAAGATATCGAAAGAGACTGTTTAATTCAGTGATTGTATCAGAGCAGTGTCTGAAACCATTAAAAAGAAAGAAAAATATTTTCTTTTTCAAATGCTCAAGTTGTTCTGTGGTTAGTCAAGGAATAATTTTTTAGACAGGGATGGTGACTAAACACTGGAACAAATTGTCAAGGGAAATGAAGTTATTTAATTCAAGACTTGATATCTTAGTAAAAGATATTTTCATTTTCAGACATTAGTTAGGATGCTGGGTCAGGCAGTTGGAAAGAATATGTTGTGAAGAAATGGCAAGTCACCAGTGGGCACTTAGAGCACCCAGAGCACAAACTGATAAAGCTGGTGGTTGTTGAGAAGATGAGTTTTCCACAGCTTGAACTTCCCATCACACTTTGGTCATAAATTCCAACCTGTCCAATTAGCTCAGAAGTCCCAAGAGGCTTGTGACAGCCATTTAATAAAACAATAAATTTTTTTATCTTTTTGTGCAAGTGCAGCCTGTAATGCAGTATTTTGTTATGAACAGCTCTCAAGGAAGTGCTCCCTTCTGTAGCAGCATGTGAGTTTGGGATGCAATTGCAATTGATTTTATTTTGTTTGGTTGTTACAGCTGGTCAGGGAGATGACTGTTTCTGTAGGTCTCTGAAGTCAACAATGTTATGCACAATACAGTTGATCATATTCACATTTAGAGAATCTGTCTGTAGGAGGCCACTGAATATATAAAACTTTGATTTTCAGGCCAATTTATCAACTTCACCTTTAATACACAGAGCCAAAGACCTACAAATCAGCCTAACTGAGAGGGAGCTGCCTGCTTCTGGTAGTTCAGATGCTTTTATTCATGAAAGTTGTGTGACTTTCAATATGTTTCAATTGCACAACTGTAAATGTTTTCAACTAGGAATGCTGTTGGAGTGATCAGCTAATGAGGCAAAACCAAATTCAGGCCAAATTTTTTGTGTATTCATTTATTTTCTGCTTATAGCTTACTGCTCTGCATCTATTCCTTATGATTTATAAAATCCACCCATTTCTTAAGCAGCTCAATGAAAAGTAAAGTGCTGTAGAGGCCCAGGCTATGAAACTGATAATATAAATTGGCAGTGGATTTATCATATCAGGACATAGCTGTTATGGGATACGGGGCTTGACTTAATTCACATAAAAGTCATAAATATCCATGGTTTTGCTGAAGGCTGGGATTAGGGACTGCAGTGTGCCTTAGACCTGTAGGGATCTGAGAGCTTTTTGGGTAGTGTTAATAAACTGTGTCTCTTGAGGGGGAGTGTTGAATGCAGTGGAACACTTCCCTTAACAGTGGTGATTTTGAGCCTCATGTGAAAATCCTCATGTCTCTTAAGTAGAATGAAAAAGTCAAAGCTTGCCTTATTGCTGAGCATAATGTATTGTGGAAATGGAAATCTGCATGTGGATTAGGCAGCTGATTGGTACAATGCAATGAATCCATTGGTGAATTTAGAGAGGATTTCATGCTGTTTGCAGAATACGATGGGTGTTTGATGGAATTTGGCTCTGATTTCTATAGTCTGACCAATTATCAGTATGTTAAGTGCAATAATCTTTCTCTAGTGCAGTATAATCTGTTTTTTAACTGTTTGCATATATTTGTATCTTTCACATATAATTTCCTTTCCTTTCTTGCCTAGCAAAATTAATTTAACTGAACTAGAACGAACATACTGAAGATTCTTCTAGTGTGATTCATACTGTGTTAAAGGGAAGCATAATTTTCCTCACACCCTTAGAAAAATACATCAAAATAAAATTTAGAAAAGGGGATAGAAAGCACCTCCCAGCCAAACAAGTGACAAGCACTAATTCATTCAGCTGCAGTCAGTCTCTGAGAGTTATATGGGTACTACTCATGCCACTTCCAAACTGTAGCAGAAGTCAGCTTTGTAACTTGTCTTCCTACAATAGGTTTTGCAAAAAAATTTTAAACCTTCTTGCTCCCTTATCATGTTTAGGCTAACCTTAAGGCCAGGCTTTCGCTCTGGATGTGGCCATGCTCTGTACTTTTGGTGGCATACCCTTTACAGTAGATGTTTTTCAGCACCAAATAAGTTAATAGGATGTAGAGCCCTTATTTGAGGCAGTGAGTATGCCTCTGGGAAACCAGATTTCATTGAAACGTGGGAATACAGAACAAGTTTATTCCAGGAAGAAGAGAAAATTAGTTCTTGGTGAAATTCACAGTAAGAAATAGGGATTATAGCAAAGCCCTGGTCAGAAGCATACTGCTGGCTCAAGTGAATTTTCAAATGACAGTTCCCTTCCCCCACAAATATTAGGATTCTGGGAGGTAAGAAGATAAAGAAGCTGATTTGCATTTATTTTTCTGTCAGAAATTGCTAGAAGTCTTTCCTCTGTTCTTAAAGACCAGGAAAGATTTAGGAGGAGCATTGATATGAAAATCACAAGTGTTACCTTCCAGCCCTGCAGCAATTATCTATATCTTCATTATAGTTATTTTATTTGAAACTGTTTTTGCTGTTTCCATAATACTTTAGTCAGTTTTAGATTCAGTAACTATTTAAAGCTGGTACCACGAATTTGCAGTGGCTGGTGTACTACATACTTTCAGGGATTTTACAGTGAAACAACCTCGTAGTTACAGCTAAATTGATAAGAACAAAATGGACTTATGAGCAGTAGGCTTGCAAAAAAACTTCTGAGTCATCCTGTGGTCCCCTTAAAGAGGAGAAGTGGAAAGCATGCTCTAAAGGCTAATAAAGATTGAAGTGAGAACATTCCAAGCACAGAATGAATGACTTCATAAACAGGTTTATAGCGTTACTGGAATCTCTGGGCCATATAATCAACACTTAGCAAACCTTTTTAGAACTTGTTAGATGTGGTTTCAGAGTGCAAACACCTTGGGTAGTGTTCCATGGCATAAAATTATATTTTCTTCTGAAGCTGCTCATCCTACAAATCATGCTAGTACCAAAATGGGCAGTCTCTGTCAATCCTACTGTTCTCGTTCACAGCATAGTTCACTTTCACTGTCCACTTTTCATTTGTGCTTCTGGCGTGGCTGGCGCTAATGAGAAGTACCACGAGGAAAAAGGTAGAAGTGAACATGGAATTTAAGGAAATTATACTGTGCAGGGTGGTACAATGCAGATAATTTGGCACTATGATTGCCTTGGTTGTCTGGCCTAACATATTGAATCATCTCAGCAGCTACTGTGTCAGTAGCAGAACATGGGGGGTTGTATAAACCTTTCTGCAGAGCTTAAGTCCTGTCTCCCTATTTGATGGAATTAACTAGAGACAAGGAAAAAAAATGGTCAATTTATAATTCTATTATTTTGAAATTCAGTTGTAAACTGAATAAATTCAGTTTATAATTGCTATGTCAGTGAAGGTATTTGTAGCGGAGCAGAAGACGTGAAGAAGAACATAACCAGCAACACTTTGTTAACCAGCACTATTAGAAATGTGGCAAGATATTGGTGGTCATTTGGGTGCTTGGTTACGGAAGTCAAAGAATGGGATTTATTAACATCATACATCAAGAAATGGTAAGAGCTGGAGCATGATGGGGGAACCTGATGAGGCAGAGTCATGGAGTTTGCAGAAAAGGATGACTGGTTGGCAGCACTGGTAAATGGGGATGGTGAGAAGTTCTTGTTTGAGCCTGAGCTGATCTGAGAGATTGGGGGTTGTGTAGATAGGAGGAAAAAGATGGAATGTGAAGCTGTGGGTTGAAGGCTTTACAGGTAGATTTAGCTGTATGGGAGGTGCAAAATTCACAAGTAGATAAAAGAAGAGAAAACAGATGGTTTGGAGAAAGATGATGATGACTGGAAAAGGGCATAGAAGAGTAGCTGCTGAAGGAAGTGATGTACTGGTGTTTCTCCTGGTTTTGAGAGAATTTAGCTTGGGAATAGTAAAACTGCTGCCAAACACTTTTCAGTTCTTGTTCTCTACAGGAAGCACAATGCAAAAGTTAGTGACAGACCTCTATATTTTCTATCATTATTTGAAAATTAGTAACCTTAAAAAACAAATAAACAAAACTATTAAAAACAACAAACAAAAACCCACACCAAACCCCAAGCTTTTAGGTAAAAAAGAGTGTCTTTTTAAGACAAAGAAGTAAATCCTGATAGTAGTCTTTTGAGAGAAAATACCTCTGATAAACAAACAGAAGACTTGTCATGAAGAAGGCTGAGTTTTTGTGACTGAGGGGTTTTGTTTAGAACTTGCTGACCCATAAATGGTCAGGTCTGAGCATCTAGTTCATAGAATCACGAGAACAAAATTTCATTCACTAAGTGCCCTATTAGAAACAGATCCAACATTTATAATTCCTTTTCTTTAACAGAGTTTCATTGCTTCTTGCTTTCCACAAATATTAGTAAGGCCGTTCAGGGAAGGAATATCTACCATCTACTAAACAAATGTTAATTTATTCGTTATAAACAAAATAACAAAATGTTATTTAAATCTCTGGGACACATTTCTCTTGAAATGCTTTGATTTGGTTAGGTAGCTGTCAGAAAATTTTCTCTGATTCATCTGCCTTATATGGTCTTCCAAGTTATTAATGACAATTATTTAAATATCTTCACTTGTTTCTAATGCAGTCACATCACTCTGATGAAGAAATGCTCTACTTGTGCAAAAATAGAATGTTTTATTTGCTTCTAGTTCTTTTAGAGATTCAGTGCATGATCATAGATAATCATAGAACTGTCAAGGTTGGAAGAGACCTTTAAGATCATTCAGGTCCAGCCATCCACCCAGAACTGTCACTGTAACCCCTTAACCACATCACCCCATGCCAGATCCATGTGCCTCTTAAACACCCTCAGGGATGGTGACTCCACAACATATTACAATTCCTGACTACCCAAATGGTGAAGACATTTTTCTAATACCTAGTCTGAATCTCCCCTGTCTCAGTCTAGGGTAATGTCTTGTCCTTTCACTGCAGTCATGGCAGAAGAGATGGGCCCCTCCTCACTACAACCTCCTTAGGGGAGTTGTAGAGAGCGATGAGGTCCCCCCTGAGCCTCCTCTTCTGAGACTAAACAAGCCCAACTCCCTCAGCTGTTCCCCATGAAACATTCTCTAGTCCCTTCATCAGCCTTGTGGAACTTTGGTGGACATGCTCCAGCTCCTCAATGTCCCTTTCAAAGTGAGGGGCCCAGAACTCCATGCAGTCCTTGATGTGCAGCCTCACCAGTGCTGAGTACAGGGGGTGGTCACTTCCCTGATCCTGCTGGCCACACTATTCCTGATACAGGCCAGGATACCACCGGCCTTCTTGGCCAGCTAGTCACACACTGGCTCGTGTTCAGCTGGCTGTTGATCAACACCCCCAGGTCCCTTTCTGCTGAATCACTCTCAGGCCAGTCCCCCCCCAGCCTGCATCGCTGCATGGGCTTGTTGTGATGCAAGTGCAGGACCCAGGACTTTGCCTTACTGAACCTCACAGAGTTGTCCTCAGCCCAATGAACAAATCTGTCCAGGTCTCTAGGCACAGACTTCCTATCCTGGAGCAGGTCAACACTCTCACCCAACTTAGTGTTGTCTGCAAATTTACTGAGGGTGCATTCAATCCCTATATCCAGATCATCAACAAAGATGTTAAATAGGACTGGCATAAAAACTGAAACACTGGAAAGCTGTTTCCTGGGAAACACAGCTGGAGACCATCCACCAACTGGTTATGGGTCCATTCATTTCACCTGTCTGGGCCTGACCCATCCAGCCAGGTTTTTATGCATTGAAGAGAGCACCCATCCAACCTGCAAGCAGACAGTTTTTCTAGGAGGATGTTGTGGGAGACAGTATCAAATGTTTTACTGGAGTCCAGACAGACCACAGCCCTCACCTCATCTACCAAGTGGGTGATCACCTTACCATATAAAGGAGATCAGGTCAGTCAGGACCTGCCTTTCATAAATTCATGATGGCCGAGCTTGATGCCCTGCTTGTCCTGCATGTGGCCTATAATGGCACTCAGGATGATGTCTTCCATAACATTGCCCAGAATCAAGGTTAAGCCAACAGGCCTGTAGTTCCCTGGATCATCCCTCAGCCTTCTTGCAAAAAGGCGTTATATTTGCTGATTTCCAGGCTGCTGGAACTTCACCAGTTAACCAGGACTGCTGGTAGACTGCTGGGAGTGGTTTGGCAAGTTCTTTCACCAGTTCCCACAATATTCTGTTTTGTGATGCTGTTTTCATAACTTGTAGAGGAATTCCTTCTCAAATTCCTGGTTCCATGACAATAAAAATGCTTGTAGTACGTAACAATGAATTATTGGATTTGGCTAGCCATGTTATAATTTACAGTGGATCATAGTAATGTTGCTACATACTAGGTGTATCACATAATTGCTTCAGTAATTCCTTGTCACAGGATCAGATGCTTTAGTTACCAGTAGCAGTGTCTAATCACTTAATTGACTTCAGTTAAGAGAGATGAGTGATTTCTAAATCTTGGTAATTTGAAAAAGACTTTGTTTGACTGAAGATTCAGTTGCTATTTGGGGCTCTTCTCTTCATCTGCCAAATCTCTTTCCAAACCCCAGTTTATGGCATTAGACATCTGATAATTTTGAAATTAAAAGTTTTTAGCAAAGTATATTTAACAAATAATGGTTCTTTGTTTTGAATATCTTGTTTCTAAATCCCTAACTCTGATAAGAATATGATTAGATAAAGAAAATACAATCACTGCAAATGTTTGGTTAATATCTTGTTCATGAATCAGTGAAATAAGCTCATAATTGTTACATTTTCTGTATCTGTTCTTGGCTTCCAAATGAGCTCTGGTAGCATTCCTAAGAGGTCCTGGCAAGTTATCATTCATGAAGACAGCACTCTGTAGTGTAGTGCATAGAATATTTAAGCCAAAATATTTTTGTTTTAACCTGAGATAGTGCTGGCCACTGTAGCATAAGTTGAAACAATTAAATTCTAGCAGGCTGATTAAAAATGACAGTGTTCTACCAAATTAAGCATATGTTGCTGCTAGGGCTTCTACAATATCAATTCAGCTTTCAAAAATTCTCTTTCATGTAGTGCTTGGGAAAACTCTCTAGTAGGAATTCTGTCCATCAGGATATTGCTAGGAAGATTAATTACAGCACAACTATGCTAAATGCAGATATTAATTATTAATACAGAAAAATATTTTGCTAACTATTTTGCTATTTAAAACTTAAAACTCCTAACTTTCTGTATTTTGAGGGTTTATTTTATTATTGTGATGAATGCCCCCATCACCATGGGATAAATAAGCACTAGCTGAATGCTCTGCTTCTGCCTTTAGAGTGCAGGTTTTTTGCAGACAAAAAAGGCAATTCTGTGAAGACATGCAAAAAAAATCCTTGAGAGGTAAAGATACACAGGTCACAATAAAACTCATCGTAAGTCTATATCTGCAAATCAGTTATCCAATGTACAGTTCCTTTGACTTTAATACTCAACCAGTACCTGGGACTTCTGAAGACTCTTTTCCTCAGAGAAAAAAAAAATTGTTTGTTTTCTTAATAAATACTTTCTTTTTTCCTGCCAGAATACAGAAAGGAACCATTGCAGGCAGTTTGCAAGACCCACAGAACTTACATATCTACAGTGAGTGTCTCAATTTTTTCTGAGCATCACGATGGCTCTTCATGGCTCCCTAGTAACTTAATTTCTGACATACATGCAAGCTGTAACAAACCTTTGCATCTTGCAAATAGATTCCTTATTTCTCACCTGGATCTACAGTGTGGTAGACTGGGGAACAAGATGCTGGAGACCAACACTGTGGAAAAGGACCTGAGGGGTCTGAAATGACAAGTTGAATCTGAGTCAGCAGTGCCCTGGCAGCCAGGAGGGCCAAGCCTGTCCTGGAGGGCATCAGGCACAGCATCACCAGTGGGGACAGGGAGGGGATTGTCCTGCTCTGCTCTGCACTGGGGCAGCCTCACCTCCAGTGCTGGGGGCAGCTTTGGGTGCCACAATATGAGAAAGACATTGAACAATTAGAGAGCATCCAAAGAAGGGCCACAAGGATGGTGAAGGGCCTTGAGGGGAAAGAGTGCATGAGGAGTGGCTGAAATCTCTTGGTGTGTTTACCCTCGAGGAGACTGAGGTGAGACCTCATTGCAGTCTACTTTGTGAGGGGAAGAGGAGAGGCAGGCACTGATCTCTTCTCTGTGGTGACCAGTGGCAGGACCCAAGGGAATGGCCTGAAGTTTTGTCAGGGGAGGTTTAGGTTGGATATTAGGTAAAGGTTCTTCAACTAGAGGTGGTTGGGCACTGGAACAGGCTCCCCAGGGAAATAGTCACAGCACCAGCCTGAGTTCCAGAGGAATTTGGACAATGCTCTCAGGCACATGGTGTGGTCCTTTGCAAGGCCAGGAGTTGGATTTTGATGATCCTTGTGGATGTCTTCCAACACAGGATATTCTATGATTCCATGTTATTGTGTGGGAATTGCAGCCCTCTTTTCTTGAAGTCACCCAAATATATGCAAATTTTTTGTTCTTGCTTACTATAACTTCTAATTGTTCACTGGGACTGTCTTTTTAAAATCTGTGGAGGGAAGTGCCTGCTTCTATATAACCTGCAAAGAGAGGTTATATAGTTATGTCAGTAGCTGCCTGCCGTGAAGAACCCTAAAAGCAGCTATTATAAACCTCATTCCTACAAAACCTTCAAAGGTCTGTGGTATCTTTGGCTTAGAGTCACTAGGTGGCAGGCATTGCCACCTTCCAATGTAATTGTGAGCACTAAAATCGCCCTGTTCTAGCCTTTCCTCACTGCTTCTCAGTAGTGACAGTTGTGAGATTTCAGCAGCATCTCTTTCCCCTGGATCTCTCTGCCTCTAGCAGTGGGTCAAGCTTCACACTGACTAGCTTCAGTCCTTGCTGATACTGGGTTTAGGAGTGTCTGTATGTTTCTGTCTTGTCTCTCTTAGTCTCTAGTAGCCTGATTCTTTGTCTTTCTGTAGTTCATTGTGATACCAGGAGAAGGACAGGTTGGTGTTGCTCAGACCTGGTCACGGGCAGTTGGGATGTCAGTCCTGTTATCCCACCAATGTTAATCACACTCCACTAGTTGCACTTCTTTTCCTTCTCTGGTTAGTAGCTCATGAAGGACTGAACCAAACACTGTCATCTGCTTGTCCCTTCACTGTTCTCAACATTTTGGCCACTTCTCCAATATGTAGATTCATATGTATTAGAGGCATTTCCCGACAGAGATGTCAGCTGCTAAGGTAAAGTAAAGATGTGCAGATCTGGTGCATGTCTCCTGCTGTCTGGTGTTCAGTGTGGGAACAAAGCCTTCTTTGTATTCATTATCTTCACCCATGACTACCACCCAGTCTCATAGCTGTCTTCAGACTGCTGCATCTCTTCTGTCTCCTAACCCTTGGGTCCTTTTTCCACATTCACCACATCCTTCAGTTCTATCATTTTAGCACAGTACTCATTAGAGAAGTTTTCTAGTAAATCCATCTAATATCACACTGTTTCTGTAGGTTTTCTTCTTTGCATCTGGCTGACTCACTGTGGTATTTGACAGGGTTGACTACCAAAAATGTCATTCATTTTGAGCCACTGGACTGGAGCTGATGCAAGGCAGGGTGCCATTTTTTCAAGGTCTGGGCCTTTTCTGGTGATTGAAATGCTGCCACAACAAACATTTTGACTTGTAGACAGTACTGATGATCTCAGAGATTTGTGTATCTTTTCAACAGCATTTCTCAAAGAGATGTAAGTGTTCAATGCACATACATTTTCTGACCCAGCCTCTTCCTGTAATGTTTTACCATGCACCAGCTCTGAGAATAGCAGTAACTTCATGTTGCCAGCAGCTGAGTGCTATGATTGGACTTTTAGTATATAAATGCAACACATACTTGAAAAACTCTTTTTGTTTGGTGTGCAAGTGAGCAAAGTGCATGGAGTTGCAGGGTTTTTTGTTCCAATGTGGGCAGGTATCACACATTAACCATGGAATCAAAATGCAAAAATTTGCTTGTGATGCTAAGCTGACAGTCTCCTTGACTGTCTACATTAGTATTTCCTAATCTTTGGTCCATATAAGAAAAATGCTATGCCAGCAAAAATTGCAGCCGTAACACAGCCTGAAATAACCTCAAAGCACTTTTTTTAAAGATGTATTTTTTATTTTTTATTTTTAAAGACCTATATATATTTCTAATTGCATTCAGATAAGAATTTTATATTTGTGTTTACTTGTGCTGGCAGCCAGAAAAGGTCCTAAAGTCTTACAACATTGGCTTTTGCTGGTTTCCTTTGTTTTCTTTTAAAGGGGGAGTGTGATGGACATGACTGAAAGGGATTGGATAGGAGTATGCTGCTCAGTATTTTAACTCATTTGAGGTAGACACTTTGCAAAGAGGAAGTTTAAGGTTATCACTGTACCAAGCAAGTGACTGAATGCATCTTCTCTGGAAGACTGAAGAATTGCACTGTCTGAGCTGCTGAGGTTTTTTTATTCCTGGGGGAAAAGGAGGAAAAAATGGAGGGGTCCTATTCTGCCTGTATTTTGCAGATACCATTGCTGCTGTTTCCTTGTGTCTTATGAGAGAAAGGGATCCCAATAATGCTGGTTTGTTGCCAATAATGTGACTGATGCACCCTATACTTTTTGTCACTTCCCTAATCTGTATCCTGGAATGACTAAGCAAAAGGTAGCTTGCTGCTTTTTTTTTCTTTTCTTTCATGAGTAATTTCAGCAGGGTTAATGCATTTTTGTGTCAGAAGTGGTGGAGGATCTCAGGTCTCAGGAGGAATAGTATTTCATGAGGCATTTGGTTTGCAAAACAGCTGCCAATAAAAAGTCTTATTGTTTGTATGGGACCTGCACATACGTGAGACTCTGTCACACAACTTACTCAGCCCAAACAAAGGACAGGAGAAGAAAAAGGCACAAAATGTATTATGTGATCAGAATGTCCCAGAGTATCGGGAAGAGACAGGCCATCTAGGTTTCAGATTATTAACCTGTCTGTGAAGTGTTCCTTCAGTTGCAGAAAAATGCCTAGGGAAAAGAAAGAAAGAAAAAAAAAATCTATGCAAGACACAA
This sequence comes from Phylloscopus whistleri, assembly GCA_017589585.1. NCBI lineage: Eukaryota > Metazoa > Chordata > Aves > Passeriformes > Phylloscopidae > Phylloscopus > Phylloscopus whistleri. The sequence goes on along the minus strand of JADMLD010000068.1, from coordinate 1,198,923 downwards.
TCACAACTTGCTTGGCAATTGCAGCTCTTGCTCTGCTGTGGGAAAGATAAGATGTCTTGAGTTCAGAAAGAGGATTTTTGGCAATGCCCTTTGTGGATTAGCCTTAGATGGATGTGCAGTTGCTGTTACAAGTGGGTGTTCTGTGCAGTAAAAGGTGATGTCTGTTTTGTATATTGCTTTGTAATACCCTTTGTGATATTACAAAGGGAAAACAGAAAAGTGATAGACATGGTAAGGTGCCACCAGTTAAATATAATGCTTCTGTAGCAAAATAAAAAGTAAAGGAAAGGTGTTAAAATTAGGTGGAATCTCCTGAGATTACTTCATGCTTATTTTTCAATATATCATTTCCCTAATTGCTTCTTTTGGCAGAAGACATAGCCTCTGTGTATTCTAGTTCAAGGAGATTTTTCTGTCCTCAGTATGGGTCTAGGTTTTATTACTTCAGCTGAACAGATACTCCTAAAGGAAAACAAAATTCAATGTATTTTTTACTATCAGCCCTCTGTTATTGGCAAAGTGAAGGAGTGGTGTGTTCCAGCAACATTTTGTTTGGCTGAGGACTGGAAAGGTGAGTAGCATTTCTCTAGCAGAAACAAATATTCTCTGTGCCTTATGTTGTGTATTTATGCCAGCAGTAACTGCTGAATCTGCAATCATCAATTCTTCTTTGCCAAACAGAACATAATTACCAAAATGAACAAGAATTAGGAGGTCTGGATGTTATTTCAGCAAACAATATTGCAATTTGTATTTTGCCTTATCTAGGAATTGTTGCCTTTCAAAAATTTAGTGCATTTTTCTACATTTCAGATCCTTTCTAGAGCAGGAGCTACTGTCTTTGAGAACATAACGTTCTTAAGATCAGTAACTAATTGGTTTCCAGTAACTGACCTAAAGGAGGCAACAATGTTTTCTCATGTATTTAGCAGTTGACACCAAATTTGGGAAGAGCTGAGATGATTGATCATAGGTCTGCCATTCAGAAGAACCTAGGCAAGTTGGAGTGGTGTGGTCCTTAAAAATTCAACAAAAACAAATTCAAAGTTTGGTGGTAGGTGTGGTCCTTAAAAATTCAATCAAATTCAAAGTCCTGCTTGTGGGAAGGAAGAATCTTCTGCAACAGCATGGGCTGGAAGCTCTGGTGTGAAGGATCTGTAGGAGTTGTAGGTAGACAGCAAACTAAATATGAGTCAGTGGAGTGCCCTGGCAGCCAGAAGGCCAACCACTTCTGGGGCTGTAGTAAGAGGATGTTGAGGATTAGCATTTTAAGGTCACTTAATTACCTGCAAAGGTATGGGCAAAACCAGGTTTAATATAAAAGCAAGAGAGAGTTCATTGGCAAAGTTGACTCTACTACTTACTAGATAGTTAAAGCACACCAAGAAAAGCAAACAAAAATCTAAAATCAATCAATCCAAACAAAAATAAATCCCAAAGTATCTATGTGGAGGCTGGAGGAGGAAAAAAGGATAGGAAAGGATAAGGATAAAAAGGAGTATGGAAGAATCTTCTGTTGAGTCACAAGGTTCAGAGTAGACTCCTGTCTCCTAAACTAAGCCCAGACTTGATTAACAATTTACACCCAAGAGCAATTAATTTAACCTAAGCTTAGCTTAAGCTTAATCCATAACAAGTTAAGCAATTTAGCAAAGGATTCATATAGAATTTACTGTACCACAACAGTAACTTACAAATCTAAAGTACTTCAGAATCTGGGAGACCAACATTCCTAGTACATTTGCTATAGCATATGCACACTTGCCTACACAGAGGCATGAAGAATCTATACAAGCTACCTGTGAAAAACTCCCCTTAAATTCAGTGAAATACTCAGTTTGGATGCCCTTGTGACACTGTGCTGGAGTCTTTTAACTAACTCAGCCACCATGGCACAGTGCCACGAGGGGACACGTCTCCCGAGTGGGCGATGAGAGACACAGCTTAGAACTTCTTGCTCCATGGCACAAAGGTCTTTAGATCAGCACAGGATGGGGACAAGGAATGAGAGGGAGGTCTTCTGTTTGTAATCCAGAAGGGTTTATTCTTCTGAATGGTCAGTGACAGAAAGAACCCAAAACACAGTCTGCAGCAGCTTATAGACAGGGGAGGTCCCGGGGGCAGGTATTGAATTCTAACCAATATGGAGAGGATGTGGGAGGAGAACAAGGAGGAGTTTTGAACTTCAGGAATCAATGGGAAAACAGTGGGAGGAGAACAGGTCACACCAGCCAATGGGGCATCCTAGATTAGGCAATTCCCGGGAGGGGTTTAGACAGGGGTTGGCCCAAGGGAAGTATTGACTCAGAACATTCAGGAAAAAGGGGTTGGGTTAGGTACAGCTGACAGCTCAGGGGGTGGAAACAACTTTTGGGACAAACTATTAATTCAGGGGAACAGGGGGATACAGAATAGTTCATTAACAATGGAACTTAAACAAACCACAACACCTTTGCATCTTCTCAGTGTGTGAAGGATTGAGTCTTGAAGAGTAAGGAGTATCAGCCCAGGATCCATCATCACCATTTGGCAATCTTCCAAGTATAGCAAACTTGAGAGTGCACTGGCTCAAAGAGGAATCCAGCTCAGAGGGAGGTTGTTGGTTGCAGCCCATGGAGGTCCAGGGGATTTCAAAGGGTCTCATTTTGGACCACTGTTTATAAGGTTGCAAGAAAGCGGTCGTAGTAATTTTAGTCTTAGTAATTTTCCATCCAGCTGCAATTTGGGTCCGTAACTCTCTTTGAAAGTTCAATAACAAAAATTTTCCACTTGGGTTGTTATTCAGGCAAGAAAAAGAAGTTATCAAAGCTGTTTTTAACAATCAGGAGCTTGTTAGACAGCACTAGTTCCCTGGGAACAGACAGTGTTTCTGAGAGGCTCAAGAGAAATTCAGCCCAAGTGCAGTTCGTCAAGGCTGAAGTCTAACAAGCATTTCTCAGATCATAGAGCAGCTTGGAGGGGAGGAGAAGGAATTAGGGAAGATGTTCCACCACAGAGGAGCACAGCCAGAAAACTGAAGGAATGGTTTATTCAGTTTTTACTGAGCTCTTGTCAGTCCAGATCTACACCACCAGTATTCAGTTTTGGGCCATTTAGCACAAGCAAAGCACAAAGTGGAGTAAGCTTAGCAGAGGATCAACAGATAGTCAGGGGGCTGGAGGATACGCCCTTGAGGAAAGGCTCAATGAACTGGGGAGTTTAGCCTGAAGAAGAGGGCTTTGGAGAAATCCAATACTAGCCTTCCTCAATACCTTTGAGGAGATCATTGAGAAGATGGATCCTGTCTCTTCATAGCTGTGCATGATCAGAAATTGAGAGGTGAGAGAAATAAATTGAAATGTGAGAGAGTACAACTGGATAGAAGCAATTGTTCTTTCATTGTGATGATGATTACCAGTGGACCAGAATATCCAGTGAGCTTCTGTAGTCTCTACCCCATGAATTTGTCAAGACCTGAGCAGAGAGGGCTCTAGGCAGCCTTGCTTGATCTCTGCTTTGAGCAACAGGTTGAACTGAATGACCTCCTTAGCTCCCTTCCAACCTACATTATTTTGTGATTTCACAATATATTTCAGCATTGACCTTATTGGAAAAAAACTTTCCATGTGCTTGAAACAACCTCAACAGGAAACGGAGTCAGGGTTTCTAGCACTGATGAATGGGATATTACTTGGAAAAAAGGAGTATACAGAAACTTCTGTGGTTGGTTTCCTGAATGTGAATCAGCTTGGTGTAAGCTTTTCACCCTAACCTGATCCAAAAGGGTGAAATATTGCTTGGTCTTTTTCCTTTCTAGGCCTGCCAGGTTTTGAAAACTTAGTTGAGAAAAAACAAACCCAATACTAAATTATCAGATCACCATCTCCAAATTTAAGAAATGAAAAGCTTTTGAAAGAGTGAATACAAAATCTGCAGAAATGATTGCTAAAATAATTTCCATTTGTCATAAAATGAGGTGGGTAGTGATAGCAGAACTTCATCAAGCCTGAGAGATAATAGAGTGTTAACAGAAAGTTCTGAGCTGATTATGTTAGATGATCAGGCCTGATCTGGAACTGTGTGCTGACACCAGCAGACATGGCTGGAGCCCATGACAAACTCACATGCAGCTGGAGAGGGAAAAAATAAAAGCAACCCATAAATTAAGTGTTGCTCCTACCAAATGGACCTTAAATTTCAAGATGTGCAAATGTTTCCTCCATTATGGAAATTTTTTTCCCAAGATTTACATTGCACAGATGCCTTTGAGGAAAGGCATCTGTACTGAGAGAAACATAATTTGCATCTTTTCATTTTGAGTCTAAATCTGATCATAAGAAGAACTGTGAGGATTTCATAGGTGGGTCAGGAAGCAGTTTGAGTGAACAGAGGAACGTACAACCCTGTGGAAGATGTAGCACCTTATATAGTTACCTCAATGTAATATTTGTAAATTTTGCATCTTCAAGAAATACTGTCTTAATTTAAGCAGGTATAAAGCAAGGGCCTCCTTCTAAGATAAATGAGAATATTTTGAAAAATGTTAGCATGATTACATTTATGTACAGCCTTAGATTTTTCTTATCAGTGGGTTGTCACTCTTATCTGTGAGAAAAATAGGCAGATGTGCCACTTTTATGTGGAAAATCTGAAGTTTTCCTATAAAACTTGTTGAAGGCAATGATTGACTTTGTGGTAATGTAAATGTCTGTATATCAGAGCAATATTTGTGCTTCTCAGAAGGAGATGATATAATCTAAGATAGCTGCATGAAATGGAAATGTTCATTGTGTTAAGAAGTCTAATCAATATTTTACTTTCTCAACTAAGTACAGAGCTAATTGTGAAGGCAGAAGTTTTCCCTGCAAGAAAATTTCAATGAAAAAGCTGATTTTTAGGTTTCCCAAGGAAAGTATTGCAATTATTCTGGATAGAAACAGTTAATGTCACTAAAACTGTGAATTCAAAATTGAAGAGAAAAATTAAAAAAAAAAAAAGAAAAGAAAAGAAAACATGGAAGTGAAGTAAATGTGTTACTATAACAGGAAGTATGTTTTCACATGGGAAAAACTTCTGTTTTTGCAGAAGTACGCAGACAGGTCTTAACTAACTGGCAAGTATATGCAGTTCGAATCTCGCTTTCAATACTATTTCTTTTGTAGGTTTCATACTTTTAGAATTTTTTGTTAATAAACCATTTCTGCAAGAGTTTTTTGCTTCATCTTTTCCAACAGTTCTGACTTGCTATCTTTTGCAACTTGAGGACTAATTTACTTATAAAAGAAAATACTGATGGTTTAAAATATTTTTTGGCCTATTATGGAGCTACCTGTTTTCCTGAATGTCTGAGCTATGGTGCTGCTGTTCCAAATAGAGCAGCCCTTAAGAGACTGAGCTCCAGCAGAGGTGTGCCCTGGGCTGAGACCCAGAGTTGTAGAGCAGAGAAAGAAACTGAAAGATTGCCCTGTCTCTGACAGGCTGTGAACACAGCATTTTGTCTGTGGTCCCATTCTGTCATGCCAATGTGACTGCTGATTGAGCTGAATGCAGAGGACAAGTATTCTGTCATTTTCAGCTCCTATTCATCTGGTTTTAATTAGGGTAACTCCAGGTTTTATTATTTTATAGCAGCGGTAGTTTGCAGGGAAAATTTGTCGTGTTGTGTTGTGTTACTGTCGTGACGATGTCATTCAAATAGTGTTGACTTTTATTCAATTCCACTTCCTTTTCTCTCTCTAAGAGTAATGAATTTAAGGATGGCAGCAATCCCTCTAGTAGCTTCATTAACATTTATAACTTACGGAGGAAAATTAGGAAGGAACAAAATGAGTCTTCCATGACTGATTATCTTCCGGTGGCTTCCCTGTTTATTCCTTTTATTATATCATGGCCTTTCTTTAAGGTTTTTGGGTTTGTTTGGGGTGGGGTTTTGTTTGTTTGTTGTTTGTTTGTGGGTTTTTTTTGTTGTTGTTTTTGTTTTTTTTTTTCTTTAACAATGAGTTGCTTAATCTGATCATGTTAAATTCTCTTCTTATTTAATTTGGAGTAATTTAAAGTTATTACCCCATTTTTTTTCCTAAAACCTGTAAGTAATTTAGGAGTCTTCTGCTGTGGTCACTGATAGAGTTTTCTAACTGCCAAGTGATTCTTTGGACGCAAGGAATTTTTCTGACCTGCTTCTGCAAGTGAGAAATCACCTTGAAAATACAAGTAGCATAAAAAACTAGGAGATGTGGTTGGAAAAAATGTTGAAAGCCTGTTATAAATATTTATGGGTACTGAAAATTTAACCACAAATGTAACTTCTGAGGAAAACAGCAAGGGTGGATTTTGTACAGGGTCACCATAATGAATTCCTGTTTGTTTACTTGTCCAGTGTTAGAGTATATCAGAATTAATAGCTAGTAGCTCCAAATGAACTGAGAGCAGAGAGAATTCCAGCTACATCAATATAGTTTGGAACAGAATTAGGGGTTTCAAGGTATCATTTGAAGTGGTACAGAGCTGGCTGTATTGAGAATTTGGTTGCATAGGTCTAGACTGTCTGAAGCCCCTGTGTGACCATTTAAAGCTGTAGAGGAGAAAATTCCTGCTATACTTCTTCCTTCTAAATAATCAGCTTTTGTCTTCATGTTGCCTGCATTCTGGGCTTCAAGGTTCTGTGAAGTGTAAAGTGGCATGCTCCTGAGGATGTGCCTATGGAAATTTGATTTACACCCCAAAGAGTTTAAGCATTGGTGCACATAGAGGAAAGAGGCTGACAATTCATCTGGTTGGTTACTCTGCTTCCCCGTCTGATGGTGGGCAGCTCACTTGCAGCAGTAAGTACAAATGAAAAGGTTTGGAATTTTTGCCTTGAATAGCAGAAGTGCTGTTGGTTATTCCTTCAGCTACAGCTTTAGGAAGAGCCATATCCTGACCTGGCTAAATACAAAGGGACTCACAGCCTGGACATCAAACCACAGGTGAAAATTTCTGAAAACTGTCTCAAATTTCTTTTTATTTCCTAGTTCTCAATGCTATCCCAGGAATATAAGTTAATTGTATGATGGAGAGAGCAGTCAGTAGGCTGTGCTGTTAGATGATTTTAGCATATAAACATTCCAGGCATAGTACCAAAAGGAAAGATGAACACTGCACAGGACTATGGTGCTCTATATGTGATTTCTTCTCCAGGAAAATCTTTCTTTCTGTGCCTATTTTCCTCCATAAACCTGGATTATATTAATGTAGAACAGCACAGTTGCATTCTGGTCATCTTCAACTGTATGAATTCTGGGTTGAAAAAAAAGGATCACAACTCTTGATCATGCTGAATGTTGCTTGGCTCGTTTGTTTTTGTCTCAGGTGGGAGTGAAGTCCCTTCACTTTCCACTGGGGATGAATAAATAACAGCAGTAAGTGGAGGTGGAATCCTCTGTGGAGTGAAGTGGGAGACCACCCGAGGGTGAGCAGAGCAGGGGTGGATGTGCCATCTCCCATAGAAACAGCAAAGGCTCTTACAGAATTAATTCTGAAGAGTGTGGGATGGAGAATATTTCGTGTAATATTTGTCAGCTACCCAGTGTTGTGACCTAAACTCAAAAGCAACACACATACCCTAAGAATTCAGGAATTGCTTGATGTCTGTTTCAGGGGGAACACTGATCACATTTGGTATGTTTAAACTAGGATCACTTCTCATATGTAGCTGCTAGCCCTGAACATTCATGACTGCTGAGACAAGAGCTGTGCACACAACATTTTCTGACGTGCCTCATATTTTTTTAGGGCTTTTGATATGGACATCAAGAGAATCAAAACTGTGGCACACCTTGCAAGACCCCAGTCATTTAGGTATGGCTTCAGTAGCTGTCTGTACCTCTGCAAGAAGGGGTAGAGTCTCCCCACTTCAGAGCTGCAACAAGAAAATAAACACATCATCAATTTCTAAGATTCAATACTCCTTGATCATAAGAACAGTGAATTCACTGTCCAGTTATACATGATTGCTTGGTCTCCTGTAATGTGGATAACTAATCATCCACATAGTGATGGAGGAGTCACAGCATGGTCCTTCACAAAAGGATGGAAAAGCAGTTTCTGTAGAAGAATGAGATGGGGAAAGAGAAAAGTTCTGTCTTTAAGTGAAAGAATATAGGTATGGGGAGAGATAAAAATTGTTTTAAGAGAAAGAGAATAGAATCTGAGGTTCTTGTCACAGAAAGGCTGGTAATGTGTCAATCACCATGTGAGATGCAGAGAGTCTCCAGCCGTGATGTGTACTTCAGTGGGACGCTCTCCAAGAGAAATTTTCTTAGGTTATTTAATCAAATTTGAGAAACATTAATAAATTAGATGAGATGAGACAGCCTGCTGCTGACAGGGAGATATGGTGGCAGGTCTTAGCAACACTTTTTAAACTGAGTCATGCTGCTTAGAAGCCTGAAGTAGGAGTTTTAGCCATCCCACAAGTGAAACTGGAGAGGTCTTTGTAGTTCAGTGGAGCTCCCTTTGCTGATAACCCATTTTCCTCTGAGTGGATCGTGACTGACAGCACAGCCTCTGCTACAAGGTCCATTCTCCATCTTCTGGATGTTCCTCTTTATTCCTCACAACGATGCTTTTAGGTCCTAGACATCACTGGACCACCCAGCAAGTTAAGCCCAAAATGCATGGGGAGCTGAAGAAGAACTGAAAATGGACCAGCTGACTGGAGTGGTAAAAGCAGAGGCAGAAGAAGCAGTGCCTCTGAAGGAAGGTGGTGTAACTGGGACAGGAAGTCAGAGGTGTAATGTGGAATAAAGTAGGTGTTGGAATGTTACTTCTCTGAGGATTTAAAGCTTTGCACTGCTGAAAAATTGTTACCCATTTTTTTTTCTTATTGGTTTGTCAGTTGTGATTACATGCCAAAACAACCAGGCATATTCTGAAACTGCTTTCCTTGGCCAGAAAGTCTAGATTTATCACTGAACCCCCTAAGTTAGATGTGTGAACATAAACAGCATGATTTTCCCCTGTAGACAGTGGTAACTGTATAAAGGTGCAAATAGCAACACTTGTAAGAAGTTTTATTAGTTGTCTTATCACTCCACCCCCTCCATTTTCCCCACTTGGAGAGCTCTGGCTGAACAGTTCCACATGGGAGGTGAGTATTACACAAATCCATCAAAGCTGTTTCCTGTGACCTTGTTAGTGCAAATCGCTGTCTTTAGGCCATGTCCTGGCCGTGAAACCCAGTGTTCCTCAGTTAGCCTTGGGAATGTCAGTGTCTCTGGTAGGCAGACACAGACAGCTAACAGTGGGCCTCATCACAGCCCCTGGGGCACGTAATTCTCCTAATGAAAATGGGGAATGACCCACACCAGGGTGTGCATGTGAGGGGAAGCCAAGAGAGCAGCCAAATCTCCCGTGCATCTCTGCTCTTTCAGGGCCTTACGTGCACGTCATTTGTTGCCTGCCAAGGGTAGATAGGGAAGTGAAACCACAAGCCTGCAACATCTGTTCTGTCATACTAATGATTATTATTCATCACCACCCTATCACCACCTCAGATTGCTGCAAGGCCACTGGTATCACTTCCCTTTCTCTTGCTCTCAGATACGTGGCATGGTACTGACAACCAACAGCAACACATTCATTTGGGGCTGCTTACAGTTTCTGGCAGTTAGGTCAGTTTACTTCTGCAGTGGTACTTACCTTATTGTGTCATCAGGAGATAAACTTCCAAGTTTTGTGGGAGGTTGTTTTTTGTTTTATCTTTACTGCTGAGCAATTTCAGCATGATCCTGTCAGTAAATTCAGATTATATAGCCTAAAATTTGTACTATTACCTTTCACATGTGTAGGGCTGTTATCCATTTACTTGAGAAACAGTTTTGTTTCCATCGAATTGCCTTACAAAAGAATAATTAGCATATGAAAAATATATGGCATTTTACCATATAGGAACTGTGCAGGAGAGTTAAATTTACTCTTGAAAAATGTCTCTTACTAGTGTTTAAATCTGCTGAACTGTGTCTAGGAGAAACTCTTGATGTTTAGGTGTTCTTAGTCACAGGCTTATTTAAACGTGCAGGGTGTTTGCAAAGCAAGCAAGGCATCCTTTTCATAGATGAGTATGCTGAGTTTTGCCAAGGTGCAAAATTGTATGTTTTGAGCTATTGTGCAGCAACTGAATTGCTGATTACATCAGTATTCAGCAGTTTCTGATCTGAGTTCCTGGCTCTGATCACTAAATAACTTAATTAACTGGTTTGTTAGCATGACAGATTCGTAGTTGCAGAGAGTAATTTATAAATACCATGTGCTGAACAAGTTTTTGTTTGCTGCACATAATATTAATTAGCTAATAGTTTTACCAGAAAATACATTCAAGATAGCATTTATTCATCCTGATATTCATGTCTTCTGACAAACAGCAATGCCAGATTCAGTCATCAATAGACTGAGAATGGTAAATATTCCCCAGCATAGCTTGGCTGTCCTGTCTGTAACTGGGGGAAGCTAAGACGTCTTGGAGAGTTTCAAAGACCTAGCACTCTTCAGAAAATGTTACATAGGGGGGTAGACCCTCTGAGAGAGGAGTTTGCAGTGGTTCCAGAGAATGGGAAAAAGCATAAGGAAGATTGAGCCTAAGTGAGCCTCTGGGTAATACAGATAAAAGCAGTTTTTCTGTGGATTCTAAACTTCTCCTGCTCCTTTGTTCTTATTGTTATGACAATACATTGTATTTTATGCAGAACAATTCACCTCAAGTCATTGGATACCATGCTAAGAGGGGCTAGGCTGTCCTTCTAGCACTTAGTCACTAAAAGAGAGAGACTTGCTCTTCCCAGCTCTTGGCTGCATAACTCCCTGCCAGTCGGCAGAAAGACCTTGTCCCATGTAGGACAAAGCAGGGGGGGAGATATGACTGGGAATGGGAGTGGGACTGGTCCTTTCCATACTTGCAAGCCATCAGCTCCTGTCAACCATCCCATGAAACCTACTCTGATGCCAGGGGCCTATTCACTGCATGAAACTGTTCAAGGCTGAGGGTCAGGCATTCAGTTACAGGCTGGGCACACAGGAGTTTCTGCCCATGTGAGCCTGGCCTCTTGCTGGGTAACTCAGAACTGGGTTCTGCAAGGCTGTGCCTGCCTGCTTGAGAGGGAAATAGATTTTACCAGGGAGGAAGAGAAAGCAGGCTGGGCTGGGTGGTGAGCAGCATCTGGGTACCATCTGGGTTTGCTGATGTTATAATCTGAGCTGCAACTGGAGGCTCACGCTTGAGCACAGTCAACATCAAGCTGGCTGGTTTTACTTATAGATGAGGACAAATCAGTCTCGTGAGACTTTCCCTTGGCTAAGCAGTCACGGTAGGAATCTGTTGTAGAGAACAATGGGCAGCTGAAAAGGATGGGTGGAATATGTTTGCAGTCATCAGAACTCACTCTGATCTCACTAGCGGTGTAGAATTTAACTTAGGGATTGTTTTCACAATTTAATGGTGAAAAATGAAAATCACAGAATGGGTCAAGTTGGAAGGGACCACAGTGGATCTTCTACTCCAACCTCCCTGCTCAAGCAGGCCCATCTTAGAATACATTAGACAGAATTGCATCCAGACAGTTCTTGAGTATTTCCAGGGAGAGAGACTCCACAACCTCTCTGGGCAGCCTGTTCCAGTGTGTGATCACTCACACAGTAAAAAAATCCTTTTTTAGTATGGCATAGCTTTTCTGTGGAAGAGCAACAAAAATGTAGTATGGCAATATTAATTAATAAATGGGTGCCTATTCAGGGAGCCATTTATTTGTGTTGTTATAATAATTAAATTGGTTTTCATCAAATTTTCAGCCAAACCTTCCACACCTTGAGGCATTGATGGAGTACCATTAGCTTTGTGGAGTTTGCAATTGGCACAGCTTTTCATCTTACACTGGGAGTATATGAATGAATGACTACTTCCAATTCAGTTGGTATTTTTTATTATGTTGGCTGCTATCTGCTGGCTTCTTGCTTGCTTTTACTCTAGTGTTTATATTTCCTGTACTTTCTAGTGAGGGATGTGAAAACAAATTCAGATGGTCTTCTCATGACAAGGAAATAGGAAAGAACCTCAGCCCGTGTCTGTTGCTGAACATCCCACCTAAGTTCCTGAGTAGATGTTAATGTCATGGCTGCCCCTGGAACTAGAAGGGCCAGGAAAGGTGAAATGCTGAGATAAGAATTCCATGGCCCTGCTAATGTCCCTAGTACCTACCTCTTCTACTGGCTTGAGAAGAAGTCACTCTGGTTTTCTTTTTTTTCAGTTTAATTTCTGCTAGGGATAGAATAAACTTATGGAGGAAAGACAATTTCTGTGTGCATCATCAAGACTGATCAGCAATGTTTCCACAAGGCATTGAAGAGTACAACTGAATTTCTCTGTAACTGAGAGTGTTTTGTCTTTAGCAAGAGTTAGCAGGCAGATCTGCTCTAAAGCTTCTCAGAAGCTTAGGCAAAACTGTAGGAAAGCATCTGGATTTTCAATGGATACACATCTTAGCTTGACTGCACCCCATGCCACTGCTGACCCTTTGTTGTGAATCTAGAATGGTGATAGTCAATAATAAATTCATATAGTTTGTTTCATGTTGCCACCTACAATCTTTGTGAACAAGAAATATTAGTGTAGTTTTGGTATATAATCAAGAAGTATTACAAAGCTTGGAATTTCCCTCCTCTTCTACTAGGTATGGCCAAACTCTCCACAAATTAAGGTTTAAAAAAGCATTGGTTTATTTCTGAATGAAAGGTACCCTTCCCACTTAATTCTACTCTCTAGAAAATGGGATTTAAGACAAACTTCTCAAGATCTGAGACAAATTACATTATATTAATAATGTGGTGTTGCAGAATCTGCAGGTTTTTTTTGCTGAGTGAAGAGGACAGGAGGCATTTTCCTGACCTGGAACGAACACTGTTACTCTGTTAATATACAGGCGGATCTGATTTTTGGTGCTTTTACACTGGCATATGCTAGAGAAAGTTTTAGAATAGGAAATTCTACTGTATTTATGGAGAAAATGAAATAAGAGAGCAAACTTAAAGGAGTTTAAAAAAGGAAAATAAGCAAAATTACAAAACATCATGTTGGGCTTCTAAAAGTCAGTGAAGACTTTCCAAATGCTTAATTGATACAGACACTGCTCAGAGAAGGCAAGAGATACTTGGACACAGGCTTACTATGTGACTGAGTTTAGTTCAGCCATAGCCTTTCTTTAAGGATGAGACTAAAATTTTAATAGTGGGATTTATTTGCTCTTTTTTATATTTTCCCCTTTAGAATGAACTGAATGTTTTGTGTGAAAATTTTGAAAGTCTCTTTATTCTGTTTTGGTATAGAAATCTATATGCCTATCCAGGAGGAAAGAATTGATACTTGGTTCTTTAAAGCTTTTTCTTGGATAAATGTCTGTCCAAAAAGAGGACAGCATTTTATCTTCTTCCATTGGGCAGCTATTGCCATTGTTTTCTAGTTCAGGGTTGCCTGGAGATTTAGGGAAGCTGAGTTCATCCCCTTTGTTATCTCTCCTCTCCCTGCTCTTCAACTCTCTCTTTGCTGGTGCTGCTCTAGTGGTCTTTCCAGAGAAAAAGGAGTCTGCTAGGATTGTTGAGAGAGAAAGAGGCAAAGAATAATTTAGGTTGGAAAAGACCCCTTTGTTCATCAAGTTCAACCATGAACTCAACGCTACCAAGTCCAGCACTAAACCATGTCCCTGAGCACTGCACCTACACATCTTTTTAATACTCTCAGGGGTGGTTACTCAGCCGCTTTCCCAGGCTGTCTATTCCAGTGCTTGACAACCCTATCAATGAAGAAATTGATAATATCCAACCCAAAACTTCCCTGCTGCAACATGAGGTTGTTTCCTCTCATCCTGTCACTTCTTGTTCTGGAGAAGATACCAACTCCCACCTGGCTACAGCCTCCTTTCAGGCAGTTGTAGAGAGTGATAAGGTCCCCCCGAACCTCCTTTTCTCCAGGCTAAACACCCACAGCTCCCTCAGCCACTTCTCAGAGGACTTGTTCTCTAGACCCTTCAGCAGCCTTTTTTTTTTCCATGGCAGTGATATTTATAGGAAAACCTAGGAAGCAAGAAACTGAAGCAATAACAAATGCTGATGTTAAACAATGAAAGATTTTTTTGTATGGGATGTACCTAACTATGAATTGGCACTCTTTCATTTGAGACTTTGTGATAAATGGCTCTGGTCTTTCTCCATTGTAATCAATGCCACAGAAAGAGTGAATGAATATCCACAGTCAACCCTGTTTGTTGAAATTACAGTGATCCATGATATTTAATCAGAAAAGCCTCCTCCTTAAGTGTGGGAAACACCCATTTAAAAAATGGGCTGTTTTGGAGGTAAGTGATATATGTACCTTTGGGTTTTATTGGCAGTCTGAATGCAAAAGCTTTGGATTCCAAGTAGAAGGGTGACTGAAATGAGAGAAACTTACATTTTTTTACTTAAGCTGTATCAGGCTGTCTCCTCTATAGAGGTTTGTGTATGTGACATATGGAAGAACTGTGAGAAGCAAAGTGACATATGTGCTTTGCTTGGGACAAAGTCCTAGAAATAAGTCGGATATGAGTTAGTTTATGTGATACATGGAAGGCTATGAATAGAAACTGCCACCTTTACTGCTAGTGTTATCTTCCAACTAACATTTTTGCAGGCTTCAAAGTGAAACTAAAATATCTAAAATGAATTGCCTTTTTTTTTTTTTTTTTTTTTTTTTTTGTGCAGGGATTGACACTGTGAGAGGGAGGAAAGGAATCTTAGTGTTCCCATGATTAAAGACTGCCATCTGAAAATTACTGAAGTAGCCTCATATAAATATCCAGTACATAGATTGAAGCAATTTAACTCATTATGGTCAAAATTTGTCAGTTTTTTGGAGGAAGGAGGATATAAACACTTCAAAGGGACTAGATTTAAATCATACCCCACATTTAGGAGAGCTTACAGTTGTGCTGCTATAGTGAAGAAAGGATATTTTTTGTGTTCTTGACTATTTTATGTTGTGTAGGGAGTTTCAAATTTTCATTAGAAGTCTGAACAGCAAAAATGTATTCATGGGTGTTGTACTGAGTTAGATTAATACTATAACAAAAGCTCTACTTTTACATACTCCAAAAACCTGAATTGGATTATATTGTTTCGTAATGTCTTTCTATTGAAACTGCTAAATAGTATTCCTTCCACACCTAAAGGTGGTCTTTCATAGAGATCAGGCTACCATTTTTAAATCTGTTGTATTATGAAAAATTATTTTTAGGCTTTGCTTGAGGAATAGCTACTTGGGGAAAAAAAAAGGGGGAAGGAGTTGAACTTCTGAATCCTATTTCCAAAGTTAGAGCTCTTTTTCTGATGGCAGTGTTTCATGCCTTTACCTCTCCTGTGAACTCACTCTCAAAAAAAGCTGTAATCTTGTGGGACATGGGTGTTGTTGAGAAATACCCAGTGAGCTCTGAAGTTTGTGACAAGAGCGAGCTCTCAAGGATTAAGGCAAAAGAATGTGTCATTTCTCATTTGTGTCGACACATGAACAATAGTCCAAGATACTCAGTCTATTTGAATTTTTTTTATACTTCTGTGGATGTGCAGAAATAACTCTCATGCATCTAAATATTGTCAAGACTTGCAGAATTCTTATGTATCTATAGTCTTGAGTGTCAGCTGAGCAAGGGATTTTAGAATCTTTATGGCCTGAGGTCTCTAAGTAGAACTGGCAGCAGTGACCAGTGTCGCAGTAAGTTTCTGTGCCACTCCTTTCACATGAGTCTCCCCTACAACACTATGCATGTGTAAGTTATCAACCACACAAGCAGGGGGAAAAAAACCCTCACCAGTCCAATTTTATGTTGTTTTCTCAAAATTTTTCTCCAAGGACAGAAGAAAAAAAAAAAATCTGATTTTGGGCCATACGTGTTCCTTACCTGCTACATTTATTTTAAGATAACTTCTCTAAAGCAACACTATTGTTAACTTAGTGCAAAACCTCCATAAGCGAGGTGAGTTAAATATGAAGGGTGAAATTGGTTCTTTTAGCATTATAGTGAGTGTTCCTTTTTTTTCTTTCTTTTGTTGGCCATTGAATATTTGAAGATAAAATAAGATCTTGGATCTAATCTGAGGATATATGGGGCTTTTCAGTAATGGTTTCTAAACTTTTGTTTGTTTATTTTCATTTTTATCCTCAAAGGTTAAAAATGGATCAGTGTTGGAAAGTGCATGTTTGGACACAGAACCTTTTCTGTGCATTTTAAATCAGTGTAGAAGCTTCTAGAAAGCAAACTATAAGCTCTCCAAGTTGTACCATAAACCCAAAATAATCTTTGTGTGTTTGCTTATTTTAGACGTATAAAGATTAGTAATTTTAGGCTTTGGAGGTTTGGGGTTTTTTTGGGGGGTGGGGAGGGGATTTTTGTTTGATTTGTTGTTGTTGATTTTTTTAAACACTCTTTTCTTCTTGTTGTGTGGGAGCACGTGTGTGATGGTTTCATCACATTTTATATTTCATTTGACTGGGAGAATATAAAGCGGAACAGGCTCATTTTTAAATTACAAAGATAGTTTATTTACACACACTGAAAGGATGAAAATAGGAAGGAAAAAAACAAATGGAACCTTCAAAACATCTTTTCCTCTTTCTCTAAGTTTTTACTTTTTTACACTCAACATAAAAAGACATAACTTGCAACTTTAGCTAGTTTACCATTTTAAGATAATCTTTCATCAATTCTTCAGGAAAGGAGTCTCTCTGTTTCAATAGAGACTTTTCTTTACAAGGAGTTCAAAGAACTCAATCCTACCCACTTACAGTATTCTCAATACTGAACACGTGGGCCCTGTACTCAAATACACTGCAACATTGGGGTGTCGCCTTTTAAAGGTGTCTCATCCAAGGCAAAGGGTTTTTTCTTCATTAAATCAATTTTCCTCAGTCCATCACACAATACCTTTGCTCAAAAATCTACACATAAAACAATCACCTCCCCAAATTACACATCTTTCCATGGTTTAAAGGAATAACTCAGTTCAGTCTCTATATTTCAGAGAAGTCCAGCTAGAATTTTCAGCCACTCCTCCTCTTCCATTTAAAATCTTTTTCACTCTCTTTCCACTGACTTCAGCTCCATGCTGTGTCTCTCTATGGTCTAATCACTGTATCTGTCTTTCGTTCAGGGAAAAGCCGGTGCTCAGAAGAAATCTATTTGCTAGCAGAGAAAGAGTTAAACTTGTCAGGCTTGTCGGGCTGCTCACGTGATCTCGTTGCAGCGGGAACTAAAAAAGTCTGAAGGCCGCGCTGTTCTTTTCGGCCTGAGGGGGGGGGGCGATGGTGGAACGCTCCTCAGTCCCGGCCCCGGTGACAGAAGCGCTGCGGCCGGGGCTTCTCTTCCCCTCCCCCGCTGCTGCTGTTCCCGGGAGGCAGACACAGCCGACCTGCGCTCTCAGGGGGCCCAGGCCGGGCCCGGCCAGGGGCCGCAGCCTGGGCCGAGCCCGGCCAGGCTCTGTGCTGCTCGATGTTACCTGTGATCCAGCCGGAAGAAAAGAGAGAGCTCCTCCCCACACTCTCAGCTTATATGAGTATTACCCAAAAGTCGTAACCTACTTTTGAATGGTCAAACTATCTGCCAATTAAATAAAAATAATTTTAATTGGACTATTCTTAACCCATGACAACGTGTTATTCAGAGGGAAACTTTGAAATCTGTTCCCAAAACTAAGGTGGGTATTTAACTAACTTTAGGAGAGCAGTGCCCCTCAAAATACTGAGGCTGTACTGTTGAACAGTTGAAGAAAGGCTACTGTTGCAGTGTGTGTGACTAGGGAATAAAATTTTCATCACACCTGTCTTTCAGCATGGAAAGACAAAAAGGGAGGCAAAGCAACTGATGTGGAATTAATTTGGTTTTTTTCCTAAAAAAGCATGGAGCTTGAAACTTTTCTAGTTGCAAGAGCCTTCCAGTATCTTACTAAAGTCTGATCCATCTGAGCCCAAAAGCATATTTTTCCTGCTGTTAATCCCATCTTGATCTGTCCATATTATGTTATTTACATGTACATAAATGTGAAGCTGAAAAAATGTTGTACACATGATGCCTATCTTGTTTCAAGTACGAGGAGTGCAGCTAAAAAAAACAGTCCACCTTTGAAATTTTCCTGATTATTAATATTCAGGAAGGAGACAGTAGAGTTGAGGATGTTTTGTATCATACCAAAGAAATTAGGGATGCAAAGTAGAGGGAAATCAAGCTCTATTTGTTCTTGACAAAACACATTTCTTGTTTTGAACACCAAAAGTAGTAACAGTAAAGTGCATGTGGGAGTTTTCTACACAGTAATAGCTGAAAAAAAAAAGTTTCAATGCCTAGAAGTTCAATATGGAAATAGTTATTTAAGATAGTAGTTCTGTAGCATATGTCTTGATCTGTTTGCAATCTGGTCAGAAATAATGAAGGACTTTGAATTAAATTTCTACATTGTGCTTTTCGGAAATATATTTTTGTAATGAAAGAGACATCAGATTTTCATGAGAAACAGGTAAGACTGCAGTGGGTGTGGCTAGGGGTACTGGTGGTAAAAAATAGCCTGAAGTAGGAGAAAGTAAGATGTAACTGTTCAGATGTCACTTCAGTTTCAAAGGAGTTGAAGGGAAAGAAAGTTACGTGCTGTAACCCAGGAGATTAAATCCTTTCTCCTTCCTTGGAAAGAAATGTATTTGACCAAGTCAGAGGGGAGGCAGAATTACAGCAGCATATATAAGGTGGTGAGAGTCATCAGGAGGAAGAAACCAGATTAATAAACTGCAGAAGTATGCTTTCCCTCAGTTCCCAGGGGTAAGGTGTGTCCTCAAGCCTCCCAGTTGCCAAGCCTACTAGCAGTGCGTGATGTGAAGCTTTGCTTACAGAAGGTACAGTGAGGGAGTGGCTGAGCCAAATGGGCATCCACAAATCCAGGTGATGAAAGGGAGCTGCATTCCAGGTTGCTGACAGAGTTGGTGGAAGTCACTGTGAGGGCTGCTGGCTGTCACCTTACAGGTCATGACAATGAAGGAAAGTTCATGAACACTTGAAAAAGACAGGCATTGGGGCCGTCTTCAAGACAGTCAAATAAGAGGATCCCAGAAGCAACCAGCTCATTACCCCTCCTTCATTCTCTTGGAAGAATGGGGACAATATGTGCCAGAAGATGGCTTGGAGGCACATGAAGGACAAGGTGACAATGACCAGGCAGTACAACTTCACTAAGGACAAATTGTGCTGGGAAAAGCATGAGCCTTGCTTTGAGGAGGTGACTGTCCTAGTGGGACCAGGGGACAGCAGTGACTGCCACTTGCTCTGACTTCAGCAAGGCTTGTGACAGCCTCCAGTAACCAGCTAGGTGAGCATGGGCAGGAGAAGGGGATGATTGTAGGACCACTATTGTGTGCTCAGCAGGACAAATTCCAGCTCTGGGGATGCTGCTGTTAATGGTATGACTCAGAGCAGTGATGGGGGTGTTGCTGATGGTGGTTTGAAGTCAAGGCTTGGGTGGTGGTTAGACAGATCACCTTCTGCATGGCTATGGGTGTCCCTTCCCATCTGAGGAAGGGAGAACAGTTGATGGGAATGTCTCTTGCCATGTGGAGCAGGCATCAGTTTGACAGAAGGTAGGCCCTCTTTGCCTCTTTCCTTCAGGCCTCGGTGCTGAAGAGATGGCACCTCTTGATGAGCAGGGGTGGGAAAGAAGGGGCCATGCAACCCTTGACAGTCAACAAAAGAACTGTGTGATGTTGGAAGATATTGCAGGTGAGCCAGGAAGAAGTCCACAGGGTTTGCCTTCTCCCAGCTAATGCAGATGCTGAGGCTGAGCTGGTGGTACAGAGCCAGCCAGTCACTCATGTGATGCCATTGATGTGACCTCAGAGATGGCACCAGGGTGCACTGGTGTAGTGCCAAGTCATCCCTGTGGCAGGTGTAAACACTTCCCTTGGCTCTTCATTGACCTGAGGTGCCAAGCCTTGCCAGCGGAGAGCCATCCACTCTTTCAGTGCTTATTATTTCTACACATACTGGAGTTTTCTTTACAAGGTGAATTTTTTACTGTGAATTTTCCCTTGCTGTCTGGTTGCAGATTGCCCCTTAGTATGTCACATGCTTATGGTCTGCATGCATTTCTTCTCCAGGCAAGTACTTAAGACAGAGCTGAAATCTGTCAGGGGTTCTCCAGGGCAGTGCTTAAGGTGAAGGGATGCAGGTGCCTGCATGCCTTTGCCTTGGTGGCTAATTCCCATGTACTTCATGCGAAATAAAAGGCATTCAGAACATAACATTAGCTGAAGAGTAAAGAGAAGAGTTTCTCTTGCTTCTGTGGTGATTGAATCACAATCTGTTAGGGAAAAAAAAAATGTCTTGCTGGGTTCTGTTGAGACAAGGGAGGCCAAGGCTACTGAGGTGTGAGTGGTATGCCTGCATTGCCATGGTGATGGCAGATCCCCTGGCACCCCTTTATCCTGTGCAGCTCCACTCCTTGCTCTCACGAATCAGGCTGAAGCGTAAGGTAATACCCGTTGATAAGCTGTCTGCTGGGCTAATGAGGAAATATGTCATCTCTCAGCTATTTAAGAGTTTCTTTCCTCCCCTTGGCTTGTGCTTTTTTTATCGTGGCTGCTCTGCAGACCACATCCTGAGAGGGCTGGTTGTCATTTCTTTGGGTTATATTCTGACTAGCTTTTAGGTGACAGAGGGAGAGGTGGTGCAGATTGGGAGGACGTGCTGACAAGCCCAGTCATTTCCATATCATGAAAAGAATTCTGGATGATGGAAATCTCAGGAAATCTTTTCCATATTCATACTGTACCTTTTGTCATGATGCCATGCAATCAGAAATAAAACATGAACTAAGTTCAGCTAGCAAGGGTCAGAGGGCAGATTGTCTCTAGAAAATTTCCATGGCATGCTTTGACAGGCAGGTTATCTTTCTGTGAAGATGTTCTGTCATGATTATGTTTGTGAGTACATACCCTGCTCCAACTGTGAGTCTTTGGAGGGATTAACTCAAAAGTGTGTGGTGGGGCTGTCAGCACACTTGTTACACATCTTGAATGAGATTACCCACTGACAGGAGGATGTTCTGTACAAAAGTCGGAGGTGCAATGTGGTTTGTGTCTGGTACTTTCAGAGTGAGCAGTTAGAAAGACTGTATACTACTTTTTGTCTAATAGAATGGTTGAAATTGTAGAAAAAGCAAGTTATTTAGTTTTGCTTAGAGTTGTATTGCAGAGTTCTGGGGGAAAAAATAAAATATTTATTTAAGTGCTTTCCTATTGAAATAAAGGTCAAGTGTGGTGTTTCTTCTCTGGCTACCAGGGCTTTTATGACTGACTATTTCATTTTTTTCTGCTATTTGAACTCCTGCCTGCAATCCGAAGACAAAATAAAAAAGAGAACAAAAAAGATCCAGTGCCAGGAGGGAGAACTGTTCAGTATGAGAGAAAGTAATCAACCCACGATTTTGTTGCCTGTTACAGGAAACTCATTTTACTGCTGGAGAGACAAAGATCCGTCATGTCTGTGCCTGCAAAAATGAGGAGAGAAAGGGACAGCCACTGGAACTATGGGTCTGATGTGTTCAGTATATCTTATGTAGATGGGTTGGTATCTAGGATTTTTGTACTAGATACCATTCCTTTTTATCCAGATAGTAGAATTAGAGAGTTTGAGGATAGAAGTTTTCAAAAATGCTTTGCTACTTGCTTGTAGAGCTCATCAGAAGAGAGAGGTAACCATTTGACAGCACTGTGCTGGCTTCAGAAGGGCATAGAAGGATTACAGACACAAGCTGTACAGACACAAGCTGTGACAGCAAGTTAGTTATGGACACAGCTGTAGCTATAGAAATATGTTTCCAGGAAAATGATTTGCCAAGTGCCAGGTATATCAACAACACAGCTAGAGAGATTTGTGGCACAAAGACCAGAAAATGCAAAGTTACAGAAAGGGATCTTTAATTTACGGCATGAGCTATCCTGTGGTTAATCTAAGCAGAGCAATCCATTCCAGGGTGATCTAGCACTAGAGGAAAAAATAACACTGCAGAGGGCAGGCAGTCCTGAGTTCTGGCAGCAGCAAATGCTAGAAGATTCATTAGCCTCTGAGTTATGGCAGGATTTGGGTTTGCCAGTTTTCTTGGACTAAGCAGGAACTAACAGATGCTTGGCTCAAAGGTGCTGTCAAGTGTGCTAGTCCTGGGAGGGAGAACACACTGGAGGCTGAGGTGCTCTTTTGCCAATTTTTTCGTCTTTATGATCTCTGCTGTTCCATTCACACCCTTCCTCTCATGCCAGCAGGGCTGCTCTGTGTGATGGGCTGAGCTGAGAGACAGGGTGACCCCATCACGGGCCATGCCCTTATGGCTGAGGTGCTGTCCCCTGGTGTCTGAGGCAGGCAGGTGACAGGCTTCAGTGACAATCCTGACACAGCCAGAGTCCAGCTGGGAGCAGCAGGAGACAGGCCTGGAGCTGAACCCTCCACACTGAGTGCAAGGTTTGTTGGGGTGAAGGGCCTAAGGGGAGGCTGGAAACAGGCTGCCCACTGGGAGAATCTGACCTGGGGCAGGGCTGGGCATGCACCCTGACTTGAGCTGCAGCTGCTGCACCCATCATCAGGGGTGGGTGGGAGTCTCCACACAGGTTGCCCAGGGTCATGAAGTCCCTGCAGGCCCTGGCTAGAATGTGGAGGTTGGGGCTTATTTGAGCAGGGCACTCACACAAATGCTGGGCCTTCCACACTGTAGCTGCTCAGCCTGTGGAAGAGATGAGGTATTGACTCAAAATTCCCTGTCCCGAAGGAGAGGGAAACTGATGCCTTCTGCTAACAAGGAGAGTAGAGAGGAGGCAGTAAAAGATTGGAGTAACAGGAGGCAGTTGCAAGATGCAGTTCTGAGGTCCCTGACCTTCACTGATGTTTGGTTCTGGAGCTGCTGTGGGAATGTTTTGTGTGTGGTTAACTCATTGATAGGCATTGCAGCTACATCTGTATATCCAGATGTTGTTCTGGGTGTGCCTGCTCCTCTTTCTCTTGCAGAGCAGCAAAAAAGGAAACATGGGAGGGGAGGCCACTGGACCACTGAACATATTTTATATTTGTGCTTAAGTTATTTCATGTGTTACGTGGCAAAGTTAGTTGATTGATATTTCTTGCAGGTTTAACTATTTGGAATGCATTTTTAATTACTAAATTCTTATAAATCCAAGCCCAACTGTGTTACATTAATAGAGGTGCTGGAGAGCAGCAGGGTCCAAAATATTTTGACAGACTAGTTGGTTCACTTATATGACTAAAGGTGTGGAAACTCTATACTGGAAAGTAAATGTCAAAAGCTTTCTGAGACAAAGTAGCACTTGGGTTATGTGATACTGTGGAAAAAAAAAGAAGTTTTTACAGATGAAGCAGGAGATGTGCTGTGAAAACAAAAAGGGTCATCAGTATGAGGCAGAGTGGCATATATAGTGCTTTCATATGCTCAGGGCTTATGTCAGAGGTGTAGGCAAAAAGTTGTGATAAATATTGCACTCTTATTTTTGGTTAGCAATGAAAAAATGCCATTAGCTCCACGAAAGAGGTGAATAAGTTTTCAAGAACTGAAACAGGCACAGCAGAATAATAATGAAATAATGGAAAAATAATGAATACAGCTGGGGTGGGAGAGGTATTGTTAATGTTTCTACCAGAAAAGTGACATTGACAGTTGCAGAGGGAAACTGTTAAATGCATCTTGTATATCAGAAGAAATTCTTTTTTATTTTTAAAAAAAAAATTTATTTTTTATTTTTTTTATGTTGTGGTCCAGATGTATTTGGTAAAGTTTATGCTTCCATTTAGTTACAAGGGCTTTGGGTGAGGTCACATTTAACCAATGCCTTTTTCTCTCTCTGCCCCCAACAGGGACGCCTCTTTTAAAGATCATAGAATCGTTAAGGTAGGAAAAATCCTCTAAGATCGTTGAGTCCAGCCATTAAAGATCTTGGATTCTTACCTCTGGGTTCACACTTTGCTGGATGTCAGTGACCTTGTGGAGGATACTTCACCTTTCCTTTCTTGGTTTCCTTCTGTGGAGACTCTGACAGTACCAAGGATATGTTGATGATTCAGAATCTGACACTGTGCATCTTTGGTCTCTGTTTTCCTGTAAAGAAAGCAGGAGTGTAATGGCAGGATAGTTCAGGATAGTTCTGATTGTTAATCTTTACAGTGCCCTTTCAAGAGCCTGGCTCTAAGCAGCTGCTACTTGCCTAACAGTGTTGAGGGACTGATAATTCCCTGACTAGAGTATAGATCCAGCAGTAGCTGGCCCTAAGAACAGTTGTGGCTTTGTAGGGAGAAATTATAATGCAGCCATGACATCTTTCTGATAGAGGAGGGAGCAATGTGTATCCTGGAGGCATAGTTTTAATAGAATAGTAGTGTAGCTGCACTGAGGGATGGGATTTAGATATCAGATTGCAAGTGTAGAGCACATGTTTAATCAAAAACTCCAGAAAGTGAGAGGGGGAGGAGGAAAGGTGAGTGGGATATTGAATATTCCCAAAGATATGCACAGAGAACCAGAGCTGAAATGGAACACAGGGTGTGCTCTCAGCTGCAGATCCATTATAGTTGTTGGCACTTTTATTTTTATGCAACAACCATTGTCTCATCACAGGATGAAAATTGCACAGCCCTCATCTTTTCAACACTGGAAGGGTTATGACTATAAAAGTCACACAGTCTAAGAAAAGGATCACAGCTTTAGTCAGACTGAAGGAGTATTTCATACTGGAGAATATAGAACTCCAGATCACTTGCATTTTCTTTGAGCCTAGATCCAGGAGATTGGCAGACTCTTCAGAGGTGCTCTGTATTTATTTACCCAGAAATTGTTCTGTGAAAAGGAGAAAATTTAGGGAGGAGTGTTACTGACAGATGATGGCATCTCAACAGACAAACAAGAGGTCTTGTTGAGGAGCTTTTTTTTTTTTTTCTTTTTAGAGCAGGCAAGGTATTCTGTGTGTCTTGACCATTTCTGGTATGTTAGAAACCCACTGCATAAAGGTCATGAAGGTGGATTTCCAGTAAACAGTCTTTTTTTAGTTATTTTTATTTTTATTTTTACATACTTTCACTGAGCACTCGGAAAGAAAGAAAACTTTTGTTTTCTGTTTTGCTGAGAAAACTACATGTGACCATGGATGCATATATCACTAAATGTGTATCACTAAACCTGGAATGCCGTATTCAGGAAGTATATTCAGCCTTGTAAGGGAAGCAGCAGCAGTGCCAGTCTGATGTTTGCTATTGTATATGTTGAAATGGAGTAATGCTGAGAAAAATGTACATGGAGCTTCTTCCCTCTCTCTGGGTATCTGATCCTTTGAGTAAATAGACTGCATGGGAATGAACTGGGAAAGGCACAATCGGTCTCCTGCAGAGGGAGAAGAAACTATTTTTTTAGGATCCTTCATTGCAAGGGAACAGGAGATGGGAAACAGAAATTTGCAGTTTAATTGTCTTTCTCAGTACAACTTTTAAGCTGTGAGTATTTAAAACAATAGATCAGCATGATATTCAAATCCTAGTCTAAACTAGAACTTGTAGAGGATTTGGGGCAAAGTCCATAGCTGTGGAAACAAAGAGTGAGGGAGGAGCCTTTACCCATTCTGTGTCTCTGAACTATGAATTACTGCTGTCATGCTATACAAGAGTCATCACACATATAGAACTATTTAGAGTAAATATAGCTGACAATCTATGACATTGTAGTGTAATAATGCAGCACGTACTGGTGTGTTTGCCAAGCAGATAAAGTTAGAAGTGATTAGTTCCACCCTCTGAAAAAGTCACATGAAAATGAGCACATAACGTCTCTGCTCAGCAGAAACAAGATGAGACACAAATTGCCTTGTCAAATTCAGAGAAGTAACCATGCTAACACAAAGTAACCATGCTAACACAAAGTAGAGTGATAGCAAGTTCTGTTTTCACTTTTTTTTTTTTTTTTTTTTCACACTTTCACCTTCCTGACTCCTGAGGAGTCAGTGAATGACAGGTACAGGTGGTTGTGTGTTGGGGGATTGGAGCAGAAGGGAGAAGGGGAAAATGTCAAAAAGCTCTTCCTCTTCTATTCTTTAGCTTCATAAATAATCTACTTTATGCATATGTTTTAAACATTACCTGGTCATTTATCTCCATGGTGTATTTAGGGTACCCTATTCTGTTTGCACGTGGCCCTGGTGCTGTCACTTGGGCTATCACATGATGCTTGTAAATGATATTATCTGATCAATATGTTTGATGCTAAGCTGTGCACACTCTGATGTGTCAGCCTAGTTCTTTACATGGTTTTAATGCCCAACAGACACAAATGCCATCTTTTGTGCTAAATGAGGAGACCTGAATGTATTAATTGGCAGACAACTTATTTAAGTCACCTAGACAACTACTTAAATTATTAATTCTTTTTTTTAAATTCGTTTATAACCTCAATATTTTCAACGTTGCATTAGAGAGCAACCACCTAAGAACTCTTGCAATGCTATGCAGAAAGAGAAATTGTCATTAAGTATGATCAGCACCTGACTTTTTAGTAGTTAATGCCACTGATAACATTGAAGACTTAAGCTCTTAGAGAAATGCCTGGAATTGTTCAACTTTCAAAGTCCACACTTCTCTGAAAGCCATGTGTTTATATTCTCTGTAGAAAACACGAGAAATAGATGTCCTCCCATGTGCATTTCAGCTTATTTTGGCATCATCACAGCTGATTCCAGGTGACTAAGGCAGATATCTAAAAGCAGAGAGAATAGAAGAAAAAGATATCTAAAAGAATGAGAGAATAGAAGAAAAAGGACAAGAAAAAGGAAATTGAACTTTCACTGTAGTTGGGGCCTGTGGGAAGTTCAGGTCTTCATTCCTTTCAAGTTGCACTCTGCTCTTCACTTGCAAGGAAACTTGCCATGAGTATTGTCCCAGCTGTTGTCTCACTGTATGCACTGCTCTAAAGATGCTGTTGTGTGGGTGTGGGTGTTGCTGGAAATTTAGTGTGCTTTCCCCACAGCCACTGCAGCATACAGTTTACTTGCTTGGTTTGCTTGTGTCATTAAGGTGAGTGCTCCAAATGGTAGAACCATTACATGTCTGAAAGTTGCTCTTCCCTCTCTTCTCTTCTAGGCTTGTGACATATGCTAGAATTTCCCTTGCTAGAATTCTGAAATTCTTCATGGTCTTAGCTCTAAAAAGCCATTTGTTTGACATTGTTGGATGCTCTTATGCAAATTAACACCCTGGTGAAACAGGTTAGTCACCGTCTGGTCTCATCCACAAAGAATTTTAAAACAGTTAAGGCAAAATTAGAAGGATTTTTATGGTTCCTTGCCATATCTTCAATATGCACCTCTTAAATTACCCAAACCTTTAGTCAGTCCCACTGGACCATCATTTTTTGTCTTCTGGTGATTTTTTTCCAATACTTTGGATTTGATCTGGTCTCTCACTCTGCCACAAATTGACCAGCTGTGATGGTTTCATCACATTCTATATTTCATTTGGCTGGGAGAATATAAAAGCGAAACAGGCTTATTTTAAATTACAAAGATAGTTTATTTATACACACTGAAAGGATGAAAATAGGAAGGAAAAAAAAACAACAAATGGAACTTTTAAAACATCTTTTTCTCTTTCTCCAAGTTTTCACTTTTCTACACTCAACATAAAAAGACATAACTTGCAACTTTAGCCAGTTTACTATTTTAAGATAATCTTTTATTAATTCTTTAGGAAAGGAGTCTCTCCGTTTTAATAGAGACTTTGTCTACAAGGACTTCAAAGAGCTCAATTCTACTCACAGTATTCTCAATACTGAACACGTGGGCCTTGTACTCAAATACACTGCAACATTGGGGTGTCGCCTTTTAAAGGTGTCTCATTTAAGGCAAAGGGTTTTTCTTCATTAAATCAATTTTACTCAGTCTATCACACAATACCTTTGCTCAAAAATCTACACATAAAACAATCACCTCTCCAAATTACACATCTTTCCATGGTTTAAAGGAACAACCCAGTTTAGTCTCTATGTTTCAGAGAAGTCTAGCTAGAATTTTTAGTCACTCCTCTTCTTGCACTTTAAAAGCTTTTTCACTCTTTTTCTACTGACTTTAGCTCCATGCTGTGTCTCTTTATGGTTTAATTACTGTATTTGTATTTCGTTCAGGGAAAGGCCGGTGCTCAGAAGAAATCCATTTGCTAGCAGAGAAAGAGTTAAACTTGTCAGGCTTGTCAGGCTGCTCAGGTGATCCCGTTGCAGCGGGAACTAAAAAAGTCTGAAGGCCGCGCTGTTCTTTTCGGCCTGGGGAGGGGGGGGGGGGGGGAAGAAGCATTCTGCAAGTGCCAGGGCTTCTCCTCCCCTTCCCCGCCGCTGCTGCTGTTCCCGGGGGCCACGCCTGGAGGGGCGGGGGACGGTGGAACACTCCTCGATCCCGGCCGGTGACAGAAGCGGCTGCCGCCGGGGCTTCTCTTCCCCTCCCCCGCTGCTGCTGTTCCCGGGGGGGGCGGGGCCAGACACAGCCAAGCTGCGCTCTCAGGAGGCCCGGGCCGGGCCCGGCCAGGGGCAGCAGGGCTTGGGCCGAGCCCGGCCAGGCTTTGTGCTGCTCGATGTTACCTGTGATCTAGCTGGAAGAAAAGAGAGAGCTCCTCCCCACACTCTCGGCTTATATGAGTATTACCCAAAAGTCGTAACCTGCTTTTGAATGGTCAAACTATCTGCCAATTAAATAAAAATAATTTTTGATTAGACCATTCTTAACCCATGACACCAGCTAACATCACTATGTAAGAAAGCAGCCCTCTAGTTTAGCTTACATTTATGTGGGTCTCTTCTCCTTGTGGACCAGTTTAAACCTGAGATTTTCCAACCCCATATTCTCCCAAAACACAGTGAAATTTCTTTTTGATGTTGGGGGGGATTATGGAGTGTGGGTAAGTGAGAGTGAGGAATGGAAGAGAGACTTTTTTTCCTCTAGTTTTCTATCTGGATTTCAAAGCAGCAAGGCAAGCTCAGGGTAGCTGGCAAATTTTTTGAAGGTTCTGGCTGGAAATAAAGAGAGGAAGAAGGTGAGATTTCCCTCTCTCAGTTTTCTGACTCCCCTTATGGTTTTGGTTGCAAAAAGGTACAGGTATGTGAGTGTTCAAACAAATAATTTTTGGTCATACTCTCTGCCTCTGGAGAGGCATGGAATAGGAAAGCAGATAGAGCCCCCCTTTCTGTTTGTATGGTGGCCAAGATGGGCCCTGCTTGACCTCTGGGGTGCTTGAGACTGAAAGGGGCAAAGGTAGATGTGTCAGGCACTTTGTACTTCTTTATTTATTATAGGAATTGCTGATAGAGCTCAATACAGTTTTTTGCTTACTGACATGTAAATGATGAAATCCTGTTTCTTGTCCAATCTCACTTCTGCCCTCTATAAGGGTTGCCCACAGCTGTTGGGCAGGTGAACCTCTTGTGCTGATCAGAGATTTTTTTTTTTCCTGGTCCCTAGAACAGAGGATCTGTTCAGAAAACCTTGTATTCAGACTTTCCTCTGCATTTATTACTTGAGTGAACTCCTGGTCCACAATCGTTCAACAGCATGAACTGGAAAATAGATCTGGGTATCTCAGTTCACCTGGTCAGCAATACAAAGGAAGTTCAGAGATCTAATGGGCAGGAAGAGACAAGAAGCTAGCCAAAGACAGCAGAGAATGCTGGATATATTAACTCTTCCTAGACACAGTGACTCCTGAAGCTGTGATCCTTATCTGTTTTACAACAAATGGTGATAAGAAGTTGATGTACTGAAGTATTTTTATTACTGTACATGGAAAGAGGAAATTAGCTGCAATGTCTAACAGGCTTCAGGGAGAAATAAATAAAAAGCCAGAGGACATACCAGAAATTTTGTGAGCTTTTCACTGGAAACATTAAAAAATATGTATATGAACTCCTTAATGGTTAGATGTTCTTTTGGATCTGTCATGGTTTAACCCCCACCAGGCACCAAGCCCTATGCAGCCTCTCACTCACTCCCCCAACAGCAGGATTGTGGAGAAAATTGGAAGGATAAAAGCTAAAAAGCTCATGGGTTGAGACGACAGTTTAATACAGAAAGAAAAAGCTGCACATGGAAGCAAAGCAAAACAAGGAATCAATTCACTGTTTCCCATGGACAGGCAGGTGTTCAGCCATCTCCAGGAGAGCAGGGGCTCATCACGCATAAGGGCTTGTGGGAAGACAAGTGCCACCACTCCAAATGTCCCCTTCTTCCTCCTTCTTCCCTTGCTTTACATACTGAGCATGATGTCCCATGATCTGGAATATCCTTTTGGTCACTTGGGGTCACCTGTCCTGGCTGTGTCTCCTCCCAGGTGTCCCCAGCGTGGCAGCACAAAAGCAGCAGAGGCCTTGGTTCTGAGCAAGCTGTGCTCAGCAATAACAAAATCATCTCTGTATTATCAACCCTGTGTCCAGCACAAATCCAAAAACACAACACCATACCAGCTGCTGTGAAGAAAATTAACTGTATCCCAGCCAAAACCAGCAGAGGATCCCAGGAGCTTTTGACTGAAACAATTTCTTTGACAGTTTCAGTGCTGCTTTCTCTAAATCTCAGAGGTAACACAGGACTGATACACCTGTGATGGCAGCAATGAGACTCAGAATTATCCTGAGTTCAGAGAGATGGATTTTTCTTTGGAAAAAAACCCCGACCACCTTCTGTATTTACAAAAGGAAATTACTATCCTAGTGATCTTTCAGGGAATTGTTTTTGGTTTTGAGAGTTTTTTTGTATTTGCCTCTTCACATTCTTTGGTGACAATTTGATTTTTATTTTCATTTTAAACTATTACAGGATGGACATTTGGCTGATTGAGTGGTTTATGAAAGCTTAGCTTTCCCTGAAGGAATGACATGATTGGGCTAGTTTATGTGAGTAGTGAAGTGCAAACAACCACGTTCAGGAGAGGCCTTGCAAACCATTTGGGAACTGTAGCTGTGTCTGAGGACTCCTCTGAGGAAGCACAAGTGGAGGGAGTAGTGTATTTACAAGCACAATTTGTTGTTGTGCAATGAGAAGTGTCTTCACTTGATAAATACTCCAGTGAGGACAGCTGGTACTGTTTGGTTTCATTTCCAGACAGCTCTGCCTTGTGCTGGTGCAGTGGCCAGAGAATTGAGGAGTACAAGCCTGACATTCTGGAGTAACTTTTTGGGAAAGCGACATATGTTATCTACAGCAAGGTAACAGAATAAATATTGCAAAGTAGTTTTAAGAGAGAGCTGTATGGGTGACATCTTAGCAAATATGAATGATAATTTTAGACAGCATATGGCCAGTGACTGAGGTAATTTTGTATTAGGGATAATTTACAATTATTTTTAAAATATCTTGTTTCTTTGATAGTACACTTGTATTTTTGCAGTTGTTCCTATCTGTAGATATCCTAAACCTTTCTTCAGCTTTAAACTGAAAGCTTAAACTAAGTCTGAAACTGAAGAACTTGGGATCTAAATTTAGGAAGACTTTTCTCTTAGCTACCTGCTAGTACTCTTCAAATAAATGTATTTGTTTAAAAATAGAAATCCATTTTCTCTAACACTTTTCCCCCTCACCTTAAAATCACAAATTTGTGCATTCAGTGTTCCTGTAATACATTATTCTTTTGATTTTTTTAAATTATTTGCATGGTTTTACTCCTTGTATTGTACTGTGTTGTGTGTTAAAATTTTAATTAACATTCTCTTTCCTCTAAAGTGAGAGGCTTTTCTCTGGGGCTGATTCCATGAACGGTCTCTGCAGGTCCATACTTGGTTCTGGGGGGAAAAAAAGGATCCATAATTAACTCATGACCAGATTTATGCTCTTCTGCTCAGACTAATTGCACAGAACTTGCTCTTTACTTGGCAATCTTCTGCCCATCTTGTGACAGTGTATATATTTCCAGGTGAAACTAGTTATAGTTATTATGGCCTGTAGAGGGGCTACGAAGAGAAATGTAGGATCTTATCATGAAGTAGGTTCCTGCTGAGCATACTTTCTTATCATAAGGGTTTATTTTACTATCCTAGTAAAGTGCCAGTAGTTTGATGGTTAAAGCAGTTTTACACAGTGACCCCAGCAGTATTGTATGAGGTGTATGATGTTCTCTGCTACTTAACAGCATGAGAGCATCTTTCAGACCACACTTTGCTGAGCTCCTTTGTTATTTGCTCAGGTGAAGAGAACTGTGGCTGCTTCTTCCCTGGTTAGACTAGTAGAAATAACCAGGTAGGGCCAGCTGGACATCCTCACTTGATGAGCCTGTGCCTGGGAACTCCTCCTTTGCTGGGTCAGGCTGTGTTATTCCACAGCAGACCCCTCCATGTGCAGCTTCCTGCTGTTCCATCTGCCACTTGTACAGCCTTTTATTTCTAGTTACTCAGGCAACAAGTGCTGCTGCACTCCAGCAGGGAGGTGTTCTGTCCACTACTCACAGTAGGCACTCCTTGCATGCTACTGCACTCCAAAATACCCACGTGCTGTACTCCCTTCCTTTTCCCCAGGTGCCTGCTGAGATCTTCCTGGGTGGGCAGCTCTGCCCATCTCTGCATTTTGCCTGCCCCAGACCCCAACAACCCTCTCACCTTCAAGACTGCAGCTTTCTGTGGCTTTCTTGCAGTATGAGGACCCTTCATCATGCCCCTGTAGTTGTGGCCATCCTCTGCTCATATCTCAGGATGAGATCTAGGTAGGCATCAGCCCCTTGCATGGCCATATCTATTTTTGAAGCAAAAGAGAGCAGGAGGGGCTAGCCACAGCACACGCAGCCTCTGTCTTACTGGCAGATAGTCAAAGCAGGCCTTCAAGGTGCACCCCAAAGCTTAGCTGCTTTCAGAGTGAACATGTCTGTCTGACTTCCTTTGTGCACTGTGAGAGGAGAATGCCACTCTTGCCAGATGATGTTCCTGGCACCTGTATGGGAAAGATGCTGCAGGGCACATCGTGAAGCACAGTGTACAAAGGAAGCTAATTTGGCCTTGGAGGGGCCTTGAGGTGGTAGACCTCTGCTCCTGTTCTCTACTGCTTCCATTTTCCAGTAACTCCTTTTACTGTCTGGCTTCATTTGAAGCAACTGAGTCACTACAAGTTCCTGCTGCTAATAACCCAATGCAGACACACTTGGGCTCGCTCAGTGTGGAGCTGAGGTGAATCCAGCACAGATTAACTCTCCACCCCTGTCATGAGGAAGGTGCTGTGCTGCTTCTCACCAGAGCCAGTTCTAAGAGTAGTGTCAGTGAGCAAAGTCACATGGGAGGATTACAGGAACATTGTCAGTGTATGCAGGGATGTGATGACGAAGCCCAAAGCCCACTTGGAATTGAGTCTGGCAGGAGATATCTAGGACCACAAGAATGGCTCCTACAAGTGCATCAGCAGCAAAAGGAAGCTTAGGAAAAATGTGAGGTCACTGTTATATCAGATGGATGTCCTGGTGGCAGAAGACAGAAAGAAGGAGGAATTACTGAATGCCTTCTTTGCATCAGTCTCAGCTGCTGAGATCAGCGCTCAGGGGAAACCCTGCTTAGGCCGAGTTATCCATACAGCTGGCTGAAGAATTATTTATTCTGGGCAGGCACCTTGTCCTGTTGCTGTCTGTTGGGCTGAGTTCAGCTTGTCACATTGTAGATCACATCGGTTTCAGTCAGTGAGAGAAAGTTTTAAAGTTACTGTCCCACAAGGATGCCACCTGAGGGCCCCCAGTGAGAGGTTTGAGTGCCATAACCCGAGATAACTGTTGTACTTACTGCCTTCAGCTGTCTTTACTACACTTGCATAGGATGACTTCTATAGTTGTATATAATCACTGATCCTCTGTAGTTGAGGGTTCTTTGAAAATGAACTGAAACCCAAGAAAAATTATCTAAATATGCCCAGCTGTAAATTGCTGCTTAGTGACAACACAAATAACTTGAGGTGTTCCTTAACAGGAAGTGGAAAACTAAGAGAGAGGTGAAATAGGAAGATGAAAAGATCTCTTGCAACCACCCAGTTGTGATTCCAGCTCCTAACTCTTTCTTATCTCAATCTGTTTTGTGAGTGTGGGGAAAAACACTACTTGTTTTTCAAGGTAGTTGCAACCCCCCGGAGGTGATTCTGGCAATCCTGATCTTAGCTGCAGTACTGCCTGTCTAAACTACCTTTCCTGGAATCTGTGGCAGTCAGTTCTCCCTGATGATGGAGGGGATATCCAGTGGTATACCACTCCTGAAATGTTTTTAGGCAGTGAGGCCTATTTCAGATGTGAATTGCAGGAGTAATTTGATGTATCCCCAGAAAGTCTTTGACAGCTGTGTGCAGACACTGCAAACTTGCTCAGGCACACTGGCAGATCTCAGTGTAAGCTGTGGACACTGATTTCTGGGACCTGTCTTGCCCTTATCCCATGGAAGTCTTGGTCTCTGGCAGATTTGCTGCAGACAAGGGAGCTGCTGCTTTGTCCTAGCTAAATAAAAGTCATTGCCAGCTCCAGTTGTATCAACCT
Source organism: Phylloscopus whistleri (assembly GCA_017589585.1). Taxonomy (NCBI): domain Eukaryota; kingdom Metazoa; phylum Chordata; class Aves; order Passeriformes; family Phylloscopidae; genus Phylloscopus; species Phylloscopus whistleri. The sequence goes on along the minus strand of JADMLD010000068.1, from coordinate 1,164,355 downwards.
AACCAAGTTCAGGGTGATGAGTGAGAAATTGCTTACACAGCGAGCATTTCTCTCTCAGCATTACTGACAGCTGATTTTACTGGGGCTAAGGCTGTAAGTTCTTATTACCATTGTTAAATTGTTACTTCAAAATGAAATTTGTCCCATTACACAGATAAATAATATTCTTGAGCAGAGGCATACTGAGTGAAAAATGTTGGTCATCTTGCCAGTTCATCCTGTTACAGTCTGTCACTTTATTTTCTCTGGCTAACGGAGATGTGTGATGGTAGATAATTTGTTACTTAGTTTTCAGCTTTGCAAACTCCCTATGTAACTGATGTCAGTGTCAATCCTTATTATGGGCCCACCAAAAAACCCCCTTAAGTTTCCTGACATACTTAGCTTTTAAGAATATTCTATTTGCTTTTACACGTCTATAGATAGTGTATAAATTCCATGATTATTGTAAGTAAATAGTTCCTTTCTTCAGCTACAGTAAACTGTGTGCTTAAATAAAGATAAGTGCAAAAAAATTTTTGCAAGTGCAGTTTTGATACTAATAGCAAATCCTGTCACCAGTGTGAATAGAGAACAACTTGGCAGAAGTTCCTTGCTAGGAGACATTTTTGAGTTGTATGTCCTCGTATAAACTGAGCATGTCATTAGATTCATGTGGTTTTGGCACCAGGGCAGGGATCCTTTGCATCTTCAGCCAGACTTAATGTGCATTCCCTGCAACTGCTTTCAATCTTGGCCTCATCAGTTTATTAGCTGCTTTCCCATAGTGTACTAGAGTGATAATTTTTAGCTCAGTACTCTGACAGTTATTGATGTGAAGTTCTTAGAGCCCATAAGCCTACTTATTGGAAGTCACTTTCCTCTTCCTCAGTCTCTCTCACTTGCCACATTCCTTTTCATCAGTCTCCCTCTCAACTTGAGCTATTAATTTTACCTTAATTTTTTAAAAATAAATAAATAAATGATGAACAGAAGCAAACAAAGGAGCACCCAGAAAATATTTGGCGAAGGTTTGGGGTTGTGTTGCTTTGTTCACATTAAAGTGATTTCCAATACAGCTGCTTTTTTTAGCCACTGCATCTGTTCTGCTTGAATTGTTCTTTTACAAACTTGGCAATGCGTGAGAGGGAAAAAACATACATATCAGCTATTTTTCACTTGTGCAGTAGGATTAATTTCTGTTTGCCTAGTCATAATACCTGCTATTTGTGGGAACTCATGGACACTAAATTAGGTGTGATGGCTTCTTTTTGCTCCAAAACTGTAATAGATTTTAATGTTAAACTTTGCAAAGAATTAAACAAAGACATCAAGAATAAATAAGAGTGATTTCAAGTTCATAATACCCTCCATGTGACTGCCAAACTGCTTGAAGATTAACTGTCAGCTCAACCTTCCTTTTCATTGTGAGAGTTATATATAATGGAAGTGGTTGTAAATTACTACTGCTAGTGTAACTGTGTGGAGAATTTTCATCTGGGGCCATGTCTGACCCAAAGTTCCTGGAAAAGACAGACTGCACTGCAGGGTGGAAGAGAACAGTCTTACTGCTGCAGAAAAAAAGAAAAAAAGGGTTACAGATTTTCTTTCATTATGTTGCTTATGTTGTTTCTGATGAGAATCATCTTGATCTGTAAAAAGGACCCCCTGACTGAGAAGTGACAACACTTGCCAGAAAGACAGTAGAACACTTCTGGGATTTTTTTTTAAAGTTTTTAAAAATTTATCTCTTTTGTGCAGACAAAAGGCAAGTATCTTTTGGTTTATTGTTGCTGTTTGGTTTGTTTTTTTCATTTTTGGTGGTGATGATATTTTTAAACAGAAGTAGGTTGTTCTGTCTTCTCAGAGCTTTTGGTAGGAGTATATATGCTTCTTTGAACACACGTTTTTGGGTTGGAATTTGAAGGTTTAGGGAAGATGTAGTGGTGGTATTTTTGGTAGCTTTCTTTTCTAGAGAAGGTTTCCATGAAACAGCAAACAAAAGCTGGACAAGCTGGTGGACTGAGATTGTGTTTTGCCTGCTTGATTTTAGTGTTTGTTCTCCCTTCTCATTTCATTCAATTTTTGTTATTACTCTCTACAGTGTGTCCCCTGGGCTCTGTTCCTTACACCAACTGGATGGTTTTAGGAACTCTTACACTGTATTTCCCAGTGGTAACCAGTGTTTTATGGAAGTCAGGATTTAGCTCAGTGCTTTGGGCACTATCTCTTTCTCCTGCAAAAATGGAGACAGTCCTGGCCCACCTAAATCCTATAGGTTTACTCCTGGTCCAATATTGGGATGGTGGAATTATGCTCTTTTCTTAACTGTCTTTAAACACCAAATTTTCCCATTCTTGGGAAGAAAATGATGGGATGGGACCTTGTTAGCAGATTCTCATAGCCACTTAAACTTCAGTGGTGGTATAAAGCTGTCAGCACAGGAACCAAGTCCTCATAGCCCCTAAACTTGCAGTGAATCCCACCACACCTCTGATGATAGGTGGCTAAAAGTTTTTGAAAGGGTAAAAAAAGTACTTGAGTCCCTCAAAGGGAGAAGAAACAGATAATGAGTGGCAGCAGGGTGAGTTGTTAGAGAAGGGAAGTCCAGGTCAGGGTGACCAGGGAGCCTGGATAGAGCACAGCAGTGATGATTCTAGGGAAAATGTCATTTGCAACTAAAAAACTAGCACTGGGATCTGTTAACAGTGTATGTGGGTTGTAGGCTACCATACAACAGTTAGGTAACACTTTTGGAGTGAATATTGCAGTTCTAGTAGATTTTTACATGGATGGTAATTTCTGTCTTCTGGCCAGAGTGCGACTACAGTAAGTAGTCTGTGTGTCTGGAAACTTTATTCTCATTCTAGTTTCAAAGAACAACTAAATAAGGGGGGAAAGAAATGGCCAATGGATTAAAAATTCAAGGCTGTATATCAATATTGACTTAATCAACAACTTCTGCATAGGAAGCTGAAATTAGGTCTTGTTCTGTCATTCTTGGTTTTCTTCTTTTCTTAGGGAAAAAAAGAAAATAAAGACCTCCACTCCTCTACTGTTTCTGGATAATTTCACCTAGTTATTTCAAAGTCTTAGATGAAGTTAGAAGGAGATGGGGTTATTTGCTTCACAGCAGGTTCTTCTGCCTCCTGAAAGAAGTATAAAATCACCTAACATTTCCCAGAAACTTCGTTGGCATGATAATTCCAGGATACTGACTCTATCTGGAAGGTATATGGGGAGGTAATGCCCGCAATATTCTTCAGATTTTGAGTTTGAGAGGCTTCTGTCACACACTTAGCCTCTCTGCCTTATTCTTCTGAATAGGACATCCACCTCAGAGCATTGTATTTGGTCCCCTAGCTATTTAAGCTCACTCAGAAAATCAGCCTTGAAACTCTTTGCAACCTTTTCAGCAAGTTTCTTTCTGTTGTATTTTGCTTCTTTCCTACTTTGCTTCTTTGTTTCTTAGATACAATATACCACCTTTGTCTTTTTGATTTCCTGCTATACTCGTACTCCTATCCAACTATTTCCCCCATGCAGTCCCAGTCAGAACTCTGATTGTCTATATTATGTTCTCCTGGGTTATTCTCCATATTGCTGCTATTTGTGGGAAATCTTTAAGGACTTTCATCAGACTGGCTGCTAGTCTCCTGCATATTTCCTTCACCTGACTGTCATTTATCTTTTTCTTCTCTCTAACCTAGGATTCCAGTGTGTTATCAAGATCACATTGTCCTTCTGTCTTCTTTGTAGGCTTTTGTTCCTGGCCTTCAACAGTGTCTTGGTTTGGAAAGACAGGTATCTGCCAGGGAAACTGGGGTTTCCCTTAGAATAGAGAATGTAAACCCCTCACCCCCGCCAAATTATAATTTTGCCATTAATGGCTTTCAGGCAAAGATTTGGGAATAGGAATAACAGTTCTTTACTAGGAATATTAACAATACAAATGTAGTAGAAAACAAAACCACCCAAACAAACAAACAAACAAACAAGCAATCCTGGAAAACTCTGACAGAGTCAGAGCTACAACCTGACACCTTGTTGGTCAGGGTGTTGGAAGCAGTCCAAAAGTGAGTCCTGGAGTGGCAGATGTGGTTCTGTTGAAGTAGAGAGGATCCTGTAGAAAAGGGTCCAGTGATGGTGAGAAGGGGTCTAGTGATGGTGAGAAGGGGTCCAGTCTTCCTCCATTAATCGGGTGAAGCCAGACTGCTTCATGTTCCAGAGTCCCAGTTTTATCCAGGTAGGAATGGTTGGCTCCCCCCACTGGGTGGAGCATCTCACAATAGGATGATGGAATGTGGATGTACTATCTTGGGGAGGGTAGGGGTGTCTTAATGGCCCATTAGCAGAAAATATTCCCCTGGAGGGAGGATGGGCAGTGAAAGAGATAAGGAACAATGCCCTACCTGGTTTTAACAGTTGGCCCATTATCAAAAGGCACCCGCCCCCCTCCTCCCAGAGTTACAAGAGATAAAGGAGAACAATTCCTCAACTGCTTTCAGCAGATGAAAATAGAATACACATTTTAGGTTCCATAACCCAAGACAAACAGATATCCAGGTTAATTCTTGTGCTAATCACAGAGGAAATAGATGCAACAAATTAAAATAAGAGATTCTCGAGAGGTTGCCATTTTACTGGGAAAGGAATGAGGTGAGAGTTATACAAATCCTTTCTGGCATAAGTTTCTTAAAACAGAAGGGAACTTGCCAGGGGAAGATGTATACACGTTAATGTATAATCAATCAATGGATGCAATAAGGATTTTTAGGTTTTAATTTCACTTGCCTGAAAAGTGACTAGCAGATTTCAGCTGGCTAAGACAGATTGCTTTGATAAATCTTTGGGAATTTTTTGGTATTTTTTGTCTCAGTTGCATTCTCTGGCAAGCACACAAAAGAGATGTCCCCTCTAACACCCAGCTCTCAGCTTGCCTTTTGTATGTGGATATGATTCTCCTTTCTGAAGCTGCAAAACCTTTAAAATCTCCATTAAAATGCACTGTAAACCTCCTCTCCTTGGGAGTACCATGGATCTATGAAAAGATGACTATAAAAGCCAAGCCAGGATAAATAAACCTTATTCCAAATGAGTGTGGATTGGCAAGCTTAAGGCTCATTAATTTTGCCTTAGTGAAAAAAGAGGAAGATGGAAATCCACGGGAGAGAATTAAGTTGGTTCAACCAATGCACCAGTGCTGTAACCCTACTCTAGACCTGTGTGCAATACACCCGTAGGGAAATGAGGCTTTGCAGCATGAAGATTTTATCAGCTCACATTTCTGTGACTGCCAGAGTGCTTGTGAGTGGATGGAGCCAGAAAGAGTTACTTGTGGTGCTCCAAATGAGTGTCACTAAGATCTTTGAGCCCTACCTATCTGGCCTCTAATTGCCACATATAACAAATGTATACCTATGAAAGAGGTATTTGTATTTTGGTTTGAAAACTCCTGCTAGCAAAGAGAGCCTCCAGGGTATTGTGGCTCCTGTCACAGGCTCCCATGATGAGAACAAAAATTAAAAGCTAGGTTTGACCCTTTTTGCCCTAGCCATAAAAGAAAGTAAAGATCTGCTGTCTTAAGGCCCTTCTCCTACTGCCAGTGCTTCTTGGTCCTGATGCAGGAAGGTGAGGTGAGGAGGAGACTCTCAGAGCTCCAGGGATCTTTACTTACTTGGTTAGTGTACTTAGCATTCGACTGAAATATCTGTTCAGTGGACGGGAGCAGTGCTAGATGAGGACATGAATTGCTCAGTTTGGAAAGAGCAGAGAATCTGTTGGTAACTAGTGCTACCCAAAAAAAGTCCCAAGGACATGCCTATTGGTAGGCAAGAGATGACTGCATAAAGATTTGCTCTCCGTAGCCTTTCACAAAGGACACTGTGCTCCTCCAAACCTGCAACAACAGCTGAGGGCTGGGCAGGACAGGTTGTGTTCCTGCAAGGCAGAAGAAACATCTTGGAGTTTCCTGCTTTTCATGTGAATATTTTCATTTTTGGTTATGTCTAACTCATAGACTTGTTCATAAATTTCAAATGTGATTGCCTCTACAGCAACAAGGAGACCTTGAACTAGAGATTCTTAGGACTCACCTTAGTCAAAACCATGTTTTGCTTATCCCAGGGAAAGCTGAAATTTTCTGTTTCCCATTACATAAAGCTTCCACTTTCACCCTTGAATTAAGCTGCAATCCAGGACCGTGGGTTGTTGCAAGCCCAGAAAACACTGTTTCCTGGTCTTGGCTTCTGGCTAGTGCAGCAGCTTGTTGGCTTGTTTAATCACATTGGGAGTGGATTTACTGGAAAGATTTGTATGTACTCCTAATTTTTTGATTAATACACCTTTTAATGTGTTCCTGGAGGAAAGCAATTTACATTCAGCTGCATGAGGGACACACATTTTCTGCTTTAGTGTCCTCTGTCTCAGGTTCATTTTGCTGTGATGTGCTTGGCACAGTTATATTCTCATTGTTTGTGAGAGTCAGTTTTTGACAGGTCTTTATTTACCAGCCTCAAAAAAACAAATCCAGTCTACAGATCACTCTGGGATCTCATCTTGCATACAACTCAACAAATGACCCTAAGAAATACTTGTGGATGTGCAAAACAGAGGTTAAAGGAGGAGCAAAATTAGAAAAGTGCTTGAGACTCTGGGGAAGCAGGAGAATCCTAGCATCTCTTTCCTAATGATGTTTTCTTGTTTGACTCTCATTGACTTTAATGAAATATTGCTTCTTGTCTTTCAGTCTGCAGCCTCTCACCTATCTTAGAAATACTGGTGATATAGTAATTCTATTCTCGTGTGGTTTTAAATACATTATCTAAACATTTTAACAGAACCTTCTTTCCCTTAATCCAGTGCAGTTGAGAAATTAAAATCCCCAAGCATTTTACTTTCCATATTTTTCTTAAAATTTTTTTTTTTTACATACCATTTTTTAAGGACCAGGAAAAAAAAAAGAAATGTTTTTTCTCAATTTGAAAACTCTTAATTCTATTTGGTTTCTTAAAAGATATTATTTAAAAATCTAATAGTTTGTTTTTCCATCATGGTGTAATCAAGTGCTTGAAGTCTGACATTAACGAAAAATAATGGTTTGTTTCCTGAATTTGTGTTCAGTATTTAATATTGCATTACTTCTACTACTGCTAGAATAATAATAATAATAATAATAATAATAATAATAATAATTTTAGAGAGTTTAGTCTGGTTTTAGCAGTTATGAATTACGTCAGTTGTGCTTTATCACTTGTGAAAAAAGTGAGCTGTACTGGTTTCCCACACAAATAGATGAGAGGGTGAAATATGCATTCAGTTTTCTCTCCTACTGAAAGGCATTCTCCCAAACATTAGACATGTAGCACACCAGATTGTTATGGAAGTACATAATTTCTCACATCTCTGATGGCTGCTGCAAGGGGAGCTTTGTAGCTGCTGATACAAGTGCAGGCTGATCTGCACCTTACTCTTACCAGGGTGATCAGAGAAGCTGCCTTGGGACATCCAAGCTACCAGGAGTACGGGGAGTATTGTGCAAGTGTGGACATGGCCTTTCATAGCAGGCCATTAGTCACAGAATCACAGAACCAGCTGTGTGAGAAGGCACTCAACAGCATCATTGAGTCCAATTCCTGGCCCTGCATGGCACCATCCCCCAGAGTCACACCATGTACCTGAGAGCAGTGTCCAAACACTTCCTAAACTCTCTCAGGCTTGGTGCTGTGCCCACTCCCCTGGGGAGCCTGTTCCAGTGTCCTGCCTGTCTCTGTGTGAAGAACCTTTACCTAATAATCATTCTAAACCTCCCCAGACAGAGCTTCAGGCCATTTCCTCAGGTCCTGTCACTGTCACTACAGAGCAGAGATCAGTGCCTGCCCCTCCTCTTCCTTCACAAGGAAGTTGCAGGCTGCAATGGGGTCTCACCTCAGTCTCCTCCGAGGTGAACCAAGTGACCTCAGCTGCTCCTCACACGGTTTCCCTTCCAGACCCTTCACCATCTTTGCTGCCTTCCTTTGGACACTCTTTAATATTTTAAGGTCTTTTTTATATTGTAGCACCCAAAGCTGCCCCCAGCACTGGAGGTGAGGCCACTCCAGGGCAGAGCAGAGCGGGACAATCCCCTCCCTTGTCCAGCTGGCGATGCTGTGCCTGATGCACCCCAGGACAGGGCTGATGGGCTAACCAGGAGCAGGAATTGTGGTTGGCCCACTCTAACAGCAGGCTGTGATGCCCAAAACTACTGTTCCTGGCCAGCACTGAGGAACAACAAGACAGCAATTCACAATGATAACATTCAAATATGTGCATAGGGGAAGCTGATGAACTAAGGCACAGACTGATGGCATTTTCTGCAGTCTTTTAACAGGTCAGCAATTTCTAGATGTGTATTTTGTTTGAGGCCTACACCATTTGGCAGTCTTTATTTCTGCTTAATTAGCTTCATGATTTAAAACTATTTGTAGCCCCCTAATGAACTGGGAAAAACTCAGCAGTTGTTAGCAGCTGGCTGGGATTTTAACAGCAGCCACGTGCGTTTAGCAGAACAGCAATAAAGTAGTGAGAAGAAAAGTCTGGCAGTACTGCCAGGGGTCAGGATATGTGAGGGCTATCCTCAGCTCTGTTAATGATCACCATGAGCACAGAACAGAATTTCAGCTAAACAGCCTTGTTAAGTGGCAGTGACAACAAAGGCTTTGACAGAAGGCCCTGCACCCTGTGAGAGGATTTGAACTAAGATGCTGGATGTGGGCTGGAGCAGCTGAGGGTGTGTTCCCATCGTATTTTCAACAACTCCCTAGCCCTGACAAAAATTTTGAGGGAAAATCTGTCAAAACAGATTAGGCAATAAGTTGCCCAGCAATATTATACAGCTCTGTGGAGTCTGGTTGAGCCTGTGCCTTACAGCTCAGCCCTCTGAACATGTTTTGCTCATCACCACTTCAATACTTTCCCATACAAAGCGACTGAGCCTGTATCCTGATTTCCCTGTGATATGGAGAAGGTATCTGCCAATCTTTGATAGCATGTGGCCGTACAGGTGATGATCTCCCACAGCTTCAGTCTGTTCCCTTGGATATTCCTCCTTCATATAGTGGTTCTCAGTTATTTTTGTGATGCAGATTTTCACAGAATAGTTTTGTCCCCTTCTGAAACCCCAGATCGCAAGTCTGCTCCATCTCTCATGATGATTTTTGGCACTAGTCTGTCAAAAGATATAATATATCCTTATAATTAAGACAGGCGTATTGAAATGTAGTCTATAACACTTAATGCTCCATTTTAGCAATTTAACAAAACTAAATACAGACTACAGTCTCAGCATGCCTACTTTTTGTAGCCAACTTTCCTGTTTGGATTATATATTCCTAAATTTGGAGGTAATGGAAAACAGTTACGATGTTGCTGAACTTGTGCTTCAGTGATGACTACTTCAGGAAGAAAAACACTATGTATGAAATAAACTATGTGTAGTCTAGTGAAAATGCTGTTCAGATGCATAAAATACTTGGCTAGCTGAGGTATCTGTAGGAAGGCTGACAGCAGGGGCTAAGAGCATTCTCTTAGATCATTCTAGCTCTTTAGGAAGCCCACCCCATCTCTGCTCTAGAGGAAGATTTTTTTCCCATATCACAAACATGAATTCTTTTGTGAGAGTCAGATTGCACTTTGGATATATGTGATAAAAGGTAAAGAGTTGCCTTACTGTCTGTCAGTGCACCTTTGAGGCCAATATGAAGTACATCTGACTAGGTTTAGGTTTTTCAATCCGTAAATGATCTTCACGTGTCCTTTTAACCTATATTTGTAGGATATTTTGGTGCCTTTGAACAAAATTATCTCTGGAGATGTGTGCACACTTCCTTTTTCAATCTCATGTGCTAATTATATAATTCAGAGCCTCCTCCCAGGATGCTTTATTTTTAGGGGTAGATGGATTTCTTATGTTTTGTTTTAATCAGGTCGATATGCACATAATACAGTGACATTTACTTTTCTGTGGTTTTTTTTCAAATGCTCTGAAAAATCTCTCTGCAGCCACTGTATAATACCCTGGTGTGGTTTTTTTATGAAAATGGTACTTAAAGGAAACAGAAATAGCAAAGGATAACTGCATTACTGTGGGAATTTAAATGTGTCTCTTCTGGGTAGGCTTTCATAGTTCAAGCCAGGGTTTCTTAGGTCTCTTTCCTTGAATAGTTTTCTGGGATTTGACATCAGCAGAGCCCCTTGCTAAGCCAAGGAAAGTATCATAAGAAATCAAAGCAATGTGTAGGGTTTTTAACATGCAAGCTACTTCAAGGAAAGACACGTGAAAATTGAGAGCTTATCAGTCCCTTTGATTTCCTGGCAATGTGATTAGGGATGCACCTCTCACCAACAGGAATGGAAGGTCTCTCAGGTAGGGGAGATGTAGTGTTCTCTGCAAAACTGAGATGGCTTCTTCTGAGCACCTTCTCTTTCCAGCCATAGTTTGCTGTTTCTGGAGGATGACTGCCCCCATGATCTCCAGGTGTGACCATGGCTGCTGCTGTTTTGCTGTGGGAATAACAGCGAATTTGTGTTCTAATATCAAAACTAAGACACTAGTCATCTGTTTTTGTCCTCACTGCAAACAGAAATACCCTTTCCTGACCTTGCCTGTCTTCCAGTCATCAGGGGCCTGTGAGTCTTGAGGCAAGGAAAACTGACCTGAAACTGATAAAGTCTTTCCGTTGCCCATTTGTACTGTAAATAAGCCTGCTAAAAGGATTAACAAATTTTTTATGCATTTGAGGATTTTTTTCCTTTTTGCCACAGTTTATGTCTTTCCCCATTTATTTATCTGGCTGGTTTGGAAACAGACTTCTTTAATGAGTGGGAAACTTCACCACCAGAGGATCTCTTTTACTTCTCCACTTTTAATTGACTGTAGTTTTGTTTTTCCTTTTCCTGCCTTCTCCCATGCTTAGTATAAAACTTCCTGACAGTTCTTGACATAGATATCTGCATTTTGAAAGTAAGTTGAACTTCAAGAATTGTCTTTTGGCTTTCAATGAGGATAGTCTGATGAATCTTGACCACAGTTTTAGCCACTGTCCCTTCAAGTCAGTTGTGCTGTCTTTATCTTTTCATTCATGATGCGTACTTCTGGTTTTTGTAACGTGTTGATCCTCTTCAGAATAGTGGCAATTTGAGAAATCTGCTTCTGGAAAAGACAGCAGCAATGGAGAGGGTATCTTATGGAAGCAGCTTTTCACAACCATTTCTGTTGAAGTGGGATAAACCACCTACAGCAAAAGCTTTGCTTTCTGTGGTCTAAGTATCTTCCCCAGAGCTCCTTCTGGAGCTCTTCCTTTGGGAAATGATTCTTTGGCCAAACATGTGCCCCAATTCTTCCCCCATTGTTTCTTGTTTTCCTTCTAGAGAGAACTCTTGTATAAAAAGGGAATCTATGACATTATATGAAGTGCAAGGCTCCTTGGCTTTCCATAATGCAACTTCTTAGTCAGTCTTTGAGGAAACTGAAGGAGTTTTAAATGTCCTTGTACAAGCTGTCAAAAATTACCTTACCTTCAAAAAACATTTTGTGTGTGTTTGTATCATCAAACACAACATGTCTGTTTTTAAATTCCTGTTTTTCCACTCTGAGAGTATTTCAGCTCTGTTGGAGCTTTGAACCACTCTGGGTTTTCTAGTTCACTTTAGTCTAACTAATTTGTGGCAGTCTGTAATCTCTCAAAGTCTAAAAGAGACCAGTTTCATTTCTGCACAGTGGAGCAGCTCACTCAACTGAAATTTATGTCAGCCATCAAAAATACACAACCTCACAAATGTTACTTTTTGCTCTTTTATTTTTACTTGCTTCATGGGGAAGTCACAGTAACAACTCTTCTTTCTTGAAAATTAGAGACAGAAATAGGATTTTAAAACATAGTTAATATCTGCCCTGAAAGTATCTTTCATCTATTGTTGACCCTTCATGTATTGTTGATGCACATTCATAGCTGTTCATAGCTGGGGGACTATTATGGTTCTGGAATGTGACTTAATAATTCTTATATTAGTCTCAGTAATTTATGGTAGGATGCAGAAATATTATTTTTAAAAGGCTTAAGGTCAGCTTAGCTGATGTATTTTTGTGACATTCAGAATTGTAATGAATGGTGGGTTTTCCTCACTGAATAAAACTGTTGAAATTGTAGCAGCTTTGATAGAAACCTCAAGCGTGTATCAGTGCTTACAAAAAATGTTTGTGTGTGTATAGACTGGGCAGCCAGGTGCTGGGAAGCAGTGCCATGGAAAGGGCCCTGGGGGTCCTGGTCAGTGACAAGCTGGCCAAGAGTCAGCAGTGCCCTGGCAGCCAGGAGGGCCAAGCCTGTCCTGGAGGGCATCAGGCACAGCATCACCAGTGGGGACAGGGAGGGGATTGTCCTGCTCTGCTCTGGGGCAGCCTCACCTCCAGTGCTGGGGGCTGGTTTGGGTGCCACAATATAAAAAAAGCCTTAAAATATTAGAGTGTCCAAAGAAGGGCCAGGAGGATGGTGAAGACTCTGGAGGGAAGCCATGTGAGGAGCAGCTGAGGTCTGTTCAGCCTGGAGGAGACTGAGGTGAGACCTTATCAAAATTACAAATTCCTCATGAGGGGAAGAGGAGGGGCAGGCACTGATCTCTTCTCTGTGGTGATAAGTGACAGGACCCAAGGGAATGGCCTGAAGCTGTGTCAGGGGAGGTTTAGGTTGGACATTAGAAAAATGTTCTTCATCCAGAGGATGGTTGGGCACTGGAACAGGCTCCTCAGGGGAGTAGTCACAGCACCAAGCCTGAGAGAGTTTAGGAAGTGTTTGTACACTGCTCTCAGGCACATGGTGTGATTATTGGAGTGTCCTGTGCAGGGCCAGGAATTGGACTCGATGATCCTGACAGGTCCCTTCCAACTCAGCAGATTCTGTGATTCTATGATTATACTTTTTGTCTCACCATGAAAAAAAAGCAATTATAACTGCAGACCAGTGGACAGAAGAGAAGCAAGAAGTCAAGCAAAGCAAGCATTAAGTGAAAATCCTGAGGGATGAAAGGCAACTTACAAAGAGAGGGGGTTGAGTTCATTGTCAGCTAGATGGAAGCTGAGCACAGTGAGAAAAAAGCTATCTCCTACTGTGTTCAGGGAAATAGATTTTCCAGTACACTCATTGTAAATAACAAGACCATGTAAGAGATGTGCATCCTCTATATCAACTTCCTTTTTAGAATAAAATGACATTTTGACCCTGAATTTCTGCTAACTCCTTGGGTGAGAAGGGAGTAACAATATTTATGCCTAAACAATCTGGTCCTGATTTTAAATGTATTTATATTTACTGCTGGAAAATCTGACACCTTGTGATAAACTGTTCAAATCATTACATATTCCCACTCTTTAAAAATATGTACTGTAGTTATAGAATTTCAAAGCAGATTGAGAATGGCCTGAGGGAAGAACTGATGAGAAATCTGTAGTTATCTGCATTTAGAAACAAATGAATCTTTGGAAGCCTTTTTTGGCTACTGTTTGCCTTTGATGCTGGTATCTTTTTTTTTTTTTTTTCAGATTGTAACTTTTTTTCTTGGAAAACATAATCCCTTTATTTGACAGGCTGCCACTCACACACCTTCCCCCAAAAAGTCAACCATTGACACTTTCTTCTTCATTCTTATTTGCAGCCAAAAATGTTTGGATTAAGCTTTTGACAGTAGTCAAGAAATTCTGAAGATGGTAGACACTTCCCGTGAAAGCAGTTATTTCTGTAAGCCTGTTTATTTCTTTCTGAGCCTTGCTGAATAGCATCAGAATTCATTTTCATCACTGCCAAAATCTGAATTCTGGAGGTGTCACTAAATAGATCTCTGATTGGAGTTTTATTTCCATGCTATTTGATTTCTGAAGTCATTCCAAACACATTAAGATGGGGAAAGAACAAGTTGAAAGATATAAACAGAGTAAGGAGAGCAAAACTGACAGAGAAAGGAAAAATAGGAAAGAATGCTTTATGTAAAATAGTAGAAATAGAGTGGATCTATTTATCTGCAGAAGATAGATGGGCTTTGGTTAGTGGCTGGTAAAAGGCTATTCCCATCTCTCTTTTTTTTAATAATCTCCTTTTTTATTTTTTGTATTTTTAAATTCTTTTAATCTCCTTCATATCTTATTTGCTTACTTTTCAGTCCCCATCCCTCCTTTTTTGGGCAGGTGATTTTAGACACAACTCTTCACTGCTGGTTTGCCAGACTCTTAGCTTTTTGACAAGTTTTTCAAAGCCAAATATAAATTTATAGTGACTAAGACAATGCTGCTGTATGGGGTGGTTAGGTTGGCTTTTTTTCTAGCTTGTAAATTACAGGTGAAATTTGTGCCTGTGGTTTCAGGACTCACATTTGCGGTTATAAATGAGTATTAGTTGATTTGGGCTAGTAATTTATCTATTCATGTTCCATTCTCTACAAAATTGAAGTCAGAAATAGCTGCTCCAAATTTTAACCTTGGCTAGTGGAGTCTCTCATTGTCAATGAGAAGCTGAAATCTTCCATCAGAACTTTGTTACATCTTTATGACAGGACATCCTGTTATGGTTTAACATCAGACAGCAGCTAAGCCCCGTGCAGCCACTAGCTCACTCTCCTCCAGGTGGAGAAGTGGAAAGGTAAAAGTGAGAAAAAGCTTGTGGGTGAATGATATAGGTAAAGCAAAACAAGGAATTCCTTCACCATTTCCAAGGGAAGGCAGGTGTTCAGCCATCCACAGGAAAGCAGGGCTCCCTGTATTTGGAAGACAAATGCCATTTCTCTGAACATCCCCTCCTTCCTCTCTTCTTCTCCCAGCTCTGTAGGCTGAGCATGATGTCATAGGGGCATGGGATGTGCCTTGGGCCAGTTGGGATCAGCTGTCCTGGCTGTGTCCCCTCCCCACTTCTTCTGCACCCCCAGGCTCTTTGCTGGTGGGATGGGGTGAGAAGCTGAAGAGCCCTTGGCTCAGCACCAACCAAAACAGGAGCGTGTCATGAGCATTATTCTCATCCTCAGCCCAAAGCATAGTGCTATACCAGCTACTGGGAAGGAAATTTCTGGGAAATATAAGATACTGGCAAGTATCCCAGCTGACACCTGGATATGTGCTAATGCCCTGATGTGGAGTGGAAGTAGTTCATACATTTCCTAGGCCACGCTCACATCAGTACCAGGGGTTTATTCCATTCGTTGTTTGCCCCTCTCAGTTCACCGTGCATTTCTCGCTCATTTTGTCTCTTCCCTGGGCTCTCTGCCATCCCCCAGTCTGTTCCAGAAGCTCTGTGTTATCATGTCATCATGGTTGCTAATCTTTTCTTCTCAGCCATCTGGAAGATAGGAGCTCTTTTGCTGAGTATCTAAACAAAACAGTCTCTTCCTTCTGCTGTCCCATCCGTGACATCTGAGGTGAAATACTTCATTGGTTTATCTTAGGCCTGATACTCCAGCATAATTTTAGTTAAGAATTTGACCAATGCAGTGAAGTTTATGTGATGATTTTTTTAATGTAAAAAAAAAAAAAAAAAAAAAAAGCAGGGGAGAACAAACTCTTTCCAAGGGTGGTATGATAGGAGATTACTTGTCCCTTTCCAGTGAGATCCTGGTTGCAGTACTGTGCTTAACCTTTTCCAGCAGTATGACAAAGTTTTAGGTAAATCAGAGGAGGTCCAGAATGTAACAATAGGAATGACAAGAGATTTAGAAGTGACCTATGAGGAAAACATAAGCAACTTGCCTTTTTCTTTACCCCTTTCCCATCCAAAAAAATAGAAGATGGTCTACATTTATGGCCTCCAGTATAGCAAAGTCTGTCATAAAGAGGTCAGCAATTACTTGTTCTGCAGGTTTGTGATTATAAGGGGAAAAAACCCCGGTGAGTTTGCAACAGAGATTAGCTCCTCTATTAGAAAAAACTGTATTTATAAGGGTAGCAAAGTGGTGAAACAGGCTGACTTCTCAGGAGGAGTTGGTGTAAGACAGTGTTGTCACAGATGCTCTAGGAAGTGTTTTGCCTGTTTTGTGTCAGGGGGCCTGTTCCATCTCTGCAGTTCTATGGGGAGAAGAGTGGTTATGCTGGAGGCAGCACACCAATGGTTGCCATCAGCCAGTTCTTTGGTCTGCAGGCAGTTCCTCTCCTGGCTGAAATTGATGGCAACACTGACAAGTTGCTGTGAGCTCAAATGGACTTATTTCCCACACCAACATTAACAAGCTGCTGATCTCTCCTGCCTGGAGTATCCCCTTACATTCTGTGCTCTTCAAGGGGTGCTGGGTTACTGCTAAGCAGACAAAAAAGTGCTGTTAGAGCAAAGAGCAGACTGGATTTGTTCCTCCTTCAGTAGTTAGCAGTCATCATCATTACCACAAGACTGGGTGTCAACGTGTAGCTCAGTCAATGAGGAACACTGACATATGTTCTGGCCCAGATTCAGGTGGAAGAAATGCTACCTTGGTCCCAGAGCCAGCCATTAGGACAGAAGGACAATGGTGGCATTCAGGCTGTCTGACACTGTGTTCCTGTGTCTCTGCCAAAGACATCCTAGTACCATGACTTTAGCAAACCTTATAAAGTCCTGGGATTGCTGATTCACTAATCTTTCTCTATGAATAAAACTCCCCTGTTTCTCCCCAGGATTCATCTCTTTCTTTCTATTATTTTTTTTTTTCCCGTCTCTGGTTGAAGGATAGAAGGATAATATTGCAGAAAGGTTTTCATCGGAAAAAGGGCTGAATCAAGTACACTTTTGTGGTTGTTGTTGTTTGTTTGTGTTTTGTTTTGGTTGTGGGTTTTTTTGTAATAAGCAGTGAGTGCTCAGGAATTCATACCCCACTGCTGTGGTGAATATTAACTCTGCAGTTGTTGAACATTGGCCCTCTACTCTGTAACACTGCTTTGCTTAGGTATGGCACTGTTTAGATCCTGTACCCCCTTGCTTTGCCACTATTAAAACTGTGCTTCTAATGAAAGTAAGATTTTGTGATCTGCAGGCCTGAGGTGCTAATGTTTTACTTCTTTGTTTTTCTCAGGAAGGGATGAATGTGCATGTTTTAATTCCTAGCATTCATTACAAATTCTGTATGTGTACTTCTGTATCTGCTTTTCTGCTCTTTATTTGGGCATGATTTCTTTCCCTCAATGAACCCCACCCTCCAGAATGGGCAAGTGTTGGAGATAATCCATCACCTTACCTAAGGAACCTTTCAGATCAAGAGCCAGGCTGCTGGTGACCTACTCAGTGTCTGCATTACTGTGCATGTGATGGATCATACATTCCTGGCTGGCTTACAGATGGACTGATCCATTTGCCTTGTCTGCAGGCATGAGTGAGAGCTTCCTGCCATCGACTGTCTCAAAAATTCCTCCCTGTCACATCATTCAGGGAAGCATTTTTCATTGGGGGAAGGCAGTGAAAACACGTGCCCAGCACCTGCTGCCTGTAGAGCATGACTTCCATGACTGATGGCATGAGGAGACAGTCCCAGCTCTGCTCTCCATGCCAAAAATACAGAAACCAGAGGGAGACAAAGTGAGGGAGAAAGTAAGGTCAGCAGCTAGGACAAGTGAATTAGGAGAGTGGAAGCAGGAACTGTTGTAAATGTCTGTGGGAAGGGGAAAGTGGCAGAGATGCTTGAAAGAGGAAGAGAACTAAGGGAAGAACATGGGTGAAAGCCAGTGAGATAAGGAGTAAAAAACCCCAAGGGACTGGCTAACACTTAGCAGCTGGATACACATCATGCTCACAGCTAAATTTATATATTAATTTATTATTTAAATCCTGTGTTGCTGTTTTTCCTATCCTGATATTTTCTTGGTGTAAACTCAAATTTTAGGACTCTTCTTCAGGAAAAAGTTTAAAATAGAAAACCAATAATTAAGAGATGTTATTAGACAAAAAAAAAACTATCAGCGTTTCAAAGCTTCTTTCGCAGGTGAAAATGTTTAGAAGGAAGTATATTTTTCATTTGTCACTTAGATTCCTTGTTCACCTTATGCTACTTCCTTGAAAGTGGATCTCCAGCCAATCATTCATAACCTGCTTTCCTAGCATTCTTTCCAGCATTTCTAAGCCTTGGCACTTCTCCATTTCTGTAGTCACATTTTAAAAAGTTACTTCTGTTGTTACATATCCAGAATAGTAATCTTTCTGATACCAAACAGCAATATATTTTCAGGAATGGCTGCTTAAAGGCTTAAAAAGCAACAGTTCATATTTCACCGTTGCATTAAAAAATGTTTTGTTAGCAGGTCTTCATGGTTATTATTTTTGGAACATTCTAGAACACAATGTTTTGGGTGTTTGTCTTTTTCTTTGATGATTCTTTGAGTAGTTATAGAGTCTGCAAAACCCACATTAAAAACTGTAGCTAGTGAAATGGGGAAAAGCAAAACTCTGAGGGTAAAAAGCTGAGCAGGTGAGCTGAGAGGCCAAGAAACTGGGTGGTTTGGCAAAGTAGCCTGACGGCTGGAAATCTCAAGACAAATTAGGAGGAGCTCTGGGATCTAGACATGCAGTCTGCACTAAATATCTTTGTCTCCTGTTCTCCCACCCTACAGATGAGTAATCTCCAGTGATGTCAGTGGGCGTTATCCTCATGTCCTGAGGGTAATAGATTGGGCCCCCGTAGTGTAAGTAATGCCTCATTTTCTCTTAAGCTGGAAAATCATCTGAGTTTCCCTTAAATGTTCCACAAGGGAGCTGAGAGGGAGGAACAAAGGTTTAATATTCCTTTCTAGTTGCATCATTGTGTGTTTTGCAGTCGAGCTGCAGAGTACAAATGCAGATTTGGAATTGTTTAAATGACAAGAGTTTTTGCTTAGCTTCTCAAATATTTTGGCTGTTTAGATACTCAGTGAAGCCACAGTTCTTCCCCCAACAAATGCCCTCATGGGAGAGCAAATGATAAAGAACACAAACAGCCTGAAGTTGAGTGACTGTGCTTTCGGTAGGGAGGTGCCAGCTGTCATTGGAAACAAGTCCAGAATTTGTTGTGAGGATCTTCCTAAGGAAAGTGGATCTTCAAAAAGATTACAAAAGGAATGCAGCAATCCAGAAGTGTTTGCTAATAATGTTTATGCTACTTTATACTGGAAAAAGTTTAGTTCATAAACTACCTCTGACAATGAAGTTCCTTGTTCTAGATACATACAAAGATACACACAAAAAATTTGGGGGGGAAAAGATGTCCTGATTCTTTAGGTTCATGAGTCTTGATTAAATTTAATTTTTTAAAAAGAAAAAAAAGAAACCCACTGAAGTGTGTGCTCAGAGAGTATAAAAGCCTAAACGTGAAATTTTTATGAATTATGAAAATGGGCACTGTGCTGTAGGAAGCATCTAAGGAAATTCTGTAGATTTTTAGAGGAAGTCTAGCACTGAGCTAGATGCTTTTCAGATGTTTAAGGGTCCATCCTTCATGTAAATGTTTAGTTTCACTTAAAAAGGAAGAAAAGAGGGGCTAGGAAAGATGGGAAGAGATGACTAGAACAAATGTTAACTTTGCAGATCCCACATGGAAGCAACAGAGAGAGTAATTTCAGACCTGACTCTTCCAGGAGCTGAAGCTCTGCCCTCTACTAGATAAAGGTGGCTAAACATCAGCCCTAGTACATGCAGAGTGACATGCCACGTTAAAATGAAATTAGAGAGGGCTCAGAGCAGCCCACTGCTCCCTCTTTTTCATTGAATGATCTTCTTAGCTGTCCTGCAGTTTTGGCTTAAGTTTACCAGAGCTCACTTGAAGTAAGAATATTTCTCTTTGATGTGAGTAAAGCAGATCCATAGCCCATGCATACTCAAGTTTAATGAAATATATCCTTTATTCATAACTGCTTTTCCAGCGTTGCTGCAGCAATTCAGATTTAATTTGTGGGTAGGAATGATTTACATGCAAAGAACAAGTACTTCAAAGTATGTGAAGATAAGAGACTTAGGTAAAAATTAGGCAGTCTACCATCCACAGGAAGACTGTGGTAGCTTTTGCATCCCAGTCAGAAACCTGAGAGAAGTACAAGACTGAAAGAACACTCCAACTGGAACAGCACAAAACAGATCTTTAATGAAAGCAATTGAAATAACACTAAATAAACTGTTTTAATGGATCTCCAAAGAGAAATGTAAAAGTTGCTAGTAAAGTCAATTGAAGGCCTGTCACAGTGCCTCAAAAATCCCTTCACAGCCCTCCTGCTGGCAGCAGTTCAAGTCTCGTTACAGCACATTAGGGGTAAGTGCAGCAGTATTATACCAGGCCCTTTGAAAAACTAATAAAAATATTCTCCCTGTGAGAGAAACCCACTGCTGCTAGGAGAGGAACTGCGTGCCCCTTGGTCTGGGAGTCATTTGTTTCTCTTTCTGGGATAAAGAGGAATCTCTAATAATTCACAAAGCTGTTGTTAATAGTTGTATTCCCTGCGCTTGCCTCCTAATAGCAAGAGACATCCATTAAAATGTGCTGCTCCAAATCAGGCCTAAACAATACAGTTCAGTGGCCCAAAAGTCCTTCTTAGAATTGTGCCCTGCATTGGGCAGGTGTCTTGGTTTGGAAAGACAGGTATCTGCCAGGGAAAGCTGAAGCCTCCCCTAGAATAGAGAATGTAAACCCCTCACCCCCGCCAAATTATAATTTTACAATTAAGGGCTTTCAGGCAAAGACTTGGGAATAGGAATAACAGTTCTTTACTAGGAATATTAACAATACAAATGTAGTAGAAAACAAAACCACCCAACCCAACAAGCAAACAAATAAACAACAATCCTGGAAAACCCTGACAGAGTCAGAGCTACAACCTGACGCCCTGTTGGTCAGGGTGTTGGAAGCAGTCCAAAAGTGAGTCCTCCTGGAGTGGCAGATGTGGTTCTGTTGGATTAGAGATGATCCTGTAGAAAAGGGTCCAGTGATGGTGAGAAGGGATCCAGTCTTCCTCCATTAATCGGGTGAAGCCAGAGAGCTTCCTTTTCCTGAGTCCCAGTTTTATCCAGGTAGGAATGGTTAGCTCCCCCCACTGGGTGGAGCATTTCACAATAGGATGATGTAATGTGGGTGTACTATTTTGGGGAGGGCAAGTTTTGGGATGTGTGCTTTTAGGGGTGTCTTAATGGTCCATTAGCAGAAAAGAGATAAGAAACACTGCCCTACCTGGTTTTAACAGTTGGCCCATTATCAAAAGGCACCCGCCCCCCTCCTTCCAGAGTTACAAGAGATAAAGGAGAACAATTCCCCAACTGCTTTCAGCAGATGAAAACAGAATACACATTTTAGGTTCCATAACCCAAGACAGCAGGTTAAACTGTAGCTTTTGCCAAGTGGCACTAACCTGCTGTGAGATCATGCTCAGAAGTTCTCACGCAGAACTCTTTTCTCTTTCTGAAAAAGTTCTCTCTTTTTTGCTTGGCCAGTGATCTCGTGCCGTGTGAGGATGTGAACATGGGTGAAGTGTATGAGGTGAAGTTCTGGTCCTTTTTTTATTTTTTTTTGTCAGTGCCTACCCTGTGCCATAGGGAGGCTTCTGTGGAAATGCAATGCAGGGAGATGCAGGGAGCAGTGCCTTTCCCCTGTGGTGATGGCTCACCCAGGATAGCACAGGTTCTGCAGCATCTGTAATGGGTGGCCACCTCAAAAATTAACAGTAGATTGCCTCTGCTATGGAAACTGCTGCTTTCCCTTGCCACATACCTAGACCTATAAAAAAACCCTTATCTAACAGGATTTTTGTCCAGGCCCATAACACCAACATGGCAGCATTAAATCTTCTGTCTCCTGGGAGTGCTGGAAGCAGCTTCTGTGACTGCTGGGAAGATGACCCCACACTAGGCATGAATGCAAAAGCTGTTGAAGGTGCATCTGTGTTACTGATATTGTGTATGTACTGCTACTCTCGATGCAGAGTATGAGAAGATTCATGGTGTCAAATGAAAGATTTTGAACTAACAAATGTAGTTTGAACAGAGGAACGAGAGCCAATTTTGCACAATATTTTAAACAAAAGATTCTAAAAAAAAGAGTGTTTTAATTTAATCACCTATATTTTACCTTTCATTTTAATATTTCTATTCTGATATGCGATAGCACAAATTATTTTTACCTATCATTAAAAGAATGTTGGATAATTTAATTCTAAAACAACAAAAAAAGAATGCACATTTTCTGCTAAATATTTTAATTCCTATCGGAGCATCATTTTCTTTATACATGGAATAATTCACATGGCAAGATTTCAGGTGGCCCTTTTGACAGTCATTTGGAGCAGGTACTTTACCAAAAAGTGAAAGAGCCTTGGAAAAAGTCTCCTTAACAAGAGCCAAAAAAATCCTTTCTGCCATAATAATTGCATTCTGTACAATTCACATATTTTCTAAAGAAGTTATTCAAGTTATGGTACAGAAGCATTTTAAAGAATCAATTTTAAATCTCTCCTTGTGAACCTGTGCTCTGCTTAATATGATAAGCAGAGCTGCATAGCCTTAGGAGGAGGGAAGACATTAAACATGATAACATTAAGCTTCTCAAAGTGGAATTGTTTTCAACAGGAAAGAAATTTGAAGACACTAGACATTAGACCAAGCTAAAAGCAAGGATAGTTGGATATGTTATGAGATGGGCATGGGAAGAGGATGCTGGTTTGTAGTTGCTCTGTCTAACATCGGATCTGTGTCTGGTGGCAGGGGATTAGTGTTTGGGATTCCAGTAAAAAGGCTTATCTTTTAGTGGGGAAAAGAGAGACCATGTGGTGGCCAAAAGGATGGCAGGCATTGGGTTGCCCACAGCCCTGCATAGTCACAGAGTAACTTTTTCATGGGCACTGATTAGCAGGTTTGCACTGAGAAGAGTAAAATAATCAGTGTTTGTAGTAAATGCATGCCTGCTGCTGTTTTAGTTCCAAATTTGTATGCACACATGATTCTGTTTAGATCCAGACAGATGGAGAAAACTTTTAGCTGTCATTTTTGTTACATTTTAGACAATCAAAGTATCTCCCTGTGGCCTCTTCTGCTGCACCCAGCCTAGGATATGGATCACTAGTGGCACATAAAGATACATGCCTATGTTGTGTGATTCTGTATCTTTGTTTTTACTATCTGCCATAACCAGTAACAAAGAGATTTGTGCAGATGACTATCAACAGTCGCTGGAAAGACATTGAAGCCCCAAGGTCCTAGTAAACCTGGTATCTCCCCTAGCAGGCTGGCTGAATTTGAGCTGTGATCTGCTTTCCTCATCTCCAAGTGCACAACATGTAAGCTGATTAATGGAGTGGATGGCATTGCCACAGCCTCCTAAGGCCTCCACGTTTTACATACACAATAGCTCCCTTCAATAGAAATAGGGGGTGAGAAAAGACCAGCAGACATCTGTTGTTTGTGTTTTGTAATGCCTTGGGTGGGCTAATGGTGTTCCCTTCACCTTTGCAGTGATGTACAATTGTCCCTTTGATTGTATTATGATAAACTACATCAGGGGAAAGAGGCATAAGGCATCTGCACGTTTGGAAAATGCAGAATTAAATCAGGGGAGTAGCTTAAAGACCTCAATGTATGTACCTGCTGATGCTGTATACTGCTTTTGGGCTGCATGTGGTGGCATCTGGATCTATAATTCATTGTGATCTTAAAAAGGGCAAGGGGATCTTAAAAACTATATGTGTTGAAGAAAATATCCCATAGTAGTGATACAACAGTTCAGAAAAGGTATCAGAAGATATTTTTGTCTGTTTATCTTTGCGTTTAAGATGAAAGCAGGACAGTATTGAGCTAAAAATTAGCAAAGGGACTGGGAGAGAGCAGATTTGGGCAAGGCTTTGGATGCCAGTCTTTGGCTTTTTGCTGCTGTGGTGTAGGATCCTGCCATTGTGCCATTCTCCCTGGCACCTGGAGGTGACACGTGTGTGGCAGGTGGGTTCCAGCACGCTGTCACCCTGCCAGCGAGTGCTCGGTGCCTCTCCACTGCACCACTGCAAAAGCCCTGTGCTCTGGCAACTGTTCTTCCCTGCAAAATGCTTTTGAGCTTCTCAGAATAATTGGATGGGAGGATTACGTGTTTAAGATGAACTTGGATTTGTTCCATTTGAACTGTAAACACAGGGTTTATTTAAATGTCCTATGCTGAAAAAGACCCATTACCTTGTAGCTATTGTACAAGCAAGTCCATACTCGATAAAAGACATGAAAACTGAAGGAAAGCTTAGATTATTTGTAGGCTCACGTGATAAATAAGCTGAGTAATTTAAAAAAATTATTTGGAAAACTCATTCTCAAATGCACCCTTTGTATGCCTGTTCCTGGCAAAGTAGATGTGAGAGTAGTTCTTCCTGCTGTACTTCTCTCTTCCCTTTGATTTTTTTTCCTGTCTCCTTTTCCTTGCAAAGTCTTTAAAGGATAAAGGCTGCTGTCCTTCTTGCTTGAACTCTTTTGGTGTTGATTTCCCTTACACCTTTGCTTTGGCCATTTCAAACTTGAATTGCTCCTAAAGAAATGCCAAATGCCAGGGAAACAAACTTAGCCTTCATGTAATGGGCTTGACCATTTAGCCTCCTGTCTTACTGACTTCTCAGCAGAAGGAATTGAGAACTTGAGCCATGGCAAAGCTCCAAAAGCAGAAAAGGACAAATACTGAGGGCATTTATAAATGCTATTCTGCTGACAAAACACACAATAAATAATAGAGACGAAAGGTCTTCTATGACCTCAACTGGGGAGACACCAGAAATGCCAGGTTAGATGAATCCTGCTTGCTGCTTTCAAAACATTTTTTTACCCTAAGGAAAGGGTTTTTATTCCTCCAGAAATGCTCTAAACTTTTTTTTTCTTTCCTGTTAATTTTTATTTTATTCTGGATCATCTGATATGCATGAGCAGCCTCAGCAGTTTTCATGGAGTCCCACTGACACCTTGTTAACAACTGAGTAAATGCTCATTTTGGCCCTACAACAGTACTGAATTAAATACTCAGAATAAAGTTCAAAAAAACTTATTTACTAGTGTACTATAGGTTAAAAAAATCATCTTACAGTTAAGCTATAAGTGCCTAGAAGTTGATAACAAATAATCATTAAAGAAGGGGGGCAGGGGGGAGGGTGTCAAATGGATGACCTAAGGTTTACAATCCATGATAAAGACTACAGATGCTGAATGGGAACTTGCACTGTATTTTACATTATTAGTTTCTTAAACTTCTTGACAGAATTTTGATCAAGTTGATCAACAAAAAGTAGGGCCCTTTTGGATTACAATTTAGATCATGAACCCATCTTTCAGAGCCCAAAGTTCTGGTTTTTTGTCTCTGCATAGCATTCCACCCCTTTTTTTAGTCCTCACCTGATATTTCTCCCCTTTTTTGTGTAAGCAAATTCCAGGTGCTCTGATTTTTAGACCCTGTCCTTGCTCTTTGTGCAAGAGCAAGAATTTAATTATCTTCTCAGGAGAAAAAAAAACCTATTTGCAGGCAGAAACATCTTCTAGTTCTACAGGAGTCAAAAAAATCTTTCAGAAGATAGATTCTGTCCATCCAATTCAGAAGTGATTTTCTGTCTAAAAACTGATTTAGAAAAAAAGCAAACACGATGTACTGAGTTTTCATTAGAAGTGACACACATGTCTTTGTGTAGTTCAAATCAGTAGTGCTGTGGAGTAAGTTGTTGTTTAAATAAACATCCCAAAGGAGAAGAAAAGCAAGTGTGTTGTCTGCTTTCACAAGTGCTTGAAGTCTGGGGCTTATCCAGCTAGGTGATTGCTGGATGTGTTCTCTAACTTTACATATATGTGTGCTTGCTTAGTAGGTCACACAAATCTCTGTGGTGCAACTCTCTTCTCTTGTTTAAAGTGGATTGATTGGCATCATTGCATGTTTAACACTGGAGATTAGAATGCATAAGCCTTCTTTTGGATCATGCTAGCAGACTTCAGCCTCTCCCAGGCTCTTATTTCATCCTACTAATCAAACTGTGGATTTTGAGGCCACTCTTCCAATTTTTTTCCCACATCCCAGAGTAGTATCTGACCTAGTCTACAGGATGGGGCCTTATAGCCAACCTGCATTTTCATCAGGGCTCCATAATCACTAAATGTTGACTCAACAGAGAGGTTGATAAGAAATAGTTCTTCCATCTCTTGGTTGAACATCTTGATTCAAAAAGGATATAAAAGCCTATGTAATTTGTTTCCTGATATGCCTTTCCTGGAAAAACTTAGATTTCTAGAGAAATGTCACTCACGGGTAGAAATCTCTAATTTTGATAATTTAGCATTTTTCTCAGTTGTGAGCCATATTTTGATGAAGTGGCTATTGTTTCCCACTGTTGTAACAGAAAGGTAGCTGAGGATTTCTGCTATGTGTCGTACAATTAAAATCACTGTCCTGGCTTTTTGTCAACAAGATAAAAAAACTAAACATAGGAAATTATACATTTATACTCTTAAATCTAATATTAAGTACAAGAACAGCGTATCATTAAATAGTTCTACTATTTTATTGAAATTATTGAAGTTATTGAAATGAACGCTGGTTTAAAAAAATTATGTGATAGCAGCAAGTACATAAATGCAGTGTGAAGAATTACTATTTGGACCTTACAGAGCACTTTTCACTGGTATCTTACTTCACACCTTTCAACAAACACTGCTTCAACATACAGGTGTGAAACAGGAAGAGAGAATTAAGGCTTAGAACGCTTCCTTTAAAGTATGTCCTGAGAAGACATATTTCCTAAAAAAATACCATGTGTACTTTCAGCTTCCACTAGGAACAAAAAGAGAAGCACTCTGCCCTCTCACTTTGGTGTTAGATTAGTTTGATGTACACCTTAGTGCTGACATAACTCACTCTTTCAGACTCTCACCTCATTGCTGTTCGTACTGGGAAAAACCCTTGGTTGTTTTCTTGTTCTAGACCTGCTCTAGTTGAGATAGTGTGATGTGGGAAGATGAGAAGCAGAAGCATCCTCTGCTTTCTGCACAGTATATTTGAGAGGAAAGAACAACGTGTCTGGGAAGGTACAGAGCTACAAATCTGGCAAACAGTGTAAAACCCCACCATTTAAAAAATGCATTTAAAGTAAGTTCTCTTTAAGGTAGCATATAATCAATTTATGGAGTTTTATGTCAGAAGATGTTACTTAGCCAAATAGATAACAATATTTAATAAAAAATTATAATGTTAGGCACTTCTATAAAAAGTAGTAGAAATTGAGGCTTTATTGGGTGGACCAAAAACTTATAAGGGTACTGGCAAGTCTTTCTTTTCAGGATGTAAATTGAAAAGACAGGCTTTTCTTCCTTGTGTATCGTAGGTTTTAGATTTAGCCAGAGGGTCAGGAATTTGACCTAGTCCAAAGACCCAGATCCTAAAGCACCAGCAGTGATCAGTCTCACCAACTAGACCATGAACTGGTGGGGATAGTTGCTTGTTGCCTGTCTTCCCCTAAGAAGTGGTTTTGGGGCAGAGGGGCATGGGATGGATTGAAATTGTAGTTGAAGTTGGTTGTGGATCACTGAGAATTTCTGTCATTCAGTGTTTTAAAATTGACTGCAGCTTTTTCTGGCTGTTTGTTGATTGTTGGGGACCATCTGAATACCTACGGAGCCAGCAGTAGTTACTGAGCTGGGTAATGAGCTGGGTGAAGTCGATCTACTACAAATACAATGTGAACCTCAATGCCACTTGAATGCCACTTTCTAGACTGCAGAAACTTCTAAAGTCTGATCAGTTTTTACCCAGACCAATTTCATTTTTCCTTTCTGATTTTTTATTTTGTGAGTTGAACTGGAGTGTGTACACATCAGTGAAAGCTGTGAAGTGGATCTGCTTTTACGTTTTCTATAAGTTAATCTCACCAAGGACCAAAAAAAAAAGAGAAACAGGCTTTTGTGAGAATGTCTATTTCAGGAAGAACTTAAAACTTGTCAGAATTTTTCAAACTCAGAGTAACTAAGTCAGTGTAGAAATTAGAAACACGATTTCCAAAGGACCTAATTCCCTTACCTACTGTGATTTTGTAGCTGGTCTCAGCATTTATTTTAATCAGTACAGTGACTTTTACTAGTTTGCTTTTAATTATGCCAAGATTGCTGTGATGTGTAGGAAGGTTTTGCCATTGCTCCTAAGGTCTGTCTTCTTCTCTGGATCTCCCAGAGGCTTCTCAGTATCCTCTATAACTGCAGGGTCTCAACTTGATGCTGCAGCTCATGCCTTCCCTGCAATTTACAGTCTACTCTCCCCTTTGCACACTCAATTACTCACCAAGGAGGGAGTAATCATATGTCCTTTCAGCACAGTCTGTTGCTCTTAAATGAAAAGAAAAAAACACTCAAAGAGAGGGGAAAGACCCCCAACAAATTAAACAGATAACAACTTTCATTAACACATACCAGATTCTTAATTTCTTTTTGTTTTTCTCTGAATCTCACATTCATTGGTGGGTTTTGAGAATACATATGACCTCTAGGTAGTGAGATATAGAAAAGAGATGCCTGATCTGCATGTTCTTGCCCAGGCTTGGGAGTGGAGACAGAAGAGGCATAAATAGCTCAGGCCTTTGTCTTGTTAAGAGGCCAAGCTGGCTAGCTTAGTGCAGCACAGAAGTCATCACAAGTCATCCCAGGTAAACCAGTATGTCAGCATCACACGCAAGGTTTAGACAAACTGGTTTAGCAGATTTTACTGAGCAGGAGGGTGTCTCTGTATCCCTGCCTTCTGTGGTCTGGATTAAAAATAAGAGTGCATAAATCTTAATCCAGGTTGCATTTTCAAACATGAGAAAATAGTGTTGGGTATACCTCATGCTTATGGCATTTATGAGGAAGATGTGAATTCTTTTTGGTGTAGTAAACTAGGCTAGAAGTAAAAGTAGTGGCTGGATCATGACCAGTTTGAATTTTCCATGTGGTTTCCTGTATTAGCCAACATTTAATAGCAAGACACCTTTAATTCAGAGGGACCAATGTTCACTTAGAATATTGCTATATATGTTGACTCTAAATTTATGGGGAGCTTAAAGTGGTCTCTAGAAAAAATCACACATTGACTACCTGATAGTAAAAATGAAAATTTTTTTTAGGAGCATGTTCAGGCCAGCACATCTCACTTTTAGTGCATTTATATTGGCATTCCTTCATTTGAGAAAAACAGAAACATGCAACGGGTGAAGTAATGGATGTGAACTGTTTGGAAACTTTGTGTGATCTGGGGCACACATGAACAAAGATGGCATGCTGCACCTGAGCATAGTTACACGCTTTTATGGCCAAATGGCACCTTCAGCAGAGTCTTATGCCAAAGGATAGTTTGGCAATGGCATGCCAAATAAATGCAAACTCAGTTTAGAGTCATTATGGATAGAGACGAATAGGACAACCTTGGTGTGCTTGCCTGTAGGACGGAAATTCTGATTTCACTCCCTCACCACCTCGTCTTCATCACTTCTTCAAAGTTAATTTGGAGTTGCTGGATAAAAGGAGGGATGATCCATTCCTTAATTACTCATTTAGCTTGCTATAAATTTGTGCTTATGAAGAACTAGAGGATTACATCTAAATATGAGCTTGGCTGGTGCACAGCTTTCCTTTGTTTCTCTTTGTAAGCAGAGGTGAGCTTGCATGGTGCTGTGAGAAGTTCTGAGATAATGTGCTTGTCTCCTTCAGTGCTCTTCCACCTACTTCTAGAAGGATTGAATTAATGAGTTTTTGAAGAATTGCTTAACTGAATACTTAAAGCTGAATGTCAGGGTCCTTAAGGTATGACAATCATGTCAACTATTCCTGGTAACAGAGAGCCATGATCCTGGTGGGCAGGGGAGAAAAGCTTGGAAAGGTGTTGAGGTACAGCTAAAAGTCACCTCCTCAGACTGCAGGCATAATCTGCTGCAAACGTGTGAAAAAGCAAACATAAATCATTCCTGTTGTTCTTGTCTCAGAGAAACGTGAGTGCTGTGCAGAACACAATGCACATGCTCGTGTGAAAGCTCTGTAGTACACACACTCTTATCTAACATACCCACAGTATTCTGTATGTAACACTACACAGATTTCTATAGAATAATCTGTGAGAAATTCTATATTTCTATAGAATAATCTGAGAGAACTGCTAAGATTTTACTGTGGTGTGTTGCAGCAAATTCAAAACCAAAATATGATTTATGTCATGGTAATGCTAATTTTGTTGTTGTTCACTTGCAACAGCTATTCATTATACAGCTCTATGGACATGTGCAAACTGGAACAAACCCATCTGCAAATTCAAAGCAAATTTGAATCAAATTAGATGAAGGATTTACATTTTATGAAAGTTTGAAAATTACATCATTTTTTTCAGTGTTTCCCTAACTTTCTATTTGGCTCATTATAACTATGGAATGGCTTGTCCTAGAAATTTAAATTTATTTAATCTGTTGGTTTTGGCAAAGACTGATGTCTTGACTAGTTGCAGAGGCCTTGTTGGCAGAATTAATTAGCACTAATAGCATTAATAACATGGTTTCTTGCATACCTCAAGGGCATCACAGTGCTGATGAATTCCACATAGTCCTAAAAAGGAATAAAGCAGTGGAGCAAATAAAAAGGGGGTATGCAGCCTCGTTCTTGCTTATCATTGACATACATTCTTGAAAGCCAAAATCATAAACTCTGTTTTCTGGAGCATAGCTCATGGGGAAATTTATGCTGACAGAATAGCTTTTAGTGCATTCAAGGTGGCTACAGCGTATGGGAGATTTAGTTATGATGAATGGATGAACTGAGGATTAGTGTTACAGGAGCAGAGTCAAGGATGTGGAAACAACCTTAATTATGTCTTTTCTTGACTCATAGTATTTGAGTTCATGAGTAAGTGTGCAGACGAATGTTCATTTATAAGATTGCTACATTTTTCTAAATATTTTCCCTTGAACAATATTTAAATTGACTGAAAATTTTAGTAGGTTTTTTCTCTGCATTTATTCACATGCAGGTGGAACAGAAAATTAATTAGCTCTTAGGATGCAATTCAGTTGCACTCTGTAACCCAAGGCATGCCCACTTGCTTTTCTGTGCATCCGTTTGTTCCTTTTCTAGCTTGCTTTATGATTTGATTATGAGGATTTATTCACCTACATCTAGACATCTCTTCAATACCCTGAATGCCAGGGTACTGTAGCAGAGCAGATCAATGCAGCATTTTAAATGTATTTTGTGAAGTATTTCTGTGACAGGGCTCTAAGCTAATGCAATGCCATGAAGCCCTTTACAAGGAGAAAGGCTTGTTAGTGGTGCCAGGCAACTCAGGTAGTAAGTCTGAAGTGTGACATGAGCAATTAGAGGCTGCACAAACAAGTAGGGTGTCTTTGGTTTGCAGAAAGATTATTAAGGCTCTGCCCAAGGTGCCAGTAGAGTTGTATAGATTTGGAACATGTAAGAGAAGTCTTGAAAAGAAAAACTGGGAACTAATCTGATGGTATTGCTAAAGTCTGGGATGGGTGCTCAGTATGCAGGCAAAGTTTCCTCTCAATTAGAAAGCTCATAGTAGAGGATAACTGCTGCACCTTGTGTGGTGTAAGGAAGCAATTAAATATTTATAAAGGACAGTCAGACATGGAAATACTGGAATTGTAGTTACAGGACCATTAGATCCTACACTACGCAGTTTGATTGTGGTCATGCATGGCTGATCCAGGGTTGACCCTAGCTGCATGCTTGGGTGAGCTGACTGAGATTGCTTCCCAAAGGCAAGAGGACTGGAAAGAGGCTCTGGAGCAGTCAGTTATGGTGTGTGGATCAGCTGTACCCTGACATGGTGTTATGGGTTAGTAAAAAGGTCAAAGAAAGGCCCTGGAAGATGCAGTGAGTGACAAGGATTGGAAGAACATGCCTAATATACAAGTTTTTGCAGTACCATCCAGGTTTGGGTAAGCGTGAGAGAAAGAACAGTCTCCTGATGTGCTTCAATATGTGTTTTGTATTAAAGGAAGAAGAATTACTGCTTTCCTGCAAGTGTCAGGCCAGCTCAGATGTTAACTACCCTGTGAGCTAGAAGGGCTAATATTTAAGTTCCAAAAAGGGATTTCCTAAGTTTAATGAGCTCCAGAGCTGCACTTGTGCAAAATCAGATCTGAAATAGAAATTCTTAAATTTCACATGAACAAATATCTTGGTTTTTCTAATGCTAATGGAGGCATTTCAGATAGAAGCTTCTAAAGAACTGAACATGATGTATAATCTGATCTGTGCTCAAGAAAGTTTTGCAAGTGTGGGCTTTGCATCTTATTTTGAGCCCAGTTGTAAAACCTAAAATGCCAAGTGTACAATAACTCACCTTGGCAACAAACTGCTTTTAATTGTGAGATATGGTGCTGACCTGATGCAGCATGGAAAAAAAAAATCATAGAAGGCCTCCAAAATACAATGTTGTAGCCTGTGGATCACTAAGCTACCAGCTATGCACAGTGGGAGGAAATTAATAGTCTTCTTTATGAAAAGAACTCAAGTCTGTTTATGCTATTTATTGGTGCTTTGTGGGGATGCATGTTTATTATCTGGCACTGGTCCTAGTTCTTGCTCAACTCACTCTGCTAATGGTGTTTTTCCTACCTGCCCGTGCAGTGAACTCAGTGCTAGAGTTAGTCAGTAAAATTGTTTCTACCTTATGCATCATCCTGAGAAGTGAAAGAGAGGGCTTCTAGCAAAGCAAAGTGCCATCAGCAGCTAGGAGACTGATGCACAAAATATCTCCACAGTGCAAAGCCTATAACTGTCTAACCATCTCTACATGAGCACCACAGAATCACACACAGAATTTCTAGATTGGAAGAGACCTTCAGGATCATCAAGTCCAACCCATGCTCTAACACCTCAACTAGACCAAGTGCCACATCCAGTCTTTTTTTAAACACATCCAGAGATGGTGACTCTACTACCTCCCTGGGCAGGCCATTCCAATACTTTATCACTCTTTCTGTAAAAGACTTTTTCCTAATATCCAACCTATACTTCCCTTGATGCAGCTTGAGACTGTGTCCTCTCGTTCTGTCAGCTGCTGCCTGGAGAAAGAGACCAGCCTCCAGCTGGCTACAACCACCTTTCAGGAGGTTATAGAGAGTGATAAGATCACCTCTGAGTCTCGTTTTCTCCAGGCTAAATACCCCCAGCTCCCTCAGCCATTCCTCAAAGGGTTTGTGTTCCAAGCCCCTCACCAGCCTCGTTGCCTCCTCTGGATGTGCTCAAGCATCTCAACGTCCTTCCCAAACTGAGGGGCCCAAAACTGGACACAGCACTCAAGGTGTGGCCTCACCAGTGCCGAATACAGGGGAAGAGTATTGCAGGAAAGCAATCAGCCAGAGAGTGACCTTCTTACACCAGCTAAGAGCTGAGCCCACAGGCTTTTTTTTGTCATAACATTGTCAGCCACACAGTTTCAGTGCCTTTCATCATGATTGATTAATCAGGTTCTAAGAAAAATTATATTAAGCCAGAAGTGGGGGGTTTCGTTGTTGGTCTTGGTGTGTATTTTTTAGTATTATTATCTTAATCTATGTCCTCTGCAGGCTTTCATTGATGAAAATAGCCTTCATACGGTGGTGAAAACATAAGCACATTGTACTAATATTTGAAAGTATCAAATGAACAGCACATTTCTTCTGACAGCCTCCTCAGAAGCTCTTAATCCAGGCTGCCTGCTGTTCTGCATATCAGCTGTTACCTGGCAGGAGAGACCAGCTCCTATTCCAAAGCACTGCAAGTGCTGTCCCCAGCCCTGGCTGCCACTGGGCAGTGCCTGGGCAGCACTGGTGGGGTGTCGGGTGGGGCTGTATCTGTCCTGTTCAAAAATCATCCCTGCTGAGGGATGTGCCAAGCCTCTGGAAGGTGCAGAGTCCCCTGGCATCATCTCTGGCTAGTTTTTATTTAGGATTTTCCCTCTTTGTATGAGCAGCTTTGAATGGAATTACTTTTGATGCATTGGATGGGCCTATAGATCCATGGTTTATGCAGGCATACCAGGCTCATGCCAGTGTTCTCAGAAGTAGTCTGGAGGAGCTGGTGAGGGAAGAGTCAACAGTGTTCTCTGCTATCCTTGAAATACTCTCTGTTTTCTGGCATTTTTATAAAGATGTGTTTTCCAAAGGTTAATTATCATCTTAAGTCTCAGATCTGTCACTAAGGTGGGATCTTCCACTTGTGAAGAAAAGAGATGAGACTGCTGGGAATAGAATAAAAAGGCAGAGAAAAAAATTCGACATTTGAATGTAGTCAGACCTCTTACAGCTGGGGACTGATCTTGAAAATCTTTTATTTCAACAGGATGACAAACCGAGAGAAGACAAAGAAGTTGTTCTTTTTCTCTAAACAATTCTATCTGTTTTCCTCAGTTGTTCTTTTTTTCCCCCATGATTCCTCCCCTTGTCCCCCACTGGCATGTATAGTTTACCAGAAAATCAGCAAGTCAGGAAATGAGACATGTGGTATAGTTTTTGGAAATACCTCAGATTAGAAATTGAGGATGAGGGTATAATGTCAGCAAGCTTTTGTGAAAACCTACAGCCTTCATGACTGATTTTGGTGGATTTTTTTAAGTTTCAGAATTATTTCTAAGGACAAAGGATAGTAACACTTAAAAAAAAAATAGCGGTTATCCTTTAAATAGTGCCTAAAGTAGGCTGACCCATCACATGCTAGCTCTCTGTGTTTACCTCTCTGTTTCCACAAATCTGTCACCAACAGCTGTGAAGGAACCACTTTTCCTGCTTGAGGTCTGCCTGCTGCACTTTGGCCTCCAGTGTTCTCACTAAATTATTCACATCAGCCTGCAGCCTACTGGTTTTGTTGTACTTCACATCCAAGCATTGCAGGAAAAATCGAGTACTAAGTTTCTAAATATTTTTGCTGCACTGCCAGTCTTTGGCATGCTGAGGTTTATGAAAGACTTAGGAGAACCTGTGTGCCTTTCTAGGTGCTGAGTGGAGGGTACATGTGCTAGAAATCCCTTGGCAGTTCTGTTGTGAGATCCAGTGTGGCTCTCTTGCCCTCTTCTCAGATGGATGATGTTCCCCAGTACCAGTGCACAAACCATGTCACTCAGAATGACGTGCTTTTTGTAGGATCTCCTGCACCAACTCTTACACTATGAGTTAAGTTCAATTGTAGCCATTTATTACGTATGTATGGTGCCCTTCCAACAGCTCTAATCCATTTGGATAAGAAATTCAGAACAGAAAGTGCTTTCAGAGATGCTATTAATGGCTGTAGCATTTATTCTTCATCAGACCCTTAATTTAGTTTGACAAAACTGTTCTTGTTTTACTGATGACTCAGTTCTGTGCTGGTTTTGTGGCTTCTTGTAGCAGCTGGTCTATCAACTGGTTAAGCATGTGCCCCAAGGCAGGAGAGAGGCACAAACTACAAGTACCAGGTCATGTGGGGGCAGGTTCTAAAGGTTTCCTTCTATTTAAATGGGAGCCAGTCACCTAAGTACTTAGGAAAAAAACATCTAGGCCTTACTTCTTAGTGTACCTATCACTTATTTTCCCTAGATCTTGAAAGAACAAGACAAGATCTGTGGATAAAGAAATGCAAGTGATGTGTTTGGAACAAAAATAAATTATGACTGGCAATGACCATCTAATTGAAGGGACCTCGTTACACAAGCCACACAGGAGCTCATTGCAACAAACTGCAAACTAATTGCTCCCCTTGTGTAAAAATTAGGGGAATAATTAGGGCTTTGTTTTCTTTTGGACACTTGTACTTTTGCGTACCAAATTTGAGAGGGACTACCACGAGGAGGTCAAAAGATCAAGGGAGAAGCAGAAACTTGGATGGAGAAATCTGTACTCTAAGTTATGCCCATGCAGGTGTAAGAGGATCTTGTCAAAGCCTTAGATAATATAAGCAGGAATCTGTGGTTGTTCCGTCATTGTTTTTTGGTTTTTTTTGGTTTTTTTTTTTGTGCTGACCACTCTCTCTGTTGCCATTAAAATGTATTGTGTCTTCAACAGAATGGTTGGGGATCTCTGCATAAAAGAAGGAAACGTTTTTATGGTTCTTGACCTAGAACTGAAATTCCCCCTCAGGAAAGAAAAGAGTCACAGACCAAAGCCACAGCAAACCAGACCAGACACATTCAAACCAGACCAGAAATAGG
Organism: Phylloscopus whistleri; assembly: GCA_017589585.1. Taxonomy (NCBI): domain Eukaryota; kingdom Metazoa; phylum Chordata; class Aves; order Passeriformes; family Phylloscopidae; genus Phylloscopus; species Phylloscopus whistleri. The sequence continues at coordinate 1,128,259 of JADMLD010000068.1, read as the reverse complement.
CACAGGGTCCCAGCTCCCTCTCTCTCATGACAGGTGGCTTGATGTGAGTATGCCTTGATGAAGACAGCAATTGCCCCTGCTGCCACATTCACCTGAGTCTCACGTTTAGATACCCCCTAGGCAGTTGTTTTGCCAAGGGGAAGTTCTGTGCTTCATGTTTGGATAAAATCTTGTAACTTTTCTTCAAGACTCCTTTTTCTGCATAAATGGCATGTCTGGCCAAGAGAGTTGTTTTACTGAGTAAATGGGAGGAAGAAGACAATAAACCTCGGAGATAACAGCCACTCTCCAGGAAAAAAAGGTGATGCTGCTGCAGGCTGAATTTTTCAATTCAGATTTTCTCCAGCCCCCTCAGAGCTGGAATCAGCTCAATTCAGCAGTGCTGCTGTCATTTTGCTTGCTGCAGCTCACTGCTGAGTTGCACCTTGCAGATTTGCACATTTGCCCCCTGGAAGATCTGCAAATGCTGACCAAGGTGATGAAAGTTTATATCAAGCCTGGGACAGACCAATTAAAATTTGAAGCCTGTTTCAAATATGTGTTTCTGTTTTTCAATGGAGTTGCTTTGGTACTGAGGAACTGAACTTCCCTTCCCATGAGTACTTCTCATGGGCACTGTAGTGATTAAATTATATAGCCATATCTTTTGATCTGGAATCAAAGTGCTTCTCAGCCTCTTAGTGTTCTGGATAAGAGAATAGATTGAGGGAGTGTTGCTTTGGTCATTACATAACCAACAGTTGGCAAAGATGGCATTTACTTCTGGTGATTATACAGTAATTGCATTTAGCTGATTCCAAATAAAAAAAAAATAATAGTTCTTTGCAACACTAATGAAAAAGTTAATAGTTATACAGTGTAATTTGCTTGTGATGAGAGTGTACACTGAGGGTCAGTTAGTGCTGCTGCTCACTTGGGTTTTGGCTCATAAAAATGAAATTATATGACTATATTAAGTCTCATCTAGCTTTTAGGATTCATTGAGCTGGAATCTAGTTTCGTTTCCCTTAAAATAATGACTGGGAATTGCATAATTCTGTGACGTTAGTCAGGATTTATGCTGATGTAGCTGAGATCAGTTTCAAGCTCAAAGGTTTGCAATTACAGTGGGAAAGGATGTAGGAGTATTTGGGGTTGATTACTCACTGCACGGGTTGTCGTTGGCCTCTCTTTTTAGGCCAGCAGTGACAGATTGCTCTGTCAGACCAGCTCAAGGCTAAGTCTAAGAGCCTGGGCTTGCAGTGTTGGATTTCCCAAGGAAAAGGCTGGGTGGTAATGGCAAGGTTACTCCATACTATTTCAATATCTATTCCTGTTGGGGAGGGGATGCTGAGAGATACTGAGGTACAAGCCACATTGAATACATGAATCTTCTTCGACCCTGACTTTGTCTAATTTTGCATACGATGGAACATTTTGAGGACACTTTTTGTTTGCTTTACAACTAGTGAGAGCCTTGACAGGAATTGTATTCTCCTTGTGTATGCTTCTAAACAAAGATGTGGCAGAATGTCAGCATCCCAACAGGATACTATCTGAACACAACAGAAAAGCAGTGTCTGGAAGGGATTCTGAGGACAAAAAGAGACTGAGCGCAATTAAATTATAATAGGATGGTGATTAAAATTCCCCTGGGTTCTGAAATGAATGTATAATGTGGTCCTAACCAAAGGCAAGTGTCCATTTTCTAAGACAATAGTTAAGACAGCTGAGTGAAAATAGTCCATTCATGTCTCTGACTAGCCTTGCAGACATGCATACCTGAGTGCTAGTGAATATTCTATCACCTTTCCATTTTGGAAAGAGAATAAAAACAACAAACTCAAAATGCTAGCCTTATTATCAGTCCAGAGTTTCAGTGTTCTCTTTCTACTTGATGTAAATCCATTAAGTAGAAGTAAATGGAGATGTCAATGTATAAAAGAGAGAAATCTAACTCTCTGAGAAGAATTAAACTGTAAGATATCACAGGAACTTGTAAGTCTTTCAACACAGTAGAGCTGCATTTCTTCTCCAATGCATTATTTTATATTAGTTTTATTGGGAGAAAAATTCATTAAAAATAAGGCATTCTATTTCATGCAGCAAAGCTAGTGAGAACAGGTTTCACAGTGCTACAGCAATTTCTGATTCAAAATCCATAATGCTGTGAGACATCTGGATACTTTTTTCCTCTGAATAGGTTGACCCTTCTGCAGTTCTCTTGAGTGAAATTCTGGCTTCATTAAAATCAAAAGCAAAACTCTTACTGACTTCTGTGGGCCAGGATTTTGTCTTGGCACTCTTTCCTTAAGAACCTTTCGTCTTTCAGACCATGGCTCTGTGGAGCACTTAAACATATGGTTTCCTCTCACAATGTCTATTTGTTAGCAGAAAAATGCTCTTGGAAATATGTTCATCATCAAGATAGGTAATACTAGTACCACTCAGAGACATCAGCTGGGAGAAAATACATTTTGAGGGAAATGTTCCTACTTTATTTATTTTATCCTGTGAATATTTAGTCTGCTTGTAAGAACCCAATGGGTGCACTTTTTCTTTAGACTTGCCTAGTAACTTTTCATCCCTGGCTTCCATAGAAGCAGGAGTGCTTTGATGAATATTGCTGTGGAGATAATTAATTCCAGTATTTCATCAGCTGTGTAACATAAGTAGGAGAAAGAAGGGAGGCTAAAGAATCAGAAAGTTAAGTAGCCAGGTTAAAAGAATGTGGCTTGTAAAAAGATTATGCTGCCGCTGTAGTTCTTCCAAGGAAGAATTTAATTAGTCATCTGTTCGCTTTATTATGCTGTTCAGATTTATGAGACAAAAAAGGTGAAAATTTATCTATTTGCTGCTTCTTTCAACAATCTGCCAAAAAAAGGGGAACATTTGGGTCAAAAGTTACTATTCTGCTGAAGAAAGGGAATTGCAGATTGCTGAGGGCATCTCATTAGCATCAGTATCTGCCTCTCTGCATGAGCGGCAATAAGTGGATGTCACAGCTGAAGAACAAATGAGAACATACTGCACCAAATATCATCTTCCCTGATGCAGCTTTTTAGCTCTGGTGAAAGCCCGGTGATTTGTGAAACTTCCTCTCTGACAGGCTTTGGGCTGTTGCTTGGCAGTCCCTGCAGTGGAGTGTTCAGGAGAACTCAGCGTGATGCAGAACCAAGGGCAGTCACAGGCCTCGCTACAGGAGACTCGGTGTGAGACAGTGCTCAGCTCTGTAAGCAGCACCAGCTGCTCGTGCAGCCAGGCACTGCAGGTCAGCAGTGCTCAGTGGCAAGTACCTGCCTCAGGAACACAGTCAGAGCTGACCCCAAGGAGTTGCTCTGAAGAAAGCCACTCAATGCCATCAGAAGTCTACCACTGGTCCCTAAATTTTTAATTTTAAAAAGAAAAACAACCCTATATGTAAGTGTAGCCAAACAGGCAAATTTCAAATTGTGCATCTCTTGGAAGAAATGTGAATATGTTATTGAAATTAACAAAAACTCTAGTTCTGATTTGGAAACATAACTCCATGTATTCCTTCTGCACATACAGGCCTTTGCATTGAGATGTCTGTGGTAGAAGGAATGGCTGCTGTAATTTGCATTCATCTCATTGGTTTGTTTATAGAATGCCCTGAAGAGAGACTTTTTGTGGGAGTCAATATGAGCAGATGGAAGTAAGAGATCTAATAATAAAATGCATGCTTAAGAATGACATAAAATTTTACATGAAGGCACAGAAAATTGAACACGGATCCCAGCTACTTTTAAGGCAGAAACAGCTGTACCACCAGTGTGAGGGGAAGAATTTGACCCAGTGGATATTGCTAATTTGATTTTATGTACAAATACAGAGATGCTGGGAGCACACAGTATTGATAATTAGGGCTTCAGGGTACTGGATATACTGCAGAACTCCTCGGAGCTATGGAGTACATACACGCTGAAACCAAAAGTTAAAACAACACAAGCAGTGAGAGAATTTGGGCAATCTACTTTTTCCCCAATTTCGTGTGAGAACATGCCACTTAAATTCTAAGAAGACACTCCCCTGATATTTCCATTAACTGAACTCAGTCTCCCAGGAGGAGGTGAATGGGAGGAGAAGGGTGTTCACTTTTCCTGTCTACAGTGAAGCATTTTCTCATACCTATGACTAAGGAGGGAATTTTGCAGCTGAGGCTGGTTTTCCTTTCTGTCTGCTGTGCTTCTTAATACAGTGGTAGGAGCAAACACTGCTTAACTTTGGTCACTTGGCCTGGGGAGGAAAGGGGGAAGGGAAGCTGTGCATGCTGGCCCAGTGTCTGGTACAGGTGTGAAGGGCAGACTTGTGACTCTGCAAAATTTTTCCAAGGAGATTCAACCCAGTTTTGAGTCTTTCTGTATTCACTCTGACTTTTAACTTCCTCTCAGATCAGTGATTGTGCAAGAGATTTGTTGGGTCTTGGTCTCTTGGTCATCCCTTTTCTTTGGTCCTGAGTTAATGCAGTCTGTGACAAGCTGCTGCTGGTTATTTCAGTGCCCCCTTGGTTGCTACACTTTTCTTGGACCCTCCCTAAGCTCTTCCCATTCCTTCCTTACTGCCTGTACTCCCTGTACCTGCATACAGATCCCTGGAGATGGGACCTTCTAAACATTCAGAAGCTTTTGAGAGCTCTTTGCAGTTGTTCAAGGCATCTCTGGTCTTCTCTGATGCCAAAAGAGACCTCAACTGTCTCAAACCAGTGTATTGCTCAGAAAGCCTTGGTTTATCCTAACCAAGTGGTAAAGTTATACCACTAAACTCCAGATCAAACTGTTTGAACACAAACTTGAAGGATGTATGTGTATAAGAAGACAAACAGAAGAAAGCATGTTCTAAAAATGTGTTAAACATCACCATATGCAGGCCTCAGGCCGTATTTAGATTGTGAGCTTTTCAATCTGAACTGGGGCAGGGTGCCCAGCATGGTGAAGTGTCTGCCCTTTGGCATAAGCAGATTAGCTGATACACAGCCTGAGATAAAAGAAGGGAACACAGTCTATTCTTAGTGGTGGCATCCCCCTTAAGAGTAAGAAAGCCAAACAAGATCTGCTTACGTGTGGCTCACAGCACAGCTCATGTCTTAATAGAGAAATTGTCTCCTGGGTACCTCACAACCCATTCAAGATTATTTATATCCTCTCCCACATGAGATTACAACATTTCCCTGATGGCAATTACAGCAAAGGCCTACCTGGAACAGCAGTATCAAAGAGTCTTTGATCCTTCATTTCACAGGCAGCAGCCTGAGACAAGGAGCAGAGCCAGCTAGCTGGTCCAGGGATCTGTCTCCCCTTGGTCCACAACACCTGATTTGAGAGGTTCTGTTTTGCACAGTGGTCTTCTGAACAGTGCAACAAGCATGAGGGAGGCACACCTGTCTGCTGCCAGATCTTGAGAACAGGGAAATAGGAAGACTTTTAAGAAATTGTACCTCTAATGAATTTAAATAATATTGCGTAAACCTGTTGGCTCCCGTAGTTATTTATGAGCTCAAAGGAGTTTAATTCCTGAAGCAGAAAGAACTCAAACCTCAGAGCTTTCTGCTCCTGAGCCCTCTGAGTTGAGGTCATTGAATAATTGGCCTGTCAATATTTCCTTTGGCTGCAGAACGTACACCCAAAGGTCTGGAAGCCTTATCAGGGAGGACTTGTAGATATGGCGTATGTGACTGGGTATTAAGCACACCTTTAAATACAGCTGGTGTCAGGCAAGTTTATATGTATGAATTGTAGTTTAATTTCAGCTACAAATTTTGTCTGAACAAATAAGAATGACAATCAGTTTCTGACAGTACTTTATGTAACAGTTAAACTGTAAAAGTATCCTTTAGGCCATTAAAGCTTTGTTTTAAACTCCCTCAGACATTTCAGAACTGGAAATTTTATATTGTCGGCTCCAGCTGTGGTTAGTCTTGAATAAAACAAAACAAAACAAAAAAGCAAACCAGTTCTAAGAATCTGTAACTCAGAGTCAGAAACAGTGAAGTAGGCAAAGTAAAACTATTTGAAAATCTACAAAGACCCATGTCAGGCATAAAACTGAATCTCAGATTCAAGAATCTTGTTTAACCATAATACCAGTTCTCCCATATGTTTTAAATAATTCTAAAAGCTGCTTTTTAAAAGCTAACTTCAGAGTATTCTGCTTACTCTCTGGAATTCTTTATATGAATTTTGTTTCAAAAATATTGCTGTATACAGAGAGAACCATATGGAAAGAGTTTCACACTTTTTTTTCTGTATCGTAGCTGGGATTGATTAGTGTGACTTGTGTTTTCAAAAAAAACTAACAAAAAACCAGGCAAAACCCCAGGTTCTTTACAGTAGTAGCTGCTTCCAAATGAATGGATCTGATTTCCTTTCTAATATTTGCAGGGCAAGAAATGACTGTACAGTTTGTCTTTCCTTCTGTTGAAGTTTATTAAGTTTAGTCATTCCAAAAGCAGTATTTCTCATTCCTTGAGTTACAAATCCTTACTGAACTTTCTAGTAGGGGTAATAGAATTTTATTTTGCATTCCACACTCTGTTTTTATCAGCTCTCAGTTTGGAGCTGTGACTTCTGTTTGGCAAGGTCTTGTCCTTTTCTTCACCTTCAAGGAGGCACAAGGAGCAGGATCATGACCATCTAAACCCTCAGCTTGTGTCTCCCAGCATTTTAACACATGACTTTGTTACTCTTCCACAGCCTATACACAGCTGGTGTCAGAGCCTGACCTCAGGTTGACTTTCAAGTTTACAATATTTATATCTAAGGGAGCTGAATCAAAGTAAGATCCCAACATAAAAGTAGGCAGGCTGCCGTAACCTAGAACGACTTCTAAATATGCTGACTCACCAGGCACCCCATTAAGAACAACAGCTGAGTGGATTTTTCTTGTTCTGAATTCTGCCTTACAAAACCTTGTCAGAGGTTGTTTTTCTTAAATTCTGTCTTCACAGTCAAGCTCTGTACTTACTGTACTGTACTGACTTAAAAAAGGCCCAACCTCCAAACTCAGCCAAAAGAAAGATAAAGGTATCCTTTTTTTTTTTTTTCTCCTTAAAATATATATTTATATATAAAGCTTTGGAAAATAACAAAGCAAACATTTTAAGCAGCAAGCAATACCACTTGTAAGGTAGAGTAGGCCTAGTAATAAAGCTGTTCTTAAAAAAAGATTTTTAAAAGTTTAAAAATACATAAACAAACTCAAACACAAAATCACTTTACTGTTGTTCTGTGCCCTTTTGCCCCTACCCTGATAGTCTGAGAAGTGCTTTTGTTGTGTTGTGGGAATTTGATGGGCTGGGACCTGTGCAAGACTGTGATTCTCTCCAACATCCATCTTTGCTCCTGTGCAACAACTACATGAGGTTTGGTTCAGAATCCTAATGGAGGTGCCCAGCACTGATTTGTTCACATGCACCAGTCAAGAGATTATTAAGTAGTTCACTGTTCTGGGTCATTTGTTTTCAGTGCATTGCTTTTGTGAAGCAAAGATGTAGGAGGTGAGGCCAAGCTGACTGGCAGAGAGAATGTAGATCTTAACACAGCACCTGGGATATGGAAAAGGAAGGTGATTAATCTCCTGAACTACTGAACAAAGTGTGTTAGTGCTTTGTGCCCAGCAAGGCCTGTGTCCCTTGAGACAATTCACAATATTCAATCTATGGCCTAGGCTGAGCTCATCTTAAGAGCATTGGGAAAATCAGAGTATTCTAACCAAATGATCTGTTGGAAGCCATGGGGTTACCAGTCTGTATCTTGTGAGGTCAGACTCAGAAACCTGGTAACGGCAGCCTTAGTTTAGAAAATTTAGCTATTTATTTTTTGCCACATTCCTGACACGTCCTCTGAGGAAGAATATTTTTTGACAACAGGTATCAAAACTTCACTGTGGTCAGAGGATCAGTTAGGAATGGGGAAGTCTGAGCTTAATGCAGCACTCAGCCTATCTATTTCTATTAGCTGAGCAGTTCTTAACCCTCATTATTACACTGAGCATCTAGACAGATTTCCTGGCTCTTGATGAGATGTCATTCTTCAATTTAGATGATGCAGGAGGTGTCTGAGATGTAACTATTGAACACATAAGAAAACAATTTCTAAAATTGAAATAATTTAAGTCAAACAGAGTTAGCGATATGAAAAATGTGATACACAGTGATATGAGAAATGAAAGGCAGTATGCTGCCAAAACCATATTGGTGACGGAGGATTTCAACCGCTGCTTAAAAATTATAGTCCTGGTGCTTACCAGGACTTACATTATAGAGTGTGTGTGCATGGAGTAATATACACTTAGATGCAGGATATAAGTACTTCTGTAAAGTAGAATGAAAATGTGCCATTTGAAACTGCTTCACTTGTCATCCCTGGGTTGATGTATGCCTCTGTAACAGAAAGTGCATACAAAGAGGTTCAGCATACAGCTTACCCTGTAGTCCAAGCTTGGCAGCTGACAACAGATTATATTTTTCAGAAAACTAGAGGAAAAGTTGGGGCTTAGGTACAGGAACATCAGGAAATATCTAACTCATGAGTATGACTTAGAATCCTTCAGCCAGAAGCAGAGAAAGAGAACAGTTCGGAAGGAAATTCAAAATGAATGAGCTGCCAAAATGGAGAGGGAGGCTAAGGAGGGAAGCAATTTAAATGGATCAGGAGGATTATGCCAGAGTGAGGAAGGTATCTTTTAGACAGCAAAACGGGTTTTTTCCCCTCCATTAATCTTCTGCATTACAGTATCTCTTGTCATCTAGTGAGGGAAGGAGGAGGACATGGTAATGAAAATAGCTACTTTAGATTTCTTTTTTTCTCTTTAGGTGTTTGATTCCTGCAGCATTGCCTGGCTCATGGAAATTGGTACTGACAGGTAACAATGAGAGAACAGGAGTTAATCTCTTGACTGACCTCTTAACTCAGGCATTGCCAATATAGAAATTAATTAGAGGCCTTTCAAGTAATTGAGATCCATTACTATTACTTAACAGACCACAGTGCACAGAAATATTTCATTCTTTCTTGAGCTAATAAGGTGTGTGTTCCTATAAATCATTTAAATGGCACCATAACTGTGCCAGAGCTGTGCTCCCCTGGGAGGCAGCGGGAGCCTTCAGGGACCCAGCAGAGACAATGGGAGCTGCCCCTGCAGCTGGCACAGGCAGCGTGGCACTGGGGCTCTGGGCAGCCTTTTCAGTGGCATGGCTTTCATTAAAGCTTTCATTAAATTCATAAAAATGCATTAGGTGTGGGATGTGCCTTTGGCTGTGTTAGGGAGCCAACGTGGTTGCCCCCAGGCAAGTGCCCCTCAGTTTCACGTGCTGGAGAGCAGGCACTGCAAGCTGCTTCTTGTGCGTGTGCTTCCCGCCTTGGAGACTTTAGAAACAGTATAAATGACAACATTTAGTAGTTAGACAGCACTTTTTACCTTCCAAGCTTCATGTGAGCATTAAGTAGTAAACATGTTGCCATAAATATGACAAATGGAGATGGAAATAGCATAGCTTGGGTGAAATTGGTAAGTGACTCAGCTAGAAACTTTCGTGATCAGAGAGATGATCCAAGCTCGAGCTGCACTGACTGAGAGATATGCAAAATGGGATCCATAAAAAAAGCTGACTGCTCCTCTGTAGCTGGGTGGTTTCTAATTCAGTGTCAGGCTTTGCTCCCAAGTATGCTCCTGGTAGCTGGGAAGGACAGGACAGGAATTTAGCTCTGCCTTCTTGCTCATTCAGTGCTAGCAGATCACTCATGCTCCTTGTTAAGTCAATGTGGGACTTCCACCACTATGAACTGTGCCCCAGTAGGAAATCTTTGATTCTTTACCAGTTTTATGCAGGAGTAAGCTGTGGGAGACAAGAGCTGTATTTGCAATCAGTAGAACTGTAGAGTGTTCTCTCACAGACCTGAGCTGTGATCTGGAAGTAGTGCCACTGTGGCATCTGTAGAGCTTCAAAGGAGCTGCAAAACTGACTGGGGAAGCTCTGTGAATAATCAAATGGTCAGCTCAGGCTGTGGCTGAACTTCTGTCAGCAGCTACCCTAGAGGGTTTTGACATGTTTGCTTTGCATTGCATTTCCCTCTCGGGGAAGCGATTCACAGCAGACCTGGAGAACCAGATAAAGGTTGTAAATGCACAGTTTCCATGTGCTTCTAGTGAACTTGGTGAATATTTGAAAGAGTATTCCACTGTAAACCTTTTGGGGTTTAAGAAGCAGACCGACCACTGGAAGTCTTCTGAACTAGTAAGGGCTGAAATTTGGGAAAACACCCAGGAAAAGGAATGTGTATGCCTACTCTGTTCTTTTCCTTCCCTTGATGGTCACTCATGGCCATAAGTGTCAGAGTTAGGATGTTGATTTACATGAAACTCTTGGTCTGAACTCTTACAGCCATTCTTTTGTTTTGGTGTCAAGGTATCCTCCTAGCAGTGAAATTACCTGTGAAAGCCTGGCTAGTCCTCAGGTCACAGTGATGAGCTATTGGGAACTTCTCAGCCATTCTCACTTGGCAGAGGTGAGAATGACAATTCTCTGTCTCTCCAAACCTAGCAACTTTTATTCCCCAAGAAGTCCCCTCCAAAAGAGCATTAGAGATGCTGCTTACAAACGATTTGTAATGCCTTTCCTATTGCTGGCTTCTGTGTATGTCTGGCACCATTGCTCATTAAACTGTAATCCATAAGATTCAGAAAGACATCGGTTTTTTTAGAAGATGCACTGGTGAAACCAAGGGACCAGAACTGGGCTGAGTGTAATTTTTAGTTCCAGATTTCAAGAATTTGACTAAAATACTGATTGCCTCCTTAAGATTTTAGAGGGATGGGGATCCAGTAGCTGTTTTTTTCTGGAAATGAATAGTGGCTGTAAACAGGTGGTGTAAACAGCCAGATTTAGGGGTTTATTTGGTTTTGGTTTTTTTCTACAGATAACATTCATGTGTTTCTCCAGATCATTCATAAAATGCATTAAAAGCCATGCATCCAAGAGTGAAGCTGTGCAGGATCGCCTCTGACACAGCTCTGGCTCATGGTTGTGTTTCCAGCTGGCTCTTGAGAACTTTGTTTAGTTAGGCTTTTATCAAAGCAGTGTCTTAATGTTTCTGCTTTGTCCTTCAGTGTATTTAATTCAGCTGAGCAACTTACTGAGGAAGTACCATTAGGGTTGGATTGATCGGATTTTAGGGTTTGCACTGAGATCCTGGAGCTCAGGAAGTTTACCTGGTGAAGATAGACATTTTTGTATCAAGGCCATATTTTGCCACTGGCAAAGTAGATTTATATTTGTCTCCTATGTCTTAATAGCAAGTCCTTAATAATCAGGAAAGAAGCACTTCAGGACTTCCTTCCTACAGTCTCTATTGATGGAGCTGGTCTGTACTATTTTGTTTTGTATGGACTTTCTAAATAGTCATGGAGACAGAAAACAACTGAGCAGAGATTATTTTATAGGCTGAAGTTAAGATATTCCCCTGAGAAAGAAAGGACGTGAGTTGAAGCTCTTCACAGCAAAGGGGAGATATTCCCAAACTACCTGGTATTTTAAAATAGAGTTAAGGACAACTAATACATTCATATCAGAAAAATCTTTTCAAAATTGAAAGCATTTGGAAGTGTCAACCCAAATACACAACTTCAAAACAGCAGGACTTTTTTCCCTTGGCAAATTTTCTAGGTTTGTTTCTTTTTTACATAGTTCTAATGTGGAAACTGATGTAAGTGCTGAGTGAGTGGGAAATTCTTTTTACTATCCATTAGCATTTGATTTGTACATTTCTAAATAAGTCCTGTACTCTTACAAATTATTCAGACTAATTAGTACACAGGGAGTTTGAAAAGCAGATGTTATTTACAAAAAGCAATAGACAGGAACTTATGGAGAATAGTTTGGAACCAAAGAATAGAGGCAGAGAGACCAGCAAACAATCTGGTGGGGTTTTTTTCTTCTTCTGCTAAATTTAGAAGGCAAAGCTGCATTTTTTCCAGTGCTGTCAAAAGTGAAGTGCCTTATAAAATGGAAGAGATTTAAAGTAACTCACAAATAAATAGCTGCTGTAGCTAGAGGGAAGGAATTGCTTAGAAAAGGAAGAAAAAGAAATCCTGCAGTCTGAAAGAGACTTAGCTGAGTCTAAATATGAACTTTAAGGTCACTGAGACTTTTTCCTGAAATCGAACATCCAAACCGGTGGAAACCAGAAAAGGGAAATACACTTCAAATCCACAATGTAGTGAAGGTGGCATTTTAATTGAGTCTTTATCACCATGAGTAGCAAATCAAAATCAGTAAATCAGATTTTTGCCATAAACAGAAGAATTGAGTGATAATTCTCAATCTTTCTGTTTACAAATTAAAACATTGTTGAAAGATCTTTGCAGAAGAACATGTAGATTGGATTTTGGAATTGTCCTTTCTTTATCTGTCACAAGCATTTAAACAATTATTCCTTACTTTTAATTTTAATTTTAATTTTTTAAATTATAGCTTTTATTTCCCACATGTTCTCAGGGTCTCAAAATTAGGAAGATGCAGGGGTAGCAGAGTAGCCATTATCATGGATGTATTTGCCGTAACAAAGCTACAACAGAAGCAAAAATTTGTGAGTCTTTCTGAGCAAGGAACTGGGCAGATGCCTGATGAGACAGGGCTTGACTAGCTTAGAATTCACTAGGTAAGCAAAAAAACATAACTCTTGCAGTGCATCAAAACAAATTATCCCAAAATTATGGATTCCTTTATGCTATGAAAAAACATTGCTCAAATTTTACAGAGGCATGAAAACCTTCAACCATTAAATTACATTTCCTTCTGTCTTTCTCTCCACATAAGTCAAAGTTTAAACTTATCAAGGTGGAAGACAGCCTGCGTTCTCCCCTCTTGATTGAAATGGAAGCATGAGTGCACCTTCACCTTGAGATTCAGACAAGTCTCCACTAATTGAAGCTACAGACATGTATATTTATAGCAAAGGTCAGAAGCTGAATTGTTAATACTCACCCATAATTAAAGAACCTGAGTTAAATTTGGTAAGGAAATATCATCTCCTGCCTTGCTGCAGCAGCTAGGCTTTGTTGAAAAGCGTAATGCATTTCACTGAAAATTGGAGCTTGAAGCTTTGATTCATGTCCCAAGCTTAGCTTGCAATTAGCAGTCGTCAGATAATGTACTGCAAATCTTTCTAATAAAGCCACAGAGCTTGTTTTGTGTTGAAGGCATTGGGTTGATAGAAGGCTGTTTTCCTCACTGCTGGTGCTTTTACAAGCTGCGTATGCCGAAAACATGTTAATGTGACAAAATTGTTTACTTGCTCATTAAGGAACCGCACGCTAACGACCGGGAGAACCAGCGGCGTTACAGCTGAGTCAATAACAACGGGCTCGGGATGTGAGAGCAGTAGGTTTTACAGCACATTGGGCTAGAGACAGGCCACCATGGAGGTCATCAGACATGCTGGCTGATGAAAGACTTCTTTCATGGATTTCTGTAGCTAGCGGGTAGTTAGGATACAACGAGCGTGACCAGGCACTACTGGTGCAGGCTTGTGGGTCTGTACAAAGCTACGGGAAGGAGAGGTGTCTCGTAGTTTTGTGGTTCTGTTACAGGGAAGTTGAAGTACAAACCAAGCTGACTGAGAACAAGCCCAAGTGGAAGACCCAAGATGATTTCCTAGGACCTCAGATCTTTCCCTTTGTAAGAAGGCTTTGGTAGGTGACATGGTGGAGATTGCCACTTCTTTTGTCTCCTTAAGAGAAGCTGTGCATCTGTCCCATATCTCTGCCTCTGTGGCGGGAGAGTTTGTCCTCAGACTGCAGAAGCAGCATTGTGAAATTTGGTTTGATATCAAGGTTGTACCCTTGAGATCTCACCTCCTATCTTCAGCTATGTCACTGTCTAGTAAGGTACTAACTCTCCTTGCAAACCTTCCTTCTGTGAAATCCAGGTCATAGTCATTATCTTAATAAATACTGAAGGAAGAAATGCTCCAGTGAGTAAATTATCACAAAGATACAGAATTTGATTTGGCAAGTCTCCCTTGAAATTTTTGGATCCCTTAAACTGGCCCTGGCAAGATATTTGAAGTAAATACTCTCCAATGGGAAAAAAATAGTTCCTTCTAATTTATCATTCTGTAATAATTCCAGTCAACTTCTGTGACAGAAAAATACTGAAAATACTGAAAGTGATTAACATTTCACATTCTACCAAACAAAATCATAAATTCCTCTGTCTGGAAAGAATAGTACCATTTATAGGTGGGGAGATGCTTCTGTTGCATTTGTAGAATTTTAGGTGACCTGAAAACTGTCCACAGTCTGTACTAGGGTAACAATACAAAGCTACTAGAAAAGGACCATTTTGGATCAATGGGACAAAGCCAACTATGTGAGATTCAACAAGGCCAGGTGCCAGGTCCTACACTTGGGTCACAACAAGCCTATGCAATGCTACAGGCTAGAGGCAAGAGAGGCTGGGAAGCTGCTCAGCAGAAAAGGACCTGTGTGTGCTGGTCAACTGCAGCTGAAGATGAGCCAGCATGTGCCCAGGTGGCCAAGAAGGCCAGTGGCATCTTGGCTGGTGTCAAATACAGTGTGGCCAAAAGGAACAGGAAAGTGATCATCCCCCTGTACTTGGCTTTGGTGAGGCCACATCTCAAACTGTGTTCATTCTGAGCCCCCCAATCCAAAAAGGTGACTGAGGTTCTGGACTGTGTCTAGAGAAGGGCAGTGGAGCTGGTAAAGGGTTTACAGAGTAGGTCATACGAGTTGTGGCTGAGAGATCTGGAGCTGTTTAGCCTGAAGTAAAGGAGGCAGGTTGGACATCAGGAAGAATTTCTTCACTAAAAGGCACTAAAGCATTGGAACTGACTTCCCAGGGAGGTGGTGGTGTCACTATCCCTGGAAGTGTTCAAGCAACGACTGGACATTGTACTCAGTGCCATGGTCTAGCTCACAAGGTGGTGATTGGTCAAAGACTTGACTTGGTGATTTTGGAGGTCTTTTCCAACCTAAATGATTCTGTGATGCTCTGATTTCCTGGGCCCTTGAAAACAAAAGAATCTTTTGCAGTCACTGACATTTGGTCATAGTGACTCACCATTCTTTTTTGATAGTGTTTCTAATAGTTTTACACTTTTGCAAGTTCTCACCTTAAAGGAAGCCTTCTTTTTCCAGTGATTTGACTTACTGATTTTCCATCAGAGCCCACCAGGAAAGAAAGTGGGAAGTTGTCACATCTGCCCCTGGCACTAGGGGACAGTTACTAACACAATGTCCGTCCTGTATGGATGCCTCCTCGGGTCACAGGGACAGTACTTGGCCTGTGACAGGTTGTAGCATAGGTTGTAATACTACAGAGAGCACAACCCAGATGTTTGGTCCCTTAATGACACTCAGCTATGCTCTCGTAACAGAGGAATGTCAGAAATAGCAGTAATCCCTCTTTCTGTGAATTCCATGAAGCTTGACCTTCTATAGATTTGTGTCCTGGGTAATATGTAACCCTCTGCCCTCCAGAATAACTTCTGCACCCTCCTGGGGCTTCATGGCCATCTTTCATTTTAAAATTTGTTACCTTCCAGAATCCTGAATGCCACTTTCCTCAATATCTGATTTTTTTCATCTCTACCCATTAATCTCCCTTTTTCTCCAGATGTTCTGTGCAGGTACATGTGCAAACAATAGTTCTTCCCCGTGTTTCCTACACATTTTACTGCATGTATATGTGTACACTGATCAATTCCGTCAAGTGCTGGATTTTATCTAATTTATTGGGGACACAAATACATCTGGATTTCCCACAACTTGCAGAATTTTCACATCTTCAGGAGCTCACCTGTCTTCCCAATCTGATTGAGATTGACCAGTGGTACAAAAACAGTATCAGAAGAAGGGTCTTACAAACAATGTGGTTGAAGAAACTTTTTCTTTCCTCAAGAAAGCAGGCTAAAAATCAGATACACAAAAGGCTTTGAGATGGCTTGTGAATAACAAAAATGCACACAGCATTCTGAGATAGACATCAAAAAAGCATAAGGACCATCTGACAGATTTCATTAACTATCTAAAACAAACATATGAAATAAATATAAAAAAAAAATTAAAAAACATTTTCCTTTTCCATTTACCTGTCAGTTTTGTGAGCAGGGAGTGCTAGTAAGGCCCTGCAGCCCTGACTGCACCCGTGTGATTCAAATAGTATCAGTTACAGCCTGGATCTTAAAAATACAGGATTATGTGTATTTGTAGATTGATGGACCTGAGAGTAGGGAACAGTGCAATGTTGGCATTGGGGATTCTTCTTCCTCTCCCATGAGCTTGTTTTGAGTTCAAGCTTGAGAACGAAAAGGAAAAGAGCAAAGACAGAAAAGTCAATCCTTTCAAGGCACTCAAGTCTCAGCTACAATCACAGAATGAATTAATAATCTGTGCTCCTGAGAGAATTTCCCACTCCTGGGAATGGATGGGGATACCACAAAAGCTAGGAAAATTTCTTGAGACATAAGTATTCCCTGCCAGCAAGCTCCAGAGGTGGTGAGGCCCATTGATTTTGATGTCCATCACAAAAAAAACCAAACCAAAATGAACCAAAACAAACTTGTTTCATCCTTTTTGAGGAAGAAGCATAAAACTCACAGGAAAAAAACCCCAACATTAATAAGACTTTATTATGCACTGGATGTGAAAGTTTGGCATACCAAATAAGTAGTACATATTAGACAAGGTTAAAAATGGAGCCACACTTCCAAGAAGCCCCAGGTTTTTATGTGGTCTTTAAGCTTTTTCATATCAAAGGGAGAAATTACACTTTTTTTTTTTAAGCTTTGAAAGTTTTAAGTTTTCATGAAGCCAAATTGAGATAAATGTGGAAATTTATATAACTTTGAAAGACCACTGACTAAAATGTTTCTGTCATTCACAGTAATATGGAGTGAGTCAACTTGTTCCACACAGTGACCTTAACTTCTCCCATATTGCAGCAGATTTTGTACAATCCCAGGAGTGTAGGTACAGTGCTGTGTATCATTGCCATTCTGCCCCAGCACTCTGGTTGCTGGGAAAGTACTACTTGCTGAATACTTTAATTCTGTGTCTGTTAATTCTTTGTGTAAGAGCTAGAGGCACACACTGTCTAGTCTCTTGCAAAGAACCAATGAAGTATGGTTCTATTTGTATTTGTAGAGACAACAAAATCAAAGATAGCAACTTGGTGGCTCCAGCTGAGATAGTAATTAAGATAAAATGATGATGTTACTAGCATATGATAAGAAGCCCGAAGGAATTAACATATCTTCCAGGAAACTGAATTGGAAAAGAGATATCCCTTAAGAGTAAACATGAAAATATTGTGTTTTTACCAAGTATGATGGAGAACTGATACATCTCTCTTGTGTTTGGGTAGATAAGTGGGGTGAGTGAATTACGAGGAGCTGAGAAGAGTGTTTGCAGGGCAACTGGGAAATTAATGAATTCATTTAATCCATTTCCTAACAAGCTTTTGGTAAAAAATTGAGTGTTTCTGTTGTTGTCCAAAACTTCTAATACATCTCTTCATTCATTCATTTTAAGCCATTCTGTTTTATGGATAGTAGCTAACTACAAGAAGAAATAATTGTCTGAATTGTCCTTGGAGGCACTAACTGTACCTTTCTGTCTATTCCCTAAGAAGATGCCCTGGATTTAAAGACTATGTATTAGCACAAGTAATTGAAAAAACAGCTTATTTTCTGGCACTGACACTCCTTTCCTTCAACTCATCCAGAAGGCTGGCAGCCCATCTCATTCCCATCACTTACCCCACCACCTTCTCTGGGAGTTCAACACTGCATTTGGCCTGTTCTGCTAGTCCTTCTGGGCCCTTCATTTCTGAGCTGCAACATCTCCACCCACAAGAAATCAGGTAGGGACTGAAGTAATTTGACACTGCTGAAGTTTCAAGTTGTCAGTTTTAGCCATTTGTCTTCATGTGTGTTTTTCTGGATGCCAGTTTAACTTTTGGTTTTGCGATATGGTCTTTGTAGAGTTTATTTTTAGCTTTCAGTGGAATAAAAGAACAGGAGGGAGAAGACCTGCTGTGGAATAGGCACTTTGTGGCTAAGAAGTAATTTCCTTGTTATTTGAAAAAGTCTGCTTGGAATGGCTATGGGAGAGTTTACAGACAAAATGATTGTGCCCATTTTCTATGTGATAATTGCTGATGAGGAGGTCTTGGGGTCAGGGATTTCCTTTCCCCCTGTCTACATGGTTGTTTCACAGGTGGTCTGCGAGAACTCCACAGAAACATGCCCCAGAAGCATGTTAAGCTTTTAGGTGTGCTTAGCTTCATGATACTGGAAATGCTCTGGAGAGAGGAGCCAGAGGGGTCTTGCTGCAGGCTCACTAGACAGCAAGAGCAATGTCTGGTTTGAGACCAGAAAGACACAAGACACCATCAGTGGGTTGATTCCTTTCCTTATCCCACTTCCCACCTCCTTATCCTAGTTTGATACCAGTTTGACCCAGAGGAGATTTCTGTGACTGTAAAAAGCTGCCAAAAATTGTTTTATTTGGAAAGATTAATATATTCTGAGACTGTGAAGGAAAAACAGCACCTCATCAACAGTACCCAAGGATATGGCATCCTTTGGTGGGTTGACCCTGGCTGGATGCCAGGTGCCCACCAAAGCTGCTCTATCACTCCCCCTCAGGCTGGACAGGGAAGAGAAAATATAGCCAAAGGTTCATGAATTAAGGGCAGGGAGACATCACTCATCGAATACCATCACAAGCAATATAGACTATACTTAGGGATATCAACTGATTTTATTACTACCAAAACCAAAGCAGGATAATGAGAAATAAAATAAATCTTAAAATCACCTTGCCCCCTTCCCTCTCTCCTTCCTGAACTCTTTTTCCTCCCCCTCAGCAGTGCAGGGAGACAGGGACTGGGGGCTACGACCAGTTTGCTACAGGTTGTTTTTGCTGCTGCTTCCTTCTCAGGCAGAAGAGTCCATCCCTGCTCCAGCACAGGGTCCCTCCCATTTGAGACAGTTCTCCATGAATTTCATCACTGTGAGGCCTTCCCACAGGCCACAGCCCTTCACAAACTGCTGCAGCATGGGTCACTCTTCCATGGAGCGTGGTCCTTTGAGGACAGGCTGCTTCCCCACAAGGTCACAAGTCCTACCAGGAAACCTGCACTCTCCATGGGTCTGCAGGTCCTTGACAGGAGCTTGCTCCACCATGGGCCTCCTACAGGGCCACAGCCTCCTCTCAGGTACCGTCTTGCTCTAGTGTGGGTCTCTTCCATGGGTTGTGGGTGTATCTCTGCATCCCTCTGTGGGTTACAGGGGCCGAGCTGCTTCACCACATTCTCCACCATGAACTGCAGGGGAATCTCCACTCTGACGCTTGAAGCACCTCCTCCCCTTCCTTCTCCACTGACTTTGGTGTCTGCAGAGTTGTCTATCACATGTTCTCACCCTGCTCTTTTCTGGCTGCACTTACAGCTCTGCAATAACTTTTTCTCTCTTCTTAAATCTGTTATCACAGAGGTGTTACCAGTATCTCTGATTGGCCCAGCCATGGCTGGTGGTGGGTCCATCTTGGAGCCACCAGGGATTGGGTCTGACAGACATGGAGGAATCTTCTGGCAGCTTCTCACAGAAGTCACCCCTCTAGTCCCCTGCTACCAAAACCTGGCCACGCACACCCAATACACATCAATTCCTGCAGCTGCTGCAGGTTTGATTCCTGAGTCTCTCACAGGATGAATCAATTCCTGTTACTGGCAGTTACACTTTCCAGTCTGAACTATATATTTGCACCTCTGAGGTCTCACTGGGCAATCAGATGGAAAAGCACTGATGCATTAGCAACAGTAGAAGATCATGGGATTGAAAAACTCTGACCCATTTAGACAAAATGAACTGCTTAAAGCTCAAATAGGCCACCCTGAAAACAAAATGTGAGACCAAACTACCAAAATAAGTGGTATGCCTCAAACTATTTATTCAGACACTCCTAGCAAGTTGCTCCAGCTCCCATTCATGTTAACTTGCCGTTAATATGTTCCTTTTTCTCTCTACACCTTCCTGATGAGGGGACATGGAGAGGGGAGGTTCTTTCCAGTACCCAATGACAGGTCATGTGGGAATGGATCAAGTTTGTGACAGAGGAGATTTAGATAGGACCATTTGGAAGCATTTCTTTACTGAAAGAGTGTCTAAGCACCAGACCAGTCTTCTGAGGTGGTCAATGTCCCAAGCCTGAGAGTGTTTAAGAGACAGTCAGACTGAATAATGATCTTTAACTCTGGTCAGCCCTGAAGCTGTCAGACAGTTGAACAAGATGATCATTTTAGGTCACTTCCAACTGAAACAGTCTATTCAAGTCTATTCCGTTCCTTACCAGTTAGCAGTAGCACAATTTTGTGTAGAAATGGGCACAAAGGAGAATTTTAGTGAGTATTATTGGGTGGTTAGATTCAAAAGAGATGTGGAAAACACGTCTCTGCTTATCCCAGTAGAGAGGGCATCAAGTCCCTTTGGCTTGAGCACTCTGATGCAAAAGCTGGTGCAGGCCTTCAATCTGGACTTTGTGACCTATTCAAGTGCAGTCAAGGGTGCAAGAAACCATATCACTCAGAAAAAGGGATACCTGTCTAAGCTGCAGACAAGAAGTACCATTTATCCAGTGAGCAAAGGGTTTTCTGAGCTGATGAAAATCTTTGGCAACCCAACTTTCCAGCTGAAAACATCCAGTTCCCAGGAAGCTTACAGTGAGGTGTTGAGATCATTCATCGAGGAGGCAGTTTGTTACCTGTAATCTGCAATAATCCAGAGCCCTGGAACTGGACAGCAGCAATACTGAAAGAGTGGTGGTGAAGTCTCCTAAGTACTGAGAAGAGGCTAAATCAGCCAAAGCAGCAAATCTCTATAGACTGGAGTGGAGAGGAGTGGCAGCAACAAGAAGGTCATGATGACAACCCCTGAAGCATGCTGGCACAGAGGAGCTGTGTCAGAGAGGATGTTGCCATGACGTTTCTTTGGATAAACATCTGGAGTCCTTGGGTTTACTGACGTCGTGCTGCTCCAAGAGCCAAAATCCCTCTTGCTTCTTTAATTGAAACCTTATTGCCTAAAGTGCATCCAGCCCCACCTCAGCTGTGAAACCACTGCCTTGAATGAGTGTAGCATCTCTGAGAGGAGGCATCCTTCAAATGAGATTCAGTCACACTTGGAAAAGAAAAATGGTCTTGTGGTTTAATCTGAAATGAGGATCCTTGTCCTTGGCTTCTAGAGACCATAATTTTGTCCTCTGGCAGGTCAGTTTGGAACAGTCTGATTTTAGTGGCACATAAGCAAAACAACTGGCTTGGCCCCTAGACTGTGGGTGTGGGTGAGAAGCAGAACACGTTATGCAGTACACAGAGGGAAGGGCACAAGAGTTACTCTGTGAACCTGCCTTTTATTTTGCTTTGCACGCTAAGTTAAAAACAAAAACAAGAAAACAAAGCATCCATTGATTTCAGCTTCAGCCTCCAGAATTGTATAACCTTTTTTTTATGTGCTGTTTATCTCTTGGAACATCAGCTCTAACATGACCTGTCCCAACTTTACAAGCGCTAGACGTCTCTTAAAACTGCCTTCTGGGGATCAGGAGTCAAACAGTAATGCATATTTTATAGGAGGCACCTAATCTTGATCTTAAATGAGATTATGAGACCAAATTAATAGCTGCTAGTTAAGAGTCCATTAATAACCTTAGAGGTGTATGCCATACAAGTTTTAATAGGGTTTTCTGGGAAGGACATGGCTCTGTCAGTGCCACATATAAACAGCAATTCAGAGCTGCCTGTAGCTTTCTCCCACTGGTGTTCAAGCAAGAGGAAAGCTTTGTGTGTGCTTAAAAGTGGATTTAATTCAGGTGTATTGGAGAAAAAACTGAAGAGTAGAAAAGGCCATCTACCATTAGAAGAACAGTTTATCTTTCTCCTAAAATAACTTCTCTATTCAAAAGTACTTTCACACAGGGAGTTCTGTGTTTCCATTACACCTTTGGTATGTGTCTTTGATTTTATCAGCTTGTGTCTAATTTCTCTGTCAGGATTTGGTAAGCTGTTGACTGTTCATTTAACTCAACAGCTTTGAAAACAATTTTGAATATTGTGTATGAGTCACTGTACTGAAGGGAAGAGGATGAAAAGGAATAAGTGTGGAGGAGAAAGGAGCTGTTAAATGTGAAAAGGGAGACAGATGTACCAATACACATGCAGCAACCCAGGGGCTTCTCCTAGAATAGTGCTCAGGGGTCTGCAAAGAGGTCAGAGTGTGCTTTGTCACATCCATGTCTAACGAGACCGTTTATGGGAGCATCTGGATTTGGCAGCAGTCTTCTTGTCATTAAAGAAAAGTGGTCTGATGCATCACATAATTTTCAAGAAAAGGAAGAAGACAGATTCACCAATAGTCAGCAAGCCTTGCTCACAAGTTCCCACAACTACAGTGTTCTGAAAACTGGGAGCCCAGTAGGGCCGAGCTATGTGTATTGATGCTCATAATCCTGAGAAGACAACCCAGAGCACTCCAAATTTCCTTTTGCTAGAGCAAAGTGACGGTTTTCTCATCTTTGAAGAAGAGGTAGTGTATTATGTGTGAAGGTGGTTAACAACTACTCGTGGCTGGTTGTCTCTCATTCTGATCCATCTGGCCAAAACATGTTTCTGACTTTCTTGCCTGCTTCACACGCCCTATGACTAAAATCAAATCCTACCCCTGCTTCAATTAACCTCAACCATACCAGCTCCTTTCCTTCTGGTTTGGTCACCAACATTTTTGTCTTTAACCTTAAGGATCTTTTTACATGTATTCACTGCTCAGCCATGTTCTTCTCACTGTTCCTGAAGGGAGCAGTGCTGGCTCCCTTCAGATTCTGCCTCCTTTCTTCTTGCCTTTTCCATTTTGTTGTGCTGCTGGATACAGATCAGGCATATTTACCTTCTATATTACTGCTTTCATTGCTGCAAGCCACCCCTTTATTCTAGGGTGCAAAGTCTGTGGGATAAAAGGGAGAAAACTGTGGGGTGGTTTTCCAGACATTGTTATCCCAACAAAAACATGGATTTAGAAACTTGGGTAGCAGAAAGCAGCTCAGCTTGTGCTGTGAGTTAAATCAGCTGATCACAGTGACCCTTTTAAGTTCCTTTAGGCTCTTGGATTTTGTTTATCTGCACAAGCTGCATCAATGTGTTTTTCCAGTTGCAAAAGGTCTTCTATCTCCAAACATGATGAAAAATTCCACTCTAACTTCTAAGCTCATAAGTAAAGATTTCTTCCTTAATTGCAAGCAAAAAGTAAAAGAGATGGCTACTGCTGCCAAGCAAGAAGTATTAATGTGTGTCTGAGAAGGATTGCACTTGTTTCCATGGACCTTGAGGGATCAATGGGAAAAAGAAGTTTAAAGACAGATGACAAGACTGAAAAAAAGCTAATTGCCTGAAGCAGATAAACTAGGCTAAAGATTTTCATCCCAAGAAAAGTTCACCCCAGGGAAACCTTAGTCCTTAGCACATTTTTAAGAATGGAAGAAACCTCCAGGGAGGAATCCACGGAACAATTTGGGAATCCTAATTCTAGTGAACTGTCAGGACCAGATGGTGTTCATCTCAAGCTGTGAGGGATCTCAGCTCCAAAACTGGAAAGATTCCGACAAACACATGCAATACATTCCTTAAAATAGGAGTTCTTCCTGGTTGCTGTGAAAGTGTCACCAGGGAGCATCACTTTCAGAATGCACTGAAGAGTGACCTCAGGAGTTGCAGGTGAATGTGCAGTAACCTACATAGAGAGAGGGAAAGCATTTCAGGCCAGTCAAAACGGAAACATATGCTTAGAAAAACAGAATTACATCATCTGACCAACAATATGGTTTCTGATGCAAGTTCTCAGCTGGTCTTTGAAGTTATTTGAAGGTTTTATTTAAAATATTGGGAAGAAAAATCTGGCATATGTAATCCAGGTTTCTAGGAGGGTTTGGTGATGTTTTTAACATAAAGTCCTTTTTTCTTATTAGACAGGAAATTTTTTGTTCTGAATTAAATATTGGCTAGGCATCAAATGTTTTAAGTCCTGGCTCTTTTTTGAAATGTAGGTCACCTAGCAGCAGCATGCAAAGATCTGTGCTGGAATTGCTCTTGACCAATGTTGTTGGGGATTTTAAGGCTGAGTTGAAAGTGTGGTCATTACATATCACTATTCATGCTAGGAAAAAACTAGAGGAGCTTACAAAATGTAGAAAGACTTACTTCATTCCTACTACATTTTTTTCACTTCAGTGAACAAAATCATTGGTAAATTTTAACTTGTACACATACAGAATCATGTACAATAGGAAGATTTTTTTTTTTTTTAATTACAGAAATGGCAATGAAAAACAAGGAAGCTTTCCTTCAGAAGCAGATATTTAGGAGATTATTGGTTATTGACAGTGGTTCAGTGTGCTACATCCAGGCAAGAAAGAGCAATGAGAAAGTCTTGCTTCAGGTCCCCAGGAAATGGAAGTTATAGTCACAAGTCGCAGCAATCTGAGTATCCTTAAAATGAATGAAAGGAAATAATTCTGCAGAATTCAATGCTAACAGCATATCATAAAAATTAAGATCTGCAAGACCTTAAGGATTATATCATTCTGTTACCATTAACAGTTTTGCAGCAGACAAATTATATGACCAATGTCAGACATCACATCCTGGGTTATAAACTGCACTTCTGTGAAGTGAAATGAAGAAAAATACCTTCCACAGAATTGTACAAAAAGAGAGGCATAATTTTAGTTAGACAGAGGTTATCTTCCTCTGATACAGATGGGTGACCTGATCCGGTGAGTTAATATACAACTTTGCTGTTGAATTCTGATGACCCATCTCAAACTTTTGTATTTTTGAGGAAGGCAATGCCTCTCTGTGGGCTTGCATTGCTTGCCTGTGTTTCCTTATTAGACACTGGTATTTTATGGAGAATGGAACTTCAAATAAAGCCAAATGAAATTGATGGCAATTTGAAATGTTGCCTGCTTTCTTTGCCCTTCTTATATTATGTATAGTTTAAAAAAGTAATTGCATTTTATGCTTTATGGCAATGATTTGCAAAGTAAACATAGCCCACTCTGCTAAGTGTTTTCATTGGGATCCCAAAAGTAAGCTGTAGTTACTTCAGAGTCTGAAGGTCAATTTCAACTTCATAATTCCACAATTTTCCAAGACACAGAATTATATTTTAATATGTAATAGAAAATGTAAAAGTAGAGAAATTGCTTCTCGAAATGAAACTGAAAAAAAAAGAATAATTTATTTCAAACACAAAAGTCACCGATGTAACAGCTATTTGTTATTGGGAGTCTGATTGCCCTTTTTACTCAGGGTAGTCCCACTTCCCACTAGACTTCAAGAAATAGATACTGTCTTTTTTTTTTCCCCACTTATTTCTTGAGAGAGAATTGTAAGACATTTCATACCAGAACAAACTATTGATGTAGTAACACATGTAGTGCTTAGTTAACACATGGTAACAGACATGTAACAATTACTATCATTTTTCTGGTATTGAATTATAACTGCTGAGATCTGATAAAGACGTACTGAAACCAAATCTTTAAACAGCAGATATAATTGCTGAAAGCACTTAAGAGGTTTATAAACACGTGATGTTTGCTATTTAGTCTTAAAGTCAACTTTGAGAACTCAGCAACATCTCTGTGTGTTTTTATATGCATATGTATATGAATGACCTAAATATATTATATATACACATGTATATGTACCTGATATTGTAAATACCAGCACACATGTTTAAAGAAGGGACCAGCAGAGGGGCTTACCTTTGAGATTTTAGGACTGACACTTTGAAGGAGAAATTCAAGCAAAATTCTTTGCATCAGTGACATGTATATTCTGAACCTATACACCCAGTCTGTTCTCTCTCTCAAGGAATGCCATTTCTCAAAAAAAGCAGTTGAGGACAAAAAAGTCCACAAAAAACATACAGACCATTAGTTACAAGTTAGGTGCTCACATGTGAACAGCTCCTGGATTGTTCTGTCTTGTTAGGTAGGAACACAGTGGTCTGAAGCAGCAGGAGTCCCTGATGTGATCGTGCATTAGCCAGTCTCTTGGTGTCTGGGAAGAATAGCTAAGTAGTGAACAGAGATATAATTGTGCCTGATATTTTTTTTTCCCAAAAGCTTTACCTTCTAGAGATAGAAATCACTTTCTCCACTCTGATCTAACACAGAAATCCTTAATATTCAGTCTAAGCAAGTAACCTGTCTTGGAGGCTAAATTAGAAAGCCCTGCGAATAAATCATGTACTATGTTTAGAGTGCTTCTGTCTGTCATGATCAAAAGTGTTGTGATAAAGGTAATGGATTACTCCTCTTCACTGGCTGTAATCACTGGGAGCATCAGCAGCCACAGGACCTGATGTGACCAGAACAAAAGCAAGCCCTGATGTAGTCGTGACTCCGCAAGGCTGATTTTCAGGCTTTGAGGAATGGTCTGTGTGTAGGGGTTGGTCTGAGGTCCTTGTTTGGTTTTAAAATCCACTCTGAAGTGCTGAGCATAGCTGACAAACAGCTCACACAAACTGGGTGTGGTTCTCCAGGGTTTGGAAAGAACAACTGCAAAGTTCTGAGGGAAAAGTCTTTTTGGAGTGCTGAGTATCTGTGAGCCCGTAAATTATTTTGGCTAGTTTGTTGGTGCCAAGGGTGCAGTAAGGTGCAGCCAGAATCAAGAAGACCTTGCTTGCCATAAACAAAAATGCCATGACTGTGTTTTGTTTTGTTTTGTTTTGTTTTGTTTTGTTTTGTTTTGTTTTGTTTTGTTTTTTACTAAGATTTGCTCTGGGAGGCAGTGGGGTATTGTTGCTCCACTTTACCCTTTCCTCTTGATTCTCAGTCAGTTTGGGGGCAGAGAAGAAGAAAAACAATGAGAAAGGAGAAGCAGAATGCAAGGAACAAGTCAGGTATTTAATACATAGCCAGGTATATACCAGGAAAAGAGAGACAGCTAAGTCATAAACAGCTCTGGATTCCTTCCAGAGGTTTCTGAAGACCAGGAATGCTGTTGTTCACTGACACAGCTGGGCCTCTGCCAGGGAAGGGGGCAGGCAGAGGAGGGTGTGTGTGTATTTGTCTTTCCCTCCTCAGTGTGAAATGTCTCCTTTCCTCTGCCATTGGCACTGCTTGCAACTGTGTCTGTCTGCAAAATGACCATCTCCCCTGTGGAATGACGAGGTTGTTTGAATCCCAAGTTCGAAGGGATGGGCTGCTGCATAACATTTATTTTTGTTTTGATAAGGTTTGGCTTTTCGGTGCCTGTGACTAAATATTCTAAATACGTCTTTTGTTCCTGTACTGGCAATGTCTGAAATGTTCCCTACTAATTTTCATTTGCATATGACTATAGATTATTTTTGATTTCCTTCATTTGATAGCCTTTAGAAGGGTCTGATCTGATCTCAAGCTTTTCAAAAATGATGTGTCGTCCTACAAATAATCCCTAATAACTCTAGTGACTATTTTAAAAATAATAGTTCACAGTACATTTAATAACTTATGAAAAGTAACAGGTTCCTTTTGATTTGCCACTGCTATGCCCACAGGCAGGTTTTCTAAGGACAGGTTAAACATATGTGTATAAATATATATAATAGCTACATACAAATACACATTTCAGCAATAATTTTAGGAAAATAAAACATTTATAGCATTTGGGAAAAAAAATCAACAAAAAAACCCCCAGGCTTTTTGACACATAAACCCTCTTCAGACAAGCTGGTATTTTTGAAACTACCTTCTCATTCCTTCCCAGGGATCTTTAAGTCCTCTCAGTGTTCAGGGCATGGGAGTAGTGGTCTACAAAGAGTGGGATAAGGGCCAGGAAGTCTTGCCTCTGCTACTGTTTCAATGAGCACTTGTGTGTGTATCACACTTTATCCCAAATCAGTTGGCAAAGGCACAACTTTTGCCTGCAACAGTTGGCTGTGTGTGGTTCAAACAGCTCATCTTCCACTGCTGTCCTGTGCTAGATGAGCTCACACGTGCACAGTGGTTCACTTTAACTCACACACGTGTCTCCCAGCACTCAGCACCTACAGCCTGGATTAGGCCACCAAGGGCAGGCATGGGCAGGCAGCAGTGTGTGGGCTGGCCGGGCTCCAGGGGCCATTCCTCACGGGAAGCAGTGCTTCATCAGGCTCCCCTGTGCCTGTCGGGAACACACACATTGTGGTGCATGTTGAGTCAACATGTGGCTCATGATGTGTCTATTCCTGTCGCCACTCCCAATCCCCCGTGTGACTCTGTGGTGAGGAGGGTGACAGGCCTCACCTTCTGCCTTTGCTCAGGTGACAAAGCAATGCTCAGAAAATGGGAGCAAATGCTTCTGTTAATGTCCCTGTGGGACTGCATCTTCCCTTAGGCAGAGATGGTTTGCCTTATGTATGGGCTAGGGGAGCCTGGAGAAATTCAAGGTTGCCCAGATATTAACCACTTCAGGGGAATTTGGCTCTATTAACCATGTTGTTACTTTAAAATGGCTAAAAAGAGAATTTGGATCTGTCTGAACAGTGTGTCTTTGTAAGAAAATCGGTCTGGGTGAAGCAGCATTGTTGCCCTTGCCCAGACACAACCAGGAGGGCTCAGAGAGGCTGGATTGTGGCTTTTCTATCTGTTTTTATGCCCAATAAGAAGAATCACTTCCTCTTTTAACAACAGTTTCCTACAAGGGTCATGTGTACAATGTTCCTGTTCTGTAGTAATGAAGTGGCCATATCTGGATGGTCTTAATACATACATGCACACTAAAAGCAAACCCAAACCTAATGTCAATGAGAACACTGTGTTGAATGGAGATCTGAGCTGCTCTAGGCCCTCTGATCAAATGAAAGCTGAACTTAATGTGATGAAATCTGCCTCAAAATGTCTGCAGAAACCCGTGTAGAGTCTTTTTTTCAGCAAATGGGGGAGATATGGCTGAGATTACTAATGCCACTCTGGCCAGCAAGTTTTTTCTGGCCAGACTGCACTGCAGAAACTTGTCTCATTCCTTGCTGCCCAAGTAACTGATTTGACATCCAACAACTCTTTGGAAGGAGGCAAGCTTAGAAATGGTGATTGCTGACAGGAGCTAAGCAGGATGATGAACAGCACTAGCAGATACATGAAAAACACCAGGAAAATGGTTTTCGTGACTATTCAGAGTTTTGAGAAGTGTTCCCATGCCCATGATCTGTTGCATGTATTTACCTTGCTAGACGCTATACTGGAGGCACACCTGCTTACATCAGCTCCCTGGCACGGGGCCAGCTGTGACTTGGAAGCAGTGCTTCTCCTCTGTGAGCAAGGACAGCTGCTCCTGCAATCAGCCACACCTGCTCATTAGTGAGCAATTTTGTAGCCGTAACCGTAAGGCACTGAAATTTACTTAGTGACAGCAATGTTTAATTTTATGTGGGATTGCTTCAGAGCAGGAAGTTCTGTGGTGCTTACTAGAACAGAGGTGATAATGTGTATTCTTATGTTTCCAGAGAGAAGCACCTAGTGTGACGCTAGAGTGTTAAAAGGCATAGAAGAAATGGGAATTAGGAGAAGAAAGAACGGGAATGAAGAAAAGTACTTTGAGTTTATTCCCTGTATTACAGGCAAAGTTCATAAAATATTCAGCACTTGAACTCTGAGTATGTGGTCAGAATTTCCTCTCACTTCTGAATGACCTGCTGCACAAACATTGGCTTGTTGACGTATAATAGCTGCCTTCAAACAGGATATTATTCAGCACTCTAAAATAATCTAAAACTCATTTGAAATAGCCAGGTTAATCCCCATCACCTGCAAGTGAGGAATAAAAAATAAATTATTCACAACCCATTACTTCCCTAGTAAAGCACCACAGATTTTTGTGACTGTTAATGTGGCTGGAATTAATTAAACTGCTGTGCATTCTTTTAGAGTCTTAAAGTATTCTTAAGTTTGGTTTTAAACATGGACAGTGACATACTTTCCCAAATGTGAATTCACAGCATGTATTTTAATGTGTTTTGGACCAGTGAAGACTTGCTTAGAAAATAAACCCATTAAAGGCAGAAAGAAGAAATATTTCCATTTTAAGAAGAGGGTTTGGCTACAAAGGGTTTGTTTTTAGCTTAAATAATGCCAAGTGAGCTGGTAGGAATGATGAGATGTGGATAGATTTACAAAGCTTCCTGGAAAGAAGAAATTGCATCTGGTTAGTTTATATGAGTTAAAAGCAACATGGGTCGTAGTTGTAGAGTACCAAAATCTTTCTCTTGTGAAGAAATATTGATTGGACTTATTTCATTTAAATCCTAATTATTTATCCTTAAAGTAATGGCAAACAGAAATGTGCTGTGAAGCAAACCAACTATCTCCCTGTATTTTCCCTGAACTGTCATCAGGGCTGGATCACCCACAGTCAGGTTTTCCACCTGCCAACAATTAAGTGTCTTTTCCTGTAACCTGCATAAACCCTTTAAAAGATATGTCCTCCCAACCTGTTTTTCTGTGTTTTTACAGTCTCTTGGAGGAGGACAGAGCACAGAAGTGTGCTAGAAAAGCATCTTCCTGAATAGGGAAGGCTGAAAGGCAAATTATTCGCCCCCCCAAAAAAAGGGTGGAGAGGTGGGGGTAAACAATTTGGTTTATAGTTAGAAGCAATAGCAGTTCACATTTTAATTTACTCTGAGATTTCACCCCCTGTTTGCAGAGGTGACTGCACAAGCTAGCTGACCTCTCCGTAGGCCTTCTGGAGATCAGGTATCCTTGACAGTTTCAAGTCTTTTTCAGGGCACGTTCCCCAGTAAGGTGGATTTCACAATTATTGAGAAGGTCTCAGTGAAATCATCCTTTTGTCATGAGGGGGAGATACTTCCTAGGCAGCCCTCTGAGGCTGCTAGGTCTACTACTGGCTTTTCTCCACCATTCCCAACCTTGCTGCTTCCATTTGTTCTCTGAAATGCGCTTTTGAGAGGTGAAAGGGGATACTTTTGTCTGTGTGTTTTGCTGACAGTGATCACAGTAACAGCTAATACCACAGCATTTAAAACATGATGATTCCACTTGTACATTTAACAGCCTTCAAAGACAATATTATAATACTTCTTTTGCCAATCAAAAGCATATAAATTCTTGTCAGACAGCTTTGGAAGCAGGTGTGTAATGTGCTGGATCTGAAAATAAAGCATTTCATTTTCAGCCCAGTCAGCCAACAAAGCTGTGCTGAGCTTTTTCAGTCCTTCATATCCCAAAAGGGTATTATACTGAGCTAGCAATTGGCCTTGGAGAAGGAAGGACTGAAACCCAAGAACAGACACTGACACTTTGCCTGACCCTGGCTCAGTGGAGCAGCTAGCATTCGGTAACCAATATTTGCAAATGGGTTCCTCTGGAGCCACCTTCTTGTTCCATGTATCTCAAAAGATTATAACCACACCTAAACTAAACTTCAGCAGTTTAGGATTTTTGGAAACACTTTTGATCCACTCTTTTACCCTACAAAACCCTATTGATGGTAATGCTGGAGAGATGTCAGCAGTTGTCTGAGTGAGAGCTCTTGCTTATTTCCTTATTTATTCCTAACCATCTTGGCTTCCTTTTGTTTGTTTTGAGAGCACAGAGGAAAGTAATGCTTACAGGCACCAAAGTGCCTCAGTTTGTGGAAGGCCAAATCATTCCCATGACTTGGAGGAGCACAAATGAGGAGGATTGCTACGTGGAGAGAGGTTCTGGCCAGGTGGCCTATGTGCTACCAGAACAGACTACAGAGAGCAAGAAGACAAGAGAGAGCAGTGGTCAGTGCCATGAATGTTGGCCTTTTATGAGGGAGAGTAGTGAGTGGACTGAAAGGGAAAGGAAGCATGTTTTGTGATGGTGGGAGAGGGAGGATGCAGATGAGCATAGAGGTGGTGGCCAGGTGGGATCTTGGGGTAAGCAAGGGAAAGGGATGCGAGGCGAGATTTTTTGATCAAGAATATGTGGCTTTCATTGAAATTCTTTGTCTTATAGTTTTGTTAGAGCAAAGTCTTCCTAGTGGATTTTATCCTCAAAATTTCAAAGCTTTTCCATTAGAATTCTCTAAGGAAGCTATCTCACAGAGACACCAAGGCTTCCTGAGTAGTGACACTCACCTGCCAGAGCTCCTACCTTCTGCACCTTCTCTCAGTGTGCTGGGCAGCTTATGCCATGGTCCTTACTTCAGAAAGACTTGGTCCTTTTAAATGTGTCAAACAAATACCCCTAGATCTGATAATCAGTTATTGATCCCCTGGATCCATACTGATTTGCTGCAATACATTATGGTGTTGCCCATAATATAAAACTGAAAAGTGGGTGTTGGTCTCTCAGTGTCTTGCCTCAGTCACTTTACCACAAATAGTGCTTCTTGCATCAGTCTGTGCTGATGGCTTCCACACAGGTGAAGTCCCTTCAACAGATACAGCAACTTGGGAAGCTGAGTTTCAGTTCCTGTCTCCTGCTAACAGACCATGGCTAGAAGAAAGGCATGGTGTGTTGGGTCTGTGCACAGCTGGAGTTATAAACAGCATAAATGATAAATGATACAGATGGATTAAAGTGAAGTTTGCCTTCATCTTATGGCACAGTGCTCAACTAGAGCAACAACTTAAGTAGATCTTGGGGTGCCTGTCTGCATTCCCACAGCTTCTGCTTCAGGACTGATCCTCTAGAACCTCAGCGCTGTTTGTGCCACTTCTGTCTGGGTGTTGGAAATGACACTGTTCTGGAACCTCTTTGGTTTGGCACCTTCTTGAAGTTTTCTTCTGATTTTGTATTCCTAACAGATCAGTGTTGCCATTACTTTTAACAATGCTTCCTGGAGGTAAAATCTATGCTTTTATTAGGGTGGTTATCAGGATGACAACATTTTGGCAACTCAAAAACTCTTCTGTTTGTTAGGGGTTCTTCTAGCACAAACTAATTTTAAAGAGTCGGGAGCATGGAGAGAATAGCAGCTGCAGAATTTTCTGTCAGCTGCAGAATGTCATTGCAAAGACAAGGTAGCAGATAAGGGCAACAAGGGTGGGAACTCCTGGATGGAGTTTTAATTATTTCCAGACACCAAATTACTGACAATTCCAGATTGCAGCAAATAGTTTAAGTGACATGTATGATGCCACTGTGCTGAATCAAAGCAGATGAATCTGATCATAGAGCCATGTATCTGCTCCAGGAGGGTGACCAGAAACAGTAGGACTCCTTTCTAAGCATGTTATACTAAAGACAGACATTTAGTAAGGGTTTGGTGGTTTGAGGTTTCTTAATTCATAGCCAGGCATTATCAGTTAACAGCTGTTTTATGAGACTTGATTTATCTATCAATTTATTTAGGGTTTGGTGTTTTTTGTTTTTTTTTTTTTTTTTTTTTTTTTTTTTTATTTCAATGTATTTCTTTTGTGCCTGTGTAACTGAAGGGAAGAATGCAATGGAATTGACTTTCTAGAAATTTTTGGGCTGAGAAACACTGTGGCTAGAAGAAGCAGGTGTGTACATACTTGTACCTGGGCACAGATCAGCCATTTCTCAGCTGGATCTGAGTAAGGATTAAACCTATTGAATCATAGGGACCACAGAATATTGCAGATAACTTCCTTCTGACTGCAGGTCACTTTCTGTTCTGACACGTATGGCACCAAATCTCTGTTGTAAGGACACTGGAATTCATTCAAATTATCAGGGAATTAACTTGTTTAAATTAATAAAATAAGCATGTTTTTAAAACTGCACATGAGGTGCTTCTGAATGCTGCCACTAAGCCTACAGACTGGGAATCAGGGAACATCTGATAGTTCATTAAAATGTCAAGAAAGGAAGAAGAGGGGTGATAAGACAGGAAAAAGCAGGTCCAGACTTGTTTTGGTTAGACTTTGGGTTGCAAACTATTCAGTGTTGTTCTGAAAAGGGAAGAATTTACCTCACTTGTGAACTCTGTGACCCTCAGTGATAATCACACGGTTGTTGTACCAGACAAAATTGTTTGGTTTCTTTGTTTGCAAAACAACATAAATGGTGATGTATTGCTCCCTGAAGGATGAGTGTTAACAGAAGCACCTACCTGCACCACTGGTTAGTAGACTGGTGAAGGATTTGATATTATATTCTTGTGTTTAAAACAAGAACTCATTCCTATGTGGATCTAGAACTACACATTTTACCTTCCACAGTTCTTTGGTCTTAAAAGTAAGCATGGCCTGCAATTTATAATTTATGGCTGTGTTCCAATAAACAGTTTGCATTATTTATTCTAAACCCCAGGTATTAAAAGAAGACTATTAAAAGGGAGGAAGGAGGCTCATAATTATTTTTACTTCAGTGTTAGCTTTCATTAAAGTAACCCAGGTAGAGTTATAGTGTTAGTAACAATAAAAGAGGAAAGCAATTAAAAAAAGAGTCATGCCAATTATGTCTGTCCTGGGGTTATATATATGTGTGTATATATATATATATAAATATATATGTGTGTGTGTATGTATATATGTATGTATGTTTGCAGTGGGTTGACCTTAATTCTGTTTTTGATTTTAAAATTTGCTCATCCTGATATCCCCCAAAGGCCATGATTTCCAAAAAGTTAAAGCTACAAGTTTCTGACTGACTGCAGCTGACTCTGCCTGCATTGAGGAACAAAAGTAATGAATAGTGAGACACCTACAAGCTCCATGTACCTGCTACACAAAAAGCTCCATGAGCAGGGAGAAGGCCCTACAATGTCTTTTTTTTTGCTCTCACAATCTGGAGAGTGCTCTCAGTTTCACAGTCAGAGTGAGAGGCATAATCAACACATCAGCTCCTTAGGCTGACCTCTGTAAAACTAAGTTTTTATAGAGGAAAATTAAAGTGATCACATTGTTCTGAATACAATGTGCCCCTCTTTTGCTTCTACTCCATTGAAATTATGTGGGTGAGACTTATCTGTTGTAAACTGCAGCTACTATGCTTCCCATAGTCTGAGGACAATTTAACCATTTTTTGGTGTAATGGATCTTAAACAGATGATTCAGTCTTTTCTTGAAGCTTGGTAACACTGAGCACTTTCATTTTCTGCTTTCAAATGTATCATTACTGCTCAAGTGCTTTTTTTTTTTTGTGGGAAATCCTTCATTCCTTTTTATGTGATGATAGTACAAAGATCCCGGCCTATAATCAAGTTAATATATGAGAGATATGATTTCAGCTACATAATTTGTGCCTGAAGGAAATCATTTTCCTAGGAGTACCAGAGGCAGTTCTAGGCAACCATACCTTAAAGCTTACCTGCACTTTCTAATTAAAAGACAAAGGAAGAAGGCAGTTGATGGCAATTCACCCCTTAAAGCTGATACTTCAAAGGACAGGGTGAAACCTTTTGTGTCAAAACTCTCTCAGGTCTCACCCCTTTGTGTGATACCCTTTGTTTATTCCTGAAATATGCTTTATTTATATGTATAAATATATTCAATTTGTATACATATATTTGCAACAAAAGATGTTGAAAAGTCTATGGATTTAAGATAATAAAATTATAAAGAGAACATATCACCCAGCAGATGTATTATCATCACCTCAAAGTCAAAAATGTCTAAAATAAAACTAAGTGAAATGTTGCTAATACCTCTTGGTCTTGACTTAAAACCCAGCTCTGGAGTTTTTCAAAGGCTTCTTTTAATTAAAATTGGCTGTAGCTTTTTATTCATCTAGTAAGTTCTAATTTCTTCATGGTTTATCTTAAGAGGTAACTATTAGAGAGCCTCCACCATGCTCATCCTCTGGGAAAAGAGATCACTGCAACCTGAGCTTCCAGCCTCATCCTGTTCCCACATGCTGAGTGTTGTGAAATGTGATGAGTACATGTACAATGCTTTTGAAGGGTGTGCAAATGAAATGAAGAAATAAATGAAGTAGCTGAATGAGTTCAGAGAAACAGCCCCACCAAAATGAACCCCTGCCCCAGTCTTGACTCAGTCCTGCTGATAGTTGGGTCAGGAGCAGGAGCAGTCCGGGCCAGGCAGGACCCCAGTACTGTGTAAGGCTGTTGCTGCTCTTCTGTGACAAAAGTGCCCAAATATCCATTCACAGAATGCAGAGCACACAGTTTAGGCTTAACCTACCCAGCCTAGGACCTGCAGCAATCTAGCCATTCAAACTTTGGCTGCAGAGGCTCTACAAGGAATTAGCTAGGTTGGGTGTGATGCTTGAGCTGGCCTGCTTGCCTGTGACCCACATAAACTGCAGTCTCAGCATTCCTGAAGCACACAGAGCTGGAAGTCACTGTATCTGCTTCTAATGAATGTCAGCTCTGTCCACACTTGGCAGGTTTCTTCAGCTCTGCTGGTTAGACTAATAAAAGATACTATCACTCTCTATGAGTTTTACCTTGCTTATATTCTGAGATTATCACAGCTCTGCCTCTTGGAGGTCAGACAGAATAACTTTTGGAGATTAGGCAAAGCTACAGTGATATCAGAAGAAATAACCTGAGAATTATGTTCTTAAACCAACACAAAGCTTAAGGCCAGGGAGTGGGCATTTGACAGGGCTTTGCAGTCCCTCAGGGTGCTCTGGTTTCATTTATTGACACAATGCATTGCCAGAGGCTTTCTACCAGTGAACTCCTTTGGCATCATGCTCTGCAGTGTTTCTTCCTGAGGTGTGTGCTGTGCCTGGTCTTGGGCAGGAGCTGTTGTTTCTTTTATGAAAACCTACCTATTTTTGCTGGACTTTGGAGCAAGCTGGTCTTAGAACAATACTGGCATGATCTCTTGAAAGAATTTCTGTGGACTGAGGGGAATTTTGAAAGCTATTGTGTGCATTTGTTGCATGGATTTTACCTCTCTCTGCTTCCTACTTGCTAAATCATAACAAATAGAGGATTGTGTTTCATACTCTTCACTGACTCGGTCATATTTTCAAAAGCTATTTATTTTTAATATAAACAAATGAAACAACCTGCCTTGCCTTTTCATATCTACAATCCCCCCTCCTCTCCATGTTTGCAAAACACTGCAGCAGCCTAACAAAATACAGTGTGTGGTGTTTCCTGCTGTGACCCAAAATACCCACTTGTGCTCTCTAGCCCAGCCATGCAGGCCTGCTGCTTTTGGCTATGAGCAATGAACACTTTATGGCAGTTAACTGTTCTATTCCATAGACACAGGTTATCCTATCCACACTCTCTGCCAAGGCAGTTTCCTCTTGCAAAACTTCCTTTGTCATTTCCCCACATTTTTCCCATACTTTTTTTTTCTTTTTTGTTTCCTCTTATACAGCACAATCATCTGGTGTTTTGAAGTGCCAAACCAGCCCATTGCTTGTAAACATTTCTTTCTTTTTCTCTTCTGGTGCACCTCAGTTGGATTTGATATTTTTAAGTCCTCTATTCCTACATTTTATTTGTCATTCTTAATTTCTGACACACCTCTAGTTCTTGTGTTTTCCAGAGCCATGAGCTATTTGTGCTATTGTTGCATTGCAGCCTTCATCAATACTTTTTTCATTCATATCTTTGCCCACTTCATCTTTAGTAAGAAACAGTGGTTTGAAAGCACTACAGTGATGACTATGTTTAGATGCACAGTATTTCCTGACTTGGAAATGGTTGCATTTCCAGGCATATTCTTTTGTCAGGATGTATATCTCAGTATTCTGGTTAAAGTCTTTTTAGTATAATGTGTCGTATAAATGGCATCCTGCTTTTCCATCCCATATCAATATTTGTTGTCCATTATTAAAAAACAAAACAAAACAACACCAAAAACTAAACAAAAAACCTAAACCAAAATAACAACACAAAAAAAAGAGGACCCAAAGAAAATCAAAACCAGCTGTCAGTGCTTGCTTATTGCAAGTTAGCAGGAGTCAAACCTCAAACAGAGCAACAACTTGCAATTTCTGTTATAGGTAGGATGTGAAGTTTTTTGCAGGCATGCTCTCCTTTGAATTGATTCAGGCAATGGAATGAGAATTGGTGGCTAGAATAATTTGTCCTATTATGGTGAGTTGCAGAGGTCTAAGACATGTTCTGCACGGGGAGGGGTGTGGGAGGACTGGCCATAGACAGGAGAGCTGGAAGGGTGGAGTTGCACACTTTCTTGATGTCAGACATCAGGCTTCACGGGTGTTTCCCCAATCCTCTCAATTTTAATTATTTTTTATATAGTTCTTTAAGTTACCAAAACAAAACCCATGTCTCAAACTTATGTGTTACAAAGCTGCTGGAGAAGAGAGAGTATATCAAGCATGTGTAATAAGGGGAGAGGGAAAAGAAGACTGGGAGAGGTGTAATCACAATTACATTCCAAATTTGCATTTGGTATATTTTTATTAATACATAAAATACATAAAATATTCTGAAACATTTATAATAAGCATGCAGCTCGAAAAGTCAAACCAACTCATTAAAAAAACTGAAATATTTTGTGAAACATGAGATTGGGTTTGTAAGTGGTGGGAAAGTTAATTTCATACCAATTTTCAATTGATTGCAGAGCAAGGGTGTTACAAAGTCTGTAGATGCAAGTAAAAAAAAAAAAAAAAGAACGTTGCACAGGTCAGAACTGTTTTACTCATGAATTCTGAGCAGAAAACAGGTCAGATTGTAACATGAAAGCCCTCCACAACTTCAGTTAGGCAGTTAAACCAGAGACCAACAAGAGGAATGCCTGAGTCCTGGCTATCTTACATCCTGTGTCATTTGCACTGGTGCTAAATCAGAATGAAAATGTGTCAGTTTGGATTATTCTGTCCACTTCTCTGAGCTGCAGCAAGTAACACAAGGTCTTATACACCAGCAGTTTCTATACCAGACTTTCAGATTCATTGCACCTTTCCTGTGAATTGTGCTTAATCTTAGAAATGGGATCCTGGATTCTGGATCCCTGTTTCCAGACTGGTGAGGTGCCCCAGGAAATAAAAATTAGAACTCCTTGTTGATCAGCTTTGTCTCATTCAGTTACAGAGGCCAAGGGAAGGCAAAGTGAAGTGGGTTGCTTTTGGTGTGTGCTGCAAAGCCCAACCAGACATGGAAGGAAATCAAAGACCTGCACTAGCAAAATCCTTGCTGGTTTTACTGGCAGGACAGGCATGCCACGCCAGCAGCATTGTGCTGTAGGGCCTCAGCAAGACCTGGGGTCACTGAGAAATTTGCAGAACTGAAAGTCAGCACATCCTCCCCCCTGTACTGTGGTGTTTATGTGTGGTGGGGGTGACAGTGTCTGTACATACAGGCTGATACACTGAGTATGCTTGCCAGGTATCTAAAGAGTTTGTACTTCAAGTCTTCAAGGGTTTCATTCCAAATTGCCATCCATGTATCTCAGGTCACAATTTGCATTTATTGACAGACTCTTCTTGGGAGAGCTGAGTAGAAACTGGAGGTGACTTGTGAGGATAAGAGTAGTTTCTCCTCACCAGACCTCAGGTCACAGGCAAGGCACAGGAGCAGATGCAGGCAGGCACAGCCTGATAAGCCCTACCTGCTCCTGAGTGACCAGACAACTAGCCTCCAGTGCCCTCCACTCCTTCCTTTCATCACCCTGCACTTCCATGGAAAAATAATTTCATACAAATTTTAGAGCAACATCCAGTTAATCAAAACACAGCAGGCTGCCAGCGCAGCCTGAGCAGAACGGTGCTATCGCACACCATGGCACTTTCAATTCTGCTGCTTCATTCTCTTGACAGAGATATTAACAAAAAGAGGAAACAGGCTATTACCGTGACAAAGGCTTTGACAGCACAGGGAAAATGGCATGTTAACTCAGCATCAGGCAGGCTGGAGCTGGCTGGTAATAACCACGCTCCACTCACGGCACTCAAACCCTTTGTCACCGCTGTGTGGGTGGGTTTGTCTGCTGTGGAGCACCCACGTTTTCCCAAGCACTTTTACCCACCTGAGTACTCAGACATTGTAGCCACTTTTAATAGAATGGGATATTAAAAGATCATGTTTAACCTCCTTTGTTTCAGGTCTCAAACCCTCTAAGTTACATCCACTGATATCTGGAGGAAGCAAGTCAGAAGTTGCACTCTATTTAATGCATGGGAGGGCTCCTGTTTTAAGGGGGAGGCAGCTTCTGCTGTACGTGTAGCAGCACTGTCATCTAATTTTATTGCAAGCAGATGCTGGAGTGTGCTTGACTTGGAAAAATCCACGAGACTCAGAATTAGCTGCACTAATTGAGGTCATTTGGTAAACTGGGTGTATTTTAGTTGCTTCAAGATCCAGTTCATGGTTGCAACAAACAAGGATCAGTTTTCTCTGGGTCCCTAAGAAAGCTCTGGCCATTACTCCATTCATTTCTCCCTGTTTGAAACCCATTAACGATCAGTGTTGGGGAGGCTGCTTTGTTTAGGTTAGGATTAGGTTTAGGGTGCTTTTTCTCTGCCAGTCCCATGCCTTGGGTTACTGCAGCAGTAGCACATCTTAGGTGGTCCTGACATAGCAATCTGTCTGTCAAACCCCTGTCATTAAATTGGTCCAAAGATGAGCATTTACAGTTTTGAATGGTACTTTTCGAGCTATGAGTTCAATTGCTGTTACTGTTCTCTGGAATTTGATATTCCAAATAATTTTCCTGACCTCCTCCCTTAGAGTCTATTTTGGTTCTGAATCCCTTAAGCCCTGAACTGCCCCTCTGCCCACAGGAATAAGTAGGCTCACTGTGTTCTGGATCAGTGTGAATAGTAACACAGCAACCAGGTTTGCATAAAGGCATAGCCTCTTCTGTTACATCCAGTAACATAAAAGGGAAAGATAGACAAGCCTGGAGATGTTTATCTGACATAAGATAAGACATCTGTAAGTCTGACAAAGCAATAGTAAAAAAAAAAAAAAAAAAAAACCAACCCAAAGGCTTACAAGGTCATGATCATTGGAGGGTGTCCAGCTACATAATCTTTTTAAGTCATTTTCCTGGAAAATAGAATAAATGTAAGCAACTGGTAAGTCTCTTCATTTTGTTTTCCTGTAGTAATTGAAGTTGGTTTAACTAAGTCAATCCAAGACCAAGCTGCTGGCCAGACCCCTCTTCCCCTGCCCCTTATTCCTGCTTCTTCCATTTGGAAGGCACTGATGCAGGGATAGACATCCTGAGATCTGGTTCAGGAAGCTGATCTGGCTTGAAACATATGCCTGGCCCCCAGCTTCTTGTTCCTGACCTCAGAGTAGCCCTATGCTCAGGCTAGCAGAAATATTTCAGTGTCCATCCAGTGGACCACGTTGGGAAACTTATCCAGCTGAAGAATAAACAGGTAAAAAACATAATGCATTTTTCTCCCAGGTGAACCAGATTCCTAATTTGATATGCTGAGCTGCTGAGAAAGTACAGTTAGAGGCAGAACATGGGACAGGGGCAAGAATGAGATCATTATAGAAGAGGATAGAGTTAACTGAAGGTATGTGGGTTGAGCTGTGTCCTTGGAGCTACAGGCAGATCCAGGCTGCAGGGGAAAGTAGGGCACTGCGACAGCTCTGGCTCATCCCGGGACGAGAGGGGACTCTCCACAGCAGCTCTGTGAGCAGACACAGATCTCCTTTAGAGACACAATAATAGTTACATGCTGGGACACCAGCTCTTCAGAACAGCTCTGGGTACAAACAGGGAGGTGGTGATGTCAATTAAGAGCTCTAAATGACATCTCCTTGTCTCCCTGTCACGGCCTGGACATGGCAGCTGTGGGATTGGGGAATTGGGTGCATTAGGACTCCTGCAAGGAGGGAGGCCATGCCCTGGCTCCCAGCTGTGTTCAGACAGTGGCTTTTCTGCTGTCCCCACCATGTGATGGGGAGCTTCTGTTTCTTGCTTGGGCACACTGCTGTTGGTTTCAGTGTGTTTTCTTATGCTGTGAAACCAATGGGAGAGAGGGAGAAGGTGATCAGATAAAGGTTTAGAAAACATAAGGAAGGTATAGGAACAATCTTCACTACAGGTGGGAGCAAATGCTTTGACTGAAAAAGGAGTTTATATCTGGCATTAAGGGCTGATGTAGTTCCACAACCTCCCCTCTGCCCCCAGGGTTCTCTGGGGCAGCACTGGGCAGCAGGTGTGGGTCTCCTCAGAGTCTTGGTTCCCCAAGGACATCCCAAGGTTTTCATCAGCCTTCATCAAGGAACCTGGGCTTGCTGCATTTTTGAAAAAGGAACCAAATGGCTGAAAACTGTGTCTTGCCTTCTTTAGATAGCAGTGCTGGGTGCTGGTGTTGTCCTCTTAGTATCAGCTTACTCGACCCCAGCACAACATCCAACCTAACAATCAGGAAGCTCCAGCTCCATGTTTTGTAAAAAACCAAACCAACCAAACAAAACTTTTGAAGTTTTTGTTGAATGTCACTCCTAAGTAAAAGAAGTTTAACTCAGACGTAGATAATGTTAATGACTGTAAAATGACAAGAATAAAAATGTTGGAGCCTTTAAGATGTGTTTTAATGTGAATGTTTATCTGGAAAGTGAGTCAGGATATTTTCCCAGACTGGTAAATTCAAGAGAAAACTAATAGCATTTTCATTTTATCTAGTGTTTACCACAAAAATAAAATATAGCACAGACAATATTGACTGTTCAGAAATATAGATGCAGCCATCAAGATAGGAAGAAAGATTGGTAGGACACTTCTCTCTTGAAAGTAAACTTTAAGTGGCTGCAAAATTTTTAATGATGTTGACATTCAGATGGTCACAGTGAAGCTTCAGCACAAATGTCTTCTGGAGATGAATGAAGCTGCTTATAATTCAGAAATATTATTTCAGCATATGATAGGTGCTGTTTTCAGACACCACATCAATTACATATTTTTTTCACGATAAAGATTTTCCTCACAAGCAAAGCAGAAAGGTTATACAAACCATCAACCAAAAAAAGTCCTTATATTCTGACAAAGAAATAATGGTGTCAAATGAAAGAAAAATAAAGTTTACTGAGGAATTTTATTTTACTCTGGATGAAACTTTTGGTTAGCTATAATAATTTCTCTGCTAGAAAATATATTCTTTCTGCTTTACTGCTGACACCGCCTCCCCTATTTTACTTCTCTGACCTTCAACTTCAGACTTTGTATAGTTTTGCTTTCTTCTGCTCCAGGTTGTTGCAGAGATTGTGTGTCTGCTTATTTCTGGTTAGTAATCCTGTGCCATCTGGAGCATGTTTCATTTTTTTGTTTTATGTCTCTTATTGTCTGTTTCTTTACCAAAAAAAAAGACAATTTGCAAGTTAATCATACAAAACATAAATTCTGAGTGAATCCAGAGGAGGGCTGAGATGATCAACATAGGGCAGCAGCACCTCTCCTGTGCAGACAGGCTGAGAGAGTTGGGCTTGTTCAGGCTGCAGAAAAGAAGGTTCTGGTGAGGCCCTATAGCATCTTCCAGTACCTAAAGGGGGTGTAAAGAGAGAGGGAGAGGAATTTTTTGCAAGGTCGTGCTGTGCTAGGCCAAGGGGGAGTGGCTTCAAACTGAAAGAAAGTTGGTTTAAATTGGATATTAGGAAGAAATTCTTTACTGTGAGCATGGTTAGACACTGGAACAGGTTTCCTAGAGAAGCTGTCCATGCACCATCCCTGAAAGTGTTCAAGGCCAAGTTGGAGCAACCTGGTCTAGAGGGTGGCATCCCTACCCTCAGCAGAGGAGTTGGAACTAGTTGATCTTTAAAGGTCCTTTCCTACCATTCTGTGATTCTCAATCTGTGACTCTATGATTTTAAAGTCCTTGAAAGAAATTGCCCTGACAGCACCAGGAATCCATTGTCCTGCTCTGCTGACTCAGGGTTACCAGTGCAGGAGGGTGTGAGTGAGCCTCTCAGAAGAAAAGGGGACAGGCTGCCTGCAACCTCCACCCCAGCAGCCACTGCCAGGTTTTGAGATACCCATTTTAGGTGTGTGGAACAAAGCTAGTCTCCTAACCTCCAAGAAACACACTGCATGTGGTGTGAATATGGCCATGTTACAATGGGAAAATGTCTCTCAGAATAGTTTGCCAAGATGCAAAAAGGTGTATAAAATTGCCAGAGCTGGAATGCACAAGAAATCTCACTTAGAGGTATGCCATGAAAACCTGCACTGAGCAACCAGCCTATATGCATCCCAGAGAATAAGCAATTAGGGTGCATTTTGGTTTGATTTGTCTTTTCCTGGATATTCTGTTTGGGGATTTTTGCACAATCAGAGCATCTAAAAAAGGGATTGAATGCCAGTGGTC
Source organism: Phylloscopus whistleri (assembly GCA_017589585.1). NCBI lineage: Eukaryota > Metazoa > Chordata > Aves > Passeriformes > Phylloscopidae > Phylloscopus > Phylloscopus whistleri. The sequence continues at coordinate 1,084,048 of JADMLD010000068.1, read as the reverse complement.
AGGGAACCCATCATTTACATGATTACTGAAATTACTTATTCAACAGTTACTTATCTCACCAATTCATCATTGTTTAAATTTTAATTCAGTGACAATGTAACCTCTGGAAAACACTGCTTGCATCTATAATTAATAGATTGTTATGCTTTGTAGTTTAAAATTTGATACACTTCCCTCAAACTCCATGAAGAAATGTTTCATGTGATCTCTTTCTGAATTTACAACAGATGAAAATGGCCTGCTAGGTTTCATACAAGGAGGTTCATTTGTAGGGAGATGCAGATCCAGTTTGCTGTTTGCTGTCTAACACAATTTAGTCAGAGCAGCACAGCCCTCCCCTTTTCTCCTGACAGCAATTCTCCCTCCAAAATGAGGTTCTGGCAGTCTGCTTTTGTACAAAGTAGACTCAAATGTAATTATGCTGCTATGACAACTTAGTCTTAGAGCACTCACAGTCCTTTTTCTTCTCATTTTCATAGTGCTGCTAGGAGTAGAAAGTGATTCTGTTTTTTCTTCTTCCAGTATAAATAGAAATACACGTCAATGAAGTCCAAATAGTACTGGTATAAGTTCAGGGTCAGTCCCAGTATATAAACTTGTCTCTTAAAGATAATGTAATGAAAAGAGGGAGAAAATGTAAAGTGCTCAGTCCCCTATCCCTGTCTTAGTGAAGGCAATGTTAACCACCCTGTCCACACATCTGCACGGGGAAGGAAGCTTTCTCTAATTGAACATCCACATGGAAAGAGAGCAGTCATGGCCACATCTCTCCCTACCTCACCTCTCCTCAGAAATAAGCCACATGAATTCTTCAGAGCCCTTGGCTGCAGTGTTTTGTCCTTGCAAAAGAGTCTTGTCTGTGCTCCCTGTGGGCTGCTCCTGGGGCTGGGATGGCTCACAGCCTGAGTCACTGCCATGTGGGGACACCAGCAAGGAAAGAAAACAAACCCCAGAGAACTTCTCTGGACATTGCACGGTGCCTCTGAAGGAAGGCAAACAAAGGACCTGGGCTCTTCATGGGAAGAGCCAGTGAGGAGAAACTGGCTGGAAGGACCACACTGGTTACTGGAGGGATTGGCTGTTCTGGTGGGAGAACATCACAGGAAATGCTTGATAGCTGAGGAGTGTTTTACAGAGAGTGGACAAATGCTTTCTGCTCCCTCCTGCCTGTGTCCTTGCAGGGCTCTGCACCTGAGATCTCCTGCACTGAAACAGAATCTCTGCTGTAACAGGTTTCAGCTTTCCCTTAGATCTTCTCATCCAGCCTTTGAGGCAGGCAGTAGAAAGTGTCTTTTGAGGGTCACCTCAACATTTGGAGCATGGTGCAGGCACACTAAGGCAGAATGCCTTGGGCCAGGCCTGTGGGAAGAACATGTGGTTTCACCATCAAGATGTCTCTGTTAATTACTACCAAAGCCAGAGGTTTTCCAGGTGTTTACCTCAAATGAGTTATGTCCTGCAAGAAATTGTAAGTGTAGCCAACATAATTTAATTCACAGTGAAACCCAGGGAGCTGTGGAGAGGTGCCAGAGGTGTGATGGAGAGCATTTTAGTTTCATGTGGCTTCCTGAAGCTCCCTAGAGCACACTGAAAACAGTCCAGCCATTTTTTTCTTTTTACTTGAGGTAAAAAAATATTCCCTTTCCAGCTGTGAAAGCAACTGCATAGGCCAGAACAGAAGGTGTTTGTGGTAAAAAGACACACAGGCTTAGCCAGACTATTTTGATCTTTTCTTCCCTCCCTGAATTCTCCAGGGAGGAGATGTGCCAGCAGCAGAGGACAGGAGAGAGACCCAGGGATTCTAATTTTTTACCTTCTGAGCCAAGCTCTGAAAGAAGTAGGAACTTCTATCACTTGATGTCCCCTCTGTCACACAGGCTGAGACCTGAGGGCAGAAAAAGGCTGTTCCCAGTTGGTGTGGCTGAGAGAGTGACCAGAGGTCATGTCACTGCTTCTGAAACAGGCTCTTGTGTAGAAGCAGTATCCCAAACCACACAAGTATCAGAGTCCCTGAAGTCCCATGGCCCTCACCCCCACGTGCTTCCTCTCCACCATGCAGTCACTTTGCAGTGGAGATGGAATTCCCCAGCTTCTCCCTCCCCAAAGCACCCAGCCAGCAGCTGCCACGTCAGAACTGGGGGTAAACAGGGTGAGCACCAGGGCCTTAGAGGAAGTCACCCCTCCTGCCACTTAGGGTATCAAATAAAGCCTCAAAAACAAGCTAAGGAATAGCAAGTGGTTATTTTGGGCCTATGTGAACTCTGTGGATTGTCCCCTTGCCTGTGCAGGGCTGTTTCTAAGTGTAACCCCCCATAGCCCTGGAGCAGAGATGGGACCTAATTCCATAGACAAAGGAACTCTGACAGCCACAGTGAGCCTGGACTTCTGTTGTGCTCTCCCACCCTGAGTGTCTGATTCCAGGTGATCCTGGGTGCTGCAGAACCTGGGCCTCCTTCCCAGGCTTCACCCTTCAGCAATGTCTGTCAGCATGGGCATCACCTGCATCCGTGGGGGGCCTGGTAACTCAGACACAGAAAAGCTGCTTTCAAAAGGGCATCTGTCAGCCCTTTCTCCTCCTCTCTCCCCTGCCTCAGAAAAAGAGAACAGACACCACTGCAGGTGTTTTCCCTGTCTCATTTTGACATCTTTGTGAAGTGACACTGTCAGAGAGATATCTTTCCTATGAAGGAACATCTCCTTTTCCTCTTGCTCCTTGACACTTCAGTGGATAAACTAAGAAGATTCTGGCCTCTATTTTAATCAAGTAAGACAGATTTCATGTACAGGCTGGTCGCCCTAGAGCTCACTACTGCATATGAGAGATGTCTTGTCAGAAACACAGACCTAAATCCAGCACTCAGAGCACAAACACTGTTTCTATCTCAAGCCCCGTGTTTGCGTCTGCATGTTTTCTGACCTGTCATAATGTTCCCTGCTAAACACCTTCTGGCCCAGAACTCATGTTTGCTCGGTGGGTGGCTCTTTCTCTCTCTTGCTGTCTAGACTTCCTGTGTTTTGCAGACTAAAAGTTTGTCTGAGACACTCATGAAAGCCGAGACTGATCCTTGACAAAGTAATGGTGGTTGTGGGAATCATCCATGGCTGAGTGAAGTGAATCTGGGAGGGGAACTTTGTGTTTCCACTGACCTACTGGTCAGATGGTTGACTGCTGCAGCCTGTCTGTTGTGCAGGTTCCTGGGGAACATTTCCTAGGGGAAGTCTTAATGCATCTCCTTATGCACTGCAGCTGTTCCTCTCTGGACAGTCAGTGTTCCCAGGCTGATTTTATATCATGTCCATTTTACTCCCAACCTCCCTTCCCTCTGGCACATACTGCTCCCTACACCTCCCTATTCCCAAACAGACACCACCACCCCACTTCACCTCACATCCACTTTGCTCTCAGCTCTGAGGGTAGTTTCCACACAACCCCTGTGCACCTGCACTCTCTGTAGCAGTTCCCTCTCTGCTGTGCTGCAGCTGCAGGCAGAGCTGCACCTCAGCCCCACACACTGGCTGCTTCATCCTGTTCACAGGAATGATTCCTCAGAAGGAAAACTCCTGTTTTTGTCTGAGAATACCTGAGCATGTTCATTACTAAAGTGCTCCACATTCACAAGAGAAAGGGGCATATGAAAGCTTTATGTTCTCACAGTCTTGATTCTTCCACGGTCTTGTACCATCAATCATATCCCTGCAGAGTACAAAACAATGCCCAGTGCTGTCTCTTGTATTTACTTTGTGAAGATGTTAATGACTGTGGGAGCGAAATGAAGTGGTCCTTCCCTGAGGAGATAATACCATTTTGTTCTGAGAGGCAGGTCATAACAGATGGGATGTACGTGCACTTACTTTCTTGTGCACACTTCTCATTTCTCCTTTCCTGTTTTTTTCAGAAGCAAAGTTAGGAGTGACTCATACCGATAGATGGTTGACAGCAAGACAAATATTCTTTCTTTTGAGGGGTTTGTAAGAGAGAAATGGGAATCACAGTCTTCCCTCCTTCTCTGCAAAATGAAGTCTCTCACGAAATGGTGACTTTCTTCCAGATGATTCTTACACTTAATCTTAACAATAGCAGTTTGTGATCAATGAAGTAAAAGTCAACTGATCCAGCGTCATAAAAAGAGCTCGGAGCTCATTGCAATTCTAGTTTAGTTTCCTTTGTTGGCTTATATAGTAGTTGGACAAACAATGTTTCCTGGTTCTGATTCCATATTAGATTCTATGGCTCTGTATTTCACAGCTACCATAAAAGCAGGTGCTGCAGTGATGGGAGCCATATAAGAACCTGGATGGATGATAAAAATATTGTTGCTGAGTGCTTCAGGGTGTACTTTGTGTGAGGAGACACTTAATCTAAAGAATAAGGGATTGTTAAATTTTACTATATAGCATATGCAACTCTAGAATTTATTAGTCTATTGTTCAATACAGTAACTGATGTGCTGTTTTAAGTATTTTTTTAATCTGTGACATAAAAGAAGTTCCCAAACTTCCTGACTCAGTTTTCCTGTTTGCAAAATGTGAATACTTTTGATACTAAGTGAAAGTGCAATAAATTAAACAGCAGAATAGATATGTAGCACACAGGTGGAACATGATTCATGTGTGTCCTTGAAAAGATCTAAGCTTTCCCCAGACTAATAAAGGACTGATTTCTAGTAAGGTAAGGGCAGAGAGCAGACACTGCTTACTCCCTACATGTTTGAGAGTGTGCAGGATTGCTGATAAGGGTTATCCTGTACTGTGTCACTCTTCAAGCTGCCTGTAAACAATAGTTAATAACATGTTGTTGTGTGGATGTCCAAAGCTGAGAGAATTCAGTAACTCAAGTCTCAGAGGGCTGAACACTCATTACTTTCCATATACGATAATAATTAGTAGAAATTATTGACAACCTTTATATATATATGTATGTCATCCAATACATTTTTGAATTTTTGCATTTACGTTTGGTTTCTGTTTTAAACTGGCAGGTTTAGCCCATAGCTGCTTTCAGCACACTAGGAGAGGAGAGTGCCATTTCTTTACCTCCCTGCTGTTTGAGGGAAAAGCAGTTGTTCTTTACACAAAATCCCCATCAGTGGCAGCTTTTAAAGACCTCCTTGTGTGATGTCTGAATTTTTAAAAGTTTTGAAGTACCAGGTTTTTCTGCATGAAAGCTGCTTATCCCTCAACAGCAAGAACTTCAAACAGTTTGCTGACAGCACGTAGACAGCCCCAACTTAAATAACTTGAGTTGGCTGTAGCTTCTCTTGGCAAGTGGGGGAGATTAAGGGCAAAATCCTACAGTGATGAAGATCATTATGCTGAAGTCCCTCTCTGCTCTCAATGTCTCCACATCTCCAGGCCCGACCAGCATTTCCCTGCCTTGCAGTGATGGTGCATCTTGGTTGTGCAGATCCATCTGCAGCAGCAGCAGCCTGTCCCTCTGTGCCCTCTGCATGCTGGAATTTGCCTGCTGCTGCTGACACATGGCTGGTGGTTGTCTCACACTGCTTCCTGCTAGCTTGCAGAGCTGAAGTGGCTACTTCACCCATTTTGGTGTCTGACACTAATTCAGCCCTCCTCCATGTCTCCAGAGTACTAGAAGAGCACAGTCCATTTATGCTTTGTTAAATTTACACAGGAGGCACAGAGATGCACTTTAGTTATTTTAATCTGGGTATGTGCAGCGTAGAGGGACAGTGTATTGATTTTTCTGTTTATTTTTTCCATCTCTGAATGAATAAAGCTTTTTTACTCTGCAGTTGTATGCTCATAAACTCAGGCCCCCAAATACTTGTCATTTCAGTTGACTCTTCCCTCCAACTTTCACCTACCTGTTTCATACCTTGAGGATCTATCTTTACTGTAAATGATACTCAGAGGCATAAAATGTAAGATCTACATTGATCTCAACCCCCTGGTTTTTGGGATCTGAAAGGAGAAAGCCACTATGGGAATAGGGACCTGTAGCAGATGGGAAGCTGACCCCTGTGGCTGCAGTGTGTACAAGATGCCTGAGTCCCTTTGGGAATACAGACCCTGATGTCTGTGTAAATAGTCTGCTGCAAAACCTGTACCAGGGTCTGCAGCATCTCTGCCTGTCCAGACCCAGCTTCTACTGGAATAAGCAGAGACAAGATAGGTCAGTGGTTATGGGAGAGGGGTTTTCTACTGGGGGCTTTTTGGATGCTGTTCTAACACAATTCCCAGCAGCAGGTGCAGGTAAGACACAGGTGATCCCCCTGTGCCTGACCATTCTGTCAGCACTCAAGTCTGGATGCTCACACGGGCAGTGGGTGTCAAACAAGCACCCTGGCCTCATGGCAAGCTGTTTGTCTCTTTTTCACACAGTGCAGACATGGGATGTCTAAGGAAATGGAAACTCCCCTCAAATGGCTCAGTCTCAAAATACTGTTTGTATGGATCCCCATTGTAGAAACTGTATTTTCACCTGACTCACAGGGAAGTCTACTGCATTTTCACTGTAGATGGAATCAAGATAGGCAGCTTCACAAACCTCATGAATGTTTTACCTAACAGGGAGACCAAGGCTATCACTGAACACAGAAAATACTTTTGGAAAGGAGTAAAAAGACTGTGAGGCGAGGTACTAGAACAGGCTGCCCAGAGAAGCTGTAGATGCCCCATCTCTGGAAGTGTTCAAGGCCAGGCTGATGAAGCCCTAAACAACCTGATCTAGTGGAAGGTGTTTCTGCCCATTGTTAGAGAGTTGGAACTAGATGATATTTAAGGTCCTTTCCAACCCAGACCATTCTATGACAACTTCTGGTATTTGTGCTTGTGCTGACATTCCACACTAAAAATAACTGATGCTCCCTACCTCGCTCCTTTGCCACCTGAAAAGCTCTAGCAGCCTTCCTGCAAGCTGTTGCTTTAAACCTAGAGAAAAATGAGCAGCTGCAGCCTTTTGGGCTTATTTGGTAACAGCTGTTGCTTGCCAGTGTGCTCTCTCTCTCTCTCATCTTGCAATTATTCCTGTCCTTTTTTCGCCTTTGGGCTCCTTTCCTCTTTCATTTTAATGCTCTCTGTGATTTAAGAGAATTGGTCATGAGAAAAGTTTGGTGGAGGATGCAGAAATTTTCTTTCCAGCACCCATATGTGGCAGTGTGCTGGGAAACCTTTGTGAAGCCCTTCTGAAGCCCTTCAGCTCTATCAGAAGGTAAGAATTTGTAGAGCACCAAGTACCACTGTGTTTCTCTGCTTTATCTTCCTCCAGCCTGTGCATACCATGGGTACGAAGGCAGGTCCATGAGCAAAACCCTCTTCCCTCTGAGCAGCCTGCTCTAGTGGAAGGTGTCTCTGCCCATGGCAGGGGGGTGGAATTAGATAATCTCAAGGATCCTTTCCTTCTGTGATTTCTCCCCTCTTTCCTGGCAGCCCCATGTGTAGACAATCCCCAGCACAGCCATGCCAGTGCCAGCTCAGGGGGAATCTCTGCACTGGCAGAAGGTTTTTCAGTAGCTCCTTTCCTTGCCAAGACCCAAAGTGTGCCAGTCACTGGTGGAAGCTAAGATTTGAAATGCTTTTCCTCTCTTCCTGCCAACACAACATATGAGATGGTTGTACTCTTTGTGATATTTTAGTAGTTAACAAAACTAACGTGCTGTAAGAAAAATCCTACATGGAAATGAGATGGTGTGCAATGTATGCCTCCCTTTAGAACACCTTTTAAATGATTTTTCTTTTTTTTATTATTTTTAAGAAGTCTGTGGAACTGGAGCATAACAGAGGAAGGCAAGGCAAGCTGAAAAGAACCAACTGAAAGGAAAATCTTCAAGTTTGTGGCTATCAGAGCAAAAGGCAAAAAGGTAAGATTGCATCCATGTGGTTGTTCATATTGCACCCACTCACATTGACTGTAATGGGACTGCTGGCTCTGTGCCCCTGCCTGTTGGACCCTGACTTTCTAAAGGTGGAAGGGGACATTAGAAGACTCCAGAAGTTCAGGGAGATGGAAGCCAGGTTAAGGCAGACTTTAGCAGGCTTGTACTCTAAGTGGTTTGGCTCCAGGAGAGCAAGTGAGGGCTTGTTGCATACGAGTTGGCCCTCTCCAACCCTGTGGCACTGTCTCTTTGAGACCAGCCCAACTGCACCACCAACTCACATACAAATACATGAAAAAGAGCAAACCCTGCATTTTCTTTTTGCTGAAGCAGCTACCTGCTTAGTGCTCAAAACAGTGGCTTTATTTCCATAATGTTGGATGGCAGCATCATAACCTTTAACAGCACATGAATCAAAAGGTGTCGGCTTTTCCTCTTCTGCCATGAGCCTTGTGATTCTTGCCGTGTGCTTTATTTCCTTGTGGTTAGCCCAAGCCTGCTTGCAAATTTTTCCTGTTTAGAACTGTCCATCATTTCCTGTGGCCTTTAACAAGAGAGGAATGCCAGCCAAGGCAGGCAGCCTCTCCACACAGCTCTTTGCTCGTGCACACTGAGGTTGCTCTCGGTAAACAAGGTCACTGCTTCTCCCTCTCTTGAAGCAAACTGCAACAAGACTCTGCTTTGTGCCCTTGTCCTGGCAGGAGGGGGGAATTGGGAGGCTGGAGGGGAAAACTGGCTTGAAAATGTCAAAAAACAAACCCATCCCAAACCCCAAACAACCAAAAAGAACTCCACAACTTTTTTCACCAGCTGTTGAAAAAAAGTCTTATATACTTATGTGGAAATTTTCCTATTACTGTTATTATTTCAGCTTGTAGATGGCCATGGGAACATTTCCAAAGAAACCAGTACTCTGGGAAACCTTTTGTTTTCCAGAAAGGCTGTTATTCAAAAGCAATTAACATAAAAACATTAAAATTGTCTAACTTCAGAGACAGAAAACTGGAGGAAGGAAATGCGAGACTGTATGTGTGTGCATGCAGAAGGGAATACCGCAGTCTGGGGTAATGTAAGAGGCAGGAGGAGGAGACAAGAGCACTTGGGTCAGCATGGGATGGGTGCAATTGCCAAGGAGGGTTGGGATGGTGAGACCCCACACCTGTGGGATGCAGGAGCTGTGAGGTCAGCTGGGGGCTGCTGCGACCTTGGAGGGCAGCCCAAGGCAAGGGACCTGGGGCAGCAGGGCAGCAGGAGGGTAGAGATGCCCAAGTGTCTATTCATTCTTCAGGCCTGGTGTGAGATGTGTATTCTGTGTTTAGGCAGCTTTGAGTGCCTGTTGTCATGAGGTGCAGCTGTGGTTTTGAGGCCAGGCTTGTGCTCAGCAGGTGAGGGCAGTGCTCCCAAATCCCCTTGCTTCCCACTGAGGATGCTTGGTGAAGGCACTGACAGCAGCAGTGTTGAGGGTTTTATTTCACATTTGTACTGTGCAAGTTTTCTCCACCATTTCTCCATTGAACCAGCTGGCTGATTTCAGCCTCACTTGAGAGGGCAGAGGGTCACTGGATATTAAAGTACTGTCTGCTTGTGTGCAAATGGAGTTCAATCAGAGGGAGTTTCCAGATGCCCCAAGGCAGATCTCCCTGCCCTTTTCAAAAGAGCACAAGCATTTTAAAGTGTGAACTGCACCATATGCAGCCTGAACTAAGGTGTTTTCTCTTGCAAAGGGGGTGCCATAGCTGTAAATGTACAGATTATCTTTTTAGCCTTTTGATGCTTCTATCAATTTTTCCTCCTCCTGTGTTACCTCATCCCTGACCCTGCTCACAATCCACCTGTGTCAGTCTCAGCCAGCCAGAAATGTGGAGATTCCAGTTCTCCTCAAGGGGCACCCAGGGACTTGGGAGTCAGCCAGAGGTAACATGTGAGGAAAGAGACCCACAGAAAGGAGAAGTGGCAGTATTATTGGGAGGGTTGAGTTCACTGTGACTGGGAGACATGAACTGGAGTTGCTGGGGTAGAATGGAGGGATGGAGGAGTAGATGAAATATCCTAAACTAGCTATAATTCCTGAGATCAGTGACACTCAGAAGAGCCTACCTGTGTTCCAGAAGCATATTTGAAACAGAAATCCACAAAGAACTTTGATAAATAAAAATCTGAAATGCAAAAGCTTGTTCTAAACTAGACTGTGGTCTCGCACTCTGAAAAACCCAGAGAAGTGGGGTAAAAAGTATTGCATAAAAAGGTAAAAGGCATGTGAACAACAGGGCCTGCAGAGCAAAAACTTACTTCAAAAAAGGCTCAGGGCAGCATGTGATGCCAGTAGAAGGGGAGGAGGTGTCTGGGACTGTCCTTCTCCTGCCACAGAGGGAGGCTTTGCATGATTTCAGGGCAGTGTTTCTGTGCTGGTGTTTTCCTGTAAGCCTTCCCCTGCCATTCACAGGGCAGGAAAACTTAATAGATCATCAGTAGCTGGTACAAGTGTCCCCCCACTTCCATCCTTCTCTCTGTTTCAAGATCAAATTTTAATTGCAATGAGATGTTGTAGACAGGATGAGTGTCCATAAATAGATTCTAAACTGTCACCTTAAGAGAAATGTATGTGACCCAGTTCAAACACCAATATGAAGAAAGAAAAATTGTTAAACACATAGTCCCATTAGACACAGGAATGTCCCCTTGTAGATTGTTTTAATCTTTGGAAGATACTTTTTTATGCTGGTTCCAGCAAATGATAACATATTTTCTGCTTTGGTGCCCAGGAAGTGCATTTTGATAATATATTCCATTCATACCACACATTGTATTGTCACTGAATTTATGGTACAGATAATATGCATGCTTACTTGTTTCTCCTCCATTCACAATTTTCAGAGTTTAATTTATGTATTCTATTATCTGATATGCAGAAGAGATTTTGTTTGGGTTTTTAACCAAATCCTAATTTGAAATATGTAATTTTGATGATATAATATTCTAGGTTGACCAAATGATTTATCTGAGAAAACATTTAGAATATTGTAAAGGTTGTGAAACCCAGGTAGGGTTCATTTATGTAACACAGTATTTAAGTCATCTGAGCCCCCAGAAGATTACCTGTATAAGTAGCAAAGGCAGACAGGATTCAGCTTTTGTTATTCAATCTCTTTTCAACATATGAAATGCTTTTCCAACAGCTGGTTATGTAAAGCAAGGTTTATTAAGGTTATATTTTTCAGTACTTGACTCTCAGCACTGCATATTTCTTATTTGTTATTTGCCTCACTTTTTGAGGGCTTGTATGTATCATCCTTACAGCTGAAGTTCTGCAGCAGCCTGTGTATTTTGAGGAAAATATTTATTTGAAACATAAATATATTTTCACGATAAAAAATACAAAGCCAAGGGTGGCTTATATCTTAAGTCTGCTTATGCAAGTTTAAATAAATGAAACACAGACTTTTAAACTTTATCCATAGTCACTGAGCTTGATGCAGTGTTACTATAGATAGTCAGCACTCAGAGCCAGCTGCCATTTAAAAACCAATAATAACAACACTGTGTTTCTGGAGGTTTAATCAAAGTGAACTGCTCCTTATCTGTTCTGTGAAGCTATGGAAAACTATCCTATCCAGCAGTGCTGGCTGCTTGCATACACGCTGCAGGAATTTTCAAATCTTTTTATACCGGGCAATGTTCCGGTTGGAAAAATCTTCCTGACTGAAAGAGTGGTTAAGTATTGGAACAGGCTCCCCAGGGAACTGGTGGAGTCCCTGGAGGTATTCAGTAAACAAGGAGATGTGGCACTTTGTGAGTTTAGGGGCCATGTGGTGTTCAGTCGAAGGTTGGGCTTCATGATCTTGGAAATCTTTTCCAACCTCAATGATTCTGTGATTCTATGAAATTGCTTGAAAGCGAAGTAGTTATTGCTTCAAGGTTAATAACCAATATATTCACCAGTCATAAATGCAAGCTACAGGCCTTAACAATCAAAATATAGGTGTCTTTTTGTTTTGTTTTGGGTTTGTTTGGTTTTTAATTTTTGGGGGGTTTTTTTTGTTGTTGTTTTTGGTTTTGGTGGGGGTTTTTTTGGGTTTTTTTGGGGGGGGGTTGTTTATTGTTTGTGGGGTTTTTTTTGTTGTTGTTGTTGTTTTGAGTTTTTTTATTTGTTTTGTTTTGCTTTTGTTAAGTTGACTGGTAGATTTAGAAATAACACCCTAATGGAAGCTGTGAGTTTTAGTATCCTAGGCATTCTCCAGAAGAAGTCACAGAACTCGCATTAGAAGATGAAATATAAAGTTGCCTCCAGCCACAGACAGCAAGCAGTTTGTTTTGATAAGGTTTTTGGGACAGGCTGACAGTTTAGTTCATTGACTTTGCTCTTGCTTGAATTTGGGTGTTAATCTTGTTATCTAATGGATACATCTTAGGATGTGTTTTAAGACTCGTTAGCCTGAATACCAGGGTGCACAAAGGCAGGACAAGGAGATGCGTGGTAGAGGAGAGAGAGCCAAAAGCAGGACAAAGAGTTGGGTAGTAGAGGAGAGAGAGGTCCTCTGCCTACAAGCACATGGCATGTCTTCTCTCCTTCAAGCATTAAACACACATTCTTTAGCAGAAAAACACAGAAGACAGCAATTTCAGGAGACAACAGTCTGCCCCTGTTTGACTTTCTCACCGGTTTGGAGACTTCTCTCTGGACACCCCATCAAAGGGCATCAATTTCTTCCAGCCCATTGTTGTTCTTTGTGGTGGCAAAAAGTCAGTGAGAGAACTTTGAGCTAGGTGAGGTCTGAAGTTCCCAGCAACCAAGAAGGCCCTTGGACTCCTGGACCTTCTTATGCCCCTTAGACACCTGAAGTGCTGTACTTAGCCATTCACACCATGATATAAAGCAGATAACCCCAATCAGAGAACCAGTAAATATGTAAAGCAGTTTAAAGTATGTGCCATATGAAAGTAAGCATCTCTGTGAACCTTCAAGTTGGCATTTATATTTCAAAGCGTAAATGCACCTTTTGTAATAAAAAATTCGAGGTATACGTGTACAAGGAAGGACTTGGAGCAGATGTCTCGAGTAAAACATCATCTTGGAAGGTGTATCTGTATCACAGAAAGAATGTGGGTATTTTCAAGTCTGAACTGCACATGTCCAGCACTATACGAGGTAATTTCTTTTGCAAGAGGAGGGAAGACTGCTGAGTTTTCTAAAATTTACTCTCTCCCTATATCTCCTTTCAGAGCCAGGTAGTCCTGGCCTCTGTAAGAATCTGGGTAGGGAACAGAAACCATATTGTTTAACACCGGTGACAGTCACACAGCATATCTGAATCCTGAACAAAAATGCTTGGAGATATGGGTATGATTCAGCAACCTATAGGCCAAAAAAAAAAAATTTTTTTTTGAACCCCTTCACCACATGGTTATAAAAAAAAGACTGTAAAAAATGGTATCCATTTGTGGTCAGAAGTATCAAGTACAACAAATTACACTTACTGAGTACTTCAGTTACTGTTCTTGGCAGTGAATTTGCTTTAACTCCATGAGAGCATTACAAATGAAATCTTTAGAAGAGATGTGAACCAATTGTGCAATACTGGACTTTTTGTTCCTCAGGCCATAGTCCTGCTCCCAGCTCCATATTCACTGTGCCTATCAAGAGATGCATTCTATTAAGAAAACAGAAAATTTTAGCAGTTCCTAACTACAGAAGGCAGCATAGCAGCTAAGATATTTGGGATTAAACCACCACAAGACAACTGCAGTTCCAGCAGGATTTGGCTCAAGGATCATGTGGGAAGCCTTTCCTCTGCCAGACCAGTGATGAAAAAGTGATGGGAGAGGGAGACACCAGTTCCAAGTTGTGAATCACCCCTTGTGTTGGCTGAAGCCTGCAGTCGGAAATACAAGGGAAGCGACCACTGAGGCTGAGCTCTGCAGCCTTACTTTACCCAGTCCCCACTTGGAAGAACTGTGCTTTGTTTCCCGTTCTGAAATATGCCTTTTTTACAGCATTTGCCATCATTAATTGGAGCATCTCCCTTCTGCATCCTAATCAAACAGTGCTGGCAAAGAGGAATCAGAATTATGAGCAATGTCTGACATGTGCTGGCCAATTCAAGCCATGAATTGCTTGCCTCAGGCTTGGCAGGTATGGGTCTCCATTCAATTTTATTCAGAATAAAATTATTAACAGCAATGAAGCATGTGTAGACCATCCACAAAAGGAAAGAGCTCCTGTTGCTGAGAGAGAGAGTTTAACTCTCAGTTTCTGTTTTTTTCCTTCAAATACGTTTAAAACATTGACGCTTTCTCCCATGGAAGGAAAATACCACCAGCTAAAAGATGGCAGCGAACCGTTAAAATTGGTGCTACACCAAAAGTCAAGGAGAGATGAAAAACAGCTGAGAAACAGTTCAAAGTCAAAACTGCACACATCCAGAGGTGCCCCACATGTTAGCAAGTATCTCTGCAGTCAGGGAGTTCCTACTTCAAGGCACATTTCTGCCAGACCCAAATGTCCTGCAACAGAAGTCAGCAGGGAGTGAGACTGGCCAAACCTGTAGTGGAAATGCACGCCAGCCACAAAGTGGCTTCCAAGTCTGGGTTTTAATGTTCCCCAAAAGTAGTACAGAAATGAGATTTTGCTACCAAAAAAATGTTATTAGGGGCCTGGGCTGATTTAGCAAGAAATGCCAGGGAGCTGCACTCACAGAATGAACTCCACTAGAATTTAATTCTACTAAGGCATCTTCTTTTCACCCTGTTTCCTGCTCCCTAGAGAAACAGCTGCGGAAAGCAGGAGCCCTTGCAGCAAGCCTGACCCTGTGTCGCAAGAGCTGGAGCCACCTGTGTGCGTGCGTGTCACTGAGGCCGTGTCCAAGGCAAACATCTCCCTTTCCCGGAGCTCCGGGAATGCCGCGGTGTCACCGCGGGGCGCGGCGGCCGCAGGGCCCGGCCCCGGGCGGGGGGGAGGCACGGAAGCGGGGGAAGGGGCGGCTTTTCCCCGGAAACCTATCAGTCCGGCAGATAGTCAGGCCAGCCATCCGTGTGTTCTGGGAGGCTCAGATAGACGCGCTGTGCACCACTGAGTCAGCCCCTGGGCTGCCCAGCTGCGTGGCTTGGGGTGTGTTTGGCGGATAGTCCTGCCTGAGCCTACTGGAAAAGTTCAAAGGGTATTTTCTCAGTTCTTCCCCCTTCCACTCACCTTGCCAAGGCAGCAAAACTCTGGTTCCTTTCTCAGAAACTAACTAAAGCTTTGCTTCACTAAAACTTGGCGACCGTGTGAAAAAAAAAAAGAAAAAAAAGGAAAAAAAAAAAAGGAAAAAAAAAGGTAAAATATAATGGTTAATATAACAAAATAGCCTTTCTGTAGAAAAGGATATGTTGCAGATTGGATGACAGTCATGTTCCTTTCCCTTTTCTGTTTTTCTCCCGCTTAGCCATGCACATACATTTCTTCTGTGGTAGGGTTCCCATCACTGCAGTTTTTGGCAACCTCCATGACACAGTGCTGTGCTGGGGCTGGGCTAGGGCAGCAGGCCGGCTTTCCGGGACAGAAGCATTCCCCCTGCAGGGAGAGGGACAACATGCCTCTCTGCTTTTCTTGTCAGCATGTAGCTGGTGGTTTAGATAAGGCCCACCGAAGTGTGTCTGTCTTTTAATCTAAGCTCATCAGTATGATGTGTGTGAAATACTGGCTTTAGTGAGCTGCGCTGGCTCTGGATGGAAGGGAAAAGATTTTGCAGTGCTTCTTGGCTAGCCTCAGTTCACCCAGCCTGGCTCCCTGCAGAATAACTTGTTTTAAGGTGGATTTATGAACCAAGATGCCACCCCCTTCTTGCAAAGCGCAGTAGCTGCTTGATTGCTTTTTAGCGTGAGAGTTCAGAAAAACATTCTTAAACCATGATGTCTCCAGAGGTTTGTGGTAAGAAAACAATGTTAATTTGCCTAGTCTAGAAGCAGAAAGATGAAAAAAGAATAAAGTACACTGTTCTTTGTTCCAAATACCTGAAATTAGTGTCTTTGTTGGAGATAAGTGCCATAAATGGCTTTAAAATTTTCAGGTTTTTCTCTCATTTTGGAGCAGTGCTGTATTGCTGCCACAGCACTGCGGCACCACAGAACACAATCCACCTATTTACAGTTTTTAATGAGCAGTGACTCTACTGTAGCTATTGCATTAACTGTGCATCCGTGATTTATTGTAGTTTCCAAACGAGAGTGTGTCATATCAGCTTCTAGAAAAGTTTGAGACAGCTGCCTGTGTCATGGAAAAATGAGACTTGATTAACAGAGGATGTAGGAAGCCAAAGTAAATACTAGAAATGTGTAAAGCAGTTACGGTGGTGTAGATTAGTACATATGAAGGGATGTGTAGATCTGAGTGCTTGACATGATTGATCCTTAAAGGGAAGTCATTGTGTTATTATGTTGTTATGTTTTTAGTTGAAAGTCCCTGCAGACAATGTTGGTGTTGTTTCAATGTCCCACTCAATTAAAAATCTCAAATATTGTCAATAGTTGGGCCTGCTTTCCCATTTTTCCTGAATTTCAAATATGGAAGGACAAGCAGCAAGAGAGGAAATGCTAAAATTGAAAACTGTCAGCAAAAAGCTCTGGTGTGTACATGCAGCAACTCTTCGTTGAACCACATAACTCTGTTTAAAAAATATCCCACCATGAGAGGTGGATGTGATGGTGGCTGGGTGACAGGACCATCTAGAAGGCAGGAGGAGAGCTTTGTGAGCCTGTGAGCCTCACAAAGCCTTTGAGATACTCTTACCCCTCTCACACATTGCAGACAAGCAGATGAAAACTGCAAGTTACTTAAATCAGCCTCTGAGACACTTCCAGTTAGCTTGGTTATGGAAAGAGCATGAAGTATAATATTCTACTCTGTCATTTAAAGATAAATGTTTTACAGCACAAATCCCATTATTATGTGTACATATTAAAAAGAAAGATTATGGTTTTTTCTGGGGTTTTGTAGTTTGCTTGGTTGGTGTTATTTAGTGGGGTTTTTTTGTTGTCGTTGTTTCTACACCAATTTTAAGACTTTTAGACTTGCTAAGAGGTAGGTCCAAGTTGTGGTTAAATCTGCAGACGATAGTCTTGCTGATCTCAGGATTTTCCAAATATTAAAATACATGTCTGGATTTCTCAAAACCCCACAAAACTTCAAAAACATTAGACCCATTTCACCTTTCCCCAGATAACTGAGATGGCCATAAACTGCTTGAGTGTCCTGGTCCCAGCTAGATTTCTTGTAATACACAGTCTCCTGAGTAGCTCTTAGTGGCTTTTTAGCAACTTCAGGTATTATATTTTAGCAAACAAAACCAAAGTTTATCCCCTAGCTTTTGCTTAACTACAGTAAATTATTTATAAGGTACAACCCTATGTCATGCAGATGGCTTTTCCCAGTCATGTTGTTTATATTACAGGTACCATTAGAAATGTCATTGTTGGGGGGAGGGGGGGGTTCTGTATTGTAGTGATTTAAGGCAAATTTGGGAGGAGAACTCCTAGGGAGACCCTCCCTCCCCTCCCCCCAACCGGTTGGGAGAAAACCTCCTCAAAGAGAAAGTGGAAAGAAACCTGTTTATTAAACTGGCAAAAACACTCCCCCAACACAATAAATTGAACAATACCAGATGACAAGAGATGTGTATGAAGTCAGAGCAAAGAAAATAAATCTCCCAGTAAACCCTGCCACTCTTGTGACTGTGATCACTGTGCCATCCCCAGCAGTGCTTCCTACAGGAACCTGAGGCCAAGGCTGGAGCCTGGTACATGTGGGCTGCCTGGCTCTGGATGTGGGCTGGTCTAGATGAGAATTTTAGCAGAATCAAATGGAAGTCCTTACCTAGAGATAAGCCTGAAGTACTCATGCATTATTAAGTTCCTGGCCAAATCTTTCCAATGTATATATTTACACTCAGGATTTGTACATACATTTACACTCAGGGTTTGTAGATATAGTTATGGTGTGACAAATATCCCTATCTAGACAAGTTGCCAGGAAAAGAACAGAATAATACAAGAACAGTAAAAGAATAGAGTAAGTGTCCATGTACCTTCTTGAGTGAAATCTGGAGGGTTTCATTGTGTGCATGTGTCTTTTTTTTATTTACTTAAGATGGTTTAAGTTTCTCAAGTGGTAGCTGCAAGTTTTGGGCAGCAGAAATACACTTGCTGAAGTGTGCTTGTCCTGTATTAGGACAGCTGGCTGGCACCATGGAAAGCCATTTTTTATTTTCAGGTGAGGCTTCTGGCTTTGACCCACCCTGGCATTTTGTTTACCCTCTGTAGAAGTCTGTTCTTTTTGGCAAGATGGGCCATTAGCTTTCCTCTTGTGGTTTCAGCTTTTCTTCTTGCTTTTCACTTGGGAGTTTTCTTCTGCTAGTGGATCTTTTCTCTTTTCAGCAAGCAGTTTCTGCAGATCTGCAGGCAAATTCTATCCATTCTGTATAAACCCCTTGCTTTTATTAAATTGGTCATATATTTTTCAGTCATTCTTAAGATGAACATCACAGAGTTCTGGTGGTTTGTGAAGGGTTTTGGTTGGTTGCTTATTGGGTTTGTTGGAGCAGGGAAGGGAAATGAGAGATGGAGGGAATCACATCTCCCAGGGAAGGTGCTACTACTAATTATGCCTTGGAGATTATTACTTAATGGCTCAGATATAATTAGTACTTGATCAAATTCATATGTGCTATTTAGGACAAAAGAAAGCCTATCTTTCTGTATGACCCAAAAAGCCAGCTGTTACTTCAAACATTAATTTGTAGGGGTTCAGGGAACTGCATCTTAATTCTTATGAGTCCTAACAGCTCCTGAACCCCTTCCAACAGCTGCCATGCCTGCAGCCCTCCTCTTACCAAAACTTTGACACCTGTAGCAATACAGACATGCAAAGGAGTACTTTTAGGACATCTCTTACTGCTGGATTCTGGTTGTCTTTTGAGAACTCCTTAGAAATGTATGTTGTAGGACAGGATTTTTAACCTTGGCCATGTCTTATCCATGTCAGGCTGGCAAAAGCTGGAGGTAGAGGCTAGTGCAGCAAAGATCATGGAGGTAATGGGGACATGACCTCACAGACAGAGAAGTTCTGGGACAATGACCAGAGGACCCCTGTCTGACCTTGATTATTTTCTTTGCTTCTCTAATGCTTATGTTTCATCACTTCAGATCCACTGCTGGGAGCAGTACCAGGTGCCTCTGGTGACAAGAAGTGTGTGTTGTGTGAGCTGGTCAGATGATAAAGATGTTGAGTCAAAATCCACTGAATTGGTGAGGCTCATTCCCAAATCTTCAGAGAGTTGCAGATCCCCAGTAGAATCTGGGCTGGAGTTTAGACAGCCTATGCCCAAACCTGCATTCCTCTATCCTCGCACAGCTACTGACTGGATCCTGGGTGGTTACCAAGCTGTCTGAAGCTCTTGCCTTTGAGCATGCCCAGAGGCACGTCAACCTCAGCAGAACTGAGCAGCTCAGTGCCAGGTCTGTCCCCCAGCAGCAGATGCAGCTCTTCCAGACTGCATCTGCAAAAAGGCTGTTGCAGGCTACTGCCTTTGTTTGAAGTACAGCAGGGATGCTGCTGCAGCTGCTGCAGTTCCTGTTCTCCTTATCCCACCACCCAGGGTAAGGATGCCTCCCTGCAACCAGCCCAGTCCTCTCTTCTTACAGGTAACAAATTCAAAGAAGCTCTCCCATTCTCTAGGGTGTTTCTGAACTTCCAGGATTGTGTATGTTTTGCAGTGGGTCAATCCCAATCAGTAGAGCTGGAGGGATTAATCAAGAAACTGTTAAGTGCAGATTGTGTGTGAAAAGTGGAAGAGCAGGATTCCACTGCTTCTGCAGGAAATCATCCCTGTGGCTTATGCCTACTTTTTATGAAAGATATAAACAGACCTTGGGGTGACAGTCACTGCCTAAAGGCTCTGGAGAGGTCTGTGTGTCCCAGTGGCATTGTATACAGGAAAAGTACAGGAAGAACAGCATTTGCACTCTCTGTCCCAGTGTGATGCTTCAGAAGGACATTTCAAGGTCCACAGAGAATTTGGCTTCCAATTCATTATTAGGTACATTAAACCCAT
This sequence comes from Phylloscopus whistleri, assembly GCA_017589585.1. Classification (NCBI taxonomy): domain Eukaryota; kingdom Metazoa; phylum Chordata; class Aves; order Passeriformes; family Phylloscopidae; genus Phylloscopus; species Phylloscopus whistleri. The sequence continues at coordinate 1,064,130 of JADMLD010000068.1, read as the reverse complement.
GTGGAGAAAGCTCTTCCATGTGTTTCAGGGCTGTGTTTCACAGTGCGGGGGGATTAATGTGCTGTTTCCCAAGGGTTCAGGAGGCATGAGCCAAACTCATGGACATTGTGCCTCACTAAAATGATGATAGTAATTCCCAGTTTACATAAGCTCACGGGAAGGGCTCACATAACACTGGAAAGGAGTTGCTGGTACTTATTTCTTAGCTCTCTGATTTTGTACAGCCTGGTAGAAGGGATGAAGCATAACAAACAAATTCTTGATTATTAGAGGCCAGAAATGTCTGGTTGATTTTGCTTTAGCACCAGTTTCAGTAACATAAGCCACTTTATTTGGAGGAGAATAAGGTTTGTGCCTATTAGCTGCTGCCACTTGTGCACATGAGACTGATGTCAGCCATTGACTTCACATCACCAGCTATGACATATATACACTTTCTTGAAAGGCACAGTTTGAAGTGGTCATTTAAGCTCTATTTATATTCTTTATTTCAAATATTAAGGCCACCATAATGCCATATGTACTACTTCAGAGGATTATGGATCACACCACAGCGTGTTTTATAAATGATTTCTCTTCAACATAGCCTTATATTGTCAGGGCAGTTGCTTCTACAGTTCTGCTTCCAGTCCTTCCACCTTAGTCTAGGTACAGCTCTTGCTGAAATTCCTGAGATTCTTCTTTATTACGGTTATTATCAGATCTCACACTGCCTCTGTTGCAAGAACAAGATTTGGGCCCACAGACAATTTATTGAAAAATCCTTAATTCTGTCCCCTTTATCTGTTAGTCATGGAACTAATGACCAGACAAACGGTATGCAGGCAATGTGTGCGTGTTTATGATGTCCTTCAAAGGCATTTCCACCTCCTGGGAGAAGACAATCCAGAGAAGCTGCTGTCCCCTAGGATATAAGTGGGATCACAGCAAAAATTCAAAAGCTCCCTATTACCCTTGCTTGCTCAGTGCCCAACTCACACCAGGTGTCAGCCAAGCAGACCAGGGCTGCCTCTCTGCTCACAAGGGTTTATTGCTGTACATTTATCAGCTCTGTACAGCAGCACTGAATGCACACACACCCCATTTATTTCAGTATGGTGAGGCAGGAAACACTTTCTCCTCATCCATAGGTAGGCAGCTGTCTTGACAAATTCCAAAACCTGGTGCTGAGAACTTGCTTGTGTATGATCTGCACTGAAACAGAAGTACCCACACAAGGGGCACCTATTCTCCTTTACCATAAACTGTGCTTTGGATTCAAGACTTGCTAAGAAAAGGGACACTGTTCACATGGGCTCTGACTTGTAAATGATTTCTTCACTTGAGAGATGAGTAGCTTTTACATCCCAGCTTGGGGTCGTTGGAGAAGGCTTCAGGCAGTCCATGAGCCAGATGCAGTTTTCTGGGGTGCAGTGCTGGAGCTGAGTAGCAGAGCCACAGCAGTCAGCATGCAATACCTGAGGGGAGCTCTGGCCCAGAGGAGAACACTCTGGTAAACAGTAATCACAGCCAGCCCCAGCTTACTGTCTAGTCCACTAGTTCTAGGCTTTTTGTGTAGAGATTTATTGATTTTAGACTACAGTGTCAAGAGACAGCAGTGATCTGTACAAGTGACCTCGTAAGTCATAAACCATGTGCAATTACCCAGGCAGTACTAAACTACTACAGCAGTTTAAACAGTGTTTGTTAGTTGTTGTTGTTACCTCTCCCAAGAGCTTAGTGCTATTGCTGTCTGTAGGCTCTGATTTACAGTAGTCTAATCACCTGAAAATACTGCATTTGTTAAGCTTCTCAGGTAATACAAAAATGAGTCAAGCAATACTTTCAGATACCAAATGGACTTAAAATGTTTTTCTTGCCTGAAGATATATTATTTTATTATATTCCACCATCCATCCTCCAACAGACAACGTGGTCTTTCATTGGGGAACACTTACTCAAGAAAGAGAATTATGAAGGAATTTCTGTGACTTGTAATATTAGTGGTATGACCATCATAGTGTGAGTGAATGTTCAGTAGCAATACAGATACTACTTGACTCTTGTTTAAAAGAGCACTAAGTCAGGGTTTTCCTCCTGAAACCTGACATCAAGTCTGTGAAACTCTCCTTTCTTGAAGTAATTGAGGAAGAAAAACTATGTGCTATTTGAGAATATAAACCACATACATGGTTAGAGATTATAAGAGACCTTAAAATCCATTGGTTAGTTGTCTAGCAATAAATTATTGTTGCATGAATTTATTAAAGATTACTTAGCCCTTCAGGAAAATGATTGTCATCATGCTTTTCAAGCTTTTTTTCTTAACAGGGTGGACTTGGAAAAACCTTTTTAAGCTTATACTGGTTAATTTTTAGTTTGATATTTTGTCCCAGTAAAAAAAGCCCTCCCCTTTGCTTACTTTCATTTTCCTCTGTCAAAGGATATTAAGGCACATCTTCTTGAGTACGACTGCTACTCCTGTCCTCCACCAAAGCCCAATATAGCAATTCCATAGGGATCTAGAACACTATGATGGGAGAAAGCCAAGAAATACAGGACAGTGAAATGGAGGGGCTCCAAAATGAGCTGGCCCAAGGCCTCTCTCAATTGAATTTTGCAGCTTTCTAGGATGTGGGGCCAAGGTCATTCCTGCTTCAGATGCAGCAGAGGGAAGGGCTGGGGCAGGAAGTTTCCATGGGCACACACCTGCTGTTTGAAACAGCAGTGAATAATCAAGGGAAGAGCCCTGGAGCTCCAGCACCCTGTTTTCCCTTCCTCTAAAGAGCGCAGAGGCAGCAGCTGTGGCTGTTGATTGCTTCATTCCTCTCAGGGCTCCCAGCAGACCCCTTCCCTGGGGAGCAGCTGCCTCTGCAGTCCCTGACCCCACGTGGCCCAGCCCCTGCCCCAGCTCAGCACAGCATCCTCACAGCACCAGGGCTTAGGCCACACCAGGCAGTTCAGCTACAGTGGTTCTGCTGCCCTGGGGCAACAGTTGCCTGCTTTGTCCTGGCATTCGGGGGCAAGCAGATCCCCCCAAAGCTAGTGCACTCTTAAATCAAAACAAAAAAACACAGAGCAGGCTGGAGACAGCTCCCCATCTCCAGTTTACTGGACCCAGTGGTATGTGTTGGGCAGAAAGCTGCACAGGAAAACAGGAGCTTGGCCTCTGGGACAGGGCAAATGAGGCATGGAAAACGTGCTTTCCACCTGCCAAAAATACTGAGGCTAAAGCTTTGCCAGCTTTGGTGTTGGACTCCACCTTGAGAGTTGCTGGACAAGCTCACTTCTTGTTAATGTCAGTAGGATTTCTGTGGGTGCTGAGCAACTGGTGTGCTGTGAGCCCTCACAGGGGCATGACAGGGAACACCACAATGCAAATGTGTGCGAGGCTGAAGCCATCCGTGGTCTGTGTGAAGCAATGCACCCAACGTGACACTTTGCACACAGTGATGGTTGTACTCTAACAGGTTAGTCCTCACCCTCACTGCTGGCTCTCTGCTTAGGAGATATGGCAGTGCTATTAGCCAGAACACATTTTCCCCAAGTCTGAAATGGTATTCATTGCTGCTTCTCTTTTCAAAAGCTTTTGTTTTGTCCTCCTTTCAATTTTAGTTCAACTTATGTGTGTTTTTCTAGATAATATCCTGGAAGTACTTTTATGTATAAATGTACTTCTCAATTTTCACTTTTTCTAAAGCTGTCAATAAAACAATTTAAAACTGCTCTCTGGCACAGATAAGCTTTTCACTCATCCATATTTTCTCTTAAATAAAGCAAGGGGGGTACTGCTCAGTTCTCTCATAGAAGGCACTGATGAGAGCAGCAGGTTCATGTGCTGTTTTCAAAAGGAACCCAGCAGGACTGAATGCCATCACACATGTTGGTCACTAGATCTGTTCTGTCCTCAGCTTCCTGCTAAATGAAACCTGGTTTGATTGTTCCACATAGTAAACTGTTGTTGACTGATGTAATGCTGAATGGTGCAGGTGGCTGATTCATCACTCTTGGCTTGACCACTGCACAACCTAATGAGTAAAAGGGAGGTACTACTGACTAGGAACAAAAGGCCAACAAAGGGGAGAAACATGGAAGGGAAAAAAAAGGAATCTCAGAGCCATCATATGGATACAGAGCATTGAGAGAAGAGTCACTATTGTTTTTGCCAAATTTAAGATGTATTTGCTTTGCTGATGCTGATTTACTCAGCGAGACACAGATTTTGAAAACAGAATGGATAAATGCCGTATGGGAGAATTTAGCTGATAAGCAACATCTTAATATAGAGTGCAGGAGTGCATGGAACACTTCTGACAGTGGAGGAGCCTGGGCTCCTACACAGTCATTCCCAAAGAATGTTAAAAATATTTGTGGGAGAGAACAAACTTGTGTAATCGATTTTCTGAGCTGCTGTCTGCTTATTTAAAACAAAAATGATCTTACAGCAGTTCTATGTGTTTTCTTTTCATATCAGTGTTAAGCTTGTCTTATAAACACACGTTCAGTATGTAATGTAAGTTAAAAATATCCATTCTAAAACTCAATGCAAAGAGAACGTGGCTTGGATGCTTGCTGGCATGCAGAGAGATATCCTGTCTTACTCTTTTTTGTAGTGTGATACAGTTGTAGCATTATCAGATATCTAGGGCTTTGAAGGATCTATTGAAAGCATGTCAAAGACTTTTAGAATTTGTTTTTGGCAATATTAAATCACAAAAACTGAGGAATGAATCCCACCAACTTTCAATAAACAATGTACCTCATCATTGTTTTTCCTGGTTTGGAGTTGAAATTAAACTAGCATTAATAGCACTCTGCATATTTATTCTTTCAATCAGAAAAAATGATCTTAATTATTGTCATGTCTATAGAAATATGCATTCAAAACACAGCTTAGACACTGAAAGTCACCTCTGTGTGCTGTCTGTTCAGGAAAAAGAGAAGAGTGTGCCTTGCACAAGATCCTGATACCCATAGTGGAGCTTGCTGAGTCAGGAGTGCTGTCTCCTGATCAGCACCTCACCTCCCCAGTGACCTGAGGAGTCCAAGACTCACAAACTATGGCACAAGTGTTCCACTTGGCAGTTTTGCACATGGGAAAAGAGCATTCCCACAGCAAGTGGTAACTTGTGTAGCAGCCAATTCTAGTGCCATCACTACAGGATTGTTCATGGAGTGTGGGATGAAGGCTGTGAGTGAAGCCCTGTGATTGGGGGCTAGGAACACCTGAGCCTGAACATGGAGTCCAGATGACAACCTAGCAAGAGTTTAAGGCTGGGACAAAGACTCAGAAATAGGAAGACAGTAGCTTGTCATAAGAAAGAGGACAGAAAGAAAGAATGGGCAGAAAACCTTCTGCCCCTTCTCCCCTAGACTCAGTTTCAGGAAGTCATGGTCATTCTTATGCTGGCGTGTTGGCATGTACCTGCCAGCCACCCCCCAGCCAAACTCTCAGTCTCCTTCTAAAGTATGACAGTGCTCCATTGCCCTCAGGTATTCTTTGGTGTCTCATGGTGCTAAGTTCAGCATGCTAATGTAGAAGGTCTTGCCTTGCTGAAGGTGTCAGAATGCCAATGGAGAGTGGAACTCCTGCTTTTTAGCATCTCTTTTAAAAGACTGGGAAATTAGCATGTTCTTCATACTAATTAGTACAAATACTGTAATCACTAGGAAAGGTAGAAGAATAGTCAGGTAGTGAAGTGAAGCACTCAAAACCTCCAAAGTGACATGATTAAGAGTTACACGGTGATTTGATTGGATCCTGTTACACGTGTTCACTGAAGAACATGCAACAAACAAGGCATTTTACAAGTAAGTTTGAGTCCAACTTTATTTATGTTGGCAGTTAATTCAATACAAACATTTGTGTCTTCATTTCCACAGTGCCACAGAACCCTGAAAAGTCATCACACCACCAGCACTTGCTGGGTATTTTAGCTTTGTTTTACAGATGGGACAAACTTCATAGCCAAGTGGCAAGCACATCTGGTAAGGCAGGTTTAGACATTTGGATATCTTGTTACCTTCTCCTTAATTCAAATGACAGTTTCTTCTGAGCCAGGGTAGTACATAAAATATATAGGGTGGAGATGAAATCTTGTCCTTACAGAAATTAATATAAATGATACATTATAGTACAGATACATATCCTTAAGGTCTGAGTTATTCTGTTCACCAAACTAAATTGCTAACAAATTGGAAAACTAAAAAACATCAGCATTTATTAAATCCACATGTTCTTCAAATGCATGTATCATCAACTACTTCCAGATGTAAAAATCCATGGATAGCTTTAAAGAATCCCAGGCCCACAGTCAGTTTCCATGATGATACTCCAAATGAGCACCATTCACAAGCAATATACAAGAATATTTAGTCTGTTCAGGAAACAATACTTGTTGCTTTCCTTAGAGCCAGGTATCCTGTAACCACATCTGAAGGGAGCATGCGAATATAGGCAAATTCTTCGATAGTACTAAACCTTAGCTTGCTCTGAGGATCTGTGTAATTTGCCTGAAAAAGAAACAATAGTAGAGATACGATTCAAATAAAATTTCTAACCATAATAGTAAAAGAAGTCTCTTAATTAAAAGACCTCAAAACAGTGAGTTTCTCTTCCTAGTAACAGCACTGCTGTTCTACTGTGTGGCCACGAGGCCAAGCCTGTCTTTTTTTCTTTCTCCTCATGCGAGAACTTACGAGAAGTTAACAGACCCCTATAAAGTCAAATTAGAAATGCATTAAACATAACAGAGGGCTGAAGTAAGTTTCCTATAAAACACAGTGCAAAAGAAATTCCTCAACTCTCTAAACTCACCCTAGCAACTCTGTGCCTTGTGCAGTCTCTCTAAAGGCAGCTCTCCAAAGAGTCAGGCTGATGCCAATAAATTACCCACAAAGAGGCTGAATTATGGGTGCTCTGATAGCTTTGGACTGCCTTTCTCTTGCTGCATACAACTTAGCTTTTAATTTACTTTAAAGTGGTTGTTAAAGCTAGGGAGTCTCAGCTTATGGTTCTGTGACTGAACTGATAAGAGATTTGAACCCAATATTGTGGTTTGCTCCAGATGCCTGCTTTCAGGATAGCAGCCTGGCCAGCTCACCCTGGGCTACGCTTGTATCCTCTGCTATATTTGGACCCTGAGTGACTGGGAGCAGTGCCAGTTTCCTTCTATCCTTTTCCCTTCCTTGTTGCTACAGAAACCTGGAGCTCAGCTGAGCTCAGGGGTAGGCCAGGGGCTGCACTGGGAGAAGGCAGGCATCAGAGCATTGCCTCGCCACACTCAGCCTCCAGGACAATCCCTGCCTCTTCGGCACTGCATTACCAAGTGCCTGCCAAGGCTCCAGAAGCCTCTTCTGTGCCTTTCTTTAGCACAAGATGGTGGCAGGCTGCAAGGCACTTGAGATCCCTCAAGACATTGCTACTAAAAATAAGAAAGGCCAGGAAGAGCTGGAGTAGTTCCCCATGCCACACGGTTACAGTGCAGAGCTCTCTACACTTTTAAGTTGGAAAGCACCTGTTGACCAATCATTTAATCTGATATGACTTAGAAAATGTATTGTCATTTCTGGCTTGGTTTTCTTTACAAATAAATGCTGCCAGGCTAATTAAGTGTAGTCAGCAAAGAGTTCAAGCCATCAATTAAGTTTCAAACAAATGGCAAAGTTAGAATATTAGGAGTGAATTTATCCCTGCTGGTAACTTCATGGTTACAGCAGGTATAAATTTACTTTTATTTCACTCTTTACATCTGGCCTCATGTAAGAAAAAGCTAAGCAATTAGACTGCTTTTCAAATGTGCATGATTCTGTAATAGAGTCAACAAGCAATATCTGCAATTTGTATTGTGCACCAATCTAGGTTAAAAATGTTATGGCAGCTCTTCACTGTTCTGGTATTATGTATTGGGCTGTACTGTTTGCAGACACTAATGTATGGTAACCAGCCATTCATGCCATGGCTTCACCCTGAAAAGAAACTTTACCAATACTCCAGCAATAATTAGTGATTAGAATATTAAATTAATATGAATTTGCAAAGAAAAAGCTCTGTTGTGTTTAAAAACTAAGTCAAAGGCCATGGATACATGCTCTTAAAATACAATAAACTAGGTATCTCAGTCTGTTTCTATAGTAACAGGGCCGATCCATTTTCAGAAAAGGAAGAGAAGTATAAACATTTGAAGGTTTGGGTTTTTTTAAAATCTGCTTTACAATAAATTATTCTGTTTTGCATGTTAAAATATCTAAATACTCATCTTGCAAGTTTGGAAATAATAGGTTTATTTTGCAATGTCAATACAGTAGATAATAGCTTTAGAATTCTAGGCTGCCTTACAAATAATTGGCTGCTCTGCTGAGACCATTGGTAAATTCAATTCCATTTGTGCTACACACAGAAAGAGAAGGGGATCAGTAGAATTTAATTGTGGCATCTAATATAAGAGCAAGTATGCTGATTGAGAATGTTTTAATACAGTTCTCTTTTTGTACCTAGTAGACAATTTAATTCTTCCTTAAATGGGTAATGATAAGGAATTTTTCTCCCCATGGGGAATCCAGCATTCCCACAGAAAATACATTCTTACACAAATGCTTTTATATTTCACACAGAAAATACAGGGACATTTTTCTAATACTGCATTTCTACAATATTCTATTGTCCCACATATCCTCCTACTAGGAAATGATCTTGAAAGCATATTTAGTGCTTCTTATGAAACATTTCTAGCCTAGCAATTTAAAGGACACACCATCTCAGCTATTTTAATAAAAAAGGGTTTTTTTAAATGTGGTAATTTTATCATAGTCTGGAGAAACCTTGCAGGCCAGGTAAAATAGGAAACTTGACTCACAATGCAATTAGAGGATGGAAAATTAAGAAAAAAAAATGGAAAGAGAAGAAAACAAAAGCAGCACTGAATGGATTTGTATAGAGAGTATCTACACTAAGCTAGAATAATTACAGTACATAAATCACTGAGGGAAAAGAGGGGCTGGTAAAGAAAAGCTGAGGAACTGAGAGAATTTTCTAAGGTTTAACTGACCCTTAACTGGTAGGGATGTGGTCTCTGCTCACATCTATACCCTGCATCATCAGCTCACTATAGGTGCAACAACTGATTAGTTTTGAAATACATCAAAGGTTAGTGCTGGAAAACATTATTTGGTTCCTTGGAGATGGGGGCAGGAGTCTGCCTGGCTAGAGGGAATTATCTTCCCTGGGTTTGTAAGCAGTCTCTTTCATTTGCTGTCTGCCAGTTCATCTGTGAGGGAGATGTTGCTTTTCCACTCCCTCTTGGACACCAGGGGTTACCAGCCTTTATCTGAGCAACTCACTCCCTTTCCAAACCACATTCAGAGGCACAGGCTGGACACATGCCACCTCCTATGTGCCTTATTTAAAGGTGTTGCTTAAAAAATAAAGTCTAAAAAAACATATGCTATCAAATGAAGATCAAATGCTAGGATGTGCAGGATTACAGCTGGTGCTATAGCTATTCTTGGATGCCTTACACTAAATACCCACTGTAAGGCAGTCCTTATTTAAGTGCTCACCCATTTTCTGTCCTAATGAGGACTTTTTGCCTAATTCAGTGCACAGAATGCAAGGCGGTATGCTAACCTGCATCAGAATAGCAAATATATACCTTTAAGGACATCTCCAGGAGGCGGTATCAAGCTTGTGAAGGTGGGCTAGGGCCCTATGGGTGAGCAACAGATTAAACTGGGGGAAGTGACACAGAAATTCTGTGCAAGGCTCATTGACATTACAAAGTTTTCATTATTGTAGCTACTCGGTGTAACCATTATTTAAGTGCTTTTTTACTCCAAAATACATTGGAGTAGTCCAATGTATTTTCCAATACCTTCCCATTCACTTCAATTGTAAGAAATGCACAGGCTTCTGCCTAATGAATCACTGGCATTTGAGGGTGAAAAGTGAAAAGATATGCTGTTACTAATACCTGTTCTGTTTTAAGTAAAAATTATTCATGTAACATAGAAACAGTTTCAACAGGAGATACAAAATTTTTGTTGGGCAGAATTCAATGACTTTACTCCTGTTTTGTGCCAACAAAATCCTTGGGGAATTCAGGCACCAAACTGTAACTACCAAGACTTTCTGGAGCATGTGCAAAATGTATCTAAGTCAAATGTGTCTCATTTTTTTTTTCCCTTTCTTTAACAAAAACACGTAAAAGAGCCCATCTGTGACACACAGGCTATACATCTGCCAAAATCAAACTTTCAGCTCTGAAGCAGAGGGGTATTTGAAACTCTTAAGAGTCTGTGCCAAGTGTCTGTTTCAGGCTGATTTGTTTGAGGCAAAGTTTGAGAGCAATGATAACAAGGGGTTTTGTTTAACCTGCTGGAAAAGAGGCCAAACAATAAAATTTTGCCTAATCTCATTATTGAAAATTGCTGAGCCATCTTTTTAAAACTTCCTCTACAAGATACAATGAAATGAATCCACATCAGGCAAACAGCATGGAAAGTTTCAGTCAGTGTGGTTATACTTTGGCAAAGTTAACAGTCACAGAGACTGTGGACTACCTGCTTTCCCTGCAGCTATCTTAAGAATTCGAAATTATGGGCACCAATGTAGATTCTGCAGGTGACAAAGAGGTGTCATAGGAGTTACTTGGAGGACAAGGTATTTAGTCTGCCCTGACATCTATTAACAACCTAAGGATTGTGTGATGTAGTGACAAGTATTTGGGGTTTGGTCCCAAATCACTAGATAATTATTAGGACCAAGTCTGAATAGGAACCTCAGCGTATAATCTTTTACAAAACAAGACACCAGTGCTATTTCATTGTGGAAGGTGAGATGCCAATTTTGAGGGGAAAAAAAATACTTACTGGAAGTCCTGAGATGTCTGAATATTTCTTAGCAGGTTTAAAGGAAGGAGGAGCATCAATATTAAAATCTAGAGAGAAACAAAGGCATAAACTCAGTGTCACATATATATATATTCTATAACACAAACCTACTCTCTGAGGTCTCTATTAACTAGCAACACTAAGGCAAAGAAATATGAAGCAGAATCACCTCTGAAAACATTTATCCTGTTAGCACTGTAAATCACAGCCTGATCCTGCTCACTTATTAATAGAGTTCAGCAAGCAGAACTGCCCTCCCCAGAAGCAAAATGCCAGAGCCATTTGATCTGTGTCCATTTCTTCCAGGTCTTAATGAATTCCCTTGCAGTCAGTCACGTGCAAAGAATAGCCATTATCAAATGCATGCTGTATGTTAAGACCATGAAACATTGCTCAAGATTGCAGCTCTAAAATACTATAATCCAGAAAAGCAAAGTAATCTTTTAAATCAGTTAAATCTTTAAGCATGTACCACTTTAAGCCCAGTCAATGACCTAGAAAATTGTCTGAATGTTTAAACTGAAGGTTGGAAATTGCTGTTCTTTGGTGCCCTTTAGATAGTAATTATCATTCATAAACGTTTTAAAGATACAGTTGGTATGCTTAAGTAGTTAAATCCTCAATATTGGATGTTTACAAAAATATTGTGTACCTGACTAATTTCTTTCCTTTTTCCTGACATCCCTTGCAACTCATTCAGATGCTGTGTTCAATTCACACTCCATCCATATCAAATTTCTAACTCATCATCGCATAATTCAAAAGACCCTAATGCCACAGACAGCTGGTTTTAAATATGAAACTGATTTTCTTTTCCCTTCCTTCTTACAAAAAACCCTGTAAACTTCTGGTTGCAAACAGAGCATGGTAGAAATAGCAGCATCAGCAGACTGTCAGTTACAATGGCCAGGAATGCACAGTAGTCTGCATTTTTCTGTAGCAGTTGCGTCTAAAGCACTTCAAAAAACAGCAAGCTATTTTTGGATAAAGCATCAAGTCTGACAAAAAGTATATGCATATGCTCAGTTTCGAAATGCCTCCACTTGCTTAAATAAAATCTGAGGATGGCACTCTGCTGGCAGCTATGTTCAATAGTATCCTACTTTACAAACAGACTTGAAGAATATCTAGATTAAGACTACTGCTGTAACTCTGCTCCTGTGGAAGTAACCAGCTAGGACTGCTAATCAGCACTGCTAATAGTGTAGTTTCAGCTGGGCTGCACTAAAGAGAGGATGTAGGATTTAAATCTCCCAAGAATCTAGGATAAGGAGCTGGATAGGAAGCTTGGGCTGAGGTCTAAGCTACAGCAGGTATGTGGCTTAGCAGGAACTATTTGAAAAGTGTTCAAATAGAGCTAATCAAGCAGCAGCCACCCACCAAAAGAAATCTGGACCGTACACAGAGGAGGAGGCACCTAACCAGTGAAAAGGTGACAAAAACCTCATGGGAATAAAGGTTTCTGACTTGGTTTGGAGAAATACTTTTTCCTTATTAAACTCTCCCCTCAAATGTACTTGAACTTTGCCATGATACTCCAAATTATTTGCTTCCCCCTACTTTCCACTTAGGGCTGATGAGTGTGATTGGAGTAATCTTAAATGTACTACTGGACCCTGTTCAAGCAGGATACTCCACGCACCGATGAAATAATTTAGGTTAGTTTTAAAGAAAGTTATTTGTGTGGATTCTATTATTTATAAATACATGCAAAGCGTCTAAGCAGCTTACAGCTAGGATCATTTAGTTGCCATGGCAATGCCCTTTCAGAAGCAAGAATTTGTTTTAGGTTCTTCCACGTTCTGTTCTTCTTGCCAGCTGCTGCTCCACCAATGCCGGAGTGCTAGAATTAAAAATATGGGGTTTAGAGAAAAAAATAAAGAATACTATTTCAGAATTTCAGAGCATGACACTTCTACTTCATGGTCTTTCTGATATGTCTCATCTTGTCATGAACCATTTGTTATTCTCACTTATTTCATCAGTAGGCTACAATACTGTACACTTTAATCTTGGCTGCAAGCAAAAACAAAGCTTTTTGGACTGTGTCAAAGCTTGTGTGTTTCCGATTAACTGAAGGAAATTAAAATCTGCTTTTTACATGGAAATAGAAAATCAATGTGGTTAGGCTTAGGCTGAGATTACAGGATTCTGTATGTACTTCCTATCGTATTAAAACTTATTACTGTGAAGTTGTTTCTAAAATTGCAATTATACAGCTAAATTTTTCCTCTCCTTTTTATGGCATATTACAGGTGCAGCTCTTTTACAAATTATCCATGACTGCAGAAAACACAACTTATCTTGCAAAATGTACTGAATACTGTGAGAAACTTTCTGGAAATTTTATTTTTCTTTCAAAGGCTAGGAGACAGAATAATAGAAAAAGATTAATAAATAGAATGTTGGCTGCCAAGACAATTTTGCATTTTGAAAGGAACACTAATGGAAGGCTTGCCACAGGTACTGTAATGGCAGCTGCAGTTATCAAATGTGATTGCTACAGAGTAATTTATTTATGTCCCTCCAGAGACAGAAGCTGCACAACATACTGTGCTACTTCTAAATGATCAAAGGACATAGATTTACAGCTTAACTTCAGAAAATAAAATGTTCTTACAATTGAGAAGTTGCTATTTCTGTTAATAATTACTACTTGCCCCATGAGTCTCATTGAAACTCAGTGAAGTTCTGTAAACACACTTCTACTTTGAATGTTTATAAATTAGCCAGTTAAATTGATGAGGATGACAGGAGGAAGGATTCAATGAGAAAGCTTTTGTTTTTGTAGACATAAGATATATTTAGGAAAGATGCTCACAAGCTGATGATATACTGGGTTTTGGTGATGGATATCTGATTTAAAACACAGAAGCAAATATTTGCTCTTAGGGTAACACCTTAGTCATCCAAAGATCATTGTATAATAGAGACTGCTACAGCATGAGATGAAACTACATATACTTCCACACTACTAATACAAATTCATTGCATGAATTTTCCCCCAAATCACTGCATAATATTTTTTTGTTCAGTATTCTCAAAACCAATCTCTGTTTTTATATGAACTTATGCCTCCTAAAAATGGGGCTGAGCATCACCTCACACACCTACAACGAAAAGGCAACAACTGCCAAGCACAAATGAACCAAAGTTCAGAGAAAGCTGGAGCTAGCATAGGTGGAGCTACTACTGTACAGCAGCTATTCCTCCACAGAAGTGTCAGAAAGTCTTTTTCCCATTCTCCATTGCCAAAGGATGTAAATTCCAATCAGAAAGTTTACGAAAAGGTCAGTTCTTCCTCTTTCTCTTCTCTTCTCTTAAGTCTATCCTCTGCAGTAAGCTAATGGTTCAAACTTGGGCACACATATGAGAGATAGACACTATGTGATTTGTTTTCTTCCTTTTAAGGCAAATTAAGCTGGAAAGATGCAAAAATCCATCCAAATTGTTACTACCAGGTCATACCAATGAAATGCTGATTAACACTCAATGCATTTCTTCTCAAATTAGTTCCTGAATTGAAGGGGACAATTTCATGGTTTTTATTGTAACTGCCTATTATTTCTGCAGCGGTTGCCAAGGACCCTGTACATTCATTATTATTTCAAGCATGCAGACATAAGTATTGCCTCTTTGGAAATGGTGACATCCCTCTAAGAACTGAAGGATCAGCTCAGGGCCTCATGGATATTTAAATCCTATGTGGAAGCTACATGGGATGCCTCTGGGCACAAAAGGAGCTTTGCAATAAGCTCCATTTCTCAAAGATGCTGGTGCTTGCTGGAGGATTAGTGAGCAAAGTATATGGTCCTGTGAATGCCCCTTTCACAACTGAAGTTGTCTGCAAAGCAGATGTAGAGCAACTCACATGTCAGAGATTAATTTCATACCCCCTGCCAAACCTGTGCTTAGCGAGCTGTGCGTTGCCCGATTACTCGTTGTGTGCTGTGGGATATTGTATCTTGTTCATGCAGGATGAAATCTGGGATAAAATCCTTCTTTCTAAGTACTGGCTTAGGACCAGCAGTCTGAGAGGTTTGCTTGTCTAGAAAGCATTTTTACAGTGTGCCAATGAGTTGGCCTTGGCACAGCAAGATAAAAAGATATCAAAAACAAACCCAGCATTACTAACTTAATCCTCTTCACCTTCTCTCCTAGTTTAACCCTCAGAGTGTTAGGAGCCTGCACTTCATCAGCTGTCAGTGTTTACATGACTTTGAATGCTGGCAGGCCAGACTTCTAGGGAGCATAGAGCCTTTTGCTTCTAAATCTAGCAATGATTGGAAGAAGACACCACAAATCTGTTAAGAGTGTCAGGGACCAGACAAGGAGCAAAATGCTATTTGCTAATGACTCTCTGGCTAATTTCTAGCTCAGCTGCTTTGCAGCCTGCCTTGACTAGGAACTGGAACATGGGATTCCTACATTTGTAGTATTAATTGTTCCTCTCTAGCTGTGGTAGTTTGTGACATACCATATCATAAAACTTCCACACCTACCTGCACCTAACAGGTTTCCTCACTCTGTTCCAGCATTTAATGTAACAGTTCTGCCCCTGAACCAGTGCAATTTTCATGCTATAATACAGTGTGCACTTTAGACTGTGGTGTTACATGGATTGAGGGGAATTTCTTAAAAATTGTTAACCTTTTATTTGGCTGTTAAGCTTATTTTCTTAATATTTACACTAAGGACACGGTTAAATAGAATTCTAGTTAGTCTTTTATGGGAAAAGTTTGAAATTTCAAGTTGTTAAAATAATATACTTACGATGAAGTTTGGGTCTTTAAATGGTAATGGCTTGGCAGTAGTTTCCACTGATCCTGTGCTGGAGTCTGTGTTCACAAATTTATTTTCACTCACGGCCTCTCCACCTGCACTCTGCAGAAAAAAATACAGTCTCACTGCTTGTTACTCTGAGCAAGTTTAACTGGAGACAGAACCATCTGCTGCATTACCTACCTGGTGCCCTTTTAGCTTTCCTATCTCTTTTGAATCTTTAAAGGTGTTATGTGCCAAGAGTGGGGAAGCATGAAACAGAGTATTGCTCAATCAATTTACAACTGACACACAGAAGGGAGGAGGGGAATAGAGTGGCCAAAGCCCACTGAGTAAAAACTGCATGGTGTTTATTGCAGTATTAATGAAAGACACCTCACCTCACTTTATAAAGTGCAAGACAGCATGTGCAACCCAAAACAGCAGAAATGTACACTGGATCTGTTTTAGAATGTTCTGTATAAAGTATTAAAAGGAATATATAAAATTTGTAAAAAGGCTTTTCATCAACTTTCTAAAGAAAAATTGATTAATGATTTTATTCTTCATCCTTGGTGCCAGCTGTGCTTGAGTGAGGACTCAAGTATTTTGAGTGAGAAAAAGTATTTTGTTATATATTATTTTTATATGCAAGCTTCACAAAATCTACATGGGTGCTAGTTAGTGTTTTCTAGGTTTTCTTTATGGCCTGTTTATTTATTTAGCAGGAAAAGTAGTCAGAAAAGATATGTGTGACTGGAAAGCTAAAAAAGTTGTGTGTAATAATAATTCTGATAATTCTGCACAGCTGATTTTTTGTTTTCTTTTAATTTGTTAGTGACCTGTATGTCTCCACATTATCAGAACTAGTCCATGCTACACATATAAATGTTTCTTTGAAATCCTCATCTACCCTGAAGTCAGTGCAAATTTTGCCACCGAGTTTGGTAGTTTAATCAATAGGAATTCATACCTTGACTTTTTTTTTTTTTTTTTTTAACTTGGAGTGAAAGCTTGGCTAAAAGCTAAGTCAGTATTTCCTGAGCAGATGGTTAAAACGTTCTTTTATGTTACATTTAGAGAGATAATACTTAGGGGGGGAAAAAGTGTTTTCCTGTAAAAACCTTTTGTGTTGATACAATACTTATTTAAGTATGAAAAAAGGTCTGTTATTTGTGGCTTATTGGAGTATCTCTATAAACTGGACTATATAGGGCCATGATTCAGCATATCCTTCTCCATGTGACTACAAGGGAAGTGTTTTTACTCTTAATACATGCAAAAGTAATTACAGGATTAGGGACTAGGCAAGTTAAACTCTTCTTAGGGGAAATACTTTAGTCATTCTACAGTGCCTCTTTTCAACATAGCAAAGAGAGGTCTTAAATACTGGAAGTATAAAGTAAAAAAGCAATGTTTCTAGTGCCTTACTAAAATAAAAATATGAATAGAAATAATCTGTTTTCAAAACAACACAGTCCTCTGTAAATTCATATTACAGGGGATAAGGCAATAATAACATCAGCAGAAGCAACACTGAAGCCTGTAGCTTAAACTTCATTCTTTCATTGAAGACAGAAAACATTAAAAGGCAGTGACTGTCAGAGAAACAGCACAAATGCAGATGGATGTTTAGAAACATGTACATTATGTGGCAGTGAGCAGAGAAAATATCTTCATCAATCCTGAGTAAAGTGGCTTTATACACTGAGTTCCTAGGTTCCAAAGTATATTCTTGTACATGCATGCTTCCAGCACTTCAGATTTCAGCAGCAAACATTAGTCAGCTTTGAGAAAGACAAGGCTTGAGATACAAGATTATTTTCCATGAATTCATTATCTCTGATACTGCTCATTATCAGTGTAAATTCTCTTAAGTGGAAGAATCAGCGCTCAGATTTATGCTTCAAAGCATTCTTGCCTTTTCTTTGGTACCATCTGGTTGGTTTTAAATCCAGTTCTACAGATAATTACTTTATCACTTTTGCCCCTTCAGTGATCTTCTCCTAAGTATGAAACAGGCTTTGAGTAGTATTTCAACAATATCTCAAAACAGTAACTAGTACTTTGAGACTCAGCAAATAAAAATAGTTAAACAGTAAAGGGGAAGAAACTTCCTTTTACATATAGTCTGTAATTTCTGCAGCTGGATATACCTACATACTACCCTCACTGTCTTCAGTGTTTTTTTCTGTGTGGATTCAGTGCTAATCTCGCTGGTGCAGTGGGAAGGAAAGTAAGGAATTTTTCCTGGCAGGACAATTCCTCAATGTAAATACTACATGTAATTTCTTTTCTGTACCAACTCCTAAGGGATTTCAGGTATTAGAGCTGCTAAGAGTTGGGCTAGTTCTTATTCCAGGGCAGATGTTGATTTTGTGGGTGCTGGTATCCCTTGCATGGTGGCAGAGGCAGCAGGATCTAGAGCAGCAGCTGCTGCTTTTTTGGGTTTGTTGCCCATCAAGGCACCAGGTTCATGGGATCACCCAAGTCATCCTCCAGTGCCAGTGAGACATAATGCCAGCAGTAGCCTCTGGATCTGTCATGGACAATTTGAGAGCAGCAGTTTCCTGTCCAAGGCAAAGGGTGTAGGGCTGTAAAGCAGTTTGCATAGCACTGAGGCATGCAGCTGATACCATGCTTTCAGAGCCCTGTGACAGACTGGGAAGCAAATAAGACTGAGTATTGTGATTCCTGTTAAATGCTGGGAACTGAGATAAAGACATACTGTAGAGGCATGCCAGTTCCCTCACTCAGCACTGCTTGTACAGAAACTCTGGTTTTTAGCAATGGGACCATGGCAGAGAGACACTCAGCTAATGTGCTTTTCTTTCTGGAAAAACATTAAAGAGCTGAGCAGAAGGACTGCTTCCCAAATAACGTGCTATTGCACAGAGGCGTGAACTCTGGCAGTACAGAGCTTTGAAAAGCTCTTTCCGTGCAGCCTGCAGAAATCTCAGCTGATATCCTCTGCAGCTTTACAGCCACAAACTGCAAGTGCCTCCAGAATCTACAAATCTCTCTGGCCTATGTTTTAAACATCAGGATTTAAAGCACAGGAAACATTATATAATTTTTCAGGTTCATTTTCTAAAAGTTTTTTAAAGGCAGGGGATATGGATCTACCTTTGTTCTGCAAAACACATGTTTCCTGAAAGTGAATAACAGTGATAAAACAAACCATTATTTACAGCCTGAAAAGAGATTCCTCAGTGAACAATTACTACTGCACAGTAAAGGTAATATTTAACTTTTAACATCAGTTGAACAAATCTTTCCCAAATGTGCTTGTTTTCTTGGTCGTTTAGATTGGAAGACAGTTCATTCTTCACTGTCATGTGTTGGGACAAACAAACAGGAAGAATTCAAATGCCCTTTGTAGTCCTATGAAGTGACGGTGGTGTCGTGAGCACAGTGAGGAAGTGTCTGTCACCAGGGAACATGCTCTGCTCAATGTGTGCTGTAACCCCCAGTCACGTGTGGGGCAGCTTCCCCTTCCTGCCCAATCCACAGCCCATCCCCAGCACATTTTCCCTACCAAGCTGCTCTCTTAGCTAACTCACTCACCCCCAGACTCCTGTGATAATCCCAAGTGCTTTCCTGGGGGGCTGTAAAGAAGGTGCAGCCATGGGCTGAAATGCTCAAAGCTTTTTTAAAGTTTTGGTTTTTTTAACTGATCTTGTAAACAATCTTTATGGGGAATTCAATATACACTTCAAGGAGAGAGCAGCTTTTAACGTGCACTTTATAACTAAATTGTGTCTTTTAAATGATAGTTTATGTAACTAGGGCTACAGGGAGTTTGTGCTACATTAGTCACTAAGCAGTATGTTTTTCTCCATAGTCTGTTGAAGATTATAGCAACAAAGATTTTGGAGTGGCTTTACATTTACAGGGTACACTTGCATGGGAAAATGAAGATGTGACGTCAGTACAGCTGAACATTCTTATGCTAGTTTTACCTCAAATAAGGATAAGAACACTGCAGTAAAGACTGCAGCTAAGCCATCAGTAACTATCAGTAACTCCTACTCTTCCAGCACCTCTTTCTGTGGCCATTAATCCCCACTGCAGTCCATGTCGACACTTCTCATGTTACCCCTCTCTGTTCTTCTCCTCCTCCTCCTCCCCCCAGTATCCCAAAGACATTGAGCAACCTTGACTGGAATGGCATGTGTTGAAAGTCATAGGCAGCAGGTCAAATACTTCTTACAGGAGCAGTTGTGCAATTTTATTCCCTCTGTAAAGTCGTGTTTATGTGCTTCAGCTGAATTTTAACTACAACCATGGTATGGCAAGTTGGCAACATCTATCCCTCCTGGGATAGACGAGAGAAATAGTGAGGGGATGAGTTTCTATTTTGCAGTTTGTTTCACAAGACCATCTATCGAGTATTCTGAGCATCCCTGCTGGGTGGGACACTGCCCTCCCTGCTATGTCCTAGGACTGGGTGAGAGTCACCCAAGGGAGGAAGATGGCAGAGAACTTGGTAGCAAAAATTTGAGAGAGACTGAAAACCTGCAGCAAACACTGGGGAGTCCTAATAAGTTTGTTTTAGGAGCAGCCAAGTCTGGGGAAGAGACCAGACTTAGCTTTGCTACCTTTATGCTGGTTTCTTTTAAGTAAAGCCAAACCCCAGGAATGAGCCTAGTTTGGACCCTGCTGTATATACTGTCTGTACTGGGAGAAGACACACTGGAGGCTGCCTATTCACACACTACTTTCAGTATTAGGTTTTGGTAGATCTATTAATTTTTTGTGCATATTTTGTGCCAAATTCCCTACCGCAGATGTTTTCACTTGATTTCCAAAGACTGCGCCATCTGTCTGGTTTTATTTAGAGAGGACAAGCAAAACTTGTAGATCATGGAAGCTGATTTCTTTATTTTGGCTATTTCTAGGTGGAATCAGCATTGTGGGGTTTGGGATGGGTGTCTGCAATGGCATTAAATACAGGTGAAATTAGCTTATTATGAAAGTGCTTGTTTTACTTATATTTTTTTTAATTCCCCCAGTAAAGATTAAAACTGTGCAACATCAAAATAGCAATCAGAATAGCTGATGTATACTGAAGTAAAATTTCTTACCTATTTACTTTTGGATTATATTCTATAACTTTTTGTTTTGTTTTGTTTTATACTAATAGGATTTTACTACATATAAAAAACCCCATGAAAATATGAAACATAAAGTCGAAGATGTAAATACGTGCATATCTGGCATCCTGTCATTGCATACTGTGCATGTCGTGGCTTAGAAAAAACAATGGATTTGCACATCACTGAAGGTATACTATGACCATCAGTGGCCAGTTTTCACCAGGTGTTAACAGTTTACATGCTAAAACAAAATTTAAAACCAGAAGGCAATTGAACACTGTCTTGGTAAATCAAAACTTAAATGCATAAATAAATTCTATGAGAACTGGAAAGGGAGTTTCTAATTTAAGAATGCAAAAACAATACTGAAAATATTGATTCTCTCTGTTTTCTGCAAATCACAAATTTGTCAGTTTTCACAATATATGGAGTACAGGAATTGTAGATGAAGGTGATTGCACATGTTGGGTTTTGGTTTGGTTTTGTTTCTGCATTCAGTATTTCTGACATGCTGGCTTTGTCTTACAGTGATGATGAGGGTGTTGTATGTCACTATTGAAAAAGAAATAATTAGAGGGGTCTGGCCCCAAGCACCCAGTTTACTGAGGAACCCACCTGTCTTCAACCTTTCTATGTGAAATTCAATAAATAGTTTAATTTATTTTTACTTTCTTTTGGCAGCTGATTTTCATAATCACAATATTACCACAATGTTGCTTTAACTCATCTTCAGTAATGGTGCGTGTCTAATTACTCCTGTAGTAGGTTACTTTTAAAGCAGCAATATCCAACTTGTAGCAACTAACTTGGCTTTTAGTTGTGTGTAAGTTCTGTGATAGCCTGACAGAGCTGTGGCATGCAGCCAGGGAAGAAAATGGTAATTTATAAAATCGACGGGTAATACCGGTATTTTCACTAGCAGACAATTACAGTGAGTGAGAATGCCATGTGGAAACAGAGCACGAATGTCACCAGATGACAGCAGCGATTATATGAGCAGACTTTTTAAAATTGGGAGTAGATCCTGAATGTCAGCTATTTAACGGAGTGCCAGCTAATACTGCTCATACTGGAACATATATTAAGCTGTTTGATTAATATATTAGCTCTCACTATAACAAGGCTGGCCCGGGCTCTTGCACATTCTGAATATTTAAATCATTTAACTTTGCATGATGACATGACAGGGGCCATTAAATCTTGAACACGTACCCTCTGGCAGACAAAAATGCAGCTCTTTACATTGCTGGGAATAATTCACTGAGAAAGGTGTCAGAATTAGATGCGTTTAAGCTCAAGTTAAAACTATGGTGAAAAAATTTCTCATCGCCAACATTATACCCATGGTATATTTCTGAAAGCCAACTTACTGAAGACTCAGTAACAATGCAGGACTGAAGAAACAGCACTGTCTAGAACAAGATTAACTCTATCCATGTCTGTGACAGAAGGGTTTGCAGGAAAGACTTTTTCAGTAAGATGTATAAGCATGTCTTCCTCATCTGATTGCATTTTACTAGTTCTTGGATTCAGCAGGAAAAACTTTTTCCCTCTTCCTTTCCACTCACTTAAATGAAGCCCAGTACAATTTCCTCAGCCTCTTCTCTCTCAGCATTTGGGTACATGGTAGTATTTTAGAAATGTTCTCCCTTCACAGAAGGTCCTACCTTATTTTGGCATAGGACAAAAATAGTTCAGCTTAAAAATGTTCAAATGGCAAGAAGAAAAAAAACATCAACTTAATCTTGCACATTCACAGCAAATTTTGTTCCATAGGGCACTGAAAAACTGAATTTACTTTAAAAATCCAAAATACTGAGTAGTATCCAGCTATTAAGCACAGTGCAGATCATTGTCCTCAATTTCAAGCACCTACTAGGGTTGGCAAGTCATTTACATATACAGTTTAAATTGGGACTAAATCCATCTAAGTCAGTGGGTTTTATCACTGTCAACTCATCTTAAAAGACAAAGGTCCTGGTATAGGTTTCTGCTTCCACTGACATCACAAGTAAATATCCCAATGGCCTGACAACAAAAATATTTTTGCTTAAATTACCACATTGTCCTCAGATGCTACTGCTGTTTTCATTTATAAAGAAAGCTGAAAGAGGGTTGTTAAAAACAAACATAACAACACCAAGTTTGAAATTAGATTGTTGGACTATCATAATAATAGTTTACAATTCCAAGTACATGTATCACTAGATGCACTTCTGACCATTTCCCAGAGGATTTCTGAGTCATGTGCCAAACTACTTCCCTGTACAAGACTTACAAAACCTGCCTTTCCTAAAGCAGTGGCTCTTTCCCTCTACCTTGCTGAGTATTTCCACTGAGCATCCAGAGTTAATCAACTGTGCAAATTAATTCCAAACATATGACTAAAATTTAGATATAATCTCTGCTGTTGGGTATATAAGAGTATGGGGGAAAGTGTTTGAAGCAGGACATGGAAAATGCTTCAATTGCAATTTAAATAAATAAAGATAATACCTAAAGACACATAAGCTGCCCAGATAGCAATCTCGATGTTATGCTTTCGAACTTCTGCTGTTCTGAGGCGAGTTAAACATCTCACATTCCAACTGCCTCGGAAAGGCTGAATAAAATTTTACTCATGCACTAAAAGATTGGACTGTCACAAAGTGATGGATGGCTTTCCTATGCTCTCTGTAGGGCATTTCAATACCATAGACTCCAAGTGCTCTTGATTAAAAGGCGACATTCTCATTTAGGGTCCTGTCAGTGCCTGAGCTTCAAACCATTATCATTCACCTGCACTGGTGGTTTCAGTGACAAAATACTTACCAAAATGTATAAAATACTAATTACTTTAGTCACTTTGATAGAGGTATAAAACACCCTAATGCAAAGCTCTATTATGATGTGTGAGGGTTAGAATTCAAAATTAAAAATGCAACCAAAGGGAGAATAAGATTTTAATTACATTCCCCACCTCTCAAGCATCTCTTAAAAACCTGTGGGAAATAGACATGGCAATTTCATGACAAAAGATCTCCTTTCATAATGGTACTGCTCACCTAAAAAAAAAAAAAATCAAAACCAACAAAACAAGAAAAACTGGAGTTCACTTTCTTCTCTTCAAAATTATTAAACAGTCAAATACAGAAAAAGATGAACAAGCCTCAGTAAAATGCTTGGATTTATTCTCAAGAGATTTCAACTGCCAAACATGCTTTGCCATTCCAAGACTTTTAAGTACTGTGATAGCCAAAGTTTTATAACATGCAGATATTTAAAGGAAAAAAAAATGCTATTTCCTGTGGGGAAGAGCCTCAAATAAAATGTAATTGGGACACAACTGTGAATAGCTTCACACTATCCCAGAAAAGCTTGGTTTAATTTGCATTTGCCACAAAGCTCCCTTCGGCTTAAATAATTGCAAGGGATCTCTCACTTCTAGATTTCATTTGGTGGATTGGGACTACTCCTTATTTATAAAGTTTGACAGTTTTCTTTATTAAGAAAATTGTAACTTGGACAAACTCATAAGCATAAGCTGAATGGCACTGCCGAAGTGGCAATATACTTTCAGTATATTTAGAATCCAAAAGCACATGTTGGGTCATGTTTTCATCAAGGGTAAAAGTGAGCTCAGCTAACAGAATATTTTGATCCCTCTAAATAAAAAAAAAACCGTCTCCTAAATTGATGGGCTTTAAGACTGAAAATGGATGGAAGCATACTAGCAAAAAAGACTACAGTAAATCACAATTGAATTTTTATAAAAAACCTGCCATTATGTTCCTTTCTCTAGCAGAAAAAAAATCAGTCAAGGACTTTGGCTAAACTGCATCTTAAAGTTTCAAATACATCATTTGACACAGAACAGGTAAGGTCAAAGTACTTCTGGAGACAAGAGTGGAGGGTTACAACACGCTCACGTGCCGTTCACACTGTAATGCTGCGCTCAGGGAGCACACCAGCATCCCTGTGTCAGGTAACAGCCTTCAGCCAAGGCAGGAGAAGGATCCAAGTCCATTCATCTACACATGACTGAATCAAGGACAAGGAAAGCAAAGTTATCGCCTCCTATGATTGATGGGAGAGTAATTTCATTCTGAAAAAAAAAAACAACCAAACCCACAACCCCTCAGCTTCCTGATTGGACTTTATTCTGAAGAATATTATCCATTCTGATGGGAAAGAACACTTGAGTAAAAAAGAAAAACAAAACTACATTTCTTCAAGGAAAGGCAATTAAATAGTTTCAGCTGCAAACAGGGTGTATCTTTCAGATCTCCTACTCTATCTATTTTGCTTAGGAAAAAACACACCTGAATTAGAAGAGTTAAATTTTACCTTCAAAATGTTACAGAGTATCAGGTAAACCGATACAGAAAACAAAACTTTACTTTTGCATTTTCCCTATTTTTTTGCACATTTTAGCACTTGATTCTGTCTTTCTTGACACTTTAAGTATATAAAAATTCTACTTTTATTTCATTTCATTTCTGCTAACCACACTACTTCTGCCATGGTGCATTGCAGTCTGAAGTTACTTAGAAGAAGGTTTTTCCATTTGTGCACAGGTACTTAAGACTGCCATACTGAAACAGCATGTCAGAAAGACGAAGGTTAGGTACACTGATCTGTGAAACATTGCAATGCTACAGGAACTGAGAATAAAAACATTCTTTCTACAAACCTTCAAAAAGTTATCAAAGGCATAATGTATCAGAGAACAGTAATTTTATCAGCTGCTCCGAAGGTCTTTTAAAGAAGACAAGAAAAGAAACTATACCTTAGATTTTAAGATTCTTCAAGCTAAATCTGTCATCTTTATTGTTTGTCTCATATTATGGGACAAAAAAATATCTGGTTGCACATGCCCTGAATACTGTATTCACTTTCCTTTATCTAGTAAGCTCAGTACCAACCATTCCAACTTTGAATAGCATACCAGTCTCCTGTACTCAGCAAAATTGTAGGTGCATTATCCTATGGATACCTACATTTAACTGGATAAAGACAAAAAAAACCCCAAACAACCCTGACAACTGAGCCAAAATAAACATACGGCAAATTCTAATTTAGATGAAAATAAGGTAATATAAGTATCTCTTGTAGGCTATTTTGAGGCACCTCAGGAGGAAAAGGGAAGAGAGAGTTGTGTGGTAGAGCTAATTTGAAGGCAAAATTCTGACATATTTCTGCAGAAATATTTGTACAAGTAGGTGGTTGTTTACTCAGCTATGCAAGTTCTGTGGCACTTCACCCTGATACCATATATTGAAGTTGAGGAACTGCAGCAGATCTGAAAAGTGCCAGACAGTTCAGTGTTTTCAAATAAACTTCTATCCTAACTGCCTTTTTTGCTTGAAATAGAACAGAACTATTAAAAGACTTGACTTGCCACTACATTAGAATTAGTGAAGTTTTGGTATCACATCCACAATTGTAGGTAGAGGGAAACATATTATTTAACATTTTGTGGTGGGTTTAACAGGATCCTATTTTAAGACATTTCCCACAATGAATTATTCAGCAAATAAAAAAATAGCTTTTGGACAGATAAAAGCAAAGGACAAGGATAAAAAGGGCAAGTCTGTATCTGTAAAAAAAAGGCAATTCTGGCTGCAACAAATAGGTTTAACAAAAATTCAGGTGCAAATGGATTATTCTGACTTGAGAAAATTCAAGGTCATTAATGTGAGACTCAAACTAGCACTTCTAGTTCTAGACTATGTAAATAAAGATAATCAACTTAAAGAATAAGGCCTTTCCACATTACTACTTTGGTTTGAGGAGCCTGAACACACTGGGCATACATCAGGGAAAAATGGCCTTCCTCTATTCCAGTTTGTTGACTTTAACAGTTAATTCTGCTGTCAGACCATTGTCCTGACCTTTCAAGGGAAGAGCAGTTCTACTAAAACATAACCATTGTTACAGTATAGAGAGACTTAATATTGTCTCAATGTAGTCATTGATTTTTGGGGTAATTTTCATGTTTGAACCTGCCTATAACAGGAGCGTAGGACTGTTTGTTTAGGGAGAGGACACACCCATCTTAGACACGTAATCAAACATCTGGAAGTTGACACAGTAACACTGACTCACTGAGGCTGGAAGGGGTCCCAGGAGGTCACCAGCTCACCTCCTGCCAAAGCAGGGTCAGAACTGACCTTGGACTAGATTTTTGGGGCTTTGCCCCAGCAGGCCCCAAACACTTCCAAGCACAGAGATTGCACAACTCTCCACACAGCTCTCAGTCTCTCTGGCTAGAAATCAATTATCTTAGAAAATAGAAAATACTGGCTTTAGTAACAAAAAGCTCTTTTGGTCATAAGCAGTGATATAACTCACATTAATTACTGCCCTAATTTCTGCATATTCCAAATCAGTAGTATTTTGCTTTATTTCAGGAGGTTTTAGACAGAGGAGTCATCTTTTATTAAATGTACCTGTTTATCTGGAAAATTAAGACAACCTTCTGGATGGACTGCATACCAATACACCACAGACTCAACAGAAAGACATTTTATGGCACATGACTTCCACACCATTTCCTAGAGGGTTTTAACTCCCTCCACCTTTATCCTAAATGATGAGTGTTCTCCCTTGCCTGATGAACATCCCCTATACTCCTGATGCCAATAACCTTTTCTTCAAATATGGTCTCCTTGAGTCATATCTAACCAAATTCTAAGCAAATTTTAGCTTGAGAAGTTGCTGTTTCACTTCCAAATATGAAAAAAGACATAGCCTGAAATTTGAGTTTTCCAGTTGTACTGCTTAAGTGACGCTATCCATACCTGTAAACCTTGTCCAATTTATGCAGAAACTATCACAGGTGTCTCAGCCTTTCCTGACTTTCTTCTTGTTCTTTCATTAACTCAGAAAAGTAAAAATCTGAGGAAGCAATAAATAAGGCTGTCATGATAAACACACTGCATCCTTATGAACACCAGGGTAAGTAAAGCTACAAGCACATCAACACTCCAAAGGCAGAAACTCAAAAACCTAAGTTGCTTAAAACTGTAGAAGGTTTCACCTCTAGGCCTGTGGATGTTTGCAAAATGAGCAATCTTTTTTACTTACACCAGATTTTATGTAGTACGTAGGTTGTACACAGAAGCATGGGATTTTGTGTGTTTATTGAAGATTAAGAACACACAACACATCATACTTCTCTGTTTAATAAATGATAAAAAGACAAATATGATGCTAAGACTCTCTTTTCATGTGGTAAATTCCAGCAATGGCCTACAAGGCTTTATAAAAGGAATTTCCTCTTTTAATTCTCAAAAATGCTCCTTATCCACAGGAGGGTCTTTTAAAAAGGACACTTTTTCTTCCTGAGTCAGCCAGTACTTACATCCTGGGACAGGACAATTATAAAACATTTAGCCACAGATATTCACCCCTCCCAAAATGATGGCCTCTGCTACAGTGTAAGTATGTATTACTCACAAAAGAGTTTCCTTCTATCCATTTCAAATTTGTTTCTTGAATTAACAGTATTGCATTTTTACTACAACATAAACACATCTTATTAGATGGCATGACTATTTTGCTTTTTGTCTAGAGTTTAAAAGGAAATGATTTCTGATTCCTGTTTGCAGAACAGTGTATTTTGTATTAAAATTATCATAAGACAAAACATGTAACAGAAATAAAGATCTAAAATACATAAGCAGACCATTCTGATAACCATGTTCATCACCAAATTATGGATTTGTTTTCTTTGGAACAGAGAGAAAACCTCCATCCTTGGCTGTAGAGAGAACACCTTTCCACACTCCCACACCAGACCTGCTTTTAGCCCAGTGGTATGGGTGTGCTTGGGAAAAAGAGGGTTTGAATTCCTTCAGGCAGTGGCAGGAACAGGTAGCTTCAACTGGAGGCCAGATTAAGCAGTTGTAAGGACAGATGATATAAAAAGCAGTCAGTACCAGTGCATGTGCTTCTACTTTTGAAAGAAAGGATTTAATACCTGCTTTCAAAAAGGCAATATTCATGTAGAATCCCAAGTAGAACGAGTTGCCTAAATCTTCAGGGAGAAGTATAATTAGGACTAGAACATATTTCTTGATAGCTTATTTTGGTGGCATCTCACAGTTAGTAGAATCAGCTGAGGGACTTAGAGGCTGACAGACAAGCAATATGACAGCGGAAGCTGTTACTTTCCAGGCCTTCCGGCAGGCAGGGACACTGGATCGAGCATTTCATTTAGTCTGTTACAGACAACTAATGAAATCTGGAATTAAGAGTATGTAAGCTCATGAAGTAGATTGCTCGTAATGGAAAAGTGTTTTTCCTTGCCATTTGGTTGTGCCTCTTCTTTGTGCTCCAGCCCACAGCTGTTAGACTTTCCTGTGAATCAGTCCAGCTCACCAGTGCAGCGGAAGGCAATGCAGCTTCCAGGAGAGGGGGAATGCTTGGCAAGTCCTGACTGCTGACCTCTGTCAGCGGGATCAGGTCTGGGGAGAGCCAAAGCTGCCATGATGCAGGCAGCAGGAGCAGGCAGCTGAGACTTGTGGAGGTGGGTAAGAGGGACGAAGATAGGAGGAGACTGGGACTCTGATAATGAGAAACTAATCCACTTGCCTAATTGAGCCTCTTAAAGTTGTAGGTGTGCTTTGCAGTGAGGCAAGACTCGCTGTTTATGGATATGAATTCTTGTGTCAGGGCCAGGCATACTTCACAACACAGTGTGTCACAGCTTTTGTGGCTTCCTGCAGGTTTAAATAAATAGCCAATCTCTCAATTCTGTTTTCTTGGAATGTTTGAAAAATGCATTCACGACACTCCCTGGCTAATAAATTAATATTATATTAACCTTTCTAATCCAAAATGAACACATTGAATAAATGGATATAATATATAATTGATACAATGATCAATGCCTTGCTACAGCAAGAATTTAAGTTACTATGAAACAAAATTATTGCACTTTAGAAAAATGTGAAGAACAGTCTAACACCTCTTCAAAACTACAATATCTAGACAGTTAGGTTATTGCAAATTTTCTTTTATTAATCTGAATCTTTTACAGCACTAGCTGGATTCTGAGATCACTTTTTAGGGGAACTACCTCTCAGAGAAAATTTCATGCTAAAGTACATGTATGAGGTGTTTTAGATTGCTCTTTCTCCTTCAGAAAAATAACCTATCCTATTTTATCTCCTTATGATAGAAGTGGTGAACCATCTTTATTAAGTCTTCTAAATTTCCTGCACGTTTATTATGAATCTTGAAACTAGGTGTGATCATAGTAAGACTCCATTTTCTGTTAGCTAAAAGAGAGATTAAAATTGTCTGCTATGACAAGTGAAGAAGGGTAAAAAACCTGTGACACCAGCATACTGATGCCCACAGTAAAAGACAACATACATTTGCTTTTGCCTTTCTACAACGTAACACATCTGTGTTTACTCTAAAACTAAAATCTATTCACATTTGGTTGGGGGAGGTAGGTAATTCTCTGAGATTGGCATAGTCTGGTTTAGAAATTCACATACTTTTATGATTCCAGATCATCTGAAGCCTTCAAAATCTGATAAATGTCAAGCAAAGTTAATTCTTAGCTCTGTTTTGACAGTTTCCATTTTAACCTAGATTGCTCTGTAAAAGCAATTCCGTTTTTAAAATAAAGCTGAGCTTAAAACACACATAAATTTTGCCAGATTTCTGTAGAAAATCTGCTTTTTGTCTTTTAATTACAATTTTTCCCCGTCAGAGGCTGGAGGGATTCCGGTTCTTTAACAGATTTAACTCCAAATGTGCAATGACAAAAACTGGTGCTTCGGGGTAATCCCATTTCTCCTTAGTGGACTGCCTGAAAATAAGATGTATTTTGCAAAGAGTATTCCAGCTCTTCACTACCAGCTTTGTTGCAGGAAGTATCTTTGCAGTGCAGAATCTGAAAGGATTAGATACAAGCCGTGACCCTCTGAGAGCTCCATTCCGAGAACTGCAGGTCTGGGGGATTTTCAGTGCTCTGTGGTCTGGTGACATGCACTGTGATGCCAGAGTAGGTTAATATGTGTGGGACAGCTCTGCCAACTGAAATGCTACCTGCCAAAACTCTTGTTAAGACATGGCAATTTGTTCTGAACTGGCTGCTGGTTTTGTAAGAGCCAAAACTCTTGGGTAGGGTTTGGTATAATTGTGCAAGTGGCTGAACTCGAAGATCTCACCTTGGCAGTTTTTATCAGTAACTAGCAATCACCTGCAATGTATCATGGTATCTATATTTTATCCAATGGAAGTGTCATTTAAATCAATTTAATTAGCTTTGAATCAACATCCTGTGGGAACGCATTGTATCTTTTAAAGATATCATTCCAGGCAAGCAGTAGCTTCAGACTGGAACTGCTTCACTGGTTGAATTCATGTATTTTTGGTTACTGTTACAATCTTATAGGATGAGAGAGGTTTTAAAACAAAAAGTGTAGTCTAGAGCATAATGACATGATAGCTTTTTAATGAAGTGGCAAATGGATATGTACTTATATCTCCTTACTAGTATGCTGTGCCAAGCTCCTTCTGTCTTTCAGGGCAGGTGGATTGGTGAGAAACGCTACTTGTTTATTAAATTTCCAACTACAAAGGAGAATCATGCTTTTCTGTAGCAGAAAGTCTAATATGGAGTAATACTAAAATAATTAGAATAAGTTTAGTATCATACTGATTGCAGTAAACAAGGTCTGAAGTGGTAAGTAGGTAGTTTTTAATTTTCACTCAGAAAGTTGTCATACTGTGCCACACCTCTGAGGTCCCCTAAGAGGTTGTCCCAGAACATGGTGACAGCAGCAGCTCAGCTCAGGAGCAGTAGGGATATTTGCAAATTCTGTAGTTAAACTCATTCACCCTAACCTCCATTTTCAGGAACTAACAGCCAGATCAAATGGGTTCTTAAAAAAAAAAAAAAAAAGTTATTTGTAAATTGATTTGATGGTTTCCTGCTAAGCATGCTAGGCTTGGTAAAATAGCATATCAGGAGAATTCAAGTTTACTGATGTTTAGGGTCAAATTCTGTTCTGTTTCTATACTAGGAAAAGCTCCCTACCTTTAGTGGGAAGCTTTTGACTATGTAACAGTAACTATGTTAATATGCATATATTTAAGTCCACTGGTTGAGCTTACAGCTGAATATCAGAACTGTGAAATCCAATGATCTTCAGTTTATGAGATAAAAACATCATAATATAGATACATCCAAAATGAAAATTGAGTTCTAATTGTATCAGAGTTACTCCATTTATTTTTGTGTGGTGTATTAGAGGAGTTTATTTAACAGGATAGTAACTAAACCATTTTGATTTTATTTTCTAACATTGTTGTACAGCTTTTGCTTTTAAGTTTAGAATGAGAAGCATTAAGTAGACATACCAGTAGTACTGCTGCAATAATAATAATAATTATTATTATTATAGATAAAATTAATATAAATAGTTCTCCAGTTTAAGTCTGAAGTTATTTCACAAATAATGTAAGCAAATTTAGATTTACCGTATTATTTAGCATATTTTCAATCATTAATTTTTCCTATGATAAAATCAGAAACTTTTTTCCCAAATCATTCTCCTATCTTACTGCAAATTCTACCGTTAAAGATGGTTAGCTGTCACAGAAAAGCATTTTACTTCATTACCTACATCTTGATCTAGAATATATTCTTTTAAAAGCTTCTGCTGCAGTATCATTTATAAAAATAATGGTGTGAACATTAAGGTAGAGCAACTGGTGGCATTTTAAGATCAGTATCAAAGATTCTATCCCAGGTTAAGTGACAGTAATTAATGAGACAGGAGACCTGGAAACAAGTCTGCACAAGAGCCAGGGATGGAGCTGAATCAGCAGCTACTGGGAACCACTGGGCAGAGATATCCAAGGGAATGGTGCTGTGTAAATCACTACACAGCACTGGTTTTGAGACATTAATGTTACCATTTAATATACATAGTAATCCTCAACGTGGCTGCAGCAAGGACTGAGGTATTTTGCAGTGGCACAACAGCAGGGGAGGAATAATTGTGTAATGCTGATGAAAGTGAAGTAACCAATTTGCACTCATGCTTTCCTGTAAACTCACTTTTAATATTACGTTTCGTAAATAGGCGTTATGTCCAAAAAGCACGTGTCTCCTCCTGCAGACATGACTGACAAGCCCTGTGAGCAGTGTGCTTCCAAAACAAATATGACTCAATACCTTTGGGTCGGCAACTCACACAAATCACACAGAATGTTCTGAGTTGGAAGGGACTGACAAGGATCATCAATTCCAGCTCTCAAGTGAATGGCCCATATGGGAACTGAACCCATGACCTGGGTGTTATTAGCACAACTCTCTAAAAAAAAGAGATGAATGATTTTTGGTAATGTTCCTAAGGTGTATCTTAGAGAAAGTAGCAATTCACATGTTGGAGAAACAAAATCAAAATGGGGTTTATAAAAATCTGTATGCTGTATGATAATTGTGCCTTCTTGTAGGATATACACATTTACTCAAATGAGTTGATTACATTTCAATGCTTAAGCAAATTTGTTATATTAAAAAAATGAACACATTCTTGAAATTTATAGTTTTACCAGATCAGTCTTGTCTTTCAGGGTGAGCGTTGTGACAGCTCCTTGTGACGTAGAGCACATGAGAGAAAAGTTAAGTATGCAATTTGCAGAACTAACAACAATCCCTTTTTGTTTAATTTCACAAAGATGGAATCAGAGACGTGGGGATGTTCACAGTTGGCACAATGTGAAGTCTATTTTCACGTAGGCCACCACAACAGGGGGTCCCCAGATCTAAGTTGACCCCTGCAGGTAGTTTTAAACCTCCCAGTAGGGATTCTCTTACCTGCAGTTTGCTAGTTAACCAAGGAAATAATGTCAGATAACTTAAAATACAACCATTTAATGCTGAGCTATGGTTTTGGTGAGTTATGGCATAATAAACATTTTTAACTCAAAACATGCAGAGACCCCATTTCATTTCTGTTTGAACTGGCTTGCTTCAGAGCTAGCCAGCAACACTGAATGAGATTGCTAGAATGAGCTGTTTCTTGTCTCATTCCTGAGGTTAAACATTTTCTGAGGCATTTTTTTTCTTTTCCTTGTGGGATTGATCTGCACTGCTGAAGTCAATGAATGCATACGATGACTTGGATGTAGTGTTGAGAAATTACTTCTTTCTCCACTGAAATGACTTGTGAGAAGAATTACAAAAACTGTTTATCACACAGAATTGAAACCCAGTTTGAGTAAGAAATCATGGGTTGTCTCATAACACTGGAAGCTGTCCACAAGCTTAAGTTTAGTGTGAACTTTGGAAAACAGTTTTAGAGGCTGAAGGGTGTGGGGAAGTCTTTTAAGCATAAATTATTTTATACACATTGAAGTTATATATCAATATATAATGCTTTATATCTGCACACACACACACAAGCACAGAGCAGACTGCTCCACACTGGAAACTCCAGACCATGATCTCTATCACACCTTGAAGAAGTTGTCAAACACGATCATGTCAGACAGTAATTTTTCACAGTTGTGGTGCAGTTTGTTAGCAACGTTAAGCACTATGGTGTGTACTCCCTGTCCTAGGATAAGCTCACCAGAAAAGAAACCATGTAACTGCCACGGGGTGAAAACAAGAGCATCATTCAAGTGAGGAAGAGTTTGTGTCTGTGCTCTTGTGCGTGCACAATGGCTTTTATTTGCCTGGAGAGAAGATTGGTAAAAAATGCATAAGCACTCCCCTGATCTGGTGGCTCATGTGAAAACAAGCAACCTAACTGGCAGTAGGGCAGACTTTGTAGCTATGCTACTGTTATATATAGCTCATGAAATATTGCTGAGAAGAATTTCTAGGGGGAAGAAAGGAGTCCACCATTTTTTCCAACCCTCTTTTGACCACTGAAGCTACCAAAATCTTTCTAGAGGAAGTAATCGAAGACATAACAGCATCTAAAGTCTATACAGATGTAATGTACATGTTGACTCTGAACATCTTCTAGGACTCAATTTTGGAGCATGGGATGCCACCTCATCATCAAGAGGCAGATGAAAAACAACGGTTTGAGTGATTGCTTATTTCTATAAAGGCGTGATCTACACCTCATCATCAAGAGGCAGATGACATCAACTGGGGATGGGTGCTGATGCCACACAATGCAGAAAATGAGGCTGCACTCCTGCTGAGATTGAGGGTTGGAGTTTAGGACAAACTGACATTGATAGCCCTTCTCCCCCAAAACTCAGGCTCTGAGGTTACACCTTCATTTCACATGTAAATCTTCTGTCCACTTACTCCAGCTGAGAGAAGGCCGTGTGCGCTGCACACAGCAGATCCAGCAGCTGCTGAACTGTGCTCTGTCCAGCACCAGTTCCTCTCGGCGACAGCTCAGCTGCCTCACACTAAAATCAGCATCACGCAGGGTCAGGTTTGTGGATCTGGGGTAGGCAGGGAGCTCAGGCGCGGCACAGCCTCACGCACAGAGCTGCTGCTGGAGGCGAGCGCAGGGGACAGGGAGCTGCGGGGCGCCTTGGTCAGGAGTGGCACCACACACTTGTGTCACCACACACTTGTGTCACCACACACTTGTGTCACCACACACTTGTGTCACCACACACGGCATCTCGGCGGTCACAAACCGAGTTTCCACGGCATCCCGGCTCAGCTTTGCCTCATCCGGCCGCACACCGGGCGGGGGAAGGGGGGAGAAGCACACCACCGGCCCGGCTGTGCACATGGAGGGGAGAGGACACAACCCGCACGCTACAGCGGGAGGGAGGAAGGCCCGCGCAGTCGGCGTCCCGGCCTCTGAGGGGCCCCGCCGGCCCGAGGGACACCGCAGCGGGCGCGGTAGCTTCCAGGGCGGCCACGGGCGGGATGGGGGAGGAGGAGGCAGGGGGGCCGGGGGAGGCGGGCGGGAGGCGGCAGCGCGTCCCGGGATACTCGGGGGAAGCCGGGAGCAGGAGGGGGCTGCGGGACGCGCTCCCAGCCCGGCGGGAAAGGGCGGGGAAAGGCGGCTCGCTACCGCGCAGGCGCGCTGGCCGCCCCCTCTCACCATTACCTGCGAGCCGCCAGGCGCCGTCGCCTTCTTCTTCTTGGCGGCGCCGCCGCCGGTGCCCGGGCTCGCCGGGCGCTTCTTGCTACGGGACGCGGCGCCGGCAGGAGACGAGGCGGCGGCGGGGACCAGGCTCGCCATGCCGCCCCGCTCCGCGCCCGGGCCGGGAGCGCTCCCCCTCCCCGGCAGCTGTGGCGGTGCTGCGGCCGCGCATGCGCAGTGGCGGCGGCGGCGCGGCTCCCCCACCCCCGGCCGGGCCTGGTCGGGGAGGCCGAGGGCGAGCGGGGCTTGGCGGCGCTTGTGAGGCTCCGAGCTCGGA
The DNA here is from genome assembly GCA_017589585.1 of Phylloscopus whistleri. NCBI lineage: Eukaryota > Metazoa > Chordata > Aves > Passeriformes > Phylloscopidae > Phylloscopus > Phylloscopus whistleri. The sequence continues at coordinate 1,028,044 of JADMLD010000068.1, read as the reverse complement.
GCGGCCGCGCCCTGGGCGAGCCTCGTAGGAAGCAGCTCTGCCGCCTCCTCGTTGCCCTGCGGTGTGGCAGACCCCTACTCAGGGATCTGGCTGCGGTGGCAGCCTCGGCCCGGGGGTAGCCCGTGTGCGTGGGAGGTAGCAAAGTGTGTCGAGGTGTGGGGTTTCTCGCCGTAGAGGGTGAGCGGATGGGAAAAGGTGCTGGGTCTGGGTCATTTATAGCACAGAGGCCTTTGCAGCAGTTTGGGAGGTAAGCAGTAAGAAGCTGCGGGAGCGGCCGAACACAGGCTGTAGTTTGGGACACGGGGCTCTGTCCCCGCGCGGTGCCGGCTCGCTGTAAACACTGCACTGTGCCTGCGGGCAGGTCTGAAACCTGAGTAAGGAGAGAGAAAATTTACATGGAAAGCCCTCATACGATGAGAGTAGTGTGCAAGTCTCAGATGTGCCCATTTTTTCCCAGTTGCCTCAATAAAATCCGCAGAGGGGTTTAACTGCTCCCTTCAGCTCTCAGATGATGAACTCTGAGAAGCAGAACCAGCGCTCAGTGTGATCGGCCACACTAAGCTGCAACACTCCCTGAAAGGAGGCTGTAGTGAGGTGGGCTCTGTCTCTTCCACCGTGACTGCAGAGAGAGGACCAGAGGAAGTGGCCTTAAGATGAGACAGGGAGATTAAGATTAGCTATTAGAAGAAAAAGTTCACTGTTTGGATGGTCAGGCAATGGAATAGACTTCCCAGGGAGGTGGTGGAGTCATCATCCCTGGAGGTGTTTAAGAAGTGCTTGGATCTGGTGCTGGGTGATGTGGTACAGAGATGGTGCCTGGTTGATGGTTGGACTTAATGATATTAAAGATCTTTTCCAACCTTGACAATTCTATGATTCTAACTGTGTAACCTTTCAAAATGCAAGTTATTACAGTTAACATTAAAAATTTCAGACTATGACTACAGCTGGCTGATACTGATTGCCTATCTGGGTAATTCGTACTGCTAAAGATTTGGTTGCTTCTACAGTGTTTTGGTGTGGCTAGTAGCCTGGTACAGTGATTTTTCCTCTTCTTGGAATCTGGAATAATTATGCACTGGAGAAACACACCAGAGTAGATTTGAGGAGATTTGGACTGTGCTCTAAAATTTTTTTGCAGTCCTCTGCTGTTTTCGCAGTCTGTGCTGTTTCACACCATGCCCCAGAGAGCTGGTTGGTGATGAGGTGATGTTGCACAGTTCTTAAACTGCTTAATGACTGAGAAAACTTCTGAGCTTTGTGCTTGCATGCACCTGCATTCAGCATGCTGGTCAACTTATTGCCATGTTTGTTTGAGCTACTTCTATGCAGTGCCAGCCTGCTAGGTTTCCAGCTGCAGCTGCATGAGATCCTGTCCCAGCACATGCCTTGCCGAGAGGCAGAGGTCCAAGAAGTTGATATTCAGGCATAAAAATTAGGTCACGCTTGTAGACAGTGCTGTAATGAGGACTGAGCTTGGGCGCAGTAGGGGTGCCAGGCAGTGTTGTGTAAAACAAAAACTTTGAAGGTGGCCTGAAAGAGAGTTGAAGACAAAAGCCTGGACTTCCAGGCTGTGTTCCAAGCACCTGCGCATGTAGCAGAAAAGCAGGACAAGATTGGCTTTCCAGGGGCATAAGCAGGGCCTTGTACAAACATCCAAGTCCCATATTCTCCTTCCCAACTGTAGTTGCTGTCTTTCTGTCTGAGCACACAGGCTGCCAGCAGCATCACAAAGCCAACTGGTAAACTGGATTGCATTTGCCCTTAGTGAGTGTTTCAGGCTTGTGTGTGTTCTGCAGTTTGTGTTTCTTCTCACTTCAGTTGACAGCATGCTCAAAATGGTGACCTGAGTGTGGAATTAGCAGGGGCACTGGGAGTTGTGTCCCTTGATAAAGGCAGATCTGCTTTGCTGTGTGCTCGAAACACTGATCTTGTCTTAGTCAGCCTTTTCTTGTTCCCAGGGCTGGGTCCCATCCCTTTCCCACGCACATGCTGTGTGCTCAGCTCCCAGGCATGCCCAATTAAATAGGAAGCATACCTTATCACAGGGATGTTTTCACTGAGAGGAGCAACTTTAATGCAAGTGAATCATGCAGAGATTTAACGTGCTGCATCAGTGAAAGTTTTTAAATCGCGCTTAGCCAGGCATTTTCTTATCTGTACCCATTTTTATCAATTGGTTTACTGAAAATCACGAGACCTATGTGTATTGCAGCAATATTAAGTACAACGGAATTTTGCACAGTACCAAATGCTTTACAGAATCACAGAATGGGTCAGGCTGAAGGGACCACAGTGTCATCTAGTCCAACCTCCCTGCTCAAGCAGGGTCATCCCTGAACATGGCACAGGATTGTGTCCAGACAATTCTTGAGTATCTCCAGTGAGGGAGACATTCTCTGGGCACCCTGTTCCAGTGCTCGGTCACCTGTATAGTAAAGAGGTTCTTCCTCATATTTAGGTAGAACTTCCTGTGCATCAGTGTCTCACTGTTACCTCTTGTCCTATTGCTCAGCACCTCTGAGCAGAGCCTGGAGGCATCTTCTTGGCACCCTCCCTTCAGATACTTGTCTGTCCCTGACAGACATTTATGAGGTCCCCTCTCAGTTGTCTCTTCTCAAGGCTGGACAGGCCAAGTTCCCTCAGCCTTTCCTCATAAGAGAGATGTTGACCCGCTCCAGGAGCTCCATGTTTCTCCTGTACTGAGTGGCCAAGAGCTGGACACAGCACTCCAGAGGCAGCCTCAGTAGGACTGAATAGAAGGGCAGGATCTCCTCCCTTGACCTGCTGGCAATGCTCTTCCTAATGTGCACCTCAGGTTCTTACTGGCCTTCTTGGCCATGGCTCATGGAGAGCTCACTCATGGACAGCTTGTTGTCCACCAGGACCGCTGGTCCTTCACCACAGAGCTGCTTTCCAGCAGCTCAGCTCCCAGCCTGTACTGGTGCCTGGAGTCATTCCTCTCCAGGTGCAGGACTCTGCACTTGCCTTTGTTGAGTTTCAGAAGGTTCCTCTCTGCCCATCTCTCCACCCTGTCAAGGTCCCTCTGAAGGGCTGAACAGCACCCTGGGGTACCAGCCACTCCTCCCAGCTCTGTGTCATCAGGGAACTTGCAGAGAAGGCCTCTGCCCCTTCATCTGAGTCGTTGATGAATGAGTTAAACAATACTGGGCTCAGTACTGTTGGGGGACACCACAAGTGCCAGGCCTTCAGCTGGACCCTATGCCACTGATTATGTCCCTCTGGGATCTGCTGTGCAGCCAGTTCTCAATCCACCTCACTTACAATCCTGGAACACCTATAACTCATAGAGAAATAGGAACAATGGCAACAGTGATGGTGTCTGTGGGGAGTGAGTAATAGAATTAGGGGTGAGAAAAGGGCTGTGGAGTTGCATGGTACATTCTCCCTGCTCCTGTGAGTGGCTATCTAAAACCAGCCCTGCTGAAAATGAAGAGGTATTTTTCTGCTGAATAAGTGTCATATGTATCTTACTGGGTTTGTGTTACACACTTAAATAAGCAGTCACTTTGAGATACAGACAAGGGCTCATTTGAACAAGTGCAAATTGCAATTTCTAACCTGGCTTGGTGCAGCAAGGCTTCCTGCTGTTAATTTTGAATCTGGCTTGAGTTGAATACCTTTCCCTTACTGGTACTGCAAGATGTATTTTTATATGCTACCTTGCTAATAAGAAAATTAAATTCAGCTCAGCAACAACTCTGCATGGTTTTTGATGTGAACAGTCACTAACCTGCCAGTTTGTAGTAGTCTTAGGGAGCTGGAAAGGCCCCAGGTCCTATTTTTAGTAATATCTGGGGCAGAATGCAGGAATCTCCTGAATCAGGAAGATCTCAGACTCCTATCCCAAGTTTGTGAGGTGGGGTTTTGGTTTGTGGTTTTTTTTGGTTGTGTTGGGTTTTCTTTTTTTGTTTGTTTGGGGGGTTTTTTGTGTTTGTTTGTGTGGGTGGTTTTTTTTGGTTTTTTTGGGGTTTTTTTTTTTTGCTTGTTTGGGTTTTTTTGTTTTGTTTTGGTTTGTTTTTTTTTTTACCCTTTGGCTGCATGAAAATTGACCATGATAGTTTTCTCATCATGCACAGGGGATTAGTACAATGTGAGGCTTTTTGAGGCATGTGAAGGCTGGTGAGTACCTCATGATTTAAGATTCAATCTTTTTTCATGGAGGAAGAAGGTGCTGGGAGAAAAAAAAAAAAAAAGCAATGTTTGGAAAGTCAGCAGAAATATCTCTAGTGTGAGTTGGGATAAGCAGAGTGGAGAGAGCAAGGTCCCCAGGAGCTGTGTGAGTCAGAGCTGCTCCCTGCCCCAGCCCCAAGCAAGGAGAGCTGTGCCAGCTCTGTTCCTACCACTGAGCTGGCCCAGTGGAGTGGCTGCTTGTGGTGGGAGGCCTTCTGACTGACACATTTAGGCTGCCTGGGAGGAAATGTGCTGAATGCTTTCAGTCCAAATGCATGGGTATTCTTCTTCTCCATCAAAAGGAAAAGGCTGGTATCTGTAATTGTGTATTTCTTTTATTTCAAGCTTTGAACTTAAATCTCTCTCAGTACCCAACTTACATCCTTCCTGGCTGTTTAGCTTTCAGCATTTCTATCAGTCTTACTTCTGTACTACAGAAAAATGGGTGGATTAAAAATGAAATTGTGGCTTTACTCATTGGCTATATTGCAGTTTGTAAGACTATCAGGTAGCTAAAATGATGCAAGAGAATATGTATAATCCCTCTGTATATCACTGAATTAGAATGAAGAGTTTAGAACTCTTACATAACCTCTCCCTGATTTTTTTTGTTTTGGGGGGGGGAGGTGTTTTTTATACCTACAAAGTGGGGGTAACCTTTTACTGGACGGTAGGTTGAAATGAAGATAGGAAGCTGTGGCAGTTAAGAAATAGTTCCTAGGGGTGGCTACATAGTGATTTGTACTATTACAATTTCCTGGCAACAGTATCCAACACCCTCAGACAAGTTTTCTGTTCATTTAGCCATTTTTAGCAGCATTGCACAGGTGCAATTTGTGCTATAATTTGTAAGGTTTTAACTCTTCAAGAAGACTCACGTTGTATTAAAAACAAAAAAAAAACAACTTTTTTTTTTTTTTTCCATTTTGGTTGTGTATGTGTCTACTGGGTGTCATTTGAATTTTCATAGAGGCTCTGGAAGAAGGAAGGATTGAGGTTCTTATATTCACTGCTCTGTCAGGTAAAAAGCCATGGATTCCTGCAGGGTAGCTTGTGGGGTCTTGGTGGTGTTTTGTACCTTATCCTTTAAAAGTGCTTGGAGGTTTTGATGACTTTTCAGAGCCTGCAGTGTGAACTCTTGTGATTTGCGTTTCTTCCCTGCAATTTGCAGCTGCAGGCACTGCACTAGCTTTGTTTAAATATAATGCCAAATGCTTTTAAAATAGGTGTTTGAACTGTGGATTAAGGAGACTACTTTGGTAATATTAAAGGCCTTTTTACGGCACACATCAAATATCTAACATACAATGCAATGTTCCTGAAGCTGTTTCTATATTCTTAGTAACACAAAAAGAGAAGCAGTCTTTAGAAATGCCTTTTGTCATTTTCCTAGTAGCCTCTCCTTCTTCAAGTTTATTTGAAAATGTGACAAATTTGACACATCAGAAATGAGTAGTAAGAGTCAAAGTGCTGTTCTATTTGCAGTTTAGTTGTACTTTACTTGAGTTTGTGCTACTAACTTGAGTAAAGTTATGTTGGTAGCACACTGGCTACTTATCAGTGTTACTTGAAGTGTGGACTACTGACCAAAAATTGTATTCATGCTATGCCTGGCAGGTTTTACCAATGTACTTGGTAAAAGCAACCCAAAAGATTTTGTTAAATTCAGATTTCTCTATGCTAAAATAGAGTTTTATGCTGGGGAAAAAATTGCATGTAGTATTTGACTTTGATTTTAAACATGATTCTGTTTGCATACAGTATGAAAGGAAGAAACTGGCCATTGTGCAAGTTAATGGAATCCTGTATTCTGTATATCCCACATAATTAATTATTATGCAATATTTTGTATATTTAGGTACTGTCTCAAAAGATTTATGAATTAGCTTATCGTATTAAATTTAATCTTATCTTTTTGAAAGTGAAAATGGGTTAAGAATCTCCCTATTTAGTTTGCATTCAGAGTCTGATGAATGTTTTCTGCAGTTATTCATGTGAACAAGTTCTTGATTTCTGAAATGCTCAGCTGAGAAAGATAAAAATGTCATGATACTCATTTGCATAATCTTTAATGTAGTAACCACCTTGAAAATGCTGTGGGTTTGTAGACTGAAGAAATATGTGGATTAGCTGAATAAGTAATCTGATTTATGAACATAAAGTCTTGGTGGGATGGCTATTAGTTTGCAAGTAATCTGGAGACTGAGCATGGTTATATAATTAATTTATTAATAATTCTAAGGAATAAATTCACAGAAATAAAAACGTCCCATTGAATTCATTACCAGAACAGGGGTTGAAATCGCTGAATAAATTGCTGAGAGGGATTAGCTCATGTGTCTTGCTTGTTACAACAAGTCTTCTGGTGCTATAGCACTCTTAGTTCTATAGTAATGTTGCATTTGCCTGTGCATTAAGCCTGCAGTATTTTTATTGCAATTGGGATACAAATTTCAGTAAGTCAATAATGCCAACAGTGTATCTAACTGTTAGTGGGCAATATGTGGGTGTTACTTGCTTTTCTCACTATTCATTCTCACCACAAGGAAAAATCTCAAAAGGTGAAAGGGCAAAATTCAACCAAGGTCTGACATTTGCGTGATGACATCTTGACTTTGGTGGTTGTTTGTCAGTCTCACTTGTTTTTTTCCCTAAATGCTAGATAGGACTTCAAGTGCTAGATGAACTACCCTGATGTGTGCTGGACTAGTCAGACTGCACCGAATGTCTGCTCCGAGTTGCTACTGTGCAAACCAGATGATTGGATGGACAAAAAAGCCCTAATTAAATGTGCAGATACTCAAGAGGAGCCCAGTTGGAGCATAAGATTGGAACCTAGAGAAGATGTTCCTGGGCTTCTCCTTTTTTTTTTTTTTTTTTGGTAGTTTTTGAAATATATACATATATATAAAAATAAATCAGCACAGACAAGCACAAATTTGCACTTAAATTTCAACAGCTGGTGATTTTGAAAGTCTCACATGTTGATCCTGGGAAATCCTTACAGTTCATGTGAAGTGACCAAAAGAAGCAAATTGAGACTGCTTAGTGTCAGTGCAAAGCTAAAATTCCTAAAGAGATGGTCTCTTCTTTAGTAGAAACTGTTCTGTGTGAAAGAAAAAAAATGAAAATGATTAAAACTACATAAATCATGGGCTGGGGTAAGAATGAATGGATAACAATTGCAGTAGAAGGCATTGCAAAGCCTGGGTGATTTATGAGCTGGCTATGAATCAGCGGGGTTGCAGTGCCGTGGAACACACACGTCACACAAGCAGGAAGCCTGCGAGGCACATGCAGTATTCCCTCCCTTTGTCAAAGCTTTGGTTAGGCTCAGTTTGAATGCTATGTCTGGCTTTGGGCATTGCACCTCTGGGCTCTCTCCAAATCTTTCCTGTCTTGAAGAAGAGGATCCTCTGAGGTCCAGGGGGTGCAGTCTGTGAAGTGTGATTGAGAATTTGGGTTATCTATGTGACATAAGGAGAAGGAGACTGGAGGAAATTCCTTCAGAAAAGGAAGAGCTGTTCTCTCTGCCTGTTGTAGATGAACTCAATTTATTATATGCTATAGGCCATTCTTTATATACTAAACAGACTTCACACATTTTTGTGTTTGTGGGTTTTATTTGGGTTTGGTTTGTTGGTTTTTTTGTTTGGTTGTTTTTGGTTTTTTTTTAATTGGGGGGGTTGTTTTTGGTTTGGTTGGTTTTTGTTGGGTTTTTTGTTTGTTTGTTTTTTAAATAAATGTCCCTTTTAGAAGAATCTATTTTGTTACTTTCTGTGATGCCCTCAAGTGGGAATATGTAGAGGAATTTTGGTATTTGCAAGGAACAATGTTTTGGTTTTTTTTTTTCCTTTCAGTGATAAGGTGACAGCGATTTGAGAGGACTTGGGTTTTCTTTCTAGGTTTTGCTAGATAAGTCCAAGGATATGAAAGGCCACTGCAAAGGGGGAGGGACCATCTCTCTCCGTGTCTGTAACAATGAAGAAATAAAGGGATTAACTTTGCAGCAAGGAAGATTCAGGTGGTATTACAAAGAGCTTTTTTTCAGAGAAGGCCTGCTTCACACTAGAATAGCTTGCTTTTGAAGGTTTTGAAAAACAGGTTAGACATCTGCCACAAAAGATCATGCACAACTGATTCTACCCAGAGACAGGAGAGTAGATTAGATGACCTCTCAAGAATTTTTGCAGTTCTGTTTTTTGTGATTCTGTCAGTTCCACGGTTATTGGTTAAAGGCATGTGCTTTCACACAGAGCAGTGAGAATGTGAGGCTGGCTGGATGGGGTCAGACTGTTTAACCCAGTGCACCATCCCAGTGGGAGCTGAAAGCAGATGTGCAGGGAATACTGTACAAACAGGGAGACTACACAGGATGATACATTTTCTGTAGATGGTTTCTGTGTATTTAGTAGCTTTTGCTAGATTCCAGTTCCCTGAATTTATCTGGTGCCCCTTGAACAAGTCCGAGCTTTGGGTGCTCATGGTATTCCACAACCAGAAGCTCTTGCAGCTTCATCACCTGTGTCAAAACCTTTCTCTTGAACCTGACCCCCTTTTAGCTTCATTTGGAGTTTCTTGGCTCTCGTTCTTTTAGACATTGCAGCTCTCCCTTGCAGCTAAAGACTTTATCAACCTTTACCTTATTCATTCTTAAACATTTCTGTGTCTCGATTCAAAAGTTTGAGCTTACATAGCTATTTATTATATGGTAGATGATGCTTGGATTTTCCTTGTTGCCCTCTTTGGAACATTTTGAGCTTTACATCCTTTCAGATGGAGGGCACATAATCATATAGATGTTAAGATGCAGTCACTGTATAGGTAGCAAAGAGATGTTCTTTGTTTTAGTCTCAATTCTTTTTCAAATAAGTGTATTTTTTTCTCTTTTTGTGATGTTGCTGTTGAGCACTAAGCTTATTTTTCCATAATCTGCTGTTCTGACCACAAGACCCTTCTTCCTGAGTAATACTGGTCAGCTCATTGTATACTTGAAATTTGGAAAGCTTTATTCTCCTGTGTGTCTTTACACATGTGTCTCTAACTAATTTCCTGTGCTGGATTATTGCTGAATTTCTAAGTCATATAAGGTCTGTATGTGGGTCTTCATAATAAGCTCTCACCTTCACCACCGTAAATAATGAAGTGGCATCAGTAACTTTTGCCAGTTTGCTACATCTCCTTTTCTGGCTTTCTTATAAATGCAATGAGCAGCATGAATCCCAGGATAGATTTCTGTGAGGACTCTTTACTTCCCTAACTCTTATAGGTGATTTTATTCTATTTTCGAAGAATTCTTCATCTGTGCAAGAGCCTTCATTATTTTTTGGTAGGTCCTTAGCTTCCTTAAGCCTTCTGGAAATCCTGATAGATTGTATCATGTGGATTTCCATTACCCATGTGCATTTGGGAATAAAATTAAGACAGTAGTAGCAAACAATGTGATTGTCTTAGACGTGAGAAACTATTCTCTTCACCAAATACAAATTTGTTGGTTTAGTCACACTGTCACGTTCCAAGTTCTGACACATGGCCTTTCTGTGCTTTTTAATGCTCATAATACAATGATTTAATCATTTTTGTCTTGATTTTTTTTAATACTGGCATTCTAAATGGATGCATTTTACTGCTTGAAGAAAGATTTTGATGAAGATTGTTAACTGACTGCTGTTCAGTATGTCATGTTGTACAATGAAAAATTTGCAAAACAATTTAAATCTTTTCAGTACTAATCATGCCTATTGAAACAAACTCCATTTTTTTTTCTCAGTACTGTTTGGTGTTGTTTTATTGCTGAGATTATTGACAAAAATAGATGTGTTGTCTTTTATATTTTCTAATTAGTAGTTGAATATCGCTCAGCAAACTGAGGGAGGAAAAAGAAAAAGTAGCCTCAAATCAGAGTTATGCTCTACTGGTCACACCCATTGCTCTGGATTTGGTAAAAAGGCTGAGTTTGCTCGCCTGTATTTGGTGGATATATACAGCACTTTGCCAACAAGAAATGTTGCTGATTATATCATTATATGAGCAAGCTAAGATCTCTGCCCCTTTAATAGAAAAGAGCCCATCATTAAAAATGTAATGCATATTTTCAGGTAATTAAAAATGATGCATCTGAGTATTTTTCAAGGTTTTTCCGTTCCCCCAATTCCTTCCTTCCTCCAGCACACTTCTGGCATGGGAGTGTGTTGTTTCCTGTAGCAAATATTGAGGGCCGATAAGAACAGAAGATATTGTCTTGATCATCTTTCATCTTTTATGATTGAAAATGTTGTCTGCATGGTCTTTTATTAAAAATAAAAAAACCCCAAACCAACAAACAAAAAAACCCAAACCCTACAAATATTTAAATTCCTCTCTTGAAGTGTTTCAAGGAATTTGTCTTCTCCAGCTAAGGATCTGAGAAGGCATACAATTATACTTAATAATTTCACAACTGTCAGATTAGATTGATTTTTAGTCACTTTTGTGCAGATTAGATTCAACTCAGGTGCTCATACTGAAAGGAGGTGCATTAATCTGCAGTGACGTTCAGTCTCTCCCAATTAGTGAGTTCTAAGAGATGTTAGAGAATGCGAGTTTGGTGATGTGAAGCATTTTTCTTCTGCCAAGGATTTAGTAAATTTAAGGAGGTTTAGGCCTTCAAAGGCAACTATCAGCAACTTAAGTGTTTAGCCTACAAAAAAAAATTAATAGGGGAATATTTCTGACAGATTTAAAGTCTGGAGACAAATTATGGTGGCTAAACTGAGACTTTGAAGGACACTTAAAAAAAAAAACAACAACAAAACATTTCTGGAATGTAAGGATGTAGCACACATATCTTTGTGCAATCAAAAGGTGTCTAAAAATTTTGGTTGGAGTATTGACTTTTATAATGTGCATAAGTTTGTGTAGTGGTTTCCCTGATGCTACTTAACCTTGTTTTCCAGCATGTATGTATTTCTGTGTAGTGTTGAAGGTCACACACTAATTTCTTCAAACTGCATGTGGTCAGACCATAATTTTAATTATTTGCAAGGCAATGGTACATTAGCATTACAGAGGCAAATGGTGAAGGGCGAAGTACTGCAAAATGAAGTGCGAATAAATGGCATTGCAATGCCTGCATGTCTTGTGATTTGGCAGAATTAATGCTGGCAAGGCTGTGCTGTAGCTCCGAGTATATATGTGTTGCTTAATTATCTCAGTTACTGAATATGCTTATTGCATAAGCTGGGGTAGGAGTAATTGAGTCCATTACTGTACATAAACAATTGCCAATTTATAGTACTTCAGAAAAAATTCTTGACTGTAAACAGATGTTACAGAATCTAAAATATTGATGCTATCTTGCTTTTGCCATGATGAAATCTTAAGCGATTTTCTAAGTGTGTGCTCTGCCAATGCTTGTTGAAAATTGATGGTATTTTCTTTACGTTTCTTGGAGCAAAGTGTCTACTCCAACTATTTTTTTTCCTTTCCGCTCTTGCTTTATTTTTTGAATGAGCTATTAGTTTATTTTTATTTGTTTAGTATTATTGTTAGCTAATGCCAATAAGCCACTTCTTTTTACTAACTTAAGAAGACTGTTTTTTAGTTAAATGAGAGCAATATGTGATGTGATTTTAACTGATAAAGTGATGATGATTTTGTAGGCGGGTAGGCAGTTTTCAATCTCCTGTTTAAAAATATACAAATTCATTGTATTTCAGGAATGTTTACATAAATCCCAAATTTTTGTTCAAACAAAATACCCAACCTGGTAGGAGCTTAGTATGAATACCAGAAACTAGTTTTAACAGCATGACAAGATGTAAAGGTTTTCCTGCAGATCATACATAATCCCTTGTAGTTTTAAGGTTTAAAATCTTAAATTTTGCCAGAATGTTTACCTGCCTGGTCCCAAAGCAGTGTTCAATATCCACTTTTCCACTTTCATATGATTCTGATTGTTTAAAATTGTACCTGAAATTTTGAAAAGAGGCAATTTTGCTACCTCTGAAACAATACATAGAAGAAATAAGCTTGGTTGGGTGGGGCTTGGGTTTTGTGTTGTTTGAAGTTTTTTTGTCTTTATTGGTGATTGTGAAATATCTAAAGTATGTAACTCCTGCATCAGCAGGGACACCATAGTCTTGTCTGTGTGATTTCTGTTTGGATGGAGCAAGGCCTGGTCTGATTCCTCTTGGAATCAGAGGAAAACACTCCATTGACCATAGCAAGAGCTAGAATTCCTGCAGAAAGAGGAGTTACTTCATGTACTTAAGGAGATGATGTTTCTCTAAAAGTGGAAGTGGGAGCTCTGATGTCTTAGGAGAATGAACTTGCAACCTGTATGAAAGACTTTGTTTCTAAATGCCCCCTTGCTTTCTCAACTTAGGAATTTTATTACACCATATGACATACAGCAGTGGTAGATTGGATTTGAATAAATATATATAGAGAGAAAGAGACTTCAGTATTATGTGATTGGAAGTCACATACCCAGACACAATTACATATTTAAAAAAGAATAAAACATCTATATGTACACATATGTAGAGGTATGAGTGAGTGTGTATAAGAAGACAACAGAGGGCTCCCCTATTATCATTAAAGCTTTGCTATAGAGTACAGTAAGTGAGTACATGCCTCCTGTTATGCATAATTATTCTCCCAGTCTCAAGGGGAATTTTTGTATCTTATGCCTGCAATATGAAACTGATCTCACAAATACTCAGCCCAGAAGTGTTCATTTAATCTTGGAAGTAGTCCCACTGAATTTAATGAGCCCTTAGATGGTAAATTCTTTGGGGCTCTTACTTTCTTTTGTGCCTTATTCAATGGTAAGAACAATCTTCATTAGCTTTTACATTAGCTTCTACGGTTACTTACAGCAAAATGCTTTTAGGTTTTGGCTTGAAAATCTTAATTGAAACACATAGGCACAAAAACTCTGAGGCAAAACACAACAATTAAATTAGAATTATTCCAAAATTACATTTAAAGAATTTGAGTTGGCTTTCTGAAATTTCAAAAGCTATGTTTTTGAGTGCTGCCCCAGGAGTCATCTCATTTTGCTGTCTTTGTGGCTTTTGAGACAGGAAGGATTGTAGACCTTGGACAGTAAGATTCCAGCCTACTGATGAACATGGATAAGTCAAGGTAACTTTGGCTTCTGTGCAGCTGGGAGTAAGTGTAGAAGATCCCAGGTTTTGTTAACCCTGATGCTGGCAGCCAAAGATATCTGCTTTTACCCCTCAGTGTCCCTCGAACTCCATTCCAGCCAACAACATCCTTCCAAGTGACTGCCTCGGCCCTGAATGAGCCTTCTTTTATTCATGCTTCCTAAATCACATGCATAAAATAAGTTTTCTGCAGGCTGGGTTGGCTCAGTAGAATTGTTGTCTGACCATATATTTGTTAATAAGCTGTATGTAAACCACGAGCTCATTCTAGATAATCGACACCTCATTTTTTTTTCTTCCCAGATGGTTTCAATCTTTGCTTTCAGAGCAGGGGGTAACTTAACCTTGCCAGCAGAGAATTTCCAAAACTTTGCAAGTTTATAAACTTTGTAAGCTTTTTTATACAGTTAGAGCAGCATTTCTATTCTAGAAGTGTAAAAATATGTCCCACACTGACCAGAGCTCAGTCACGAAAGTGCAGTGCATCACTGTACTCCTTTAGGAGCATGCTTTGAAAGAATTTATGGGAAATTGTGCTTGGTTTCTTAAGTATTTTTATCTTGAGGGTACTCTGCTAGCATCTGTTGTCTTCTCTGTTGAGAAAAAAGAGGGTTAGGAAATGGGAGGAAGAGGGAGCAGTAATAAATACAAATATAGGCAATGAAGCCATTATGTTATGAGAAAATTTGGTGAGATGAGTTGGTTTGTGTATTGGTTTTTACTTTAAATTTGTATTTGAGAGGCACATTATTTACTGCATTGGTTTTCATGTTAAAAATGGCATTCTGGCTTAGCAGTGCTGTCAAGAAGTACAGTACGTCCCACCTCATTAAGTACTGTATTTTTTCCTCTCCATCTGTCTAGAACAGCAGGAAAACTTGTTTTCAAATAGAAAGAGAATCAGTTATGTCCATTTCCATTCTTTACCTCTGCATCTGTGTATGTCCAAAAAGTTGTTTGAATTTGAATAGGGAAGTGTCTCTAGAACAACAATCCTAATAAAGGCACTATTCAGAAGATCAGGGCGTGTTGTTTGGTAGCAAGGTGATCAACTATGAGAGCTCAAACAAACAAAAAAACCACCAAAACCAAAACAAACAAACAAAGAACCCCACCCAAAACAAAAATATAGACTGGTTTGGGTTGAAAGGGACCTTAAAGATCAGCCAGTTCCAACCCCTGCCATGGGCAGAGACACCTTCCACTATAGTAGGTTGCTTTTACTGGACACATGAGGGAAGGCAAATCTGCCCATTTAATAAAAATAGAAAGTCTGGTTGACTGACAGCATGGGTGAAAGAAAGTTAGAAAGGGATGTATTTCCTGCTCTGTTTGAATAGGTGACCAGGAGTTCATCACTGTTTTGGTCTTAGAAGCAGCACAGCACTTGTGCCTAAAAAGCATGTTTTACGTGGAAGCAAATAACTCTGCCATATACAGGAGAATGCCCTGGAGGTTTTTGGATTCATTACAGACAGTACTGTTCAGATTAAGGGCCTGATCCACCATAATAAAAGAGTAATACTGGCCACTTGCTTACCTGATAGACAGCAGCAAGCTGCAGGTGCTGGCTTTACTACTGGAACTAAGAGAAAAACAGCTCCAAAAGCCATGAAGAAAAGGCAATAGCAAAAATATCAAAGCACTGCCTATGTTTTCAGGTAATTGGTTTCATCACCATTCAGCTTTTGGGAATTCCAGTGTTCTTCAGGTTAAAGTGATTTTTCTCATGGGACTCCTATCTGTGCCATCTCCTTATTCTCTGCAGCAGCCACTCACAGGTCCTGCAAGAAATCAATTTTAAGCCTTTTTATCAATTGTCTTTCTGAAGAATACTTCCAAAGACTGAATGAGGGGCTCTGATTAAACCTTTTGCTTTCAGAGGCCTCAGATCATCCTGATAACGTTCAGCTAGTCGGAGCAGTGATACTGAATGAACAAAACAGTGTTAACTTAAAAAGGTCACTTCCTTTGCAAGGTCAGGGAGAGTGGCCATGGGCAGAAGTTGGCTGCAGATGAGGCTGAAGTCCTACATCAAAGGTTGCGTAGAAAATTGTGTTTTGCAACTGGGATAATACCAGAGGATGTGTAACTGTGTGAAAGAGTATTGTTTGCAATAGAACAGTCATTTTTAAGAAGTAAATAAATACAGGTTTAGGAGATGGCAAATAGGCTAGAATCATTTATTCTCTCAATCCTAAAATATTTACATCCTTAGTTCTGTTGCAGACACAAAAGGTAAGAGACCCCAGTGAGTTAACAAAAGAAATAAGCATGCAAATCAATTTCAGACAAGAGATATCAGTTACAAATTTGCCACTGGGTGATGTTTAACAATCTGAGAGTAATGAAAGGAATTTTCAGGAAGAATAATTTACGTGTTCTGGGCTATGCATGTGCTGAGGGTGATGTCATACCCTGAAAGAATAACTATGCAGACCATAAATAGTCTTTCAGCTAGAGATTTAACACTTACATTGCAAGACAGGAGTGTATTTTAGAAGAAAATGCTGCTTCTATGCTTCTTTGGAAAAATAGAAAAGCATTTTCTCTTTATCCAGAGAAGGATGCTTAAAATCATAAAGTAAGTTTTATTGTTTAAACTCTGCTACACAGTGATACATTTTAATGAAATGTGAGATGCATGTAACAAAACAGAAGCACGACTTAATAATGTAGCCCAGGAATGGGAGGCAGGGTGAGACCTTGAACCCTTTTGGCACTGTGTCATTGACTTGCTTTGCAGCCTGAGGCAAGACCCCAGCTTGCCTCCCGAGAAGCAGGGGGGGAGGTCACAGGGTTGCATCCTGCATTACAGGGTCACATGCAGTGCAGTTAGGATTCAGTGTGGTGTCTCCTGGCCTTGGTGCAAGTGTAGCTGTCTGTCTAAAAGGAGTGGGACTGAGGCAGTTGCATCTGCAAAAGCTGTGAGAACCTCAGGTTAAAAGCATGACGGATGGGCATATTTGCTCACCTGGTGCCTGCACTAACCAGTGCCAATGCTCCCAATATTTAATAAAACTCAGATGTTGTGTGCGTTCAGATGAGTAGCAAAAAGCTAGGCTTGGTTTAGACACAAAGGTGCAACTTTAAAATTGTACTTTAGAAATCACAGTATCGTGCTTACTCCCAGCTCTGATGATTAGCCCCAGAATTAGTACAGGACAATTGGAATGCAATTAATAACTCTGAGCAGGTATTTTACCTTCCATGGCCACAGCCCGTGCTGCATCATTCTGTTGACTGCATCAGACTGGCAAATTCACACAAAGGTTGTTGGATTTTGAAACGGTTCAAAAAGGGAAGATCATATTCCTGCACTGTCTTTGACTTTCTTCCATTGTCTCTTTTCCATAGCAAGCTTCACTATCCCACTGGGACTTGTGGTATTTGGGCATCGTATTAAGCACTTTATCTAAGCTCTCTGGAAATACCTACTTACTGAGCTGTGCTCACACACATCTGCTACTCGCTTATTATACTGGAAAGCTCATAGACTTTTCTCTCTTGCATTATGGGAAGCTGTCTCAGAAATGGCACTCTGGAGAGTTAAACCTTTTTCTGGAAAAGACTGGAGGAAAAGAAAGGTATGAAAATAGAATCATGTAGAATTAAATACATTAATGTTGTTCTGTTGGTTCTGGACTTTATGCTCAATCTTTTTCTCACCATTTCCTAAAAGTATAGCTCATTGCTTGCACAGTCTCCATGTTTGTTACATTTGAGGAATGGATCTTTCTTACTGTTCACCTATAGGATTTCTGATATATAATTTTAATGCATAAGATATATAATTATTATATAATTTCTGAAAATAATGGGGTTTATTTTTAATTTAGCATAATATTTATCTGGTGGGAATATAGGGGAGGTTTCTGTGGCTGTATTTTGTAATAGGGATGAAAACATAGCCTTTCTCTTGGATCCACAAGTTTACTCCCCAGGTAGAACTATTTGCATCATGTAAAGGATGAGTTAAAAAATGCAGGCAAGCCACAAGGTGGGAAGAAGCACATCAGGCATACCTTCCTTATTTTGTCTGTGCCAAGCACTGCTGCTTTGGCTGTGGCAGCTGCTGTAGCTCTAGGGCTGAAACAGCAGCTGCCAAGTACTGCCTTGAGGTGCTGGATTTTTTTTTCTCTAATCCCTCCATCCTGGGCTTGTGCTCAACCACAGTGCACTCTGTTCCTGTACAGGGTTTAAGAATTGGGCAGTAAGCATTCAAATAGCTCCAGGTGGAGGGATTTTCATCCATCTTGTCTAAAATCAGTGCAAGCCTGGAAGGGAGGCAGTGAATGTACTAAGATCAAAGATCATTGCTACACAGTGAGACAGAAGGAAACATGTTAGAATGCCCTTATCACTTAAACATATCTGAGCCAAATATTTTATACTCGTATATACTTTGATATTGTGGGGTAGAATGATTTAATAAGAATGGAGCGGTAAAAATTTAGACATCATCCTAATTCTTGAAAATTGTTAACAAAGAGATCCGAACGATGGGTTATTTCTTGGTTATACAGAAAAACATCTTTGTACTTGGGATAAATTATTTGATCCACATAAATATCATCCTCTGTTTCCAAAAATCAAACCCCTAGTGAAGGCGGTTTGAATTGAATTCCAAGACCATGAATTCCCAGACAATGAATTCCCATGGTCTAGGAATGATCATAATGGAGAAACTGAATTAAGACATAGAGGTGATATTTGTCTTTTGCCTTTGCCAGCAGCTTGCTTGTCTACAAAGCTCACCTGCAGCAATTGCATATTGTCAGTACATTTCAATTAGGCATGTACTTCGGGAGACACCTAGCTAAGGATCGTCTTCAGGGTTATTGCCTCTGCAGACTCCTACAAGTTGCAGAAAATGAGTGAATTGCAAATCACCTTTGTATTGAAAACAGAAAAGAAACCCAAGTTCAGCTGGAAGCTAGGGAGGTGTCACCATGTGTTTGTAGTGGCTTGTTTAATCTTTTCCAGGGTATTCATTTTGAGCGATGTCAGAGAGAAGATATGAAGTTAGACACACCTTTGGTCTGTCCCAAACCATCCATTGGTGCAGGTGTAGCTCACTTGCAATGCCATTTAGGTAAATGGTAAATGTAATGAAATAATTGAATTGCTGCGGGTATTAATCATTTTAAAAATCCAGTTGGGAAATCAAACTGGAATCTAGATTAGGGGTGGAGTACTTCACTGAAAATAGCATGTTGGAATGGTACTCAATGCACACTTTAGGAGTACCAGACTAATGGAAAAGTTACCAAATACGTCTTAAGGGCTTATTCTACCTGAAAAGTGAGTGGTAAGTAGTGTATTTTTATCCATCAGTCCAGTTCCTTTATCTGCCAGTAATTTCTTCTGATGCTTGTAACAAAAAAAAGAAATGTTCCTGCTTTCTTCTGCTGCTTGTGCTTAACAAGCCATATATATAACAAATAGTGTTTTCCTAACACAACTGTTTATTAAGTTCCAATCATTGCCTTCACTAGAATGCTGCTGAAGGCAAATGGACTATTCAGTTGTCACTGAAGGCATAATTTAATGATGCAGTGTATCTCTACACTGATGAATTCAGCCTTTTTATTCTGCCTAATCTATGATGTGTGAAGCAGACGGTAACTTCGCCTTGCAGACCTGTCTGTGGGAAGCCCATTTCCTCTCCTTTGCTCTTCTGTATGTGATAAACAGAGCCTATTTATTAAAGGAGCCATCAAGGTACAAAGTAGAAGTCTCAGGTGCCATTTTACAGACCCTTTTCAGAAGGTACCTTCTCCTTCAAGCAATTGGTTTCCAAGTGGCCTCCAGCATTCCCTACAAAATTGCCTTGTTTCACTTCTGGCAAAAAATTACACTGCTGACCGCTGTGTGAACAGCGATGGTAAATAGTGAAGGATAGATGGAAGCATTTGGGTGAGAAATCTGTGACAGGCTTTTATGTGAAAACATTTAGTATCTGCTCCCACTTTAATCACTTATTATTTTTAAGTCAGTGACAAAAACATCCTGCTGAAATAGGAACACTGGGATCCCATCTGGAGGGAGAGCTGATGGTGTTAGACAGACCTTACTATCCTCTAGACGAGACAGTGTATCAGGCAAATGTATTAGTTGCTAGTTTTACTGTTGTTTTTAAGGCTGCTCCTGAGAAGTTTATTTAGCCAGGCATATGAATTTTCAAATGACTGCATAAAATAATATCTTGTCTTTGTTTATCCAGAACATAAAGTTATTGTGGTAAAAAATAAAATAGGGACTTCATCTTTTAGAAGTTTACTATACCTTTATGTTGCCCTCAGGCTGCTTCTATTTTTCTTGTGAGAAAGCACATTCATATTTCTTCCAGAATGGGACCACTTTGTAAAGCTGGGGCTGTTTGTGATAAATCTTCAGCCCTTTTGGTTGCATGTATATTTGAATGACATCTAATAGTTTGGGGTTTTTTTTTTGTCTTTTGAATATCTACATTTTGTAGCTGTGGATTAAGTGGTTTGTAATATATTGAAACATTGGTGTGACAGAAACATCCTAGAAAAACAGGACTCATCTTTTTTTCCTGTTACAGAACTTAAAATAAGTATCAAAACAAATTATCACATATAGAATAACAACAGGCTGTGTACAAGTGATGAATATGTTCCAGGTTTAATGTAGATGAAAATGGAAGCACTTTTATACCTGCCAAAACCTTTTAACAATGTTTTGAAAACTGGTATTTACATTCTTTGAAATGTTTATATCTAGAAGCAACCTCCTACTTTGGCAAACTTGGTTTAAATCCTCTTGGACCTCTGACAACCAAACTGAGGAATATACTGATATGCTGTGATGTTATCTGAAGGCTTGTTTTCACCATGGAATAGGTTTGCTTTGAAGGGATCACAGTGAGTCACCTGGTTCAACCTCCCTGCTCAAGCAGGGTCATTCTAGAGCACACAGCATGGAATTGTCTCCAGATAGTTCTTGAGTATCTCCAGTAAGGAAGACTCCACAATCTCTATGGGCAACTTCTTCAATAGGAGAGTTAAAAAAAAAATAATTTAAGGATTGGCATGTGAGAAACTATCCCCCAATGAGGAGCTAACAGTCTGAAGATGTTATCCTCTGGTGGTTTCCTCCAGCAGGCCCAATAGGAAAGGTATAGTCCAGTCAAGATGAGTTTTAGGAATATTGAAAAAAAAATTACAAAGGTCACCACCAGCATGCTCTTTTATCAAAACCTTTCCTTAATGATTCCTGGGCTCCTGCAACTCCTGACCCTTCCATGGTACAATATTGCCACGCAGACGTCAGGAGCGCCTTGTGGCTGCTACGCAGCTTGCACGTGGTGCTAAATGATTTAATAATTGGTAGGCTGTCAAACCCACATGATACCTTTTAGGGCTAGGCTTACTCAGTCCAGTTTTGCAGGTCCAGACTCACTGTTTTTCTGTCCTTAATACAGGACAGTATCCGAGTTCCAGTCCACTATCGGGGAAGGAATTCTGTGAAGGACACCTCTTCTTTCTCTAGTCTTCCCAGCAAAGGAGCAAAGCAGACAAGGGCTGTGCATTCATGGGCTCAGGGAGCATTCATGGGAAGTGGGACTGATGGGACCTTTGTGCTCCTCACAATGGGAGGTGAGACAGTGTTCTTACCCTCCCTCTGGGTGTCAGCACAGATCCCAGCTGCTTCCTCCTTCCATCCTTAAAAATCGGGTGAGATCAGATCCAGCTGGGAGGTAGGACTGGGTTCATTAAAGACAGAAGAGTTCTTGTGGTGCTCTCTCTCTTTTTTTTCTATTTCCCCCAAAGGATGTTTTAATTAATATCAAGAAAATTCTACTCAGAACAGCCACAGTTCATTTGGAGCAAATCAATGATCTGAGTGAGGAGTACAGAGATTACCTCCTCCTGTTGTTTGGTTTTGAGCAAAGGAGATTTACCTACCTTTATTCACTGCATGTCATGGGAACAAATGGAGGGCATAAAGCACTTTGTTCTTGCTCAGGCTCAAGGAAAAAAAAAAAAAAAAGTGGTTACATTTAGAAGACAGAAGCCTGGGATTCTGGAGTAGAAGCTGTGTATGACTGCCTCTCGGTGCTCCATTTCAGGAAAAGTGGTGAAAGGACATCTGTTGGCAAATTGCCTTTTTTCGGTTATTGAAAGCAGCAAGTTGAAAAACAGAGGAGATGAGGATATGTGGGATCCCAACTGACCATAAGAAATCAGATTGCACTCTTTAAAAGAAAACTGATTACCAGACATATTAAACTTTAATCTTATTTGCAGTTAGTAGCCCCAAAGAGAATGCTTTGTTGGAAACCTTCCAAGAACGGCTATTTCAGACAGCTTGTAAAGCAAAGACGGTGTGATGGGAATAATGCAAATACAGTTCAACTTTTGCTGTAATAAATTTAGCTTACGACACCCTTTGTAACAACAATAAATGCCAGTATCCTCATTGGTAATTAGCTCTGGTGAGACAAACACTTCCCCAAATTTGATATGAAGACAGTATTTACATATTCCTTTTGACAAAGCAGACTCTTATCTGGCACATAAGTATACTTTTTATTTCTAAGGTTTCTAAGTACCATCTAAATACTGAGTGAATGCAAAATGACCTGCACTAAGGCACTGCCTGTTTGCATTCAGTTCAAATGGGATGCTGCCTCTGATGCAGCAAATTGCCAAACCCTGGCACTGTAACCTCCTTCAGCTGGGGAGTATTTTAATCCCAGTTCTGTGAGGATTCTTTGGCAAGGCTACTCCTGGCTGTTGTCCTCAGGACACTAAGTCATGCTGCTGATGTGAATTATAGTTACATGTGCCTTGCCTGTGGGGTCTGCTCACTGATGCTTCCATTTACCTTCCAGGTAGCCTGAACTTCAGTTCCTCATCTGGCAGCTTTGGCATTTATCATGGTCATTTCACCCCCCTGCAGCTGAAGGTGGGCTGCAGGTATAGGATGGAGACTGGTGCAGGGAACTGTGCCCATTAGAGCCTGCTGTAGTACAAATTACACAGAGGGGAGGCTTCTCTACTGTTTTCCTTAGACCTGGTATTTTTTGGGGGTTCTGGGCACATCAAAGGAGTGGCACAACTTGGGCCAAATGTGTAACCAAAGTGAAAACAATACTTGAAGTTTTTTCTTACTTTCCTCCAGGCAATTCTGCAGTATGTTTACTAGAGGAATTTGAGAGTCTCATGAAATCAAAAGGCTAACATGGACTATAATTACAAACCATCACAAAGAGTTTTAAAAAGTTTTTATTTGTTCTCATGACTTAAAGATGTACATGTTGTAAAAGATCCCTCCAATAGTAATTTCACGAAGTTGACTTAGTAGTGTTCCACAATCCATAAACCTGAGTCTCAGTATAATTCTCTAAATACAAATGCCATAAACTTAGCCCTTAAATTATAGACTACATTTTTGAATGTTCACTTACTTCAAAATGACATCTTTTTATTTATAGAGTTTAGTGAATTCATGTCACTTCTTTAAGTGTCTCTGGCTGTATCTAGACATCTCACATTGACTTTTTCTTTTCATGAAATTAATAGTGTTTTTGCTGAGTGCGTTTCCTGGACTTGGCTACAATGCAATAGAATAGATAATTGAGGTGTCATAAAGACATTCCACCAGAGGAACTTGGGATACATCCTATGGCATCATCAGTCATAACAGAACAGGTGTTAATCTGCTTGCATACAATAGATCATTTATAAAAACAGTGTTAATTTAAAGCACTCTTTTTTTTTTTTTTCCCCCCGTGGGAAAGTATGATACTTCTTGTGTTATCGGTCTGTGTACAAGCACACACATATTTAGTGCCCAGCCTATAAATGCTAAGCGAAGGCAGCTTGACAGCTCCTGTGTACATTACCTCTCACAAGGAAGCTACCTGCCACAGTGCACAAACTCCCTGGTGGGTGCATCAGCTGAGCAGCACAGCAAAGCTCAAACATTCAAGTTGTTTAAGCACACAAGGAATCCCATTCAGCTCACGGAAGGTGAACATATGTGGGAGCCCTCCACTGGGCAAAGAATGCCTCCTTGTCCTCCTGTTTATGCATTGGCTACCTTGGTATTTTCACAGGAATGTTTGCTCTGTCACCTGACTACACCTTTAGGCATTTTCCGTATTTTTTTTTTTTTATTATTATTCTAACTATTTTAGTAAATACTAGTCAAATCCCCTTTAAGTCTAATCCTCAGTGCACTGTGGTCTTCTCAGGAATCCATCCTGTATTTTTGACTCTTCCCCAGTGAGGAGAGAAAAGGCAGATGAACAACAAGCGCAACCACTGTGCTGCTGCCTGCACTCTGCTGCTTAAAGAGGCTGAAATAGCTTCAAAATATACATCAAAATGTATGGAGAAACAGAGTCCTGTATGCTACCTTGCAAACTAAGTACTCATGCTCAACAGATCTGTGTGGGTACATGAGGATTCTGAACTTACTGGTTTTGTCTGAAGAAAGAGCATCCCAAATGAATGGCTGTAAAACCTAAGTGAGTTTAAAAAGGTCTAAGTTGCTTTGGAGGGCAGCAAGAGCAAGTAGCACTTGCAGATGTTGCAAATAAAATAGTAATAAAAAATAAGTCTTAGGGTTAAATAAAATGAAAACACCATAGGGCAACTTCAAGCGTGTTGTGGATAAAGGGCTAGAACCAGTCAGTGACTGAACTGAAAGGTCTTTAAAGGGAGAAATAAATGGAAGCACCAGCAAAATTCCCCCCAAAATTGAGGTATCAGTATGACGTGTTCAACATTCACCTAACTTTGTCTGCACACTTTTTTTTTCCTTTCCCTGTTTAAGTTCTATTTTGAATAGAACTCCCTTCAGTCTCAGAACCAATCTTAAAGTTGCAGAACTTAATATCCAGCAGAAACAGAACAGACAATTGGGGATACAAGCATCATAAAGCCACCCTAGGACAGGTTTCTGCCAAGAAACTTGGCAGAAAGTTTCTGCCAAGAAACTTGGCAGAAAGTTTCTGCCAAGAAACTTGTTAAAATGTTTATAATGAGCACAGCATGGTTTTTGGATTCTGTAAACAAATACCTCTTTAAAGTTATACATAATTTCAGAGACTTAATATTCACTTGTCAAGGAAACCTAAGTTTTCTTCACTGAAACTTTGCGAGTTAGACTTTCTAAAGGGGACATACAAACTTTGATCTATAAACTTTAAAAAGCTGAATTTAAGATTAGGGAGAAGATAAAACACTTCACAGAATTCAAGTGTCAGAATGTATCTTGGGGTGTGTGTGAATTTTCTAGTTGTATTGAATTATCTTAGATCACAAACGTGGTCCTAGGGCACATATGTAACATATTTCCTTGCCCAGGGGCCACTGCTAAGAAGAGGCTTGTTGCAGCCTAATGATCCAACGGGACATTTATTTCAGTTATGCGTCCCAAAATCGCTGCTGGGGCACCACGCTGACGGCACACGAGCTGTGCCAAAGCCACCCGTGGCCCAGCAAGGAGCTGGGAGCTGCTGCTGACCCCCATGACAAGGCATAGGAAGGACGAGCCGGTGCCACGCGGTTCCCGCTCATCCTCACCGACCAGATCTACTCTTAAAGCACACGTTTAGCCCAGGTGCAGCAGGTGCCAGCGCAGCAGGGATGACAGGAAAACACCCCACCAGCTCACGGGCTACAAAGCCTGCACGCCACGGACAGCCGCCACACGGCCGGCGGCCACGCACCCGCAGCCCGCAGGGCCGCGCCCGAGGCGCCAGGGACCCCCGGGTGGATACGTGTAGCGCTAGAACCCGCCACAGCCGGCACCCGCCCTCGCCCGGGCCAGGCGGGCACCGAGGGCACCGGTCCGCCGGCTTTGCTGCACCGGGCTGGGCGGCGGTTCCCGCCCGCGCCGGGCACTCGCACGCCCGCGACAGCGACCCTCGCCCAGGGTAGCGACATCCCCGCCGCGGCGACCCCCCTCACATCCGGGGCAGCGGCGGGGCGGAGCGGGGCGGCGCGGAGCGGTCGCCGCCTCTTTCCTGATCCCGCCTCTCCGCGCCGCCGCCGCCGCTGCCGCCGGCGATGGAGACGCGGCGCTGAGCGGGGCTCGGGCGGCAGCGGTGGTGCGCGGGAGAGCGGGCGGGGGCGCCGCCGCCGGCGGCAGCAGCGGGAGCGGCGGAGCGCGGGGCATGCGGGGCGGTCCCCGCCGGGGGGCTGCAGCTGCGGGCTCCGAGGCGCCGAGGGAGGCGGCGGCGGCTCCTCCGCGGGGCACCGTGTGACCGCGCCGCTGCGCCCGGAGCGCGGCTCCCGGCAGCCGCAGGAAGAGAGGGGCCGAGGCGGCGGCGGTGCAGCGCCGCTTCCCCGGCCGCGGAGCGAGGCGGCGAGCGGAGGCGCCGGCTCCCCGTGGCCGTAGCGGCCGCCGGCGGCAGCCCGGCAGCGCCGCGGCAGCGGCGGCCGCGCCTCAACTTGGTGCGAGGCAGGGGCCGCCGCGACGAGCGGGCGGAGCGCGGCTCGTCCCCGTCCCCGCCGCCGCCCGGAGGATTTACCCTGCGGGACTCTTCGGCTCGGGCACCCGGTGACAGGCGCGGCAGCGGCGGGGCTGGCGGCGCCCCTCGCCTCGCCCCGACGTCCGCCCGGCAGCGACGGAGAGCAGGGCCGAGGTGAGTGTGGGCTCCGAGCGCCTCGGGTTCCGCTTCCCCCCGCCCCGCTCCCGGCCGCGCTGGGGCTCGGGGGAAGGGAAGCGCCAAGTTCAGGCAGCGCCGGGCTTCTTCCCTCTCCGGCCGTCTGCGGGAGAGCCGCCGCCTCGGCCGGCCGCCGCTTCCTCGGAGCGGGGTGACCCCGCCGCGGTGCCCGCTCGGGGGCAGCCGGCGCGGGGGACGGGCGCACAGAGCCTGCGGCTGCCTTCCGGCGGCTCCCCGAGGTGCTCGTGCCCCGAGAGGGTCGTGGGGCTGCGGACGTCCTGTTGCTGCTTCCAGGGGTCGGGAGCTGCTGCGTGTCAGCAGCCTCCGGCAGCGTGGCTGCGTGTGTGTGTGTGCGTGCCGGGGGGAGTACGAGGGCAGCATCGTCGGCTCTACCTCTTCACCGCTGTCACATCAAGTTCGTTCAGTTGATGTTTATTATGTAACATGTGACTAATATTTTAGAGTTTATCTTATCTGCTGGGCTCCGGATCAGCCTTATTTTATTACATTTTAATTCATAAAGCTGAAGAGAGTCGGGGAAGCTCTCATTCTAATTGGTTGCCTAATGGAACTTGGTTTTCATGTGACTTTGGCCATGTTAACAGAGGGTCACTACCTCCTTCCACTCTAGGAAAGCAGAAGTGCGTGTCTTCTGCCCCCTCTACCTCCGCCCTTCTTTATATTATTGTTAAGCATGGGCAAGTTTCTCTGGGTCCCACTTGTTTTTAGTAGGTTCGGGAACCTGCCACTTTGTGAACTTACAGCATGAGATACTGAAATAGAAACTGATTTTTGTGCAGCAGCTGCTGAGAGAAATAACTTCTATGGTGATGAACAGGAGTGAAACAGCCTCTTTGGTTTATATAAATGATGTTGGCACTACATGAACTGTAAACGAACATAGCCAACAGCTGTGCAAACCAATACTGTGTAACTAACCACGTATTATTGTACATTGCTGCTCTCAGCTTCGTTCCTTTGCAAAGACATTGAAGATCATGCTACCCTGAGCACTTGGAACATCACAGAACTCGTTTTTCTTGCAAATACAAAGACTTACTTATCTTGAAGAAAGCACTTCACTTTCCAGTGCCAGCTTCATCTTTTTCTGTGACTTGGAATTGTGTGTCTGTGTCCTCCTGTGGTGCTGGCCTTCTTATAAGTGGTATTGTTAGCACTTCAAATTTGTTTGCTGTGTTTTCTCAGGCTTACCTGTGAAACAGGAATGTAAACCTGAGGCAATTATTGTCAGTAGGGAAATTGTGGCAGCATGGTCATCCTCAGAAAAATGATACAAATGTTATGTGGCAAGGACACCACACAAAAGTCACCCTTGAGATCAAGGTGATAAGGACAGGACATGGACTATTACTGAATGATATCTGTCTGTTCAGAATTATAAGTTGCATGAATAAGTGTATCTTATTCCTCATGTACCTTGTTCGTATAGGAATAGGGCAGTTCAAAGACACTCATGAAAGTCGTGAAAATGCTCGGAGAACACCATGTGACAGTCATTTCTTAGCCCGGTGGTGAGGTGGTACTGGTTCACTTTTATGCAAAGATTTATTCCTCCTCCCTCGTCATCTCAAAGTGAATTTGTTCAAATGAGTTCAGGAATAAGCTATACAGAAAAAGAATGGAGGTAATTTAGAATAAATTTCAATACCAAGTTGCGGCTTTAGTGAAATAGTATCCTGCTGTCCTTTCATTGTTGCATATGTGTCTATAACCTATAGGTTAGCTGTAAACTTGCTAAGTATTTTTCTTTATCACAGAAGGAGTGTAATCTTTGTCTTTGGCCTGAAAACATAAAGTAGCTCCAGGGACACTCATCTAAAAATAAACTACTTCCAAATATTTAAATCCTCTGAATGCAATTTGCATCATGTTTTGTTCAAGAGACAAGAGATTCTTGACAGATTTCACATTTTAGGTATATATTAATTTTTTTTATTTTAGGGTATATGCTTTCAGACTGTCCATATAGCACAAAAGTTTGATTCACAGGACCAAAATGGTATGGTCTTTGGCTCTTCAGTCTCCCCCAGTCTGTGTCTTTAGTCTCATGGAATTGCAGGGACCATCTCTAGATTCAAGCTGAGCTGGATCAGGAGTTGTCACTGCTTATAAAGAAAAGAAATAGCCTACAAATTCCAATAGAATTCTTTCTGTGTGTAAGGTGCATTAAAATACCTTTTAATAGTTGTAGTGATGCTGTTTAAAATGGTGCTGTTTTGTACTTAACCAATCAGTTCATTAAGGATTTTGTAGTTCTTTTATCTGTCTTAAATGATAACCAAAATCTGGAAGTATGTGGTGCTATCCTTCAGGCCAAGTTGTAGTGCCTAATTTGCATTCCAGTGTTGCTCTTTGATTTTTTAAGTTTGTTTGGAAGGAGGTGGTTTTGGTGTCCCCTCTTCCTTTGAAGGGTCAACGTGTTGTTTTTAGTATTGGAATTGTGACACTGGAGCTTATCTGGAGTTCATCTGGATGAATAACTCATGACAGGTATAAGAAGTGTTAAAGAAGGCAAATGTTGGATACTTCTGTTATAGTACTTAATAGAAGCAGGATCATTACACGGGATGTTCTTCATCCCAGTCAATTTTTTCTGTCCTCCTTTGAATATTGACAGATTCTTTATTATAAAGATGCACTAGACATAAGTGACTCTTCAATTATGCATTGTATCGAAAAAGAGTATCTTTGGCCTGTGTACTTCCCGCTTTCACTGAGCAGCATCTTAATTTTTGAGGTGTAAATTATTTCCCTTCTGTTTACTTTAGTCTTCTTATAACTGTGTTTTTTCATGCTGTCTTCTGAGCCTTTCTGTTGGATTTCTAATTCTTTACCTAGTCTAAAGCTTCAGCAGCCTTTTTCAGGTCATCATTGAGAATGAAGCACTAGTTTTATCTGAAGGCAGTTTTGCTAGTGCTCGCTTTTGAATCTTGATGCTTTTAATTATCTGCAGCAGCAATGTTCTCATATTGAGCAGAGATCTTCCCTGAGTTCCACAGGGATACTTGTAATCCTCTTGTTTGTACTAGGCCTACTTAATTTAGAAGGTTGCTGACCATACTAGTAATTATTTAACTTTCAGTGACACTTCTGCATTTATTAACATTGACTTTTACCTGCCAGTGTATTACCTGTACATCATGGTTGATTAGCTTCCAGTTGGTTACATTTTTGGACTTACGTACTTGACTAACCTATATAACTATTAACTTTTCTACTTTCTTTTTCAGCTCATTAATTAGTGCCTTTAAACCTTGCTAGCTTTATGGATCCTTGAAGCATCCTGCTGTTAAACTTTTGCCATGTTGAAGTATGATTGCATATTCCTTGTTCAAACTTTCTGTTTCTTAGCTTGGAATAAAAAACTTGAAGGAAAATATAACTGAAATCTTGAAAATATATCTGCAGTGTTGAAATCATGACTTTTACTCAACTGTTAGCACCAGGTCTATTCCTGACAGATGTACTCTAAATTTAGCATCCCCAAATAAAATGTTTTAACTGCATGCTTGTCATAAAAGCACTTTGACACCATCTTCCACTAATTCTGGCAAAGCATTTCTTCCCCTTTACAGTCTTTCTAGAGAGCTTAATCCATTATGTGAAATCAGCCCATTGTAAAAATCAATGGAATTGATATACTTTTAGCTAATGTATTAAAGAGCTGGCTAACTGCTGTATTATTCACTTTTTGATTACTTAAATACGGTTTTGCAGTATGAAATATGAAGGTTTTTTAGGGGCATTTACTTTTGGCTAAATTGGAAGCTTGTGACTTTGAGCACTGCATAAATTATCTCATGCACATGCTGTTGTAGTAACTCCCAACTCATGGAGGCATTCTTACCATTGGGTTCACATAAAAGTCTTTTTATAACCCACAAAAGAGAACTAGCTTGTGTTCTAAAGCCCTGCACTATGCATGTTACTGAGTGATGGTTTGTAGTTCCTTGCAGGAAAAGTGATTTTGATTCTTCCTGTCTTTGACCAATGGAACTGAACAGCCAGCATGGAAAAGATGTGTTTAGCTCATAACCTCAGTTGTCATTGAGAGCAAATGTGCTTGGAGACGTGGTTAGTTGAGAAAAGGTACCCTAGGCAAGGTAGTCTTTCTAAACTGTCTTTTGATACCATTTACCAACCTTGTTTTTTGTGATCCAGAGCCTTAGCTTTATTTTCAATTATTAAAAACCCCTGCCACATCATTCTTTTTTGTTTGGTTGGTTTTGGTGTTGTTTTTTTAATTTTATTTTTTTTCCTTTCTGCTCTCTTTAAGCAGTGGGTAATTGTGATATGGAACTTGATTATGAATTGACTTCAAACAGCTTCTTTTTCTTTTTCCCGAAGTATTTCATTTTGGTATTGGAGTGGTCAGTTTCATTTCTTTGGAATTAAAAAGTTATTCTCAAGAGTAAGAGTTTTGTAATGGTGCCTTTTCATTGCAATCAGTGTTTAATGACCACAGCAACTCTCGTGATAGTTTCAGCTCATGCGTTTCTCCCCTGTTGTCAGACTACCATTTAAGAGAAATATAGAGGTAGGAATTTGAGCACTGCTTGTGTTGTCTTGCTGTTCTGTGTAATCTGATGGTCCTTGAGACATTTGTGTTTGTTTCCTGTGAGAAGGTGCTGCCAGAGAAGAGCAGTATAAAGCAGCAGCAGTTTGCTGCTGTGGACATTCAGACTCTGGGATTGGCTCATGTAAAGCTGCTGTGAAATTCATTCTTAGTTAAGGAGGGAAGTGTTTTTGTACTTTTTTTTTTTCTTGTGCCATGCTGGTATCAACTTTCAGAAACTTTACTCTTTTAGAAAACTTATCCAAAAGATAAGCGAGTTCAGTGTTTGCCTGTCTAGCTGAAAGAACGTTAGCATCCTTTGGAGGCAGAATGTGTGAACTGCTCTTTTGTTCCTTAATTCTCATCTTGCTTTCTAAGACTTGTCTTGTAAATTGCAAGTCAGTGTAATATTGTAATTGTTTTGGAAAATTTTACTTTCTTTTCACTAGTGCTAATATTGGTTAAACTGTGCAAGTGGTAGAATCTCTAGGAATTATATTTTTTTAAATGGGATTTCTTACTGTAGATGAACTCTTAGTGTTTTTTTGTACAAATATTTCTTTGTGTTGGGATGCAGCACTATTTTCATGTTGAGTTCCAATATATCTTCCTGTAACAGAATTCCTGATATGTAAATGAAGTCATACGACAACATTTGTCATCCTGGTTATGTGGAACAATTGAGTCAGAATGATATTCAGCATCTAAGTTGCTTGTGAAAACTTGTTACAGGCAAGCAAGAAGGTGTGCCATGTTCTTTGACTTCTTATTTTTACAGTGTCTTAGAATAGACTCCAGAGTTTCAGCTGGTGCTTCCTGTCATCCACAGGAATGATGAAAATAACAGAGTGCATTCATCTCTCTCAGTAAGTAGTTTGACAGGAGGCAGGAATACTGGTCTGATTTTACAGGCACCACATGACAAAGGCCAGCAGAACCTGAAGAACTTGAATCCCAATCTGTGTACTTTTCCATAGCCACAGGTCATTGTTATCTCTTTTTCATGCCTTCTAAGCCTGCACTCAGTATGCTAGCAGTGCTTGAGTGCAAATTGTGAATGATAACCAGAATTATGCTGACAATTAAAGGGAATGTGATAATGCTAGGATTTTTCCAGGGAGAAGGAAACAAATTTTGGGCTTGGGCTATTTTTTTTTTGCCTTTTTTTTAAGAGCTTGTTTTGTTTTGGGGCTTTTTATTTGTTTTTCAGATGTCTGTGAGAAACAAACCAGGCAGGGGATGGGAATACTGGTAACAGGTTGGAATCAATTGTCAGTGTATATAGAGTATATATATATGTATGTATATATATATATTTCAAAGTTCTTATTGCAAACATGAATGGTGAAGCTGGCTGAGAAACAGAATGAGAAACTGATCAAATGACCGCGGATGTTTATAAAGACAAAGAGGTATACTATTGGTCTGAATTACAGAGTATGCTGAGTTGGGAAGGACCCACAATGATATTTGTGTCCAGCTGCTGCCCCTGCACAGGACTGTCCCCAAGAGTCACACCGTGTGCCTGAAAGCATTGTCTAAACACTTCTAGAACCTTGCCAGGCTGGTTGACCACTCCTCTGGGGGGCCCAGCCACTTCCAGTGCCTGTGAAGAACCTTTTCCTCATGTCCAACCTAGACCTCTCCAGACAGAGCTTCAGGCCACTCCCTCAGGT
Organism: Phylloscopus whistleri; assembly: GCA_017589585.1. Taxonomy (NCBI): domain Eukaryota; kingdom Metazoa; phylum Chordata; class Aves; order Passeriformes; family Phylloscopidae; genus Phylloscopus; species Phylloscopus whistleri. Next base: position 995,797 of record JADMLD010000068.1, on the reverse strand, counting down.
CCTGTCACTGTCACCACAGAGCAAAGATCAGTGCCTGCCCCTCCTCTTGCCCTCACAAGGAAGTTGTAACTGCAATGAGGTCTTGCCTCAGTCTCCTCCTGGCTGAACAGACCAAGTGACCTCAGCTGCTTCTCATTCAACTTCCCCTCAAGGCCCTTCACCATCTTTGTTGTCCTCCTTTGGATGCTCTCTGATAGTTTAATGTCTCTCTTACATTGTGACGCCCAAAACTGCACACAATGTTCAAGGTGAGGTTGCCCAGGAGCTGGACAGTCCCCTCCCTTGACCACATGTCTCCACCACAGTGTTCAAAAATGAGTTTAACTACCATGGCCAGGGTGAGCAAGGACTGAGATCAAGCATGAAGCTGCCTCTCACCCCAACCCAAAGTGGGTACATCTACCCAAAGTAGATGTAATTTCATGAAGTCAGTTCTTAACTTTGCTAGGTGCTACTATTTAAAAAAACCAGAGGAAAACAAACCCCATGTACAATAGGCTTCCAAATCTTCTGATGGCCCAAATACGTATTAGTTGTGGGCAAAAAAAAAAAAAAGAAGATGGATCTGAGTTGTCTTTTCACTTGGTGACATTCATCAGTTTGATTACCACCATGAATAATTTAGCATTAAGAACAGCCCAGGCTCTTATGTGCATATCCTGTTCATTATGTTTCTGCATTAAATACATTCAATTGAGAACATTCACTGATGGAGCACTTTTAAAGTATCTTTAAGGACTCATTTAGGTTAAAATTAAACTAATGGATTTATTTAATTTTCAGTTTGTTATGTACTCAGGGTAATTGGGATTGATACACTTTTCAAACACAGAAGCTGAAACCTAATTTTAGGTGCAAAACCCAGCTTTAACTATTGTTTCCAGACAATATTTCTGTAAAGAATTATTTCTATCTCTCCAAACTGGAATATTAATTTGGATATCCAGTTTGTGAGTTTGTGATAAAGAAATTAAGTATGTATTTTCAGATAACTTGTTTTTTTTTTAGATGACTTTGTGGTTTTAAAGGCTACTGTCTCTAGTGTCATGTGAATGAATCAAATATCTATCTTTATCTTTGAAGAACAGTTGAAGAGAGCACACCAGAACAGCCCCGTGCAAAAAAGGGATGCTTGACTAACAGCTCTACTTAGAATAGTCAAGAAAATCCCCACCCCTACTAGCAGTGTGTAACTTTGTTCACCCCTTTTTCAATATACTCTTGCAATTTTTTTCTTCAGGACTTGCTGAGCAGAAGTTTTAGAAAGCTAGGTACTGAAAATAGTAGTAGATTAGTAAACTTGTTTTGTTTTCAGATTCTGAAGAGTGTGGATGTGTACACATCATACAACAAATATTAGGCTTCCTAACATGCAGCAGAGGTGCTATGATTTAAATAAATTTATTTGAAATACATATTTCAAGAAAAAAGAAACTCATCCCTCAACCCCAAACTCAACCCCAAAGGCCCTATTCTGCAAAGAATGATTATAAAGTTGAAGAACTTTTTCAGGCTGATGTTTCTAAATATTTGATTTTGAGGTTTATTTTTGTGAACTGAAAGTCTCAGAAATGGCATGAAAAATACAAAGTTTTTCAGTAACTTTGGGGAGTAGGAGAGCACAGTAGCACCTCCATGAGCCTTAATGCAGATCAAAAATACAGTCATTGTACCTTCTTAGAGTCTTTGAAAGGCCTTTAGATCCTTAACTGGGACTTGTTCCTTGCTCTAGTGCTGTGTGTGTATAAGCAGGATTACAGATAAGATAGGAAAGTCCAGTAAGTTAAACATACATTTGCTTCAGACTTAGCTTTAATCTAATTATGTGTCCTCTTAGAAGAACAACCTGGTAACCTTTTGGAAATGTGGTCTGTGAGAAAACTCCAAGCTGCTCAGTGGTCCCTTTTCTTCAGCTTCTACTGTGGTTTAATTGGGCACTGAAGTGAACAGGGAGAACAATGTGACATGAAGGATGCTCAGGAATTCTTCATTCTTTGTCAAGTTCCCTGCTAAAACAGAGCAGAGTGGGGCAGCTGCCGCTATGTTAGATGGCATACTCATCAAAAATATTTTTGAGTTGGTGGTTTGGGGTTTTTTTCAGCATCAAATTGGTTTTATGTACGGTATCACAATATATTATGAACACTGGAATAAAATAATTTAAAATTATATAGCTCAACATCATCCTTAAGGACAGCTGAGGCTACACAGAGTTCCAGAAGTAAATGATTGATAGCCTTCAAAACAACTGATGTGATGAGGGCTTAAAATTATTCTTACTATAGCTTTAGAAAAAACAGCGTTCATTGTAGGTTTTGTGTGCTCTAAAATTTGTATTTGATGTTTGGCTGTGAATAGGGTCATTGAAGTACTGGGAGCTGCATTAATATTTTGTCAAGTTGTATGTTGGTAGTTAAAATACTAGTTGGTTGTACAAAATGTGAAAGAAGAGAAAAGCATTGGTACCGTGACTGTCCAGTAACACTAACAGACTCCTGCAGAAAATATTAAACAATCCATCAACTCTTGTAAAAGTGCAGTTGGAAGATACTGAAATGTGGTACATCAGAGCATCTGAAGAAAATATTAACTTGGATATTTGAAAGGCAGGAAGTACAGCACTTTTTTTTTTCTTTTTTTTGCTGTTACAGATTCAAATGCTATTTCATAATATTTTTTCATAATATTATTTACATTATTCTGCTATGGTATCATGTCACCAAATGAAAAAGAGTGTTTAAAAACCATGAAGAATAATTCTAGGAGTGTGGTGAGCAACCAGAGCTGGTTAAAACACTTTAAAGCAGTATGTTATGTATGCAGACTCAGCATACATAACTTTTCTTTCTCTAGCAAAATATACTTGCCGGATTTTATATCTAATTTTGCACTGCAGTTCTAAATCATAAAATCTTTATACCTGCAGTAGTTAATTTTTAAAAAAATATGATAGCCTATGCCCACAGGAAACAAAGTAATCTTGTGTATTAAATTTGTTAAATCTTTTAAAAAAGAAACTTATAAAAACCATTAAACCAACCCCTTTGTTACTAGAATTATTTATTTTCTTTCCTTTCTTCCTCATGTTTCTTTCTTTTAGTTGGTTTTGGATCTTGCAGAGCTGTCAAATCACATCTTTTATTCTGTCTTTCCATGTCCAGGAAAGCTAATCACTCTTCTGCAAGCAGTTAATGCTTGAAATCTGCTGTGTGCAAGAAACCAATTGACCCAATCTCAGCTGGGATCTGATTCATGAAAGTACAACAATATGTAATTTTCTTGCTTTGGATCATATCAAAGCTTTCTTATGCAGTTTTAGACTATTATGACTATCCATTCTTTCCCCCAAATTGTGCTTTCCCAAACACAGTAGAAACTTCTAAGAGCTTGGAACAATGGTTTCTCTATATTTTGTGAGTGTTATGTATATTTGAGAGGCATCTAAGGACTTAGTTTTTAACCACATTTTCCTCTGTGTAGAAAACTTCATAAAACGTCCTGCCTTCTGCCAGGAAAACAATGCCTTCTATTTGTTTTTTATAGCATACCTCATGTTATTTGCAGTAGAGTTGAATAGCAGTGAGTTGTGGTCACTAGTTTGCACTAATCTGCTAGTTTGGACCAACAGCATTTTTCATCAAAGAACCCACAATGGAGTGATTTTTAAGGTGAACAGACTTCCTTTATTACCACTTCTGTGCAGAAGGGTTAAACACCATGCACATCAGGCACTTATTTCCAAATCAAATGTTTGACCTTGCAATCTTCATGGCTAAATTTTCAACTCTGCGGGTGTAAAAATATTTGAAACCAACTTTCTTCACAACCAAACCTACGTTTACTGCAGAGGCAAATAAAATTATGATTCACTACCTCTTCTGTCGGCAGGGATGAGCTGTATGGTAAATTTCTGTGGAGCAAACCCAAGAGGAATTTCTCATTATTCTAAGAAACTCTTTGCTTCTTTATCTGTCACTTGTAAAATGTGGGCTAATTGTTAGTTTAAAACAGCTTAGATCAATTATTGTGGTAGCACACCATCTTAGGTTTCCACGATTTGTGATTTCTCCATTTCTTCCATTTGCCTGGGTATGTGATGAGTGGTTGGGTGTACCATTAATTTTATTCAGAAGAATGTGGTAATGGATCAAGAATGAGAGAAGTGTATCCAAAGGAAGTCAAAATAATAGAAATTGCTAGTAATTTGGGGGTTTTGATACATGGTTTCATATGTCTTAGAGATCTGGCTGTCTGAAAGTGAAGCTCAATGTTTTCCAGAAAATCATCACTTTTAGTGTAACTCAAGTATTTAAAAAAAAAAAAAAAAAGGAAATTACTTCAAAGTCAGCTAACTGAGAATGTTCATTTTACTGGTGTTTGGAGAGTATCCAGAAAAGATGTAAGGTCTTGTGTTTTCCTTTTCATGTGAGTTATTGACATAATTTAATTTACTAAAGACACTTCAATGTAGTTTGAATAACTTAATGAGTTTCTTTATGTTTTAACAATTTATTAAATTGTTAAATAAAAGGTAAACTAGGATATGTCAGGGAAGAGAGACAAGGCTTTAAAAGCAGAGTGAAGACTGGTGTGTTTGAAGTAGATTGAAGTCTAGTTATGGTCAGGCTTATTGAAGAGGAAATCATCACAATGGCCCAAATGAAAAACACTGTGTTTAAAATTTCCATATCCAAGTCTTAAGCTTTGAGGAAAGGAGTTAATTTTTTTGGTGGTGGTGGCTGGAACTGGAGTTTAGCAATTCTTATGCGTACTTGTTGAAGAATTATCTTCCTTTTCCAGAAGGGATTTGTTTCAGATGGAGGAGTAAAAAGCCAAAAATATTTATAAAAGCTTGAATGTTTATGGAGGAACAGAAATGAAAACCCTCCAAGCTTATGAAGTCAACTGTGTGTAGACTAGGGAAATCTTAAAGCACTTCCGTGTTAAAATTGTGTGTATGTCTGAGTATCTTTGTATCCACTGGAAATGAAGGTTTATGGAGGAAATACTGTTTGCTGTTCAGCTTCAAAAAGAAAGCTTAAGATGTATAAATAATATTTTTTTTTTACATTGCTCTTTCAAGAGAGAGGAAAGTTAAGGATGAAACTTTAATACATAAAACGTGAATACACAAAACTTGAAAACTTTTGGCTTTGCCTGCATATGTATGGATCAAATGTCCAGACTTAAGTGATGGGAGGGGCATTTCCCTGGGTGTACCACCACTGGCTGGGATTCTGTTCCCTGCCCATGGTTTGTCTGTCTGGTTTCTGGTAGTATGTCAAATGTGGTGACATTGACATGTAGTAGTCCTTTTTGTAAAAGCTAATAGTGTTTTTACTTGAAGATTGCCCCAGTCAGGCAACAAAAATCATTTTGGCTGAAGAGTTGCCTTTTCAAGTCAGTTTGATCTCCTACTCTGTTCACCCTCAGCCCTCCCTCATTCTTATCCTGTGCCCCCACCATCCTCCTGCTCCAATTTGTAGATGGCTTTTAGTAATACTTGATGGGCAAAAATCCCCAAAATATTAAACTTAAACAGTTTTGGAGAAAATTGAAGAAAGGCAACTCAACACTTATCTGTTCTTTTCTAGCCTGCCAATTCAGCAGTGAGCCTTGCTTTTTACTGGCCAGATGGAATACCTGAACTTTGGAACAAAACCTAGCATCTGATACCCCTTGATGATTTGGTAATTAGGAGACATAGGGAAGATGTCATAGTATTGTGAAGGGAATGGACATTTTGGAGGTGGAGGAGTAAAGCAGACCTTGTAAGGGGCAACCAAGGTGCTGAGGATATTGTTGTTTGTGGGAGATAAACCCAAAAGTTCTGCTTTCCACAAGGCAGGATAAATTGTTCTAACAAGATCTGTTTGCAGATAGACCATAATTTTTTTTCCAAGCATCAACATTCTGTCAGTCTTTTTTTTTTTTTTTTTTTTTTTTTTTTTTTTTTTTTTTTTTAATTTTTTTCAGTGTGCTGTGGCTGGTACTGCAGCTGGTCCTTATAAATTATAAAAAAAGTATCCAGCTGCTTCTACAGAGTAGTTTATTAGAAGAGCATAGTGGTAAAAGTTAAACCACTCTGCTTATATTAACAAATGGTTGATCATGTTTCTTCTCTCTGAAACAAAGTTTCCACAGTTTGCTGTGAAACCTTTTGGTCTGAATTTATGGAAAAAGTCATTTTCATCTCTTTTATTCATAATGGGAATAGTTGAAAGCTGCTTGTAGAAGAGACAATTAGCTGATAAAGTGAGTGTTCTGTGTGTATGACATCTCCTGTTCCTCTGTTGGAAAACCAAAGGGAGAGCAGCCTATAGGCTAGATGAGAAGATTAATGTATTGTTCATACATGTGAAGTATGTAAGCTGATGTAATTAAGGAGAGTGATAACCTAGGTTATTTGCTTTCTGAATTGCATGAGGAGAAGGAAGGAAGGAATCTTAATTTACTGTCTTTATGCTAATAGTCCCTGCACTAAAATTAAACTGGGTACCTTACTCTTATTGGGAAAACTGAAATTTCTTTCTTAACTGTGACAGCTACTTGCACAGAAGAGTGGCATGAGAACATGAATAAAACACCTTTCTGAAGTTCAAAAATGTAATAAAGGAACTTTCAAATTCAGTTGTTGGATATTTAGTTATGACCTTGTTTCTTTGGTGGACGTGTTTTCTATGCTGTAGTATCACAGCAACTATTAAGAAAGACTTCTTATATTGCAAATAATAATATAAACGATATTCTTGTCTTTTCTGAGTGAATGCTAGTAGCTGATATGATTTTAAAGACTTAACTGTTACTAAAGTGAAATTTTAGTGTAGGAATGGACCTATTTTTAACATTGCTGTCACCTGTGCTTTCATTCCAGTTTTTACCTGAATTATCTGCTTTTTGTACATGTAATTTATATTCACAGCTTTCTTGGCACAAACCACTGTAATCATGAAAGGAGTTGGTTACTTCAAGCCTTGAAATTACTAAATCCTAAGAAAAAGTATAGGTTACCTTAAGGTGCATTGTAAGAGTTTTTTAATCTTTTGGTAATAGTATCTGAATTATATGTTTATCTTGGTCTTTCTAACAGGGATTACACTGCACATTAGCAAAAAAATTGCAAACTGCATGTAATATAAAACATCCTGCTGCACTCAAATTTCCTGTCATTCTACTGATGTTCATGAGTCACTGACATACTTTTCAAAGCATTGTAAGTAAATCACTGGGTCACAATATTGAAAGAATGTTCTGTTGGCTCCTCAGCTTGGAATTACTTCAGTAAGTATGTAACTTGTAAATAGTTAAAGGCTAGGCCTCTGCTTTAGAAAAATAACCCAAAATTGGATAATGAGACATTGCTTTGTGGAAAACCATTACAGAAGTAGATTGCCTCAAAGAGCAAATCTTTGAGATTGAGGGGAATTGGGATTGAATGGCATGAGTGATGCTACCAAGCATCTTGTAGCAGATAAAAGGAGTTTGCATTGTGTCAGAATTAGAGGCTTTGGCAGGTGCTCATCAGGGGCTCAAAATGAAGGCAGACAGGTATCAAGGCAGACTGTGCAACATAAAGCCTGTAGGAAAAGTGAACAGAAAAGTTGGCAAGAGAGAATAAAATGTGTTGCTCTAGAAGATAACAAAGTATGTCAGTGGCTAAATAATATTTCACTATTTCTTTTGTCAAATAGTGACGTTACAGAGGTATAGCAGGGTAATTGGTAAAAGAGATGGCAAATCCAGAGCTGAGTAGGGAATGTGGAAGTGTTGATTGGGGACGATTTACCTATTGACAGGTAAAAGTTTTGACTAACATGGCTTGCCTGTCTAGCCAATTTCACATAGGAAAAAAATCAGTTTGGCCTTCTTCCTTCCTGCCCCTCTTGGCTCTGAAAAGGGCAAAATTTCCTCTTGACATAAGATTTAGTTTCCAGGAGAACACCAGTGGGATCTTGGCAAGATCTGGGATGGGTTTATATGCCCCAGTAAAATATGGAATAGGCACATTCTCTGCTTTCAGTTACAGCATGGGGCACACCAATATAGTCCTGGAGTGTGTTGGACTAATTGTTGGGGAGGTGGGAAAGTCAGTATATGTATTTGGATAAGACATGATGTCTCTTGAGCAAAAAGTTACATGGTATTCCAAACCATGGACCATATATAAGAAATAAGATGTACATGTTCTTTAAATACTTGTAATTTTCTTTTACATTCATGTGCTGAAGTTAACACTGAACTATAAGTCTTTTACAAACATTATTGCCATACTCATTCTTGATGAATAAGCAGAATGTCATTATGGTTTGGAAAATCAAATCTAATTTCCCATTCTGTATGTAATTTTCCCATTAATATGGAAGGTTGATAAGGATTTTGCTGAATGGATTGTATTTAAGTCATATTTCTATTTAGAGTTTATTTACAACTTGCTTTCTGGAAGTGTGCATCACTTTTTACTGCAAATCTAAGAGCAGTGCTGACAAATCACTGGTTTGAGCATTCTTGGTCTGTAGAACACTTCAGCTTGCAAAGCAAATACCCATTCTCAGCATTTGCTATTCTTTTGAAGCTGATGAAGCACTTGAACTACTACTTGTAAGTTGATTCTCCTTAATTTTATATCAAAGTATTTGGAAGCTAAATGTTCATCTGTCATCATGGAAACCCAGCTCGGGTATTTGACAAGTAGATGGTCTTCTGTTTTGGTGGGAGCCTCACAGGGAGGAATTTGCAAGCCTGAGGTTTTCAGTTGCAGAGGAAGGTTGTTTGAGCTGGCACTGCTTTCTCTAGTTTAGTTACTAGTGATGAGTTGAATTTGAGTCTTTAAATAACATAGTACATTTCCTAACCTATACAAAAAAGTTGGTTGATACTTTCCACCTGAGCCAATGTTGAGGAGTCATTTGCAAAGCATATAGCTTTTTCAAACAGTTGAGCTGAGAGCTGAATGAGTTGGGATGCTTTGTTTTGGTCTGTCGTGAGGTTGGCAGAAGTGTTGAGAGCTCCCTGCTTGCTTTGCTGCATGACAAGTTAAACTTTTTGAGATAAGTGGTTTAAGACAGTATAGTGCTTCCAAAATTTTTCCCATGTATCTAAAATAAGGAATAAAAATCAGTGTTGACTGAACAAAATTATATCTTTTTTTGTTGCTTTTCATTTAATTGTATTTTTAAAAGGTGCTTTCTTTCATTTTGATGCTTGCTGAAATGTTCTGTAGTATAGCAGACCCACTATAAAATAAATATTTTTTTTATAAAATAAAAAGTTCCAATTTTATTCTTCTGTAAGTTATAGTTCTCAACATCCTCATCTTTCCTTCTACATAGCAGGTGCCTAGCCTACTTGTTGCACTATTTTACCTTTAGTAATTTTGTATTTAGGGGCTGATTAGAAACTTAAACATTCTGCATATTTTATGTTGCCACCTAGCTTTTGATGTACACTGGGATGAGCCTCTATATAGAAGATTCCTGTTTCAGCTCTTTCTGGAATATTCAAGCAAGAATTATTCCTCAACCCTGAATCAGTCAGGTGTTTAGGGAAGAAACTCATGTCCTTCCAGTTATTGAAAATGCTAAATTTTCACTTCATTTAGGGTCAAATTCATATCTGAAAAACTGATGGAGATTTCCAGTAATGAAAGTTTCTCGTTCCCTGAAGCATTCTGCCAAGTATCAGATTAATAATCCTTTCCTCATGATGTTATGATGTAATTAACAATGTTTGTGGCCCAGCTGCTAAAGAGCTGGTAAAATTGAGCTGGGAGACTGGCACAGAATAACCAAAAACACTACAGAATTGGAGAAAATAGAAGATATCATTACCACATAATAGGCGTGTTGAGATTTAGTGTAAGAACAGTGGCAACTCTCAAAATTTCAGAATTAGGTTGTTAGCTTCATGTGTCTGCCCCTGCTGCTGAAGTAAAATCTTTTCCTGGGCATTCTTTCCTTTCCTTAGGCAAGCATTGTGAAATAGATTGCAAAAATTTCTCGATTGCAGTATATTTCCGTGCTGAATTAGCTCTAATCTGTCCTCAGCTGTGATGTTGTCAGAAAGGAGTGTGGGGATAGAGCAAATGCTTGGGGACTAGGGGTGTTATTATGCAGTCCTTGAGCTGCAGTGCTGATTTTCAGCATTCTTGACTTTTTTTTTTTCTTTTCAGTTGTTTTAACCACAATGTATATGTAGACTGCACACCTTGTTTCCTGCGTACTGAAGTGTTTGTGCTTGTAAAAAGAAAGATGCTGCAAACAGCTGACTGACTCAGCAATTAGTAAATCAAATGAAATGGGATATTTCTAGGAAGAAACCTGAAGGTTTGCAGCATGATTTGGAGGTGTGGGCTGACTTGCTGCATTGCCAAAGGCTGCATTAAAACAGCAGTGCTTTTTTTAGAAAAGCTAATTCATTGGGTTATTGTCGCAGTTTCCTCATCCTTGTTTTGACAGTGCTAATGGCTCTCAGGATTCTGTTTCCACTACCTGAAAGTAGTTACTGACTTTACAAAAAAGAGACAAGAAAAAAAAATCGGGGTCTGTATTACTGACTGAATCCATTGTTTTGGAAACTTGATAGCGTAATGTCTTCTGTGTTCCTCCGTGGTAAACAGAACTTCCTGAATTAGGAACCATTATCTCACCTGAAGCCAGAAAAAGTTTGCCTGCTTTATCTTACTTAGAAGAATTGAGTATTTTGTTGCAGTTGTTTCAAGTGATCTTGCTACTCTTGCAAGTGAGAAATGATAGTCATTTGTCAGCTCAGCCAAATTTCAGATACTCTTGCAAGCAGCAGAGCTTTGCCTGGAGGCAGATGCACATATCCGAAACTAGAATTTCTGTGGGAGGGTTAGTATTTGTGCATGAAGACATATGCTCAGCCAAGCAGTTTGTTGGTTTGGGTATGTTTTCTCCTGTTGACACTGACAGACAGTCTTACTGAAAAGCTTTAAATCTGGCAGAAGGCAGAAAACCATTCCCTTTTCATTATTTATTTGCCTCACCACAAAATTTTGGTTTTAAATAGAACATTAATATTTTCAAAGGACTGAGTCCCTAGGCCAGCTTTTTTTTTTTTTTTTTTTTTTTTTTTTTTTTTTTTTTTTTTTTTTTTTCTTTTTTCCCTAGGGGAAGTTGTATGTATTACTTCTGTGCCCTAGGGTAACTTTTTTTTCTAGAGGTTTGCTTTTGTGTACTGTAAACTTAACTGCTCCTGGAGTTAAAGTCCTCCTAATTAGCAATGTTATTTTGGACTTTGGAGTTATGATATGCTTGTTCAATTCTTAAACACTGTTTCTAAGATTTCCATTACTTACTGGGGGCTAATATTGTAATGTGTGGTAGTATAAGACTTAGTAAAAGCTTGTGGACAAGAATACAATTTTCTCATTTTTCTCTTTGATTAACAAGTGCTAATTACATAGTGCAAGAAACTACTTCCTGTTAGATTTGTGGGGGGTTTATTATAGTTTCATTTGGTTCCTAAGTTGGTAAATATGTAAACAGCCTTTTTTAACTCTGTATACAGACAGAGATGATTTAATTTAGAAGTCTAATATTTATATTTCTTTTGCCATGAAGCTATAGAGCTGAATAGATAGTGGTCTGTCTCATGGCAGAGTCCTGCAAGAAATGATTTCTCAGTGTCCAAAGAGACATAACTATATGTGTGGAGCAGTGGCTTTACTTTGGGGATTTTTTATCACTTGGCACTTCGTTTATTATCTTTGTGAGAAATTATTAATATCCTTGATGCCCCTTGTAAATGTTGAGAAGCAACAAAATGTGTGACATTTGCTTTTGCAAATTTACCGGTTGGTTTATTTCAAGTACTGCCTCTTGTGAATGGCAGTTCTTAGGATCTGGCTTAGTTACCTCCCCCTCCCACTTTTCTCACTCTAAGTAATGTGCTATCATTCCTGCTATAATACTCTGTGTGAGTGAACTCAAAAAAATCTAAGCCTTTGATTAGAAATAGAACAATTCTGTGGTTCTGTTTCTCTGTGTATAGGATAGACTTGCTGTAACTTTATTATTCCACAGTTGTTAACACTTACAAACTGATTTCTTGGCCCATGAACAGCAGAGGTCATGGTCTTCTAAGCACCATTAAAACAGCATATTTTAATCTCTGTCATTTTGCATCCTTCTGATCATCTCTGAGTTAATGGGAAATATTTGTAGTTGTTTTACTCTGTAGTTCCATTAGTAATTTTCAGTGGAAACAAATAAAATGGGTATGGGAATAATTCCTATACATTTTTTCCCTAAACTCTGTTCTCCCGTGCCATCCACACTTGTAAGCTTTACTGCTATCTGGGTGGTTTGCATCAGATCAGAGAAAGGGAGGTTACAGATTATTCATTTGAATATTAAACCCAGGATAAAGCAGGCAGCTCTCCTGAGTGCCGTTGAAAATATCATTGATCATAGGGCGTGCAAATTTTACAGAATGTAAAATTTATGAGGGCAGCTGTCACTGATTTTAATATAGTTATGTATTTGGCTATTTTGCATTCATTATTAAATAGGATGTTTTTACTCAGTAGGTCTGGAAACATTTATTTTCTTATGAGGCAGGAAAGACTAGAAAATGTTAAAGCCCCATCTTTCTCAGCTGAAGGGACCCTCGTTAATATGTTTGCCAGTGTTAATGTTATGTACACTTTTTCCTAGCAAAGAGCAGTATTCTGAAAATGGACACTGAGCCACATTTGTAAAAACTAAGTGAAGAAATGCACATTGTGTACGTGGCTATGCACATGCACACACATGTGGGTAGCTGGAGTTACTGCTGGTTTGTACCCTGGATGGGCTGATGATTCTGCCTGGTTGCTGCTGCTTGGTCTGAGGCTGCTGCCATACTCTTGTTTTTTGGGGAAGGTGACTTGATCTGTTAGTGAGTGATAACCATCAGGTGTCTCCTGAGCTGCATGTGACTTGTGGTGAGGAGTTGCTGCTGAGCTCCAAAGTCAGTGCTCTTTACACAGGAAATGTGTTGTCTGTAGTGTTGGGGATCTGCATCTGCTGCTGGTCCCACCTGAGCTCTTCCCTGCAAGGGGTGAGAGGACAAGACTGGAGTTGAAATTGGACAGGAAGGTGGAGCTTTTAGAGCAAAGTACAGCTCAGTCCTTATGTTTTCATAGCTTGTTACAATGGAAACATTACTGGAAAACTACACTACCCACTCTTTATAAACAAACAACACAAACAAAAAACTTTAGTTGACACAAACATTAATTTTTTTTTGACTCCTGCATTCCTTCATAGTGAATGTTTTGTCAGTTGAAGGAGCTGAGAGGTGTCTAATGCATTTTTCACTGTGGCTCACATCCTCCATACACACCAGTGCTGGTTGCTTTGCATACTTGTGAAACAATGAGGGTAGTGTTTCCTGGTGGCTGAAGAGAAGGTGCAGAGGGTGTCTGCCAGCTCACAGCAGTCAACACACAGCTCTTTGTTGATAGTCCCACTGGAGGCAAGCATGCCTGGATTGATGCTCTGTGCTCCTACTTAAAGCTGATGTAAGTTAATGCTATCAAAATAAACTGGGTTTGCTGATTGCCTTACTAATGTTTTCGAATCATGATAGTTAAGAAAGATTTCTGTCGTCTTTACAAACCTGCAATGCTTCTCCTGATTTGTGAATAATTTGGGTTTTTGTCTTTCTGGAGAGCAGTTATGAAGTTATGAAAGATAGGGGGGGTTTTTGTTTGTTTGTTTGTTTTTTGTTGTTGTTGTTTGAGGTTTTGTTTTGTTTTTGGTTTTTTTTGTGAGTTGAACAATTCTGTGTAGGTAGTTTGAATTATGAAAAAGCTATTTCTTACAGTCCAAGGGGATTTCATAATGATTCTGAATATGACAGTATACACTTCACTGGTGAGAGCAGTAGACTGTCTTGTATTTTTATTTTGTTTTCTGGTGCTTTCCAGCAGTGTAGTATTCTCAATCAACATGAAAATAAGCTTTTCAGTAGTCTTGATTTGGGGGTGTGGGTTAGGGTGCATTTTACAGTTGACTTCTAAAAATCATATTTACTTCAAAATACCTCTGTGGGTTCAATCACTCTTGGTCCCTTTCGTACACTGCTTGTGTTGGCTTGTGTTGCTTTGAGTCCCTGTCCCCACAGGCAGCAGGAGGCCTGGGAGAGGAAGGTGCTGCTGCGTTGTTTGCAGGGCTGTGTGTGCCAGAATCATTGCTTGGTTGGTGAGCAACCTGTTAGTGAAGGCCAAGAAAAGTAATGACATACACTTTAGATGTCAGTCTGATCAAAGCAACTGTTACCTTGACAGCTTTTTCCCTAAGTTTTGGGGAGATAATATGATAGCAGTGTGTACTTAACAGCTGTTAAACATAATACCTGTCTTTATGGTTTTGCTGATTCTATTATAAATGATGCCTATGAATCTTTTTTTTTTTTTTTCAGACAAATTGCATGCAGGAAAAAACCTCTTTGGATTGTCTCCATTAAGAAAGATTTACTGAAATGATTTTTTCCCCCTTGCTGTCTTTATGTATAAGATAAAGCCATGGAGACTTATGGAACTAAACTGTGGTTGTTTTGTTTTGCACTCTGGGTTTTTTATGTATTTTTGGTCACTTCAGGAATAACAGGAAGATGGTGTGGTTTTCTCAGTGTTACTAATATGTTTTCTCCAGAGGTTAGTGGTACCCTAATAGTTTAATGCTTTTCTGTTCAGTCTCTTGCACTGATTTTTCTGACCTTGTGCAGGGTCATACCCCACTGCATTGAGCTGGTAGAATAAAAGATTGGTGCAATGAGTTGGCTCCATATTTTATGGCATGTGCATGATTTTGGGTGTATGTGGAGGTGTTTCACTGAATGCAAAAGAATCTGACTGCACAGACTAGAAAGGTAATGCATAGCTAAAAAAATAATTTAGTCAATCTGTATTATATTTAGGAAGAGGTGAAAGTGGTAAGTGGGGTGTGACAAGTAGGGATGGCTATTACATTGGGCATAGATAGCTCTGCATGATTGTTGCTGTTTTTAACATTAAATGTATCAGAAGGAAGTTCTCTGCGTAATAGAAATGCAAATATTGAGACTATTCAGTATAGCTATTTGCTTGAATATGGGACAGTTATATTTTGCACTCTACAGACATTGTGGCTGTGAATCTGGTCAGCATATTAGATTGACTGAATAAAATTTGTTTAGATTTAAATAAGTTTCAAATAAACCTTTCTTCATTTTTAAGTGATGTCCTGGTTTTGGCTGTGAGAGAATTAATTTTCTTATTAGTGGCTGGTACAGGGTTGTGTTTTGGATTCAGTATGAGAATTATGTTGATAACACACTGAGGTTTTAGTTGTTGCTAAGTACAACTTACTCCAAGGCAAGGAATTTTTAGTGCCTCGTACTCTTGACAGTGAGGGCACATGCAAAAAGGTGGGAGGGAGCAGGGCCAGTTCAGCTGCCCCAAACTGGCCAAAGGGATATTCCATACTGCAGAACATTATGCCCAGTATATAAGCAGGAGGTGGGGGGATGGGGAATTGGCCTGGGATACAAATACTGGATGCGTGAGGAGTGGCTTTGTTGATGGATGAGAAGCTCAACATGACCCAGCAATGTGCACTCACAGCCCAGAAGGATGGCCATGCCCTGGGCTGCATCCAGAACAGTGTGGGCAGCAGGGCAAGGGGCTGGGGGATTGTGCCCCTCTGCCCTGGTGAGACCCTGCTGCAGTGCACCTGCTGGAGTCCAGAGCAGGGACACCAAGATGGTCAGAGAGCTGGAGCGTGTCTCCTGTGCAGACAGGCTGAGAGAGCTGGGGTTGTTCTACCTGGAGAAGAGAGGGATCCAGGAAGACCTTTGACTTTCCAGTACCTAAAGGGAGCTAAAAGAGATCTGGGGAAGGACTTTTTACAAGGATGGATAATTACGGGACAATGGGTAATGGCTTTAAACTGAAAGAAGGTAGATACAGATTAGATATAAGAACTGTATTGTGAGGGTGGTAAGGCACAAGAACAGGTTACCCAGAGATGCTGTGGATGCCCAGTCCCTGGAAGTATTCAAAGCCAGATTGGATGGGGCCTTCAGCAACCTGTTCTGGTGGAAGGTGTCCCTGCCTGTGGTGAGGGGTTGGAACTGGATTGTCTTCAAGGTTCCTTCCAATCCAAACCATTCTATGATTCTGTGAAGATCAGAAATGCATAATCAAGGCAATGTAATATCCTCTATAACAGGAAGCTTGTGGACTGGAGAAAGCCACATGTGATACTATTACAGAGCAAACTAAGGAAATATGGCCTAGATAAAAAAAGCTATTTTAGGCTGTGTGTAAACTCATTAGGTTAACAGTAGCCAGAGGTTTTTTCAGTACTTCTCTTACAGCAAGGAAAGCACATTGTAGGGATTTTGTATAATTGTTTCAGCTAACTGTTCTTGTTCATGCTGGCTAATTAGTATATGGTTATGAAATCTAAGGACAAGATGTGTTTGGGAATAAGTGCAGTTACACAAAGGTGGGATGGCAATTCACAGAAATCTTAAGTGTTGGAAACGTGGCCTGGGAGAATAGGATTTGATTTAGAAGAACGAGTAGAATGCTTTATATTTAGGTCAAAATAAAATATGGAGAACATCTTTTAAAGGTCCTCCTGTCACTCCGTTCCTCACCATGAATTATAAAATGAGACCTGACACTGCAGTATGGTTGAGAAAGACGAGGTGTGTGTATGTATTGGCATGACTAATTGGTGGTATAGTCTGGAGGATGTGAAGCTGAACCTTTTGCTTTTTTCTATATTCTGAAATTCAAGTACTATATCTGTTTTGGCCATTGTACTTCAAGAAAGATGTAGGCACACTTAATTTGCCTCAGGAGTGTAATGACTGATGATTTAGAAAAGGTGCTATGTACAGAAGGAATTGGCATTTTTGTAACCCAAAGAAAAGATCAAGGGAAAACATAAGCTTTTAAGTGTGTGGAAGCTCACTACAAATAAGTGAACATTTGCCCTTGGTAGCTGTGCCTTGCTTACTAATGGCAACATGGTCCATTCCCTGTGTCCTCCTCTCACTGTTTGGCTTTTGGTTTTGTGTTTTGTAAGGCAGTGTCTGAACAGCACTGAACAAAGAGCCTGAATCTTAGGGTCCTTTGAAGAAATATATAAATTAGCAAAATCACTGCAAAATAAGGATCTTCATCTAACCAGACAGATGTAGAGAGAAAAACTTCAGTTTAAACTTAAGAGCAGACAGGAAATTTGCTCCCAGTCTTGCCAGCCACTTGGCCAGTAACACACACGTTTCCCCATCGTTAAAAATGGATCTTGTTCTCCTCCCACCTCTGTGAGGCACTTGAGTTTTAGTGAAGAAAAGTGCTACACAAAAGGCTAATTTAACATAAGCAGCACCCTTTTTTTGTGTGTGTGTGTGTGTATTGCACGTTACAGTGCAGTGTATAGAGCCTAGTCAGATATATCAAGGAAATCTGTTTAACCTCTTGAAGGCAACAGCTAATTTGCTTTGATAAAGGAGGTTGGATCTCTTCAGAATTATGTCATGATCTCTTATATTAACGTGTTTGGAAAACAAACAAACATGTTTTATATTAGGTTTCCTGCTGGATATGTCTTGGATCATATTTTTCTGGCCCCTTGAAACATCCCTATTTTTTTCAGATTTGATAAAAATTGGTATCACTGCGAGGAAATCTTAGCCAGTACTATTAATAATCAGACTTAAAACCAAGATGTTTTCCCCTTCTACTTTGGTATGCAAAAAAAAGGGAAACTGCCAAGTGTTATACTTGTTTTACGTGTTTCAGTATGGGGGTAATAATGGATAATTAGGTGGTTGACAAAACACCTTTTCTATCGCTGCCAATCTTAGCCTTCCTTACCATATACTTCCTCTATACTGCTGTGTTAGTATAAGCATTTTTTTTTTTTTTTTTCTCCCTTATGTGAAGTATTTATCTGGACAGATACCGAGAGGTAGCAGTTTAAACAGGCAAGTTTAGTAACTAAGTTGAGTAACTTAGTAGGTCCAGATATAATATGGCAAGTGCAAGATACAAGTTTGAATAATATATGGCAAATATTACCTAAGTGTAGACAAATTTCAATTGCATTAAAAATTGAACAAATCTCTTTTGAATGTTAAGACACATTCTTTACTTTTCAGCTGCTTAGAATTTCCTTCAGACATTGCTGTATTAACTGGGCAAAGGCAGAGATTTGAAGGAATTCATTCAGTATTGCTGAAGTTTTAATGGATAAGACTTGGAAAGGCTCAGGCATCATTTTTCAGGTGTCACTTTTTTTTTCTGTAAGTGAAAAAACACTGCTTCTTAAGCATCAAGTCTGTGTTACTGTAATAACACTTTTTTTTTACAAAAGCTGTCATTATAAATGCTAATGTTTAACTTGTGGGCGAGAGATGAAAGAATGTAAAAACCCCTACATCTATAAACTAGAATATGTATAGGAAGATTTAGTCCAAAAGAGTGATCATCTGGGGAGTTGCTCATGTGAATGTGTGCTGTTTTTGGAGGAGGCTGTTTTCTTGCCTTGTTGAGAACAATTCATAGTTTGTTGTGCTAAGTATTCATGATTGGATAGAGGACGACATATATAGAACTCAAAAATAGATAACAGCTTATTTGGGAGGACAGGCAGTCCTCCCACTTAAATCATATCATCTGGAAGGCTAAAAAATGTTGATGACTTGTTCCACCTCTCCACTCTTCCCTGCATATGTTGTTTTCCTCACAAGCACAGTTCACTGCCTCTTTTTAGAAACAGTCTTTGACTCCTTCTCCCTTGCATGGGATTTTAGATTTTGAAATCTTAAATGGGAAACTTTCCTCCCCTTCCACCTCAAGCTCTGCCAGAACTGAGCTAGGAACTTATCTGAGTTTCTGTTTTTCCTCTAGGACAGCCTTTAGACCTTGCTGGTGGAATACCTCTTGCCCTTCTACGTTCATGTTGGAATGGCCTAGGCTGGTCTGTTGCTCTATGGTTCCTGCCACAGGTGCTCTACAGCAATGTGTCAGGATTTCTCCACCAGTGCTAGAGGACCATCCAGATGGCTGTAAACCTGCAGACGAGGTGAGTACAAAATGTGTTCCAGGAATTTTTGATGCTGTGGTCAGGTCTGTCTGCATTGGGTGTGTTTCAGAGCACAGGGAGCACTTAGTGACTGCGTGTGTGCTTTGTGGCTGGGTTGTGCTGGGTTTCTGTGGCAAGGTTTTGCTAGTGACTTGGTCAGAGGCATCTTCTCTGAGAGGCTGCTAGGAACTCCCCCTGTGCCAAATGGAAGCAGTGCCAGCCATCTCCCAGAGGGACCTGCCACTGGCCAAGGCTGAGCCCATCACTTACAGTGGTAGAGTCTCCTGGGTGCTGTGTAGGAAACCCATGCTAGACCAGTGTGTTCCTGAAGGTCTGCACCCTATGGAAGGGACACATGCTGGAGCAGTTCATGAAACACTACAGCTCATGGGAAGGACTCAGATTGGAGAAGTTTGTCAAGGGCTGCTTCCTGTGGGAGCAGGGGGAGAAGTGTGAGTAATCCTCCCTCTGTGGAGGAAGAAGAGGCAGAGCCAGGATGTGATGAACTGACTGTAACCCTCATTCCCTGTTCCCCTGTGCTGCTAGGGGGATGAGAAGGTTGAGAAAGCTGGGAGTGAAGTTGAGCCTGGGAAGATAGGAGAGGTGGGAAGAAAGTTTTTTTTAAAGATTTGGTTTTATTTCTCATCCTACTCTGATTCAATGGATAATACACTGAACTGGTTTCCCCATCTTGAGTCTGTTTTACCTGTGATGGTGAGAGGTTTCTCCCTGCCCTTATCTTGATCCACAAACCCTTTGTTATATTTTCTTTCCATTGTCCAGCTCAGGAGAGATGGGAAAGTGACTTTGGTGGGCACCTGGAATGCAGCCAGGGTCAATACTCCACTTGCATATTCCATATTTTACTGTTCCTTCAGCATCCTGTTGGACCACTTCAGTTGTCTGCAGCTATTAAACAAGTTTCCATAAGAATCCCTTTAGATATTAGTGCAGACCTAATTAAACTGTTGCTGTGGTTCTCTCTGAGTATTGGGAAGCATAGTATCCAAGTGGATAAAGGACCTCATTATTACTTTTCCTAAATTCACCTTTACCCTCTCAGTACATCTTGAAAAAGAGTTGTTTAGTCCAGTGAACCGGAATTCAGATCAACTTTCCATCCAGATGACCTAAGAAAGCCTGAGTTTTATTTTCTGTGTTTCTACAACAAACAGTACCCTTAAAGCATCCTTGTCAGACAGAGGATGATTTATTAAACTACCACTGTAGTCATTGGCTGTGCAGTGAGGTGTTTAACAACTGAGTGCTCGTGAAGCCTCCTCTGTCTGTGCCTCTCCTACTCTTTTTTTTAAGCTTCATTGAAGCAAGATGGAAAACCAAAGTTTAGTGGGATGGACAGGCCAAGATGTGGTATGACAGGTCTGTTTCCTTTGGCAGAAAATTTTAACCAGTGCAGTTGTATTTAGTGTGTTAAATGGTGTCCTGCACTTGGAATCATTAGCATTGACATTTTGTGCTAATTTTTCATCCTGAGTTTTTTCTTTCCTGAAACCTATTAGCAGTTTTCATAGATTAGTTTTCACAGACTGAGTTCTGAAAGACTCTTTGGGTCTAGTTCTGAAGTTCAGGTTCAGCGTGCTAAAATGGGAAGTGTGTTTCATGTTTGAGTGGGTCCTTTTCCAGTCAACTTCAAAAGATCTAACATGTAGTCTTAAATTCAGTCCTTCAAAGGTATAATTGGAACAAGTATCAGTTTAGAGGAGAGGAAAGAGTATATCCAAAATTACTGCCTAATACTCTTTAGTAGTACAAGCTGCTAAGAAAAAAAATCTATGGTAAAAAAAAGAAGGGCAATTTTTTTTTTTACTTTGGGTCTACTTCTTTTGGCCACTCAAGTGGTGTCTTCACTGATTTTTTTTTTTTCATGGTAGCCCAATCACCTTTTTTGTGGTTGCTGACTAATGTTGAGTTTAATGACATCACAGATTTGAGTAGAAATAACTTCTTTTGGGGAGAATACCTTATTGGTCTGAGTCTGCACTGAGAGACTGATGTGGCTGAATAAACACAATTGTTCCTGGTTATTTTTCAGTTGTGTCAGTTCTCTGATTAAGTTTCTTCATTGCTGTGTAGATTTTTGCTGGTGGAGCGGAAGGCTGGCATGTTGGAGTAGCAGCTACTTACACAGTAATAGTGTGCTGATAAATCTTTAACCATGGTCTGGCTTCTAAGCAATGTCTACTCTCTCTTCTTGTAAAGATTCTAGAGCTTTCAGAGAAGATGAAAATCTTTCAGAAAAGGTATTGAAGAATAGTTTTAAATGTCTCGGAACACAGAATTTTAGGATATGTTTTAAAAATATCTGATCTCTGATTTAAATTAAATTTTAACAGTGATTTAATTTCTCAAATTCCATGATTTTCAATTAATATATAGTTGGATTTCCAAAACAGTTCCATCATATTCCTGTCTTTAATATTTTCTGAGAGATAAACCTTTTTTTATGGTGACCTATTTGTCTCTTGGATTCTAGTCAGGAATTAATTTCAAATTATAAAAAAGCTCAAGTTGCTATAAGCTTTATACCTTCAAAAATCATTTGATTTCAAATTAAATACACTAGCTGTTTTTTTCATAAAGTGCCTGACAGTTTCTGGGGAAAAAAAAAAAAAGGCAAAGTGGTAAGCAACAAAGTATTTGAAGAAATTTAAGTAATTCACTGAAGTCTGATGCATACCTGCCATACTGAATGTTCTGCTGATTGTTTTCCCTATGCAACTATGCAGAAAATTGTTATCATCACACTTATAGGTAACTGAGGAAACAAGTGAACTCATCCACAAAATAATCTTTCTGCCTTAAATTGCACTCTTCAGATTTCTTTGGACTGCTGTGCAGCACAACAAACAAAAAATTCTAATTTTTTTTTTTACTTTACTGATGCATCTTCTATATCTTGATATGGCTGTTTTATTTAAATTCGTCAAACTAGGATGAAAATTTACAAGTTAGGCCAGATGAAAAAACATGTTTTGGAATCACTAGCCTTTAAGAGTATAGTTTTGAAATTTAATGTCTGAGTGAATCTGCCATTTTTCTGTTTAAGAAATATTTAAGAAACAAAAATAAATATGTAAGAAATAAAATCCAGCAACATTTAAAAAAAACCCATTTAGTACAGAATAATGAAAATGTAGCATTTTCTTTTGAAAATTACCTCGTTTAAATAATTTCCATGGCCTAAGTGAAAACTGTTTTTTTCAAGTTTTATTGATTTTTGTTTTTCTAACATTTTCTCCCATAACCTAACTCAAATCATGATTGGTTTGTTCCTTTTTTTAAAAAAAGTGCAGATTTTTGAAGCTGTTAACAAAATAGGACTTTGTTTCTGTAGAGCTCAATTTATCTTTTCCATAGTGCTGCTTTCGACCAAATGTGAACTTGAATGTAAATTTTTATATTTTTCAATGAAGTTGAAAGCTGGGAAGAAGTATGTGCACGATCAATTAAAATCTCTGTGATTTGGCCCATATTTGTCTACTTTTACAGTTACAGAAATGTATTTAATGGATGGGTGGGTACTGTGTGCCCCAGGCTTTTTGAATCACATGGCTGCTTTATATTTCCTAGTTGGGTGGGTTCTTCTGCCACTTTCTCCTCCTCTTCTTCTACAGTCCTGAGTTCAGCAGTAGCAGATTGTTTTCCATCCTGTCTCTACATTACCTGTTCTCTTAATTTTTGTTGGTATGGTAGCAAACTGGGAGAGGCAGATGTAAGAGCAATGGAGCAGAAGGGGGCATCTGCTTGCAGGGACCTGAATTGGTCATAGCTGCTCCCTGTCAGAGTCAGGGATAGTTTGCTTGCTTGAATAGCAAAGGGGAAAAGGCCCTTAAAAAGGAAAGGGAGGGTAGAACTCTGTGCTGAGCATGTCTCAGTGTGGAGCCAGCCCTTGCAAGCCTTTGTTGGAAATGGGCAGTACTGATACCTCTGTGAATTCTCTTGTGATGTCAGGCATCACAGGCCAGCATATAAACCTCTGTAGCTCACCTGAAGTCTGAATTCTAGAATTTAAGCTCAGTTCCTGTGGAGAGGGAGATACCAGTACCAGTTCTGAAGACCAAGATGCCACATGGACAAAGCTCCAGGACACTAGTCCAGAAGAAGAGCCATTGCTATATCAGTCTGCTTGCAAACTATTCTGGCAACTTCTCCCTGTCAGTTTCTTCTTGCCTTGTCCAGTCTTGAAAATGTTCTAAAGGATTTCCAGAACTCTGCATTAATTATTCTGCATTTTGCTTTTTATCTGAGAGTTCTTTTCTTCTTGTTCACCTCTTCAGTGTAGAACCCAAAACATGGATATTGCCTACTTTAGAAATAAACTTTACATGGAAAAATTTATGAGTCTCATGATTGAAGGAAATCTCATGGTTGTTCTTTTTATACCATGTGTACCTTTGCATGGATTAACAATTGAAACAAAGTACTTAGAAGTGTGGAATTTCTCAAATTTGTGTTGTCAGTGATCTCTGGAAAGAATGAATTAAGAAAAACTGCATCTAAAACAGAGTCTAAGGGGGAAAGGGAAGGATGAATGTGAAGAATCTTCTCTTTAGAGCAATGCTGTGTGCATTAATTAAGTACAAAACAGTTGTTAGCAGCAGAAGTTACCTGCTGAGCACACAGCTTTGTGATGGGAGAACAGGTTGATCCGGGAATGTATGCTTAAAAGCTATATGGCCTTTCTCTATAAATACAGCCTTTTTGCTCTACTTTTTATTTGCCTATGGATATAAAGCAAAGGAGCACAAGGTTTTTGGGGAGAAATATTGTAAAAATTCCATGTAAAAATTCCAAAATTTGACAATGACAATTTTTTCTCCGTATCTGGTCAGTCTTTTCTTTCTAGAGAAAGAGAAACACGCATATGGTCTGATTTTTTGTTTGGGTTTTTTGTTTGTTTGTTTGTGGGTTTTTTTGCTAGACTTTTGTGGGTGGAGAGCTGATGTTTTCTCTGTATTTCAAAAAGTGTTTAGCCCTGCAAAACTGCTGACTTATTTTGGCTAGAATTCAGGTGTTTCCCTAGACATGATGGGGTTATGGTACTTTTCAATTTTTATTTTAAACTGTCTGCAGTGCCACTTTTAAAGGAATGGGAAGTAAAACTTGATAGCTTGTTTGAATTCTTTGCCATTCTTCATTCTACTTGCAATATCATTCTTCATTTTACTTGCAGTGGTAGAACCCACTGTGTGTTGAGTGATTGTCACCCGGATGTTTTCAAATTATGTATCCTAATTCTTCAGGTCTTCGCAATCAGTCACATGTGTTATCGTTTCAGCAGTTTTTAACTGGATATCTGCCTGTATTTGATTTTCCAGCAAGTTCTGCTGTCACTCTAGGCAGAATTCAGCCAGCTTCTCTATGATAAACACCCTATAGCCCCAGCATGTGTGATGAATTTGTATTTACCTGTGCTTTTTTCAAACCTTTTCTTCGAAAACACTGTTTTGAATATTTTTCACATATACTGAAGGCAGAGGAAAAGTGTTCTTCAAAGTTATTTGGTATTTTTTCGACTTTCCCTGCTGGATTTTTATTCTACAGTAGAAAGTTTTCAGGATTAGAGGTTTCTGCACTTACATAAGGCTGACTGAATCTATTAACTGCAATTTACCCAATGTTTCCAAAAGTCTCCTCTATAATATTTTTTCCTTTAATTAGCTGACTCTGCTTTTCTTTAAATCAAATTCTTGCCCATTAGTGATTCATCCTTAATGATGGCTATTTGCCTGTGTGATTTTCTGCCATCTTTAAAAGTGTTTGAAGAATTAATGAAAAATTTTATTCCACTCTAGCTTGTGGCTTTGATATGTACCTAAAAAATAATCAGAAGCTTTATGGAGATTTTTTGAACGTTTGAGACCTAGCTTGAAAGATTTAATAATTTCTTACAACTTACAAGGAAGGTGTCAAGGATGTCTTGTATAAGATTTATTCACTTGATTGTTCAGAGCCTGCATAGGCTTTTGTCTATGAAAAATATGTAGCTAGTTTTGTGATGGTGAAATCTCCTGACCTTCAAGTCATGAAAGATTTCTCCTTGAAGTTTGTAATTCTTTCGTACTGACTCCTGAGTTTCTGGTTTTCTTCTCTTCTAACTTAATAGCAGAATAGAGAGTAAATCTGAAACCCTTTTGTCTGTGTTCATCGCTGTTTTCAAGAAGAATTTGCTTATTTCCTCAAAATACTGCAGAAGCAAATGCTACCTGACTTTTGAGTGTTGATATGTGCAGACTAAAGATAGTATAATCTGCTGAGAATTCTATTATTTGACACATTTGTTTGAAGAGTGACCCATTGATTAAGGATAGTATCCATTTTAGTTCAGTCTCAGCTGGTAAATTCTGAGTTTGCTGTTGGACATTTTAATGTAGAACTTTTAAAACATTTTGGAAGTCAGTTTGATTTTCTGAACCACACAGGAACATTGTAAAGGAAGATGGAAAATATGAGCACTGAGAATATGAAACAGCTCACTGTGGTTTTACTTCCACATAGTCTAATCTAGTGCATATATGGTTTCTTAAAGAAGCTTGCTCACAATAATAAATTTATTTTTTTCAGAAAGAATTTTAACTTTAAAAGAAGTCCTGTCAGGTAACCTGTGCTACTTACAGCTCATCTTGCACCTGCCAAGCTATTTAAAATAACTTTTGGAAATGTATGAATTCTTGATTATTAGAAATCCTTGACTGCTTGCATGCTTTGTTTCTTAGGCAACCTATGCCTCATAAGGCCAGGTGATGCTGCTTTTGGCTAGAAGCCTTCACACTGTGTTACATCCTGTCACAAGACTGAGAGCCTAAAACATGTGGAGGTGTTTACAGCTTTTCCTTGCAGACAGCTAATGGTGTGCCAGCAGCCTAATCTCTGCTACTGTGACACTACTCCACTGCAGTATAAATTTGGGGTAGTTCAGCTTTTAATTTCTTAAAAGACCGCTTAGATCCACTAGGGAGCCTAAAATTGCTTAGTTTAAAGCTGTTTTCTTCTGAGTAATGGGAAACTTGCACAGTCTGTACCTTGCATGACAAATTGTTTTTCTTGAGGAAATGGAGGTCCTCACCCTAGAACACCTGTGCTGATGTGACCTCAATTTTTCTCTAGAAGTCCTGTAGTGTTGGGGTTGAAAGACCAGCTAACACAGCTCTTCAGGGAGTTATTAAAGACTGGAGTCAGTTTATAGCCCTGGGATGCTGATTGGCAGGAGTGTTGCTGTGCTGAAAAAGCTAAGTGCTGGGTCACCATCTGTGAATCTTCCAAAAAGAAAAACTATTCCAGTGCTTCTAGTCCACTTCTAGGCTGCTGTGAAGGGTAGCAGAAGGCTCAAATAGGTCTTACTGCTGCATCTTCAGCCATTAATTATTGCATGTCAAGGGTTTATGAGCTTAGTGTTTAAATCATCTCTTGCTGCTGTTAACAACAAAAGCTTTTCACTCATGAATTGCTCATTGTCTTCACGCTGCCTCTGATACTCAGTGATGAAAATACTGCCTTTATTCTCAAGCTGGCTGTTTCTCTTAGTCAAGCACCCTCAGTAGTCCTCCCAGAGTGTGCATGTGTAGTAGCTATGGCTTGGAAGAGGAATGTTTGCTCTCTGTGACTGTCTGAGGTGTCAGTAACCCAGTTTAAGAGTGCAGTTGTTTCAGGAAAAGGAATAACTGTCTTTAGGCTTATAAATCTGCTTTCCAAAAAGGAATGCCTGTTCTGTACCTGTCATGAGAGGCAATTCTGCTGTTCAGTCTAAGAGGGAAAAGATTTGAATAGCACTGTTTTGAACTTACCTGCCAGGACTGTAACAGCCAATAACTTAATGCCCATGCAAACACCTACTTCTCTTTCCTTCAGGGTGTTATATTTCTGTGTACTCATTTCCTTATGTGTTGCAGTTAACCTGGGCTAATGATGTGCTCCAAATATTTGAAGCAGTCCTGTAAAAAGATGTATAGTTGGGTTGGGTTTGTTTTTTTTTTTGTTATCAAGTTTGCAGTATGAGGTAAGGTATTCTGATTTCTCACTGGACATAATAGAATTATATTTTAAATTTTAGAGTACTTGAGAGAACGGAAATGTATGAAGAATCCTTGAATGAGATGGTGTCTGGTTTGAGATAATTTTATGCAACCTGTAGAACAAAAGAGAAATGAAGTTGTTGCCTCAGACATTTGAAATCTACTTCAAAGTCATAGAATAGACGTCTAGTGAGTCTCAGCTGGTTATATGACAGCAGTAGTCTTTGTACTTTTATTCTGTTCTTAATTTCCAAATTTTATCTATCCTCTTGAGGCTCTTGCAATATTTACAGTGATATTCTGATAGGGAATATTTCATCTCCCTCCTGGATCAATTTATTCCTTTTCTTGCATAGCAAAAAAGGCTGTGAAAAAAGAGTGTAAGTCCAAAATCTGTGCATTGAATTGGTTTGAACTTTCATTATTTGATTAAAATATTGTTCATCTGGTCCGTTGAAACCTTGCCCACTGCAGTTTCTTCCTGCAAGCAAGACAGGGCTTTCTGAAAATCAATCTAAAGAGGTCTGACTATGACTGAGAAAAAGTGTAATTTAAGTGATTTCAAAGGTTTTCATTTGAGCAGTTGTGTAAATAATCTTTTGTTCCATTCTCAAAAATGCTGCATTGAGGGAATTTGGCAAGTTTACAAACTCATTTGAAAAACCATTAAGCACTGATTTGCAAAATTATGAGCTGTTTTCAGAAGTTCAGTGACTACTGTTGTTTCTGAAAACTACAGGTACCAAAATAGCACTGTATTTCCAATTTACTTTCTTGCATTAACTGAAAAAACTTGTTTTAAAAACGAAACTTTCAAAAAGCATATTTTTCAATTCAGCAATGTTATTTCCTTACTGTGTAGAAGTATTTAGAACTAATCATAAAGGTTTAGAAATTAAGTAAACACTACTTGGGTAAGAAGCTCCCTTCCAACCCAAAGTATTCTATGATTCTGTGATCCTAAATAGGGAGAATCAGAAGTTCAAGTACACAGTCACATAGTTCCATGCAGTTGTAAATAGTTTGACAAAATTGTAGCTGGAGTGTGTAGCCATTGTTTCATTTTTGGTATTGCATTTCTATGTGATGAGAAATTTTAACCTCACAAGAGCTTCTACTTTTGTAAGTATAGTGATGCATTCTATTAATTTGTAGGAAAGAAGGTATGAACCAACAGCTTCTGCCTTTGTGTATGAGGTTCATCCTTGTTCTTCAACTGTAGTCAGCTACTTCTGTATTTGTCATTCTGCCTTTATTCCAAGGCCCACTATTTTTAGAAACATAATCGATATTTTTTTAAATGGTCAATTTAAAAATTGGCTTATGAATTAAAAAAAATGGCTTCTGATGAATTAAAAGCATAGTCTTCCTACACAGAGCAGGAAGAACAGAAATTTATTTTAGTGACCTACATTTCTCAGATTTTTCTGAAGTGCAAGTTTGCTTTTAATGAATTGTTTTCATACTGTTCAGACTGGTATGATCTGCTTTCTCTCATCACCTCCTCAGAACTTACTTGCTGAATTGTGCTGAACAGATGAATACTAAAACCTTTAAAAATCCATCAAATGAGCATAGCCCTATGAAATATTATTCTCTTAAGTTCTGAGAAGAGTACGGGCATCCTCAAACTCTTTAGGATTATTTTTGCCTGTTGAAATTTACTGGATGCCTTTGCATTACTGTGATAAAGGTGAGGAATAACCAGTTTTCCACAGGTGATGTGCTGGCCTAATTTAAATGGGTTTTTATCACTTGCTTTCATAGCATTGAAAGGTAGTGTGTTGTTTTACCCTCAAGCTGACCTGTTTACTGATGTTCTGATGGTAATGAGATCTCTGCAAACAAGCACTAGAATCAATTTAGAGCATGGGCCAGTAAAAAAGAAAAAAAAAAACAAAACACATCAGCCTAGTAGCAAAAGTAGTTCTGAACCTGTTTGTAGTGTTGACATCACTTCTGTTTTCAAATGTGGATGTAACCAATGGGATTGGCCTCATTAATAGTTCAGAGATACAGAGCTGTAGACAACGCTCACAATTTGCGTTGACTCCATTTTTTAGAAGTTTACTCAAAAATCTATACCCATACCTAATATGTTACCTCAGAGTATACCAGTTTTTCTTCCTTGTTAGTAAGTAAACTGAGAAGCTGAAAATTCAGTTTTGTGTAGGCCATCAATCTTTCCTTAGATGCTGTTCAGTTAATCATTTTCCGTTTGGTTTGAACTGATATTAATAGCTTAAACATAGCAAATGTTGTGTCAGGATTTTGATGAGCCCTTATTTTGTGCCAGCTTCTGTTTATTCATATCTGAAATCCTGGAAAACAAACTTTACATCAGCTTTGTCTGGTTACGTGCTGCATCTAGTGTAGAATCCTGATTTAGCAACAGCAATGAAATCCTTTGTCAAGTCTGCTACAAAGTGGTATTGAAGACTAGTATAAACAGAGATAAAGTTGATCCAAAGATAAAAATGACTGAGTATTTGTATGCTATACTGGAAAAGAGTAAGTTTTCTTTCCCTTGCCAACTGTGTTTGTAGAAGAGGCTGTTAAGTGAAACAATGCTCTTTATATGAGCAGTAATTTTAAAGCTGACCTTTTCCTATAGTGTCAAATGTATTATGGATTTTGTCACGGGGAAGAAAAATTCACTTGACCTTCAGAAGTAAAAAGACTTGAATGTACCCATTTTTCCTCTTTTCACTTTATTCTTGATAAAGTACAGCCTTTGCTCCTACCATTTCCAAGGTGTTTTTAACACTCTTTTTTCTTCCATGGTATAAGGGTTTTGTAATCTATAATCCAGTATTTTGAAGGCAAGAAAAATACTTGGTTTTGCAAAAATCTTCTATTACATTACTTTGTAGGCAATTATTAAGCCTGTGCATTTGGGGATTATTTCTGTGGTTGCTAGGATGCTTTAAAGATGCAGTTGACTTTCTTTGCCATAAGAACACACTACTGATTCATTCTGAATTTACTTTTGGGCTCCAAAGATTTCTTCCTGCAGAGCAGCTTCCTAGCATGGTAGTACCCAGCCTATACAGATAATAATCATAGAATCATGAAATGGTTCAGGTTGGAAGGAACTTCAAAGGTCATATTCCCTGCCATAGGCAGGGATGCCACCAGCTAGATCTAGTTGCTCAGGGCCTCATCCAATTTGGCCTTTAGGAACAGTAATTTGTACTTCTTAGTTACTGAATTTTTTGGGTTTTAACCTGCCTGTTTTTCTAGCCTTTGGATGTCCCTGGAACTGGCCACCCAGACCCATTCCTGCATGTTGTTTCGGGTCACCAGCAACCTTGCTGGGCATGCTTTCAGTCCTATCCCTCAGCTTCTCAGCCACTGGTGGTTGTCTGCCAGCTGGACTTTTTATGGCTGGTCAGAAACCATAAAGCCTGGGGGTCCAGCTACCAGTCCACCCCCCTGATAGCCCACTTCTTTAGATTAAATCTCATTAAGTTCTGAGAAAGTACTCTGGAAGACTGTCATAGTTCCTGTTGAAGTTAACACAAACACCATTCACTGCTCTTCCTTTGTTCACCAAACCAATGCTCTCCTTGAAGTGAGTTGCCAAATTGTTCAAGTATGCTATGGCTTTGGTGTATCTGTACTGCCTGTTCCCCTTTTGGTTTTTGTGTTGTGATGATCTGGTTGGGGGTGGGTTTGCTTGATTTTGTTGTTTGTTTATTGGTTTGGTTTTGTGTGTTTGTATGTAAGATTTCTTACATAATCTTTGCAAGGACTGAAATGAGACTCACTTAGCAGATGGTTCTCCAGATTCTCCTTTACTACTTGATGATAACTTTTTTCCTAATCTTGAGGGTTGGGAAACTCTGGATCACCATTTCAGACCTTTCACAGATGGTAGAGAATGGCCCTGCAGTAAGATCAGCCTGCTCCTTCAGCACCCTCAGGTGCTGCCTTTCTGGTGCCATGGAGTTGCACATTCCCAAGTGGTTGAAGAGATCCCTGACCCAGTCTGTGTGTCCTGCTCCAATAACAAAGGAGGTGAGAAAGGCACTGAGTATCTTAGCCTTTGCAGTGCTGAGCACTGGATCTGCATTATTCTCAGCCTTTTTATTTTTTATTTTTTTTTTCTATCCTTAAGGTGTTGTTCTTGTTGCTGCTTTTGCTTTGTTCCAGCTTGTACTCCTGGATTATCTGAGAACCTCCTCACATGCTCAGGAACTGTAACTCAGATGTATCCATCAGTCTTCCAGCAGCGTCCCAGGCAGTGTAATTGTTCTGGAAGGGCACATCTTTCCTTCTGTTGCCACAAGTTGCTAATTTCCTAGATTCGTCTTTCTCAGCCCCCATCTTGGGAGTCTCCATCCACTTATCCTTTGAGTGCCATGCTTAGCTGTCTCTTCTATTTTTGCATCATGGGCTCAGACTTGTGGCACTTCAAGGTCTCTGTGGAGATGCATCCACCTGATGTTCGTCCTTTCTCACTTTGCTCCATTTCCTCTTCCACGGAAGAAGCAGCACTCAGGTAGGGTGTTCCTCCCATGGCTGAGTGTTCCACCTCTCCAGCAGCAGAGGGAGGAATAAAGACCACAACCCAAGCCCTGGATGGCAGAGCCCTCTTCACAGAGCTCTGGGTCAATTCTCTGATATGCTAAGAGCAGTTGCTTCATCAGAGTTTCTGGGCCCCTCTGCTTCACTGTTGTGCTGGGGAAGCAGGCAGGGGAGTGCTGTCATAAAAGCAGTGGTAAAAATGCAGTGTAATTCAAGAGATGGTGGACTGCCCAAGGGAATGAGAGCATTCACCTAAAGGTACAGGGAAGGGCCTTATCAGTGGAAAACAGTGCGTGTTGAACTTTTGCATCACTGTCTTTTCATCACTTCCCTGAACCCTCAAAGGATTCAAAGGGTTTGCAAAGTGTCTTTTTGACATTTCACTGAACTGACAGAGGAATTTGCCTGTGTTAGAGGCAGATATACCACCAGGCTATGCATTCTAAAGCACTTGATATAGTTAGTATTTTTATGGATGGCAGGTCTAGATTGTGGTTCTCCTGGTGTCTTGCTCATTTGAGGACCCCAAAGCACTGCGCTCCTGTGTGTTTACACTGTTTTACAGCCTAATGTCTCACAAGTCTGAACTTCAAGAAGTGTGAAATTAAAAGAATTGGAAGAGTTTTCTTTCAAAACACGTATTTTATTAGTATTTATGTTCTTTAAGTACAGGCAGGGTGATGGTGTGACTTGATTCTTTGCCAAATCATTTCTCTGGTGTCAGTTTGGACCAAAAGAAACCTATTGTATGAAGAGTTTAAGGGCAGTCATGCACTATGTCAGACAAATTTTGTCTGTATACAATATTTGTTTCTGCCAGTGCTTGATATGCATATCTAGGGCAGAGAATAGGGGAAATTGGAATGATATTCCTCACTGTACTCTCCTGGAATGCAGTGACTTCAAGTTCACAGTCAGGGACTGCCTGAAGTAGGGGTGAGGACTTGGAATTTAATAGCACCTGCAAGCTGATAAACTTGCAGCACTGGCAGAGGATGGTGGCAGGCAGTTGCCCTGGATGACTACACACTGTAGGGAATACAATTCTTTTCTAGGTTTTAACCTCTTACTGCTAAATTCACTTGATTTCTGCCAATACAAGAAGGAGTAAAAGGCAACAGTCGATCTCTATTTACTGTCTAAATACAGCTTTTGATTTTATAGACCTGCCACTTGATTTAGGTTACATCTTTTCCAGCCAAGAAAAATGCTACTTTCATCTTATAATGAAGTTGTATTCATCCTTTTGCACTTCTCACTTGTTCCTTCTAATCCTTCTATATTCTTTTTGAAATGACAGGACTGGATTTTCACACAGCACTCAAGATGAGAAAGCAGACACTGTGTAATGGAATAGTGATGGTTTGGTTTCTGTTTTCTACATAGTATTCTGTAACAAACTTATTTTTCTTTCAATGCTGTTGATGGTTTTACAGAGCTTCATAGTACAACTCCCAAGATCCAGGTCCATCCTCCTGTCTGTTTTAAAGAAAGATCAAAAAAAAAAACCCAACCAAAAACCCCCAACCAAACAACCCCTAGGATTTTTTCATAATGTATGTCACTTTATGTTTCATTGTGGTAATTTCATCTGCTACTTTGTCATCAAGTTGTTAGTTACAGATGCTCTTACAGTTCTTCAATTTCATAAAGTCATTGCTGTAGACCAAAACTATATAGATGCAATGTGAGATCCCAAACAAAATTCCCTCTTGACATTTGATGTGCACCCATGCAGGAGGCAGAGGGTTGTACACCCTTCTAGCCTTGTGCAAGGGGGAGGCCACAGGCTCCTATGTGGCTGTGCCATCCAAACCTGTGTGGCTCCAGTGTAAAGGGGTGCAGGGAGATAGGAATGTGTCTGCTGCCAATGAGAAGAAATAAGCTGTATTTAGAAAAGAGATGATCATGGTATTTTCCCTTAAGAAGGGTGGGGGGAGTCAGGGGTCAAATTGTAGCAATGAAATACTAAAGGAAGTGTAGTCTTAACAATGCAGGCTCTTAATGAGGTATTCGCATAGTCACAGCTGATGTGCTTTAACCTCAGCTGGCATCCAAGCCCCATGCAACTCCCTCATTCCCACCTCCCCGATGGGATGGAGGAGAGAATGGGAGGAATAACAATGAAAAATGAGTTGAGTTAAACCCAAAGCTGCACAAACAAGTAAAACAAAACAAGGAGTTCATTCACCATTTCCCATGGACAAGCAGATGTTCAGCCAGCCCCCGGGAAGCAGGGCTCCACCACATGCAATGATGGCCAGGGAAGGCAAAAGCCGTCGCTCCAAACATCCCCCTTCCTCTTTTTCTTGCCCCAGCTTTATTGTTGAGCTTCATATGATTGCATATGGTGTGGAATGTCTTTTGAGTCTGTTGAGGTCTGCTGTGGCCTCTCCGAGCCTCTTGTGCATCCCCAGGCTCCTCACTGGTGGGGTGAAGAGCAGGAAAGGCCTCAACTCTGTGTAAGAGCAACAAAAACGTCCCTGAATTATCAACGCTGTTTCCAGCACAAATCCAAAACTTGGCCTCTCCTGGTTGCAGTGAAGGAAATTAACTCTGCCCCAGTCCAAACCAGCACAAAGGCTCGTGATTAAGGTTCTCCTTTCAATAAATTCTTCAGTTTTCACTGAAAGCATGTAAGAAAAACGTAGTGTTTGTAATTTGTAAAATCCTGGCGCGTCTTTGAAGTCTCCTTATTTTATTCCCTTCATTTTCTATGTGAAGAGTGTCTGCAATTCTGGTTTTAACTGTTATGCTGTTCCCACTGGTAAACATTTCAGGAGTACTTTGAGTTGAAATATCTCAGTAGTGGTTAAAGAGAAATTAAAAACTAAACCCTTCCATATTTTAGTGTGAGGAAGCTCAAAGCTGTTCTTGATTCTGCCCTGCTAGTCATGGAAATATGCAGTCTTTGTAACAAAATCTGTAATTTGAGTAGGGCAAAAGACAATTTTAAAGGCTGGCATTCAAAAACTCTAACGTATACACATTGAAAAATGTATAAAGGTTGGCTCTATAATCAAACATTAAGCTAATAAAAGCAGTTCAAGTGTCAGAATTACTAACTTCAGCTTTGAATACCTAGTAAATGATCATGGTGGCTTATGGGTGCTTTGTTAACCTTGCCTACTGTTTAATTTTACCAAAAGGGATGTTTATTTTTGGTTTGCTGAAAGTAAAACATTGTCTTTGTGATGAATGTGTAATATGCCATTAGACCCTGTGTAAAATCCTGACATTTGTAGGCCAGCACTCCTAGTGATGGGCTCAGAATGTCAGCATGTGCCACATGGGAGAATCATGAGAAATATTAGCCATGAGATTCACACACTAGAGATTGATACCCTCCTTCCCGAGATGTTCCTGGTTTTCATTCATTTGGGTTGTCCTGGTTTCCAGAGGATCCAGAAAGCTTCTAATGTCATTAGATGTGTCTATACCTTCTCTTCCAGTGGCTCAGCAGAGAACTCAGTTTTGGTCACTCATTTTAACATTTCAGATGATGAACGTTAACATAATAAAGGACTGGAATAATGCTGCTAAAATTGACCCCATTCCTTTATCTCACTGAAATGTAGAGGGCATTCATTTTGCATACATCATAAGGTAACTAAATTGTTACCTTTAAAATGGAGTTAAAATTTCTGCTTTTGGCATCTGTCCTCAGGTAAATTTTGTGACTTCTTTTTCTTTTTTTTTTTTCTTTTTCCAGATATAGAACGTGGTCTCTCAAACTGGATTAAAGAAAAATCTGTTGATATTTTTATTTATACTTTTTTATTTTTGTATTTGACTTAAAGTGCCATGAAAAAATTTGCATATTGCAAGGTGGTCCTTGCCACCTCTTTGGTTTGGGTCCTTCTGGATATGTTTCTATTGCTGTACTTCAGTGAATGCAATAAATGTGATGAGAAAAAGGAACGAGGCCTGCCAGCTGGAGATGGTAAGTTTTCTGCATGAGTATTCTTTAAATTATGCTCCTTTAAAATTGCATTCTTTTTAAAGGTTTGAGAGGGTTTTTTTTTTCCTCAACAATGTAGCATTGTGTCAGCATTTCGGTGTCACAGAATGTTCCATGGTTCTTTGAATAACCATGTTGCCTGAGTGGTATGTTGCAGACTTAAAACACTTATGATAGAGAATTTTAAGCACTATTGTATATGAAATGACCCTAAAAAACTATGCAACAAGAAGTGCAGAAATGTAAGCCTTGTTAATGCAGTCTAAAGCATATTTTAAATTTCTGTGAGTGAGGAAGCAAAGGCACTATGAACTTTGTTAGACCTGCCAGTAAAACAAGCCAAACCAACAGCCAAGCTCACTGGTCTGCCTGCCCCTGCAAAAAAAGATTTCAACCAATCAAACTGAAAAACACCCCCTGCCCTACAACCCACCTCACCCAAAGTTTGGACACAGATCATAGCAATAAGGCACAATAAATATTGTAATGTATGTATTATTTATGATAATAGAATGAGCTTGGATGTAACAGTGACAAATATGAGCACATGCTTATGTACATAACTTTTAAGTGAGAACTGTATTATTCAATGCTAAAGGTTTTCAGATAAGCTTTCAGTTTTGTTATTACCATCTTAGTTTTCTGAGTACCAATTAGATGAGCTGAGCATGGGGTTGTTTTGTTTTGGGTTTTTTTGACAGCACTACTATTGATGTTGCCAACTTTATTTTTAGGAAGTCAGCATAGTTGATCACATGGGAGAAAGGATTGGTGCAGGGAGATTTCTCATCCCTGCAATGTCTCAGCATATGCATTTGGAACTGCAGGCAGCTGCTGCCTCCAGTTTGTTTGTGAAACATCTAATTTTGTAGTTTGGTGTCTCTCCCACTGAAAAGGCTGTGTCTGTGTTTCACTGCTGGTATTGGAAACCTATTCAGTGATGCTAATTGTTAAATCCAATCAGTTAATTGCACTCAGGGTTACAGCTTTCCATCACAAAAAACTTTTTCACCTGTTGAATCTGGTATGAACCTTGACCTTCTTGGGAAATTTTCAGAAGTATTTTAAGAATAATGTTGCTCTGTTACAGAATAACACTGGGGAGATATTTAGGAAATGTCAGATTTGGTTTACTTGTTTTCTTTCCCTGTGATGAAAACAAGTCAATAAATCCCCACAGAGAGCACTGTATAGAATGTAGAATTTCTGTGCTCAGCACCTCTGGACTGCTGTTTTCACAACTGCATGTGAACATTTTAAAGGGGTTCGAATCCGCCTGAATTTTGCAGAACTAACTTAAATTTTCCATTGCTTGCATTGCATTTTTTTGAATTTCTTTTTAGGTTAGCAGAAAGTGGCAAGAAAATTAATCAGGTTCATGTAGAAAGCATGTCTGCTACAGGAACTCAGTCTTTTTTTGTCCTTTTTTTTTCCCCAGAAGTTTGGAAATTCTTACATGGTAAGACAATGACTGCTGTGTTGTTATGCAGGAATAGATCCATTTTTTTGGCTTCCCATAAAGCAGATAATTTATGCCAGCAAACAGCAATAGTGAAGCAACAGTGAAGTCAATATCTATCAGCTTAGTGTGATGTATTGATAATGTTGAAATTTCAGGTGACTTTACACATGAAGTTGTTGGGGGAACCTTCAGGTGAGGGAAAGTCTTCGGTTTTGACAGATTAGTATTATGACTTTCCCTATGCAACACTAATTTTACTTAGTTGAGTACAGTCTTCATTCTGACCTTTACCCAAACTTGTGTGTGTTAAAATCCTTGATATATTTTTAGCATCTTATAGTTGGCTGGTTAACAAACAAATGAAAAACCACCCAAACAAAGCCTTGTGTATAATTTTGTACATTTTATCTTTTTGTTTTGTTTTGTTTTTTAAACAGCTGATTTGTAGTAAAGTACACACAGGAATAGGTCTGCTAGAAACCTTGGCTGACCCTGTGACATTTCCTTTTAACCAAGCTGCATGCTTGATCATAGATATTTTTACTTGTTCCAGTAGTTTACTGACTTGGACTCTGTAGTGGATTTACTTCTGCTCAGAGTGCCTGAAGTCTTCTCAGATAACATTGAGGCCATTTTCTCTGTGAAGCTTTTATCAAAATCTGCTTTTCCACTTCACTTTTTCCTCTGCTTTTAATTTCCATAATTGAATTAGTTTTCTTGATTCAGCATAAATTATGCTGGCATTCTGAATTTAATAGCCTCTTGTCCATGTCATTCTGGTATATAGCTTCCCTTTGCAATTCATGGAAGAATTCCATGGCATTAATGAACTTACTCAACGTAGGAGTAAGTTTTTCTGAAGAGTTTATGTTTATTTTAGGTTGTGCTTGTCTAGTTGGAAAAATCAGTCTTTATCTATTTCAGCAGGAGCGAAGGATTTTGAGGACAACTTTGGACAGTTTGGGCTTTCATGAAGTTAGAAGGATGTTTTCCATAGGTTTTTAATACAGAAAATGGAAGTATTTTCTTTTTATGGAATCAGGCAAGAGCCATAGACAAAACTGCCTTCAGGAAAAATCTTTTCTTGGTATTGATGGCATAAGATACACCATCTTAAATCAGGAACTTCAGATTATGTGTCAAATATTGGATTTTAATTATACTGTTGTAATATTTTTTTAAATTGCTCAAAATAAGGAATAGTAAAGGAACGTGCAGCTGTGGAAAACCCAGTGTACGTGGTTATGGGGAACTGTAAGATGAGTGAGATAGAAGCCTTGGTGTCTGCTGTGACAGAGATTGGGGGCTGGGAGTTAAAATGACACAAGTGTGGAATTGATGGGGACAAAAGGTGAGGTAGAAAAAGGGCAGGCCACTGGCCAAGTAGGAAGACAGCTGAGGTGGAAATGCCTTGGGAAAAGGGGGCCTGGCATGGGGTCTGGTGAGCACAAGACTGAGTAACTAAGATTGTACCAGAGGGAGGGTATAGTTGGAATCTGGTGGCTGTAGTTGAGTAGGATGATTTGGCTGCAGACTTAAGCTCTTGCCCACCCCCTCCACCATGGCAGAAGACATCTGCAGTAGCTCCACAAGGTAACCTGGGGAGCAGGGATCAGAACACCCAGCAGTGTTGTTTCCAGAGGTCCATGAGCTGCAAGGGAGCCTGTGCTTCTGCTGACTGATACTGCTGCTTGTTCTTCTCCCTGCCCTGACCACCCAGAGGGGTTGGAGAAAACTGGGGGAAGCTTTCTCCCAGTACTCAGCTCTGCCTCACCTGCTCTGACATGGATGGTGCACAGCCCTCATCCAAAATGTCACACATCTTCTTCCTATTGCCACATCTTCTGGGGGGTGGTTCCCTTATTGCAATTCCCAATGGTTACTCAGTAAAATTCACAAAGAGTAATTAATTGTTGTCTATGAAAGCCTGTTGCTGTAAGTTTAAATGTTGGTATGAATTGGAAAGAAAAACACTTAGCCTTGGTAAGCATCATCCATGTTATGTAGTATTTTTCAAATTTTTCAAATCCAGAATTCATAAAATAGTTACTTGAGCATTATTGTTTTCTTATGTGGATTGGCATTACAATTTAGATTTCACAGCCTGGAATGGAGCTTACTTAATAAATGTAAACAAGTTCCAGACTTATAGAGAGGGTTCAAGCTGTTCTCTAACAGTACAATTAGGGACCATTCTTGTAAATAAAATATGCCTAGGTAAGTACTATGCTTTTATTAATAAAGTAGTAAAGATTTTTTTGGGTGTGTAGCTCTGTCTTATTTCTGTAAGAACCCAGTATGTCATCTCTGACATCTTGCCTAAAATGAAGATTAAATGAGTCATTCTGTACCCCAAGGTATAGACTTCTTAAAGGTCTGACTGCAAAAAAACTTCCAACTTTGGCACTTGTTTCTAAATAAACTTTCAGATTCATCCTCTTCCCCCCCCTTTTTTTTTTCTACCTCAAGGTGCATTCCCCTTGTGTAATGATTAGAAGCCCTGGGTGCAGAGGAATCTTTCAGAAATAGGACTGGTGAATTGCAAGAGTCACATAATCTCAGCTCCTTGTGGTTTACACTCTTCTCTTGGAGCAATGACAAAGTTAAATGAGGACCAGCCATTTTTGTCAATTGCCAATCAGGACCTTGCATTCTAAATTTTGAGCTCTGGTAAAGATGGAATCACTAAATTGTGTCTTGGTTCTGAATAATCTCAACTGCATGAAAAAAATCCTAAGAAGAAAAGTGAGCAATTTCAAGATTTAATTATTGAAAATGTGAATCATTTATCATACATCAGTCTTGTTCTGTTAAGGTTGAGGTGTGTATAAGAAGCAGAACTGCTCTGAACTTTTACCTGTCCAAACAGCTTTCTTGTAATTACAGTGGTGCCTCCAAAGGTGACTGGACTTTGCAGTGGTCAGTTTACATGGGCTCTAAAGACATCTCACCAGAAGAATCCACCCCTTTTTCCTGGCTTTAGATGGTCTTAGGTATTGAAGTATCTGGTTTTCATCAGGCATATTGCCTGGTAAAAAGAAATTTGTAGTCCACAGACATAAAGAGTTCCTGATTTTTTAATGAAGATCTGGAAGAGATCAAACCTTCTTTGAAACTAATGGTTTACCGGCACAAATAAGAGATATCTGGAAATACATTACTAGATTTCTTATTTAATCAGGTGGTGATTCAGTCATTCATTTAGTTCTGAAACCTGTAGCTATAAATTACATTTCTGTTTGTTAGAAGACTGCCATCAGTACAAAGAGTCCTTCAAAGGAATTTTTTTTTATTTTGTATTTAACTGACAAAAGAACACTGTGGTTTGAATTCTTAACAGTGCATTTAATTAGTCATTTTGGAAGAACGTTGTTGGTTTGTGTTTATGTGAAAACTATGTGCTGTTATGCGAAAACAGATGACAATTAAAAAAAAAGAAATAGAGAGAGAGAGAGAAGACGGTTCTCAGAGACTTGAGAGAGGATGGTTAACTTTTCTTGGAAAGTCATTGCCCTTCCTGCACCCCAGCTTGACTATCTGCATTTAGTGAGTTGCACATAATGTCTGGATCTAGTTAGTTGTTGCTGTATTCTTCCACAAGGAGAATGGGGTACTGATGCAAAATGGGTAACCAAGCAGTATGTATTTATTAATGAAATCTAAAAAATCAACTGATGAATTTGTGGAATTTGTACACCAGTATCCAAGTCACCGATGTGCTAAACTCTCATTTTAACAGGAAGATCTGCAGATGTAAGAGATGAGCTTTTGGCAGATTTAGCTATTCAGTTTAACTGGTTTAGTGAACGTTAAGAAAGAACTGGAAGTGTAAATGCAACAGGAAATTGCTTTTTTTCTTCTAAAGAGATAATTTGGTAGGATAAGACATTCACTCTTCAGAACTCTGAAAAACATGCTGCATACAACTATATTCTGATAGGGTTTTTTAAATTGTTTTGGGTATGTGGAACACCCATTGTTTAATCGTGTTCTGTCTAAGTGAACCTATGTACTCATTGCTATACACTTAAGAAAAAATGTTATGATGGCCCACATAATAATGCCAAGCTGAATGAATAAAATTAAGCCCAAATAATTACTTTATTGTATACCATAATTTTAAGCTAATTACCCCCCAGAAGGCACAAATTCTAGTTCAAAAGGTTGTGCACTTGCAAGTCAGCAAGTTTTGATGCAGGTTCCAACCATAACTTCTGAGGAGGCAAAGATGCAAAGCAAAGTGCTTGCTCAGCTCAGCCCGTGGCTGAAAGGAGCACCTGGGCCCATCTGTTCAGGGTTTGCCTGAACACACTCCATCGGTTCTCAGGGGATGGTGGCAGCTTCTGGGGTTTTATAGCTCAACTGGCAGTCAAGGAGGGTTTGGTAAAAAGGAGGCAGCCTTGTGATGGGAGGGTTTTCTCTGCTGAGTGCTCCTGTGTGAATGCAGCTAGTGCAGTGCCTTCAGGTACTTGAAAGTGAAAGCTTCTCTAGGAGCATGTTGGGCTTGTTACCACTTAACGCTAAATGCAGACCAGCAAAAAGACTCATTTGTTAGTAATATATGTTTAAGTCTTAGTGTTTCAGCAAGGATGGAAGGCTCAGGCCTTTCCTTTTAAATTTTCTTATTATTCTTTACGTGGCTGTTTACTCTCTGCCTAAGGTTTAATTACGCTGTGCTATTCTAGATGCAAATTAAAGATAATTTGAAGCTAGGCTTGTTTCTTGGGGATTTGGTGTCTTTATTTTAAAATACGTTCTGTTCCTCTGTTTAGATCTTTAATTGCTATTTTTTAAATTAAAACTTTTGCTGAATTCGTAAAGCAGTAATATACCTCAAATTCAGTATTTGAGCATTTCTGTTTGGGAGAAAAGTGAATGGTACTTGTAAAGAGAACTTTTAAAAACTCTTCCGATTTTTTTACACGTTTTAGGTTTAAAACCCTAAATAATTCAAGAGTCCGAATTCCTTTTCTCCCATTCTTCCTCTTCAGTTTGATCAGATATTTGATATTTAAGATTTCATTTGGTTTAAGATGTGTAGTGTTACTGTTTTGAGTACTAATGTTAAACTTCAAAATGTGGTTTTGTTGCATAAAAATAAAATTAGTACAAAGAAGAGAAATTGTTTCTAAACTGTTGCTGCCACTGGCATTCTGTCAAAATAAAAATGTGGAAATAAATGTAAAGCTACACTTTTACTTCAATCAGACCTTTACTGTTCTGGAACATCATTTATCACAGAGCCACAGAATAAGCTGAGCTGGAAGGGCCCAGTCAGAATAACTGAGTCTGCCTCCTGGCCTTGCATAGGACACCCCAAGAGTCACACCATGTCCCTGAGAGTATTGTCCAAAGACTTCTTGAACTCTGGCAGGCTGGTGCTGGGACCACTCCCCTTCAAGGCTCTCCTGGGGAGCCTGTTCCAGTGCCCAAACACCCGCTGGGTGAAGAACCTTTTTCTAATATCCAACCTAAACCTCCCCAGGCACCACTTCAGGCCATTCCCTTGGGTCCTGTTGCTGATCACCACAGAGAAGAGATCAGTGCCTGCTCCTCCTCTTCCCCTCATGGGGAAGCTGTAGACTGCAATAAGGTCTCCCCTCATTTATATCTCAGATTTTTCTTGCACATGCAAGCTTTCCTGGAAAAGTTTAATTTTCCTTTACAGGAACTTTATAAATTCAGTTATGATGTAATGGTGGATAGAAATAAATCCTTATTGGTTTTTTACATGAATTGTGGTGTGTAAGAAAAGCACTTAACTATTTCTGTTAAACTCTCAAATGTTAAGATTGGTTTTTACTTTCAAAACCTGGTGGGTTTAGGACTGTTCTACATGTGAGCACTCCTACAGTGTAAATTAATGTAAAAACAAACAAAAACAAGCTTAAAAGGAGTTATAACATTTTATTTTTTCTAAGTTCCAGAACCCATACAAAA
Source organism: Phylloscopus whistleri (assembly GCA_017589585.1). Lineage (NCBI taxonomy): Eukaryota > Metazoa > Chordata > Aves > Passeriformes > Phylloscopidae > Phylloscopus > Phylloscopus whistleri. Next base: position 952,783 of record JADMLD010000068.1, on the reverse strand, counting down.
ACCACATGAAGGACCTGGAGAGATGGGGAAGCCTGTGGTCATTCCAAAAGAAGAGCAAGAGAAAATGAAAGAAATGTTTAAAATAAATCAATTTAATTTAATGGCAAGTGAAATGATTGCACTCAACAGATCTTTACCTGATGTCAGGTTAGAAGGGTAAGTACTTATGTTGTATTAAAAATGTACTCTCTTTAAATGAAGAATGTGCAAAGACTAATCCAAAACAACTGTACAGGCCTCTAAGATATTACTGTTCAAGCAAACAGTTGGAGAATTTCCTGTATATAAGATACTTGTTTGTAAAATAAGACGGACCAGCAAAAACCAGTTTTCTTTTTAACTTTGAAACTGATTTCAAGTGTGAAGCCTGTTCAGGGAATAGAAATTAATTTGGTTGAAGGAAAGTTAACTTAAGCATTGGCATTTCAGGAAAAAATCACTTGTTTGAAAAATTCATGCACTGCTTGTAATGAGGCAGACTAAAATTCTGCATTATATAAAATAAGAGAGATTGGATGATGAGAGAAATACTTCAAAAATTTTCTTACCTAATGAAATGTGCAAAGCCTCATTTGGATTGCATTATAATGTTTTCTAATATCCATCTGGTTTGGTTTTGATCTTGCCTCTAGAATACTGATCCTTTCAGAGCTATTTGAGTCATAAGTAATTAAAAAGAAAATTGTAGTCTTGTTTTAACAAAAAATAAGACTGCTTCACTCTGCCGGGACTACTCTGACAGGATAGCTGATAGCTCCCCCCACCTCAACCCCTCTTCTTTATGAAAGGGACATTCAGATTGAATAAAACTTATGAAACAAATTTTTCCTAATTATCTACATTCTCTTGCAAGAATTATACGCCATAGAAGCCCCATTTCTTTAGAAGCTCTGCTTTGCTGCGGTACACACAAGGATGCTTCTGGATGAATTTGTTTTCATCTCCTACCTCAGAAGATAATATTAGCAGAGTGAGATGAAGCTCTTGATGCTTTTCATTTTTAATGAGTGATAAAGAACTGGCTTGTAGGTGCCTTCATCTGGTGTGATGAAAGTGATCCTGTGAGTTCCTGGTAGTGCTGGTGTTCTTGATGCGTTGCTGGTGTTCTTAATAATGGAGGCATAATTTTCAAAATATGATTTCACAAGATTGAAATAATGTAGGCTTTTAATCGATTTCCAAATATAAAAACATACATTTGAGGATCTAAAAAGTTGACTTATTTGTAACCTTTGTGAGGCTTAGACTTTGAATTAGACAAAAATGGAAAAATAAATTGTTATAAACTATTGAGAAATTATTACCTAGGCATCACTCAAGTTTGCAGGCAATTCAAATTGCAATTTCAAAATCCAGTTTAGCTAAATAGAAATTTCTGTCTTTGCATTTGTCTATGCTCCGCAGTTATTGTGTTTCACAGTGAGACACATGCTACAAGTTTTGTAATGTTGCATTTGCTTCTCTTTTCTATTTTTTCTGGATAAAATACTCTCACTATACTCTGTGAAAGTTGAATCTTGGTATAAAATTTTAGGTGTAGTCTCAGGACAGAGTTGGATTTTTCTGTTCTTGTAATTTCCTGCCAAAATTTTCACATTTATTTGTGTATGCATTTTTAGTAGTTTTTGAGAGAAAAGCACTTCCCAAAAATCTCTTCCATTTGTCGTCTTTTCACCGTGGACTTTATAAGGTCATGCTAATTAAGAAGTCATGGACTATGTTAACATTTCTCTGGCAAATTTGAGAACAATACTCTGTTTACAATGCAGGCAAATCTTAATCTGTATGTGCAGATCAGTATTAGTCTTCCAGAACACTGTAACCATTTTTAGAATTGTGAACGCTATAAATATACTCTGGTGTTGTGTGTATGTCTGATGAAACTATTTATCTGATTAGTCAAAATACTCCAAAGTCAGAAACACTCTGTGCTGCGTTAGTGGAATTACTTCTGTTATAATTTGTGCTATCTATGTCCCTGGTAATGTGGAAATAGTTTGTGGAGAAGGAGAATGGGTAATTTTTAATCATTCCTTACTGCATTTGTGTGCCTACAGCACAGCTGCCAGTAGCACTTTCAATCAAGGTTTTGAAAAAGCAGGATATGTTCAAAGGCACGCTTAGCTGTTCAACCATGTAATTATTTTCTTCACAAGTTTTGTGGGTTGCTTCCTTTAATGTGGTGTGGCCGGAAGAAGTGATTATTTCAAGTCCTCCAATTCTCCAGCACGTCAATTTTTCTGAAGTACAGAAGCCTGCAGAGATTTTGCCTAGCGGTTAATCATCGGAAAGCTGGTGGAATTAGGAGTGCCAGGACCAATTTGCCACATGTGTTTAATGGGAATGGCATGACATGTCAGCTGGAGAGCAGTTTTTGAAGTAGACTGCTTTATCCTTCAATTAATTTCTAGTTCTGCCAAACCCCTATCACCTGTGCAAAGACAAGTGTGTTGGTCCTGGAGTGCTCGTAGGTTATTCTCTGCAGATGATCCACTCTGGGCATCCTGTTTCTGTTTTGGCCAAGAAATTTTGTTCCCTTACTAGAAGAATGAAAGTGTGAGCTTCTTTAATAACTTCTAGGCACTTCTCCAGCTAAGGGAACTCCTCAGTACAAGACATCTGCAGAAGCTGGAATCTCTCTTCTGCCGAGTGTGCCCCAGTTGTATTTACAGGTTTATAACTATTTTTGTTATTTGGCACAAAGCTATAGATGTACACAGACACCTATAAAGTCATTGGCATGTGCCTGAATTGCTGGTCACTTTGTGTCTGTAACTGGGAACTTTGCTCTGCTTCTCTTTGTCCCAGCTGAGTGTGATTTGCTCAACAGAAAAAGCTAAACCAGAAGAACTTTTTTTAGCCTGGATACTTCCCTGAAGCTGAACTGGGACATGTTAGTGTAACAAACTAATATAATGGACAAGGCTACAACCTCTGGAGGAAAGCTGTTGCAGGGGGAGCAGCAGCTGTGCATACCAGATTGGTTTTAAGTTGTTAATAGAATTATTCTTGCAAGCATGTCTTATTCTAGCCTGTGAATCAATCATCCAAGTGGGAGTTGATTCACAGTTGCCAGGAAAATATGCAGCTGTGGGCTTGACATGACAGCAAAGAGTAAAAGATGGATGATCAGAAACACTGGAGTCTTGCCTTGATTTTGCTGAAGATGAGGGAGGCAATGAATAAAATAGGTGCCAGTGAGTAAAGTACATGTTTAGCTGTGCCTGTGTGCCTTAGATTGGTGTTCAGGCTGGAAAGCAGGGGGTTTGAAAGCATGAAATTTGCACATGTTGTATGACTTGGTTTGGCTCTCAGTGCTGTTGGAGGTGACTTCAGAAACTGCTTTGCAAAATGAAGAATGAGTATTGTATTCTAAAGCTGAGCTTTCCAGCCTGAACTCATTAGTTAACAATTTGTGGGATATATAAAACCTTTAAGTAGACATTTGTTCCCTGTTGTGAGAGTTTAAACCAAATTCAGAGTTTTTTTCCACTCAAAAGGAGCTGCTTAAAACACTTTTTTTTCAGGCACAAGCAATCAAGTCTTCAAACAATGAAGGCATAGCTGCGACAGAATGATTTTGTGTTCATGTAGGCTCTGGTCCCCACTGGAGTTTGTGATGCAGTGCTGGCAGGGTGTCATATTTTGCAGGTTGATGTTTCTTGGAAAGTTGATGGGATTCCTCAAGTAGACCTGCAGCAAGCAGGAGTATCCATGCTCCTTGCTGATCCCTCAGCAACCCTTTCTTTAAGGCTTCAGGTTCTGTACAATTTGGCATAAAAGGTCTTCCTTTTCCCTTTTTCCAGTTGGTATAATTTTGTCAGAATTAAGGGTATCAAGCATCTTTTTATACCTCAGTTAGTTCTGCACAGAGTCTGGGATCATTTAACTATCATTTTCTCAAGCTGTCTGTACTCAGGAAGGTAGGTGTGCTGGCATTTAAATCATGTTAAGGTGTAATCAGAGTTTTTAGCCAGCTGACCCTACATATTTTGAGTCAACTGTGTTTAAATCAATGCAAATTACAACTTCAGCTGCTTCATGGAAAAAAGAAAGGTGCATATCTCTGAGATCTTCATATTTAACTGGTACATTAATGTTGTCAGATTGTTATTATTGAATGTCTTTTTTCTGGATCAAACTACTCTACTCAGTTCCTGTTGCCAAACTTATTTCCACAGCTGGGAGGAAGTAAACCATTTTCCAGGTTAAAAGCCATTCTTCTAAGTTACATGTATGTTCTGGAGTTTATGGCAATTATGGAGTTTATGGCTGGTCTTCTTTCTGAGTAAATCTAGTAAAATAGTAGTTTGGACTGATTCTATCGTACCTTGCGTTAGAAGGAACAGAATTTAGATTTAGGCACCATTAATTAGATGATACAATATAATGTTTTTCAGTTTCCACAGTCTGGTTTTCATATCTGTGCTTTAAAAATATAATGTTGATTTTAAGTATGAAATATGCACGTGAGAATTCACTGGAATTTGGATTTTTAACTTCTCAAAGCAAATTTATTTGCTCTATACTTTAAGTTACTATAGTTGAATCAAAATATACCACATCCATAAAATTAACACAATCTCAATGTGAGGAAAATAGCATGAGTAGAACTATCTGTAGTAAAACAAATGAAGGCACACATGCAGGAGCATGATCTTGGAACTCTAATGTGTCATTTCACAGGTTTTTTAAAAGACAGCACTCAAGGTATTTGTTTCTATACGAGGCTTGGGAAAGTGTGCTCTCTACTTAGTTAATTCATGAGTATAGCTAAGGGGTAATTTTATACTTCATATAATTTGGTATAAATGTGGACTGCAGATGAAAGAAGTTTTCTCATCTCTTCTGTTGATACTAATCTGATTGATTGTGTGGCCTGGATGTTCACTGACTGGATGGACACCAAAAAGTGGAAACAATTACAGTTTGTTGATTCAGCAAACTGGAGCAACACGCACAGCAGCCATATGACTACCAGATCTGGTGGAAAGAAGGAGATGGGACAAAACTGTAATGCTGGAAGGTGGGTTTATTGCTTTTGGCAGCAGCCCACAGTCACATTACGTGGAATATGGTGGGGAGGAAAGCTTTCTTACAGAACCTGAGTATTAAAATCCCTATAAAGCCATAGGGTTTTAAATAGCTTCATAAATTATTATATACTTTGTGAACTTTCTGTGTGTATTTGTTTAGCTCAGGTCATAGTAATGTGAAGACAATAAAAAGAGAGCAAAGCTGTCAACATAAGTGGTGAAAGACTCAGGAGCTTTTGACTCAAGCTAGAAATCCAGGCTGTTAATTAACCTGGCATCTGTAAAGAAAATCTGCTGACCTCATCACCAGCAATGTAACTTTCAGCAATGTCATGGAAGTCTGAAAGCATGTGAGGTATTAAAGACTTTACCGTTCTTTCAAGCAGGAATGTTTTTTCATCTGGCTTTTGTGGTGCCTATGACTTGTTACTGGCCCCTTGTAGAATCAATGTTTGGAATTGTTCTTGTTCACATTGATTTAGTGAGTTAGCTGAAAGAAATTCCCTATAAACCTTTTCCCTAGAGAAAGCTTAGAGGAGAAAAAAATAACATTAAAAATCAGCTTACTTCCTGTAAACTGTTTTTTTGGGGGGGCATGGAGGAGGGGAGGTTACACTACACACACACACACATATATATCTATATCTATGTATATACCCAGATGTATATGTGCACAAACACTTGGCAGTCTCATTCTTAGTTGCAATCTTCATATTCATGCTCATCCATTTTGGATGAGCTGCCATGTCCTGAAATTTATTCAGATTGTTAGGTCAGGTATGGAAAATAATTGGTCTAGAGATCTTAAGGTTCAGTTTCAGTCTCTGAGGACAGAATTGGTTTTGCTTCAGTCAAGAGATGTTTTTCTGTGATCACTTTCAGGATAAGGAAAATAGTCAATTGCAGCTACTATTATTTCTGTGAAGTTCTGCTTGAATTCTGTAACCACAATGGTTTTAAGAACCATTTTGGATTTTGTTTTCAGGGTTTAAGAAGATTTCTACTTGACTCATGAGATAATGCGACCTTTCTTATATCCAAATCTTTGAGATCAGAAGAAAGGAAAATTTCATACTCTTGATGTCAGGTAAATTATGTAATACTGTTGAAGGCAGATATTAAGCAGGCTGTGTTGAAATGTTTAAATAAGGATAAGGGATTTGCCTGCATTCAGGGCTCCTGTTCAGAAAGATTAATTGAAGCTGTGATATGAATTATAGAAAGAAAGGCTTCTTCCTAAAATGAATTGTTCTGATTTGATTGGAAGAAGCAGATTCAGGGTAGTGTGAAGTTTTGTTGCAACCTTATCTGCAGTGCTTTCTCTTTGTTCAGTTGCAAGTTAAAGCTGTGGTTGTATGCAAAGTCTGGTAGTGAAACGTGGTTTGGCATGTTGCAACAGCTAGTGATCCCATATCTCTCAGAAGACTTGCTTTTAATCCTTTAGCTGCATTGCTTCTATATGATTGTCTTCAATTTAGGAGCTTGGAGTGTTCTTAAAGTTTATATAAAAAGCAGATTCTTTAGCACCCCCTCTTAAGTGATCTTTGTGCATCCTTTCCAACTCAGAGTATTCTGTGATCCAGGAAAGACTAAGTCAGTGTTTACCAGAAAAACACCATGTGACTTGAGTCCTGGTGGTTCCTGATGTAGTGTTTTGACATTTTCTCTGACACCCTGCTACAGGGCGTTCTCCCTTGATGGAAATGTAGGTCAGTCTCAGCAGCTTCAGGGTGACTCTCAGAGTCTTATTTCAAAACTTATTTTCACCTGTGATTTAAGTGGAGAGGTGTTTGTTTTTTTTGTTGGGCATAGCTGTGCCTCAGCTCTGTTACATTAACTTTATTACAGGCTATAACTTAAGGCATATGAACAGGTAAGCAATGGAATACTGGCATTTTATAGTGCTGCAGTGATATTCATCAGATATCAGTAATTAAACCTGAGGTTTCATGAGGGGAGTTCAGATTTTCTGATTTTGTTTTCTATCGATCTGGAATTAACTTTTGTAACCTCAAAGGAAAATAAATGCGTGTTTTCAAGTCACAGGATACTGATGGTTACTTTCCAGAGACTCTCAGTAGATTTTAATACAGAAATGTGTGCTGTTTGTACTGCATCAGTAATATTAAACAAATTTATTACAGAAGTCGTGCTGTGTAGTATTTCCTCAATACTTCAGCTCTAACCTGATTTTCAGCAAGGCTTGGATTATTCCTATGTGTCATTGTCAAATTTAAGTCCTGAGATGCGTTTTATTTATACCTGCAGTTTTTATTTATAACTGTTGTTTGTAGTATGCAAGATAAAAGATTGTACTAAATTTGTAAGATGACTGAACGTGCTTCCCTTCCTGCTCCAATCTGTTGCCAGTTCAGCTTTCAGAAATGCATTGGCACTGTGTGATTGTACTGCACGTACGAGCACCAACCTGAGCTCCACTGGGATTTCCCAACTGAGCTGCTCAGTGCACAGGAGACACTTTTACTTGTGTTCCATCTCTGTCCTTTATCAGAGTGCTCTGGGCTGTGTGCACTGGGCTAGAAAACAAGGATTGCATCCATGTTTTACTGCTGTTAATGTTTTTGAGCCATTGTAAATTACTGCTCGTGACTTGTTCCTTTGAAAGGCTGGTGGAATATGGGAATAAAACAGGAAACAAGTAGAGCAAATTATGGCTCAGGTAGTGTCAGACTCTGTTAATTTTCAGGATTAGGTAAGTATCACTGGCCATGTTTTGAACAATCCATATTAAAAAAAAAAGTTCCAATGTGTATCTTGTTCTCTTATTTCTCCTCTGTGGAGAATAACATGTTGGCAGCATCAGAAGGGGTAGAAATCTGCCATGTAGTACTTTAGAAATTTAGCATTTGTTTCTAATGCAGACTATTTTTATGGCCCCATCTTTCTAAAAAATTACCTAAAATCTATTTAGTGTTTTGCCTCATTGAAAGAGGTTTTCCTTATGGTGTCTCACTGCATAAGTATTATGGTAGTGAATAACTGATTTCCTACAAGACCTTTTCTTTGCTTGTAGCTTTGTTTGGGGTGTGATTTTTTGGCCTATGGAAAGGTATTTAAGAGCTTTCCAAATAGTAAATCCTTGTTTTTCACTTTCAGAAATGATTTGGCATGCCTGTGAGGGGTGTGCAGAGATCACTGCTAACATTGTAAATATATGTCTTTCAAGATTTGCCAACATTACACATGTAGCACTCAATCTTGGATTTCAGGAATAATTTCTAAGTAAATTGATCCACGAATGCAATTTTATAATATTGATAAAATGCCAAGTAATAAGATGGCTGCACAGTTGCAGGGTTTTTCTAATGTAATATTTGAAATGTTTGTCAAAGACCCAACAGTAAACTGAGAGAGGCAGCATGAGGACAGCACGGGTCATGTCCCAAGTTTCTGAAGTCTCTGCATGCCTTGCTGTGGCTAGAGTGGGTAGCTTTTTTATCTCTGAGTTGGACACTGAGGAGATCAGATCAGAAGAATTTCACCTTCTGATAAATTCGATTGAAGCATCTTGTAGAATCATCTGGTAGATTTCTTCTTCCCTTGCAGCAGCAAAGTACATTTGTTCCCTTATTCCGTCACTGGTGTGGGAGAAGAGAGGCTTCCAGTTCTGTCAGATGTGGAGAAGGATTGAGTGTGTGTGGTTGTGATGTTGTACCAAGTACAAAATGAAACGTTGTCTTCTTTGCCTGCAAGTTTGTGATGAAGCAACAATTAAACTCTGAGATTTAATGGCTTAATTTTATTTGGACATAATTGCCTTACTTGTTGTCTCTTCTGGTTATTTTTGTAATGTCTCCTGTGGACTATTTGTACTTTGGGCTGAAAGAGGATGTAGGAAAGCAATTTATTCAGAGGCTCTTCAGATGCATTTATAGTAGCATCAGGTAGTTTTCAAGTGATTGTACTTAATCCATTGAATAAAATTCTCTCAGGTTCTTTCCTGAACATCTCCCCATGTAAAACCTGCAGAACTTCTATGAGAGATTCAACTTATGCCTTCACAAAGAGTCCTAATAATGGACAAGCAAAACAAAACTCAATAGCTTTTAGCCTTTCATTTAAAAGGCTTTTGTAATAGATTTAAAACTTTGAATTCCAGTTACAGGGTGTAAGGGGCAACAACATATATTTATTTTGCTGTTGTCATTCTTCTTTAGAAGTGTTCTAGAGAAATGCTAGGATCTGTCCACCTTTATTTACTTTCAGTCCATTAAACTTGATTTCAAGTTAAAAAGTGTTCTGACTTGTTATGCTGCCCTGTGTTCTTGGGGAGATGTGGACTACCTATATAGTTGTAATGAACTGGGCCAAACTATTCCCATAGAATCATAGAATCGTGGAATGGTATGGTTTGGGTTGGAAGGAACCTTAAAGATCATCTAGTTCCAACCTCGCTGCTGTGGACAGCGACACTTTCTTCTAGACCAGGTTGCTGAAAGTCCCATCCAGCCCAGCTGTGAACACTTCCAGGATCATCCACAACCTGTCCCAATGTCTCATCACCCTCACAGTAAAGGATTTATTCCTATTATCTAATCTAAACTGACCCTATTTCAGTTTAAAGCCATTCTCCCTTGTCATGTCACTACAGACCCTTGTAAAAAGTCCCTCTCCAGTTCAATTATAGCCCCTTTAAGTCCTGAAGGTGCTATAAAGTCTCTCCAGAGCTTTCTCTTCTCCAGGCTGAGCAACCCTAGCTCTCTCAGCCTGTCTACATAGGAAAGGTGCCCTTGGATTATCTTTGTGGCTTTCCTCTGGACTTGCTCCAACAAGTGCATGTTCTTCTTATGCTAAAGGCCCCAGACCACAATGCAGTACTCAATATTCTGAATATATGATGCAAGATTGCAAAAAATTGAAATTCTGTGAAAAATAAGTATGAACATCTTACAAAGGTCAGAGCAGAGTAATGTCTGTATAGTCGGGTGTTGGTAAAACAGCTTTAAAAAACCTAGGTGCTAAACTTAATTAATTTTTCTCACATCTGATTTTGATGGGGCATTAAAAATATTTGATAATTTTAATTCTATTTCCTATGTAATTTTCCACTTTATTTCTGTTGTGGTTTGACCCCTTAGCTGACAACTAAGCCCCATGCAGCCATTTGCTCACTGCCCCCACAGTGGGCTGGGGGAAAAAATCAAAAGGGTAGAAGTGAAAAAACTTACGGGTTGAGATATTCAGTTTAATCAGGAAGGGAAAAGCCACACATGCAAGGAATTCATGCACCATTTCCCGTGGGAAGGCAGGTGTTCAGCCATCTCCAGGAAAGCAGGGCTCCATCAGCCATAACAGGGACTTGGGAAAACAAAAGCCACCACTCCAAACATCCCCTCCTTCTTTTTTTTCATCACTCTGATCACATTTTAACAATCTGGCCTATTCTTTTTCTGTGTCTTTAGGTAATAGGAGAGAAGTCTCTGTTCGTATTTAAAATAGGTGATGTTTTTAGGGAGTTTCCACAATCTAAATAATAAATGGAGTCACATTAGCTGAGAGTTTGCATAGCGAATGCTGTAGATTGAGGAATGGATGATGCATTCCATGAGGAGTAGACACTCAGCTGCTGCTTGGAGTCTTCGTTAAATTACAAGAAATGGTATGCCTTCCTGATGTTATGCACTCAATTTTAAAACTGTTTGAAGCAGGATCCAACAAAAGGAACATAATGTATTAGTAGCTCATTAAAATTCAAATTGTCCTTAATTCATAGCCTGTGTGTCATACCCCTCATGGTTTTATTCTGCTTCTAATGTTGCATAACTTGGTTGAAGCTAATGCTTTATTTTAAATTCTCTAGTACTCCTTTCTGGGGTAATTTGTTTTCAAATGAAAGACAAAAAGAATTCTTAATTTAAATGTTTGTTAATAGAATAAAACATGAGGTTTCCTTGGAAGGCTAATGTCTAATCATGGGCATCAAGTGTTGTATTTTATTTGTCTTATGTTTTGCAGCAATATATTTCTGAGGGGGAAGGACTTACCAGTGTTTTCAAAATTAAAACCAGGAGGTTTTATTTGTATGTATTCATAGCAATTTGTACATATATAGCTAAAAGTATATATAGAAGGGCAGGTAAAAGAAATATTAAAACCTGGTCTCATACTCTCAACCCTTTCATTTGTCTTGCCTGCATCAATGAATCTTTCCAAAATAATTCCATACCAAACACCTTGTTAAGAATAGCATTCAAAAATGCCAAGCCAATTTTGTTATGAAACCACCCCTGTGTTACACCTGGCAGTAACATATTTTTTATGGGTTTTTTACCGACCTTTTGCATGTTGGTAAGCAAGTGTCATGAGTTAAACCCCACCAGCAATCAGGTGCCAGTGTAGGGTCACTCCTAAGCTGTTACCCCAGGAAGAGCTGGTCTCTAGGGGTGAGAACAGACATGTTTCATTATGGCAAAGTGGAGATTCACCTTCTGCAGGACAGAGCATGAGGATTGCCTTGCAGTGGGGAGGGGGATCCCCAAAAAATTCCTGTAAGTCTTCATGTTAGTGCTAAAAAGTTCCCCCTCGACAACAGATCTCAAATGTTTTGATATATTTTTACTTCAGACAGTGTAATGCTGTATAAACATTGTAGTCCCTGATCACCTGGCTGACGTTTATACTAGTTAATTGAATTGAGCTCAGTAAAATAAGATCCTCTGTAAAACCATGATAAAAGGCAAGGCTGAAGATGAGAGATTGCACACTACAATAGTACATCCTGTGGCTATCCCAGCATGATATTCCTGGTGAATGACACATTGTTACTGCTTTTCATAGAGAATTGCTAACAGGCTTCTCTCGACTTTTTACAAATATTCTTCCAAAAAGTAGAGGAGCAATTGGTGGATTTGTATTACTATTGTAGCTGAAGGTCTGCAATCAGAGACTTACTTTCTGGTCTGGGGAGCAGTGCAGCAGAAGGAATAAAACATTTTGGGTTTAAAGTAGCAAAGTGTACTGAACAAGTGGCAAGCATGAGGGGATAAAATTATTTGGCTTATGATTGAATTTTTCATCTGAAATTCATAGTGTTTTTATGAAAAGATGTTTTATTTTTCAAGGGATACCAAAGAAAGTAGCTTTTTCAGCTGGCATGCTTTGCAAGTTTTTTGTTGTTTTGTTTTTTTTTTTTTTTACACATGAAATAAATCAGGATAACATAGGGATATATGGAAGCTTTCCATAAAGATTTTATGATGTTCAGTTCAGTGTGATGAATAATTAAATTTGGCATAGTTGTATAATAAGTAGGTATAACATTGAGGGCAGATAGTGCCTGATCTGACTGTTTCAATTCTCAGAAATTATTTCACTGAAGCCCTTCCAGGTATTTCTTCATTTGCACCTGCACTTACTGATCCTTTCTGAGGTGTCTGCATGGTGGGCTTTTGTCACCACCTCAGAGCTGAAATGCTGTCTTGCTACAAGAGCTGCTCTGAGGAGAGCTCTGGCTAAATGAGTTATCCAGCAAATAAAATATTGATGTTGGGAGCCTAGTTCTGGCTGACATTCCTGGTGTCACTGGTTGGCATGGAATTGGATGCTGACACCGTGATCCTGTTCTATTGGCAGGCTGTTCCTTAAGCATTGCTTTTGTATATTTAGGGTAGAGGATATGCACTCTGTACTTCTCAAACCCTTGGACAGTGCTGCTGTTAGGATGATAGTCATGAATACTTGTTAATGTATTTTTGTAGCATTTAGATCAGGTTACATTACAGTGAACTGACTCAACAATTTGGGATCTAATAAAAGCTTTTTTGTTGGAATGGAGCTCCGTTGAATATATTTCTTTTTCCACCTCGGTGTTTTCCTTTTGTTTGAGATCTGCATATATCTCTTTACTTTTGATTCTTAAAGGATTAATAACATCAAATCTTACATAAGTAACTGTGTCATTTTTAAATGTGCAGGAGGAGCAGATCTGTGCAGAGAACACTTACATTTGCGTGGTTATGTTTTAGAGCATAATTGGATTTTTTTCAGAATTGTGATCAGTACTTTGTGTACAGTGTATTGATTTTTCTAGAAGATAATGAAAACATCATTTGTTTTAAAATAGCATTGCAGCATGTCAAAAATTTTGGCTGCAATTTGGGGTTGCTTGAAGTGTATGTCATAGTTTACATAAATGCCCTATATATGCTGTTAGGAGAGCTAAACCTACGATTTTCCATGCTAACTTTGGAAAGTGTATATAATTCTCTTTTAATTTGATGAACTTTATAGCACTTTGAGCATGTATAAAATGTGCACTGTGTGCTCCTTTGTCACACACTGCATAAAATTGATATATCAGGGATGTTAGCAGCAATCAACACGAGAGAGAAACCTCAGGCTTGCAGCTCTAACTGAGGGCTTGACCTTTACAAACACCTCCTTTGATTTGGCTTGCAGGTGTAAGACGAAGGTGTATGCAGACAACCTTCCCACGACCAGCGTTGTCATTGTGTTCCACAACGAGGCCTGGAGCACGCTGCTGCGGACCGTGCACAGCGTCATCAACCGCTCCCCGCGGCACATGCTGGAGGAGATCGTCCTGGTCGATGATGCCAGCGAAAGAGGTGAGGAGAACGTCAGAGCTCAGCTTCCCGCTCTTTAGCTTTCAAAGACTGAAGCTGACTTGATGTGGGCTTAGCCCTCCTTAGCAAAACCCAGCACCTGGGGCAGGGGAAGGCAGAGGGAGCAATGTGCTTTTTGAGGTCTTGGTTTGGAAGGACAGGTATGTGCCAGGGAAAGTTGGAGTTTCTCTTAGAATAGAGAATGTAAATCCCTCACCCCCGCCAAATAATAATTTTACAATTAAGGGCTCTCAGGCAAAGATTTGGGAATAGGAATAACAGTTCTTTACTAGGAATATTAGCAATACAAATGTAGTAGAAAACAAAACCACCCAACCAAACAAGCAAACAAATAAACAAGCAATCCTGGAAAACCCTGACAGAGTCAGAGCTACAACCTGACACCCTGTTGGTCGGGGTGTTGGAAGCAGTCCAAAAGTGAGTCCTCCCGGAGTGGCAGATGTGGTTCTGTTGAGCAGAGATGATCCTGTAGAAAAGGGTCCAGTGATGGTGAGAAGGGTCCAGTCATGATGAGAGTGGGGTCCAGTCTTCCTCCGGTAATTGGGCGAAGCCAGAGAGCTTCGTGTTCCTGAGTCCCAGTTTTATCCAGGTAGGAATGGTTGGCTCCCCCCACTGGGTGGAGCATCTCACAATGGGATGATGGAATGTGGATGTACTACCCTGGGGAGGGTAGGGGTGTCTTAATGGTCCATTAGCAGAAAATATTCCCCTGGAGGGAGGACGGGCAGTGAAAGAGATAAGAAACACTGCCCCGCCTGGTTTTAACAGTTGGCCCATTATCAAATCAATTACACCCGCCCCCCTCCTCCCAGAGTTACAAGAGATAAAGAAGAACATTTCCCCAACTGCTTTCAGCAGATGAAATAGAATACACATTTTAGGTTCCATAACCCTAAGACAGAAGTACAGCTGGATCATTCTCCACTGAAAACTGGGGTAACTTCATCTGTCTGGTTACTCTTTTATTGGCAGCATGGACTTTGTGTTTGCTAGGGGGTTTATTCTACTACAGTTTTAGTGGTTTGCATTTAGAATTTTAGCAGATTCATACAGCTTGAGGGCGTTTCATACTTGAATCACCTGGTGAATAATAGTAAAGAGAACTCTGTTGCACACGTTTAAATTTATTATCCATTAGGCTTGGTGTTCAGAGGGATCAATTTTGATTATTCAGTTCATGGGAAGTTAAAATTCAGTTTCTGTGCTGCAAGAGGTTCCATTTCTTAATAAATAGTGCTCCAGATGAAAACTCCACGCTACAGAATTAAACTTGCCGTGTGCAATAAGCAAAACTTGAATCTGATTTTTTTTGTAAAATATAATAATATTTAGATTTTAATCTTCATAGTATTTTTAAATTGCAGTATATTAGAAATAAAAATAATATTCTGTATAATATTTAACATTTTGTTTTGGTTGATAGTTGATATTTGGCTTGTTCTTTGCTTAATACTTCTTGATGGTATGCATTATGAAGTACTTTTTTTCTTGTATTGGCGAATGGAGGTGAGAGGGTAGTATAGGCTTACTAAATAAAACACGCCTATATTTTTATCTTGACCCACCTTTTTTATTTCCTCTCTTTCTGTTTTGAAAGTTTTATACTAGAACCAATGGCTAGTAGGCCACTAGAGAAAAAGTCCTGACAGTCACCAGTTGTAGGCTGTTGCCTGTATCAGAAAGAATTCCCATGTGTCACACATAGAAGGGTTTTACAGCATGCTGACAATCTCAGCCTGTCACTTCTCATTCCAGTGATGCAAAATTCATGTTTTGCTGCCTATGGTAATTCCAGCTTTAGAGTAAGATGTCTGACTGTCATCCAGATGACAAGATATGCCTGAGATCTGTGTGTATGAGGAGAGGTGCTGGATTTGCCCCAGGTAGCCCTATGATACGTGGGTTACAGTGGCTAATGGGAGGTTTTAGGGTAGTTAGGGACCTACCATGTTTAACAGGAGCATTAGAAGTGGATTTTTGCTCTATCACTAAGGTGGTAGCAAATATGCTGAGTTGCTCCTTCAGGTTCTGTGTGTGTGCCTGATGCCTGGCGTGTTAGCTGGTTTGTCCCACGTTGGGTAGAAGTGGAGCACGGCTGCGTGTGGAGTAGCTGAGGACAGATCCCATCAGCCAACTGTGCTCTCACCACTCTGCTTTCCTGAGGAAGCACTCGGGTTGTGATCGCACTTGTCGCTGCTCCTTTCCTCTCTTAGGCACTCTCACTTGATTTTGCTTTTCTTTTTATACCTAATTGGTGCCTAGAGAGGCTACCTGGAACAGAGGCTAGACAGTGTTAAAGGAATAAAGTAGGTATTTATTGAAAGGTCTTCAAAGGATGCACCTTGGGCAGTACTGGAACCCTGCCAAGGCTACACACAAGATGTACTCTGAGTCACAAATTTTCACACTTTTATAAGTTTTGGTCCTTTTACATATTGGGATCATTGTCCAATTACAGCTTCAGGTTATGAAGTCCCATCCTCCCAGATTGCTCTCCTCAATCCTCTGTTGTTTATACTTCTTGAGCCTGAAGCCGCAATGGTGTCCTTGGTTCTTGGGCTGGAAAAGGATTGTTTTGTCTAACTAAACTGTGAAGAGGGCTTGCTAACAATTTATATGAAGTTCAGAGTCACCCACCAATGCAGTACAGAATCTGGAAAATATGAAAGCTAAAACTTAAGGCATCAACTCTAAGTGCTTCAGCTAATTCCACTGCACTTTGGAAGAAAGAACAGGAGCATTAAATACAATTACATTCTGGCAGCAGAGGAGAAATGCCTATGCAAAGTGCCACAGAAACATGTTCCAGATTAAATGAGAGGCATGATCAACTTTTGCTTTTACAAAGGCATGACATCAAATTTTTGCTTTTTGCACTTGTGGGTTGTTTGTAATTATACTCCTTGATTTGTTTCAGTTTTTTAACCTTTATGTAAAAATTCTACATTTTATTTATTAAAACAGTTCTTGGCACTAATTCAAATCAGTGCTAATTATTATTTGTGACAAGTCAGCTTTCAGTATGACCTAGAAATAAAGAGCAAGCTAATATTAGAATATGTAGACATCATATTACTAATGTTTTGCCTCTTCAAATTCTGTTTTAGAAAAAATCAATTTCAACGTAGCAATAAGATGTCCTCACTATGAATCATAGAATTCTAGTCCACTTAAAAAAGCTTGTGACTTTCTCTAAATAAATTTTCTGTCTCTGGGTTTGGTAATAAAAACAAAGTAACTTAATTCCAGGCTGAAAGATAGAGCATTTCATACTTTCTTTGGTGGTGTTACTGAACCTGTTCCAGTATTTGTTTTTGAAGCCTGTGATCTTCATTTTAGATCACTTAGGCATCTTTTATTTGTTGTTATTTTCAACAATTACTGAGAGGGATTTTTTTTTTGTTGTTCTGTTTTCCAAGAACTTGTTATGGTTCTATCAAGCATGCTTTTACATTAAACAAAACAGAAAGGTACGATGCCTCAAGATGTGAAGGGTTTGTATTTGCTGCTTAAGCATTCTGTTTGTGTTGAATTAAAACAGCATACTTTTCCAGAAAAAGACAATGTTCAGCCTGAATATTGTATATTGAATTCTAACATCAGAGTCATTTTAATTGGAATAAAGTAAGCATTCAGTCTGCCTGAAGCACACTTTGTACCTGCTAGTGTCATGCTCTTAGAAGAATGAATTTGCATAATAGCATGCATTTATTTACACCCAACAGAAAAGTGTTGGAGAAACAAGATGTATCTGTAACATTGTTCTCTAATTACTGATCAGAACTGCAACTTTAGTTTTTAATTATTGGTCTTTGGTAACTAGTTCAAAACAGTTAACAGGAGAAATCACCATTAGCTGGTACCTCAAACTAGGTCAGCAGCCAAGTGTGGTAGGCAGATTGCATCAGGATAGACCACATCCACAGAACTTAGCTGCAGAGATACAGATCAAGGCAATGTGACTGCAACTAAATCCTGCCAACAATACTTACAAAAATATTCATATTTCTTAAAAAAATGTTTACATGCTTATAAAAATGATAAAACTGTATTTTATTGTAGTTAAATAAAAAAAAGGTTTGAAATCTAATTTTTCATTTATATTCATTTCAGTGTGACTTGGTAATAGAATTGACAAGGTATTTTTCAACTAATGCACTTAGTTGACTTGAACAGAATATATTTGCTCTTGATTTCCTTAGTTCTGCTACTTCCACAGAAGATGTTCGATCCTAGGTATAACTATGCACCCTTTTGACAGAGAAAAGGCATGAAAAGAACTCTTGAAAGAAGTTATAGTTATACCTATGAAATGACATGAATTCTTATTGTTCCAAATTAGAAGAATTGTGGAGATGTTTGGTTTTATTTAAATATTATCAAACCTCACTCTATTGGAAGTGTATGAAGCAATGCTGAAAAATTAGTCAACTCTAATCCTGGGTCACTTACAAGCGTCTTGCTCTGTAATGCATAAAGCTTCTCATCTCAGTGTTCAGGATAGAATTTAGTATGACCAATAGGTTTGTATAAAAAAAATCATCTCCATGGCTTTATCCTGATGTTTCTTGTAGGCCAAAATGTATTTTATTCATTAAAAGATTATTCAAATATTTGGTTTTTTCTTTAAGGGAAAAAATCAAGTCTTACCTTATAAGAAGCTATCACTAATTTCAGGATGCATGACCAGTCAAAAAAAGCTAGATTGCTGCTACTTGAACAAAGGGAGCAATTTGTAAGGGATGTGTATTGCTCTTAGAGAGGCTGTTCTGGAGGGAAAATAGCTGCTTAGATTTGAGCATTTTACCCTAACTGCTGGTAGCAGAGGAACTTCGGAAATCTTGATGCCCAAATTATTTACTATGTGTTTGTAGGGGTGAGGTATCGAGCTTCATCTTTTCTGCATATTTTGCTGAAGCTCTAGTGGTATTTTAAGGACACAGTTACTGGAGGTCTGTCACAATATTTTGTTTCTGGGAATAGTTCCTTCTGAAGTTTTGAACAAGGTGATAGGTCATAAGAATGTTCTTATGGACATGGTTAAACATGGGAGGAGGACTGTTCTTAACCTTTTCCCCTCTGTAGTGAAAACACTGTGCACGTATCTGATTATTTCTTAGAGAAAAAAAAAAGTTAAAAGTACTTGATAAATTGAAATTTTAAATACTTTACCAAGAAAATGTAGGTAGTACTCAAGATTTTCATATGCAATACATTGAGCATGACTTTCTGTAATGTAAGTTTGTGTTTTATGCAAGTTCTTAACTGGCTGCAGTTGTATTATTGCAATCTTTCTCTCTTCCCCCTGCCAGAATTTTATCATTCTGTTAATGTAACTACATTCAAGAACCAATGTCACAGCCCATATTCATTCATTTAAGTTTAAAGTGGATGGAACTACTTTAAAAGCTTATCAATACTACACCTGAAATGTGCAGAGAAACAGGTTGATTTATGTGACTTGTTCATCAGATGGTGAGCACAGAGAGAAATGCTGCACACTCTGTGTATATCATGTATACATTAAAGCTGTAAACATTGCTATGATACTAGTTCTTTTAGATTAGTGGCTTTGGAAAGCTACACTGTAAAGAGATGAGACAATACTTGCTACAGACTCAGTCATGATCTCTTGTGCTCAACCCCAAAAGGCTTGCAAAATGTTCAGACATGTACACTCAGTTTGTACTGAGAAACGTATTAATTTGAGTCTCTGTTCATATGCAAAATAAGAATTAACTTGCTTTGACTTTCTCTGGAGACAAATATTTAGATGTATCAAACTCTTATGCAATTTTAGCACAGTTTAGCTTTTGAGACACGTCAGAACTTATTTCTGTGAGTTTTAGTGTCCAGTCCAACAATGCACAGAAAAAAGTGAGAAGGCAATTAGAACTCATTCATCTGGAGAAGTGGTAAGGTAATCACCTTCAAGTCAGCCCTGCCTCTTGAGATTTACAAAAAAGTTACTAAGAGTTCATGCTGAGCTTCCCTCCAGTGTCACACTGATTTTTGTATGAGGTGCTTTCTACCTTATGTGAAATCTGACTACAGGCCACACACTGTTGTAGTACAACTTTCAACTCCCGTGTGCTTTGAGTGTACAATCTAATATTCCATAGCTGTGCAATAAGGCTGTTTTTCCTTTTTTACGCATTTAGAAACTGCTAGTTATTGCAGAAGTCTGTTTCTGTGACTGTCCATTGCATTCTCCCTCACTTCTTTGTTCTTCCTTTGGCATCAATCATCATAACCCAATAGCTCCTTGCAGTGCAAGTAATTTTGAGTCTCAGGGTGTATGGTAATTGACAGCTGTATTTTAAATAACTTGTTCTTCATAATTCAAGCTACATTGAAATTTATTGGTGTTACAGAGTCTCATTTATGTATAGCTTATGATCTCTTTTTTTTTTAGGTGTTATAGTGATAACCTAATAGAAAAAATATTAGCCAGAAAACCCTAGAGAAAGCACAATTGAAAAATCAGTCCGATTGTGTTTTAAACTTCTCACAGAGAAATTATCTGTAAGTTGCATTACTGTAGGAGGAAATTTGTTATATTCAGCTAGTCAAACCATTTCTGTATTTCCTTGGTAGAGAAGTGCTGTCCAAGAGCACTTGTGCACGTTTTTCAAAATAAGTATCGCATCTTCTCTGCGGTAAAAAGTTGCAAATCCCATCTGGGTTTTGTGTAAGAGTTCTTCCTTTTTGTGTTTTCCATAATGAAGAAATAAAGAGGGGGAAGAACTTTCTGTGCTGTCGAGTGAAACACTTGGGAGATATGAAAAGGAGTATTGTGAAGTGTAGAGGAGACTAACTGAGAAAGTAGAAAAAGGATAGGGGAAATGTGTCTTAATGCAATCCTCTGCATTAAAAAAAAAAAGAAGCTGAGCTACGTAACAAACAGTTTTGATTGTTTTGATCATTCTTTACAGACTTCTTGAAAAGACCACTGGAGAGTTATGTGAAAAAATTAAAAGTACCTGTTCATGTGATTCGAATGGAACAGCGTTCTGGATTGATTAGAGCAAGATTAAAGGGGGCTGCTGCTTCTAAAGGCCAAGTCATCACCTTCTTAGATGCTCATTGTGAATGTACAGTAGGCTGGCTTGAACCTCTGCTGGCAAGGATCAAAGCTGACAGGTAATTACCCATCTATTCACCCACGTTGGGTTTTTTCAGTTATTAAGAAATTTTCCAAGTATTACAAGATAGCCTACAAGCAAATATCTACTTGCTGAAGAGCTGAATAAATTCTCATTGGTGTAAGGATAAAAGGCTAATTTAGTTAAACTTTTAAAAGTGAAACTCTGTTTCAAGAAGTCTATATTGGGATGCATGGAATAATGTGTTAAATAGCGGGAGCGATGTAGGAAATTGAGGAATTTGGGGAAATTGAGGTCTTCAGTCTGCAGCTTGGCCTATTCCTTCATGAATTTGGGAAGATATTCTTGAGAAAGACATCAAGCCCTGATCTCATGTAGCACCAACATTGTGAAAAAGAACTGTTTCCAGGCTTTCATTGTGATTTCTTTATTACATAATTCTTTATTACACTATCCCATTTTTATAGTGGAAATCTGGGCTGTGTCTTGGTCTTCTGGGATGTATTTCTTAAGTTAGAATAATTACTGGAATCATGCTGCTCTACACTTATATACGTGATGGAAATTGTATTGGGGACGAAAGTGAGAGAATTGCCTGCTCTATAAAATATTCATCTGAACAGTAGCTGTAGTTGTGCACTAGTCTTTAGTGGACAACATAATAAATAGAATAAAATATGGTGCTAAAGATCCCTATTTTTTTATTGTTATAGATAGAAATCACACTTACAATTTGATGTTACAAAATACAGTGTTACATGATGCATAAGCTACAAATGATGAAGAATCTTTGTTTAGCCCTGTGCAAAAACAAAGTGAATCTTGTTATCATTAGTCAGGTTTTGTGAGACTACAATACATATTGTTACAATTTGTGCAAATACCCCTTTGAATTCAGTTGCAAGCAACCTCTGAATCTTTTTACAGAGCTTCCCATGAGAGGAAGCCTGCTTTGAGCATGGATACTTAAGTATCTTTTAAGATGATTAGAATTGGTTTCTGTGAATTTCTATATTAATTATGTCAGGGCAGTGGACAACGAGGCCACTTTCTGTCGGCTGTGATGCAGTAGTTGTACACTGTTAACAATTACTATCATCTCTTAGTCCTGAGGGTGTATAAAAGTACTTACCCAGAGTTAATATCCAAGTTTTAATCTCAAAACACACAAGTTACTCTGACCACTCAACTAGATACAAGAACCTCTTGTTTTCTATCTAATCACTATGTAGCAATGATTATTTCTGTCTGCAGAGGGATGAATATTTATTACTGGTAATAATGCAAATATGATTTAAAAAAAGATCTGGCATTGAGAAAATCGTATCAGATTTACAATTAGCAAGACAGAACTTTAGTATGTTTCCTGTTAATAATTTATTGAATAATGTTGTTAAAATATATTATTATAAAAATTTCAACTGTATGTGTTAAAAAATATTAAAAAAAAATCCTAAACATCTTTTTTACCCTTTTGATTAATAGACGTATTAATTTAAAATTCAATAATTTTGCTTCTTTCCTTTTTCTAGGAGGACAGTAGTGTGTCCCATCATTGATGTCATCAGTGATGACACCTTTGAATATATGGCAGGTTCTGACATGACCTATGGTGGGTTTAACTGGAAGCTGAATTTTCGTTGGTACCCTGTTCCTCAGAGAGAGATGGATCGACGGAAAGGAGACAGAACCCTCCCTGTTAGGTAATGAGAAATTATTAAATTGGTTAAAGTCTTTGTCTGATATTTGCTTTTTTATAGTAAACTTGAAAGTAAGAACTTAAGGTGGTTAAGTACTTAGTCAAGCATTGTAGCATCTTTTTTGCCTGGTTAAAGGAACAGCATAAAAGTTCTTGCATGGATTGGTTGTTGGTAACTTTTGGCAGCAATAAAGGAATCAATCACTTTGTCACTTCGGAAATAATTTTCATTCCTATGTTAATTACTGCAGAATTACTACTTTTCAGATAGCACTTATAATGATGCACAAGTTTTTAACAAAGCTTTTTTTTAATTGAACCTTATTTTTACCTTTTCCTATAACCAAGTAAACTGTATTTTGTAAATATGCATTGTTTTTTGGTATATGCATGTATATTTGTGTATGTGCATTTATATGCAAGCTTTTAGTCTTAAAAGGGGGATGGGAGGTGAATTTATACTTGGATGTCATGTAGGTTTATGAGAAAGTTAATGAGAAAAATAGTTTGTGTGTAATGTGTACCTTTTAACAGTTGCAAACATTTTCTGTTCTTACTGTTCTGAAAACTGGGCATTATTTACTTACAATAAAGCTCAGGATCTGAGCTTTAAATCTTTGCTGGTTTTTGTTTGTCTTTAGTTTCAGAAAGTAAGAGATCTTCTCAGGATAATTGTAATCCTGCTAATTGTAATCCTCTCTTCCCCATTTCCTTTTAGCGGGGGAAAACACATACAAGTTTTTAGTTAGCTTGTGACCTAGCTTGTATTTTGTGTGTCTTTTAGAAAAAGCCCTAAACATTTCAGGAAAATAGCTAGTGATAGGAAATCATTTCTGCTAAAAGTAATTAATTGAAATACACAATAAAAGTAAATAATTGAACTACAAAGTTATGTCATTGGCCTAACGTGTAATTTACTTACTGTAAATTTGTTATCTAAAAAAGTTGAAACTTTGGAGATGTTTCTAAAGCTCTGAGAAGCTACTAGCAGAGTTTTATTTTTTTGTAGCAATGAGGAATCTGTAAGGAAAATCTGGATATAACCATGACTGTACAATTTTCTTGTATGAAGCAATAAAAGTGAAAGCAACCAGGCTACTTAATAGCCTCCCAAAACTGTTTCATGAACTGTAGTCTGAAGTATAATTTTCATGTGTGAAACTGGTTTCTTTTTTATGAGTTACCAGCATTGGAGGCAGAGGTCCTTCTCAGGAATGACAGCAGCTTTCTGGGGACTGTTTCTCTATCTAGACACCAGTTTGAAGTGAGAAAATAAGGAGAACTGCTACTACCTAATTCCATTTCTGGAAAAATTTGAGCTAGCAAGTACACTAACAGTAGCAGAGTTTGAAGAGAAGCTTACTGAGAGGGAATATATTAGGAACTTGGGAAATAAACAGCTATTTTGTCAGTGTAAATGTGAAATGTATCTAAATATGTTTTTATAGTGACCAATGTATTGTGTTTCTTTTTTCTCTCCCCCGCAAGGACACCTACAATGGCCGGAGGCCTTTTTTCAATAGACAGAGATTACTTTCAAGAGATTGGAACATATGATGCTGGAATGGATATTTGGGGTGGAGAAAACTTAGAAATTTCCTTCAGGGTAGGTAAAACTCTGCAGTGCTTTATTAGTCATTAATGAATTAATCAGAGCAGTGCATCTAGATTTCTGTAAAACACAGATCTTCCACCTGCACCAGTGTCCTCTTCTGTTGCAGCTGGCCCTTCCCTTCCCTGTTAAGTTCTTCCAGCAGAGATAGACAAAGACTATATCTGTCAGTAAAAAGTGCATGATGCATTGTTGGTGGAGCTTTGTGATTAGAAGATTAAGATGGTTATTCTGAAGACTGAGTGTTTGTGCATTAAAAGGAATTCATGTAGAAAAGCTGTTGGGGGAGCATCAGTTAAGGGTGACATTGTCAGTGCATCATTTAATGTGTCAATGAAATGCGAGCACCTCTGTTACAAACCCTCTCTTCTCGCTCTTTACTAACTTCATGATTTCCTGTGTTCATGTGGTTGTGGACCTAACCAGTGTTATTCTCATTTTTGTTCCTACCAAATAGCACCATTTCCTTTCATTTTACTTGTCAGCAAAAAGTACATAGGTGGGGATTCTTCTGAAATACTTCAGCTTTCTGAATCTGCCATTTTTCAAGGTCCAAGATAAAACTGAAAGTATTTTCAGAGACTTGGGAAGTGTATGGATTCTTTTATGTGGAGATTCTGTTTTATAATGGACTATTTTAGACACCTGTTAGTTCCTGTGATTCATGAGAGCCTTTTCCTTCCTTTGTGGTCAGCTTGCCCTGTTCTTTAAAGTAATCTCTGGCTGATGAGGTATTGCTCTGGCAGCTGAAGTACTCTCATATGCTGCCTTGCTTGTGCTTGTGAGCATCTTTAGCTGTTGAGCAGGAAAAAACATGCAGTTCTCTTCCATGCAGTATGCATTTGTTCTAGACCTAGCTAATGTTGTTTCCCCAGCTTTAACAGAAGCAAGTGATTCATGTTTTGGAACTTTTTTTAACAACTTGTAACTGTGCAATAATTGTTCTCTCGCTTCCAGATCTGGCAGTGTGGTGGCACTTTGGAAATTGTAACTTGTTCACATGTTGGGCATGTGTTCAGAAAAGCAACACCATACACTTTCCCAGGAGGTACAGGGCAGATAATCAACAAAAATAACAGGCGGCTCGCAGAAGTCTGGATGGATGAATTCAAAAACTTTTTCTACATTATTTCCCCAGGTGAGCAGGTCTATGGTTATGAGATAGACTTATTAAGAATTAAAATGTTGCTACTACTGGGAAATAATGTATTTATATAAGTATGTTATTACTTTGAAGTTTGTTAAGACAGAACTCACTTAAGGTGTACAAAAAGTAAGGTCTTAATTGAAAAGTAATTTTGTTAGCCAGAGATATGCCCTGAAGGGATTTTTTTTTTTTGCTTGCTTGCTTTTTAACATGAACATGATTTATGAATGAGCTTCCTGTGCAATAGAATTGAAGCTCAGTGGAACATCAAAGAGCTCAGCTGTAGTGCTGAAAATTAACCATCCAAAGTCATATCAGAATGTGCTGAATTTTGGGCTCTGGCTTCCGTGTTGTAGGCATTCCACATTGAATACATCAGAAGTGATTTAAGTGATACCCAGAAATAGGAGTGGCAAAAGTTAATATCTTCTGTCTTGATAGAGTTTGTACTTTACTCTCTAGAATATAGGGGCAAGTTGCCAATATAATTGACTGTGATGATATTTATTAAGTTTCTTTGTGTGGATGTTAGCAAAACAAGAGGATGTAAAGGATGATAGAAAATTTCCCATGAACTCAGATTTTCTGCAAAAAAATCAGGAGAGGAAAGGAAGCCTGGGAAATATTGAATTATTACTTTCAACTACAGGTTATTTTTATTGTTATAAAAAAAGAGAAACTTCAGGTAGCAACAGCCAACCTTTCTAAATACTTGAGACATTAGACTCTGTGTACAAAGTGGTGGTTTTATATGCCACATCTGCTTTTTCAAAGAAATTTCCTTAAAACTACTATTTCCTTATGACCTGCTTATTAAACCTACATTACTATTGACATTTAAAAGTTGTAATGCAATGTAATATGAGTCTGAACAGTGTCAAATTTTAGATTATGGGTTTTACAGACTCTTGTGAGAGCAAATGACAGTGCAGATTTATGATGGTTTTGTCTTAAAGAATGCTTTATTCAAATGAGACTCTGTAAGACTTTTAATTAAAAAAAAATCTTGCTACTACTCAAAGCTTTTTTAGGTGAAATCAGAAGCTAAAAGGTTATTGTTATTGCCCTGTTGTGTAATTAATACAGCATTATGAATTCAAACATGAACGTATATAAATATTCAGAAAAGTTTTATATAAATAGGTGCAGTTTTTTTTGGTAAAGATTGATTGCTCTTATGCATCCATGTCAAGCTCTTTTTTAAAAGGTACAAAGTTGCAGGAAGACCTAATTATAAAAAATAGCCAAATTCTTTTAAAAATGTAAATTACTGCTAAGCCATGATAAGGCTCTGTTACTTTATACATCTCCTCTATATTCCTTCCATTTTGTGCAGTAAAAGTAAGCTACAGAAGGAGTTATACTCTTGGAATTTTGTAGGATTGGGTTTTTTTGGTAGGACTTTCATAGCATTGCAGTGCTGTAGAATATGCATGCATTCTCCAAAGACAGTAAAAATTCTGAAATGGTGAAAGTAAGTTAAGCAATTATCTGTAACTGCTCTGTATATTTTTCTTTCCTTCCAAAAGATGCATGTCTGCATAATTTGTATGCTAATGGGCTGAGTGATTGTTGGATAGGGATGTGCTGTAGCCAAGCTGCTCTTAAAGCATCTGCACCTGCCGCCTGTCACACGCTCTGGTTTGTGTCCTCATGACCGTATTGACCGTGCACTGAAGTGCGATGCCAGCTTTTTCAAGTGTCTCAAGAATAGGATAATATTGTATCTGAATAAGCTGGGTTATTCTGAAATTGATTTGTTGCCCAGGGCTGTGAGGAGAATGCCCAGTACTGTGGGTCATTCTTTAGCTCTGGTGAAAATCTGTTGTTCAGAGAATGAGCACACAAATATACTTGGAGCCTCTCATGCCTCTCATCCCCCCAAATCCACATAAGTTGTGAGCCAGTAGATGTTGCCTGACAATTTTGGGAGGTTCACAAACACCTTATTCTTGTAATTCTGGTATCTCCAATCTTAGCTGAGTGTTGCAGACTGTTTTTACTCATTGACAACAAATAGCATCAGTACAGGTCTCTCGTGGGCATTAGTTGTTTAGGAACTCTGAATCTCTGCTAGCTTGGCTTCACTTAGCTTTTCCAGATATCCTTCTAAAATAAAAATTTAAATATATAGTTCTTACAGAATGCTGGTGTAGTAATCCTCAGGCAGAACACAGTGTGCAGCCTGTGAAACTGTTTGCTAAACAAATGTGTACTTTCAGTATTACTGTGACAGTGTCACAAGTCCTTGCAAGGAGCGAGGTGAGGATTCTTAGGCTGATGCTGGTTTGCAAGACTTGGGTGCAGATGAATGAGGAAAACAAGCAATCCTCTGTGCACCCAGGATTTTTCTCACTAGTTGAGAAATCCAAAAAATTGGATTTTGAAGGAGATAATATACTGAAAGCATCACTGAGCCTAGCTAACAAGACACTTGTTTCCTCCTTTATATTTTCTCTTCTGTTCCCCTAAGATAGCAAATCACAGAGGGATTCATCCAGGAAAGCAAATGTAAGATTCTCAGGTAGTTTTCCCACTTCATGTAATTTGTGTTGTCTGGGAAAAAAAGTCTTGCTGCTTGAGTGATAGGAGCTCAAGAGACTTTTTACTATTGATGTAATGTAGTTAAATGGAAAGCTGGCCTCTTGAAAAGTAAGCCTGTAATCCTTTCCTTCTTTTTTAAGTACAAGCCAGTAGAAACTGCTGCTTGTCTGTTTTAAGCTTGTGAGCACTATAGAAGCCATTCCTCTGCTTAGGAGTGGTTAGGTACAGCTGGAGCTTGGGCAAGAACTTGTTGCAGCTGCTGCTCAGCCAGAACCAAGCCTGTCTCTTTGCAGGCAGCAGCTTTTCTCCCCAGCAGTGCAGGCACTGGCTTTCTCATTAGCTGCTAGGTGTCCTCGCAGCCCTGTCTTACACCAGGGCCCTCTTTCCCAGACCATTTTCTCCTCAGCTTTCAGGAAACAAATCCAGCATGTGAATAATCTGTTTCCTGGCTCCAGTCATTCTTTCTGTGGACTCTGCCACTTCTTTATTTCTAGTGCTGGTCGTTCATCACTTTCTCCAGGCTAAAAGGTTAGGACTGGATTGTCCAAGATGAGGAGGCCTCACGAGATGGTGATGGCTGTCTCACCATCACAGCTTGCGGTGAGGGGAGTGCCTTGCTTTTCATGGCAGGGAATAGGGCTTCACCTCCCCTCACCTGCTGATCCTTCATCTGCATCAACTGCTTCTATGACTTGCTGGATTTGTCAGGGTTATTTCTCCCGTGGGCTGGCTCCCTGGGGTTAAGTCAGAAACCAGCACAGGAGGTACAGCAGGAATCTGAAGGTGAACAGGGGAAAGCTGCCCCTTTGGCAGCAGCAGCTGCAAAGCATTAGGCTGGTCAGCTTTGCCCCAAAGGGTATATTCTGAGATATATTTTGGGATATACCCAGAAGGTGTTTTGCCCTGGGACTAAGTGAGCAGGCAGAAAGCCTGAAAAGACAGCGCTGTGGAGCTACCTAAGCAGCAATCATCTAGACAGAGACAGGGGTGTGTTATCCTGAAAACTGGATCCACAGGCCTTGTGTTTAATCACTGCATGCCCTGATCTCTAGCCAGGCACAGTAAGTCAAGGTTCAGTATGTAGAGCCTGGAAATGGCAACCATTATTTATGGATGATAGGGAGGATAGAGGAGGGACTGAGTCCACATCTTGCAGTGTAGCTAAGCCCGTGTTCAAAGTACGTACTAAATGTTTCCGTGTGGTTTTGTGTGCAGCTACTAGTCCCTATTAGCATTAATTGGGAATGCAAAGAATGTAGCTATTCAAATTGGTTTCAAATTATTGTTGCTTATAGAGTTTCATAATACTAAATAAAAACAAGTTATATTATTTTTATCAGAAGACTAGCTTTAGATTAAATAGTTTGTATACCCTGCTTTTGAAAATGACTGAGCAATTTATAATCATGATGATAACAGCATGCTATTTTTTTTTCAAAGGAGTTTAGCATAAATATGTTGCCACACATTAGACTTGAGCAAGGAAATCTTCAGCTCCTAAAATTTTGGGGATGGCACAACTGTTGCAACATGGCAGGTGCTAGTGTGGCTGGATGATTTTTGCAGTAGATGAAGTAGATGTTGTTTGCATTACCAATATTTATATTTTAAGTATATTTTGACTATGTCTTTAAGCATGTGATTGTCCCACAGCTAACAGCAAGCTGTGTGACAAATAGAATCATCAGGGAGGCCCAAACTTTTAAATGTAATTAAGGTTGAGGGCAGGGAGGTTGAGGAAAAATACAGTTGTGGTCAAATAAAGACAACAGTAGCAAGGTTTCTAAAGTACTATTTCTGATTTGTGTGATGTGGATGCCCCATCCCTGAAAATGTTCAAGGTCAGATGTATCTTTGAGCAGCCTGGTACAGAGGAAGGTGTCCCTGCCCATGGCAGAGGGGTTGGAATGAGATGATCCTGAAGTCCCTTACAACCCGAACCATCCTGTGGTTATATGATTCTTTCCTGGTTTGTTTTGTTTATTTGTTTGTTTTTGTTTTGTTTGGGGAGGGGGGGGGGTTAGGTTTTGTTTTTGGTTTTGCTGTTTTGGTTTTTTTTTAATTGACCAAAGGTTTGAAAAAACCAAGAGGACATGACTGGCTTCCTCATGATGTGCGTACCTTTGGAATCTGGCATAATTGTCTCCTCGGAGGAAATGTGATCTAATTTATGTTTTGCAGTTTAGTTTTTGTTTTGTTTTTTTTTTTAGCTGTGCCTTTGAAAAAATGTCCAAAACCCCTAGAAGCTTATATGTCTGTCACTGTTGTAGGTATACATATAAATTTTACTGATCTGTGGAGGAAATAATGATTTAAACCTGTACCTAATTTTTGGTATGCTTTATACTTTGCTGCAGGTTTCCTTGTTCTCTTCTGTTCTTTTTTCCCCCCAAAAGAAATTCCCCATAAATAACTGGCACTGCACTGGATAGAAATACTCAAGCTGGTTTAAAGTAGTATTGATAAGGTACCAGAAATTTTGGAAATAGAATAATTCAGCCTTACTAGAGGCCACTAAGGCAACTCTACTTGTTCTGCTCTTCAGTCTATCTGCTAACCTGCTGCTAACTGTAGTCTTTGTGCATGGTTTGGTGCAGACCTGACTTCAGAGAGGATTTTTTTAAAAACCTGTCTGAATAAAAATGGTTTAATGGAATACAGTGTAACAGAGAAAAATCAGCACTGGCACTTTTGTGTGTGTGTGTGGTGACATTTAAAACTACTTTAAGAAACAGCTTGTATGCTATTAAGTCTCACTTTACATTTAATTATTTATGGATGTGACTTTAATTCTTATTGCCATTCAGTGATGTGACAAAACCTTAACAGTGCTGTTTTTGCGAGGTCAGTGTAGCAACCTGAATATGTTTTGAGTGTTGCGAGGTTGTAGAGAGTGACATGATAACTGTTTCATCCATCAGCTGCTTTTTCATCACTGAAAAATGGAGAATCCGGCATTTAGCTGTGATCGGAACCTTTCTGTTCTTGCATTGGCTTTTGAGAGAGTGTTGCTTTTCTTGTAGAGCAAATATTTGCTTTCATAAAGATAGAGCAGCATTCTGTGGCTTTCATTTGTTTGTTTTCCTAATTTGTCTTGTATTTCTTGATTCTGGGATTTCCTTTGTGACTTGGAAGCCCAGACAGAAGTTTTCTGGGATTCTATACAAACAAGATTTCTTTTGCTTTCATTCCCTTACCAGCATAGCTATCCAGTATATTTGTTAAAATAAAGTCCTTAATTTAAATAAATAAATAAATAAATAAGCCTTAAAACCTGGCTAACTTTTTTTTTCTTTCTGGAATATTGAAATTGTGTTTTTCGTTGCCATTTACAGGCAGCTAAAGTTTGATCCAATTATCTTTCTCAATTGAGTAGAAAGACACCATCTGCTGGCAAGTCCATTTAATACACAGTATGCCAGCTTAGAAATGACTCAAACTCTTTCCAAGGTCAAGAAATTTAGAGGTAACTCACAGTCCTCCAAGTTGGGAGATTTCTGAAAAATGTATGCAGCTGGAGATATGTAGTGTGATGGCCAGCTGAGCCATATTTGTAGTCTGTTGGGGAATTTAAATTGCTGGGGCCAATTTTTGGTTTTTTTTTTTTCTTTGGTTTGGGCTTTTTGGTAGTGTACTGCATTTGACCTGTGTCATGTGGGAAATAGATAAAAGACATGATGCTTGAAAAATAGAAATTATCCTACTATTATTAATTATTATTGTTAGAATATTAGTTACAATAGTGCTGAATTCAGGTGAAGCAAAAATATCTACTGTTCATGCACACCATCCTCAACCCATCTGCAGGTGGGACTTGCACAAATTAATTTTCAGAAGGAATTAAAGCAACCATAAAGGAGTGGGAAGATACAGGAAGAAGAAGCACTTTGATAAATGAGGAGAAAAGGAATAAAAAGGCAAGCAAACTACCACAAAAAAATGATAACAGTCATAATGGTGAACATACTTCCTGCAAACGCTGTGGTTATATTGAACAAATGCTGAATTATTTAAGGTTTAGTGCTCTGTGTGAGGGCTGCTTTCTGCCTGCTTTTTTGTGCAGTTAGATAGATGATGAAGAGTCCAGCAGGTGGTACCTGGCTTACAGAAATAAATTAAATTGGAATTCTGCTTGCTCCACGAAAGGAGACTGCTGTGTAATGCTGCATAGATACACGCTTCAGTTTCCACTGGGGATAGAATGGCATTAGTGGCTAGAAAGGTTTCAGCCTTTCTCCTCTATTAACTTAGTAAGCAACTACATTCAAATTGTTCCACAAACCACAGGTAAGAATTTGTCATGCACAGTCCAGATGTAGCTATTCTGTCTGTGGTGGAAAAAGAAGTCACAGGTCTTGACAGGTAGGTCTTGTTCTCTCTGAGTATAAACAACATAATGCTATATTAAGCAAAAGCCCCTTTGTATAGAGGTGACTTTTTAAAGAGAAAGCCTTTAATGGAAGTAGTAAATTATACTGATGGGTTTTCTTATGAAGTGGAATTAAATTATTTTTATTGGCAGCAATTGAATACAGCTTTCTTTTTATTTTTTTCAGGAGTTACTAAAGTTGATTATGGGGACATATCATCACGACTTGGGCTGAGGCGCAAGCTCCAATGCAAGCCTTTCTCCTGGTACCTGGAGAATGTTTATCCTGATTCCCAAATCCCACGCCATTACTTTTCTCTGGGAGAGGTAAGATTTTATCCTTCATATTCATCTTCCCTATGTAAAGTACATTGTGCAGTAAGTTGTGTTTTGAACTGAGTAGTGCAAGCAAGTTGTCTCCAGCAAAGTTCAGGTATCTTGCACCTGTGTTTCTGTCACATGTAGAATGACAAATCTGGCTTCTCAGTGGCACAGACAGCTGAACTTTGGAGTACAGTACTATAATTTGAATTTTTCCTTTTTTCTACTACAGTACAAAATGTCATATCAGAAATATTAGAAGGCTTTAGAAATATTCTTTCAGGAATGTAGTTATGCATAACTTTCTGTATAGCATTCTCTACATGAGAATATGAGTGAAGTTTTGCTTGAAAACCACACTAGGTCAGGCAAGGTCTTTGCCTAAAAGCTGTTCTGAACTTTACCCCCAGAACCCTCAGCAATGACCAGCAAATTCTAGTGACTCCTAAGCCTTGTTGGGCATTTCTCTTTTTTTCTTTAACCTTTTAACTGTATAAATAGTACAGATGATGCTGTCCTAAATAAGTAGGCACTGTCTCCTCTACAAGTCATATTGAACTAAATATCAAGTTTTCTGTGGAGTGATTTTGTACTGTTGATTTTAAAAGAAGCACTTTTAGCAGAATGTGCTTCTTCATTACTATCAAGAGACTTGGTATTCATGCCTGCTTACTATACAGTGATACAGGGGTTCATACTTTTGAAGGTTTTGGGCTGCAGACTCAGTTGTGTCTGTTCTGTTGTACCTGAGTCTTTGAGCAAAAAGTGCCCCCAAGATGGAAGGATCCCCCAAAGAAAGCAAAGAAACAATCATGGTTTTGTGACCTGGTAGCTTGAACATTTGCTTGAGAGTTTGACTCTTGGGCAGTGATGCCTCATTGCTAATATGAGTCATTTATTTCACATAACCTCTGGTGTATGGAGAGAACTCCACTGTGGTTTGATATGGGCTTGATTCTCTTCTCAAAATATCAGCCTTTGGTGATATGCTTCTTTTCCTCCTAGATAAGAAATGTGGAGACAAATCAATGTCTGGATAACATGGCAAGAAAAGAAAATGAGAAAGTTGGAATCTTTAACTGCCATGGAATGGGTGGCAATCAGGTGAGAATTTTTAAAAAGAAATTTTCTTAATGTATTGAATTATTTGAGATGCTACTGCTCATTGGGACAATTCTTGGATGTTTTCAGTAGTTATCTTCAAAATATACTTAGGAAACCCTCACTAAAGAAAGTGCCTGTAAGAGGAAATGCATGAGAAGGTTTGGTGGTAGCTACTGCTATTATGTTTTTCAGGCCTGATTGCAATACATTTTAGATGAACTTTAAAGTCAAAAACAAAATCATGGGAGGAAAATACTGCTGTGAGCTAGACTTCACTTCCAGTAGCTTCTTTGGAAATGCATTCTGTTTAGAACTCCTGATTGACATTGTTATTTAAAAAAAAAAAAATGCCTGTGGTCGAAAAATATATTTTAATGTATCTTTTTCTGGGTGTCACTTGTGGGATTTCTTTTTCATCTTCTTTTTGTTATACTTTCTTCATGTTTCTTGATGAATTGTTTTCACATAAACAGAAATTACCTGTGTTTGGGGATTCTTCTGTTCCTTCACAGCAAGCAATCTTCAATTCAAAAAAGTCTATTTTGACTGAACAGCTTGTGATTGTGTTTATACTTGTTCCCCAAAAAAAAAAACAAATTTAAAAAATCTTTCTGTGCCTCACTATTATGAAGGGAACAGAAAGCAAAAGAAAAAAATTAGTGGGAATAAATGAAGTAATGCACAAATGTTCCCCTTATCCTTCACTTCAAGAATCTCTTGGTTGAAGCAGTTCTTTTTCAGTTCCTCTCACTCTTTTTCTCTCCAGGTTTTCTCATATACTGCCAACAAAGAAATTCGAACAGATGATTTATGTTTAGATGTATCCAAACTTAATGGCCCAGTAACGATGCTCAAGTGCCACCATCTAAAAGGAAATCAACTTTGGGAATATGATCCAGTGGTAAGTCTTCTAATGACTTTGACTGTAAAATGAGACAACTTTGGCTTTTACCTGAGCCTACAGAGCAACATATTCCAGTGTGGGACCACTGTTGGACAGACAAAACAGGAAACAAAGTCAGGATTGTGTTCCTTCTGTTACTAATTCACTGTGTAGTCACACAGGGCACATCTGTCTTGATTTAATTACCTGGTGAGTTTTGGGAGCGTTGGGAAGAACGTTTTGCATGTGCTTTGGGACCCTCTGGAGAAATATTGTCTGACAGCGTAGTGTTGTGTTAGAATCAGATCAAAAATTGAGAAGTATTCCAGGTATGTATTGTATGAATAAAAGACAGGAGTAATGACGTGGTGACAAACTTAGCACTTGGTGCCTTGTCTTGCACAAAGTTAAAAGGCAATACTTGTCTAATTAAAAAATGAGCATTCCAAACTTACAAAGATGATTTTACATTTCTAATCATGCTATATCTAAGGTATAGATGCTTAAAACACTCTCATTTAAATCATGCTTTTTATCCTACATAATTGTTCAAATTTACTTTGAAGTTCATATGTTGAACTGCCAGATCTAGAAATCATTGTCCATTGACCAATTCATCATTAGTTTGATTTGCAAGCTCTAGAAATGATTTTATGATTGAGTAATGCAGTCAAGAACTCTGACTTGATGGATAGTTACAAAAAAAGTAGTCCTCGAGCTTGTTAATTTAAAAGCAGTTATTACAGAAGACAGTTGTGAGACAATTTGTGGATGGAGAATCTTGCCAGTATTTGCAATGACTATTTTTAAAAAGAACTTTCAGATATTTAGCTACTTAAAAGTCATTTCACTAATTAAAAAGCAAGGTGGGAGTTATTTCTGACTAAATACACTTGCTCTAGACTTCAGTAGCTGAGGTGTTAACAAAGCCTGCAACCTGTTAGACCAAGAGCAAATATGTGTGAATGATGATTTTGTGATTAGGGTAGCAGTTAATGTGGAATATGATGGATCTCTGCTAGGATTTCTGCACATTGCTGGCAACTGTTTATAGGATACTGAGAAAAGCTGAAGGCTTGCAGGATTAAATTAGTCTTGGGAGCTATTCATTCTTGGTTTTAATGTAGTTAGTTTACCTGACTTAAGCAAATAGTATGAATAATATTACCACCTACAGTGATTTACCAAAGAGCAAGTGCTTTTCATTAGGTTCCTACCTTATCAGTTATAAGAAAAATGCACCTTTAGACTTAATCACAATAATCTGTCTTGCAGCCATAAATTTGGTTATATGTGTTTTCTCTCTTTATTTTGTCAGTAGAAAATCTAGGCATAATCTTCAGAACATAACTGAAAGCTGGATAATAAAGCACACAAAAGTTATAGGGCACTTAAAAAGAACTCCCTCCCACGTAGTTAAGTGATTTTAAATTTTTTTCTGGGTTTTTTATTTTCTTTCTGCCTCTATTCAACTCCCTCCTTCATTCTTCAGCACCTCTATGAGTGCAGGAGATTGACATGCTCAGGTTTTTGAATTTGATTTTTTATTTTTATTACCCTTTACTTCTTGTGCACATAAGGCCATGACTTTTCCATCATTCCAGTGTCCTGGCTGAGCTGCCAAATGAGAGAAGTACAGGTAGTAATGCCTGTGGTACCATAGGCAAGTTGGTGCACTGAGGAGTATCTATAGTAGAGGAGCAGGAAATGCAGCTTCTGAGGATCTCTCTTCTCCATGAGGGTAGTGCTGAGGTGTAGGTGGAGTGCTTTCCCAAAGATTGCATAAGTGAGATTGGTAGGTATTGTAGAAGATTTGCACTTATGTGAAGTTGCACATACTTTTCATAAAAGAACATTCTTTTAAAAAGGAACCCTAAAAGTGCTGAAAGGACATAGTGTAAGGCCAGTATTGTCTCCCCAGCTGAGGAAAAAAAAAGTGCTTTTGAAAAGGTATTCAATGTGTTCATTCTGATCTGATAAAAGCTACTATTACAACTAATAACTAAAGCTGTATATCTTACCAACCTGTAATTTCTAACTCTTCAAAGATCCCTAGCTGTATAGCCCAATTTAAAGAATGGTGGGTGTTGCTTGACAAAGAACATAATTTACAAGTTAAGACTGTTTTGTGTTTCATAAAGCACTGCTTTTAGTGTCTACAGTGTCCTATAGCATATGTGTTTTTTAGGATTGGGATCTGCAGTCAGTAACCACAGGGTCTAGTCCCTACTTACCTGCGGAAAACTTTTGATGCCAACTAGAAATTTTTTGGTTTCCTGATGCCTGGTGATTTTTATAATTCTCTACAATTCTAATTTCTTTTTATTTTGTCTTCAAGAAATTAACCCTGTTGCATGTGAACAGTAACCAGTGCCTGGACAAAGCCACTGAAGAGGACAGCCAGGTACCCAGCATCAGAGACTGCACCGGCAGCCGCTCCCAGCAGTGGCTGCTGCGCAACGTCACCCTCCCAGAAATATTCTGAGGGGGTCTGAAGAAAAGCAAAGATTGACTGGGCTACCTCGGCTGATACTTTGGCTACGCTGTTAAGTAGCAACAGAAGAAACTTCTGCTTGGCAGGATCCACAGTTCCTCAGCTGTTAGAACTCCTGCAGCTTCTCAGTATCTGTGAACCAGCCTTCCTGTACAAGGATGTGAAACGACCACACATAGCAGTGAAACTGCGCCCACTGATGTTTACAAGATCGAAAGAGTTTCTTCCAGCAAATAATTTAGAGAACCTTTGGACAGTGGAAACATAATCAATGAAATAGTCTCTCTGAAGAGCTACATATCGTTTTAGTTTGCTTGCACATCAGTAACCTCTGCTGAAAGTGCTGTTGTAATGAAGAAAGTTTCAAGAATTCTTTTTTTCCTGGTTAGCAGTGGTAACCAGACTACTAAATATAGGTCCACAAATTAATGAAAGAGAGAGCTGGAAACCAGATTCAGTATCATGGCATAAGAATTCTGTGGTTTAAAAGCAAAAAGTAAACAGGGTTTAATGAAACTAAATCAGAACTATGAAAAGTACAATTTGTTATAGTGAAGTATCAAATTTATATGTAGATTTTATACCTCAGTGGGGGAAAATAACCAAGTCAAAAGGCAATTGTTTCTCTTTTTCAATTGTGTGATAGTCCATAAATACTTTTTCTTTTCCTGGTGAGTCTAAAATTATTTTGGGCGCAAACAAAATGAGCGTAAGAATAAACTGAGCTCTTGAATGTCGGATCCACTTTTCTTTTAATTTTAATTTCTTGGCTGTTGGAATTGTATCTTTTTATTACTGTCTGAAAACTGGAGGTTAACATGCTGTCTAACTTTTTTTTTTTTTCCAGACCTGCCATTTCAATTTATACTTGGGTCAGTCAGCTTATGGACTTTCATGGCCAAACAAAAGATTTAAGTACACTTTGAAATTAAGTTAACTTCAGTTTGCTTTAGCGCCCAAGACTTATACTACTGTACTACAGTTTTGTTTTCATAGCAATAAATCTTCTGTTCCTTGTTTGATTTCAGTCATCAGAAAGCCAGAAGAAAAGATACATGATTTGGGTAGAAGAAGATTGGCAAAACTGAAGGTTTTCTGGAATCCTTTTTCACTTCATATTCAGATGTGCTTCATTGTCAAGTGCATATTTAGATTAGACTCTGAATTGTAATGTTGATCTGCTGCTTTTTTCTAATAAAACCTAAAGAAAAATAGTGAAATTGGCATGTTTTTTAAAGTTAACATAGCCAAAAGCAATATGACTATGTCATTACATTGGTCTGCATTTTTTAACTGAATTGCTTTGTTTTGTTAAGAAACATCTGTGTGGGCTGATCTTGAAAATGAGCCACTGAATGCTCAGAGTATACATTGAATTTTCTTTTGGAAAGAAAAATGAGATTTGTTTAATGGAGAGGATATTTTTATGATAAATGTCATTGTTTGGCCAACTGTCCTGTAAAGCAAATTAAACCTAGACTCATGCAAAAGTTGTGTGAAATTATATTTGGCTGTTAAGGCCATTTTAGATTTATTATCCCAAGTTGCTGTTGTCAGTGTTATCTCCATTATTTCTGCAGCATTACACAAGGGTTTTCATACAGAAAGCAGGGGAAAGGTTAACGAATTGCACTTATTACACTGCTATTTTAAAAAATACATAGGCTGAGATGATGTGGGTTTAATATTAGATAAAATATCCAAATATCTAACTATCTTTTATTGACCCCTTTGTTTGGATGGCCCTGCAAATCTTATGAGATTGAAGTGGATTTATGAAAGTAATTTATAAGAAATATATTGAAGTGTACCAAGATGACTTAAAAAAAAAGGAAAAAGTTCATCTTAATGGTTATGTGAGAAATGTGAGAAGACTTATTCCTTTCTTATAATCAATGAAGAGGACAAGGTGGGTGACAGTGTCATCTTTTTTTTTTTTTCAATCTTAGCAAACTAGCAATTTTTAGGGCATGTGTGTGTGGTGGTGCCTGAGAATGTGATATCTTACAATTCAAAAACAATTTCCCATACACAAAACATCCTTTTAAAAACATTTCCAGCAAAGAGGCTCTAAATCAGAGTTGGGTAAGCTTTCATGGAACGAGAAGCAGGAGCATCAGAAATGCAGTGCAAAAGTCCTGTAAGTTTTAAAAACTTCCTAATTTGTTTCAGATTTTATATGCACACAGCACATCTCTGAACACGCAAAACACATTTTCACTTTGTATTTTCAGCTTTTGTGATCCCTGCTGTGATATCCTGTTAACAAAACTGAAGTGCCATGGCTTGGGAGGTAACTAAACTTATGAGCAGGCCTCAGTGTTACTGTGATCCTACCCTTCTTAGTTCAACAAATCATTTTACATGTTGGTCACATAAAACTGCAGTACAAATAATTGCACGACTTAAAATGCATGTATCAAGTTGTCAGCAAGCTGAAGGAGCAATCAGATTCCCAGCTTCTACATTGCCAGTTCTTACCTGCTGAGCATGGGGAGAGGAAGCAGCAGACCCAGGAGTGACTGCAGCCCCAACGTGTTTGGCTCCAAACCCCTCAGCTCAGCAGCCCCGTGGTGGGTAACTGGGGCTGCTTTGGGGCAGTGGGCTGTGCTTAGCCTGTCCATGTCTCCATGGCACATGCCCAGCAGCTGTGCTGTGTTGGTGGACCACACAGGACTTCTGAAATAATCCCTGCACCAAGGTGCATTTCAAATACTCTGTCCTATCAAGCACTTTTCAAACACGGCCACAGAGCAGCTTCCCACACAGAGTTATCTTAGAGCTTCTCTTGCCACAGAAGCTCATGTCACCAGAGCTTCCTGCTGAAAGTGATCTTCCTTAGAACTCTGCTCAGCTGTAGTCACCCAGCAGTGGTCCTCCACTTACAGGCATAGTGCTTCTATATACCAGCTTTGAGTAGGAATATGGGTTGGCTCTATCAGTTAGACATTTAATTCCTTTCCATCTAGTCTGTTTTCTTGTACTTGAGTCTTCAGATGGAATTTTAAGAACCTCTGTAGTGTTCCCTTTTCCTTATTGTGTAACACACCTGTGTTATGAGATGTCTGAATATTTTCCAGTAGAAATCCCACTTTAGTTCCTCAGCATTTACTGCTGTTCAGATCACATGTAGGAGGGGAAAAAAAAGATCGCTGCTGTCTTTTTTGACCTTGATAGCAAATAGTTGCATAGTAGTGAAAAAAAAATCAGTAGCTGTATTTTGAAGATAATTGATAAGCTCTCTTGTTTTCCTTTGTCTGTCCTGTGCTCAGTGTATTTAGCATAAATTTCCTATGCATGCTCTAAAGGCAGTGTTCTGTTCTCCATCTCTTTTCATTTGGCTGTCTGAAGACATTTATTGAGAAACAGCAGTGCCTTTTAACTGAGTTGAAGTAAATTACACATTATGATACAAACTTTAGATAACTACAGTGTGCCAGGTCTGATTAGATCATCTTGAGTCTCTTCAGATAGTGAAAGTCACAAAAGTTATCTGTGTGTACATGTGACTATGACTTGTCTCAAACTGTGGTTTGTTCTATCAGTATTAAGCTGTATTTTAGCAACATTATTTTTATGGTAGTTCCATTCAAAGGGGCTTGGCAGTTGCTTTTCATTTTATCACAGCAATGGTTCTCATCTGAAATATGTACTGTAAGCAAAAGAGAGAATCTGTGTTACAAGTTAGAAACAAAATTAAGATGATCCTTTTTAATTCTTGCTTGTATTTGTTCAAGTAATGTAGCACATTCAGAGAGATGAGCAAAACACTGGCAGATTTATTCTGCTGTATTTCCCCTTCAAGGTAAGTAAGGAGATGAAAATGTGCTTCAGAAGATTAACAAAGAAATAGTAACTCAAAGCTTTCCTTCACTACGTTAACTGTTCCTTCATGCTTTCAAAAGAAGAAATGTAGAAAAGCACTTGCTACATAATAAATTTTTGGTAGCTTTAGGAGCCTTGTATCTGATTTGAACTAAATTGTAAACAATAGAGATTTAGAGTAAGAGAGGAATGTGCAAAGTTTAAAACTTGCACAGTGTCAGAGTGCTATTTGCTCTCAGTTCTCTTACAGCATTTCTTTTACAGTCATTTTAAAGTAAATAGTTCTCAGGTTTGCATCTTCCTCTAACCACTGATGATTGAGAATTGTTCAGCTAAGCATAGTTGTGATATGTGAAGGTGCTGAGTATGGTGTTCAGTACTTTGAGCAACAAAAGAGTACCTTGATATAGTAAGTTTCTAGTGCAAAAAACAAAACTGGTACATAACTAATAAGTTATCTAGAGACTAGAAATTGTGACATTGAGATGAAAACTAATTCACTATATTGTTCGCTTATTCTCTTTATGAATCTTGGAGGATGTTTTTGTAGCATATTGCTTGCATTTCATGCAGTGTCAGCTGATCCTTATCTTGCCAGGCCATTCAGCTTGGTGATGCTGCTCCATATCAGAATTGAATGCTGAGATGAAAGCAAGCTGCTACTTCTGACAACAAACCAAGTAATTGTCATAGCACTGATTCAGGGCATAGACAGTAACCTGCCTCTGAAACAATCATGCCTGGTTTCCTCACCCCTGGAGTAAATAGTAAGACAAATAGAACTTCCTTCAGTTTTAAATGCATCTTATTTCTTTCTTTCAGTGGATGGATGTCATTAGGAGTTCTGATAACTCTAATGTTTTTCATTGTCACATTCTTCAGAAAAGCCTTTTGGCCTCACCTCTTGTTAAGTGTTGTCTCATTTTCATCACCTTTCTCTGAGGTGTGGTTTTTTGGGTGTTTTGGTTTTGGTTTTTTTTTGGTGTTTGTTTGTTTTTCCCAAAGGTTGGATTGTGGTTTTTCGAATAGTGATGAGGACATATATAATGCCTTATAGATGTGCATTATTTCTGTGTTATTCTGTGTTAGGCATTCCAATTAGTGCAAATGTTTTGAGGAAGTGACCCTCAATGGCATTTTCTGAATATTTACCTAATGTACAGGAGTATAGAAGTAATTCTTTGTTCCATTTTGCATTAAGTCAAATTTAAAGATTTTTGCTTTCTTTCCATGTGTGCTTTTTAATCACTTAGGGTTGGTTATTTTGCTGTCTTAAATAATTTGGGACTTCTTCCTCAGTACTTGATACTGATTCAGTCACACATTTCGAACGTTCCCACCTTTGCTTTTCTCTTGGGTTGGAACAGACCTTGGCAGGACATCTGGTCTAAACCTTTGCAAAAGCAGGGCTGACTTCAAAGTTAGATTAAACTGCTCAGGACCTTGTCCAGTCAGCTCCTTCATGTCTTGAAGGATGCAACCTGACTGACACCTCTCGTGGTGAAGAATCCTCCACCTCCCCACCAGTACCTAGTCAAAATTTCCTTTTCTGCAACTTTTCTGTGGCTTTCACTGTGCACTAATTGGAATGCCTAATGAGTAACACAGAAATAATGCACATCTTTAAGGCGTTATATATGTCCTCATCACTATTCTAAAAAGTTAATCACAAATCTTTACTTTGCAGATGCTATCTGCTCTGTCATTTTCCTGCTTCTGGGACTACAACCAGTTGGCTGTGTATAGTTCATATACTGAGAGTGAACTGCCATAGAACAGAGGTTAAACCACTGTTTCAAGAGACATCACCGCTACTTCCTCTAAATTCTAGAAATATGCCTTTCCTACAAACTTAACTTTGGCAAAGAGAGGCACCTATCCTGTGAAGTGGTCCAAGAAAAACTGTTGGGTCCCTGTCCAGTCCACAGGAAGTGGGAGGGAAGCCCAGCCTTTATTGCTGTGGCGGCTTCAGCATTGGAAATATTCAGACCAAAGAACTTGAGAGTGGGTTTTGTAGTTGCCTTGGCTGCCCGATGAGGAGATCTGGATTGTTTCAAAGCAGAAACCTTGTTTCAAGTTCAGTGAAAACAGGAAGAATTTTCTAGCTGCTGTTTTCTCTCCTGGTTTTGATGTTCATGAATTGATTAATTGGGGTATCTGAGTCTCTAGTGGATCTTTTTGGTCTGAAAATGTTTTCAGCTAACCAGGTTAGCAAAATAGTGTTTTCAGTCTAGGCCAGTTAGATAGACACAGCTCAAATGTCCAGTTCTGGTGGTAAGTATTCCAGGATCTTGGGATATAACAGTTGTCACTATAGATGATCACTGTAATATGGTAAGTGATGGCTTGTTGAATGGAAATGTCCCTTTGCTTGTGCTTTCTCCTGTACTCTTTTGAGTCAGGGAAGTGCTGGGAGTGGAAAGTGTAATTTCCATTACCCAGAGTAAAGAACCTCTCCCTCTGTGAAATGATGAAAGAAATGTATGCTTGAGGCAGTGAGATCAAGTTGCACATATAGTTCCATTTAAATGTGGCTGTACTTACATGGTGAATGAACTGGAAACAAATCTCAAACCCCAAAATCCTCTCTCAAATTCCCAGATGTTGAAAACCACAGGAACCAACTGTATTACCCATACTTAGGGCATGCTTGAATGTAGTACCTCTCAGAATTGCCCTTTGTAGTCAAAGCCAATCATTATTCTGATCTGGCCTGTTTTTTTGTGATCTTGAATGTGAATTACTGAGTGAAAAGAGAGAATTATTCAATTACAGATTGTGCATATGTGCATATTTATGTGAAGTAGTTCAGACAAAGCACATTAAACTACTTCAATTAGAACTGAAATTGAAGCTGGCAGCAGGAGCATGTACACCCAGTCTCCATCAAGAGGCTGTTGCACAACTTTGTTAAATGTTGTAGGCATGCTCAGCCCTTCCTGTCTTGTTTGGTACAGAAATTGGTCAGTACTAGCCTCAACCCTGCTCAGTCAGGTCCCTGGTGTGAGGAAACACTTCTTTGTTCTCATTCCTTTCCTCGGCTCTGGGCTGCCACCAGGCATCATGTGCCATTTCCACTTTCCTGCCTTGTACTTTTGCCTTGAAAAAATGCATTTCAACCCTATGCAACAGTGCTGGAATGTAACTTGGAGGAGATTGTATCTTCTGAGTCATGGCTTTTGTAGAAACCAGATCCATAAGGTCTGGGGTTTTTTTGGCTATGGACTTGTCAGGACTGGGTCTCCTGGGTAGAGTGGTAGAATGGGTAGAGATCAGCCTCCTAAGGTATGCTTTGTTCCTGGACACTTCAGTCCAATTGGATCAATGCTCTTCCAGCCTTATGCAGGCTTCAGAAGCCATTTAAGTGTTAACAATAATCCATTAACTCTGTTAGTTCCTGAAGTCAGGTTTATGACAAATCTGGAGTGATCTTAAATGATCACTGGTACAGTTAAATTGTTTTCTTCAGGTTCCCAAAATTCCCATCCCTCAGCACTTGGTCAGCATAGAAGAGGTTTTTTGCCCTTGCCAGGCCAGTAACTGGAGATGCCTCTTCAATAGTGCTCAGACATTGGCATTTTAGAGCTCCTGGGTCACTGCAGTTCAGCACACTGGTCTGCTCTGTGGTTGGTTTTGGAAGCCACCACCTGCCCGAGAGCTCTCTGCCCCTGCCAGTGTGGTGCTACCAGTGTGCCATGTGGACATCATGGACAGGTCAGGTTATTCTGGACAGTAAGCAGGCAATGCCTTTGGCATGGTGCAGCTGACTGCATGACATAGCCAGCTGGTGTAATATCCACAACACAGCAAGCCCTTGTGTTTTGGTGTAGAAGCAGTTGACCACTGCTGTCTTGGTGCTCTGAGCCTCAGATTTGCTTCTGACTCATTTACTGCATGCTCT
This sequence comes from Phylloscopus whistleri, assembly GCA_017589585.1. NCBI lineage: Eukaryota > Metazoa > Chordata > Aves > Passeriformes > Phylloscopidae > Phylloscopus > Phylloscopus whistleri. Next base: position 908,139 of record JADMLD010000068.1, on the reverse strand, counting down.
GAATATTCTGGTTCAAGTCACTGTATCTTGTGTGGGAAATATCAGAGGAATATGTAATGGACTTTCTTCCAGATGTGGGGTTATTTGAGTCTGCCTGTTAATTGTGTGTTTGACTTGGACATCAACAAGACACAATAATTGTTCTCATCCTGTCAGTGATGCATGGGAAATTTATAAAGACATCCTTTAGATGTGATTCTGGCTGTAGGACTGGAAAGGCTGATGTACAAGGTTCCTTCATTTTTCAAAGAGATGACAGAACTAGAGCCATAGTAATGATGGCAGTGTGGTTTGGTGGGGAGTCTGGTGTTTGTGGGAATACCTTTATCACACTCTGAAAGCTGTTCAGTGCTGTTGTCCCCTCTCCCAGACCTCTTTTTGGAGAACTGTGGAGCACTGTGCCAAAGAGTTCTCTAGTGTTTTATCCCAGGCATGGATGTGAGAACTCTTGGGATCAAACATCTCTTCTCCCCTGCAAAATACTCTCTCAACAGCAGAAACAGTTGTACCACCTATAGATATTAATGATTTTTAGTGTTTAATGCCCTAACAATCCTTGATATTACTGGTTAGAGCAGTATAGGAGCTGGAGGAGGCTGTGGTTTGTCCTGTTTTGTGGACATCACTAATGTAAGGACTTTTGGTTTCATTTTGTGGGTTTGGGGGTTTTGGTATATTGTCACACTTTGATGTGTTAACATCCCTTGGTGTTACATCTCCATAAGGAAGTTACATGAGTCCTATGCATCTTCTGATGGAACTTGTCTGGAGGTGTCAGAAGGACAAATTCTACCAGAAACACAGAGAAGGTAATAGCACTTAGAGATAACAACTCCCCTGCCCTGCACCAACATTTACTCGAGCTTTTTTTGAGACAGTGAAGTGAGGTAGTTCATCGTAAATTTCTTCCTGTACTCATCTGAGCTCCATCCTGTCTAATTGCTATGTAAGGTGCCTCTTTTTTTCATTAAACCCTGCACCACAAAGGCTGTACTTCAAACTATTGCCTAGACAGATTTGCTTTAGTTAATGGTGTGAAGTTCTTCAGTTTCATTAGTCCACCTAATGTTGTCTGTAGTGTTAGCTGTCAGGGAATGGCTCATTAGGGACCAGCAACCTCAGTGTCCTCCACCTTTGTGGAGTTTTCACTGCAGTTACATTATCAGTGGGTTTTTACTGTGTCCCTCCTGCCCCTTCTGAAGCAGGTGATGTGAGGGCATAGGGCTGATGTGTCAGTGAGGTGTTTGTGAGAGGTGACCCCTGACAAGCAGCTATCAATCTGTTGGGCACTTCAGATTAGCACTGTATGTGGTTCCATGCATATTTATTTTGAAAATAGAGCAGTTTAAACCCCACAAGTGGAATTAATCCACGTCTCTGCTCATTTTCCTTTCTTCTTTCCCATGCTATGAGAATCCTTACAATTTATGGCTAAGAAGGAACTTAGATGGTGCTAGGCACAATTTTACCCCAAACATGAGGAGAGGAAGAGATACTTTTCCCACCATGGATACTACAAATAAAGAATTGTGGTGTATGTGCAACCAAGATGCAAACTGCAGTTTGAAGAAACCCAGTTAGAAGTAATCTCACTGTATGCAAACTTTTATTTGTTGTTGTTTTTTTTTTAACTGATGAAGTGAGCTTTGACTTCTGACTGTCTTGATTATTCAGAGCATGAAGCTTATTGAAAGCTAAGCTGTTGCAAAAGGCTAATGAAGTGATTGTTCCTGCATCCTGTGGATGTAGCTTGATGACTCTAAAGTTCAGCTCAATTTTTTTAGGACGTGCCTGGACTAGGAATGTTAACTAGCTAAAATAGATTTAATACAGCTGTATATAATCAAGGAGAGTGTAAGTAGAAGCTCATATTCTACCTGATCATGTTCAGATTAAAAAGTAATAGGGTAGGAACAGATCTGTTGTTCACTGGCACACAAAAATGGAAGAAAAAAAAAAACAACACAAAAAAGTGGCAGCCCTGCTAGTTGCAATACTATGTTTTAAGTTTTTGCAGTTATGGGGATAGTAAAAAAAAAAACCCTCAATGAACTTTAATGCTTCTCTGATTTCCTGAAAGATTAATGTCTAATGCTTCCCTACTTTCTGAAAGCAGGAATTTTCTCTTTTAAAGTCCAAGTTGCTGTATCTTCTTAACCAGTTTTTGCTGTCTCTGCAACCACTGCAAATGAGAAATGTATTGGGTCAGCACAGGGGCAAGCTATGCTTTCCCAGGAATCATTCTGTTGGTTTAAGTAACTTACAATAGATACATATAGCTGAGTCCTAGGAAAAAACAAATTATTTTTCTTAAAGTTAGGAGAGCCAAAAAGTGTATCTGATACCTAGTGGGGAAAAAAAAGACATCTTCACAAGTTTGAGCCAAACTTAAACCGTTATTTTACAATCCTTTCTCTGAAACAAGTGGCTGGGCTCAAGCTCACGTGCTTCTTACAGACAGGTTACTGATGCCTGTCACCTCTATGAGGAGCTCAGTGACATGTCCTATAGCAGATCAACAGGGAACTTCTGCTTTGGGCTCCAGAGCACAGCCCAGAGACCTGGACTCCCCAGTTTTGTGGTAGCCACAGAGACAGGTTATTAAGAGACAGGATAAGAGGTCTATTAAAATGTGATGACAACTGGAAACGAACATGAGACATTGTGAACTGAGGAGGCTCCCTCTGAAGATTTTCTCATCCTGACTCCTTGTCACTCGCATGGCATCACTTGTGTCTGCTTCACAGGAGGGTTTCTGGCTGTCCTGAAAGAGGTGGGCATGCTGAGGCTGGGGCAGTGTATTTCTAAGGGTCAAAGCAGCACCAGCTCCAGAACTGGAATTTTGGTGACAGGGCATGACAATGAAACACAACACTGCAGTTGCTCCATGCCCTGTTCAATTTTCATTCACAAAAGGGATAGCCCACAAATGCCATCCTTCTCATCTCATTGAAAAGATTGTGCTCCTCTTCCTGGCCCTTTTCCTGTGCATATGTAGAAGAGGGTTATTTTTAAAGAAAAGGAAGCCTTGCTTAACATTCAAAGGATGTTAGATTCCCTTTTTGTGAAAAGGGAGGCTGCAGGTATGGGGAAGCAGAAAGTCTTAAGATAATGTGTTTAGACTTACATGTCTCTGGTGAATTGCGTGGAAAGTCCTGCTAGTCAGGATTCTGCAACTCTCAGCATGAGTATCTAGTTCACAGAAAAAAAATAATATATAAAGATTTTTTTTTTAAAGAAAAAATCTCAACAAACAAATGAACACTTCTGGTGTTGAGATGGCTGAGTATTTTGAAATCTTTATCCTTAAGGAGAATACATAACACACAATTTTTCAAAAAAATTGGCAAAATATTCTGATGATGACAGCTAAATGAGCTGACTTTTGCCTTTTGGGGGGATCTATTCTTCTTTTGTTAGCACTGCACTGTGTATTTTCACTTTGTTTTTCCCCTTCCCCATTTTCCTGAAGGCCAAAAATATAACTCTGTGGTTACATCTGAGGTGTAATGCTGGAGCAGAGCAGGAGACAGGCAGGTGTGGTGTCTTGCTGCTCTTAGGTTGTTTTGTGCTTTCCTGGGTTGTAATTATTCTTGCAATTGTGCCTCCTGCCATTTCCACTCTTACAGTCACTTTGTGTGGCTTTTGCCTCACCAATTCAGAGCAACCACCCACCTTTCTCTTTCTGAACTCAAACCAGATACAAAAGGCTGCACCAAATTTCAGAACCTTTCCTACACAATGTGTATCTCAGGGACTTTATTCCCTCTCTGCTTTCCCTTCCTTTTGCAGAAGTATTTTGTCTCTAGAGTCTTAGCCCTGACAATGGATACCCATGGCCTCATTTGACTTCCTTGCTGACTGAATCACCGTGTCAGGCACAGCTAAAGTGGGGCTGCTGTGGCTGCCCTTGGCCACTCAGCTCCTGCTGTCCTTGCCACCTTCCTCAAGTGACACACATCACCTGAGACCACCTGACTGCTCTGGGCATGGATGGCTTTTGTTGCACTCACCCAGTAAGGCACAGCCCTTTTCACAGTGGCAGCTTGAAGCCATGGCAAAGGCAAAACTGGCTGGTACCAGGATTGGTTCCACATGGCATATAAATTCCACATTGTTTTTTGACAGTGCTTTAAAGGTGTAAAAACAAGAAATCCAACAGCTGCTTCTTTGGTTTTGTGCTGTGAAGGGTACCAGGGGTCTGGAGAGAGGCTGTCAATCACCAGCAAGGCTTTTGTCCAGCTATAGAAGTACCTATGAAAAGCTGACTTAAAATCAGGGAACACTGACCAGCCAAAACTACATCTCTTTCTATAGCAACCGCCTCACTCTTGAGCTGAATTTTGAGTTTCTCCCAAGATGTTCAGTCTTTTTTTTTTCCTCTCTGTAATGAAAACCTTTCAGAAAACTTCTGGGCACTGCAAGCAAAATCTTTTGTGCAGCAGCAAGGGATTAAGTCTTAGAGAAAACCATTAAACAATTGTTTTAAAGAGATTTGAAGTGTTTGCATTGGACCACTTTTTGGCACCCTCTTTATTTCTTCTTAGCGCCAGGAGCATCAGTTACTATGAGTACAAATGTGCAAGGCCACAGGCAGCTGCCAAATCATAGGAAAGAAATGAAAACCTCTTTTCTGAGCCTAATAATGCTGTAAATTCTGTGATCTGGAATTCTAGGAACTTGTAGGGTTAGCAGTAATAATCAGCAGTCCTGTCAAACTTTGTCATAGCTGGCTTAAAATGGAGAGGGAAGCATGGAATTACACCTGCCCAAAGCAGAATGCTTTGGGGCCTTTCCAAAAGCTGAGGAATACAAAGAATGAGAAAGCAAATCTTGCATGCTAATATCAAACAGCTTTCTAGCTGTCACTGAAATATTTGCAGCTGCCCATGTAAACCCAACCTGCCATTGGCACCACATTTTGATTCAGTGCAAATGCTTAAAATTTTCCCTACAGTTATGCATGTTTTTTGTTAGGTTTGTAGTTTTTGCTTTGACAGACAGCAAGTGCCCTAATTTAAAGAGCAGAGGTGGCTTCAGTTTTTAATTTGCACTGCTGATAAATGACCTCTCCTGTGCTTGACTGGGTACGTAAATTGAAAGTATCTATGATAATTTTTCTCCTTTTTCTCCTCTCCTCTCCTCTCCTCTCCTCTCCTCTCCTCTCCTCTCCTCTCCTCTCCTCTCCTCTCCTCTCCTCTCCTCTCCTCTCCTCTCCTCTCCTCTCCTCTCCTCTCCTCTCCTCTCCTCTCCTCTCCTCTCCTCTCCTCTCCTCTCCTCTCCTCTCCTCTCCTCTCCTCTCGTTAGGAATGCAAAAATTTCCCTGTGATTTAAAACAACCTAATCTGCTTCTTTGGTTTTCAGCTTAGCTACATAGGGCTGAACTTCAGTCCTGGAGATCAAGGTGAGTACAAGTATTGTGATTTAACTCTCAGTCTTGTTTGTTTTAAAACCAAATAGGAAATTTGCAGAATCTTATGTCATTATCACCCTGATTTTAAGGATGAAAATAATGGTGGTTCCTAGGAATTTTCCTTTCTGTGCCTATAGTTTACTGTGCTTCAAGAATGGGTCTAGAATTGACTTGAACTTTAATATCACTCAGCTGAAGTAGGCAAGTAAGTTTTCAATTATTTCCAATAAACTGAGAATGCTGAAAATAAAGAGGAGAGGATTTGAATGAAGTGTCATGGCCTGCTTTTAACTTAGAAGTAACAGTGCTGCTCTGAACCTGTAAGTGAAGGTTAAAGAAAACCCTCTGAAAAGGACTTTTGTTTTCTACTATGACACAACAGGACTCGTTTCCTGATGCACAGCCCTACCAGAAAAGCTTCTCTGGGCTATAAATGTCACCCTCTGCAACTGTGCCATGTGCTGAAGGCTTGAGATGGAGAAACTGTTTCGGGTGACAAGTCTGACTTTTTTTAAACTTAGATCAGGCATTTGCAGGAAGTTCCTGAGCTGAGTTTGGATCACAGCAGAGTTCAAAACAGAAAAGTGAGGGGGAAGGTGCTGAGCATGTGGCTGTGCCATCAGCCTCTAGTGCATTCAGGGCCACGCAAGCAGCACAAGTTTCTTCTTCGTGCTTCCACTTTCTTAACTGTGGACATGTGGATTTAGTGTGTTGGCTGTGGTTTAAGTAGGTTGTTTAAAATAATTACATTTCAGAAACCATTACTCAGTATTTTTTACTCTTGTTCATGTCACACAATGGCCATCATCTGTTTGAAATTCAGGCTTCCTAATGAAATAATCCAGAGTGCAATAGCTGTGTTCTTATTTGGATGCATTTCTGTAACTTTTTTATAAATCTACATATTTTTATTATAAACTACATCTGGTTCTGTCAAAAAAAAAAAAAAAAAAAAAAGAGAGGTTACAGTAGTATTTGGGGTATTTCATTCTCAGAAGCCACCCAGAGCATAGCTAACCAGTGAAAGCCTGACCACCAGCTATCAAATAAACTTGCATTATTGTTCTGTTTAAGCAGCACTTTCAGTGGACTTTTCCTTCATTTATCTGCATTGTGCTGATACCAGCAGTTTGCTCCCCGTGAGCCTCCTGAGCTCTGTCAGGCAATGTTTCCATCACACTGCAGATGGTTTTGCATGAGGGGTTTGGCAAGGGAGTATGTCAGTGCTGCCTCTGAGGAGGCAGGATGTTTTAACCTGCTCTTTTCTCCCTCCTTGCCCTATCTCCTGTCTTTTCTTACAAGGAAGAAAACATTGCACAATATGAAGGTGAAGTGTAAACAAAATTGTTATCTTGGGGCTTTGAAGGATGGCAGGTAGGCTCCTGAGGGAGGTGATCCCCACAACACATCCATCTTTTCCCAGCTAAACCAAATTTTGCAGGCTGCTGCAATACAATACAAACTTCCAAGGCTGCACCTGGTTTTACTATTGCTGTTCACATAATTTGCAAGTTGCTTCAGGTGGCTGCGTGGGCTTGCAACTGAAACAGCCTTATCTGTTTATTGTAGCACTCTCAAGGCACTTTTTAAATCTGCTTTGGTTATTACCAGAGGCCTTTTGGGGGAGCAGGAGTTCTGTCCTCACCCTCTCTTGGCATCCTCCTGCCCTGAGACTGAGGGTGGCTGTTATCTCCCAATGCACACTCCTCTGAGTGGCAAGCTGGTGGGATGACTGCTGTCTGAGGTCCCTGGTGTCCCCAGAGGATGTAGGCTTGTGTTGCAGAAAGTGGAGGTGGGACCTAGAACCAAAGATTTTGGTAGAGCTTTCCATGAAGATTTATCTGTCTCTCATGTATCCATAAAAAGCCAACTGCTCTGATACCAGCTTTCGGCTTCACAGCACTCTCTTACTGACATTAAAATACCTTTTTTTACCAGAAATCTGTTATATTGTAGATCTGCTCTAAATGTAGATCTGTCCTATACACACTTTAGCCTAGCATCCATTATCAGTTGCTGCTTCATTATTTAATACAGTTCCCATGTAATGAAACTTGCCTTGGCTTGTATTTGTGCTGGCTTTTTCTTTTCTTTTTTAATTTTTTGTGTTTCCTTATATTTTAATCAAATGAAGTGTTAATTCTAGAAATATTTGGATGGTGAAGCTTTGTAAGATATAATTTTATATTGTCATAACTAGATCTTTAGGGTTTATATATTTAAACAGTTGAAATTTTTCTTGCTGCAGCAATGAGAAGGTATTTCCATCTTTTATCCTGCAAAGGTAAAGTACTGTTTTCCTGAGCACTGTACAAATATTCTCTTCTTCATTAATATTGATGGTGGTTCAATCATCAGCATCAAATTTCCTTTCTCCTGTTACAGGACAGATTCTTCACTATAAACCCTGACTCCCTGACAAATTTTCAGAGCTTGGAACTTCTTTTTCCATTTAATACTGTTGTTTCTGGCAACTGACTAATTGTGCAGTGATGTCCAGTTGAAAGTTAATAATATCATTTGCTTTTCAGAGTGCTTTGCAGCAGGCTATGGACAGATTGTCAGTTCTCCTTAGCTAGCAGTGCTTGAGGTGATCATTTCTGTCCACTGTGTGTTTGCCAAAAATGAAGCAATCCATGGCATGTCTTTCTCCCCCCACCCCCTGTAGTAATATTGTCTTGACCTGTGGAGATTAGCACAGCTTGCTTGACTGGTTTTAAGCTCAGCATGGCTTCGTGCTGCAGGATTTTGGAGACAGACAGTCCTGACTGCAGCATCAGAGTCTGTGATCCAGGTTGTGCAATCTCCAGAAAGTAAATTGATTTATCCAGGGGTAAGTATAGGTCTCCCCTAGGGCTGCTGCTTGGGGCTCCCACTGCAGTCTGATTCCTTTTCAGGCACTGACAGTGTCAGAGAGGCTGGTCAAGATCATCCCTGGATCTGTCACAAACTCCAAACTGCATTGTTTTCTCATTTCATCCCAGCCCCTCCTTACTGCCTTCCTCTGCCTGCCTCACTGGCAGTTGCTGAGGGTACCACACACATCACTCTGCCAAATGACCAAGCTCCTCTTCATTGCTGCTAGCAACTTTTCACCTCATTTGCTGCCTCAATATTTCCATTGCATTGGGTCTCTCTGTACTCAATACCATAACAGCCAACTCCTTCAGTCTTCCAGGTCTGTGTAAACCCAAACTATTCTTTCCATCAGTTCCTCTTAGGGCCTGATGTTTGAGAACTGCAGAGGGCAGAAAGTGCTTGGACACACGGCTTTGGTGTCTGGAGAGCTGGTCCCAGGGCACACAAATGTCTGAAAATGCATTTCTGCCTGATGGAACCCTTGCTCAAATCAGGCCTCCAGCAGCCAAACCACCTGCTTGTGGACTCACCCCTGCCTTCTGGCCACTGTACGTGCATGGATTCAGCTGCTGCTCTTTGAGAGGAGTATGGTGGGAACAGGATTTATTTAGCCATCACCAAAACCATTTCTGTATGCAATACAGTGTAACAAGTAGTTACAGCAGAAAATAGCTCTAGAACCCCTTTTTAATATAAGCCTCTCTATGCATATTAAATATGCCTATATATAAGTAAAAATAGTGACTGTATATTAATATATATTTGGTGGGGTATTTTACAGAGGGGTTATAGTCTCTGGATGATATTTTACAGTTAGAAAAAGACAATTAAGTCACTGTACATACCTATTGATGAGAATTGTGTGCTGGTAGGTGCAGTTATTTTTAGGGTATTGATAAATGGCCTGCAAAATGAAGTATTTCCAAACAGGAAAACTGCTGTGTATGGGCATGTTCAGGTGAAGCCTTTGTTAGTCCACTTGTGTGTGTTGGTGTCATTAAATGGGCACCTTTGTGATCAGTTGCTGCTGCAACACACGGGCAAAGAAGCAGATTGAGTATAATCTCTTTGTCATTTACTTTGCTAATTGGCTGTTAATCAGCGCTCTGTGTGTATTTGGTTCATCTGTGGAGTTTAGCAGTGACATTTTATGTGTTTGGCAAAGTGAGGTGCATTGTTTTGAGGAGCCAGCTGTCCTCTGTGGCTTGCTGGCCCAGCTGTGACCCACACTGCAAGGTCCAGCTGGGCACCAAGGCAGCAGCCAGGACTGGCAGAAAACAGCCTCTGCTTGGGGGCTGGGATCTTTTGCCCGACAGCCTCTGTCTTTCAGCAGCTGAAACTGACCCATCACAGACCTTTTTCTCTAGGAGTGTCCTTATCCACCAAACTTGATAAGTTTTTTTCGTCTGTCCAGTCATATCTGATGTCTTTTTCAAGAAATGAGAGTTTCATACATTTTGGGTTATCATACCTGAGGAATGCAAGGGAGGAACTTCATTTCTCCATGTTTAGGTTAGGACAGTGTGATATCAGTGGGGAGATGTGAAAGATCATCACTCTTTGGAGAAGAAAGATGCTCCTGTATTTTGCATAGAGACACTGAGGTGAAAAAAAGGTGAAAGAACTTCTTGGGCTCTCTGGGGACTAGCAACAATAAAAGACTCTCTAGATGAACAGACTTACTTGCAGCATTGAAGCCCTGTTTGTGTACCCTGAGCTTCACTTCAGGTTGTGTGCAGCTTGCAGTAGGGGAATTGCCTTACCAAGGGATAAATATGGTCTCTTGGCAGTCTCTCTAGGTAGTCCCTCTCAGTAAAGGTTTCAAGGCACCTCTGTGCTCCATGGCCCTTCTTTCTGCCTTGCTCTGCTTCTCCACACTCTGGCATTTGCAGCTCCTACCATGCAACTGATTTGTTGGTGGGATATAAGGAGTCAGGAAGTGGGAGCACCCTGAAGTGAAGGCAGAGGGATGGCCAACAGGCTTAACACTTTGCTTGTCTTGGACCTCAGAACAGTTTTAGTTTTCTCTGTTGCTATAGAAAAGATGGGGAGTCAGGAATGGTGTTATAACTTTCTCTGGATTATAAATTGTTCTTTAAAAATCAGAAAAGCAAAATCTTGGCTTAAATCAGATTTGTTTTGATATTAGCTTCCCAGTCTTTGTTCTCTTTTTCTACATGTTTAAATTCAGATGTTTACTGGTTCAAACTGAAATCACACCTTCCTTTGCTGCCCTTCTTGACTGATTACATCAGCATCACAACCTCAGAAGACACACTGTCTCCTGGAGGTGGGCACTGGACCTGAATGGTGTCATCCTCCTTCTTGTGCCCTGGAGCTGCAGTTCCTTCTGGTTACATGCCAGAGGCGAGGGCTCCACACTGCTCTGATTCAGGGGCTGCTGCCAGGGCTCAGCAGAAAGAATTCCAGCTGAAGGAGCAGTTACTGAAACCCATTGGGGACAAAATTAAAATGAGAAAATCACCTGGTGTCTTCAATACTGTGTGATTGCAGGGGTGTGTGAAGAGGAAAGATTCTTAATTAAAAGCATTCAGAAGTCCTAATGAAATCAGGTGTCTAATCCTGGAGGTAGAGCTGCTTTTGACTAGATAAGGCATATTGGCCTCACATGAAGAGAGGGAACTCAGTTGAAAATCAGCTCTGGTTTCACACTGAATGAAAGTCTCCAGGGATGGAATGGGGTTTGAATAATAACAACATTCAAAAATAGCTGTAGTTTTTTGAAAGTGCAGTTGTATTATGAAAGCATAGTTTGGATTATATTGACTCTATCAATGCAGGGTTCAGATGCAGGAGTCAAAACCTGTCAGCAGGTGAAGTAGATGGTTGTCTCAAATGCACATTGTCTGCTTCATGCAGGGATGGATGGATGGATGGATGGATGGATGGATGGATGGATGGCTGTGCTCATCAGTCCAAATTTCTGTTTAGCCATTGTGCAGCCCCCACGTTTTCTCTCCTTTCCTCCTCCCCATACAACCTCCACTAATCTGACTTTTATTCTTTGAATGTTGGCAGCAATAAGTTATAGGTGGGAAAACAAAAATAGTCATTTCTTTGTCCTTTTTACTTGAGGTTCTGCTCTCTCAGGCCTTAATCTGCAGTTTGCAAATTCTTCACCCTGCAAGGGTGTTCCTTCACTTGGCTGGAAGTGCATGTTCATATCACTGGCCAAGTGTTAGCACAAGTCTTTCAGAGGGCACAAGGCATAAAAGGGGAAACAAGCTTAGCAAACTGGGAAAAAGTTCCTGTAGGAATAGAAAGAAAAGGCAGGCTTATCAGGAGCAGGTACAGTGCCATACTTTTAGTCCAGTTTTGTTTAAACCAGTCGGATTTTAAGTTCATTTCTTCTGAATCAGTAACGTGCAGCACACTGGAAGTACCATAATATCCATGTATCACACAGATTTCTGCAGCAGCCAAATGTTGCACTCATGTTTATGGATAAAATTGACAATTGTCATATACAAGCGGAATTAGTTCATGAAAGTTTTTATTTTTTTTTTCCTCTTTTTTTTGTTGAAGAAGTTCAGAACTTCGTTCAGAGCAATCCCCTTTCTCCAGAAGTTGTGGGTGGTGGCAGAGCACAGGAGATCACAGAGATGCAATGACACACTGTGCATCCTTCATGGCTGTTTTCTACTGAGTAGCTGTTGTTAAAAACAAACTAAAAAAAATCAGCTCCAGAGATCAGGAGCAGTGTTGACCTGTGTGTGTGCAAGTCCCTTGCTTCCCACCTTCATCTTTTTGTGGATCAGAAGAACAGCCTCCCTCTTTCTCCATTTATGCCCCTATCTTGTAAGAGGTGTCTAATGGAGACACTGCATCTGTGGAAACACAGGAATCAGGAAAAGATAATACCCCGAGCTCATGTGGACAGAATTGTATTAAGAGAATGTCTTACACCTAACTACTCTGGTGTGGTGTGATGAGTAGACAGAAAATTTCATAAAGTTTGAAGTTTGCTCAGTTTCATGGCAGAAGGAGATGTGCTCCAGAGTTTCAGCTGGGCTGAAACATCCAAGGGCATGAAGGGCATATGGGATCTCTTCTCTCATCAAGAAAGGAGCAAAGGTTAGAAGCAAGCACCAGACATGACTCATATTTTTGTAGATGGAGAGGAATAACCAAAAGATCTGGGAGGAGCTGGTATTACAACACAGGCTTCTAATAGTAGTTGTTAATCAGAGCTAATCTGTTTAAGGAAGTAAAATGATGAAAATATCCTTCGTTTGTGGATGGAAAATGCCTGTTATCACAGGTGTAACTCTCTATTTTAATTTGGCAATTCACACCCTTTCACCCCCACCCCTCACCCCCAACAAAATCTGTGGATCAAAGGAGAAGAAAGTTGTGGCTCAACCTCACTGCTGCTGAGGCTTTGAAAGAGTGAGTGAGCTGTCAGGATGTTGCAGTGCACAACCACACCAAAACACTGTGATGATATTAACAGATCCTTTCTATCTAGGTTTCTAGGTAAGTGTTTTCCAGGGTTTATCTAGGATGGCACAGGGCACCAGCCTGTTTTGACCTGTTCCTTCATTCATCTCCTAAGAAATTCCTCAGAAAGTATCTTGGCTGCTGAGTAAAGGGGAGTTTGTGTAATTCCTTAAAGGGGAATGATGATGTTGCTCCCACATAAGTGCAGCATTGTGGTAGGGAGGTGCAGTGGGTTTTAGGTAATCATTACTTATGAAAAAAATCTATTGTTGGAATGAAACAAACAGACTTGATGGGGGTTTGTTTCTTTGAGCGTTTTTTTTCTGGTTTTGTGTCTCTTCCTCTCACCTCAACTCTCCCCACCCCCCAAAAGTCACAAGTTCATATGGAGTAAAAGGTGTCTGTCTTGGTGAAAGGTTAGTGCTTCTGGAATGAAGTATCAATACCATTTTATGTGTAGGCAGTAGCTGTGATTACTCTTTCAGATGGCTGAGGAGTAACTGTTGTCATCTCTGACTCTCTACACTGAAGTTAATCTATAGGAATCTAAACAGACCTGAAGGTGCAAGACATTAACCAGGACACACCAGTCAATTTAACAGAATCACAGGGTTGCAATGAGCAACAGGCTTTGTAAATGGATTATGTGTGTAATTCTAGCTCTGAATCTTGAGATTTAATGCTTGTGTGCGTTCTTGCCAGCCTCTCCTCAAAATTCCTTACCCATATATGTTGGTAGCAAATTGTAAGTTGGCATACATAAATTACACCTAGAAAATTTCTGCAACCCTCACAGTCTCTGGGACAGCAAAACAAAAGCCACTAGTTTCCAGTTCACCTATCTGAATTATAGAAGACTGAGCTGCCTACCAGCAGTCTGAGAATGAGACACCTTAGTGAGCAGAGTGTAATGTAGCATGATCCTTAGGTATGGAGTTAAAGAAGCTCTTGAAGGTTTTACCAGCAGTGTTCTTAAACACTGTGTTTAGCAAGTGTTAGTGCCAGACATCCCTTTTCCCATCAGTAACCTGGGACTTCTGCCTTCCAGTACTTGCAAGGGTCAATGTTTCTCTCATTGTTATCTTTGATGTTATCAGCAGACATACAGGACATGGTTTAAGTTCTTTACTGTGACTAGAATTACCCTTCCAACTGAGAACTGGCATAGGAGAGATTTATTAACCATTGCAAACAGCTCCTCCCTTTAGTTTTGTTATTCTGTTAGACTCAATGTAAAACAGATGAAGAAGTTACCCCATGGATTTTGGCATTTTGCTGGAAGAGTTGAATATGCAAAGATTTTTATTGTAGTCTGGATTTCCTGATGTTTAAAAATATGTGATATAAAGGCAGGGAGCTTAGAAAATATTTTACAGACACTTATAAGAGGGAACATTGTTCTTGAGAGTGTCTCTATCCTGCTTTCCTGAACAGTTTCCTAAATCAAGAAAACAAAAAGCTCAGTTAAACCTTGATATGGTCCAGTGAATTGAATCCCAGTTTGTTGATAGCTCTTTCCCAAATAATGTGTTGTTTTCCTTGCCTCTGTCCTAAAATGTGAAGGTCAAGATGCTGTCTTTCTGGGATGTTGACAGAAATAATTGTGGCTCCACATTATTCAATTAGGATGAAATGCACTGTGGACTATTAGCAGCATAGTCCTTGTATTTTGGCAAGCAGCACGTGGTAAGGTTTGCATTCAGATTTTTCACAGGATCTGATGAGTTCCACTCTGTGCCATGTATGATGAAAATAGATTATCCAGTCAAAATTGAAGAAGTTCTCTGAAGTCTTTGAGGCTGAGAGTGAACCTCCTTACCAAGCAGATTTTAATCCATCACAGCCTTCAGCTACTGCATTACCAACACGCTGCATTCATGATATGTGGGAGCTTTTGCTGGTTCTGTGGCACAGTGGTCTTGTTTGAAGATGATTGCAAAACTCATAGATTTTAATGGTAACAGGAGGGGCTGTATAAGGAGACTGTGTAAGCCCCTCCTCTGGTATTGGTCCATGCTCTTTGTAGTTCTCCATTATCCAAAATCTCCATCGTAAAAATTATGCAGCTTTGCCCAGTCCTCTCAGAAATAATTTATATATTGTCTGTGAATGTGTTTAATTGCTTTTTTAGCTGGCTGTTACTATTGACATCCACAATCTCCTGTGGCAGCAAGTCACAGAAGGTCACTACCTTTGTGTGTAAGGAATAATCTTTCTGCTTTTCAAAACTATTTTCCAGACAGTTTCCTTGAATGTTGTCTAGTTCCTGCAGTATGGGGTTTGGTGAACAATGGTTTGGCAGTCAGCATGGCCACCAGCTGTCAAATTATGTCATGATATTGATATTGCACTGTATGACATCCCCCAGCTTTTCCCTTTGCAAGTTGAAGAGTCCCAATCTCTGTAGTTACAATCTCTGCTTTTTGGGCAATTGCACTGTCCCCTTAATCACATTAGTTACCCTTCTTTGTACTTTCTTTAATTTCACTATGCCCTTCTTGAGATGCAGAGACCCAAGCCACACACAGTTTTCAGGACATAGGCTGACAACTTCTTATGTGGTGCTAAAATATTCCTTTCTGTCTTGTTCTTATTACCCTGACTGATGATGCCAAACGTATTGTTTTCCTTCTCTCTGAAGAGAAGTTGCTGAGTTGGAACCTGAGGGCTGTCAATGATCACCCCAAGATCCCTTTTCTCAGTTGTAACTGCCTTTTCCAGATTTCACATCCTGTAGGCACAGGTAAACTATTTTTCTTTAGGTGTATTTCCTTGCTTTCCTTGACACCAAATCTGACCTGCCATCTTTCTGCCTGCTCAGCTCTCCTGAGCAGATAAAGTTCAGAATGGCATGTGGATCAGAGTCTGTAAACAGGAGAAACTGCCAATGAAGTGTGTAGGTAAAGGAATTGCAAAATGTTAGTTCTGAGTGTTGACAAACATGCCAGTTGGGTCTGTGCATCAGCTGTTCTTGAGAAACATTGATGGTTGGGCACCACACCTGGGTTTCTCACAGAGGTCAGGCATAAATAACCCTGTCCAGGAGACAGGGAGAGCTGGGATCCAGAGCCAAGGAGCACAAGAGGTCCCAAGGCACATCTAACTGCCCGACCTAAGATTAACTGGCTTCATAATGTACCTTCTGGAAGTTAGAGTGATTTTTAAAATAATTGACCTAAATGCGTTTGCAGTAAATCTGCAAATGTACCTGCTTCTTAAGCTTGGGCTGTTGTGGCTGCACCATTAATTTCAGACCTAGCAGTAAACTAATGAGGTAAATTACCCAGTTGGTCTCATGTGACTGCAGGGACCACCCTGGCACAGCAGCCAGCTTTCTTACTTTCCCTAGTGTCTATACAATAGCAGAGCTGAAAGTCTGCCTTCGGTATCTCTGCTCTGCACACAGCCTGCAGTGTGATGCTCTGTGTATTAATGAGTCCTCAGAAAGCTGGTTGTGATTGGGATAAATCAAACAAAATCTAGCTATTGCAAATATGTTAGAAAACATTTACTGTTTAAAGAAAAATGTTTGGTTGATATTGTAGACCAATGTTGGGAGATTTTGGAGATGTACGCTGTTGCTGCACATTCTAATGCCAGGTGCTACAATGTGCCAGTGTATGAGATCTACTTTAAATTGTGTCTTAATAAATAGCAGGTGATTAGGCAAGACTTGTGATATGTAAAGAAGAATCAAGCTTTTGTTTGCAGTTGCTGTAATGCTGAGAATCACAGGCTTGGCTGTGGATAGAAGAACACACAGACAAATCTGAGACACCAGACTCAGATTTGCATTGCCGAAACCTAAAAGCAGTATCACAGCACATAAAGAGCTCATTTCTTTAAAGGCATGTTGAAATCCCTGGTTGCAAACTCCCTTTCTAAATGAAGCTTTAAAGGGCAGCCTAGGAACCACAGGGCAGTGAGTCTGACTCCCAGGAGCAGCAAGATGATAGGGCTGATAGTAAGGCATATGAGCACTGGACAGGTAGATATAAACACAGCCTGTGGGAAGCAGCACAGCTATTTTGAAGGGCAACCCCACCAGTGTGGCCTCCTGGGTCCTATTGCAACCTCCTGGTGGTGGTGGTGTCACTGAGAGTGTGGATAAGTAGAGCCCAGGAGGGGGTCGTGCATGGATTTTCAAACTGCACTAGGCAAGGGTTCACACCAGAGGTTAGTAAAAAACTAAGTTGCTGTGGGACTGGAGCAAAGACCTGGTAATCTCTTTTTTTAATAGACAGAAAGCTGTTTAGAGGATGAGATGCTCTCCATTCAAAATTCGGATGCTTTGAAAGCGAAGCAGAGTCTAGTCCAAGGCCACAATGAAAATTCACATTTCACTTTCCCTGTGAGACAAAATGCTTAATGAATGTTGTGTGGAACAGGCTTTTGGGTGAACAACCACTGTGTGCAGTGTCATCAGTGGTGAGTCTGTTCCTTCCAGGACTTTAAGGGCATATGTATTCAGAAGGAAATTGATGGCCCATGGACATGCAGAAGCCAAGCACATAAAATGAATGGGTTTAGGCTGTTGGCCCCCTCACAACTGATGCTGATCTTGCCACCCAGCCCATCTGTGAAACAGAGGAATGAGGCACTGCAACTGAGCTATCAGCTAAAAAGATGTAAGGAGAACACAATTTCCTTTCTTTTATTTCTCCTTCAATTCTATCCTAAAAGAAGCCCCTTCATGGCCATTATTCAGACTCTCATTCCTCCAAATACCATTAATACAAATATTTCTGAGGTAGGAAAAGGTGTGTATGAAACTTCAGCCCTGAGGAAAGATGTTACGTGCAAGTGGAAATTACTTTTTGCATTGGAAATGTTTGTTCAGCCTTAATGGTATTCACTGATCCCATGAAACAAAGCAGGGAGAAAGAGCAAAGCTGAGTGAATCCTGTGCAAGTTTTGCCTGTAGGGTTTTTTTTTTTTCCCTCTTTTATTCAGAGTTGAATTTGATCCATTTTCTTTTATTTGCTGTAGAATAACAATGATCCTCTGCTCCCCCAACAGTAAACATTGAAGCCTGTGAACATCAGGGTTCAGCAAGCAAACTTTGAAAAATCCCTTTGCAGGGTAAATGTCAGGCTGTTTTCAATTAATTATTTTTAAAAGTAAATTCACATGCAGCAGTGACCTTTAGCTGTGCTCCACACACACTGCTGCTTTTTATGATCTCATTTGATGTTTCGTGTCTTGGGCTAATACGAGGGACTGGTGGTCTGCATAGCAGCAGAAGAGATGCCTGCAGTGCTGGGGTGGGGGGAGAGATGCTTCCTTCACCCTGCTGGTCTGGGGGATGGGGATCAGTGAGAGCCCCAGACTGCAGAGGGGAATCTACTCTCCCCCACCAGACATGCTGGGACCACCTTGGTCTTGGTCAGAGTCAGCTGGGCTTGGGGAGGGGGTGAGGTGACTGATCCCACCTGGTCTCTTGCCTCCTTCTCACTGGTGGTATCTTCTGTCAGCAGCAAATGATTCACAGCTGGGACTCCGACTCTGAAAGAGACAGAAAACTGATGGGGTTTGGAGTCCTGTGAATGGGACTGGGCTGTCTTGACCTCTCCATCTGGCACAGTTTGTTGTCTCACCTGGTGTCACTTCAACATTCAAATGAGAAAATAACAATTCCTCTTTGCAGGTGTACTGAGAATGGCTTTCTTGACAGGAGGTTACATGTGCATCCCAAGGGAGCAACCAACCAGCTGGGAGTGAGTGCTTTGGTTTTGCAAGTTTTCTCAAAAAGGTCTGGATTTGCTAGTCCTGAGAAAATGTACCCAGAAGCAATAAGATCATTCACCTGAAAAAAAATCTGCTTGAATGAAATTAACAGGAAGCACCAGTGTTGGGGTCTAAAGTAATTCCAGAGAGGTTTAGGGCTCTTGCTTGCTTTGCAAGAAAATAATCAATCATCCTCACCTTGCACTACAGCTGCTCTCCTGAAATCAGAAGCTTAAAGAAAATCATACCTCGCTGGAAGTAAAAAAATAAATTCTTTTCTTTTTTTAACTCCTGAAGCTACTTCAGCAGTTCAGCAGGTGATAAGGTTTAAAACATTTTGATATCCTCTCATCAGCCGTTGTGAGAAAGAGAGAGAATGGCGGTAGGAGCCTGGAGTGCCCTATTACACAGCTGGGGAAGTGCTGGAGCTCCAAGCTGCTGCTGTGTGCTGGCTGGAGACCCAACAGACTTGTGTTTATTTAAGTCTATTTGAGTTTTACACAACTGACACCCTTACTTGGCTGCTTGAATTTCCCAGATTCTACCAGCTTCATATTTTGGTTCTCTTTTGCTATGAGGCAGAAACATTTTGTATAGGTACCACACTTCAGCAAGTAGTGTTTAATGCTATGGAAATCCTCTACCTTTTGTTTTCTGAAGCATTATTATGTTTTCTAAGACAAGCTCAAATGTGAGGTTTTATATCAAACAACTTCTGTTTATCTTTCCCACTTTGCTCTCCGTTATTCTCATGCTCTATATTGTTTATATTATGGACACAGATCCTAGTGCTTACTGTGCAAACAAAAAACAGAGGAAGAACATCCAGATGCATATATGCCCTTTGATCATATTTAGCCCCAGTGCTCAGCTGTTTTTTGCTTGTGGCATGTATATTCTGACATTCCTTAATCTACTTAAAAAACTCCAAAATAGTGTAAATACTCCAAAATGTAATTACCCTATTTCTTGCCATTTGCACTGAAGAGAAAAAAGGAAAACAAAATGCTAGTGGAAAAAAGGAAAATTTACAGAAGGAAAAGAGTTGGAAAAGGTCTTTCTGTTGATGATGAGCTAGACATTGTACATATGCATATGTGAATTCCAGATAGAGTAGCTCTATTTGTGATTTTTGAAGGACCCTCAGTATAGAATCATTCAGTGTTTACTTATTCTCTTTTAAGACTGGGTTAATTAAATTCAGATTCAGATTTGTTATTATATTTAATGACATACTAAAAGGGCAATTTATTCATTTATAATAGACTTGTGCCTAAATTTGTGTATGATAGCTCAGGACTTGGGTTTGCCCTCCTGTGAAGATGACACCTGTATACATTAGTGGCATGATCATAATTTTGGCTCCCAAGTTAGGTTCTCTTTACCAAAACCACTGCGGGTTTTCTGGCAGGTGAATATCATGGAGGTACCAGAGGGCAGCTGGGGGTGGATGGGAGCTAAGGGCCTCAAAGCAAATGTCTGTGAGAAAACTTCCACCTCGTGTGCACAGTCCTTTCTGACTTACTGAGCCTGATGACAGCACTCTCTCTTCCACTGCTTTTGTGGTCATGCAACATCATCAAGGGGTCAAAGTAACTGTTTTACCAGCTATTAAGGATGATAGTGGAAAAGGTTCATGACCAATACTTCCTTTGAACATTATTTAATTGGAGAGCAGAGAAGATCCTTGCAGTAAGAGATACTTAGTATGCAGAGCAGCAGTGCCTGGGTCCATTTCCTTTCATTAGCCTTCCTGGAAGCACTTTCCATGACTAATGTGACCCTTTTATACAGAGTGCACTCATGCAGTTTGTACCCCCTGGAAGCACCTGGTTTCTGAAGCAGTGCCACAGCAGATGTTGTCAGCAGGATGAAGGGGGGCTGAGGTGGCAAGGATGAAGGAATTGGGGCTCATCTCCCCAGGGGTCTGGCAAGAGTGGGGGGTGGAGGGGGGGGAGCAGCTCATAGGTAACAACAGCAGCTGACTATCTTAGGAAAAGTGTCCAGTGTATATCCGTCTTTGTGGAAACAGGGCCCATTTTCTAGAAGGTGGTGGTATCAAGTGAAAGCCAAAACATCTCTGCTTCAAAAGCAAGATCTGGCTCTCCCCATGCCACCCCTGCAGATGTGTTCCTCTGGGTGTCTGGCTGATGAAGTGTGCTAGCAAGAAAAAACAAACTCCTGTTGTTTGCCACAAATTTAACCTGGAGATCAACACAATACCTTGATTTTCTGTGCTCTCAATGTGACATTCAGAACCTACATTGCACCCAGAAGAGCCTGTAGACCCTGAGCTAGAGCTCCAATGCATCTTTTCCTGGTGTTTTTGTAGACCCTCAAACACTTAGTACAGTTACCCTCAGCCTGAGTTTTCTCCTGAATTGAACTGGTCTTTGGTCTCCCTTCAGAAATGTCATTAAGGTAATTCATTAAAATGAATTTTAAATGGTCATTCTCCTTTTTTGCTTGTTGAAGCATCAGAAAAGCATGTCTCTGCTGTTGATACATAGGCTTGAAAGGCAATGGTCTTATCTCAGGGTTACTCCTCTTGGATGCTACAGGTACAGTGCTGAAGTGCTGCCCTTCACAGACGTTTTCAGTCAGTGCCAGGAATAGCACTTTTCTTCAGGTCAGAACACATTTGAAAATTAAAATTCAGCCTCCTTAGTTGGTGGTTGTGCTTGTGCACAAAGACTAACTACTGATGTGGATATGGAAAAAAAAAAAAGAACCCCTGGACAGATTAAAGCTGGTGGTAGTGTAAAAACTGAATGTCTAACACAGTGATTTCCTTGTCCTGTGATGTTTTTCTTAAAAACCATCTTCAACAAAGAGGGTCTGAGAATGCCCACTCGGTCTGGAAGCAGGCAGGGATGCAGATCTAGGTTAACCATGCAGACATGAAGAAGACAGACAAGAAGCCAGATATGACATCATGATAAAGTGAATGTTACAGGGGTTTCCAGTGGTATTAATATTAGATGATAATGTCAGAGCTCAGCTGGTAATTAGGCAGGACAGCTGCCAAGGCCAGTCATTAGCAATGTTGATCTACTCACTTGAAAACCAGAGAAAAGGTATTGCAGATGTTTCTCTGTCACTTTTGTTTTGCCTGTAATGGACACGATAGCTCATTGCAGGTAAAAAGTTCACCTTCCTGCCTAACAGTCTTGGACTGTTTGAGTTGCCACAGGATGTTCTTACTTCTTACTTGTTGTGTTTGGCCCAGAACTGTAAATCACGAACACCAGGCTGTGTAATTCTGACTTTTATTACGTTAATGTATTTTAAGAGCAGGAAATCTATAGACTCTTGGCTCAGTGCAGCAGAAGCAGAGCATGGTGGGTACTCTGTGGTCAGGAATGTTCTCAGAAATATGCCTCTTGCTGAAAAGGTGACCTCAAGACTATCTTTGCTTGGCTTCTGGCCTGGGGAAGGAAGGACATCTCAACCTCTCAGCACAGGTGTGAGCTGAGAATGTGTTCTGGGTGGAGGAGGAATTTGTTCCCTAAGAATAAGGAGGGAGAAAGGGAATGCTGAAAAAATATGATAACCTCAGTGCTGAGACCAGCCTGGAAGCAGGATTCTCTTTGCACAGGGTCATTGCAAATATTCTTCATTGCATAACATCAGCAGCATAGCTGAGATACAATTGGAAGGCTCCTGATGCCCCACCCTGGTTCCTTTTCTACTGAGCCCCAGCAGGAGCTTAATCTCTACCTGCAAGCTCTTCAAGAAAAAAAAAAATATAAATCCCCAGAGTGCACACACTGGTAGCTGCACTGAAGTGTTTCTTTAGTCTCTTTCTAAGCATGAAGCCATTTTAAATAAACCTCATGTGTTTTGGGAAGCTCCCCTCCAGCCCCACTGAGCGTCCATTATGTCACAACGTGCAAAAGTGACCTGCAGGTTGCCAGACACTGGAAAAGGTGATCTGTTTTGAGACATCTTGGGGGCTTGGAATGAGTGGCAGAAGGTGAGTCAGGCCTTGCTCTGGTGAAGTGGTGCCCTGCCCCAGACCCCCCAGCCCACAGTGTCTGTCAATCACGGCACACTGGAGGCAGCCCCAGTGTCACCTACCCCAGTCCCCAAGAGGCTGAGAGATGAGAAATCCCTCCTGGGAAGAAGGCCCAGGATGGGCCAAGGCTTTAAGAAGCCTGACCACAAGGCAACCACTTTGTCCTTTAGCCCTGCCTTCATCTTGGAGTTTTAGATCACTGCAACCCAAGACCTGGTAGCTATGTGTCTGGTTTTTTATACCTTTCCTGTCTTTCTGTTTTTCTCCCTTTCTTCTTTTAACTCTTTTCTCATGGAATGTAGCATCAAACGGCTTTAAAGGTTTTCTGTGCTCAATGGACTAAGCCCGTGCTATGATAAATGATGTTGTGTTGTATTTACTCTTTTGCCAATGTGCATTAATTTTCTATCGTTTGCCATAGAGTTTGCCATAAAAAAAAAAAAAATCCCCCTTTTGTGGTGTTTTGGGTTTTTTTGGTTTGTTTGTGTTTGGGGTTTTTTTGTTTTTGTTTTTGTTTTGTTTTGTTTTACCTCTTGAGAATATTTGGTTGGTATTTTCTCCTTTGCATCTACCCAGAGCAAAAGAACCTTGGTTCAGCCCTAGGTTTGAGTGATTGGCATGTAACATATGTGCAGCAGAAAAACTCCTCAGACTTGTGGCTGACTACCACCAGAATCCATATTATAAGTGCAGGTGAATTCACTAATGATCATGATCTTCTCCCTGACCGAGTTATTTTCCGCTCTGCTTTTGCACAGCTATTTTAATATGGGGAGAGGGAAATCAGAGAAACCAGATTGCTGAGCACTTGGTCTGCAGAGCCAGGACTGCTCTATCCACTTAGGGTGGCCTCTGGGCCAGACTTTATACTGCTGTTCCTGGAGAAAAAATTCTTCTCCATGTGAACAGTCTAACCCAAGAGAGCCCTGTCGGTGGCGTTCAACCTACATCTGTCAAGTTTCCAGTGAATACAAATATTTGCAGGAGAGAGGTTCAACAAGCATCCATCTCTTTTCAAAGGCATAAAAAGTGGATTGCTCCTTTATTTTATCGCTTCTGAATATCCTACCCTGAAAGTACTGCTCTCCTTCAGCTGTGAAAGTGTGCTGGAGAGTCTTGAACATAAGAGTCATGTTACAGCTCTTGATCCTTCTCATCCGTGAGTTCCCTGCCTGCTCGGGAATGCCTCAGGTAAGTAGTGCTGAGCTGCTGGGGCAATTATATCGCTGGGATACCTTTTAACCTTTCTTTTAGCTATCATACACTGAGAGAATTACACTAAACCAGGTCATAATAGAAATGTTGTGAAATGGAAGCCGAGATAAGAGAGACGTGCTTCAGTGGAAGTGGAGAGGGAGTGATGCGAGGGGGAGATTTGAACTGCATCTCCAGGTTCAGCCTCTGAAGAGGAGAGCTAGTGGAAGCTAATGCAGTGAAATGAGCTGTAACAAAGCCACACCAGGAGTTATTCAGCTGTTCACAAGAATTTTAGAAGAACTGTAATTGGGAAATGATGTGAATATCAAACAAAATGTCACTTGACTGGAAGCCCTGAAAAGAGGGGGAAAGAAAAGAAAATGAAGGAAAAATCCTGCATTACATGTTACCCTCTTAGACACACTCCAAAAGAGCTCCCTGCTCTCCACTCAGACCTTTTGGCATGCTATTGTGTAGCATTGTGTATTTCCGTGTGGGGTTCCTCTCCTTGAAAGAAATTAAAATGATGGGAAAGCTGGCATGTCACGTTAAATAACATCACATGTTTTTCTATTGGCAAGGAAAAAAAAGGAAGAAGTACTATGCTGAGTTCCAAGAAAATAACTACTGAGGAAATGAGTGCAGCAACCAGCTCAGATCCTGTCCCTGGAAAATAGCAGCTGTGCCAGCCCAGGGAAACATGCTCTGTATCCTGGCAGGGTTCAGAAGCAGGCTTGAATTTCTTCTGCATGCTGTTTGCTGGTGACCTGCAGACCAGATTGGCCACATCTCTGATCTCTCCCAGCTGCCCATAATGTTTTTCAAGCTCTAATGGTAGAGTTTTTTTCCTAAAATTCGAAATGTGTGTAAAAATATCAGGATTTTTGACTACCATTTCTGCTCTTGTTAACTAATATTCACTTTTTCCTTCTAAGTTCCCTGTCTGCCATTCTTCTCTGAGAAAAAGTCATCTTGAAAGCACTTTGGCCTTTTCTTCTTCCTCCTCATTATCCATCACAGGCAGAGAGCACCACTGGGTTGGGTTCTCTGGGTCCCTTGATGTTCTCCTCAGCACTCACAGCAGCACTGGCCTTTGAATGACCTGCAGCTCCTCTCTCTTTAATTTAGCGTAAGTTTTTGTCTGGAAACACCAGGAAACCACCTGCTGCTTGTAGAAACATAAGGGTCCTGTGGGCCATTTTGCCCACTGCATGCCTGGAGAGGGGAGGAGGACTAGGACAAGATTTGCTTTGAGGCTTACCCAAGTGAAAAAATCTTCTTTTCTCCTGAAAGGAGAAGATGACAGCACTGTGGAGAAGTTACCCATCTAAAAAGACAAGAGGAGCACTCTGATTTTGATTAGACAGAATTTCTCAGTGGCCTCATCTCAGGTCTCATCTCAGATCTTCTGCAACCAGGAGCTTTAAAAAGAGTATATGGGTTTTGCACGCTTTACTTGCAGGGGCTATATGGAGAAAAAGAGGTGATACAAGACACTGCAGTAAGACAGCTGTCTGATAATAGATACAGTATAATATTATGCACATAATATTGTATACATTAAATGCATTAGTAATAGATACTACATTTTTAGTAATGTTGTTATGCATTTGTCATGATTTGATAGGAAACCCTTCAGGCAAATATTCTTAAGGGCCTGATGAAACAGATATGCTGATTTCTATCTGTAAATTGTGGTGACTTTGATGGAAATTTGCCAACTTTTTTCTTAAACAATGCTTCATGTACAGTAAGCATAAGAAAAATCCTGCCTTGGAGTATCACAGGAAAACAACACAATGTTGATCCCTGTTGCATTTTTTCCTCACCTTCATATCTTCACTCTAGAGCTGGGAGACACTTGCCAGCTTCCAAAGGAGGAAAAAAGGAAATTCTCTTGCTCTTTTGCTTTCTGAATATCAGAAAATGAGGTTTGATAGCAAGATTTTAGGGTTTTTGTCAATATCTTCTTATTCTGTCTTTGAATGTGTATTTGGGGTTTTGGAAGTTTGGTTGGGTTTTTTGGATGCTTTTTTGTCTGGTGCTGTTTCTAGTCAGTGAACCATCATCTCTAAAGGCAAACCCCCTGCCTCCCCATCAGGCTGTGTTGGGGAAGATTTAGAATAAAATACACGTGCAAGCACAGGTCCACAGGCCAAGGGAGTGTCTGTAGAGCCTTGAGGCAGGGCTGGTAGAGAGCACTTGGTTGAGCCCATAGAGTAGTTACCAGCTGCCATGCCAGAGGGTGGCTGGGCAGGGGTCCCTGCGCCCCACCAGGCACAGAGGGAGAGTGGAGAGGTGACAGGAGGTGATTTGGGCTGTCATCACTGTGAGTACTTTACTCCCAAAGAGAGAAGCCCAGCCAAATGGTGCTGAAGAACCAATTCAGGTTTAAAAGGCCCTGAGCCATAACTTATTTGGGGAAGCTGCTACTGCAAAAAGAAAGCAATTGGGCAGCTCAGCACAAAGAGCCTGCCTCATGCAACCTCTCAGCAGAAGGTTTTGGTATTTACATGTTTCTCCCTGCTGCCTTTCCCATTCAGAAGGATGCATGAAGCAATGCAGATGATTTGTGGCCTATTCTTATTCCTGCTACAGAGAATAAGTGTTGTTTTCAAGTCTAAGCAGAAGCAGGTCTTGTATCTCCCTCAGCTGTACAGCTTTCAATTGTCTTTCTCTCCTCACTTAAGGATCTCACAGAGGCACACCTCAAATGTACTTGTGCTTTTATCTTTGGTCTCTGTTATTAACAGGTCTAATAGCTAACATTCTTTTGGATGAGACCTTATTAATCAGACTGTCTGCTCTGGAAAAGGTCTAATGATATTTTAAAGCTCTTCTTCCAAGGGCAGATCTTTGCCTGTGAATCATTAACCAAAGGTTCCCCCAGGGCTCTCTAGTGTGTTGTCAAGCACTGCCCCTTCCCCTTGCAGGGATGGCTGCTTTTTGGTGGATTTGAGATGCAAAGGGCAAAATCAAACTAAAACATGAGCTCCATGTTTAAGTTAAATAACAGTGCTGCTGCTATTCTGAATTCAGTAGCATTCCCTGAAATAATTTCCTGGGAAAGGGTTTGGCAGACTTTACTTTCCTACTCATACAAATATGAGCTGTTCTTGCTGCTTTGGAGTGACTAAATGCAGGAGGTTTGCACACTGTGGTGTGCTTTTGATTTCCTTTTTTATTTTATTCCTGCATTTTTTTTCCCATAAAAAAAATATAAAACACTATTAATTCACTTGAAAAGCTCTGTGGTTTGTTTTCTCTGTTATGCTATACAAAGTTATACCATCAAATATTACCCTTCTGTGGGACTCTTTTCTAGCTGGCTGCATGGCATTGCAATTGAGGGCTTGGCAAATACCAGCAAGTAACTCTTGATGTTACCACAATGTTCTGAAAAGCTTATATCAGGATAAAGTGGTTTTCAGCTATGTTCAACTGCAATGCAAAGTGAAAAAAGAAATATTGGAGTATGACCAAACAGTTGCTGATGGTTTTGTTCTTGTGCGTCGCATGTGCTGGGGGCAGAAGCTGTTCAGTTTCAGTGCTGCTGGAATGGCTCCCTCTAGTAATGCACTGGACATTATTACAAATTGAATGGCAGCACTTGGACTCGTGAATTGAAGCTTCACACAGCCCTGCTAGCAAATTCAGATACTTCATATTCTTGTTGAAAAGCCTGATGTGGTGGTGGGGGAGCCCAGGTAAGCAGATTTCACCTGCAGAGGAGGGCAAGAGGACACTTTTTGGGCAAAGCAGGGTAGGTGGTCTGGGCCCTGGGGGCGGTGGGGAGCAGCAAGGGACTGATGGTGAATGCAGCAGGCTGCCTTTTGTTATCTGGGTGGCTTCGCTCAGCTGGTGCCTTGGAGAAAGAGACCTGAAAATAGGGAGTGAAAGGGTGGATCTTTTAGCAGCTCGTTTCCTATCTTCTGCAGCGGGACACTTAGGAGAGAAATCGGCCTGCAGTTATCTTATGGTGACTCCTCCTGCCCCCTGCTCCGCCTGGCAATCCAAAAAGCTGCCACTTCCCAGAGTGGTGCAGTTGGTCACCACTTGGCATGACACCGGGCATCTTGCTGCAGGAGACAAAGAGCTGCCTTTGAATGCCCATGGAAAGACAGTGCAAATAGCTGGAAGCATCCCAGGACAAACAGCTGAAGTGAATGTGCAGACATGGGGGTAATATTATAAGAGGATTGACCGTATTTATCCAAGGTATGAAAAGCGCTATTATTCCCAAACAAAGAGGTAACCTGAGGAAGCTGCAGCTGTCGAGGAGCAAATCAAATGGGTTCTCCTCTTCTTTATGCCATGACAAAATGTGCCAGGGGCTTTGTGAGCAAATAGAAGGTAGGGCCCTGAGGCGAACAGCTAACAGTTTAAGGCTAGACCAAACAGTGTGTGTTTGCAGGTAGCAGTCTGCAGGTTAGGGAAAGGGGAGAGGAGATTAGAGAGGAGATAATCTATGCTCCCTAAGGGATAGCACACAGGCTAGCCAGATCAGATGGTTCAGCTATCACAATAAATCCGTTTGCTGTCTATCTGGATTACTGGTGTGGTTTTGGGATGGGTACTGCCTTTGCTTCTGGAGCAGTCTGACCCTCGAACACCCCTGCTTTACAATGTGCTTGGAGGTGGGGCAGCTCTGTGTGCTTCTCTCAGCTTCCTGATGAGAAAATACTGTGGACTCCGACCCTGAGGGAGCCTGGAGCAGTGCAGAAAATGTTAACCCCTGAGTCTCTGATCTAGAAATGCTTCCTATCACCTTATACTTGGAATAATATTTGCACATTTAAATTTATTTTTGACTGCAATGTTTGATCTTATAGCTGAGACCAATCTTCCAGTGTTTTTTGCTAGGCTCTCAAGTCACCCTTGGAGCTGGGTCATTCAGGCAGATCACAGGTAGAACAATGTTGCCTGTGTTCAGCTAACCTGGTGTAAGGATACAAGCTCTAACCTGTAATGCAATGCAATATCCTCCAGCCGAGTGGTTTTTATGCTGGTGCAGTTAAATCAATAAACTTGGTAAGTTAGGCTGGTACAGATATTTTTAATTGCACTCCCTACGGACAACCTCACAGTTCCAATGTCTAATCAGAACTGCAAACTATTCAGAGGAGTTTTCTTTGCAAATAGGGTTATGAGTAATCAATAGCTCAGTGTATGTGTGTGTGCACAAATACTCATTTAGTAATTCTGGCCTGTGAACACATTCATTAACCTGACTGCCTGATGTTACCCCAGCCTCCCTCCCCTCTTCACAGACAGGAAAAAGGAATGCATTCATTGATTACACTGCTTTAATTTATTTGCCTAGTTCTAATCTCTGCACAAGATAAGACTGCTAAGAATTGTCAAATTGCATTCTTTGGAGAATTGAAAAGGCCATTTCCTCTCTATTTCCTATGTTACATGATAATGCAAGATCCATGGTAGCATTTTTGCTCTCCATGCAAAACATCAGTTAATGGATATAGCTTTTAGTGTCACTGTTTTGTGCTAGAATGCCCCATCATTTATGCACAGGGAAATTAAATAAATAGGTAATACCAATGGAATACAACTGCTCTTTGAATAAACAAACAGAATTATACCTATCAGCCCTTGTCTTTGGGAAAGGCTGGTCCCAATTAAATAAAACCAGATTGGTCCTGTTTGATGTATGCCATTTTGATATGGAAGGCTTATTTAATTACAGTTGGTTTAATTCTGTCTCCTGTGAGCGAATGCTGTATTCCTCCTCCCCAAACTGCTTAGTCCAACGTTGCCTCTCAATGACAGATTGCTCTCTGCTTGATGTGCCTGTTGCTTACTCATGAGAGTAGGAAAACCTGCACAGAAAAACTGCCCTTCAGTGAGTCTTGGAGGTGGTCTTTGCCATCAATGCTACAGGAACTGTTGGTAAAGCAGCTGCTGGCTTTCACGTGAAGCAGGTTCTGTTTTTATTTCAGCAGTGAGAAAGGGAGACAGCACTGTCAGTGCTGCAGGGGCACAGCTGTGGGCGAGTGTGGATCTAATAACTTGCTGGGCTTCTGTGCTGGAGTGAGGCATGATGCCCTCTCCAGGAGCCACAGCACTGACAGGCCAGCCAAAGGCTTACACTGCAGAGGATAAATTACAGGAAAAGAGACAAGTTGCAAGAAGGAAAGAGAAATGTGAGCAAAGAGAAGGAGATGAAGTGATGGGAATGTGCAGACGGAGAGAGGAAGGAGCAGCAGCGAAGGCAGCAAGTAGGGAAGGAGTAACCTTCCATGATCTCAATACTCCCAACAACATGGAGTACCCAGGGCCCCAGCCTTGACACTGACATGGCCCCAGGCACCTGGAGATGAAGCATTGTGCTCTGTCCTTCCTTGGAGGATGATTTGGCATTCATTTCACTGTGGGGAGCATTGTGGTGTGGCTGGAGAGCTTCCCCCTTCCACCCTGCCTGCACCATGGAACAGCTACAAACTGTCCATGAGGGCACTGGCCTTGTGCCTCAGCTTATTCCCACAAAAGCTTTTTCCTGACTTGGCCATGAATAGGCCCTGTTCCCAACCTTCCCTGATGCTGGGGTTTTCCTAAAGCCCAAGGGGTCCTAGTCTGGGTGAGAGGGAAAGGGAGTCGGGGTTAGTGCACGGTGGAGTCGTAACAGTGTCCCCCAACTTGCTTTTCTGTCTCCTATTGTAGGTGCCTCTCATCATTCCCCTTTTTTCCCCACATGGATCTGAAATGTAGTTGTGTTTCCTCTCTGGGAATGATGAGGGCTGACTGTTTCTGAGGTGGTGGAACAGTGCTCCACAATCTGCTGGTGGAACCTGGGAGCCTTTCATCAGGTTGGGTCCATTTGGAGAGTTAATGGGAGGTCCTGCTTAACCTTACAACCCAGGACTTCTTGCCTTATCCCCCCAAACTGTACAGGGCTCAGACAGTAGGCATCTTCATTTCTGGTTGACTTCAGTGCTCAGACAAGAGTACCTGAATGCAGAGAAGTGCTACACTACTGTCACATGGGAGATTTATTTGCCAAAATTGTCCTGGGTAATTCTCATCAACTCTAAAATCACATCAACAGCCCTAAAGTTATTTGTGGGGTTTGGGGTTTTTTTTCCCAATTGGGGGTAAAATAAAAATCAAAGCAGAAATAATGTCTCCCTGCCAACGCTTGCTGTGGGCAGCCCAGGTGAATGATTTTGAGTGTACTGATGGCTATGGCATGTGACAACCCCTGGTATCCTCAGAATGGCTGCATGCTCTGGGGAAACACAGCTTCCTCCTGAAGGCCATCAGGAAGGAAAGAGGGAAAGGAAGGGGGAGAGTTGCAAACACCATTTACATATCTGGGAAATGAGCTCATCCTCTTCTGTGCAAATGGGAATCGAGAGGATCCATGGAAAAAAGAAATAAATTCAATTAGTCTTTTCTGAAAGGTAAAGAAAACACTTCTTGCCTCTGGTAATGGGCTTAGAGGGGGAGGAAGCTGCATTGCTAATGTGCTGCAAGTGTGTAAATATCTCTCAGGTTTGCAAATGCTGTTTCTTTCTTTAAAGCAAAACCTGCAAAATGCCCATATTTCTGAGTTTCTAGCCTCCTGACCAAGGTGTGTGACTTCTGCTCATCAATTTCCACTTCCAGCTGAATGATGGATCCCCACTACATTTGGGAGCACACACCACCCGCCACCAGCCAGACACTTACCTAAGGAAGGAAATTGTTTAGTCTATGAAGTAGCTCCTCTATTTCCCTCTAATTGCAGCAACTCTATGCTGGACAGATGGCCAGGTCTCTGCATCATGTCAGGGAAGTTCTGTTTATTTGTCTGTGCACCAAACTTTATTACAGCACTTCCAGACACATTTATTTTAAGTTAACTTTGGCCACTCTGGTGCTGCATCAGAATAAGACACATCTTCACAGCAGCACCTCCTGCTTACTCGCCCTGTCTGTAAAAATCTTCCTGCTGCTCCTCAGTCAGACTTTGCTTGATGTTTTACTCCCATCTAGTGCTTTTTATTAAAACTGCTGGTGCTGTGTTTCTGACATAGGACTAGTCTGAGCTGATCAAACATCACCTCATTTCTAACCTAAGTGTTAATCAAATTTCTTTCCATCTGGCTATGAAAATCCACATCTCTTTGATCTTCCCTGGTGTAGTGGAGGTACAGGAAGGAGGGAGATCCCTGCAGGCTTATGCTTCTGTAAAAGTCTTTTGTGTCTTTCATGTACAAGACCCTTCTTTCATGGTTGTTCTCTTGTCAGAGGAATCTTGACACTTACGTTTGTTTGAAGCAGGTTTCTTAAATACATTCTTGTTGGTATTGATGGGAATGGGAAGGCTGCTATATGAAATATGAGTGGTGTGCTTCAGTGGTCTGTACTGGGACCAGTGTAATTTAATATCTTCATTAATGACATAGAGGGATCAAGTGCACCCTCAACAAATTTGCGGGTCACACTAAGCTGAGTGATGAAGTTGTCACATCTGAAGGATGGGATGGCATCCAGAGGGACCTGGATAGGCACAAGAAGTGGGCCATGGGAATCTCAGGAGGTTTAACAAGACCCAGTTCCAGGTGGGGGATGAACAGATGGAGAGCAGCCCTGCCCAGAAGGACTTGGGGGTGCTGGCG
Source organism: Phylloscopus whistleri (assembly GCA_017589585.1). Classification (NCBI taxonomy): domain Eukaryota; kingdom Metazoa; phylum Chordata; class Aves; order Passeriformes; family Phylloscopidae; genus Phylloscopus; species Phylloscopus whistleri. The sequence goes on along the minus strand of JADMLD010000068.1, from coordinate 875,846 downwards.
GGTGAGAGGCTGAATATGACCCAGCAATGCAGCCCAGCCAGACATGTCCTGGGCTGCATCCAAAGCAGCGTGGCCAGCAGGTGAGGGAGGGGACAGATATCCCACATGCCAGCACCACTACAGGCAGTGGGAGAGCCCTAGGCTGAATGAGCTGCTGGGCCCAGAGGAAGCTGGTCTGTCTGTCTGTGCATTCACGGTGAGACTTATACAAATAAAAACCCCTGAACTCCTCCAGGGAGCAGCTGGTGACCAAAGATGGGTCACCCTCTTCAGGTCAGTGTGTCAGGGTTTCCTGTTGGTAGCACCCCCATGTGGGAGGGAGGTGAGCATCCAGGGCAGCCAGGTGCTGGCATGGTCCCAGTCGTGTGTTATTTGTGTGCTGGTAGTTCCTTAATGTAACTGTGCTTTGTTCTTGATACAATGGTTAGCATGTCAATTAAAAGAACATTAGAGGAGGTGATCCCGTGGTGGGGAAACTGGCAATAAAGCCACACTCCTCAGGTAGAGGGTGCTGTGCTTTGGAGCAAAGCAGCTTCATGTGGGTTAGTGCTGACCTGGTGGGGATCCTGGTGGGAATCACAAATCCCATCTTGGCTGTGCTGGCCAAGTACTGACATCCTCCCAGCCTGGATTCCTCTCCACTCTGTTCTCTCCCACTCTGTTTTCTTCCTCATCAGGGCTTCATAGAGCAGGCTGAACATGGAGTAACCTGGTGTCTCCACATTTCTCTGACATCCCCACTTGTGGCCTCTGATACGTCTGCTGGTCTCCTTGGTGTTGAAATTCGTCACACCAAAAATAAATGGTTCTTCATTTTGCACCCATTGCTGAACTGCACTGAGAGGTTTTGCTTTTCCTACTGAGTTTCTGCAGTCTGTTGCTCACTTTCTGTCCCTTGTGCTGCTTGCATCACCAATGGTTCCAGCTTGGATTGATCCAAACTCTGTTTTTTGCTTAGCTAGCAGCTGTTTTTACTGAATGCTTTGTTCCCCTCTGGCACTCTCAAAGATCCCTTCTGCTACCAAAACCTCAAGCTCACTTCCACCTCTGGGTGCTGCCACTGCACTGACCCTAAATTTTCTCCTCATTTTTCTTTTTTCTTCTCCACATTCCCATTTCATTTGTCTTCCAGCAGGATACACCCTGCTCTGTTTTCTTTCCCCTATTCTTCCAATGAATATCTAGACAAAGCTGTTTTGCTGTCTACATAGTATGATGTGGTCTGCTCTCTATTTTTTTTTTTACCATTGCTTTACCTCTCTTCATGGTCAGTTAAACCACATCAATGAAACTTCAACTCTATTCCATCTAGGAGCAGAGACCATATTGCTTAAAGCTATAAAGCTCTGTGCTTACTTAGCATAGCAAAGATAATTTTTGCAAGTAGGTGGTGAGACTGCAGAATAAGAGTACTTCCAACAGCAGAAAATGTACAATGGCAGGAAAAAATATTAAGGAATGTTTATAGGCAGATAAATATCAAATACAATGCACTGATTAATATTCCAGTGGGTGGGCTTTGATAAACTGGCATGCCATTCTGCAGGTTTTATTCTTAACAGATGGGAGAGAAAAACAACATTTGGTCTAGAGCCTCTGTCTGTCTGAGTGAGGTTTTGCTCATTTTGGGGGCTGCAGTTATTCTAAACATGGCAACTTGATTTAATTAGCTGACTAGGATCCTGCTTTGTCAGTGGTTTTTTGTTATTGTTGCTTTGTTGATTTTTTCTTGTTGATTTTTTTTTTTTTTTTTGCGTAAATGCACTTTCGCAAAACTGACAGTACCCAGAGCTCCCAGACTTCTCTGGCCAAGTTTCTGTCTGGAATATGCAGACAGAATAGCTGATGAAACAATAGACACATCCATACTGGAAACCTCTCTCTTCCCTTTTTTAGGGAAAATTGAATATCTATTGATTCATCGTTTCTGCCAGATGGGGAGCACAGCAGTAATTCCTTTGTGTTTTTGAAAACAGTACCTTTCACAGAGTTTGCTTCGGTTGACAAGTTATTTTCCCTCTGATTTGATCTGTCTTTAGTGTGCTCTGTTGGGGTATTGACTACACAAACAGACAAGCTCTGATTACAGCTCTTGCTTGGCTGCCAAGGTCCTGCAACGAGCAGGGAGCTGATTTAGTCTGTTCCCCTTGAAAGCTCAAGACTTCCTAAGGACGGAATAAAAAGCTCTAGGTCCATTAAGCAGAGAAGCTGATTGTGATGCCTAGGAGAGATGCAAAGGCAGTCAGGCTAGGCAACAATGCTATGTCCTTTGTGCATATTTAAGTGTGGCACCATAAAAGGACTTGTGCCAAGTCCATCTGAAATGTTTGAGGACAGCCTTACTGAAAATGGTCTGTTGTCTTAAATAGGAGTTCCAATTACAGCAGAAATCCAGCATTATGGGTCTTCTTTTTCGAGCATGTTGTTCTGAGCTAAGCTTATGGGGGAGAAGACAGGAGAAATAACCTGGGCTTACTCATTTTATATGACAGTAATTATGCAATATCAAGTTGCAATATCAAGTTGCAATATCAGCATCTCCCCAACTATGAGGAGTAGATACCCACATGGAGTATTGAACCAAGGGAGCAATTCTGGGAACCTGTCTGGCCATTTCTCCCAAGCTTTGTGTGACACATGTCCCTGAATGTCTGTCCTTTCTGTTGGCTGGTTTCAGTCTCATTTGAATGGACACCAAAGTCCCCAGATAGCAAAGTCCCTGTTGATGGTCTGGGACCAACCAATTAAAAAAAAAAAAAATATATATATATATATATATATCAGGAAGGTTTCAGGAGTGCCTCAGTGTGTGATTGCTGGCCAACAGGTGTTTTCATAGTTGGCTGCCACAGATGTTTCACTTTCTTAGTGCTGTCACAGGCAAATGAGAGCAGGTAGAGCAGTTATTGCTCCTAGAAGGAGAAGAAACTTTATGGGATATGTCACAAATCCACGGGAGAGAAACTTTGATGATGTCTGCTGTTCACAGGTCAGTTAGGGTATTTGGTTGCTTTTTTCTTTTGCAAAAATTCTGAATTGTTATGTTTGTTCATTTTTTAGTTTTCTGGTTAATTTATTTAAGGTTAAAAGCTATTAGAAAAGTCAAGCAAAGCAGAAATTTGTCCAGTGGTATTCCCCTCTGCATATTCCAAATAGTCCCCTTTTCCTCTGAAGTGTTCCCAACACAGAAACCAAGGCAATATGTTGCTGGCTGAAGAGCAGGTTTTCTGCAGGGGTTGGAGCCATGTGTGTGAACACTGAAAGCTACAACAGTGCTGAACCTGGGGAAAAGGTCACAGCAGCCCCACAACCACATATTGCTCATTTAGTAGCTTCAGACACAGCCATCCTGCCTACACTGCAGTTTTTTAATGCACTTGAAAACTATCATTGCATGTATTTGCATATATTTACACATGTATGAGAGCATATGCCTTGTTTTCTGATCACGGGGGCATTTATTGCCTGGACTCATGTGCTTGATGGCAAAAGTATCTGAAATCCACTGCCAGCATCTGGCTGGTACCAGGAACACCAGGTACTCACTGTCAAGTGTGGGAAGTGCCCTCTTAGCCTCCAGCACAAAATGTTTTCTGTCCACACCAGCTTCGTGCAGGAGAGGGATCATGCATGTTCCAGTTCTTCTCTGCATCTCCACACCCTGGGTGACAATCCAAGCATTGCCTCCTACCTGTGCACAAATGAGGATGGGAAGAATATTTTGGGCTCCTGGCAGTTAGGTCAGAGAAATATAATATGACTGTAACTTGGCCCTTTGTATGCACAGTAATTAGACTTTAATTAAAATATCATGTTCTGTTATTTTTTCTGCAGACAGCTGCCTCACTAGGTGCCCAAGAGAAGTGCAGAAAAAACTAATGAAAAGGAGCAGGACAGTGTAGTGAAAGCATTTTCTGTCTGGAGAACTCTGGCTTTGCTTGCTGAAGAAGACTGCAAATGCATAATGAATGAGGCAGGATGCTGCAGAAAGACATAAAATGGTCTCAGAGGAGATGCTTGACGCCTTTGTGGAGAACTAGATTCTACAGCTTGCTCAGCCACAAACTTTGTCTCTCTCCCATAGAGAGAAAGATTGACCACAAAGTGCATGATTCTTATTTTCTCTATGACCAAGGTAAGACATACAGCAGTTTTGGGGTATTTTTACGAAGAGGTAACAGCAGAGGCAGTTGGTGGGGCCTTTGTCTGGTTGCTGAGCTATAAGAAAGCTCAGTACTTTGGAAAATGAGGGTCTCAGTCTCATTATACAAAATTTGCAGGTGATATTGTTAGGCCTATACTTAAATTTTCCAATCTCTTAGTCCTTTGTTGGTAAACTGAGGAAAGTAATTCTTAAATATCCTAAAGAAACTGCAAGGACTTCTTAGTATTTGTGGAGTACAAGATGCTGCAGTGGGAATAATTGAAAGGAAAGCACAATTTTTCTGAGGCAGGATTTAGATGACATAAAGTAAATAAGAATTAGGGATGTGTATTATAGTAGCAGAGCAGAAATAAATAAAAATACTTAGCTGCTCACTGAGGAAGACGGGCTTTGTATAAAAATCTCATCTACAATCACGTAATTAAAGACACTATTTTAGCTCAAAGCTGCAGTAAGGAAGCTGCGTGGGTGGTTTTAGCTCTTACATTTCTTAGTCACTGAGTTTCTGCTTTAATAAGTAGCTTTTCAGATGCAGTTATGTTTGTAATGGCATGGTAATAACTTCCATAACATAAGCTTTACATCACATTAAAAGCACACATCTTACTTTACGCAGCTCAGTAAACAAAATAATCCACTTCTCTTATTGACAGTCATCTCCTTCCTACATCCATCTCTCTGTCACCCCTGTGCTCTCTGGGACAGTTCCTGCAGGTTTATCCAACATCAGTCTATCCAACAGGCACTTGAGCCTCCCCTCACTGCCTTTGGACCTACACAACCCCTCACAACAAATGTCAGCTGACAATTTCAGAGCTGATGCTTCAGTTGCCAGCCCTGCTCTCTCCCCAGCTTTTGAAGCCTCTACAGCATCCAAAGGTTGCACTGGCATGTCTTTGCTGAACTTGATGTCTATCAAGTCAGTACTGAGTACTGGCATTGATTATTTTATTATTTTGTTTTTGTTTTGCATCAAGCAATTCTCCCATTTAATCCCATTTGATTGGAGTTTGGGTTTATTTTGTGTAATTTTCTTGGCATGCATTGCCTTTGTCCAGCTGTGGTTTGTTACAATGACACATGATTTCTCTTTATTTCCCTTGCAGGGAATAAGGGGTCACGAGGAAACAATGCTGCCCACTCACACCATCCCACTATTGTACTTTTCAAGGCCATGGAATTGTGTGCACCTGCAGAGGGGAGTGGTGGTAAATGCAGGAAACCTGAAGCCAGGATATGTTTTATAGCATGGCACTTAAAATGCAGGATCATAAGAAATGTTTGCATTTTAAAATGTTTTATCTTATGTTTAAAGGACAGTGTTTCTGGCAGGGGAAAAAATATAGAAGGGCATTAAATTGCTTTCTTTGCAGGCAATTAAACAATGAAGCCAGTATGAGGCATTTAAATAATTGTAACAGATGTTTATTGCCTAGCGCAGTTTATTGCATCCTATTATTCCTTTTACATACAGGAGAGGAGAACACAAGACAAACTATACCGTAAAAGAAATTCTTTACTGCTTTGTGAGCAATGTGGCTGTTTCTCTGACTTCTTAATTGAATCACCTTGGGAACAAGTTGGTAATAAATAGTATTTGGAGAGCAGGCAAGTGACTAACTGCCTGAAGGAGCAGCAGCAACTGGTGTGCAAAGACCTGGGGCTGGCGGTAAATACCTCTGAGTAAACAAACTGCAGTGGGATTGCTCCAAGAGTGATGCTTGGCTCACTCTCATTAAGGATTTCAGTGCCTCCCAAGGCTGTGTGTTTCTGGAGACTCTCCTTGCCTGAAATCCATTTTGTGTGCTCCATTGAGAGAGGAAAGATAAGACTCTAGGTCTGTGGATGGAGTTCTGACAGGACATTTGTAATCCCATGTTACTACAAACCTGCTGTGTGGCTTTATTTCCTTCACCCCATCCCAATGAGGACGGGAAACATTTTGGTCTGCCCAAGATGTCACATCCAATGCAGGGGTGGATGTCCTCAGCCAGGCCAAAGGTGCACAGAGCCCCACTGCTTGTGATGACCTCTGGCAACAGCCTCTGGGGGATGACTAGGAAATTATGAAGGACAAGTCTGTGTGTGTTATTTCCCCCAAATACTTTCCAAATGTTTATTTTGCATAGCCAGTTATGCTTTCTATGTGTTTAATAATGTATTCATTTGACCAGGTAATTAATCTATGTATTTATCAATGATTTTTTTTCATCCATTCTTCCCTTGAAGAATGGACCCTAATGTCCTGTAGACAGCATTCAGAGCAGTCTGTAAGGCTGTAGGATAGTAAATCTCTAGATAAACCTATAAGCTTCCTCAGCTAGTAAAAAAGGTTCTACCTTCTCAAAACAAAGAAAAAATCTTCATCATTGCCTACTATCCCTCCTGTTGTCTTATCCCTGGCTTTGACTAAAATTTGAAGGGGTTTTCACTGAGTGTGTATTTTCAACTTTCTGGCTCAGTTCAGCCAAGGCTGTTTCGTGATTTCAGGTCAAATTTGGCAAAATTTGAGAATACTCAAGGGTCTAAAGACATTTATATTTGTTTTTTTTCCAGGAAAATGTCAATGTTTTTAGCTTACATAATATTTGGACACCAAGTTTTGATGCTATAAATCGTGAAAGAAGGAAAACCTTTGTTTGCCCCCTTCGCAGGGAGGAAAGTGGTGACAATGGTTCCTTCCTCACTCCTTTTTCCTTCCCTTTTTCTCCCTCTGCCACATTTAGATTTGCCATTTTGACTCTAACGCCCTTTTAGACCTTGCTCATTTCTCATTGTCTGCAGTTCCATGTCATGCTAAAACTTACTATATGTGTTGCTTTTTATGTGTGTTAGATCCTTTGTCTTGTTACCCTCCTTACCCCTAGAATGAGTTTTCTCCATCCCCAGGTCCTCACTTTAACTGGCTGCTGGTGAGCTGTTTACAGCTGTGGGATCTCCAGGCCCAGTCGGTGTCCCTTGTGTCATCACCCCTGCCAGCACTCCTCTCCAGCCCCTCCAGTGTGGACCCCTCCCAAGGCCTCTGTCCTCTCTGGTGCATCTTTACCTTACAGTGGTACATATTTTGTTCTTTATGGAAAGGCTGCTTGTTGCTGCGACCTATCTAAAATTCCCCTTGTACCATGCCAGGGTAAACAGCAGCGAAGCAAATTATCATCAGAGGAACTGCCATTTCAGATGAACTGAGCTTCCATGGCGTTCCTGAGTTGCTCTGGCCTGCTGGTAGCTGCCCTTTCCTGGTACAGCGTTTCCTCCTCGGGCAAGCTGCTGTTACGCGCCTGACCTTCACGGGGGTCTGCAGCACAGACACGGCTGGGTGCAAGGAGGGCAGGGCCAGGAGGAGGGGGAGCAGAGGAGAATCAGCCCCAGCTGCAGGATGTGGATCAGTGCCTCTGCTTCTCAGGGTAAGCGGGAGCTTTCATGAAAAGTCCTGTCAGTTTGTCAGAAACCCTTCAGCAGGTTTTGATCTACAGCTTGTCCTGGCAATGTAAGTGGGTAGCAGATGATAGCTGAACTGGGAGTGCTTAAACTTTCTTTCCTCTCTCTCTCTCTCTCTTGATTATCGAAAGAAGCCTTCACTGGGAAAGCTGAATCACTTCCCAGATGTCTTTGGAAAGACCATACTCTTTTCTTAAAGCTGCAGAAATTCCAGTGTAATAGCTCTGGTTTGGGGTCACTCCTGGGTGAGCCACTGGGCTTCCTCTGGAAACAGAAACCACCCCACATGAATAGGGATGACAGAAAAAGGGCTGATGGAGTCTGACAGAATAATTTACAGAGGAACCATCTGTTTAAGGATGAGGACAAACTGAAAGGCCTCCATTTGGAGGTTGCCTACGCCTGCCTGTGCAGGTCTGAAGGGGATTCTCTTCATTGGAGAGCCTTGCCCACAGATCCTTTGGATACATCAAGCCTTACTTTCCTCAGTATCTCTGGATCATCCCCACAAACAGCATGACACCTCAGGGAGAGGTGAGTGCTATGTGCAGCTCTCAGCTCTGCTGAAATCAGAGCAAATGTTCATGCAGTGGTGGAACTTGGAGTCTCAGTCAGAGCAATTAGATGAGCCCTGGTCCCACCTTGTCTGACCAAGCTCAGTGGTGGCACCTGGGGACCAAAGGGTGAAAGAGCCATCTTAACCCTTAGCTTTCTCATCTCCACCTTTCCCTTAACTTGCTAAAACCAGCCTTCTGTCATTTCTCTCCTAAGTGAGACTCTTAGCAACAACCTTTTGGTATGTTAGAAGGCAATAATCAAATCAGTCTGCCTCCTCGCTGGAGCAGAACAAATCCATGGCTGTGTTCCCAGCTGTAAACAAAGGTAAACAGATGTGGGACTGTTGGTCATCTCCTCCCAGCAGGAGGGATTATCAGAAAAACCTCCATAAATAATGAAAATGTAAATGGGGCATAAAATTCATTTTTAGATGAAACTGGAAGCCCTTTGTACACCCCTTATCCAGTTTAGGTAGAGAACAATCCCTGGCTTACCTTATAAAATTAATTTTCTCCTTGGTGAATATTTTAAAACTTTGAATTCTCAAGAATTCCCCTGTCATATTTGATTGTTTGTTTCTCCCTTGTTTTATTTGCTGGTTACTTAAAATGAAGAGGTTATTACCTTTTCCTTTTCCTTTTTTTAGATTTTTTGTTCCTATATAGAATGCTTCTTACTCTGCCAGATCTCTCAGCTGCACACTATCCCTTTTCCCAGATTGTATCCTAACCTTTTAGGCACCAACTTATGCTTGTATTTGTGTTTCCACAAGCTGTATCAGAGTAGCAGCCAAGAGGGAAATAGAAAATAATATGAATTTGAGGCCAATACAGCTGCATTCTCAGTTCTTGTCTCATCACTAGACACAGAAAATGGTATGTGTTATTATTTCCCATGTACATTGTTATAATCATTGCCATTTGCAGATTATTTTAGAGACTGAACCTGTCTTCAGGGAAAAAAGAGCCAACAAAGCAGAACAACCCACCCTCCAGCTATACCTCCAGTCTCGACACAAAATCTGTTGTGGTGGATTTTATATTGAAATGATGACTGCCTTGAAATCAAGGAGGAGCTGTGCTGTGGCTGAAGTGCTGCTGGGTGCCAAAAGCCTCTCTGGAGAGTGTCTCCAGAGCCTCTTTGGAAACTGTGGGTCCCCTCTGGACTTAGGTGGTCTGGGAACTAACTGGGTTTCCCTCACCTGCACAAATACACTGCCTCTTGTTATCCTGGGATGGGGAGACTGCCTGAGCTCCTATTCCCAAGCTTTAGATGAGAATCGTGTCAAACTCTGGGGATGCTTCTGCCGCATGCCAACAGTGCAATAGACTTTTTTTTTTTTTAAACTGAAAATGATATCAGGGAACTCCTGACGACTGAAGGCTGATCCCAGATGATCTCAGGCTAACCTTCAGGAGGAGCCTCTGCTGGAAGCCAAGCACTGGGTAAGCAGTTAATGTGCTTTAAAAACAAGCCTGTGAAAAGCATTTAGGCTGCATTCAGTGTTGCCATCGCATGGGGTCCTCTCTTTATGTGAAGGGAGAAAGCATAACTGCACAGAAAAGCTTGGTAAAGGCACCTAGACCCAAGTCTGCTGCTGTGAACTCATTGAAATTGGCCAAAAGACCACCCCATTATGTGGCTCCTTTTAAAAATAAGTCTTAGAGGGAGGTTTCCTCTTTCCCATGAGTGATGTGGGTTTCCACTTGCTTGGAGGGTGAGCAGTGGGGCTTGCTGCTCACAGGTGTCACTCCTGTGGGCACAGGAAGCTCTCTCCCTGAGCCACCAGGACAGCAGGCATGACAGGAATTCGCAGGTTTGTGTCTGCCCAGAGGTGCATCCTCCTTGTCACGGCCTCAGCTCTGCGCTTGCAGGGCGCTCTGCCGTGGCCACAGACATCCCTGCCCCAGGAGCATTCCCCACAGCTCCAGCAGTTAGAACCTGTCATAATCCACAAGATGAGAAGCATTACTGCCACATTTCTACTGCAGCATTATGGATTATAACAATCCTATCCCTCAGGAAATAGTTCCACATTTATTTTCTTTCAAAAATGGACAGAAAAGTAGAAAATTGTGACTGTTTCTGCAGAATGCAAATTAAAGAAAAAGCAGTTTGGAAATACCCCTGAGTTTTGACAATATCAAGTTGTTCGGGTTTTGTTCCTTTTTTGGTCATGACCAAATACTAAATGACATAATGTTTTACAAAATGGGCATGCACAATTTTAAAATATGACAGCAGGCAGAATGTAGCCCAATAATCTGATGGATCCAAATTATGTATTCAAATATTACTGAAAAAACCTGTGACACTTTGAAACTGCACCCCAGCCCCCATCCAAGTTTCCTCTTTCTCAAACTTATTTGAAGGTAATGTTCCTGTGAAAATATCTTCATTAAAAAAAAAAAAAAAGTCTATTTTTTGGAGAAATTTTAACTGGTTTGCTTAAGCATCCATAGTACATTGCATTTTACATTTCATCTTTACAAAAACTGGTGCGGATGCTGCCTCTGCAGGAGGCATTCCCTCTCATGAGTGAGTAGGGAGAAAATAAAAACCAGTTTGATCCAGACCAAAATGACAAAGTTCTATTTTACTCCTAATGAACTGAAAACCATTGATTGCAGCTTGGAACAAAAGAAATGCTCTTTCAAATAATTTGATTTTATTTCTATTCTGAGCATCCCTTGGCAAAAACAAGACAAATGCAGCAAATGCTGGGTGTAGACACATCTTGCAGGTTGTTGTGGTTGTGATTACCTCTTCACCCATATAACTGAATGTGAAGTCACCTCTTCTGCTGCTTAGAGGAGCCCTCATGAGTTTAACCTCATCTCCTCATCTTTCATGGGAGATCATTTGCACCCTCAGGTCCCTGGAAGCTCCCCTAGCAAACACCATGGATTAGACAGCGTCCTGGGTTGGAGAAATGCCATCTCTCCAGCTAATGGTTTCCAGTATCTGTAAAACAGTTTAATGTTTATTGGAACAAAGTCTGGAACATAAGGGTTTCTCCTCTGAGCCGAGTGCCCTCACCAGATGACAACTGATCTGGCTCATTGAATGTTTTTGTCTTTGTGGAAATTATATCAATTCAAGCAGGAGGAGAAAATCAAGTAAATTTACCCCTGAGTGCCCAGAGCTGTGTTGGTAACATTGCTCTCTTGAAAAGCTCTGGTCTAGGTCCCCTCCTCTACTCTGGCAGACCTGAAGCCAGCTTTGGGGTTATGCAGTTATTCGATTTCACTTTTTTGGATTCATAGGTGCAGTATGACAGGGACAAAAGGGACTCCCTGATATTTTTAAGGGATAAAATTAAAAATTTTGCAGTGATGGCAAGTATTTGGTCTACATGCAGTCCACAGGGGTTTCTCCTTCCCTTGGATGCAGAGACACAGTGGAACTCCCACCATGGTGTACCAGTACTAGACCCTTTCCTTCTATATTCCTGCCTTGGCTGGTGCCTGGATAAGCCAATCTCTGCAGTCTCTTTAAGTGATGTGATGGAGAGGACAATAAAGTAGGGTTTGGTGCCAGAAAAAAAAAAACCAAAAAACAAAAAAAACCAACCAAACAAAAAACCCCCACCCAAACAAACAAACAAACAAACAACCCCAAAACAACAACAACAACAAACCAACAACCAAAACCCCCACCCCAAAAAGAAAAAAAAATCAATCAAACAAAAAACAAACAAAACAACCCCCCCCCAAAACCACAACACAACAAAAAACAAATGAAAACAAACCAAACAAACAAAAAAACAACTAACCAAACAAACAAAAAAACAACTAACCAAACAAACAAAAAAACCCAGGTAAGTGCTGATTTAATGTCCCAGCCCCTGTCATTTTGAGTCACAGGAAGAGAAAGTGGAGAGGAGAGTTGCATCCTGGGGATGAAGAGTCATGGTGCTGGTGCTGGTGCTGGTGCTGGAGGGGAGTTGCTTGCTGGAGTGAGACTGATGGCTACTGACTGGCATAAGGGGCTGAATAGATCAGACAGTGGTGTTCAGTGCACACTGATGAAATTCCAGGGAGCTGACCTGCATTGTCCTGTGCCATTTCTTTAGTTTTTTGTCTTAGGAGATCTGGAGGGAGAAGGACAAATTATTTGTTTGTATTAATAAAAGCTTATTATAGTACTGTGGATTTACACACTGCTTTGCAAACTTAGCTGTGTTCCTTACCCTCTAAGACTTTCATAGAAAATCCATTGAATAAACTCAATTAATTATTTGGAGTGGAACAGCAGTGAGATGGGAACCATCTAACCCTGTCCTTAGAAGTGATTTTACAGCTACCTGAGGTGAATTTGAAGCACTATGCTTATTTGCTTGCGTGCCTAAAAAGCTGAGTTTTTTGTTTGCTTTCTTACCTTTGTCATGAATGTTTTTTGTGCCAGAAACTGTGCTGTTATTGGGAACTGACCCCTGCTCTGTCTGACCAGTAAGTCAAGTAATTGCTTTCCTGCACATAAAAATGCCTTTTATTGTCTCCATGCTTCTTGTTAGTACCTCATCTGAGAGAAACATCGGCTGCTTGCTCAGTTTCCTGCTTGGACTTGGACCTCCTTCTTATTCTGACTCAGATCAAGAGGAACACCTCCAACACCTCTGTGTGCCCAACTCCTGGAGGTTGCCTGCCTGTAGATTTAAAGGTGGTGGAGTGAAGGTCAAGGATGTGAGGTGGGCCTCACCTTTTCCCTATGGCAGTCCTGGATGTGCATCCTCTGGGATGCAAAGGCTGCTGGATGGGAAGTTTGGCACATGGGAGCTTGTGCAGTCTCCAGCCCTCATTCTCTGCCCTCCCACCTGCTGTTCTGCTGAGTGACTTTGCCTTCCAGCTATAAGGAAAGGCTGATCATCCTCTCTTCTCCCTGCTTGCCAGCAGTGCTGGAGTGCAAGCTTTGTCTAAGCACCATGGCAAACCTTTGCTGGGGCCAAGCAGGGAGGAGAGGACCTAGCCGATGTCCTCTACAGGATTCAATTTTACCATCCTCAAGAACACAGGAAAACAAAGACCTGGCACTGAACTTTAAGCAGTGATATTTTTAGCCTTTTTAAGGCTGTTGCCCTAGGCCACCTCCTGCTTGGATGGGGCCAAGGAAGGGTCTCCCTATACTGCTCAGAGACCATTGTTGAATACTAAGCTCCTCAGCAGCATTAAGCTTCTAGTCTTTCTAGACCCCCAGATGTGACCGCAGAGCAGTCATGCTGCAATTAAGCTGGACTTGGCTTCCCTGCTTACAGAGGCCTTTCCTCTGCCTTAAATAGAGAGGAAGGGATTTGTGTTCACTTAGGGCATTGGGCCCATCTTTGTAACAAGCTGCTCCCAAATTTGGGTCTCGTTCTGATCCAGCAGCTAACTTTGTATTTGGAGCCCACCTGTATCGTTAGTGGAAGTGTTTCATTTGAAACAGCATGGAACTGGCTAGCAATGCTTGTGAGAAACATCTCGTGCTGTTAGCAGGCACTGGTCCTGCTGGGAAGGGACTCATTCTGCTGGCTCTGGAGGCAGGGAGCTCATTGCTTTTCTGGAGTATGGAAGTAACAGGGGAGGGGAGTTGGCAGCCAGACAGAGACAAAAGTCTTATATGTGAACTCATAGATCCTCCTGGGTTAGCAGTGTGGTTGCAGGGGTGGGAGGATTGGGTTACATGTTGGCTGGGGCTGGGCACAAACAGGAATTTAGAGCCACCACCACCCACAGCCAGCATTTGAGCTCTGTGTCCAGATGTCATGCTCCAAAGGCACCTTGAGCCCAGTGTCTGCCCAGTTAGCAGAAATAGTAGTCCAGGTGTGGGTGAGCTCTGTGGCACCCCTGGGCTGGACTTGTGCCTGCCCACTGTGTCACCAGGCTTGCTGTTCCTGATGCTGGTGTGAGCTGAGACATGGTGCTATGAGCACCAGCAGCAGCAAATGTTCCCTTCTTGTCTTCTCCTCTTGGTGTGGTGGCCCTTGGGTTTGAACCAAAACTTCTGTAAAAATATTGACTTTTTTTTTTCTTTTTTTTTTTTTCTGTCACTCTAAAAGATTTTGTATCACTGTAATTTATATAAATTGGGAGGTATATGTTAGTGGTATTCTTTCTTTTCTGTCTTTAGGGCTTTTGGAGCTGCATTACAGCCAAAGAGAAAGAAAATGAGAGATGGACATTAATTTACAGGAAAAGGTGGTCACCAGTAGATCATACATCTATCAGGTGTTTTTCCTGGTGTCCAGGGAATCTCTGCAACAAACAGAATGGCTAAAGCAAATTTGCCCTTAATTGCTGCTTGTTTGCTTGTAAAACCAGGAGCCAGCTCCAGAAGTGTGCAGCAAGAGATCCCAAATCCATTTTTTTGGAAGTGGGCTCTCTTCCCAGGTACGTGCTATTCAGTGAGTTTTCACTCCTGGTCTCAGCATGCATGAGCTCCAAACCCTGCAGAGGTCAGTCCAGATGCTGCCCCATGTGCAAGGGGGGCTGATGGACCAAACAGTTCCTGAGGGCTGGGGCTGAAATTTGCTGGGCCACTTGTGTCTGTCACATGCCTTGTTCATAACCAACCTCTTTGAGTTCAAACCCTTGAATGTGAGAGCAAAGAGAGACTGTGCTTCCAAAATTACTGAAGAGGCTCCTCATAGTCTAATGCTGGACTTTCTGTCTCTCTCGTTGGCAAAGAGGTTACCCTTGCTACGCAATCAAAAATTGGTCCAGAGGGAAGCATTTACCCCTCCTTTGACTGTTCAGTATTTGGTCCCTAGATGATCTGATTGATATACAGTGTGCTGTATATTTTATTAGGTGAAAAAGTACCCACTGAGGCATAGTATCATTTCCAAGGGTGACCTTGTGACAGCGGGTGGCAGCAGCGCACATAAAAATGATAAAAGCCTGGCCAAAATCCCCGGCTGCATAGGTTGAAAAGGTGGCTCAGAAACTGTTGATAGATGGGTTAGATTAACCGATATGCCTTGGCTCAGAGGTTCACTTTTTTTTTTTTTTTAAAAAAAAAGGTAAATCAGGGAGAGAAATGAATGCAGATGAGCACACAGAAAATCAAGGGAAAGGCAAATGCAGCAGAGAGAGAGGGAAGAGCTGAGAAAGGTTTGGGTTTTTTAAAATAAAGCATTCTTCACGAGGAAATATGGCCAGACTGAGGTGGCATGTTGCTTTGTGCTGCAGAAGGAAACTGGAGTGTGCACTGTACTAAATTGCACATGAGTTTCTTTGTCACCATTAAGTTCACTCTCTCTATTTCACTTGGTTATTTGTGGTGTGTGTTTGTAGTGAGTTTTCAGGCAGTGTAGATAATTTATCACATTGATTTTTTTTCCTCACCTTTTTTTTTGGTGGGGGGTGGCTGGAGTGGGCAGTGGGAAAGGTTTCTGTGTATTATATAGAAAGCAGAGTGGCTGTTAACAACCTGCTGGGTTTAGTATCCATTGTGCAGGAGAGGCACTTGAACCAGAACTTGGAAACCAAATAATCTCAAACTGTAGGACAGCTGAGGGTCTGCATCCGAATTTGCCATTCAGGACCATTTCTACTACCCAATAGAGGAATAAAAAATTGAATACTAGCTTCCCAGGACTGTATATATCACAGCTCAAGACAAGGAATATCATAACTTGATGTATTCAGTGATTGATGTGATCATGGTCAATGTAACAGAACTGATTGTTTTTGCAGCTATCATTGCAGCGGGAGTATAGAAGTAACATTTTTTGTTCAGCACTGCTTCGGTTTTCATGCCCTGCCCTGCCAAGACAGAGATATTAAGGTGAAGAGTGGAGAAAAGGGTTTTAAGCAGTCAAGGGAAGAGAGAAGAGATTAATACTTCTGCCCGGAAGCTGGAGATGAAAAGGGAGAGTTGTGCCTATGACAAACATTACCTTGAGTCACTCGCCATTGACAAATGGGTTTGTGGACCAGAAAGTGTCATTTCTCTCTGGAGAAGAGTAGCTTAGATGGGAGACTGGTGGCAAGGAGTTTAAGTGGATTTGCCATAGTTAACTTTCAGGATGGTGGGATCTGCTAGCAGGTTGGGAAACACAGAAATTTAACCTTCCATTGTGCAGAATGTAAGATGTCCCTTAGAGAGTTCAGGAAATAGTGGAAAAGAGGTGATCCTCACTGGAAGTGTTTATTTATTGTCAGCATTTGGCAAACTTCTGCATCTAATAATTCTCTCTGAGTTTGTTGTTGGCAATGATGTGACTCCTATGCTATCTTTGTTGCCTTATCATTCCCTAGTGCACCCTGAGAAACAAAAGTGCTGTCCATAACCAAAGTGTTCATCCAAAAAGTATTCTCAGTGCATTGCCAACATTGGAGCTGTGCCATGTTGGTTCAATGCGGTTTTGGTGGCTTCAGCTTGCCTTGCACTCCTGCATCTGCTTGCGTTTTCACTTCTCTGCTCTGGGGTGTTGGATATATCCATATTCATCATCTTTATAACTGGGGGTTATGTATGCCAGTGTTTAGCATCAATCTTTATAGTGTCCTCTGCCACCACAAATCAGGTGTGCTGAGAGCATGCTGGGATAAGCCATCCTTACCTGACTTTGTGTGCACTGAAATGGTGATGAAAAGGGGGGGTAGGAATGTGAAAGGTAAAAGGACAAGAGCAGCAAGCAGAGGGCTTGCTGCTGGGGAAATTGTCCCAGCTTTGGCACATGTGGGGCCCACAGCTAAGGCCAGCTCTGTTCCTGATAGCTCAGGAATGCTGCTGGCTCCAAGGCAGTTGTGCTGGAGAGTGAGGCTGGGATTTCAGGGGGCTGGGAAGGGAAATGTCTGTGGGTGGCATGGCAGCAAGCATGGCTGTCAGGTTAGCTAGAGAAATGACATGATCCTATGAATATTTACTTTCAACTATTTATGGGGCCATGTGTTAGATGTTCTTTATGGTTATTTTAGTAGAATTAATGCTTAGGGGATACTCTGCATGAAAAATATTTCCCGTGAGTGAGTCAAATCAAATAAATAAATTTGCTGCTTGCCATAAAATAGCAAAGGTACACTTAATTTTCCTGCTAGGATGACATCATTTCTGTGCAGATGCTAGCAAAATATTCCTAGAGCATACAGTGCTTTGAAATGAAAATAAGTAGAATATAAGGTGTTTTGAGTGCAATGAAAAAACTACTGAAGGCTGAAAAGAAACATCTACCTTTTGACTTTGAATTTTATTTCAGCTTTGGAATTGTCTGGATTACATACAGCAACCTCAATCAAAACTGTTGCAGCCTAATTAACATTTCTATGTACATATGCCAAGGAGGTTGAGGACAATAAGAATTCAGATACTGAAATGAAAGCCATCCCTTAAGAAAACATAGCTTCATTACTTGGTACAATTGGCACTACTGCAGAAAAAAAAATGAACTGCTAAATGAATATTCATTATGGATAAGGGAAGGTGCTTTGTCATACATTTGGGAGTCACAGTGAGAATGAAATTCTGTTTTGAAAGTAGCTAATGAAAATGCTAGAGAGCCATTGCTAACAGTGAGCATCTTAAAATTTGCATGACCAAATAAGTTTCGCCCAGGAGTTCAGAAAATATTTACACAAGAAGATCATACATTGTTTGTGAGCAAACTGTGAAGAGCACATCAGAGAAGGGTGTGCTCAGACATGAACTTGATTGCATAAGATTGTACCAATTTTTTAAAAAGATACTTTGAAACCACAGGTGAACAAAATTTGATTTGCCTAGCAATAAATATGGTCTAAAAAGAAAAAGAATTACAGGAGAAGAGAAACAGGGAGACAACTGATGCCTTTCAATATTGTTTTTGTGGAAAACACATCCTGTGGAACTTAGCTTTTTGATGTGATTATGATTTCATTGATGATGCCCACATGATGTCCTTCTCATCGTGTGTCGGGCATCAGACTCAGTGTCATGGAAGATTCTAATTAAAGGTTAGCAGTGGATAAACTAAAAGTAGCACATTTTAAATGGATTAAGCCATCTCACCAATAAATCTCAAGTAGTAAGCCCCAAGGGTTCCCCAGGGGTCACTTCTTGGCTCAGTTCCTTTTGTATTCCCCTAGTTTTTCGTAAGAATATGTAAAGTCATTGTTAATAAAGTTTGTGGATGACAAAAAGGTGAAAAATAAGGACAGTCTAGTTCTATGGACTGAACTGAATTACTTGATAAGGCTGTGCTTTGCTGAGCTAAATCCTTTTCAATATCTCCAGATTCAAGGTCATGCAACCAGGACTGGAGAATTTAGATCACACTTACAGGAGTAGAGGCTGCTTCCTGATAGGTGAAGTGTGAAGAAGACCCATGGTAGATAATCCACCAGCCCCTGTTGGGATCCTCCTGGTGACAGCTGCTTTGACTGAGAAAATTAAGAGACCTATTCCCTATTTATAGTGTCTGGTGCAGGACTGGCAAGAGAGTTGGTGGAAATCTGTAAACAATTCCTGGAAAATTCTGGTGAAGCAGAGGTGATTTATAAAGAAAAGGACAAGGACTGGCTTAAAACTTGAATTATACTCAGTTATTGCTATTCTTTTGTTAGTTCATATTTTTTTGCCCTGCTTATTTAATGTACCTGTTGGGCAAAGGAGAGGAGGAAATTAATCTTGGGTTTAACATTGTCAGCTTCTTTGTTGTTCAGCAATGGAGAAATACAATTCCTGTATCTAATTCTAAGTCTCCATGACTGTACACACAATTATTCTTTTTATCTCCAGCCTCTCTCTGTAATACCTACTTCACCCCTCTTTTCTAAGGCTGGGCCCAGATGTCGCTGTCTGCTACAGAGTAGCTGAAAGCCCAAACCCTCCCAAACAACCAGCAGGAGTTCCGATGCCTGTCATAGCCTGCTGAGGAGGTTTGCTTCACAAAGTCTACTGGATCATAAGAACTAGAGACAGGACAAAAAGAGAAAGGATGCAACATCCAGCTGAGTTGCAGAGACCTCCGTGGGTGTAGCTACCTTCTGAACGTTGTGACAGTGCAGTAGAAATTACACAATTATTGTCACTTCAGTGCTTTTGTTATGTATGGCCTGAAAACAGAGCAGTCTAGGAATAAGCAAGAAAAGTCAGAGCTGCTGCTAGACCTGAGTGCCCTTACAACCCACTGGTGACTTGTGATGCTATCTCCATGAGGAGAGGTCTGGTACAGCAGCAGAGCACCCAGTGTAGCACCAGGGTAGCTGGTGCTGCCAAGTCCCAGAGGAGTTTGGTCCGTGTGCTATGCTCAAGTGCAGGGCAAGAGAAAGAACAGCTGCTGTGGTCATTTAAGGGCATGGGGGAAGCAGCACAAATGGGACAGGGTCTGTATGTCTGTAAGAAAGAAGATGGATAAAAATGGTTTTCATTAAGAGTAATGAAGAATAAAAATAATATAATGAAGAATAGCAGAGATATAAGACAGGATAGCACTTCTATTTTCCCTGTTTTGTGGAGTGAGAATGATAAGACTAAGGAGGTGGAATTCAGTACTGAAAAAATGAAATACTTTCTCTGCCTGCTTATAAATGAACTACAGAGCAGGTTGCCAGAGCATGAATACTTTATTAAGCCTTTAGTTTGAATTCTTATGCTAATTACTGTAATTTGTGCCACATTCTCTTGATATCCTTATGCCTGCCTATCAAGAACACCCAGAGTAATCATAATGACCATTGTTAAAAACACTGAGGGGTGGACAGATCTCTTAAGCCTCCTGCTTCTGAGCTTAAAGCAGTCTTCAACTACTAGAGATGGTGTGGGACAGAACCTGGCTCACAGGAAATCTGTGAGGCAATAATGTGCAGGCCATGGCTGGAGTCAAGGTATGGGACCATTTCATCTTGGTTCTGGTTTAGTGACTTCAGTTCTTAGTTTTGGACTTGCCTTGCTGATTTCTGATTCCTTGTGTGGTGAAAAGTGGCACAGAGCTTTTGGTTTCAGCAGTATGCTGCTGGCTGACACCATGCTTTGCCTAGACATAAATGCATCAATATAGTAATTATCCCTGCTGCAGCGGTCAAACATACAATCCTTTTTCCTGATACCCTGAGAGAGTTTACACTTAGAGGGAGTATCTCATTCTTTTTCCATCTGAAAAGAAAATATAATCTTCCACCTAAGCTCTAGGAAAAAGGTGTTTCTTTCTAGTTGGATTTCTCTTTTTCAACTGAAATTGAATAGGCATCCTGTGAGCAACCAGGCAGAGAATTTTGGTCCTGCTGCGCAAGCCTTACTCTTCAGATGCTCGCTGGCAAATTGCAAGCACTTCTGAATATCTTCTGGCATGTGAGCTCTCTCTTCTCTGGATGATGTTTTTTTGAATTCTTGTATTGTGCAAATGATCTTGCAGGTGGCAGGCATGCTGCAGATAAACCTTTTGATCCTTCAGAATCACCAACCTCTTGTAATCATGTTTTCCAGCTTTGTAAATGTTACCCCCAACACATGCAGCATCTTGTTCCTCTCAGATCTTCACCCTTACCTCTTAATTTCAAACAGCATCATCGTCCCTGCCTCTCGATGTGCTGCATCACATTTCCCCAAGAAAAAGAGAGTCTTCTTGAAATGATCACTAGATGGCTACACTACCGCACAGGATTTCACAGCTCTGCTTTTCCGGACCTTCAGACCATTTCTGTCAGCCCTCTAGTTCACAATATCTTTGGTCTGAATTGCATTTCAGCCACAAAATGCAATTTCCATATCTTCAATTTTCTTCTCAGCAGGTTGCAATATAACTCTACACCGTTCAAATTTATTGTACAAAGAAGTCGCTGGGGCTTAAATGGCATCTAACCTCTGAAGCATCTGGTATTGTCCAGGATTGGAAATAGGATCCTGGACTGCATGGCCCTTTAGTTTGATCCAATAGAGCAACTCCTGTCTTTCTGGAGTCTGTGCAGAAAGCCTTCAGAGTCAATTTGGCACAACCTAGTGTGTCTATTGACCTGGCTACGGCTGAGCAACTTCAGAAGCCCAGAGATTTGGGATGAGCATCAGTCCATGACTCAAACGTTCACCAGTCACCACTACAGTTTCAGAGGATTGAAGGGAGTTTCAGAAGGAGGGAAAAAAATTGTGCTTATTTTCCTGTTGTAAGAAAGAGCAGACTTTAGGAGCAAGAAGTGGTAAATACTAGAGAAGTGTTTGCCTTCCTCTCTGCCTTTTTTCTCTCTTTCATTTAAATCAAATACTAATGCAAACGTTAAACTTTCCAACAGAAATAACTTCTTGCAATAGTTGCCAGGAGGGACCTAAAAAAGACACGGTAGTATTAATTTTTTTCATATATATTTGTGTTCAGATTCATGCAGAATAGAAACGCATTCCTCCTCTGCTAAAAGTCCCTGTTTGTGCCTTTACACAAATCCTCCCACGTTCTTGTGAGTGGTTACACTAATGACATTTATGTAATATCACTGGCTGTTTACAGCTGCGTAGTCTGAACGTGAGTCTGGATATAAATAATGTGATCATCGTCTCCTGCGAGCTAGAGAAATGTTATCTGTGCTCTACAGATGGGGGAATGGAGGTAAATGGGGGTGAGTGAAATGAAGTGAATAACTGTCTGCAAGCTGTGGCACCCTGCTACGCTCATGAGGGATGCAGGATGCGGACAGACACACAGCCAGCCCTGGGATGCCAGCAGGTGCTCGATGGTGCCAACAGCTGTGCTGTCACAGGGACAGGAAAACAGGGCAGGGGAGCATTTTGCAGACAGGAGTCTGGTGAAAAGACCCGTTTTGAGAGAACCAAAACAGCTGGCTGAGGAATAAGATGTGTGGTGTGCAGTGGCACCACCCCAAGGGGCCAGAGGGCTCTAGAAGGGACTAGGATTTTTCAAGTTAGTTTTGTGCTGGCTGCTCTGGAAACATAACATGAAAACCAGGGCTACAGATACATTTATCTCAGTGTATTTTCAATGGGAGTCCGTGAAGGAGGAGAAGCACCAGAAGAGAATTAGCAGAGCTCAGGCTAGGTCTCCCCTGCCACATGGCTGTTTGGAGCTCGGGGAGGGTGGCCTGTCCTCCCTCCCAGGCTGCTCTGGCTGGGGACATGGAAGTGATTGCTGCTCACCAGTAGCCCTGGAGGCACCCAGTAGCTTAAAAGGAACAAAGTAAACATGGATGGTTTGCCTGTGAGTTCCCCACAGAAAATAAAGCTCCCCATTTGGCAAATATTCAGCCTGTTGTAAAAGGTAAATGGAAAATGCAAAACCCCCTCATAACTGCAGATGAGCTCTAAACTGTATATTCAAAAAAGAGCATCTCAGCTGTTTTCTCTGGGTAGGCTGGAGACAGCGATGCCAGTCCTTTGGCTCTAGAGGATGTCTCAGCCATTTCAGGGGTGAAACAGTTTGGAAGATGAACTTCAAGTCAGCATGGGCTGATTTGCTCCCAAATTTTCAGAAAAGTACTAAAAACACCATGGTTGGTGTAACTATCAGATATACAAATGCATGCATGAGAGTTCCTGGGAAACATTGAGTTTGTAGGTGAAAGCCAGTATTAATTTCAGAGAGTAATCTATAGTGACAACAGTCTGTTTTCAGGGAGCTGCTTTGCAGTCTGTGCTATTGAAATTTAGAAGCAAAGCATTGATGGGAACTAATATCTCCAATACAGCCATCTCTTCAAAATTCCAGATATGGTGATCAACATTGCAGCAATCATTTTATTTTGTCAGCACAAAGGTATGAACCAAGAGTGGCTAATGAGACATCAGTTAATAGCAGGACTGTGGCAGAACTGTATGGACTGCTTTAGACAGCAGCATGTAATTTTGGAAATGGGGCTGGCACTTGTTTGAAGGGAAAGGATTTAAAGGCAAAGTGGCTCCTTCTGAATCCTCTACTTAGCTGTTGTAAAAATACTGATGTGTTGGCAACAAGGATGGCTGCTTGGCTTTCACTTTGTCTATAATTATCTGCTCTGACCCCATATTAGCTGTCAGGATGCCCAGTGAATAGGTTACATTAAAACCCTACACACCATTTGGTAAGTAACAAGAATCCCCAGTGACTTGGTGGGGCACTGTGTGGTTCTTCTAAGAGACTGATGTCTACAAAGGCTCCCCCTTCTTGCCTCAAGGAGATAGAAAACACAAGCAAAGTTCTGACATTGCTAAGGCAGCTTATGCAGCACTGTTCTCTGCTCCACAGCTTTTCTTAGGGATTTCTTTTCCAAAAGAAGACAAATAGTTTTGGCTTTCCTTTATGCAAGAGCAGAGGAGAAAATGATCTGGGCTAGGAGCGTGGCCCAAGATTCTAATAACCCCTTGTTGCCTCTGGGGCTGCTGTACACTGAGATTTTCCCAGCAACTCTGCCCTTTCACAATTCACAGGATATGCCCCAGCTCACAAACCATTTTGCTGAGAGGTTAAAGCCAGCTCTGGACCACGAAATTTGTGGGCAATCATCTATGCAGGAACGTGCTTGTCCCTGAGGCCCTAAAACTGCCCTTCCCTCCTGGAGCAAACAGCTCCAAGGAGGAGGATGCATACCAGTGCCCCTGCAGTGGGACAAACCCTATCCCAGCACAGGGGCTGGGCAGTACTCCAAATATCTCAGGGAACAAAAATTTAATTTTTAGTCTCTATTCCACCCCAGGGCCGCCTGTGGATTTCTTACAGCAGCAACTTGGCCTCAAAAACTGCCAAAGCGTAACACGGCCTTTCATGTACTGCACACTAGACAATTACTGTGGGGAGGCTGCTCTGTATAAGCAGAGTTGCTTACACAAATGTTACCACAGAGGTCAGCTTTCTAGCCAGAAACAGCTCCTTCCTTGTCCTGTGCTGGACTTTTCCATCCAAATCCCAGGCACTTGTTTCACTGGCATTGAACTTTATTCAGCCTCCATTTTGAGATTAACAAGAAAGTTAATGATAAGATTAAATAATTTTCCTTCATTTTTTTTTACTCCCCAAACTAGAGATAAAAGAGGCACTGAATGTGCACAAACATGATGCAGTCTTTCCCATGATTGTGCTTAAACCCCACTTGAAAGAGAGACTTTTGGAACCATAAAATACTTTTATCTGTAGGATTGAAATTGGGTTAGCAATTTCCTCAAAGAACAGAAGAAAACTGACTGCTCTGGGTCATGCAGTGTGCTTGCATCCCTTTGAAGTAGTCTTTTTAAAATTAATGTCCCAATGCACAGTTAAACTTGCTGCTAGGTTTTTTCCCTTTTCTGACACTAAGAGGTCATTGGAGTCAATAAGGTTATTTTTCATCTCGTTGGATAACCAGATGATGGTGATGGGGAGCTGGGAAGTGCACAGGTCCCCATCAGCACCAGACAGTGAGTTCCAGAGGAGCAATCCCAGGTGCTCATTCAGACTTGGGTCATGCATGAGCCGCTCCTGATTCTGGCCACAGTCACTGTCACTGCTGCAGATTTATGTTGTTGTGCTTTCTCTGCTCATTACAATTTTCCAAGAGGAAAAGGCATTCATCAGCTCTGACATCAGACAAAATCTTATGAGGGCTGTTACCCAAGTCTGTTCAGCAGTGAGAGCCCCAAGAAAAGTGTCACGACTGGCTCTGCCCACGTGGGCCATGGCAATGTGTAAAGGAGCACGAGGCTTGGAGTAATTACAAGCACAAAATAATTAGCTAGCTCCAGTTTCCACGAGGCAATGCAGTCTTATGATTTAACTCTGAACTGGTGGGCAGGACTCCTAGATCAGAGCTTGGTCCTGCTAATAGCTGGGGGCAAGTGATTTAAATCTGTATTTTGATCTCTTTGAGAAGGGCATGTAATAGTTGTGATTTCTGGAGTAAATAGGCACTGTGCCCTTATCAGAGGGGTACACTAGTGAAAGACAGCAGAAGATGAGCCTTTGAGTGTTGTGAACAGTTCCTGAGGGAACCTAGAAGTGAAAAATACTGAAAATCAAATGCATTCAGCCATACTTAGAGGTAATGTTTTTTAGCAGAGATACATCATTTTGACCCAAGTAAGTTCTTTTTTATGTTCCCCTGTTGTTTGTCCTCTAATCTTTGTATTTCAAACCCTCTGTGTCAAAGTCAGCTTGTGATACGCCCATGTGCAGTACCTGCTACTGTGTATTGAGCTTGTACTGTACTGTCATGTAGTTAATAATTGGTTTTCTTGTCCATGCTCTGGCACATGACTCTGGACTGCCTGGTCTTATTTGGGCTGTCACTACTCTGATGTGGCGTTCCTTTGCTTTTTCTCATTTCCACCTGCACCACAGTGCAAGTAAGCTGTTATGTATAACTGAGATAGGGCAGGGGTTATCATTGTCTCCCTCTGAATACACAGATGCATTCTGACACCTCCTAATTCTCAAGGCCAGGATGTCAATAAAAATTGGAAACACTGTGGCATCATCATATCTCACCTTCAATATAATCCTAACACAGAGTCTGTGGCCTTGGGTACACGGTAGAGGAGTTTTTATGACTGTGTTCAGTGGCTTTATAATGGTATATGATGATTGTGCTGTCAATAACTAGCTATAACCTCTGCCTGCTGTACAGATTGTTCTGCTCCCTTAACTGCTGCTCTCCAGCCCTGAGCCCTAAATTTTAAATCTGTGTGAGAAATAATGTGCGTTTGGAAAATTAAGTCTTATATTCCTCTCATTATTAATCATCCCTTCCCTGGCAGCTCCTGATTGTGGCTTCATGTTGCATTAGCATAAATGCAGTGCTTGATATCCACCCCCACCTTGTCCTTTTCTTCCTCTGATTCCTTTTCTAACTTGTAGGCTAAGAAGGGCCATTCAGTCAGAAGGTGTCAGGTGTGAAGTGGTGGAGTTTAACAGGAAAAAAATAACAGAAAAGACTCCATGAACAATGCGTTTATTAGACTGTTTCATGTTAAGAGGGAAGAAAGCGCTTCACAGAGAGTGGAGAAGAAAAATCACAGAGCTGTGTGACTAGAGCTGAATTCAGATAGAGATTAGGTAACTTTGCAGTGTGTCTTGGGTGTTTTGTTTTTTTCCTTCCCTGACTCAGCACAGCACTTGAAGAAAAGTCAACAGATAAGAGAGGAACAGGCCTAAACCTAAATCCTGATCTTAATTACTGAAACCCTGAGGAGTTCAGATCTTGCTCCGTGCCCAAACTTTGCATGTCGTGGCCAGAGCAGAGACAGTTTGGATTTCACCCCCCAGTTTTCTCTGGCAAAAACAGCAAAAGGAAACATGATGAGTCATGGTAATGAGCTGGATGACAACATCATTTCACCATCTCAGGTAGGATCCAGGCACCCTGGGGGCACTGTTCATGGTGGCCACAGGCAGCCTTTCTAGGGACACCTCCAGCACCCTAGGGGTTCTAGCTCTGGTCAGGGCATCCCATCCAAAACTGCCCTACATCAGTCTCTGTCTGTGGGCAGTTGTCTCCAGCCTGGTCTAGGACCTTTTCTCCTGGATGGATCTTGGACATACAGTGCTGTAGGGTCCAACTCCAGCCCTGCCTCCAGCCCTGTCTGCAGCTGCTCCTAGTTGGACCTGGATCAGATCATATATCACCATTTCACAAGTATATTTATCACAAGTTTTCAAGGAAAAACTTCAACAACCTTTTACTGATTTCCTTATTAATCTTTGTTTCATTTTCCTGGGCTAAAACAAACAAACAAACAAACAAACAAACAAACAAACAAACAAACACAAAAAACCACAAACAAAAATCCACAAACAAACAAACAAAACCTCCAAACAAACAAACAAAAAATACCTCAAATGACAGCCTCCCCTCCAAATAAAAAAGAAAAAGAAAAAAGCATCAAAAACAAACAACCCAAGGAAAGGGGAAATTGTGATGAAAAGGAAACTGACTTGAGTTGGAAAGAGAAAGGGAGAGCATAACTACTACTATTGTTTTGCTGTGTATTTTCTAAAGAAAAAAAATAATCTGGAAAACAGCCAAACCCTACACCTGCCCAGAAAAGAATCTATATTGCTTTAAAATGTACATTTGGCAAAAGCTTTAGTTTTCATCAGCTCCTTTATTGACAGATGAAGTCTGCTGGTATAAGCCTATTTTCTGGTATGATAGGCTTGAAATAGGGATGGAAAGTCATATTACCATTTGATAAATTAAAATCTTAGAGATGGAATAATGATGTATGTGTAGAAGTCATGAGGGTCTTGGAAAATATTAAGAGTTTAGCTATTCTAGCCTGCAGCTTAGAACAGTTTTTGTTAGTCCAAAGCTGGGAATAAAAATGCTTTTTTCAAGGGTGGTTTGTTTGCTGCATGCTTGATGGCTAGCTCTGTCTTTTTGGTTTATTAGACTTTATGGAGTCTATTGGAATTTTTTAGACTTTCATTTTCCTTGGAATCTTTCTTCCTTTTATTTCTGTTAGCAGTCATATATTACCTTGAGTGTGATGTAGTGCTTTTTATTAGATAGCCATATTATCCTTTGTATGACAAAATTATTTGCGTGGTGTTAGCTGCTGTAAGACCTGGGTCTGAGATCTCCTACCTCAGCTCCTGCAAGTGTGAACATGTAAAGGATGGGCTGGTTATGCAGAGTCCATGATCCAGGCAGGCAGGACAGAGGAAGGGGCAGCCCTGGGAGGTGAAGCCCTTGGCTGGAGCCAGCACTGTGGGTCAGTGTCAACAGCAGAACGAATCTGGAGCTGTGCCATTTGGGCACAGCATTTTTCATCCCATGGGATTTGCTCCACAGTCAGGAACAGCCCAGTGACTAAGTCAATCTTGAACTGAAACAGGAGTACTTTTCCCTATGGATTAAAAATTACATGTTTTAGCATAAAATTTCTGTTTATATCTCATGCACCTGGTAGCATTCACCTTGACAAATATGGGCTGTAAATGTATTGTATGTTGGTGGGTAATGGTGTGAGTTGGCCTGACATGAGATCTCTCCAAGTGTGCATGCAACCAGCCTCGGTTGCACAAAGCTCTGGGGACAGCCAGCCCAGGCCTCTGTGCTGTGACAGGAACACTTTACTGCAGTGTGGGTGCAGTCCATGTGTCTTCAAGGGCTTGTGGAGGGTTTAACTAAACTATCCAGGCCCTGAGCAGGTAAAAATTACATTCTATCAAGGATTATCAGTTAAACTCTCAGTGGCTTCTTGCTCATCGCTTTGTTATTTTCAGAGATGAGGTCAAGAGGAACGATGAAGTGTGATGAGAGAATAATCCATTTGCTTCTGCTAAAATATGCCTAACGGAGCAAAAGGGAAATGGGCTATTCTAAAGATAGGGAAATAACCTAGCAAAAGAAAGATGGTTTCATAAATACTATTGCTGAGGAAGCAGAAACTGTATTATTAAAAGAATTATTCTTTTGACCTCTAAATAATTCCAAGTCTATAAAAGGCAGAATTTTGTCAATAAATGAGTGTCATTAAGACAGATCCATACAGAAAAAAAGATCATAAATCAAAAGGAGGAGGGCTGCTGTATTACAGCACGACTACAAATTGCTGTTCTGCTCATTTCTGCATTGTTAGCAACCTGCTGATAAATATGAAATGGGCACAAAATGTCTGTAGCTATTTCATCAGCAAAATGGTCCAGCTTTGGAAAATAGATGGAGCAGGTGGCATTAGCTGAACACAAGCTTGGAAGAAAAGACAGTTTAGGTGTCATCTGTCATGAGGGTCCCCATAGAATACTGAATTATTTCCATGGAACTTATTTTCATTGCACTTTGCTTCTAGGAGCACTCCAGTGAGGGCTCATCAGAGTTAAGTGGCAAAGCATGGTGGTGGTGATATCCTTTAAATATTGCACCTGACAAGCTCCAGGATTTCCAAGGACAAACTGGGTGCTAAAGGGCAGAAGTAGAATGTTCAGGAGTGAAAAGCCACAAAGTGGGAAAAAACGGAAAGAGACTAAACCTCAGTACACACATTGCTTCAAGCTTCTTGAGTATTTTCCAGAGTTTAAAAAATAAGGCAGGAGGTGGGAAGCTACCCTAGTGAACACTCTCAGACTGTTACTTCTAGCTTATCTAACGTCTGTTGAACAATATATAACATAACATGCCAGCTCAGTGGTTAAAAGAAAATATTTTTGCTTAGGGGAAGTGGGAGACAAGGCAGGAAAATGGTATGCAAACCCCATGGAATAGAAAGGAAGGAGGGAGACTAGAAAATCTCTGATGCATGACTGAATTCAAGTGTCCAGCCTAGGCTCAGGGCCACACTAAGGGCACATGAGCTTACAAGCAGGCATTTTTCCACAGAGACAGAGGGGCAGATGTCTTGCAGTGTGCCTGGTTCTGTCTGGAACTCACACCCAAGTAACCTTGCACTTAATGAGGCAGTGGCTGGTGCTGGATGATGCTCTGGGCCTCCTGGCCTGAACATCCTGACCTCTGTTCTGTCCCAGCTCTCCTGCTGGCCTTGTGTGGAAGAGGTGGCCCAATTACACTGGCAGGGGGCAGAGGGAAAGAGCACCCAGGCAGCAGCAGGGTGGTGGGGCAAGGGTACTGCCATGCTCATGGGCAGATGGTGAGAGAGGAGGTGCAGTTGGGGCAGAAAGGGA
This sequence comes from Phylloscopus whistleri, assembly GCA_017589585.1. Taxonomy (NCBI): domain Eukaryota; kingdom Metazoa; phylum Chordata; class Aves; order Passeriformes; family Phylloscopidae; genus Phylloscopus; species Phylloscopus whistleri. Next base: position 846,216 of record JADMLD010000068.1, on the reverse strand, counting down.
CATGTGGTGCAAGGCCTGGGGGTCACAGTCAGAAGCAGCTGAGAGGTTCTGAAGCAGCAGGGAATGAGGACAGACAAAAAATGTGCCCTAAGGAGAACTAATGTACTTTGTTTTGCAAAGAGCTTGGCCTAGAGAAAAGTGCGGCTTTCCCCTAGCCTGCCAGACTGCCAGATAACATTTGTCCAATGATTTGGGAGCAGAGCACAGGAGCAAGATAAAGATGATATCATCTTCCATTATTAAATCCTGATGGAGGATTCCTTAAACGCAGTCAGTTCAGACAAATGTGTTATTTTTTTCTCTTGACGTGTGAGATAGTGAAAAAGTAGGACTTTCTCTTCCCAGTTTAGATTGTGGTTTGTCACTGATTAGAGGAAACAGAACTTCTCTGCACTCAGTGGCTCTGAGCCATCTTCATGAAGCTGGTGCAGTAAACACACTCTGACAGTAGGAATTAATGTTATAATCATATCAGGACTGTGAACCATAACTTGTTGATGAAGTTGTGAGAAGTGCACTTACCAGATATAGAATGTATGCAGAGCATTTGATGCATTAAATGTCAGATCCCCACAGCCTACATTCCAGAAATAAAAAAGGATAATTAATTTCCATACATCTTGGCACACTCCATTAGAACAGTGACAGCAGAAGCAAATGTTTTTACAAGTAGTGGCTGAAAAACTCTATTGAATTTTGGGAATAAGAACAGCAATTCAGGGTCAGTCTAAAAGTTCATCTCCCTCTGTATTTTCTCTCTCTAATGACTAGTGGCAGAGATTTAAGGAAAACATGAGAAACAAGGGAGCTCAGGGTGATTTTTCCTTGATCTTGTCCTACCTTCTAGCAGTCTGTGGTTCGTGGACTTCATGTATTTTCATCACATACTTGAGAGCCTGTGTTGAACCTATTTTTTTATTTGTCTAACCATTTTATTTTTAACCTAGTTTTATTTTTGGTGTCAGCAATGTCTCAGATCAGTGAGTTTCACACTTATGTATACATGTGTGAAAGAGCAATTCCTTGTGTCTCTTTTTAAACCTGCCACCTGATAATTTCCCCAGTTCCCTCCTACTCCTTCCATGGTGATATATTATGAAATTGAATAAAGGTCCCTTGTTCACCTTCTCCAGACTGCTCGTTAAGACCCTGAGCTAGTTTATTTCCATGTTGAAATGCTGTACTTCATATAGCATGTCCTCTCCTCTGGCTCATCCCAACATGGCTTTTCAGTAAGTACTTCTTGTGGCAAGCAAGGAAGAGCTGAACTTCAAACCCATTTCTTCCCAGAACTGCTTCCATCTGATAGATAGCAGCCACTCCCATTTGCACCAGCAGCTGGTTCCCTTCCTACAGCCTCCACCTGAAGATGATTGTCTTGATCTTACCCAGCAGCACACCTACCTTTCTGGACAAGCCTTTTAACTTAGGAACTCCCTATTCTTCACTTGAGTTCTTTTGAAGCAGAGGATGTTTACACACACAACACCCCCCCCCCCATTTTAGACACTCCTGGAACCTCTTTTTTTGAACATGAGCAAACCCAGAGCAGTATTGGGTAAGCAAGGCATTTATTTTACTTTCTCATTTCAGCCTCTGGAGAATGACTGAAGTCAGTCAGCACATCTGTGGTAACCTGCCTCAGGAAAGGACTTCTCTTTTATGGAGAAGAGGAGGAATGCCAGAAAGACACAGAGATATTGGTAAGATGCAATAAATATATAAAAGTCTAGAAATGTGCCTGGCTTGGGAAATTCCAGAAGCACATATAGTGCATGGGAGAGTGCTTGAGGAAAGTTTACAGGCCCGTTCCTAAACTCTTCTCTAGATGAAAACTTTTGAAAACTAGTTGGAGAGAAAGTACTAGGCTAAATGGACTTTTGATCCCACCTACTGCAGCTGCTTTTACTCTTAAGACATGGATAGGTCATCTAAGTCATGTTAAGCAGATGGGCCATTGCATGGGGGTGGATTCAGCCCTGCTGGGTACAGGTTGGGGGTGCTGGGCCCTTTCCCTCCTCTAGGAAAGCTGTGTTAGCATGGTAAAACACCAGTCCACACATGAGATGTTCCCTGCTGAGATTTTCACAGAGATGGCTTTTGGCCTCAGTGGTCCCCAGCACCAAATGGATTCCTCCCTTTGAGGCTTTAGCAGCTGCTTCTGCTGCGTTTGTGCACCACCTAAGGGAGAGGGGGACTGGCTGAACCTCAGGGTGGTGCTGCAGGACTCGCTGCTGATGTGCTCCTGAATGCTCCACTTCTCTTCTTGCTTGTAAATGAAGATAAGCCTGTTTGAGCTGGAAAACCTGAAGAATTCACACTAAGGGGCATGAAATTTGTATTCTCTGATGAAATCAGTTTCAAAAACTTCTATTCTTACAGAAAATGGCAATGCCCAAATATGGTTAATGATTCTTCTGGAACTTAGTTAAAGACAGATTTTCAGGAACATAGAAACACTCCTAGGGCTCTTACAACAAATTCCTCTGACACTTTTTCTAAGTGTTTTTATCACTGTAGCCCTTGTAATTTCAAGAAGTTTGACAAATAGCCTCTGTGTCTCAGGCCCATTCATTGGGGCTACATCATGGCATTCATTAACCTTTTAACAGACAGAAGTAAAATATAAAGCCACAGTCTACTCTTACTATTCCAGGTTTTGTGTTGTGGTACTGAATGAATGGTAGCAGGAACCATTTTACTGCTTGAGGTCAGGTCATTCTCATTTGAATTGAATGACAACAAAAGGTTCTGTGATGGAGACTCTTCACATACATCAACATTATATTTATATTTGTACAAATATTACATTTGTAGCATAACGAAGATAAAGTATTAAAAAAATAAGCCAGGGAAAAATCCGTGCTTACATACTGAACACAGGATGTATAGGCATGAAAAGCTAGAAAGAGTGATTATTATTTCAGGGTCGGCCTTCTCTGTTTGTTCTGCAAGGGTTAATTACTAGTGAAGAAATTAATTGCTGTTATTAAAATTGTTGTAAACCATGGAAAGTGGTAGAAGTGAGGGGTAGAGGAGCAGGAGGGGAGGAGTGCATAGTTACACTGCAGCTAAAACTCTCTTTGCAAGTATTAACATTTCAGTGAGCAATCAAACCTCTGAATTGGGTCCTGATCTTTGAAGGCTTTTGAACCTGTGTAGGCTTCTGTGAGTGAGCAAACACACTTGAGAATGTATTTTACTGTAAATTACCTTTGCAAATGGTGTTGCTCTCTGTGCACATTACAGCTTGAGCAGATGTAACCTTTCAGGTGTGTTTCACAGCATAATACATGTCAAACCCTGCCTCATGCACCTTGTCATGGGGTTTCCTTGATGACTGCTGGTGGAGGCCTTTGTTCTGGTGTCAAAAATCATAGTCTATCTTATCACACCTCTGTGGTACAGAATTGAAAGCCATCAACAGGACAAACTGTGAACTTTGCTAGATTCTACCTTGTAAAACACTTCGCTTAGAAATATTAAATTAATCTGCTTAAATGTTCCCATTTGATTTGTATGTTCTGTAGAAATCTCATTGAATTACGGAAGTTGAAGGAGCACCTTGCTTTTCTTGACCTTCAGACTCTATTTTGGAAAGCTACCCTTTCTGTGAATTTACTCTTCTAGTCTTCTGTGTTTAGCTATGGGATATTTTTAAGCTTACAGGTAGTCTGTTCTTAAACTATGGGCGTATTTGGGGCACTAGAGAAAATGTCAAGTTGTTTGAGATACGGTATGTATCATTGTGAACTCCTCCTTGAACTGGTTGTTAGAGCTCTTTCTTGCCTTGACAGAAAATAGGCACAGCTATGCCAAGATTCAGCTTCAAGACAAATTTAACTGAAATTGGAAATGACATTTCCTTTGTGTTCAATTACATCCCTTCTCATTTATGTACAGGGTACCACACAAGTTGCTAAGGTGTCTTTTCTGCCAGAAATGAATAAATACGCAGAGCAGTTTATCCTGGTGTAGCTTGACTGGTGTCAGTACAGTTGAGCTGGAAATGAGTATGATGCATTATATTCCTTTCTCTAAGTGATGGAGCAAGACTTTACTCCAGACATGCTTAAGTGATGGAGCAAATACCTCAGCTGTGCTCTGCTGTTGCTGTGTATTGCTCATGCTGTGCTAGGAAGGGATGATGCTCACACCCAGGGCCTTGGCTCTGTGCTGTGCAGAACCATCACACAGTGCTCACTGTGTGGGTCTTCATAGCATTTTCCTGAAGCCAGGATTATTTGCCATTTGCATCTCTCTAGCTCATGGAAAGTGTCTTACAGCCATTCCTGTGCACCTGGGGCTGGCGCCAGGAGAAAACCATTCAGGTTGGTTGCTTCTTAAATGAACTATTGTGCATGCTTACCTTGGTAGCAGCTAATGTCAATAGTGGATTTGAGTGGTGGATTAAAGGGCACAGGGCACATAAAGACTCTCCCTCTAAAATCCCTGCTCAGCAGATGATTGATGAAGTATGAGAGACTGATTGGAAAGCCTGTAAACTGCCTTTTTCTTTTAGTCCTTTCCTACCTCCCTCTGCTGCCAGCATGTTTTCATGCATTTCTTACTGAAAGATTAGTTATTCATGACCTGCAGTCTTTAGATTTTTCAGAAACATTTGGCAGAAAGATGAACACCCAGAAGGAGCAGCTGTGGGACAAACTCAACCATCAGGAAAGAAGCATTGAGGGGACGGCTGCAGGATTTTACTTTTCTTACAGTTTTTCTCCTCCCAGCATGCTTGTGCAATGGCTTTCTACATCTAAGGCATCACAAGTTAAATTTTGGCTGATGTTTTTCTAATGCCCATATGGGACTCTGGCACAAGGCCATTTATTGCTCCAAGGTGCTGAATAACTCAGTCTCATTTTTGTTCTTTGGCCAGTGAAGGAAACTGCCCCCCATCCATGTTCTCAGCTGTGAATTTACAGGTGGATGGCCTCATACTACTCCATGTTTATATCTGGATAAAAATTCCTGAACGCTTCAGTTTTCGGTCTGAAAGAGTCAATATATATTAGCCTGATATTAAAACATGTTTAATGATTTTTTGCACAGGTACCTGCAGAAAAATATTGAACATCTGTACTCCAAAAAGTTATCTTTTAGGTATTTAAGGCAAAGAACAGCTGTACTACAAATTAGGACACTTCATGAAAAACAAGTGCCTTGGCTGGACTCTGTATAGATCCTGTACCTGGGTTAGTGCAATCCCAGGTAAAATTACAGGCTGGGCAGAGAATGGACTGAAACACCCTGAGGAGAAAGACTTGGAGGTGCTGGTGAATGAGCTCTGTAGAGCATCTGGCAATGTGCATTTGCAGCCCAGAAGGCCAGCTGTGTCCTGGGCTGCAGCTAAACAGCACGACTAGCATGGCAAGGGAGGGGGTTCTGCCCTCTGCTCTGGTGAGACTCGTCTGGAGTGCTGTGTCCAGCTCTGGGGCCACCAGAATAAGGATGTAGGTCTGCTAGAACAAGTCCAAATGAGGCCACAAAGATGATCAGGGGGATGGAGAATCTCTCTTTTGGAGCCATACTGAAAGATTTGGGCTTGTTCAGCATGGGGACTGCCTCTGAGAGACTTTACAGCCACCTTCCAGAACCTAAAGGGGGCCTGCTAGAAAGCTGGAGAGGGACTTTTCACAAGGGCATGTAGTAATAGGACATGGGGGAATGTCTGTAAATTGAAAGATGGTAGGTTTGGACTTGATATTAGGAAGAAACTCCTTACTGTGAGGGTGGTAAAACACTGGAACAGGTTGCCCAGAGAAGTTGTGGATGTCCCATCCCTGGAAGTATTCAAGGTCAGGTTGTATGGGGCTTTGAGTAACCTGGTCTAGTGAAACTTGTCCCTGTCCAGAGTGGGGGCTTTGGAACTAGATGATCTTTAAGGTCCCTTCCAACCCAAACCATTTTATGATTCTATGGGACGTTGACTTACTTTTGAAGGCCTGAGAAGGGACAGCAAATTCTGTCTCTCCCTCCAGAGCAAGCCCCTCTCACAGATCATGACCCCAATTCCTCTAGCCAGAAGATGGTGTCTGTATCAGAAATGCTCCAGGACTTCTCTCTGTGAGAGCCACATTACAAACGATAAAGCATCTGACACTACTACAAACAGGGAGAGCGGCTGACTGGCAGAAGAATTTGGCTTTCCCCCCCACCCCCCTGCAGTATACAACATACATTTACATTTACATTTGCTTTGGACAGAGTTTGTTTATCCATCCAGGAAACACAAATCATTCCTCTGTTGTAGATACCCTTTCACCAGGCTATTTTCCCAGTTTTCTGGATAAGTGGAGGGCTTGCTGAGCTCATGGGAATCCAGGTGTCCCACTAGCACTGGCTTCCACCTTGGAGTACTCAACCTGTGGGTGTTGGTACTCTTAATGCTTTGATCCACATGTATGGTCTATGTGATCAGCTGCACAGCTCCACTCTCTCTTAGGAGGTTGTTATTTTACTAATTAACTCATTTATAATCCAAGTAGTCCCAAGCTCACAGTGAAGACATTTCACCATTAGAATATTTCTAAAAACACTTTTTCAATTATTAGGGATATTTAACTTTATTTGAACAGCTGTAGTACTGACATGACTGGGGTTCAAAAGTGTATATGTGGCATAAAGTCATCCTTCCTTTAATTGCAAATTAGTGTAAGTCTAGCCTTCATAAAGCCACAAAGCAAGAAGATGTCAAAGGCTATTACACTGTGGTGTGTTAGTTTGCTGCGTAAAACATTCAGTAAAGGCTCGTCTCAGTTATAGGCAGGGCAATAGACAGCTTGTGTTTTTGTAGATGGAGGGGAGTTGGGGATGGCAATTAATACCCTATTCACTATCTTCCTATGGCACAGACCAAATATCTTGTCTCACTGATGGAAAATATATGTTCTTGTTTGCTCTGATTCAAACAACTTGAAGAACAAAGCCATGGAGTGGCTTGGAAAAGTAAATTAAGCTGAGAGTTGGGGATAAAAATACAGACAAGCAAGTGAAATTGTGTCTGCATTTATGTGTGTCTCATGTCTGCTTTGTGTACTATTGTCCTAAAAGAAATATCAAGGTGCTTTACAGATGTGAGCAGAGCTACGTAGCTATGTCATTATTTTTATCTGGAAATACTTTTCCACAATACTGAGCTTAAATCAGGCCAGCTAGATGTTTACCACCTTTAAAAACCTGGTGGAGGTGAGATGGGTGAAAAAGGGTGAGGGCAGGATGCCACGTAGTGTTAAAAATGTTAATACTAGTGTTAAACTGAATTTTTCCCCTCTGATTTGGCAAAGTTGTGTATTTGATCTTTCAGAACATACATTTTTTCTCAACAAAGCTTGGACAGTTTGGAGTTACAAAAGAGTGCATCCCTTTACCTTATTAAATATGATATATTTTATAACATAAAAAATTGAGAATTTTTCAGTCTCTTCCACACCTGGTTAAAAGTGGTGTGTTTATTTAAAGAATTCATGTCCTCCTTTTGTCTATGTAATATTGAAAATCATAACAGAATACTTCTAATTCTTACCTTGATAACCAGCTTGCAGGTCTCCATGTTAACTTAACTGACTGAAATGACTTTTTCCAAGTAGTTAAATGTAGGCCCGCTTGAATTGTTTTTTAAACTTTTCCCAGACATGTTTTATTTCAAAACAGGATGGAAATTTCTCAAGACCAAAACTTACCCCAGTTTTTGATTAAACTCCCATAAAAAATTGCAAATTTCAACAAAAACACTTTCTACGCCCAATTTCAAAAGTTCCTTTTGAATTTTTCTGTGCAATGGCATGTTTTTTTGTTTGCAAGTCAGCTTTACTTCAAAGACTATGGGAAAACGTCTCAGAAGCCACAGTTCTGTGTGTTGGTCTGCAGATTTGCATAACAGGAGCTTTTCCAACCTGGAGGGAAGATTTTTCTTCTTTAGATATATGCAGCACATTAGGTACTCATGGGGTTCTTTCCCTAAAAAGTTTGTGTATGTCTACGTGTGAGAGGAAAAAACTAATTGAGTGTCAGGGACTGGGTCAGGCTATGTTAGTTCTAGTCTTGCAATGTGAAGTCAGAAAATTACACCCCTAAGTAGCAGAAAGGTGTGAAGGATGGAAGGCAATAGTTGTGCCAAAGGGAAACATGCAGCTGTGTCCCACCTGCACTTGCCCCTTGTTGGCTCCTTGAGGGAAGAGCTCTTCCACACCTTCCTTCAGCTTCCCACCTTAGCTCCCATTTCTGGACACGGTGTCCCCAGAGTAACTTGAAACCAGAGAGAAAAATGGTAAGTGAAGAACACTCAATGCTTCTAAATTACCTTTGTTACTGTACTGTTAACTTGGCAACAAAATGAGTTTGGAATAGATCCTGGAGTTTTAATTGCTTGAGGCAATCACCTTGGTTATTAAGTCACTGGGGAGGATTCGGCTGAGGGAATCTTATAGCAATGAGGGGATGCAAATCCATCACTGGTAGGTGTGAAATAATTCTTGTGTATAAAACATTCATTACTTTCCTTTGGGTGTTACTACCAAAGTCATCACCATAAACTCAGTGGACACAGGGTAATCTTTCTGATGTGTTGCTGCTTGCTATAAAGAGGTGTAGGAGGGTCAACAGACCCTCAACATGTTAAATATATGCCCTTAAGGATTGGCACTATATATATAGGAGGAAGGGAAATTAGCAACTGATTAATGAACTGACAGCGTACCTGTCAATAAAGGAAACAAGACCCAGGTGTCTACATTCACTATATGATGCCATTTCTGAAAGTATGAACAATTTTACCAATACCTGTGTAAGATAGTGTCTTGTATTACTGAGCTTTTACAGCTGTAGAGCACGTTTAGAGCAAAATCTCTCTACAAGTGGGAGACAAGACATTTCAAGGACTGCAATAGACAGAGGACAATGCTAGATACATAATTTGAGAGGTATTACATAAGCCATAAAAATAAATGGATAAATGCATTTACAGAAAGACATCCTAAGCATTATCACTTTTAAGTGTCTGCCACTTGGCAAGCTATTGGTCTCTATGTTATTTTTCTTTCCTGAGAAGTATGGAAACTCACCTCAGTTTTCACTTGCTATAAACTAGAGTTGTTCTGTGAAAGCCAGAGGGTCTCAAGCAATTTACAACAGCTGAGGAAATGTGTTTTAAATAAGAGGACAACCTCAGAGAACCTCTGAGGGCAAGAATAAAAACTGTCAGCAGTCTCCACCTCTTCCTGCAAGGGCTGTGAGTTTGTGGAATACACTGGAGTATTGCTGACCCTGACCTACACCTCCTTTGGCTAGTCTGAATGTGAGCTGGATGAGGTATTCCAGCTTTTTGACTTTTCCAATGCTCCAGGCATTTCACAAGAGATATCCCAGTAAATGAGATTATTCCAAGGCAATAGTGCAGCCAGGTGAGCCCTGCCCTGTGTGGGCTGTCTGAACCAGTGTACCAGGCACAATTCCCATGAAAGTCAGTCGCAAAGTAGTTGTAGCTGAGAATTCTAACGGCATTGCCAAGACATGCAGAGACGCAGTTAGAAAAGCAAAAGCTCTTCTTCACTGGAAATTGGCCAGAGGTGTTAGCACCTACAAGAATGAATTCTTAAGTCACATAAACAACAAGGGGAAGCAGAAGGAAATTATTGGCCTGCTGTCAAACAAGAGAGGTGAATTAGTTCCCAAAAATGCTGAAAAGGTTCTCAACACATTCTCCGTCTCTGGCTTTACCAGTGCCAATGTTTTGGTAACAAAAATCCAGGTTGATGCAAACACAGACGTACCATCAGTTAAAGAAGATTTGGTGTGTGAACAAGAAATTGATGGGCCCTGATATTATCCATCCAAGGGTGCTATCCAGCCAGAGAGATACTCTCTGTATCCAGGAACTCTCCATAATCCTTGAGAAATCTGGAGACTAGGGTTGCTCCAGAAGCCAGGAAGAGAGTTGATATCACCCCCATCTACCAGATAGTAGTAAAGGAGGATCCAGGCATTTATAGGTCCATCAGTCTTACTGGAGTCCCTGGGAAAGTTATGGAATGAATCACAAAATCACAGAACCGTTATGGTTGGAAGGAACCTCTGGAGATCGTCCAGTCCAACCCCCTGCCAAGGTAGGGTCAGATAGAGCAGGTTACTCAGGAATGTGTCCAGGTGAGTTTTAAATGGCTTCAGAAAGGAAGATTCCACAATCTCCCTGGGAAGCTGTTTCAGTGCTCTCCAGTGAAGTTTTAATTTATCACAATTGTTCCTCATCCTGGCTCTGGGCACCATTGAGAAGAGTCTGTCGTCATCCTCTTGACACCCACCTTTGAGATATTTAAATGTATTAATGAGATCCCCTATCAGTCTTCTCTTGTCCAGACCCAGCTCCCTCAGTCTCACCTCACTAGAGAGATGCTCCAGACCTTTCATCAGCTCTGGGACCTCCATTGGACCTTCTCTGTTACCTCCTTGTCTTGTGCTGAGGATCCCAGAACTGGACACAGCACTCCAGAGGTGGCCTCACCAGGGATGAGTAGAGGGGCAGGATCACCTCCTTTGACCTGCTGGTCACACTCTTCCCAATGCACCCCAGGATCCCACTGGCCCTCCTGGCCACCAGGGCACTGCTGGCTCATTGTCATCTTGTCACCCAGCAAGACTCCCAGATCTTTCTCCACAGAGCTGCTCTCCAGTCGGTCAGAGCCCAGCCTGTGCTGGGACTTGGGGTTTTTCCTCCCCAGCTGCAGCACCAAGGTTGCCCTTGTCAAACCTCATTAGGTTTGTCTCTGCCCAGTTCTCCAGCCTATAAGGTGTATCAACCACTCCCCCCAGTTTTGTACCATCAGCAAACATGCTCAGGGTACATTCTGTCCCTTTGTTGAAGTTGTTGATAAAAACGATGAATAAGGCTGGACACAGGACTGATCCCTGCAGAATGCCACTGACTACAGGCCTCCAACTGGATTCTGTTTTGCTGATCATGACCCTCTGAGCTTTGCTGTTTAGCCATTCTTGATCCACCTCACTCTCGGTTCATCTAATGGACATTTCCTGAGCTTACCTACAGGGATGTTACTGGAGACAGTGCCAAAACTTGCTGAAGTTGAGGTAGATAATATCCTCTGCTCTCTCTTGATTAACTCTTCCAGCCATGCCGTCCTAGAGGGCTATCAGATTGGTCAAGCATGATTTCCCCATGGTGAAATTTTGTGACTTTCTTTTACATTCTTGGTAATAATCTCCAGAATAATCTTTTCCCTCACATTTCCAAGGGTGGAGATGGGTCCAACTGGCCAATAGTTTCCTGGGTCATCCATCTTTTTGAAGATATGAGTAACACCCTCTTTCCTCAAGTCATCAGGTATCTCTCCTGTGTTCCATGATTTTTCAAAGATGATGGAGAGTGGCTTAGCAACAACATCTCCCCCAGCACCCATGGGTGTATCCCATCAGGGCCCATGGATTTATGATTGTTAACTCTGTCTAGCCAATCTCTAGACCTCTACAACCAAGGGTAAGTCTTCCTTTCTCCAGTCTTCTTTTCCTCCAGAGGTCTGAGATTCTTGAGGGCTGACACCAGCAGTAAAACTGATGAAAAGAAGGCATTCAGTAATTCTACCTTATCTGTGTCTTCCATCACTAGGACACACATCTGATTCAGCAGTGGCCTCATATTTTCCCAATCTTCTTTCTGCTGTTCATGCACTTGTAAAAGCCCTCTTTGTTGTCCTTGATATCCCTTGCCAGGCTCAGTTCCAAGTGGGCTTTGGCCTTCCACATCTCATCCTCTCATATTCTGATGTTCTTCTAGTCCTCCCATGTGGCTTTTCCCTTTTTCCATATCCCATAAATTTCTTTCTTCCTTTTGAGATTTACTAGAAGCTTCCTGCTCAACCATTCAAGCGTTCTGCCCCCTTTGCTTGATTTCTGGCACATAGGGATATGCTGGTCTTGAGCCTGGAGGAAGTGATGCTTGAATATTGACCATCTCTCTTGGACCCCCTTCTTTTCTAGAGCCCTAACCGATGGGATTCCTATAAGTAGGTCTTTGAAGAGGTCTAAGCTGTCTTTCTAGAATTTTAGGGTTCTAGTCCTGCTTGCTACTCCCTGCAGGATCCTGATTTCCACCATCTCATAGTCACTACAGCCAAGGCTGCCCCCAATCTTCACATCTTCAACGAGTTCCTCCTGGTTTTTTAGTACAAGGTTGAATAACACACCCTTCTTTGTTGGCTCCTCCACCACTTGCATCAAAATGTTTTCATCAATGATCTGCAGGAACTTCCTGGAGTGTCTGTGCCAGGCCATTTTGTCTCTCCAACAAATATCAGTGTGGCTAAATTCCCCCAGGAGAACCGGGGCCTGTGACACTGAGGATACTTTCAGCTGTCTGTAGAATCCTTTATCAGCTTCCTTCTCCAGATCAGGTGACCTACAGTAAACACCCACAGCAGCATCACCCATATTAGCCTGTCTCTTAATTCTTACCTGTAAACCCTCAGCTCATTCATCTGGCCCTGGATAGAGCTCAATACGTTTCTGTTGGTCTCTCACATAAAGAGCAACTTTACCACCACCCCTTGCTGACCTGTCTTTTCTAAAAAGTACATATCCATCCATGACAGCATTCCAGTCATGTGAGCTGTCTCACTGTGTCTCTGTAATTGCAATGAGATCATGGCCCTGCGACCACACACAGATTTCTATTTCTCTTTATTCCTCGTGCTGTGTGTGTTTGTGCACAGGCACTTCAGAGTGGTCATCAAGCAAGTGGATTCCCTAGACAGGGTGTAAGAGGAAAAGTCACAAACATGATCCAGATAGAGGAGAGCCTGACATATGAGAAAAGGCTGAGAGAACTGTTTTTTCAGTCTTGAGAAAAGAAGGCTTAGGGAGACCTTGTCACCATGTTTCAGCATATAAAGGCTAAAAAGAGGATGGACAATCTCTTTTTACAAGGAGTCACACAGAAAAGATGAGGGGTAATGGATATAAGTAACTTCTGAGGATGTTCTGCTTAGACACCAGGGGAATACTTTTCACAATAAAAACAATCAGCCATTGGAATAACCTCCCCAGGGAAGTAGTGGATTCCTGAGCATTGGACACTTTTAAGATTTGGCAGGATAGGACAAGATTTATCTAGATCATGCTACAACCGTCATTTTGCCAAGAAAGGTTGGACCAGATGATCCTTGAGGTCCCCTTTCAACCTGGTATTCTATGAATAACAGCAATTTATTTTTAGAAAATTAAATGGGTGTTCGAGGCAGCAGTCCTAGTGTCCTCAGGAGTTAACTTCCAATTTAATGTGAGTAGTCCCAGCTGGAGAGCCCTTGCTTAGAAAAGTCCCTTCTCTGTAGGCAACTTGACATACACAGGCAACTTTTTGTACCTTTTTTTAGAGCGAGTGACTTATAAAATGCAATATGTATGAGAAAGGAAGAGAGATGAAAGCTGAATTGTAAAGAAGGAGGAGGTCCTCAAGGCCCCTGTGGTGACGTAGGGGGGAATTTACAAGGTCATATTGGACCTACTTTAGAATGTGCTGATGTAGAGAGGATGATGGGAACTCTTTGGGCCAACTGGGAACTGACTCACTTGTCCCTGGCTGCTGCTGCCTCCGCCTGTGAGTAATATTTGCAGCTCACCTTTTTCTTCTTTAAGCAGCTGGAACGCCTGATGCTGACTCAACTCCAGGGGATGGAAATGTAAGCCAGATTGAAGGCAGAGGTGATCTTGTTTCCATGCATGGGGTTTTACTTTTCATTGTTTGATTAGGATCACAGCCACATTAAAAGAACTGGAGAAAAAAGAAGGCATGGTATTTGCCCTTCATGAAAGGCCTTTGGGAATTTTAGCTCTACCTGTGGCAGGCGAGAGGTGGTAAAGTTTACAACTGGATGATCCAATTCATTTCTTTCCCCCTCAGCTCCCCCCTCTCCCCTTGCCATTCCCACACTTGTCTGAGCTCTTTTTGTTGGGAAAAGATAGGGGAAGGTGACTGCGACAGATGAAAGTGATGTTAGTTATGTCAGTTGCTGTTGGAAATGGAGCAGAGGAATCCGCCTACTAAGAAATACAGCCAGAAAATAATCTGTCCCAAAGAGTTACTGCAGTCTCTGCACAGGGCACCTGAAGAAGCTTTTGAAGGACATCTTTTTTCTTATTATAGTAATATTTTTCAGGTTCACAAGGTGAGCACTGTATATGGGATGCAGCTGGCTACAGTGATTAATGGCTCTTTCTGCTAAGAGTTCCTCTGCAGATCCTTTGGCATTTCATGTATTCAGCAAAGCTTATTTCCACTTAACTGCAGTCTCTCTTCGTGGCTCAACATCCATTTGGACCCTTATAAAGTATATCTGCATGCTAGTTAATCTCTGCTGTTGGCAAAAGGTCTGCCTATGCAGCACGCTGCTGCTTCCTCTTCCCTTGCCCTGGGCTTAAGAAGATATCGTCTTACTAACACAGTCTAGCTACATCAGCCTATAAAATCTACTTTTGAAAATTAGATATTGAAATCCATTTCCTCTGAAGCACTTGTTTGTTTTCATCTTAGAAAGGAAGTGTCATTTGCCATTTTGATACCATGTTCTTTAGGTGCCTTAAAGAGATATATGTGATTTTCCTACAGATACCTAACATGCTCTGCACAAGGCAGTGAAGTTACATGGTTTAATATAATAGTATCCTAAATGTGATCCATTGTGCAGCAACATCAGATTGTAAAGTGGAGACAGACAAGCAAGTGCAAGGATTTGCTTTGGAGGCAGTGCCTGCTGCCAAGCAAGAGATGAGGAGAGTTTCTCTGCTGTGTGAATTTTTCTGGCAGTGACTGTTAGAAACCTGCAGAACTTGATAGGAGAGGCTTTGAAAGCACAAAAGATGTCATTTATCTGTTTTGCCTCTCTTGAATGCTCCTTTTGTAGTGCTTTTTGTCCCTGCTGCTCTGACTGCCATTCAAGGTGTGAGACCTGTGGAAGAGGGGCTGCTCAGCACATTAGCCTCAAGGTGCCTTTTAAAGAAAAAACAGTTGCTGGAACTGTGGGCCCAGGAAAATATCTTGTGGTTGATAAAGAAGGTGATCTTCTCTGGTGGTAAGTAGGTGGTAGAGATGGCAGCTTGAGCAACTGGGTCAGTACCTTGAGCCTGAAGAGTCTCCGTAGCACCACAGTGATCAAGAGGAGTAGCTGAAACAGTCCCTCACCCTTTGGATTTACATACCATTGTTATCCCCACCCTGTCATGGGTTTTTTTTCTTGCTTTGTGGCACAGGCAGAGTCACAGAAAACGGGAGTTACAGATTTCCTTCTCTTCGTGGGTACACCTCTGCCACTCTGTCTCATAGGAATTGCATCCAATAGTCATTCCTCTCTGAGTGTTCCTGCTGCCTGCCCTGCAGCTAACAAAGGTTGTGCCAAACAATGCTGTTTTCCATGGTTTTTTTTGCCATTTTTGCCAGTATTATTTCAAGGCATGATCACATTTCTCCATGCTGAGTTCTCTGCTAATTTGGGATTGCCCACAACAGCACTGCCCACTCAGGCTGTGTTTTGCTTAGAAGTTACTCTTCTTTTCAAAACTCTCTGTGGATTGCTCCAGGCTAACTTCTCTGTCTTGCTTTGCTTCTGACCTGCCATACAGCTAAATTTGGCTGGTGAGATATCTGTCTTCTCTCAACTCTATGCCAACTTGCATCGTGTGCATTCAAACCTCAGCTGAAATATTTCCTCACTTCTGCTTCGTAATTCACCACTTCTTCCCTCAGTTATTATTATTAGAGTGACTGATGTATTGCATCTGTTTCTTTCATCTCTGCTGTCTTCCCAGCCTCATTCTATGGGTAATTCAAGTGAAGGTGTGTAATGCAGAGGCAGTGAGCATGGTGGCTATTTGGAGATGGAAGACTGTATTCCATAAGCTTTAGTACTTGCTAAACACAGGACTGATATGTACAGCTCTGATGGCTGCAGGCTTTAAAGATGGCTAAGGGTTGAGTTTGGTGTCTGATAACTAGGATGAAGAAGACACTTAATGAGTATCGCAGAATGAGATACAAGTTCACCCCAGATGCAGAATCCTTTGACCTAGGGTTTAATTCATAGTATTTGTTGGGGCTTTGGTGAGATCTCTTCTGGAAATTACCTTTGCCACCATTTGCAATAGCACGTGTGTCTTTTGCACAAACGCAGCAGAAACGCTCCTGTGTTGGATATCTGTGTTATGGGGAGCCAGAGGAAGGTAACAGAGCTGTCAGATCTCACAAAATTTGTAGCAGAATAGGCAAGTCCAACACATCCTTCAAATCACACCTTACAGACTGCAGTGCCTTTGTGTATGTTGCTGCTGAGAGGGGCATAGCTAAAGAGATGAAGTGGGGAGGAAAATTTCCTCCCACGTCTTTCACTTCTGTATAGAGAAGGCCGAGAGTGAACTAGACAAAAATGAGATGTGTTTGCAAACACTTGGCAGACTTCGAAACCAGAGAGTGCCTTTTTTTGTGTGCATGCACCTTTTCAGACATGGTTGTTGTGTGAAGGGGAGGCCTTGCTCATTCGAACCAGGATGGAAATTTCAGTCCAATGGCTGGAATTTTCATAGCTGTCAAGAAAAATGAGTCTGGAGCAAAAGCAAGGGGGGCTTCAGAAGGTTAAATCTGGAAGCAAACACCACTAGACGTTTCAAGCTTTAAATTGTGAGTCATGAATGTTAAAGACTTGAAGGTATCAGTATAGCATGCTCTTTATCACAAACCAAGCAACTTAACTCACTGAGTACATTTATAGAGGTCTCGTTCTTCTCCCACACTTGGCTTCCACGCAGATGCAGAATGACTTGTGTAAGGAAGAACTCCTTTCCTATAGGACAGAGAGACACGAAATGGCTAACACTGAAAGCAGATATCGTTGCACAGGTGCTCTACAATGAACCCACAATTATTCTCCACAGTCAGCTCGTGAGAGGGCATTTACTCCCACAGTGTATTTGAGAGCCAAGTAAAGAAATGTGTATTAAGGTGAAAAGGAGCCCCCCTGTGCATACAGCAGGGCACCTTCATGCATGTTGTCTTCCATAGCACAGAACAGGGATGAGAGGAGCAGAAATAGGTCCCAGCACACCTGTGCCTGCATACATTTCCCAAAAACTCATACCATAAGGTCTCCAGGGCTTCCAAGCATGAGGCATGGCTTGCAGATTCAGCTACTTGTATATATTCTGAGGCAGTTATTCTGTAATTGGGTTAAGCGTTTTCCAGCTGACCCCCTCCAGCTTACCCCAAAGCAAGGATTTATCACATCCGGAACCGTGGTGAGTATTGTTAAAAATAACAAGAGTGAGAAACACTGAGGTGGGTTAGCTTCTAGGTTGCAACCTAAGTAGGTTGCAAAGATTGCACTTGAGGGTTCTGCTGGAGTCTCCCAAGTCTTTCTGCTTATGGAATGAGGGGGAACTGTGCCATTGCTGGAGTGTGGTAGAAGCCAGGAGGAGCTGTGGGAAATCTGAGATCACTTGGGTTCAGCAAGAAGCACTGTCAGTCCTCCCACTGCAGTGGCTGTGCTGGTTGTCAGCCCTGCAGGAGACACCTGGATCCCCCCACAGCCCGACTGCTCCTGGAGGTTGACATTAAACACATGTTCAGGTCCCTGTCTTCCCTACAGCATCCCTTGTGTTGTGATTTGAAAGTCAGCTCCAAAGATAAGGCTGTGTGATTAGTGTGTCTTTTAAACCAAAGTGTATCTTAATCAGTCTGATTTACTGTCTGATTCAGCACATTAGCTGCAGCTTCCTAAGCTCCGTGGTGTAATGAATATGCATGCATTCAACAGTTGCAATTAGCAGGCAGCCACTGCTGGGGAAAACAAACTACCCAGGGCCTAATTCCACCCTTCCCATAGTGACTTCAGTGGGACATTAGCTTAAACAAAAGCCCCTGGATCCATCCTACAAAGCAATGGTTAATAGGCCCCCGTGTTTCAAAAAAACCCATTTAAATAGCAAGGTTTGTGTCAATTCTAGTTTTACCTGAATGAGTTTGCCTATTCCTCTGTGACCCAGGCAGGCAAATTGAAAGTACAAAGCACATACAGTGCAGTACAGCACCTACGTCAGTGTTTGTTTCGACACTGGTCATTCGGGTAAGCTGCCTCCTCTTGCTGAAAGAAATAGAATTAATTAGAAAACTTCAAGAAAGTAAAAGGGTTAAGCCTTTCCTTTGGGATTCCCAGCAGATAAGTTCAGCACTATGCAATTGTCATGAGAATTTATGAGGCAGAAGCTACTGGAGTAACTAGGAAAAATATGCATGATTAAAATTATATTTCTGTTCTCGTCCTTCAGCTTAACCCCTTGGTGCACCATAAGCTGAAATGTTTGTGGGTTTGTTTTTTATTTCCCAGAGGCTTTTCAGACAGCCTAACACAAAATTGAAGCTATGATTGGTATATTTAAGCCCTGGGTTTAAGTTCTGCTCACAGCCGACACAGTGATTTGCAAAGAAACACTTTCACACAGTTATTTCATAAAAACCATTTATATTTAGTATAAATCTGTCAAACATTCAAAACCATATGTGAAGTAATTTAAAATGCTTACAAAGTCATAGAACATTGTGCTTTATTGCATTCTGAAGCAGAAAACAAGGGCAAGACCTGCAGCAATAGAAATCTGAGCTCAAGCTTACCCAAAGCTGGAAGAGATAAAGGGATCCTGTTGCTGTGTACACACAGGAGAGGCAACTGAGTTACACCCCTCCATGGGTCTGCTTCCTCTCAGCATTTGGCTTTTGCTTTCTTGTTCCGCCCACACCAACTTCATCCTCTGAAGCTGTGCGTGGATTTAGGCTGCTGAGATTTGAAGAGGCTGCTGACCTCTTACCTAATGAACGCCTCTCCCTGCATCAAAATAATGTTTCTGTCACATCTGGTGCTTGTCCTGAACAGAAGCTGCTAAGCATGGGCCAAGTGACAAGCTCTTTGCAGAGCGTGGGACAAGTGTCTTTTCTCTCCTTGGGAGAGGTACTAGATGTTCCAGGAGAAAGGGAAAATGGTGGTTCCTCACAGCACACTAATGCATCTGAAGATGGCCAAGGAAAAGAGGTCTCTTTTCCTGCCTCACCTAAATATCTTATCCCATTTACCTCCAAACCTTCCAGCAATATTGCATATTATCATCAAATCTGGCCTGTGAAAATCAAGAAGACAGGTTTAACTGCTGCAAAGCCAAACAGTGATAGGGAGGCAAGATCAGGTTTATAATGACAGCATATTTTCTACTTAACTGTGGTGCTATTAGATTCCTTATATATATGCTGAGTCACTGCTTTCATTTATTTCTTTTAAAAAAGGCAATAGCTACATCTGTTTACAAATTAACAAATTTTGTTGTATTCATAGAATTGTTGGAAGGGGTTCTGAAAAGTCACCTAGTACAACCTCTCTGCAATGAGCAGGAAATCTTCAACTAGAACTGGTTGCTCAGAGCCCCATCCAGCCTGCCCTTGAGTGGGATGAGACATCTCTCTGAGGCACCAGTACTAATGTCTCACAATCCTCATTGTCATAATCTAAATCAACCCTCTTTTAGTTTAAAATCCTTTGTCCTATCTTAAGTTTGATTCCATGTTTTGTTTGTTTGTTTGTTTGTTTGCGGGTTCTCTTTCCATTCTGGAAGGCTGCTCTATGGTCTCCCCAGAGCCTTCTCTTCTTCAGACTGGATAAACCCAACCCTCTCAGCCTTTCTTCATAGAAGAGGTATTCCATCCCTCCAATTTTGTGTCATATTTCTGATGCACAAATAGAGTTGGTGGGAATTTGCCTGTGTTCCATTTGGAATTGAGAATCACACAGGAGCTTCTGGGCCAATCCTAATGGCTGCTGTAGTGCATTGGTGCTCTTTCTGTGGGGATGCACAAGGGCTGGGGAGCAATAAGCTCACTCTCTGTTGGGTTAGCCCTTTAGTGATGTTACAGGACCTTGGTGCATCACAGATAAATTCACCCTGTCATGAGCTCTGGTCACATCCGGCACCACAAAACAAAAGATAGAAAATTGGACAGTGGAAAAAACCAGGATTAAAATGGACTGACAAGCTAGGTTGGAAGGAGAAAAATAGAGTGTTGAAATGGGTGTGCACGTGAAAATTGCACCCTTAAACTCTGACCTGGCCCTCCACTAATTACAGTACTTGTATCTCTATTCACACACAGCACCGTGTATTTGGTCTGCTTGTGCCTGGATGTTGGTAGGACAGTATAAGGAGGAATTTTTTGGCCCTGATCCAGGACATTGGCTTAATTTTATATTAAAGAAACGTAGTTTATGGAAAGGAATATATTGTAAGTAATACACTGAATTAGTTCCTGAAGGGCAGAGGGAGAGAATGAAAAGGGATGGCTAATGAACACAGTTTAAGAAGGAGAGTTATTTGGCAGATGCAGACTCCTGGTCAATTTGTGATCTCAAGTAGATGCTGAGATGTCAACTAGAGGGGAGAGAGAGAAAGGAAGGGAATTTAGCTTCATGATTGTGCATAAAAATAACATTAAAGCTGTCCTACAACCCTCTCCTATCCATCTCCTCCAAAATGTAAGTCTGAGTGGCTTGCAAAATCCTTTCAAATGAGCCTACCCTGGTTCAAACACTGGGAAGTGCATTGTGACAGGCTCTTAACAGCAGTAGGCACCATATGTAACTGTTGCTGCTCTTTGTGGATGTGCCCTGCATACATATGCTCAGCAATGAAACATGTGTATGGTGAGTGAATGAAAAGCAGTCCATGAACTCGCTCCCTTTTTGTTTTCTCTGTGTGAGGCAAGTGGATTTATGCGTATCATGTGCACATACATCATGAGTGTGAGAAACAATCAGCTGGAGCATTTGAAGGCTGTTTTGTGGATTGCCTGCCTGATTCTCTGAGGTGTGCCTTGCTAAATTTGTTCTCCTTTTAGAAAGAATATTTTTCGTTTTATATTTGCTTTGGTTTCTCAAAAAAAGAAAAGCACATATGAAAAGTATTTTTTTTTCTAAGAAAGCACAGTTGCAAACACAATGTGGGGAAACAAACCTCAAAATTTTTTCCAATTCTCATAATGTTTTTAAATGTGGGGAAGGGTCTTTGAGTGTGTCTTACAGTTGCAGCATAGTTCATTCCAGGGTGCCACGTGGTTGTGGAGCCAGCCTCTGTGGATGACCAGTTGAGGCATGGTCCTGGGGAACTACAGGAGAGGTCAGACCCAGCAGGAGTCTGAAGTAGATATTGATGGCTTGTTCTGTCTTCCAGTCTTTGCAAAGACCCTTCTGGTAATTAACACCACTTTTGCTGAATGGAGCAGCTTGCTCCCCCTTCCTACCAACCCTGAACAGTGAGTGACTCACTCGTGCTAGCCAGGAGTTTCCCCACCATGGTCTGCAGAGATACATTATTATCCTCATTTCATGGCCAGCCGCAGCAGCAGTACTGCCGCTCTTTCCTGGTACAGAACAAGTGACTCCCCTGGGAAAGTCAGTCAGTTTAATCCTTTTCATCCTTAAGGAAAGTGGGACCCCAGAGGCACCGTGTGACTTGCCCAGTTGCTGTGGCAAATCCTTAGTGGCACTTGTAGTCTGCGAGAGCTGAGCTGGTGGATGTTTCATCTCGGCACTGGTTTGTGCATCGATCAGCAGGGCCCGACTCACCTCACCAGAATAATTGTTACCTAAGCCTGCATGGCTGGCTGCTCTCCATGCTCCTGCATGCTCCCTGTGCATACATATTGCCTGATGAATGCACACCCTGTTGAGCGTTATTGCTTTCTTAATGTGCTGCGATTTCCCCCCCAGTATTCTAACCGAGAACGATTGTTGCTGTAGAACATCCTCCCTCCAGTTGCTGCAACCCATGTTTATTTACAAGAGCACATTTTACATCAGCTGTCGCTCCAGTCTCACTGAAATAGAAGTTTCAAGTTCACAGAACAATAAAAGATATAAATTACCTATCATAATTAACTGAACAGCATGAGCGAGCCTTCAAAACCAGACTTCGTTATGCCCTAATTATACACTGTGCACACACAAGAGCTTAAGCACCTCTGCCCGTCTGTCTGTGCTGGGGCTGGGCACTGCCTCCACCCTGATCTCAGCCCAGCAGGCAGCTCTTGGTGCCACAGCCTCAGCTCAGGTTACACATGCACGAGAGAGCTTGCCCATGCTATCCATCTTTTATTGCCATCCCGTACCAGCCTCGTTGGACCCATGGGCAGGCCCAGGAGGGAAGGAGAAGGAAGTGCTATTTTCTTTTCTATTCTCTCTTTGAGAGGCAATGCTATTTTCCAGCCTGTACAGCTGTGTAGAGAAATCCTGGCTGCCCCTGAGATTTGTCTGCTAGCCCTCTCCATAGGTTTCAAGTAGCTGAGAGACCTTGTTCTTCTTCTGGAGGGAACAATTGCTTCCTGGAGTCCCCTGCAGCCTCCCACCTGGAGCTGTGTCACACATCCACTTCAGGTGTTCACCCATACTATGTTCAGCATCCAGAGTCTGGTTGTGGACATCTCTCTTGGGTTATGGAACCTAAATTGTGTATTCTATTTTCATCTGCTGAAAGCAGTTGAGGAATTGTTCTCTTTATCTCTTGTTTACTCTGGAAGGAGGGAGGTGGGTGCCTTTTGATAATGGCCCAACTGTTAAAACCAGGTAGGGCATTGTTTCTTATCTCTTTTCACAATGGGCCATTAAGACTCCCCAGGCTGTTTTCTTCCTCAAGCTGTTCCCCTTCCCAAAATAGTACACCCACATTCCATCATCCTATTGTGAAATGCTCCACCCAGTGGGAGGAGCCAACCATTCCAACCTGGATAAAACTGGGACTTCGGAACAAGAAGCTCTCTTGCTTCACCCCGATTTCTGGGAGGAAGACCAGACCCCTTCTCACCACTCCTGGACCCTTTTGGCTACAGGATCATCTCTACTCCAACAGAACCACATCTACCACTCCAGGAGGACTCACTTTTGGACTGCTTCCAACACCCTGACCAACAGGGCGTCAGGTTGTAGCTCTGACTCTGTCAGGGCTTTCCAAAATTGTTGTTTGTTTGCTAGTTTGGTGGGGTGGTTTTGTTTTTCTACTACATTTGTATTATTGATATTCCTAGTAAAGAACTGTTATTCCTATTCCCAAATCTTTGCCTGAGAGCCCTTAATTGCAAAATTATAATTTGGCGGGGGTGAGGGGTTTACATTCTCTATTCTAAGGGGAACCCCAGTTTCCCTGGCAGATACCTGTCTTTTCAAACCAAGACAACATCACCCTCATTTCAGCCATGTCTACTTGACGTGCTGGTTTGAAGGAGCTGAGCTGAGCCTCCATGGGTCAGGGGCAGTGTTTAACCTCCTGGCAAGCCACTGGTGTGCCTGCAGTTAGTTCAGCCCTTCGTCATTTTGACAGGAGGTGGTTCCACACATGCAGACCCCAGAGGAGAGAGCATTGCTCATTTTTAGATGAGGGCAGTCAATAAACCTCTGGAAGGAGAGTTAAAACTTATGTCTTGCTCAAGTTATAGGCTGGAGAAAGTTGGAGACAGGAGGTTTGATTGACTGCAGCAGAGGAAATGTTTATGTGCACAGTCACCATGTATTTCCACATCAGGAGCATCCTCAGGAAAGGTCACTGTGCTTAGGAGCTGAATCCTTGCCGGGAGGCTTTACAGGTGTTCAGACAGCTTGTTAACAGCAGGAAACACAGAGAGTGTGAGCCCTTTTGTGGCTCATTAAAAGCCCAGGTGGATGTGTAAACTTGGGTCTGGGCTCTTTCTGACACCTGGTTCTGGTCTTTAAAATGTGTGATCTGTATTTAAATCTGTGTGATGTGAATCTTTCTTTATTTCTGCTTGAACACTTGATCTTTTTGCTATGAGATGATGAAACAGTAATGGACCCAAAACTAAGAGCTCCGTGTCAAGATGTGAGGCAGCCCTTACAGAAACAAGATACTTGACTGTTCCTATGCCTATCCAGGCAAACCAACACCACATTCTAGGATTTAAACATTGTGCCTGTGAGGAGGTTTCTTGATAAAGCTTCATAGTTAAATTTTGAAATTATAATTCATGAATCATGATTTGTGTTGAATAGAGGTTTCTTGCCATACAGTATGGACATGGAGGGAGAGCATGAAATTTTGGCACAGTCCAGAAAGGAGACTGGATTGTCAGTCCAGGAGACTGTCAGTCCAGGAGACTGTCAGGAGAGAGTTCAGTCTGTCCAAATCTTTCACAGAACAGCTATCACTTTTGATAATTTTTTTTTATTGGAGAAAATCTGGAACATTTATTATACTTGCGGGGTTTATGATACTGTATTATTTTATTGTTTTATATTAGTACTTTATACTGTAATGTTTTGACATT
Source organism: Phylloscopus whistleri (assembly GCA_017589585.1). NCBI lineage: Eukaryota > Metazoa > Chordata > Aves > Passeriformes > Phylloscopidae > Phylloscopus > Phylloscopus whistleri. Next base: position 821,849 of record JADMLD010000068.1, on the reverse strand, counting down.
ATTGAAACAAATTATTATTTTCCTGCTGAAGAAAACGACTAGTGAAATAATATGTTCTGAGAGCCCAAAAATAATTTTTTATTCAGCTGTGACATTTCATGGAAAATCTGAGAGTGCTGCTTTTCAGAAAAAAAAAATCACACTTCATCTATTGGAATTCCTGACCAGAGCTACTGTAACATTGTACTACATTAACCCTCAAAGGATTAACAAGCATTTAAATCAAAGCTGACTGAATAAACTGTAATGAATAATTTATTCAATTAATTTCTCTTCTGTTTTCTCTTTACCAGTTTGTCTATTAATACAGTGTGGCTAATTTAGTTGCTGTTTGAAATATTTTACTAATAATTTCTATAAATTATCTGATCAGGAAAAAATATTAAATTTAACAGAATGTGTTATTATAATAGAGAATTTGAAAGGGAGTTTTATAGTGCCATGGATGTATATATTCTTGGACTGCTTCTTGTAAAAAGAAGAATATTATCTGCAACCCACAGGTGCTTGAAATAATTTCTATTTTGACATTTCCTGTTTTCATTGCTATTTGTACACATAAGAAAAATAATATGTAAGAGAGTCTCAAGCTATCAGTGGGTGTTCAAAAACAAGTCATGGGATGCATTTGTTATTCAAAATGTCTTGAATTTTATTTGCATTCATAAGATACATAGCCTCTGTTTTTTCTCTGATTGGATGATCTCAACCTTCCAGATTATTTTCGTACGTGGCTATTAAATTACATTTTAAGTCTCAATGTCCAAGAACATCCTAGAATGTTTCAAGGAAAGTTTCTGCCCTAAAGCCATTCACAGGTGTTTTAGCTGTCAGTAAAAATTGATGGAGAAAGGACGGGGTTTTTTTAATATATCAGGTCTGGAAAGATTTCATATTTCGTTTTCCTAGTTGTAATTCCTGAACGAGTCAAAGGTGTTTTTTCTGGAAAAGCACACAGTAATGTTTTTCAATGTTTAAACTGACTTTACTCAAGCCAGTCTCTGCACATTCGTCCACTAGGGTTTCCTGGAGAGATGCCCCTGCTCAGTTCCTTCATTGCACTGGAAAACCTCCTTCAAGCTTGTCCCCCACGGCAGTGGAGAGGTCACCCACAGTAGGGTGAGCCTGGCTGTGCCACCAGCCGTGCTGGTAAGGGGCATTCCCAGCCTTCACTCCTGAGTCATAGCCCATAGCATCACTGGGTTATGTTCCACTGAGGAGGGAGTTGCATGGTAAAATTGAAAAAAAAAAAAAGGAAAAAGAAGAAGAAGAAAAAAAAATATATATAGGAAGAAGAAAGGAAACTTGCTTCCTCTGTGTCTCAGTGGTGAATTGGTGGTATGGCATTTTGCTTGCTGGGCCTTGTGGAGGGTTAGCAGGCAGTGGGAGGGTGACAGTGAAAGAAAGTGCTTTCTGCACAGTGGTCATCAGCATCTGACAAATTAATGTGAAGCTTTCTAAGGTTTTATCTTGCTTCCTTGCTTCCATTTGGTTGCATGAAATGAGATTGCGTTTTTACTATCTACACAGGTTTTTGATTAATTAATAACTCAGCATTTCTTTAGAATCTACTTTTAATTGGAGCTTTTCTAGAAGCTAAAATAATTAATCTCCCATCTTTTCCCATCTTTCTGTCACTGATGTGAGTAGAAACTCCTCTGTATAATGCTATACCCTATTCCCACACAGCTGGAAATGGTAGCACGACTCACTGGAGAACAGGGATAAGCTGCAATGTCCCCCCATGAGGGTCACTGCACTGCTCCCATGCTCAGAATGCTTTTGTATCACTTGGTATCCTCCCTCTGCAGCTTGACTCCACTCTCTGAAACAGAAACATTTTCCCTCCTAAGACAACTTGTTCCATTTGCAAGCAAAGTTTAACTGCAACAGTAATGGGATTGTGTCCAGAGCAGTCTCTTCCTCTCAGGCAGGTCAGGGACAGGGGTCAGAGCCAGCATAAGGCCAGGAACAAGCCTTCACAGAGCACTCTAAGTACAAAGTGTGAGGTGCTCACCTGTGCAACTGCTGCAGCAATAACATTTCTTCCTTGGGAATGCTGAGATTTTCAAACATAAACTAAAACTGGGTGACACTGTGCCTAAGAAACAGCTTTGCATCTGACCTACAGCACTCAGACCCAGGGAAGGTTTGGCTATGTATATATGTCTTTCACAGCAAAATATTTGCCTTGGGAAAGGCTCTCTTTTTTTCCATCGTGTTTGATAGAGGATAAATATAACTTCCAGCTGTAGCATTCTTGAGCAAAAGACCATCCTGAACACACAGATGCCTGTTGCAGGTGTTTCAATTGATTTTGATGGGGCCATGGCTTTCCCTCTTTCCCTGTTTAATTTGTCTGGGCAGGACTCCATGCACCCTTGGCACTAATTCAATGAGAAAGAGCAGTGTGCTTTAGTAAAAAGAGACTTTAGGATGGTTTTGTCAATGCCAATGTGAAGGCAATTTAAGCAATTTTGGCTTAAGCAATGGCTAACAACCTTTTCACGTACCAGTATGATGGTTTGGGAAAAGTTAGCAGTTTCAGAGTGATTAATAAAAACTCACCCCTCATTTGGATCTTAATCAATTCTTCTGTTACAGGAACTACAGCTTTTGCTCTTAACTGAAAGTGGTCTGACCTTCAAATAAAATGGCAGGTACCTTAGAAGGAGAAATATTCCAGAGCCTGTTGGTATCGTGGCACCATCTCTATGTGCTTTTCTGGCATTTGCACATTTCTCTACTGCCAGTTCTGATGAAGACCTTACTCTGAGCAAAATCTGGTCCTTAACAGCTCTGGGTTATTCAGCAGTTGTCTTGTGCTGTATGAATGAGGCAGCCCATAACAGTGGACATTGACTCTGCTCTGGTCATTTTAAATTACATTTTTTTGCAAAGAGTTTAGGCTTACTCCTGATAATCTTTTCCGGTTTCAGATCGAAAGGCATTTCTTCAAAGCTTTTCAGTTCCCTAGAATTCTTTGCTCTATTAATATAACATAATAAATTAAAAAATTCAGGACATTCTCTCTAACACCATCAAAGCATTTAATAACAAATGAAAGAGGATTTCTTTTGTTTCTACAATTGTGACTATTGAAGCAAGCTGTGGTAGTGAGCATTATTTGGTTTTTGATAATTTTGTTACTTGAGAGCAGCTTAGACTACTGTGCATACGGCTACAACCCGTTATCACAGAAGAACATAAGGCAGTGAATGCCACATGAGCTGCAGTCTCATGCAGGCATGGAGGAAACTGATTTTTGTGGGTAAAGCATTCAATTAGGACATTAAAAATATCTGGCTTATGTACGTCCCTCAGCTATATGGTTTTTTGGGTCCTTGGAGCTGTTGTTTAGGGGCAAATCTTCAAAGACATTTAGGCATTCAGCTCTCATGGGATTAAAAGGGACTTCACTGGCTTTGTGAGCTTTTGTCTTTCTAGGTCTGGTTTCCACCAGGTGATGATACTTCTTTCATATCCTGTGTATTGCAATTGCAAGCTTTGGACAAAAAGCACTTTTGGTGTATGCTGTTTCATCAATTGTCAAAATGGAGCCAGGGACCAAATATATGGAGACTGAGCAAGGATTATACCATACTGCACAGGTGTGTGCATGTATTCATGTGCACACTATCTCTCCAGTAACCTTTTCTGTGCCTTCCTAGCTCTGCTGGTGTCGAGGTAAAAGCACATTTCTATCTTTCCTCTCTTCTTAAATGGCTTTCCTGACTTCCCGTTCTTCATTTTTCATCTGATTTGAATCTAAGCTATGAAGGAAGATGAACATCTGACTTGCTAGAGAGCATCACTCCTGTGAATAAGAACTATGTTGAAAGATGTTTCAATTATCCACAGAAACAAGTGCTTTTAAAGCAGTTAGATCTGTTTCCTTACAGATTTTACTTCTTGTTTTGCACTGTATTGCACAATATTATGTGCAAAACATACAAAGGGCAAAATGGAGTGCTATGAACATGCTTCTGACTATGCGCACATTATACAACATGAACAACATTATACAACATGCGCATATTATACAACATGAAATTTGTTAAAAAGTTAAGACAAAAATTATTGCAAATCAGGATGACAGAATGATGGAAGTGTCATATGACTATATGGAAAGGACATGCCTGCATATTTTAATCATAGCTTTTCCCCAGCTTCCTTTTAAAAAGGAAATTCTGGAAAATTTTAGGCAATTCCACACAGCCCTTTGGTTTTGAAAGAACCGCAGTAACAGAATCTGGTTCCATAAATCTTTTCTCAATGAAGTCTTTATAAAACCTTAATTAAAACACACTGTCCCTACTAGTGCAACAGGAAATCAGATAACAAAGCAATGGTACCCAGTATGCTCCTCTAGATGAAATAATTTCCTACTTCATCTGCAGCCTTAACGAATGCTTCACTTTCTCTTCATTAAGTCCATATGCATCTCTCTTTGTCCTGCAGATAATATAACTGCTGGCACTGCAGGCTGTGCTTATGCAATTGTTATTTTTAAGACCATAAAGCACATGACACAGTGTTATAGGAGCTGCTGTAATGAAATCAACGGCACTGTCACTGTGCTCACGATCATTTACACCACAGACTGATCCAACTGCTGGCACCAAGTAACAGCTGCTTTGAAATTCAGAGGAGAGGCCATCAAATTCTTCCAGAATTTCACATCATGAAAGAAGAAGCCCAAATTATTTTATTTCTTCTGTATGATATCGGTCTCTGTATTTTAATTACCAGTGGAAGGAGAAAGTATGTCCAGCTCACCTAACATCTAAGCAGCCAGTGCACTATGGGAAAAAGAAAATGAAAGAAAGTCCAGCCAAAGTTCATTAATCTGAAAAATTGCCAATCTTATTTCTCTTTGTGTCCTGATCCTTTTTGCACTCAAAATGTTCACATACAAGTGAAAAGGAGATTTCAATCATCAGTTTATGCAGCATGTCCAGTTTTCGAGCATTCATGTGTGACCTTTTCCTACCCTACAGGTACAATTGGTTTCTCAGTGACATATACTTTATTAACTTTTTCATGCTGGGATTGTATTGAAGTGATGCTGCTTTTGCCCCCAGGAGTCACATCAGGTGACAGGCTTTCGAACCACAATTTACAGAAATGGTCTCCTGCAGATGTCCTGAGGAGGATAAGGATCTCTTAGAGAGTGAAGAAACTGTCCCTGCCACTTAGAGAGGTGGTGTCTCATGGTTCATGAGCAATAGCAATCTCATGGGCCCTTTGAAGCAATTTCCATTCTTATACATTCTTCACCACTCTCATCTTTATTGTACTTTTCAGTGGCTCTGCAGGGCTGTGAAGACCTAGGGATTTCTTTCTCAGTAGCAGCCATTTCAGCTTCACTGCTCCTCTGTAAAACTTCATCTCTTCTCCTGGGAGTCAGCAAAATGAGCATAGAGCAACCAGGAAGAGCAGCAGGAAAAATGGAGAGGTGAAGTAAAAGGCAGAACGACCAGCCAAGTCAAGGAGCCAGTGTTTCTCTCCAGGCTGGTCAGAGGGCCAGCTCTGAGATGAATGACAAAGGCAGAGGTTGATCAGCCTACAGTGAAAAAGAGCTAAACACCAGCAGCACCACTTTCCTTAACTGGGGATCTGATCAAAAGCCTGCTTAGTTCAGTGGAAAAGGGCTTCCACTGAGATCAGTAGATTTTAGATCTGTCCTCCAAATGTGTTCTGTCTTTGGTATTTAAAATAGCTTTTGCTGCTTCCTGTTCATCTTAGCATCACAGATCCTATGACTCTGTTATGGAAGAAGTGGACTTGTTCATGACTAACAGGTGGAATGGTGATAAGGAAGCCCCTACTCCAGAATCTGGCCTGTAAGACTTTTATGTCTAGCAAAGATGTGAGGGGAAGAAAAAAAATCCAGAGTGGTTCTCAATCTCTTGCTGAGCTTCCAGAACAGCATGACGCAATAAATCTCCAGCTTAGTGGCTACAAAAGGAGTGCTGTTCAGTTGGAAAAAAACCATGAAACAGGAGCCCAGAGCTTTATTACTGCCATTCTGGAAGTCAAAACTATGAAATGAACTGCTGGCTTTCATTATCACTCCACCAATGCATTCCTGCAACAGCCTTTGTTGAGGAAATGGGAATTTAGCATCAAAGTTCCCTTCTGAGATCTCCTGAAAAATTGTGTGTACTAAGGAAAAGGATTGCAGAATTGTAGCTATTCACTGCTGTTTCTTCAGTCCGAACATCACTAGAAATATTATTTCTAAGAGGGATAATTTGAGACATGAGGTCTACATCTGACTCTAGGCTTCATTGAGTAGGAGCCAGTGAGTAGGACCATTCACCAAAGCCCAGATCTGAGTGTCTTCACCAGCTATTGCAGTGCCCCAGACCATGCTCACCCAGGGCTGGAGCTGTGTTCTTGGGTCTTGCCCAGCAGCATTCAGCACATTTTGAATGTCTCTGTGATTCTGAGCAGTAACAATGTTGCAAATTACTAACAATTAAAGAAAGGGTCAAGAGTACTTATTTTGGTGCTCTGTCCACATGTTTTTATGTATCCAGAGTTTTTATGTAGATATTGGCAGAGAGCTGAAGGAAACCCACAGGTCTTTTTCTACAAAGTGAGGAATTACAGAGAATAAGTCTAGGAAGTACATTAAAAGAGCATAGAACAAAATAGTGTCCATCTTTGTCCTGACCATAGAGAAGTGAAGCAAATCTCTCTTTTCTTCCAACCATAGATATTTTGATCATGATTAGCAGCTAACTCTTTACAAAGATATAGCTCAAGATATAACAGGGCGTAGAACTGCTGGAGAAACCAAGGGAGACACCAGAACTGCACTGCCCATCCCTGCAGGAGATTTCTATTGCATAAAACATTCCAGTGATCAAGCAGCAATTGCCAACCTGTCAGCCTGAGGGAGAGCTCTGTGAGTGAAAGGCAACCACTGTTCTCCTGGAAGCAAAGCTGCAGGTAAATAGGCACTGCTGATCTCTCACCTGTGGCATTGCTGGGCTTGGTGTGATGCTGAACACGAGGTCATGGTTTTAGCTATTCATGGGCACTTTTACCCATATTTTACATGTTTTTTCTTCCTTCTCCTACTTGTCTAGCCCTCTCTCACAGTAAACCACTGCTGCTTGGTGTATGCCTGAGGGAGCAGTCTGTTTCAATTACCATGGCAGCACTACACCTCTGCTGATAACAAATAGCCATTGTGCTCCTGGCCCCAGGAAAAGGCACTCTAGGGAATTGTGCCTCTGGTTTGCAAGCAACAGTTCAATTTTCTAATTTATTTTCATTATTCAAAATTTCACCTATGCCCTCTCAGTTTTCTCTGCCACCTACAGTCCTAAAGAAGAAGATGTTGATCTTTAAGGATCCCAGCTTTTCAGGGAGTAAAATGGGGCTTTTGTTTCAAGATGAATAGAGCACCAAAATTTAGCCCAACTTCATATAAATCAAACATGCTAGCAGTTCACTGGAAGATCATCTTCAGTGCAAGATGAGTGAAGCCTCACCATAACCTAGGAAGAAAAGAGATCTTCTGACTCCTCTGTGTACAGTCAGGACAATAAGAGGTGAGATGACCTGCCAGGACAGCAGGCAACAGGGCCAGAAATTAAATCTCCTGACTGCCAGGCCCACATCTTTCTGCATGTAGATCTTCCTTCTGTCATCTCAGATTAAATGGTTGAGCACGACAGGTCAGCGTGAGCAGAGGTAAAAAATAACACAAGCAAATGTCTGTGTTAGGTTTACTGGCATGTTCTCAAAGTCATACTTACCAGATATCCTGTGTTAGGATTTTCCTGGATCACTGGCAGTAATTCTCCATGACCCAGCCTGTAATTTCTGAAAACACTACTTTTGCTTCTATTTTTAAGTCCTCTTTCCTATCATTTTCTTCATGGTTATCACTGCTGGGTCGTTCTGTAAGAGCTAAGTCAGAGTGAGAGAAAACAGCAGTATGGGAGAAAAACAGCAGTGATGGCAAACTTCAAAAGGTTTGAAGGTTCAGGCAGAGGTGTAAGCTTATCTGAACCTCTTTGGTGTGGAAATTGATATGGAATTTCATGAAAAACCTCGACTTGCTTGTAAGACATCTGGCAGATCAGAGCTTCAGCTGGGTTTAAAGTAACTTGACAATGACCTTTCCTGCACTGTTTCCATATTTTGTCTTCCTGTCCGTGGCAAATGAGAAGTGGCAGAAGCACATGATGTGTTTTGGTATGTGGGGACAGGCTCTCTGTCTCCCCATCCTCTGTCCTTTGTCATCAACCCATTTAAGGGCCCAGGCTGCAAACAACAAAACTCCCAGCCAGCCAAAGTGTCCTTTTAAAGCTTTACAAGAATGTTTTTGGAGGCTGGGAGAGGAAGTATGCAAAGGTGAATAATTATTTTACGTGAACAGGCTGATTTGTATGGGCCCCATTGGATAAACTGGAAGCCTCACAATGCAGAGCCGATATCAGGATAAAAAATAATGTGAAACTGTGCAGCATTAATTCCCCCTGACATACATCCCATGCCACTTCAGAGAAATTGATAGCTTGCACGGATTGTAAAAAGAGTACAGATTTCAGGCTTTTGTTTTCATGCAAGGCTACAAATTCCTGACACTGTGGTTGTTGCCCATGAAAGTTGCATGTTATGATTCAGTGGTTTTAGCTATCCTAGAAAAAGCTCATTAACCACTGATTTTACATGTGTATAATTATTCTGCTGGAAATCTCAATCCATTTTTTTTTTTAATGTGAGAGTCAATAGTTAGAGGACTGTGAAGTCTATTCATTACAAAACGCTATTGTCAAGAGTATATAACCAGGCTGTAAACACTTGTTCTAATCTAAAAAAATTGCACAGAGTCTGATAAAGGAGGTAAATTTAAATTATGGGGAAAAACAAAGAAGAGAAAAATCCATACAGTTGTTTTTAGTTACATGTACCTTACTGAAGGATGTATGAGGCACCCAGCTCTGAGGGCTCGGGATGAGCACAAAGCTACAGTGCTCCTCTCCTTTCTGCCAGCAGAGGGAAAGAAAAGGCTGCTATTTTCCCCTCCTTCTTCAGATACTGCAGATGGTTTTCTGACCAGGCAAACAGCAGTGCAGCTCCTGATGCCAAAGTCTGCACTCCAGGCAGAGGTTTCTGTGCCACGAATGCCTGTCCAGCAGGTGTCTTTAATCAAATCCAAGTCTACTCTTTGTTTTGTACAAAAGGTGTAATTTTGATACATGAGAGGTTCCATTAAACAATGTCATAGTTCCTTCTGCTCTGGAACTTTGCAGTGTGGTAATCCAAAGCAAGCCCTGTACTGGGTTCTGGCAGTGAGACAGCTGCCACAGAAAATGCCATGAATTTGTGCCACAGCTGGCAATGGAGCCTCCCTTGCTGTTGCCTCGTTCCTCGTGGATCGGTTTGGTTGGAGGAGTCCAGTGTGCTTCCCAGATCACTGTCCTCAGCTGTCTGGGCAGGCAGCCTGTGGCTGCATGCACAGATAAAACAGGAACCTCAGCTTGAGTGGGGAGAGTGCCTGTTTAAAACATACTGGTATATACATGGATCTCCCTGAAATCTGGGGCAATTTTTGAAGTCCTCAGGACTGTCTCCACAGCTCTGGGACTTACATTAATTTTCTAGCAGAGGGTTGTGTGTTTCTATGTGGAGAAACTGTTGCTTGGATGGATAAGGAGGCTAGGATGATAAAACATTTGAGTCCCATCCAGCAGTGGGAATATGGAAGAGCTCAGTCCCTAAGCCCTGAACACCTCCACCTCCACTGCCTTGTATGGCAGAGAGTAGTCATGCTGAAAATAACTTTCTCAATTTAGACAGAGAAGTCTCTGGTGTGTCCCCTTACTCTCAGAAAGCAGGCACAAGCAGAACAAGTCAGGTGAGGGGAAATCTCTGGCTTCTTAGCAGGCTGTTTCTGACAGGTGTGGGGCTTTGTGTGTCTGCTCAGTAACCACAAAAATGGTTTTGTGCAAATCATTAGCTATTTCAATACAGAGTTGTTACGGCTGGAGAAGCACCTTTTGCACAACTGGATCACTGCAACTGCATAAGCATTTAATAATAGTATTTTCAAATGGCCAGTGGTTCCAAACAGAGCAAAAAACCACATCAACAAATACTTAGGGAAACACTGTTATTTATGAGCCCCAGCTAAAGCCCTGACTGCATATCCATGTGGCACACTGTGCCTCCAGGAGCTGTGCAAATAGAAAGCAGGAAAAAGCAGCCTTCTGTAACAAGGCACTGGATTAAAATCTCCCTGAAAGTTTCCTGCTTCTTTCTGTGGATGTTTCTGCTTTATGAAACAGAATATCAAACAGAATAACAGAGGATCAAAATAATTCAGACTCATCCAGGATATCTCAAGGATGGGCTTGAATGCAGTGTCAGTATACTAGGTCATTAACACTGTGGGCTATAGGAATGCTTCAGAGCTTGAATGCAATGTTTCTTGAAATCCCCAGATGTGCAGCAAAAAAGGAGGGAGGCCTTCAATGCCTTCCCCAAGTCCTTGAGCTCCACCAAGATAATCACTGTATAGACTCACCACATGCTGTGGCCCCAGTGTTGATCAGTTTGTAGTGTGCAGTTCCTGGGAGAGCTGCAGAGCCACATAGTCTGGAGGGAAGGGCTTTAGGAATAACTTATCTCCAAGCAGCGCCTGCTGAAGTCAGAGCTGGCTTCTCTGGGTTTATCCAGTCAGCCACTGGAAACAGTCAAGGATAGAGCCTGCACAACCTTTTTGGATAATCTGCACCAAAGTCTGTCTCATGGTGGAAAGGTTTCTCCTTATGCCCTGTCTGGACACCCCCTTATTAATTTTATGGCCACCGATCTGTTCTATGATCGCAAATCTCAGTGAAGAGCCTGCTTCCATCTTCTCAATCACTCTAAGTACTGGAAGGCTGCTGGTAGGTTGTTTTTTTCTCCTCTGGCATGAATGAACCTTGTTTCCTCAGCCTTATCTCACACAGCAAGAAGGATCTTGGTGGCTCTCTGCTTAGTTCACTCTGCTGGTGAACACCCTTGTGTCTGGGGACACAAAACTGGACAGAATAATTGCCATGTGGCCTGACCAATGCCAACTAAAGAGGAGTGAAATTGCATTGTTATTCACCATTCTAAATTTAAAGAAAATCTAGTAGGAAATATTTTCAGTCCTTTGTGATTTAACATTTAGCTCAACCCCAAAATCAGAGTGAAGCCCAAAAGAATCCATGAACTACTTTTTTTTTTTTTTAAATGTTCCTCAGAGCGATGCTAATAAAAAATTGCTGAAGATGTAAAAATGGTTCAAAATCCTAGTAGTTCATCGACTGCAATTAAAAAATTCTTATCTTTCATTTCAGCACTGCTGGTTCATTTGTGCATCAGAGACCATGGGGCTGAGCAAGCATTGCAGGTAAAGATGTCAGCTCTGAGCTATTTTGGGGAGCAGGCATCCTTGCCTCAGGACGTCTGAGGGAAGGGAGCAGCCAGCTCAGAAAGGCATGAAGAAATAGGATGGCCTAGGGATTTCCAGGCTGGGACTCTGACGGGGTTCCTGAGTGCTGTGTTGCTAACAGAATGGTGCCTTTCCGAGGGGGAGATTAGACACAGTGCTGCTAGGCTTCTAATTCACCTTGGTGAGTTGGAAGGCTTCCTTGTGTAGCTGCTGAAGCCTGTCACTGGCACCTGAGACTGCTTCCTCAAGAATGGCAGACTCCAGCAGAGTCAGTAATACCTTACAGACCCGTAGAAATATTAATATATTTTAATATATGTGTATTTGAAAAATGCCACTGGTGAACGGCCAAAGCTGAAAGACTCTGACTTTATTACCCAGACTTTCAGTGAGGTTTTTTTTCTTTTAATCCTCCAGGCAATAATTCCCCCATCTCTTTGCTCCTAAAATCAGATTTAATTTTAATTTTTTTGAGAATAAATTGCTGTAAATCTTTGGAGAGTCCTCAGAAATGTGATAGCTGCTGTGTCAGGCATTTTGGTTAAAGAAATTCTGCAGCTGAGTTGATGGAAAATAACCTATTTCTTGCTTTTATTAACCATTGCCTGATTATTTTTTTCCTAAGAGGCTGGGACTAAAACTGGTCACAAGTTAGTGTTTCATCTAGGCAGAGATTAAGCCAAAAAAGTGTCAAAAGTAAATAGGTAACCCACAGGGATAATGCTACCTTAATATTGTTGAAGGATTTGAATATATTTTGTGAGATGGCATTTTTGTATTTCTCCCCATTCTCACTCCTTTGTTTTGAATCCAGATAGGTTAAACGAGTATTTCTTTAACTCACAACAGATTTCTCAATCTAAAATGAAGCATTTAAAAAAAAAAAAAAAAAAAAAGAAGCAAAGTCAGAAAGACTGAGACAGCAAGCAGCCCTTTCAGAGAAGGTTGTTTGGAAGTTGTACTGTTAGAGGTGCTGGAGCTGGGAGAGGAGAGCATGTGCACAAAATTCCCTGCGTCACTAAATATGACTTTCAAAACCTCATAATACCTTCTGTAAAAGCTACCATCCTGTCAAACATTTTTGCAGTTGATCTCTTTGTGGCTGCAACTATAAAGCAAGCTCAAATAAAGTCGCAACTATTTTTGCTATAAAAAAAAGCCACATCCTTTTCCTTTTGTCTCCTTGTTCTAAACCCCTGGCTGTACAGCATTTGATCAAGCCTTCAAAAAGACAAAAGAAAATTTTCCCTCAGGCATAGAGCAGTCTTGGGAAGTTTTGGCTCAAGATACGGATATTTCTACAAAAATGAAAATAAGATCTTGGAAACAAAATCCTACAGCAGCCATAACTGTGCATTGCTATGGTGGTTTTAGTTGTATCCAGAAAAGCTGAGGGATTGATAATATTACTGGAAGACTGAAATGGGGCTGGGACATAATAAGGACAGGGGACCCTGGAGAAGCACAGCTGCTTTTCCACCTCTGTGTCAGGATAGAGCCATGCAGCAGCAGGCAGGCAAAAGGAGGTGCTTTTGAGTCTTTTGTAGCCTCCCTGGTAAATCCTCTTCCACAGGGAAATGCCAGAGAGCGAGTGCAGCTAGAGTGCTCTTTCTCACCATCATCCAGGCACAGCTCTCAGTCCTGAATCCTGAGCTGGTGTTTTGCCATCAAAAAGATGTTTCATACCTGTCTTGACCTGTTTAGCAGCAGGTAATCAGGCAGCCTGCTGCTCTGTGCGTGTATGTGAGCCCACACCTCTTTTGGACAGTTACCTGCTAATAATCAGACCTGAGCTGACAGCACGAGGTCATTAATGGTTATTAAGTTTTTTGTCAACTCTGGCCTGTGCCTGATTTAAATCAGGGGTTTAGAAATGATAGCTGGCCACCCACATGACCTTCTGCCAAGCAGTTATATCTGTATTTAATATATCCGATTTTTCCAGCCGTACATGTTCCCTCATTTCTATGTTTTTCTGACACTATTTTCTTACCATTGTCTACCTATAATTTGCTTCAATAAACTGGCAGAATTATTATGTCGCTCTTTTTCAAGGCTTGAGTATGCATTCTTCTAACAGATGTTAAGCATTAAAAATAGCAAGGAGTAATGATAAATAATTGGGATAATCTGAGTGAGAGATGGCAAGAAATAAAGGAAATAATTTCAGGGGAAAAAATTCTATTACAATCAGTAAGAAAAAGTAAAGTTAGAAAATAATTGCAGAAGCTGTGCTTAGTATTCTTGAGAGACCCCCAACCCTGAACCCCGATACCAGAGGTTCACATCTGATGTGCTGTTAACATCTATCTCAGGTAAGGCTGTGGAGGGGCAATCTCAAAGGTAATTTCACCTTATGTATATAAAATGTTGGAGTTATTCAGATTTAGAAGCAGGCTGTGTCACTTCCCTTTTTCTCTAAGCTGTGACATCTGATTTTTGCTTTTGCAAGCAGCACAACAAAATCTCACTCTTTACCTTTCCATTTTGTGTGGAGGTAGTTGGGCTGTAGTAAACTCACAATTTTTGTCTTTGTACCAGAAATGGAGCTACAGACATCAGAAAAAGTGATTGTATGTGAGCAGCTCCCAGATACCATTCTGCAATTTTCTCGGTATAGGACATGCAGTAGGATGGCATGATTGAAGTCTTGTAACACAGCAAAGCTGTATAATGAAACTTTAATGTCTTAGTCTCTCCTCAAATGCTGTACCTTGACATCTTATTCATTTTTGCCCTTTTTTTCTTTGCACCCTCTCCAGTTTTTCTAATTAGGTTTTCTGGTATCTAACGAGGGTTCTCAGTGTGGGTTCCCCACATCCAACATGGTGCAGGTGAGAAAGTCCATCACCCCTCTTCACTATGATCTACTGGCTTTATCCATAATTTACAAGCAATGAACAATTTGCTGTCCAGTTTTGTTCTTCCTGAGTGACTGACATTGTTTATTTTGGGTTTCTCCTTCTTGAAACACCTTGCTTTGTTTTGTGTTAGTAGGGCTCAGTGCAGGTTTTGTTTTACATTGAATTTCCTTTTGTTACTTCTCACTTGTAATTCTCTAGATACATATGTATTTCTGTGTTTTTGCCCTTTCTCTTCTGTTCCTGAGTGTGCACTTTGCAACATCTTTTGCATTTCTAATGAAGGTATTACTCAGAGTCAGAACTGGAAGGAACCCTGTGAACATCTTGCTCCTGCTACCTCATCAGTCTCTCTGCTGCAGTTTTGTGCAGGGCTCCTTATCGCTCTCCCTTCTGCTGTTGCTCTTCCTGTAGGTCTTTATTAAAGCAAATTGTTTATGCTCATTTGTGAACTGTGTGAATGCAGAGAAGCCTGTCCTTTCATGCAGTGGTTGCTCAAAACTGACTTGGAAAGATTTAAGCATGCGCTTAAGTGTTGCTGAAGGGAGGCTTCTGTTCTGATTTAATTACTTTTATCCCTTACCTTTTGATTCTAGTCTTCTATGTATAAGACATCAATATCTCCCTGTAGAATGGATTCTTTCTTTATCCCACGTCACTTGTTGCTCATGTTTCCAATGCCCTCTTGAAGTTTTCTAATAGCTCTTTTTGTACTGCTGGGTCGATTGTTTTACTGGAGATTGAAGATAAAAGTGCTGGGCAGTAATTGCCAAGATCATTCTTCCTTCTGTGTAAATCAATACTATATTTGCTTTATTTCCAGCCTTTGGGACTTCCATAGTTCTCCATGACTTTCAAAAATAATTGCCAATGGTTCAGTAAATTAACTGGCTAATTCCCTCATCACCTGAGGATGAGTGCAACCAAACCAGCTGATCTGTGTGGTGGATATTCAAAATTTCCAACTATTCCTGCAACCTACACTACAATAATGGCTATTTAGATAGGACTTTCATTATTTCCTAATTGTTACATCCTTTTCTTCTTTTTTTTTTTTTTTTTCTCCTTTATTTGGGAAAAAAAAATAGGGGGTGATTTGGCCTTGGAAGAAATACTGGTTTTTTTCACCTTTCTCTCACTTATTAATGAAACTACTTTCTGGCTGGCTTTCCTTTCCCCTACAGGACATTTGTGAAAGCCATTCTTATTCCCCAGTACTGCTTGGGCTAGCATAAATTCAGCTAAGTTTCTCCTGTCCTTGTCATTTCTCTTTTCTCCTATTTTCTCAAATTTCTTTTCTATTTGCTGCTGCTCATTTCTGGGTTCTGTTACCTCTGAGCGAAGCAGCTTGCACTGCTGTCACTGACCTATTCCTACAAATAATTGGAAACATAGCTGGGCCAGAAGGATCCAATCCATTACCAAATTCTCTCCCATTTCTCCCTCACTGACCTGGTGTCCTCTCATACCTGGAATTTTTCACTGTCTTTTATTTATCAGCAATGGAAAAGGAATAGCTTTAGGGGGATATTTATGATTGTCTTTCCAAGATACTTCTCTTCCCAAGAGAGACGTAATAGGCAGGTGCCAAGATTAGGCAAGGCTCGTGTTTCTGGTTCTTCTGAGGTCACAGCCGAGACCCTCCCTGGAGGTGGCTGGCCATTTTCTCTGTAATTTGTCACTGCAACCACAGCCAGTGTGTGATGTTCAAGCCCAAAGCACTTTTGTTGTTATCTCTCTCTCTCACGCACTTGTAAGGCCACTGACTTACATGACCTAGCAGGACTTTTCCATCTTTAACTTTTTAAAATGGTTTACCTTTTAGAGCAGTGCTCTCTGACTCCTTCATTTCTTGGTTGTTTCTTTTTCCCAGAGGCTCATTTTTATATCTCCCAGGTCTCAAAATGCCCTCACTTTAATAAATTATGGTAGTTTACAAGCTGTGCTTTGGACGCTGTTCTTGTTGTACCTGAAGTATTTCTGAATAGATAATTGTCAAAAAAAACTTCCCAGATTTATGGCAGATTATTTTCCTGTCATTGTGGTACCAGCTCTCAAACTCATCTCTGCAGCTTTTAGAGTGGGTCATCATGTGGTGCTCAGAGTAATGTAATGTAATGTGGTGTGTCAGGCAGCTCACACAACCTGTTTCTCATTAGGGTAGATGCTGCTACCCTAAAACTGATTTTAAGGAGGAAAATTGTTTATTCTCTCCTTTGATGTTGTTTCATGTTCATATGCCTCTATTTTACCCATTTTCCTCATGGCAGAGGCTGCCTTTTTTGCTCAAATGACCAAATACTTGGACATGAAAACATTACCACCTATTGCCATAGAGAGAGTGCAGGAAATAGGCCTGGGGGAGACCACTATTTTCTTTCTTAGCTTTGCTACTACAGGCATTTATTACCATGTTCCTGGCTTCCCACTGATTGTCTATGATACAGTCTTCTGAAAACATATGGATAAGACTTTAAAAACATATTACAGGAAATATTAAAAGTACTATCTTGTTACTAAATTCATAATTACCCCTTTTTTGAGAGAACCTTATAAAGACCAAACATGATACCACAGATGGTGTAGTTGGAAACAAGGTGGTTAATTAAAATTAAAAAAAAAGAAAAAGAAAAAGAAAAAAAGAAAGAAAGAAAAGGAAAGAACCCCTCATCATTAAATCTGTACACTGTCTTGATTTTTTCTCAAAACCACTGCTGCTCCAGGAGCCTCATGCCTTCCTCACCACATTTCTGCATAGTGCAGCTTGTGCATCTTGCTCTGACAGAAGCTGTTCATGTCCCCAGCTTTCCATGCTCACAGATGTTTCATTTCAGATTGTTTAAATTTCATCATTACTCGAAAGAAGAAGCTGAGTGTTTCAGGACCCTGGCGAAGGGATGGCAGTGACTGTCCCTGGTCATACTGCCCAATCTCTGCTCTTCAACAGTTTTGTGAGCAGGTCTCCAGTCACATTAGGTAGGCATCCGTGTTGCCCCCCAAAAAATGTGGATGAAGTTGGCATTATCTTCCCTTCATGATTGAAAATATTTTTATGTGTGGAAGAAATTCACATGAAACTCTAAAAACACTAATGAAGGTCCAGCTTGTTAACACAGTAGGTGACTTGCTGTAGTCAGTGGCAGCATCTTTTTCTTCCAGGAAATTTGCTCACTATGACTTTGCTCTTTATTCCCTGCTGTCTTTTAGCACCAAGAATAGAGTCCCAATTAATATTTGCCATGTTGCCTCACACTCAGACATCAGTTAGGCTTGAAAACTCCCCATTCTTTAGGCACTCCCACTTGAAATGTACAAGATGTTGTGGAGGATGGCTAAGGGAAAGGAAGGTCCTCAAAAGCTGAAAGCAAACAGAGAACAAGCAAACACTGGCTTTGGGTAAATACCTGGGAGGGTGCACACCATTGTCATGGAGGCTGAGGTTTGCCTCCGTGTGCAGAGATATTGAAGACTTCCCTGGCATTAGTTTCTTGTTCTAGTGTCTTTGATGCTGAAAGGACAATGAAAAGATGCAAAGAAATTTAAAAACAAGCCAAAAAAAGAGGACGATATGAATACAAAAGACATCATCCTCCAAGAGTTCAGTTACCCAAGAGAAGGAGGTGGCTCGAACATCTTCCCTCAATAACTATTTGAGGAGAGGGCTGATAGAAGAGGACTCTTAAATTCAGCACACAGGATGGTTAAGCTGTTCCCTCAGACAGGGGAAGTGCATGGCTGAAGCCTGTGTCCCAGTCTTAGCTAGACTGATGGTTCACAGGAGGGCTGTGAAGGCCCCAGGGGTCTGCTCCTGGTTACACCACCCCTGACAGACAGATGTGCACCTCCTGTAGGTCACAGCAGCAGAGGAGGTGGATGTGTTCTGCCAGCACCAAGGTTATTGGCTGTTTTCCCTTAGACACTGCCATACATTTCAGAGCCCCTCCACAACCAACCAAATCTGCAGCTCAGGGGGATGCATTCATTCAACATTTACTCACTGATGCTGGGTCTGTTTGCCTCCCAGTCTATAACACAAAGAAGTGTGTCATTTAATTTTGTCACACTTATGCCCACATTCCCAAATCATGTAGCTATGGGCTGCCTGAAAGATAATAATTCCACACCAGATGTAGGTGTTTTGCTAAGACTAATGATGAGACAAAGTGTATAAAATTGAAGAAAAGCAGGCAAACCCTCGTTGTTCAGGCTTTGCTCTAGTCCTGTTATTTAATGAGAAGGTTCCTCTTTATCTGCTTGAAAATTGTTTTCTGCTGCAACACTGTTCAGAAAATAATTTCCTATACTTTCTGTCTCACAGCAGGTTATATGGCTGCATTTGTTTTCAGTCTCAGTCTGATTGCAAATGTAAAATATGGCTCTTTGTTCTTTTCAAACAAAGAAAAAGCCCCTCTGAGCAGAATTTGAAGAAAGAGGTCTGCCTTCTTTTAAAGGTGGTTTTGAAAGCTTTTGCAGGTTTTGAACTGTATAGGAAAATGTTCACAGGAAAGTTCCCTCTGTACTGACTCTAGAACCTTGGCAGGAGCTTCGGGCCCCTATTAGTCTAGGTAATGAACAACAATAATAGAGATAATTACACTTTTGAATGTTTAAAATAGATTCTGTGACAATGTGCTGGTCAAATGTGATATAATCAAGTCTAATACAGTCTTAATATTCAAGCTGTATAAAAATAAAGTTTTGAGATGACATGCCATTCTGGGATAATCTTCCTGCTTAATGAGTTAAGAAATTTAGGCTTTCTAAATGCCAATTACTAAATTTATAATTTTATCTTGGAGTTTGGACACGTCAGAAGAGTAACAAAAAAGAGCATGCTCCCCAAAAGCATTGGACCTGCCAACATGTAATTTTAGGTGCTTAAAACACCAGACATTAGAGACAGAGCTTCCCATACTTGAAATTTAGTATTTTCTAACTTATCAAAATCAAATGTTTGGGATCCTACTGAAACAATCAGAACATGTAGTCCTCTGCAGAAACTCAGTCTTCCAGGCCTGGGACAAGTTGCGTGTTTTTCTTTAAACAGCATAACAATTTCTGGCATCCACTTGCCAACAAATCCAATCCATAAGAAGTCCCAGTTATTTTATTTCTTGGCCTAGAAGTTTCAGATATGCCCAGCAGAGAGTTCTTTGTCTCTAAAACTCTCTATTTCTAAGGAAAATGCCCCAGAAAACTTTAGCATGAAGAAAGCTCACATAAGTTAGGAAAGGCAAACTACGATATAGCAATGCCCCAGATCTGGCTCAAGCCAGCACAAAAGATCTCACTGAGTTAGCATGAGTTAGCATCTCTGATCTAGGCTCCAGGCCTGTAACAATTAGAACATTAGGTAAACAGGGGCCACTGAAATCTGGAGGTTCAAGGATAATAAAGGATGTTAACTAAAGTCAGCTGAAAGCTGCAACTATGACTAACAAATTCTCCAGTACTATTTTTTCCTTTTTTTTTTTTTTTTTTTTTTAAATACCATTACAGGGCTCAGGTCTTGGTAATTCACTTTTATGAGGAATTCTCATTTTGTTTACAGGAACACATTCTGAGGAATATCTTGGAAGTTTGCTGCAGAGATTCTTTCCTGGCTGCTGATACAAAGTTGCAGGTAATGAAAAGTTCGTAGCCAAACTTTCTATAAAAATTAAATGAAAGAAGAATGTTCAAGTTGTGGAACTTTACATGTAAAGTACAACTCTAATCTTGAATATTTCTCCTAATCTCTCCATAATTCCTGGATTTAGTTTGCTTAGACTGCAAAAAAAAGATTAGATGTTTCCCTGCAAATAATGATGAATTATTCACTTCTCTTCTTGCTTATAAGTTGTTCACAGACCTATATTTATGAAGCAATTTGTAGTCTCTAGCAATCTTTAGTCTCCCCTTGCTGGGAACCCCAACCCAATATTACTCAGCAGATTTTCTGCAGACTTCATTGATTCACTCTTCATGCTGAGCAGGTCACCTAAATTTCAATGTGTGATCTCAGATTGCTGAATGGGTAATGGCTGGGTTTGATTGTGTGATAAAGGATAACTCTTAAGGAAAGGTATTTCTCATATGCAAGTATTCTGGCTTCTACACAAGTGCAGGATTTGCAAAAAGCAGCTCAAACCTCTCTTAGCATCCATACGCCAAAGTCATTCAGGGGCTACTGTAGAGCAGACAGAAAGCTGCAGGGAGCTGAAGAATTCCCTGAGTTCACTCCCATTATGCTCTAGTCCTGCTCTCCATTTCTGGCCAAGGAAGAAACCCAGGAGAGAAAATGGAGGCTCAATCTCTTCCTGCTTGCTTGCTCTGGAGCTTGTTGGGAAGTGATTCAGCTGAATGCTGCCATGACAATACTCATTATCAACTTTACACAGTACACTAACAAGTTAGTTTTCTTGTGGAAAACCTTACTTCACCACTTTTTATCCTTCTCACCCACAGTCTCTGCCTGAAGGCTGTGATTCTCTCTGAAACATATCAGTTTGGTTCCCTGGCCAACTGAGAAAGTTAATTAGCTGTTTTCTGCTTTTCTGTGCTTATGTCTTTCTCTGTGACAGAGTGAACAAATCTGCACCCAGAATTCGGATGCCTAAGCGATAACATGAGCGTCACTGTGCTGCCAGCCATCCCTGTGATAATGCTCCTCCACACATAAGCAGGCTGGCCACTGAAACAGAAGCTTTGTCTTATTCCCTCCTCAATCCCACCCAAACCTTAAAAGCTGCAGAGGACCCTGGAAAACAGTTCTCGACAGTTCAGAGTAATGCAGAGCTCCCCGTGCACATCCCTGCCGTTGCCTCTTGTTGAGGCACTCGCACTCCCAGGCTGGGTTTGCTCCATGTTCCAGGAATGCTGGAGCCAGGGAGGCTGAGGAGCAGGACAAGCAGAGAGCAGATGAGAACAGGAAGGGACTATTAGTCTGATGTGAGGGTTCCATACTCTGCTTACGAGGAACATGAGGCACACATATTTACCACAGCTGCAGAATTCTGGCAATTTCCAGTGAATTTGTGAAGTCACTAAGGAAAAAAACCCAGCAGTTAGCAAAGAGTTGAATGGTTTTTCAAGCCTCTGAATTTGCTCAGAATCTGAATTTGATCCCTGCCAACAAAGATAAAATCTACCTGGTTTAATGTGGGATGCCATTAATATCTGAGGAGAGTTTAATAACACCAGAACATATTCATAAGCTGATCCTTGGTGATTTGTGCAGGCATGTCTCTATCTATCTGACATATCCTACTGCCTTTCCATTTTAGGCAGGCTCTCCCTCTGTGATTTGTGAACACATCTTGCAGAGGGCCAACCTCCCCCTTTTTCAGAGGTGCCAAGCAGTCATGGGACCCAGAAGGAAAAACTGCACTTGGAAAGGTTTATATTCCAATTCCTGATCTCATGGATTATTCTGAACGTTGTATTATCTATTCTGCCTGAGCGGCAGCTGTTTATAAGCCTTGAGGGAGAAATATTAAATATCACTTTCTCTTTCATAAGAAAGATGATCTTATTTTTCTGATCTGGGTTTTATTCTGTGCTTTTTATATGTCCTAACACACCAAACATAACTTCAGTGCTCCAGAAGTGTTCTGCCCTGAGCCTTTGAATCAGGCCACCCCGCCAGGCTTGCCACACATCTGACATTTCAGTAGCATTTTGTTCTTACATGGTAATTGAGATCTCTAAAGTTCCCTAACAGAACATGGCCCATCTTTGTCCCCTGTAAAAATGATTGTCTGTCCCAGTGATACTCTAGCTGCTCTTCACAACATTCCTGTAGGATGTGTAGTATACCCATGGAGCAGGTCAGAAAACATAAGATTTAAAGCACAAAGATGTTTTCATATCATGCATTCAAGCTGACCTCAGTTTTTCAGTTTCAAAGCTGTTGCACATTCGCTCCATTTTTTTTCTCAAACATGTGACAGAATGAGAGAGAATGTCATCACCAATTTGTTCACAGTCATGAACTTATTTGGTTAAAATGTACAGTGAAAACAACCTCCCAGAGAAGAGCATAGGCCATAAGGAAGCTGAAAGAAAAAAAAAGGGGTTTGATCTGTGTTTTAAAGGTGGGCCACTTGTATGACTGTCCTTGCTGTGCAAACACACTTGGTTTATTCTGGTTCCTGGTCCTGCCATCAGCTGAGAGGAGTAAGAGATGTCAGCAAGCCCCAGGCTACCCAGTAGATCAATATCTGAGCTGAGCTGAGAATACAGCTCTTACCTCCTGGGGCTGTGGTTGGACACAACTGGCTCTTCTGTGTTATCAGAAAAGCCCATTAAGAGCAACTCGTTTACACCAGGACACACAGCTTTAATTCTTTCTTTCTTTTAAGTCCTTTGCAGTTCTCTGTCACCAAACATTGATTTAAAAATGGACATCTATCTTCCTTGGGCAGAACACTCTCAGGTATTTGCAACCCTCTGAACTTGCTCTCTAACACTGGAAAAGGATAATGCCGGTGAATTGAAGCCAGTGATAGACTTTTTAATAGGCAAATATTACCACCAGATTTACCTGCTGTCAGTGGAGTTGATGTTAATGGCAAATGGCATGAACTAGGAGAACTTTGGGGTCTTTTAATGCTAAAAGCCTGAAGCATGTAAGTTTTTAATTTACAAGCTCCACTCACCATCTACTTATCGGGAGCCTGAGGCTCGCAAACGGGCAAAAATGGATAAAGCAGTTAAAGAGGTGCTGAAGTATGATTAGGTGTGAAGCTCTGAGTGCAAACACTGTGTGCAATTGCTGCTGCACTGGCTGGGCACAGAGGTAGAGGCAGTCACTGCCAGCTGGTGACAATGTGCTTAGTGGGAGACCCACACCTACCTGAGTGTGTGTTGTTGGGGAATAGAGGATGGCAACCTTGGGATTAGATGCCAGGAGAATCTGGCAGCAATCAGGAAGCCATTCTTAGTAAAATTGGGCTTATGTGTATTTTACATTTTGTCACTGGTTCCTCTCAGGAAGGCAAACAGTGCAGACACACTGGAAATACTGCTGGACTGCACGGGGTGGCTGAAGCCTTCAGTTGCACCAGTGCTGTGAAATTTTAGATGGGAGGAACTGTGCTCCCCTTCTTTTGCCTGCAAACAGCAGGAAAATTCACAGTCTCTCTCACTGGGGGTTGGCATGATGTGCAATGAGGGGCAGATCCATGCGCCAGGTAGAACAGATGTGGTTGTTCTTTGGTTTTGATTTTCCTGGGAGATGTGAAAGAAAAGGGGAGATGATAGCATGTGTTTAATTTAACAGAAACTATTTGGCTTCTTACATGAAGGACGCTTTTGAAAACAGGAACATCAGTGTAGCAGAGGAGGCAACTTGACAAGAGGGGAGCACTTAAAGTAATGTGATTGCTCCACAGTGAACAATGAGGTCAGGACTATGAAGAAGTCCAAACTGTGTCAGAGCTCCTCATTTTGAACTAATGAACCCCTTGATGACAGGAGCTGGAGTTCTGTGACAAAGGGGATGGACTGTTTGCAGCAAAGTGGTGATGTGAGTGTCAGTAGTAGCACCGAGAGGTTAAAGACAGCAATTTAATTCACATGGGCAAGCCTGTGTCACCTTTCTGGTCAGGAGGGTCTACACAAATTCCTCTTCTAGGTTCAAGTTCAACGCTTTATCTTCAAACTATCAAGGCCAAATGGAGTTCAGTTTTACATGCTCACGCAGAAGTTCACCTTTTATTCACCAGAAACATCTTGTTTCATGGCTCATAAATATTAAACTAATATAAATGTAACCTTTGTGGTCTCAGGGCTGATCACGAGTGAATGAATTTAAAAACTAAAATATCCAAGCTGCAGTGTCTTTCCCTGTTGTTAGCACTCTGATAGAGGCTGAGCAAAAGCATCAGCAGCTGTGGTCAGCTCAAGTGCAGAAAGGACTCTTGCCTTCATTCCCATCTGCCCCTACCCTGACTACCCACCTGTAGAAACTCAACAAGCACAAATACTCCCGCCTGACTTTGTGACCTTTGAAAACAACAATAAAAACACAAATGTTTCCAATGTCCCATTCACAAATCCATGTCCCATATATTGTGAGGGTATGTGGGCTTCTGTGGCATTGTGGTCATTTCAGTGCTGCTGTGTCCTTCAGTTGATGTTCTACCAGCACAGTCTAGAAGTCACCAGCAACAGAAATATCCAAGTGATTTTGTGCTGTAACTTCTGAGATGAAAAGTTTGGCTGGGAAAAAAACAGAAGTCATAAATCTATTTGCCTCACCTACTTACTGTGTGTTTATCTGGAATAGCTTGTGAAATTATTTGGAAACCTAACATATTTAGCAGGTAGGGACCAAGACTCTCTGTGAGCTGGCCAAAAGCAAACTTTAATTCATGGTTTTGATATCAGGGGAGAGCTATACTTCAAGTGGTCTGATGTAAGGCTTTTCTGACATTTATATAGTGAAATACAACTCAGTCCCATATTTAAAGGAAGAAAAATAAGTAGTCAGAACAAGAAAATCTCTTAGGAAAGCTTCAGGGCCAATGGCCAAAATTTAAAAGTTACCCTGATCAGCCTCATTTCTCCTTTGGGTCTCTGAGAAAGGTTCTTGGATTGTGCAAAGAAAGATATATATATATATATATATATATTTATATATATAGATACATATATATATAGTTGACTTTGAATCTCAAAAGATCAAATATTTCTGGATGCTTAACGCCCTCAGCCCTTGCTGTTTCTGTCTGACATTATACCGCATCTAAGAAATGGTAGACGTGCTTCTGAGTATTTCTGCCACCAAGTATTCAAACTAGAATAGCTGTGTTAGCTCTAGGGCTACTCTTACTCCTCTTGCTTCCTTCTTGCCTTGCCTCTTGTGCTGAGTCCCTTCCTCAGTCCTGCCTGATCTTTGCAGGGATAGAACACAGAGCCTGCTTCTGCCTCAGGTTTCAAATGGGATGCTCATCTCATGCCCAGAGAAGGCCAAAAAGATGATCTGAGTAGATGAGCAGAGTGATAGAAAGTGAAATTAGCAATAAAAAATGATTAAAAGTCCATTCTGTAAATCTGCAGTGGCATAAAAAAAAGTCCTGGCGGGGGTTGATGATGTCCTTTGCTGGAAATGGTGCCTGGGGCATTATTATACTCTCCTGCTGATGATGACAGATGTACAAACCAGATAGTGATGGGAGTATGAGGCAACTTTGCTCCATCCTCCAGCCAAGCCACTGAACCTCTCCAGCTGAAAAAGACCTTGTGCTGTAATTGTGACTCACAGAGGATGCTATCTCCTGTCAAAGAAGGTAAGTGGGGTTGAATATCTTTCTGAAGCAGGTCAGTTGCTGTGGGTGGCACAGAAATGGGGTCAAGAGGAAAAGCAAGTGTACCAGAAAAGGCACAGGTGAATATCTTGGTATGCAAGTCAGTCTTCACACAGGGAGTAATTCTGAAGTCTGTGTGGAATACCCAGGCTATCAAAAGATTAGAGCCTCTCCCTGTGCTGTCCTGATGGCCTTTCAGCCTTCCTGGACGAGGACAGTACCAGGATGCTGACATGGCTGGAGGGTCTATTTTTCTGATAAAGCAAAATATGAAGTCCTAACTGCCTGTATTTATTCAAGAGCCGATGGCACTTTCTGCACAGAGAGAGCAAAGGACTCTTGCCCTTGTGAACAGATAATGTCCCACTTCAGTCTGCATGGCATTTTGCTCTTCTTGGCCCAAATAATTGTTCAGCTCTTGTACTGAATAGCAAATGGTTTCAGCTCAGACACGGCGGTATGGCAAGGCCTATGACAAAACGTAACTTGGTGCTGACTTAACAAAGTACTTGTGTCTCTGAGGAGCCACCATGGCTGTGGTTTGTATTCAAAGCCTCACAGTATGCTGGGAAAAGCTCCATCAGGCTAGACCAGAAAAGGTACCAGTATGTCTGAAAGTCAGAGGCTGCAAGACATGATGATGAAATGAGCACTTCAGAACCAAGGAGTAACCTGGCCTAGGGATGTGCTTGTGGGGCAATAGGAGGGTACGTGCATCCTTCAGGAATGTCAGTCTTCCTGGGACAGAAGCTGCCCTTCTGTGTTTTCCTTAAAAACAGTGAGCAGAGATCCTGGAGGCAAAAGCTAGAGTAGTTTCCCCAAGAGGCAAGAAGGTAAGACTTCATTCCCTCATTTGCCTTGAAAGAACCAAATCCACACTAATTAGATGTAGACTAGAGGTGAGATGTGGTATGTGTGGGTCTGCCTCCCTCTCAGCTGAGGTCTCTTGCTCCCCAGGGCATTGCTGAGGGGAAGATGGGCTTTGGTCACCTGCTGTTGTAAGAGAGGTCCCTATCTTCCTCTCATGACTTAGTCTGAAAAGAGAGCGATGCCTGAGGATGTGACATGAGTTGAGCATGTTCTGAAACCACTTCTCAGATCAGCTGTTTTGTGGGTCACAGCTAAATGTCCAGTTTCCATGACCCAGCCATGTGCACTCACAGCCCAGAAAGCCAATGGAATCCTGGGCTGCATCCAAAGCAGCATGGCCAGCAGGGTGAGGGAGGGGATTCTGCCCCTCTGCTCTGCTCTGGTGAGACCCCCCTGCAGTGCTGCATCCAGCTCTGGGGTCCCCAGCACAGGAAGGACATGGACCTGTTGGAGCAGCCCAGAGGAGGCCACCAAAGTTATTAGAGGGATGGACCACCTCACCTATGAGGAAATGCTGAGAGAATTGTGATTCTTCAGCCAGGAAAAGAGAAGGTTTCAGGGTTACCTAATTCTGGCCTTCCAGCACTTAAAGGGAGCCTCCAAGAAAGATATAGAGAGACTCTGTGTAGTCTAGTGGCAGGACAAAGGTGAAAGGACTCAGACTAAAAGAGAGTAGGTTTAGATTAGATATTAGAAAAAAAATGCTTTACTGTGAGGATCATGAGGCCCTAGAACAGGTTGCCCAGAGATGCTGTGGATGCCCCATCCCTGGAAGTAGCTCCTGGAAGTGTTTACAGCCAGGTTGGATGGGGCTTTGAGCAACCTGGTCTAGAGGAAGGTGTCCCTGCTCATGGCAGGGGTTTGGAATTAGGCAATCTTTCAGGTTCCTTCCAATCTAAATCATCCTATGATTCTATGATCACAGTTGGACATGGAACAAGAGTTAAGCTCAAGGAAGGAGTATTTGCAAAACCTCAGTTCTGGACATCTCAAACACCTGAGTGAGGAAAGAAAGCATGCCTTGTAAGTAACCAGTCTGGGTGCCCCCTGCCCAGATGAGGATTTTTCTAATGGCACTTTTAGATGCAATGCCATGCAGAGAACTAGCGCTTATCCAGACTTTCAGGATTACCTAAATATGAAGCTTTCTGGTGTCTTTTGAAGCATTTGCCTTTTCTCTATCACAGAAAGTGATATTTGATGAAAGTGACAGTCCACATGATCCTTTCGATCAAAGCAGCATGCGTTACTGTTTAACGAAGCTTGTGACTTCAGTTTCTATAAAATATGCTAAGAGCCTGCATTACAAGAGCCAGTAATAGAGGAATTAGCTTATAGTGTACACAGGAGAAAAGCTTTGCTCTGAGACAATTTACAGAAGTTCTGGGAAAGGATTGACTATAATTTTGCTCTGAAACAATGCTGCTGTTTTATAGCATTTTTTATTGGCAAGTTCATCCTCAAACGTGTTGTTTTATCATTACTTTTCTATTATTCACAGTGAAAAAATATCACCATAAAAATATTATTTGCTCCAGTAGAAAACTCGGTTACTAAGGTTACTAGATGAGATCTGTTTGGAATGATTTACAACTCCTAAACACACTTTCCTCTCCCAACGAGCTGACTGAGAAGAAGAATCTGCCCTAATAAATTAACCATGGTAAATGCAGACTGACCTACAAATTAAGAAATACAAGGTTAAATACAAACATCGATCAAAGGCAAGAACTATAAATAGATAATGAACTGAAGAAACAATGCCTGCAAAGCAAAAGGCTCCTGGAGTTTTCACGTTGGCTGGCAAATGCTACTTAAGTACCCTGCTCAGCAGAAGAGGAGGATACTGCTAACATGCATTCAGAGGAAATGTTGTGCAGCAGGAAACCTCATCACGTCTACCTAGAATAATTAAAAAAAAAATAAAAAACATCCTCCATGAAACACTGCAGGGAAGTTCTGCCTAACTTCTGCAGGGCCAAGGCTGTGACCTGTATCACTGCCTTTACACAGATGAGAAATTGTTGCTTAGATTGTGCATTTTCTATTACTTGTTTGTCAGCTGGTGAAGTCCAAAGCCAAATTTTACAGAGGCGCTACCCCTTACCTTGTGACTTTTTGGTAGAACTGAAATCTGTAAAAGCAAGTACAATCACTAACAATGAAACATAAATTATACAGGCAAACAAGCACATCCCTGTGTGCACATCCCTTGCATCCCTGCATGTCATCACAGGCCTGTTGCCTTCAGTGCAGTCACATAGACCTTCAGTGAGTGAGGATTCAGGCTCAGGAATGGGGCTCTTCCAGGCATGTGTTTAGTTTCTGCACCGTTTGCATCCCTGTTTTGAAAGGCAGATCCTAACTTAAAGCTCTCACCTGAAGTGGGATTCTTTCTCTGCAGCCCCATAATACACCATCAAAGGTTTTGGAAACACCCTGCTCCATTGAAAACCTGATCCTTGCTGGAGGTTCCTGAGCCTTTGTGGTGGTAAGTAATGGATATACAGATGCCCTTAGAGATGCAGGACTGGCCCTAGGGAGGTGAGGAGACTAGGAAATGTTCTCTGCTAATTAAAGTCACGTTTTCATGTAGCTGCCTCTGGCAACAGGGAATATTGCATGTAGCACTGGAAGGGATGTAGGAGCAGATTTAGAAGTAGAATGGTACTACTCAGATGAGAACATTGTCTTTGATAACCACGGAGGAAAAAACCGGGATAGAAAGGATATGGTTTAATTAGGTCACCAGTGTAATAACTCAGCTGGGAGTGCCACTTGGAAGTATGCTGTAGCAAACAAGCATCTTTTTTTACCCTTGAGCCTCTCTCCTTTGGAAGGCTGTGTCAGCTTTCCCACTGTCAAGGCCCTAATGAAACAGGAGCAGCGTGGCTGAGGTTGGAAGAAGCCCCTGGAGATCATCTAGTCCAATGCCCCATGCTCAGTGAAACATCTGCTAGACAGGTTGCCCAGGATCAGGACTGGTAGCAGGCTGCTCAAGACTGTGTCCAGTCAGATTTTGAATACCTCCAAGAACACAGACTTCACAATGTCTTTGGGCAACTTGTCCCAATGTTTGACCAGCCCAACAGTAAAAATGTTTTTATTTCTTATGTTTAAATTGTTGAGGTTTTTTTAAATTTCTGTTAGTGCTCATTTGCTTCTTGTACTATCACCAGGCACCACTAAGAGCTTGTCTCCATTTTCTTTACTGCCCCCAATCAGGTACTTATACACTGTGACAAGATCTCCCTGGCCATCTCTTCTCCAAGCCGAACAGCCCCTCCTCTCTCAGCCTCTCCTCAGGTCTCACATGGGCTTGCCCCAGATTTTACTTTCAATTCCTGGCAACTGAATGTACTTATGAAATAACAGATTTTGCCCTAGAGGTTTGCCACAAGGTGATGCTGCTAGTTAAATCTATTTCTCCTACACCCCACCTCTCAAACTGAGATCTTAGAGACTTCATTTCCTCACTGTTATCAGCTAAAGGCACATCTGTTTTCTGATTCACTTGGGATGATTTTTAAATCAAGCTGATGCTGCACTTGATTCTTTCTAGCTGGTACACTCTGACTTATCACCTTGGAGAAGTCCTAGCCATGCCCTAAATCCTGATGATTAAGTCAGCCTTTTAATAATATCCCAAATCATTTCTGTGCAGGTGCACAATAATAATTTTATGAGGCAGTTTCTTGGCTGTAGAAAGGTATAGGAGAGCCTGTCTCAGAGCATATTGCTCATTTTGATGCCAACCAAGAGCCATCTTGTCATTGAGGCATTGCTGTATGTGGTATGCCTTCCTATCCCCCCTCTGTCAGCTGCTAAAATATCTTTCTTCTTGTCACTCCATTCTAGCCAGTGTAGTGACCTTCCTGAGGAAATCAGCTGTCTGTGCCCTGGGCACACCACGTTGTGCTCGTGTACCTGGGCACTGCTCCCTTGGCTCATTCGTAGCATCTTGGAGTGGGATTTGGAAAATCACTGAACGTGCTGTTCCACAGTTCCTGTGTGGAGGCAGTGACATCTCATCTCTCCTTGACTTGACACTGTTCTGGATGGCAGAACTGAGAAGGAAGGGTTTTTTTCCTTTTATCAGGGGAACAGAGTGAGCTCTCTCTTGCATGCTGCCACAACAGAGTTCATCTCTGAGATAATGCTCTGATCTGTGAGGAGAGGCTGGTGACCAGATCAGACATGAGAAGTGTCTCAGTGTGGCATTGTCCATCCAATGCTTCTGTCTTCCATGATCCATCACCTCAGTGTGGAGCTTTCTATCTATTCAGGAGGGGTGCAGAGGAAAGGAGTGAAAGGGCAGGCAAAGATATTCTGACTGCTCTTAGGTCTTCCCTGTTGTGAATCCTGTGGGCTGAGGTTCTTTCCTGCTGAATCCAACCCAGAACCTGAGGAGCTACCTGCCACAGCCTACCAGTCAAGTTGTTTTACACTGGGACAGCTCTTCCTGAGGAGCAGCTGGAATGACCACACAGAAAAAACAATACATCATGACCCAGCAGGGAAAACAGTAGTCCCACATACTAGGAACCTAAATGTTGTTAAATGTTCCTCCTCTTTTACTCTCTGTTCTAAAAGGGCAGTTTAGTGAGAGCAAATTGAGGACTACACATGATAAATGCCATACACACGATAAATGCCATACACACACAGAGACAGCTGAGCTTGGGGCTGGCTGTCGGGATGTGCATGTTGCTGGCTTGCCGCCTAGGAAAAGCTGGAGGAAACAGTGACAGCTAACAGGAAGCAGTGCTTTCAGATCAAGCAATTTGGATGCTGCTGCGGTGCCCTCTCACAAAGGCTTTACTTTTTGCTAATGAAAGATGTTCTGAAGGGGGTAAATCCCTTTCTTAATCCACTCCCACATCCTCATAAATTCATGACAGCTGATGGGCATAATTTGTTCTAATTACTTTGGTCCTTAGATGGCTTCTTTATCCATGTGTCCTTTGAATTTGAAGTACAATAACCAGCAGTGTAAGTTGCCTGCATATCAGTCAGCTGTTATGTGTTTTAGCTAAGGAATAGCACAGTTGAGTTGTTCACATATTTTTTAAATGAGTTACAGAATTTATGAAAATCTGTTCAGATAATCTTAATGAATTGTATTACCACAGCACTAATTCAGAGCTTTGAATAAAAGTAGAGACGACTCCTCTAGGCACCATCAATCTAATTCCTCTTTGGTCGTGGGACAGAGTGCAGCAACCTGCTCATGCCTCACCTTGAGGAGGGAAAGGAAACCATGGTTGGACAGATGTGTAACTCTTGTGTGGAAACACATGCCTGGATCTCAGTTTGGCTCTGCTGGCAATGGTTTTCTCATCAGCCTAGGTCTAGGTAATGGGTCAGCCAAGAAATATCTACTTACTTCCACCTCTCTCTTTTACTTAGAAAGTGGGGGGTTTTGTGCAAAATTGTTTTTTTCTCGTCAACAACAATTCATCAGCAAAGAGAAGGTCATGTACCTCTGACAGTCCTGCCTTGCATCAGTAGAGCAGTGCCCAGCCTTATTTCTCATTAAGGGCAAGGTCAGCACAATGAGAGTGTATGCTTTGCACTGTCAGGAGTCCTGGGCTGAGTTCACTTCCATGTCTGGTTCCTTTCTCCTGGTTTATCATGGCACAAACATGGTCATCAAACCTGATCTCTGATAAAAACATTTCAAAATAAGCAGGTGGGAAAATGTCCACCTCTATTTTCAGGGTGAACCTAAAATGTTGTAAGTGTAACAAATGCAGTTGTGAGGGGATATTTAAAACATAAATATTCTGAGGCGAGCAGATATAAACTTTGGGTCCTGACCAGATATGACGTAAGCAGCACAGGAAGACTCTGTATTAAAAGCAAACCCTTTTTAGCTGAATGATCAGAGAGTACTCATCTTCTGTAGTCTATAAAAGTAAATTTATATACAGGGAAAGCCTCTACAAAGTATAAACAAGATCAAAATGCAGCCTCATTACCGGTTACCCTGCTAAGTGCTGTGCCACACAGAGCTCTACAGGAGAGAGTTTCTGAGGAGAAGAAATGAGCCAGCCAAAATATTATCTTCTAGGCTCATAGCCCACTGCTTCCTGTCAGTCACTAGATAAATTCTTCCTCAGGATGATTTTCTTTGCTAAAGGGAGCACGGTGCTGCTGTCTGCGATACACTGTCTCAAAAACCCAGGTTTCTGTTTATCGGCTCAAGCTGTACTTGGGCTTCTGTACCTTCACTTGGGTTATCATGTCTAGTTGCTGGCTTGCAGCTGCAAATCAGGTGCCAGAGGAGAGTCAAATTCGATTTGATGCTGTAATTAATTCTGTAGGAATAAAAATGCTTGCAGGAATATGATAGCTCCTTCCATCTCCAAGCAGTGATGTTTGGTTCCAGCAAGGCTAAAAATACATCCTATTTACTCAAATGTAAAGCATTGGATTAATTTTCAAACATATTTGTTAACAGCCAAAAGTCTCTGCCTATCACAGAGGGAAAGCACAGCTTATATCTGAATGCCTAGGTCCTGCTGAATTCCTTCAAGCCCTGTGAAGCAGCATCAAAGGAGGAAATTGGCAGCCACTATTTGAGGTTTTGTGTCCTTTCTCCAGAGAATGCAGAGGTTCTTTTATCAATGAACCTAGAGGAACCCAGTAGGACTTGCATTCTCATGATGTGGTGAAGGACTAAGGCATGAGGTCAGGGTGCAGTGGACTTGAAAAATGGGAAGTATTTAATGGGTATGTCCCATAGGAAGGGCTGTGGTTTGGAAATACAGGGTGATGTGGAAAGAGAAAGAAGAAGGCCTAGAAACGACATATAGGCATATTATATCTTATTATTTTAGCTCATGAATCCATGTTGGATAACAAGGAAAAAGTCCTAACCTTACCCAAATTTTAGGTAAGCTGTCTTTGTATGTATAAGGTGTGTCTAAGAAGCAGAAATTTGTGCTGTTCCTATTCATGGACAGGTTGTGGGATTCTGTTTCTTCAGTTGCTCTTCCAATCATAAGCCAAGGACTAAGGACTGCTTGTCCCTTACACATAAAATGTTGCCACAGGGTCTGCTCTGCTGTTGACTTCACTCTGCCCACACGAGGTAGACACAGCTGATATGGAGCAAGGCATTGAGAGTTTCTTTGTGGGCCTGCCCTAAATCCTGGGTTTCCATTCCTAGTGAAACTGGACTTGTTCATACACTTGAAACAAGTTCAATACCAAGGAAAATCCCTTTTCTGCCCCAGCCCTCAGCTGCCCAAAGTCTGCAAGCCACCCTGCTGAGCCTTGAAAGCAGCAGAGATGCTACTGCACGCTGATGTGGCTGTGATATGTGCCATCCACTGAGGGTGAGGAATGCACTGCTCTCCACGGGAAGTTCTTAAAGGTGAAATGCTCAGTGTAGATAAGTAAAATAAATAGTAACAGCAGTTATCTCAGTCACCCACTGTGTGGAGAATTGCTCATGATGGTGTCCCATCACTCCATCTCTCAGCTTCATCATGCTTTTCAAGATAACCTTGTTTTTTAAAAAGCTAAAAATACTTTTCCTTTAATCTAGTTTGTTTTGTCAAGTGTAATGTAATCCATGGGTGACTGTATTAGCTTTGACATGAAAAACTCATGGCTGCAATTCCTTCCTCAAGAAAGGATAATGTAGTTATTTGTCACTGTGAAGGTACTAATGTACTAATGGTTTTGATTTAAAATGGTGATACTTCAAACACCTCATGTGAAAACAGAAGAGAACCAGTGTAGGAAGGAAGCTGCCCTTCATGAAGAATTGGATGCTTTGCAGGAAAACTCCTTTGACTTTAGCAACTTCAGTGCTTACAACAGCTAAAATTTAGACATGTGCAACCTAATTATTTTTCCTGGGGGCTATAGCTTAGTGACATGCTAAGATTTGAAGAAAGACAGCAGAGGAAAAAAAAACACACTTTGTTGAGCCATCCCATGATAAATATTCAAGTTTTTCTCACCAGCTGCATATAGACTCCACTGCCCTTTCAGCTTGGAAAGTAGAGTCATTAAGCATCACCGTGTTCCATTTTTCTCTTTCACTTCATTGTTTCAGTTTGTCTCACCTGTAACTGTTGTGTTGTTTTTACTGCTTTTCTGCTTCTCTGCATCCCTTCTCTTCTATGGATTTTTCTCTGCTCCTGGAGAGCTCCTCATAAAACTGGAAGCTCAGCATGGACTCACTCAGGTCACCCATTCAACTTGTTTTCCTCTATAATTTCTTGCCCATTTTCCCTCAGCATGCCATGATAGACAACAGCTGTATGACAAAGGCATGCCAGTCTGTTTGATTCTGTTCCAATCCTGTCCCCCACCCCTGGCCTCTGTGCACCAGCCCTGCTCTGCCCTGACTATTTTGGTGCTCCTTTTCAGGCTGTCTCACTCCCTTGTGGGGATCTAACCCCCAGTGATTGTTGCAGCACACAAAGCCTTCCCTCTTTGGAAGGGAGTTTAAGAGGTCAAAGCCACTGTGGTTTTTGTGCCTCTGCAGCTCATCAGTGGCAAAGCCCAGCCAACAGCACACTGCCAAGGACTTGTGCCAGAGAGGACCTGGGAAGGGCTGGAGTGAGGGTCCCCTTTTCTTGTATTCTCACCTCTGACAAGAAGTGCCTTTGGTTAAGACTAGACTTTGCCTAGAGAAACAGGGACTGTGAATAACAGCACTCATTGGTGATTTTCCTTGACACAACCAGCTGCAAGGGCCACCTGGATGACCAATACAGATGCAGCTTTACTGGGGCTGTTAGTGCCCAGCAGCAGGGAGGCTCAGGTTTCTATAGGACAAGCTCCTGTTGCATTTTAGCAAAGTTGTGTTTGGCACTCATATTGAGGTTTGTTTTCTGGGTTTTTTTTCAGGTAGAGTGTAAAAACCATACATTGGTGTATCATCCTGTGAAGTGCTTCTATTCAGCACAGAACTGAATATCTTCTGTTCATTAGGATGTACCCGGTGGCCCCTCCTACTCAGGGGGTTGTAATGTCAGTGTGGAATGGGAGCAAAACAGCAGTAATGTTTTATTTTAGTCAGAGGACTCTGCAAGCTTCTGCCACTGCATGGTCCTACCTCCAACCTGCCTCCTTCTGAGTGCTCCTGCAGTCATACTCCTTGAACTTGTACCCAGCCCTAGGTCTCTCTGCTCCCTGCATCCTTATTCATCTTGAACAGAAGTATATTCTGTCCAGGCACCTTGTCTTTGTGTGCTGTCTTACCTCTCTCCTCCTACAATAACTTCAGCTCTTCCCACACTCTCTTCCTCCTCTGTGCTATTTCTCTACACCTGTCGATACTCGTGTCCCCTGCTTCATTGTTCTTCTTTATGTTATAATTAGGATGTCCAGCACAGCTTTAGCTCATTTAATTTATTAATCTTTTATCTTGCTCTTTTAAGTTAGTTCTTCTTGTTGGTTATTCAACTGTTAACAAAATGAGATATAATGACCGGGTATCAAGATCCATTTTCTGTTTACCCATGGAAGTGTTATGATCACTTTTGATTAAAATACAGATGGGCCTGTATGGATCTGAGTAAAAACTAAAATGGAAAAAAACCTTACCCCAGGGCTTGTTTAAAACTTTGTCTGATTTCAAATCTGTATTTCTGTAACATCACCCCAAGTCTACAGTCTGCGCTCTCTTATAATACAAAAATTTCTTTGGTATTAGGAGTTTGCAGCTCATTTGTCTTACACTACCTGTAGTGCTAGCACAAAGCTGATCTATGTAAGCCTCAATTTGCCTCCCTAGAACTGAAAATTAGTCATCTGTAAGCAGTCCCTTGTGCTGATTACAGTGATCACTAAACCAGCTGCATCCTTATCTTACTTGCTCTGTTTTAGGACAGGAAATGGTTGCATCAACTTCTTTTCTGCTCTATGTTCTTGCTCTCAGTCTCTCTGCCTTTTTTCCTTCTAATTCACATTTGTTTTGAACTGAAAATGAAGCATCACAAATTATCTATAAAATACAGCTACTAAATATAAGGTACAGCCCTTAGGGAAAAAACAGCCTGGCTGAACACAGACAGTTTCTTCTCTCTGTTAGAGAACCCAAACCAAAGAGATTCATTATAACTCCTTGATTAAAAGGTTTGTATCCTCCTCTTTGTGCTCATTTTTCTTTCGATTATTTTCCCCACCCCAGATGCAACACAATCCATCCATTGCATCCTGGGCAGATCATCATCTTTTAAGGATGACTCCCCTATTACACTTAGTAACAGGTGGAGTCATTTCCTTCATCTATACATCTGAGTGGTGGAGGAATAAGAGAGATTGGGCTGAGGGCTCCAAACTGCAGGGGTTTCTCTTTTATGTCAGACATCATAAATATATGGCACACTCATTGACTCCTAACATTTGTGCCAGCATTGATTCTCTTTGGAAATATCATATTAAATTGTTTTTAAAAGGCATAATGGAGAGCTGGTAGCTTGTTTCTGATAGGGCAAGGTTTCTTTATTCTGCCTGCTCTGCCCTATAGCATCCATGTAATACCATTAAAATTTTCCTTCCTCTAAACTCTGAACGAGAAGAAGCCAGACATGTTTAACACATCCTTCCTTCTTTGGCTCTCAATTTTCAGACCAAAAATAAATATTTTCCCTTATTTAAACTGCAGCTGCAAGTGCATGGAACCAAGGGATCCTTGATTCCAGTATTCCCATGTCCCCATCTGCTTCTGGCTGTCAAAGCTGCTAAGCATGAAGGATATTGAGCTGTCCAGGTTTCCAGGTAAAGTTCACCTCTGGCTTTCTTCATTTGAGATTCTGCAAACCCTCTCTGCTTTAAGACCTGTGCCATAAGGAGTCTGATTTCTAATATCTGCTCAAAGCAATTTTTTTTTTTTCTTTCCTACATAACTTTATGTAGAATAGCTCCTCAAAAGTCACTTTCCACTCTAAATATTTTTCCCTGCATTATACCTAGATATTAATTGATTCTTCCCTAGAAATCAGCCTACTGTGATGACATAAACACTGGGTAATAGGGAGTGTGTCTGCTGAGCACTGGCAGTTGTGGCACCTTTTCTGTGTCAGCAGGTTCATGGAGGTGGTCTCTGTCTCCTTGGTTCATCTGGCTGATGATATTTGTCCGATGACTTGTCGATATACTTGACAGGTGAAGCCTGAGCTCATAGGTCTGGATGCTACAACTCATCCCCAAAGAACCTGACTGCTGTAGGCTATAGAGAAACTTTTGCTAGGAGGTGCTGCAGCCTCGGTACATGAGAAAGACTTGGGAACTGTAAAACTGAAGGCCTGGATGTCTGAGCTCTGCTCTGCTCTTTGTGGCACAAATATGGCCAGACACAGACATGAAGCACAGGTCTCTGTCTCTCTCGCTCCACTCCCAGAGTACACGAAGCACAGAGAGGGTGTCTGCAGGGAGGGAGGGCAGAGAGTTGGCTGAAAGCTTGACACAGGAGCCACGCTGCCCTTGGTCTGCTCCAGCATGCAGGTGACGCTGTTCAAGATTACAACAACACGGACTCCAAGCTCAGAAGGCTGAAATGACTCCAAACTTTATTGCCCGGGAATTTCTTCCCTTTATACTATTTTACAAAGAACCACCCAAGGGGTGGAAGAAAGACAAACTTCTTTAACTACATTGGTCGAGTCAGAGGGACATCAAGAAGAAGTCCCTCCTAGGGAAAGGAATGTAAACATAGGTTATGGTTAGGAAAACATGTCTCTTGTTGACAGAACAGTGCCTGGGGAAAAGTTTCAGAGAACCCAAACATCACAGCACAAACCAGGGCTACATGCAGGCAGGGTGTGTGAGGCAGCCCAGCTTTGCCCGTGTCAGAGGTCACTGCCCGTTCCTGGCAGCGTGTGGCACCTCCTGCTGTGGCTGTGCTGCAGGGAGCAGCGCTGCAGCTGCCCGGGCAGGCAGGAGCAGGACAGGTGTCCAGCAGCTGCTGGCTGAGCAGTGCCTGTCCCAGCACCCTCACTGCCCTCCTCAAAGCACAGGGGATGGAGAGTGGAGGGGAGGTACCAACTCTGCTGTTGAGGAATGCAATTCCCTGGTTCTTTCTGTACCCATCAGGGTACAGATTATTTCTGCCTGCAGCTTTAATGAAGAAAAGATGTCAGGAGACAGCAGCAGCAAACCCAATCTGGCTTCATCACCTTGCAGGTGAGGGCTAAACCAGCTGTGCTGCCATGACAGCATTTAGCTAAGCAGCGTCCATTCAGAATGAATGCAGTGTGACTGAGCAGCAAGTTCACCATTCAAAGTGAAAATCAACACTTCCCAGCAGTGAGGCAGATCATTAAACATTTTGTTGCATGAGCCAGCATTACTTTTCTAAAAAAAGTGGCAGGGTGTTCAGCCAAATGGGCAATTCAGTTGGCTTAACTTTCCTGACCGCTTTCTAATTTGGTTTTAATGAAGATATAATTAAGAGGTAATGTCAGCAGAGCAGAACATTGTCACACAATAATGGTCTCCTGCTGCTGCATAAATGGTAAATGCAGTGAATACAGAAGGGAAGCCGGGATGTTTATTTTCAAAGCAGGAGGCATTGATCCTGGGACACACTTCTGTTTTGATACCTTTGTTTCCATTTTGTTAGAAAAATGAGGGGCAGCACATTTAATCCCTTTTGGCCTGCAGCCACGTCACAGGAGTAGGGGGACAACTTTCAAGGTGGCTCTGCTGCAGTTGGGACGTGCTGCTGCTGGATGGTGGCTGATGGGTTAGAGTAAAAATTCCTCACTTCAACCTGATTGTCCAGTGGTTTTCGTGCTGCCATGAGGAATGCAACAATTGAGAGCCCCAGTCAGCCAGCACTACAGAATAACTTGGCCATTACAGTGCTGTTTATGAGAGAAAACCACCTTGAGAAGCCAGTCCTTTTATTTTTTGACTGGCTGGAGCTTATGATCTTTGTCTTTTCTGGTGAATAACGTCTGCCTTCCAGCATTGCAATAGCAGAAATAAGGATTTTATGTTCTAGCCCATACAGTTCACCTCCACTGCAATTCAGGCTGCAAAATTATTTCCATTCTGAACTTCAGTTCCCATTTTTCTTTTAAGTTTTTGAAAAACTTCTTTGGGGAGAAATTCTCTTCCAAGGCATTTAAGCCAAGTAATAGCTTTAACAGTTTTTGCATTATGAAGGCTGACAAGATATACTATCTCCTAAAGCTAAGACTGTTTTTTCGAGCAGAAAACTGCATGAAATAACTGCAAATGAGACTTATGCTAAAATATGGATAAATCTTGGAAGTTAAAACTTCCTGTGAAATTAGTACTTGCTGAAGAGCACTGTCTTTGTTCTGTCTGAAATATTTGGTGGTGTGAATTTGCAAACTAATGACAATTTTAGAGCACATGGAGTAAATCCTAAGTCTTCCAGGACATTTGAGATATAATACCTCTTATATAGTGCTCATAATCGATAACTCTCAAGGCATTTCATGCTGATCAGAAAAAGGGCTAACCAGATAGGGGTTCATTTAAAAAAATCCAGGGTTTTTCCACTCTGAAGTAGAAGCAAATCCAGCCTTTCAAAAATGCTAATAAAACCAGGAGACCGTTAGCACGCCATATGTTAAGCACATCCAAGCTGAGGGGGATTTGCCTTCAAGCCCAGAGTAGGCCTTGCATTTAAATGTGCCCCAACCACTGTGTTGCTTGCAGTCATTTTGCTCCTGTGGTGGGAGATGTTCACACTGACAGGGACGAGCCAGGCTCCATGTGTTTGTGACTGAGCAGTTGGCTGGAAGCTGGAGACAGCCCAACTTCTGAATCCCCCTGTTGGTTCATGCAGGTTTGGTTTGGGTCTGCCACCCTCTGTAAGAGGATGTGCTGCCCTTTCATCTGTTCCAGTGACATGGTGAAGGGCAGAGGCTCTTCCCCTATTTCTCCTTTGTGAATTACAACTTCTACCAGCTCTCTGCTGCCTTACAGGGAGCACCAAGATGTTGTTTTCCATTTACTCCTCCTCAGCTGAGGTCGAGCACTCTCTCTGACAAAATGGGACATCTCCCTCTGGACCGGAGAAACTTGCCTGCCACACAGGAATTGTTACGACAGATATATTCCTATCATATCACAATTTTACAGCCAGAAAAAATTATTTCCCCAGCCTGCAGACACCCAAGTCAGCATCGTAGCCTCATCTTCTCAGAGAGGAAAGACAAGATGTCATAAGCATGAAACCTGTGGCAGAGCTGGATGTAAGACATAAGCTTCCAGTGCTTTGCACATTCAGCACTTTGCCTTAGACTTGGCTGTGGAGAACAATTGCAGTATTAACAGCAGTGAGGGTTTTCAGATCCAGTGCTGTGAATCTGGATGGCTACATGAATTTAAGTGTCAGGGGGCTGCACTTACATCAGGGTAACCCAATTTGGTTAGCATTGTGTGGAGCAATTGTGTGTCTCTGTAGGCTGTGGCCAAACCACATGCAGGAGCTGCGTAAGGCAGACTAATACTTGTGTAGGCAAAGCAAAGATTAGAAAGTGAAAGGGATCTGGTGTAATGGGATCACTCTGTCCTGAGCCTGCCTCTGCTGAGACCTGGGAGGTGGTCAGCTCCCCCATGCCGAGCCACTCCTACACCAACTCAGTTTAAAAGCTCCTGGGGACAGCAAAAGGCCATCATCCAGCTGGAAGACTCCAGTGGGCCACCTACCTTCTTCCAAGAATATTACTTTTACAGCTTACCTATGCTGTCAGGAGCCAAAGGAAATAATGTAGGACTTCCTAAGCTTTCATGCCTTGGATGCTGTTTGTACTCATCCCTCTTCCCAAAACATGTCCTCTGGCAGCATTCCAGAGGGCACAAGGAGCCAGTGCTCTGGGTCACCCTTTCAGAAGGACATGTGCATCCTTGCCCAGCTGAGAGAGGAGGATGGTGGATCCAGCAGGAGAAATCTCTGTCTGAGGAGCAGTGCAAACAGCAGGAGGACGTCAGAGGCTGTAACACAAAGGGCACCTGAGGCTCCTCTCCCACTTTTACTCAGGCCCAAGCAGAGAGGTGACCATGGCATACTGGTGGCAGGCAGGGGGGCAGCTGCAATGCCCTGATGCTGTGTGCACCCCAAGAGATCCAGCACCTCAGAGAGCTGAGGAAGTGGCCAGAGCAGCTGCCTGGGCTGCCCTCAGCCACTCAGGAAAATACTTGAGGCTATGGCAGGGACAGAAGAAGCCGTGCCTGAACAGCAAGGGGTAAGATGTCCCTATCCCTAAACCACTGTGACTTGGGAATGTGCTCTCTGCTTCCCTACACCACCAAAAGGCTGTCACCAAAACAGATGCACTTGTCTGGATGCTGGAAGTAAATCTGGAGAGGGAAGAGCAAGGAGCACCATATTCCTGCTTGAATAAGAAACTCTCAGGATTTCCCCTCACCCTGTGGGAGCATTTCATTTTCTAGTAAGCAGCACTATAAATTTCACCTATTGGTAGAAGTAAAGATGTTTTATGGTTGTCCAGACTAAGCTATGATTGACTTAAAGTCTAACAAATCATTCCTTTAAAGTCTAACAAATCAATCTCCTCCCACCGTCCCTTTAACCACGCTACACAGAGTGCCAGCTCTTCCTTTAAAGATAACAGGAGAGGGAGGGAACAGCTGTCACCAGCACCTAATGAATGAATGAATGTTGAGCCATCCTTTAATTTCCCTCTGCTTGGCTATAAGGACAGGAGGAAAACAAGCAGAGCAGAAATCCTCTGGCAAGAAGTAGACAGAGCTCCTGAGCACCACATCACACCTGTGCTGCCAGGAGCCAGACCAATCCATCTGAAGCTCTGAAGCAGCTGCTTCCTCAGAAAGGTGTGGGGTGCTGAGGGAAGGATGAGGAGCCAGGGGGAGCCTTGCCACAAAGGGCTTTGTGTTGAAAGGTGCTGCACAACACTGCACATTGTGGTGGAAGGGACAAGGTGGAGTATTTCCAGTGGGAGATGGTGCATTTATACAAATCTGAATGCATGATCTTTTCTCTGTTGGAATATTGTCATTGTCCTTTATTACATTAAAGGGGAACATCTTTATCTCATGCTGATTTGGGTGGGATATGACATTGCCTTATGTAAAGGGGGACTGTAATATCAAGGAGACAACCGTGAAATAACACATTACACACTGAATTGAACAGCAGGCTCATTTACATTCCTTTAATTTGGAAATATGAACATTCAGAAAAGCTCTTCTCCGCTTGCATTCCCTTATTTGGGAAACATGTAAATTACATTTATGATAATTTAGTATTTAACTGGTACAAGCATTGCAAATTCCAGAAGCAAACATTTTAAAATAGGCAGGAGCCGTGCCAGCCCCCTTTGGAAATGCGTGAGGTAAAAGCCACCTCTGCGGATGGCTCCGAACGCAGCGCCTCCAGCTTCTGGACCTGCTCTTACAAATGCTTGTAAAGCATCTGGGACACAAATGGTGAGGCTTGCAGGGCTGGACCTTTTGTCCCAATCACAGTCTAGGCTTATCACATTTGGCAGATGGATTTAATTAATAAAGCTCTTCTGCCGTGTGTGGAGTCATTTTTTTGCAGCCTATGAGATCCCAGAAACGCAAATGGAAATGACAGCAGAGGAGCTTTTGGATCAGCCGTGCTCAGCCGATGCTGAGAGGCCTCTTCTGCAGTAATCCCACTGCTACATTTTCCAGCCTCGCCTTGGAAACCTTCTACCAATCGTGAGTCATGTTCAGCTGCTCATCAGTCAGCTTATTCTATTACGTGTGTAATAGCCCTTATTATAAAGTCATTTCTCTTGTATCTAAATGGGATTGTTCCACTTTTAATCCAATACCCTTCTTCCATCTCTGCTGCAGGGAAGGTCCATCCTGACAGCACACAAATACAAGCTTTCATCCCAAAGCTAGCTGGGACTTCCTCCTGCCCTGTGAATTGCTTTCTGCCACCCTCCCCCCCGTCACTTGTG
The DNA here is from genome assembly GCA_017589585.1 of Phylloscopus whistleri. NCBI lineage: Eukaryota > Metazoa > Chordata > Aves > Passeriformes > Phylloscopidae > Phylloscopus > Phylloscopus whistleri. Next base: position 778,456 of record JADMLD010000068.1, on the reverse strand, counting down.
GTTCCCTTCACCATTCCTGCTGCCTACTCTCAGGTCCTCTGTCACTTTTCACTGTCCTTTCTAGAAAGTGAGGCTTAAAAATATGTGCTGTGCTCCAGCCTTACCCAGACTGCATAATGCTGCACCCATCCCTTTTTGTCTCATGGCAGATCACTCTTTGTACCCCTTGGGACAGTGATTGCTTTCCTCACAATGGGAACTCTTTTCATTACCCACTATAACCCCAAGGTACTTTCCTATAATAATGTTTCCTAAATATTTGTGTTGATTATTGTTATTTCTCTCCAGGTGCAGTATTGTCACATGCATCAGTATTAAGTAAATTTTATTTTGTTAACATCTTCCCATGACTCAGAACACGCCAGGTAATTCTGCAATTGGGATTTGCTATCCCTTTCCACCTATCCATTTCATATTTTATTGCTTTCAGTGCTAGTAAGGTTAAACACAGCATTGCCTCATATAAATCAAATGACCTGAGTACAGAGGAGAATAAAAATATTTGGAAAAATAATTGGAAGCTGAAATAGGATTAAAAACAAACAAACAAAACAACAGGAACAAAAAGAACACAACAACAACAACAACAACAACAAAAACCCAAGAAAAATGCACACTTTTCTCATGAAATATAACCATTGGATTTTAAATTTTTCTCCTTGCCCAAACTTGAATAAAAAGATAGTGGATAAACAAAAAAACAACCAAACAAACAAAAACCTCAAATATTTTCTTAAAAAAAAAAAAAAAAAGTTGAAAATATTTGCCAGACCTAAACTTTTATGTTAACATTTTCATCTGAGTTTTGCATCCATTAGGAGCAAAGGTGTTCTAAGTAATTCTGACAAAGGCTGTGAGAAGGCAATACCTGTTTTTTTTTTTTCTGCCTGCTTCACAGAGGGGACAGTACAAAAATCATTGCTCTGAATAAGAGTTTGTCCCCTTTCAGGAGAGCTCTGAAACATTTGCCTGCAGTTAATCAGGAGCCATGGCTCCATGGACTTCCATGTCTTTGCTGTGCAGAACAGAGACAGAAGCAAGAACTTGCTGCAAACTTCAGTCAACAGCAGTCTGTTGAGCAAAGTTTTATTCAAACAAACAAACAAGATCACCATAACAAAAAAACCAAGACCACCCAAAATATATCTGAAAACTAGGAATGTTTACATACTCATTTCCTGACGTTGTCCATAGCCTTTTATATATTCATGAGCAATTTCCTACACAAACTTGTATAGGTCAAGGAGAAAGGACAATCCCATCTGCAGGGAATGTCATCTATAATAAGCAAGGCACAGATAAACAGAGGTCTAGTTAATGAAAAAAGATGTTTTTTCTCAGAGACCCAAGTCATTGGACTGAGCTTAGAGGAGGAAATGAGAGTCTGATGCCCATTCCTCAGGAACATGCACTTTACAAATTAGCTGTCACGCACTGTGCACTGAACCCCTGCCAGAACAAACACCTGCTGTTGCATGAAGGTGTAAGAGGTTCTGGGTGCGGGCTGTCCACGAGGGGCTGCTGGTACTTCTGAAAATGGCATCAGGTTATGTCTGCTGTTTGGCACTGAAGCAACCCCAACTCTATCAGTGGTGATACAAACACAGCGCCATTTGACACGCCCTGTGAGTGGCTGACTCCCAGATCCCATCATCAGCTTGTGGCCAAGGTTTTAAAGTTTCAGCCTTCTTAGCAGGTCTGCCTTGTACCTGTGTTGCTTATTTCCATCGGGTTTGAGGAACATTGGTTTAGGTTATCCCTAAAGCAAAGAAGGGTACAGGAGGGAAGCCCAATCAGGATTCCTTGATTACCTGAGATTTGATCTGACAGATTCATTTTCAGTAATTGTGCCTGCATACCTGATTTAGGACTCCTCAGCAGACAGCAGTGGAAGCTGATTTCTCTGAAAGTAAATACCCAGCAGCCAAGGCTATAACAGATGTTATGGATGGGGCCAGTAATTCACTTAACTCTGTCTCAAAACTCCTCTTTTCTATACATTTCACCTCAGTGTTCTCCTGGTCAATCACTAGCCCTGCTAAATTTGTGGTTCTCATTTAATTCCCTGACATGTTCTTTTTTAAGGCTTTATTTTCAGCTATTGAAGTACAAGAAGTTGCCTGGAGCCTTGCTTTCCAGAAAGGCAAGAAGAGACTTCACCCTTGGTAGCTAAAAGGAAATGCTTTCCATTCTGATGTGAACATCTCTGAGGCCCTTTCTGGGCCCACCTGCACTTTTCCACAATGTTCTGTGTTTCCAATGGATGCAAATCTTTTCCTGCTCTGACAGTGGAGGGGTACAGTGCTGTCAATAAAGTAATTTACTCTAAGATGAATGCCTTGGAATTAGGAATAGTGAACACATCCCTCTGCCCTAGGCTTTCTTAATTTATCTTACATCAGGGGCTTCCCTGGGTGGGGGCATCAAGCTGCAGGGAGCCAGGGTCAGGGACAGCCCTAGCAGGGGTCACTCAGTGGACAGCAGTGCATCCCCCTTGGAAACAGGCCCACGGTCACACAGGCTGTGGTCACACAGCCCACGGTCACACTGTCTGTGACATCACTCAGGTTAAGAGGAAAGTGCTGCCCACAGCACCTCACTGAGGCAGGCTGTAGATGCACATTAAGATGCCATGAACAGGTAATCATTCTTTTCATGGCATTGCATCAGAAATGTTACTGAAATCACTACAAATTATGTCTGCTGTATAATCTTTTTTCTTTACCTAGTCTATAATTACAGCAGCTCCAAACAAAAAAACCACCAAACAGTATTGGATTTTTCTGTCATGATCCGTGTTTAGGTTTTGGCAGGATTCAATTTTAATTTCAACTTCAATGATAACACTTCATTACCTGTGTTCTTTATTTATAGTTACACACTGCTCATTTAAACTGATGTAAATATTTTTTGACTTGTATCCAGGAATATGCTACTATCATTGGTTCAAAGAAAAGCAGCTTCTCTCTTTTGAATAGCTGCTGTGATTTCAAAGAGATGAGGTCTACAAATTCATCTACCATCAAAATATTTAGCCCTTAATCTATACAGAAAAGAAATGACAAATACATTACAAAACCCTTCCTGACAGAGCCTGTCCATGCTCTGTTTTCTAAGAATACTGCACAAGGTGATAACATGAATCACAAATAACATTCAGCATGAGTTCAGACAAGCTAAAAAATGCTCTATTTTTTTATTCTTTGGAGGAGGGAGAAATAAATTGTGTTATTAAAAACAGAAACAAGCTGAGAAAAAAAAATATTGTTTTGAGTATTTTGTGCATTTAGATAACCCAAGAAGATCCCATATGCAATATGAGCAAGTGTTAACAGAAAGATCATTAATCAAGAAATACGCCTACTGGAAACAAATCCCACAGCAGCTTAGGAAAACAACAGACAAAAAAGTTATCCCGTGGTTAGATAAGTAAATGGATGTCAGTGTGGGAGCATTATGGCAAGGAGGAAGCAGCATGAGACTGTGAGCAGCGAAGGGTTAGGCATTTCATCATCTGACTCTCCAGTACCCCAGGAGTCCTGTACCAATCAGCTGGCATCCAACCAGTGGAAGAAGTGTCCTGAGTTGAGGCTGCTTGCTGGAGAGCATCAGAGTGCCCACCAGGAGGAAACCTCTGGTTTATGCAGGAGAAGTGATCCCCAGGACTGCAGTGTGGGCACAGAGACGAGGTTTCCTCTGACCCCAGTCAGGCTGAAGGAAAGCTGTGGGATGGTGGGCATGTCACCTGCATTGTCCCACCCAGAGCAGTCGCCTCCCGTCGAAGGTGTCCAGGTAGGAAGCTCCTTCCCCACCTTCTTCCCCCCACAAGCAGGGCAGTCCAAAGCAGTGTTGCTGAGAACTCCAGTTGTTGCTCAGTAACGCTGAAAGCTGAGAAATATTACGTGAAAATTTTCATGCACAAAGGGAAAGGCCTAATTTTGAAAGAATTTATAATAGCATGGAATAATTTGTCCCTACACACAGGAAAGATGGGAGTTATTGGTTCAGGGCTGCAGAGTGGGGGAATGGGAGATGACTGCTACTGTCTTGATGCTGGTTTGGTTTTTTGTTTGTGTGCTTGTTTGGTTTTGGTGGGGGATTTTGTTTGTTTGTTTGTTTGTTTGTTTGTTTGTTTGTTTTCTGAGTGATTTTGGCAGAGCAAATGTAAAAAAAGCAAGGCTGTAACTGTTTTCTCTTGTCACCCTAATAATCCTTAGTGCTCTGAGGAAATTACCACTAAGCATTTTGCACAAAGTACTTGTGGAACAGACCTTAAGAATTATTGTTAGTAAGAAAACAACATATTAATGAGCATCTTCCCCCCAGCTAATGTACCAGTGGAGAATTTACAAGTCCTAATGTGAAGTAAATTTGAAAAGTACCATTTTAATTCCATTCTGAAGAGTACTTAAATCTAAAAGAAAATTCCCAGCTAACTAACTGGAGGATCTGAAGAACAATTGTCAGAGCTGAAATGTTCTTACTTCCCCTCACAAAAGCAACCTAGTCCATCAGTCTCAAAGTTTTTATTCAATACTCCATTGTCAGGAAATGTTTTCAAATTCAGATGAAGGGAACAAAAATAATAACAATCCTAAATATATCATTAAAACCTTTATGCAGGAATCAAGATAGACATTAGGTCACCAGGACCTTAGAGTCCTTAATTTACACCAGAGATGCAGCCATGCAGCAGCACAAGAGAGATGAGTGCCCCAGGACTTGTGTAACAAGATATTGTAATTTTCCACATTCAGTGAACAGCTCTATACAAAGTCAGAGGAGAAAGAAATCTTCTAAAGCCTCCTCACTTCACAGGCTGGGCAGAGATGCTTCTGCAGTGAAGTTCAGTTCTTGGATAGGTCCAAATTAATAGCATTTTTTGGCCTACCCTGAAATTTGATGCAGCTCACAGAGGGAGGGAGGCTGATGCTGTGGACTGAGGGAAGCAGACAAGATGCACCAGTTTGCAGAGATGGTTCTCCCAATAACAGGTGCTCTTTTAGCTATGTGTGCATGCATGAATAAGTACAGATGTGTGTGAAGATTGGGGGAAGCAAACCATGGCTTCTGAAAAAGCTCAGCCTTTCAGCATGTACTCTGCTGTGTCTTGACACCAGTTCACCTTTGATGACACAATATTGGCAGCAAACCTCAGGAAGCATCTGTTTGCCTTGGTAGGTAAATGAGTAGCAGCTGGGAAAAAATAGAGTTCATGTGGGGACAGAGGCATTGAAGGGCTTTCTGAGCTATTGATTTTTGCATTTTCTCAAGGGAGCACAATGGGGAAACAGATTTTGTGTCAGCCCTGGTTACCCAGAAATTTCTATATTTTGCCGTCCAGCCCAATTTATAGATTGACTGAACCTGGTTAACACCACTTAATAACCATCACAAATGGTCTTTGAAGCAAATTATTAAACATTTTAGAAAAACATGTTCCGAATCCTTGCTAAAGAATTTGTGTATCTTAGGTTACTACACAAAATATTTTATGTGAATCATGGAATATCACTAATTTGAAAGGACCCTTAATTGGACAAGGATCATTGAAGTCTAACTCCTGATCTTGCACAGGACGCCCCAGGAATCTGTGCCTGAGAGCAGTGTCCAAACACTTCTTGAACTCTGTCAATCTTGGTGCTGTGACCACTTCCCTGGGGAGCCTGTTCCAGTGCCCAAACACCCTCTGAAAGAAAAACCTTTTCCTAATATCCAATCTAAACCTCCCCTGACACAACTTCAGGCCATTCCCTTGGGTTCTGTCACAAAGAGATGAGTGCCTGCCCCTACTCCTCCCCTCATGAGGAAGCTGTAACTGTGATGAGGTCTCCCCTCAGTCTCCTCCAGGCCAAAAGACCTCAGCTGCTCCTCATTCAACTTCCCCTCAAGGCCCTTCAGCATCTTTGTTGTGCTCCTTTGGATGCTCTCTAATTCTTTAATGTCTTTCTCCTATTGTGGCACCCAAACCAGCCCCCAGCACTGGAGGTGAGGCTGCCCCAGTGCAGAGCAGGACAATCCCCTCCCTGTCCCCACTGGTGATGCTGTGCCTGATGCCCTCCAGGACAGGCTTGGCCCTCCTGGCTGCCAGGGCACTGCTGACTCATGGGCAGCTTGTCACTGACCAGGACCCCCAGGGCCCTTTCCATGGCACTGCTTCCCAGCATCTCCTTCCCCAGTCTGTCCATACATCCAGGTGCAGAATCCAGCACTTGCCTTTGTTAGATTTCATACAGTTGGTGGTGGCCCAGCCCTCTGATTTGTCAGGGTCTCTCTGCAGGGCCTCCCTGCCTCTGAGGTGCTCAACAGTTTCTCCCAATCAGCAAACATACTTGTTATGCCTCCAAGTCCCGTGTCCAAGTTTATGGAGATGTTTAAGAGACAGTCTGTGGAAGAGAATACTGAGCTCTGTCACAGGAGAAAAGCAGTGCTCACCACCAGCTGGGATTGCCCACCTACATGGCCCAGCGATCCCTTCCTACAGGTGGGTGTTGTGTATCAACAGGGTGCCGGGGTTGTTCTTGTCCAGTTTCCCACTCTGCACAGCCAGACCTCAGGTATCCTGAGCCATTCAGCTGGACAGAGGACACAGATCACAGCATCTCTTTCATCCCTAACCCACAGGTTTGTTGCTCCTGTCCAACCTCATCCTGCTCATAAAGGCATTGCAGTTACTATAATTTTGCAAGAACACCCATGATGTTAAGATGCAGTTCCAAACCCCTGTATTCCTTGGACTCCTTACATCTTTCCTTGCAAGCACATGCAGGCATTGCACAGGTGTCACTTGCTTTAGGACTGTAACTGCTTCAGCACGTGGTGCTGTGCTCACTCCCCTGCTGACACTTCTGAAGCAAAGATTCCCTCAGAATACTTCATACCGAGGCGGGGTGTGCAGGATGGCAGCTAATAGCCGTTTTCACACAACTCTTTGAGAAATATCTGCACCCAGGGCCAACTCAAAACACAGCTCTGCCTTTCAATGCATATCTCTCTCTCTCCCCTGCTCACTCAGCTCTAATCATTAGGACCTGATCACTTCAGCAAAGAGGAATGTGTTGATGGGGTCTTTTTGCATCCAGTTGTTCATGAATCATTGTTCCTGTCACACAATAACTATAATTACTTCTTTTCTAGACCTTTGGCTGATTGTCTTAGCAGAAGTAGAAAAAAGAACCAGCAGAAAAGGGAGGATGCAAAATCAGACATCTTGGAAATAAAAATAACCTCTTGCCTCTTGCTATTGAAGTTGTTCCCTTTAGGTCAGAGCCCATATGCACGCACATGTGCACACATTGCTTCCTCTACTCCACAGTGCCTGGGGTAGTTTGTCTAGTTTTAAATTGGCCAGAGTAGATGAAGGGTGGCAGAAGGTTATTTTTAATCTGTTAATGTGTTGTGGGAGATTGTTGCGGCAAGGAAGTGTAGAAGATGGGGGAAGGCAGAGGGAAAATGTGAAACAAGTTTCTTTGAACTAAGGGAGCACATGATGTGAGAATTTCAAAGCTCCTTGTACCAGACTTTTCTAGTAGCAAAAAAAGAAAAAGAACTTCACCCACCTCCCTTTTCTTATTCCCTGAGAGGACCTGTTCTTATGTAGAACATGGGAGTTTGTCTTGAATGTGTCTGTGGTAAAGGGATAAGGGACCACCTCACAACTGGACTTTTCCAGAAAGCTCCTGGCTGGTTACACAGCTCAACATAACAAGAAGTGTCACCACTAATACACCCAGGAGCTATGGATTTTGCACCACACTGTTAGCCTGCCTGACCCTGGGAGATGGTGAGACCTGACCAGACAGGCAATCAGAGGACATCCTCTTCCTTTGGCAGCTGTCAGGTCCCTGCTATTCCCACTCCTTCTCCTATGAAATATCAATTTATTTATTCCTGCTTCTCATGCTTATTCTGTCTTTTTCTCCCTTTTTCTCTTCACTTTATATAAGAGAAATCTTAGCAATTTCAGACAGGTCCAGCTGTGGTTAATTTGTCATGGAGAAAATAATATCAAATGGAGCAGTGCTGAGAAAACAAACAGCCCAGTGCAAAACCTGCCCTTAATTGATTGATGAAAAGAAAATTAGGGTTGCCTCCAGAAACAATTTCCATAGCAATGGGAGTGGAAAGGAAGCTGTGCTGCAGATTGTGGGCGACCCACTGCAGCTCTTTGGCCTGTGAATGGCACTGGCAGTGAGGGGCTGGCCACTGTGCCTGGGGCTCCCACCTGCAGCCACTGTGGATGCACCAGGCTAGCATGGGACCATGATGGACCCCCAGGGCAGGGCAGGCTCTGCAGGGACAGGCTGTGTCCCTGGCCAAGCCCAGTTATGGGGCTGTGAGCATAGTGCTGGAATGAGGGATGGAGTTTAGCTTCCTCCTCACACTCTGCTCCCTCTCAAAAGAAACAGATGTCATGTTTTGTGGGCCTTGCCTTTTGCATTTCTTTCAGAAAAAAAAACAAAAAAAGGATTCTGCCTCAGCTCGAGTACTGATTGCTACTGCTTCAAACAGACTGACTTTCTTTTATTTTCCCTGTAACAAAGTCATCCAGGAGACTTCCCAGCAGGATTTTTTCCCCTTCAGAAAAAGTTCTGCAGGTGCCTGTGGCAATTGAGGCACAGTGGCAATTACTGGGACCGCGTTCTTCATTTCTGATGGTTCAGGTGGCTTGCATTAAAATTGACTAATGATATGGGGAATGCATTTTGTCTGCTTGATTGGAGATATCTTAAGGAAGGCCCAAGTTCAGGGAAGGAAGTTCACTGCAGGAGTCTCGGGGTGGGAAAACACAGTCACCCACATTGCCAATTGCTTTTGAAAACCTTGGTAGTGCAAGTTGACGTGTGCCTTTTGTTTTTCAGGCAGGCCACAAAAAACAAAATCAAGTTCCTGGCAGCTAAATTATGAACAAATGTTACTCTTAATTTGCTGTAGTACAAAATTAACAGTTTACAAATTTTAAAAGACTTTAGAGAAAAAATAGCTCAAAGAGAAGAAAATTAACTCTAATCCTGGACTTGGAGCTTTAAAAAACAAACTAATCCATTCCCATAGCTGTCCATTGGGCACACCTCTCCCAAGTCTTACATTTTACCAGAGCTTAGTTCCTGCTATGAAATGGCTCAGTCCTGGTGGGAATTCAGCACCTAGATGGGAGGAGCCATTTCTCACAGCACAGGTGCTGTCACTGGCTTCACCTCTGTGTTTTAAAGCCATATCCTTTTCAGAGCCAGAATGCACACTGCTGCGTTTGGCACCGTTCTGATTGCTGGTTATGACAATGACAGCATCAGAAGAAAGGCAAGGCTGATGTGATTTTCTCAGTGCTGCCTTTGTCTGGCTCACCTTTTTCAACAGCCACTCCTGAAGTAAATGGAGAGGCCGTCACTAAACAGCCTCTCTCCTAATGAGTGGCCTCTTTGTTATTGTCATCAGTACCTGCAGTCTGGAGAGCATGGAGAAGAAACTGGCAGAAAGGAAACAGCCTGAAGAGAGAGAGAGAAACAAAGGTCTTTTCTGACCTAAACGACTCTACGATTCTGCAGCTCTACGATTCTATGGCACGCAATGCACCTGAAGATGGATTTCTCTCAAAACAACGTGGTATATTTTTATCTGCCTGCATTTATAGAAATAAATTTTGCAGCACTGCTTCTCGGGCAGACAAAAGTTAGTGGGCTCTGAGGAGCATCCATATTTCAGTAATTTGTAAAAAATTTAGAAGTCAGTGTATCAAAGACATGACTTAAGGGACAACTGGAGGGTTAAGAAGTAAGTGGAAACAGACCAGTGCTGAGAATGAAGTTGTGCACTGGCAAAAATTTCTACTATTTGCTAAATAGCCTTTCAACAGCATCAGCTTTCTGGGGAAAACAGGAGTTTTCTATTGAAAAGTAATGTTATGTTTGGAGCATTTTCTGATACTCAGCTTTCTAGTCTAGTAATTAAAATTTGCCACGGAGGGAGAACATGCTCTGTTGTTGTTGCTGTTGTCAATTTTCAGTAAGAAATCTCTCCTTCCCTACCTTCACTGGGGAATGAAAGCTTGCACTTGATGCAGAGCTAGAGCAAAAGACAAACAAGGAGAATGACAAAATTAGACAAGTCAAAGCACCATGATTTTTTTATCTACTCTTTGGTACTTTCTCTTCTTAGCTTCTTGTCACTTTTTTTTTCTACTTTTCAGGGCTCTTCTTTTAGACTATCAGCATTTTGCACAGGGATTGCTATTGAGTTTTCACGCAGGTTTGCATGTTGTGGTCTTGACTGGCAGAGGGTTCAGGGTTACAGCACATGCCAGTCACTGCAGAAAGACAGCTAGAAGGAAAGGTCATCTGGACAGCCCTTTGCTACAGTAAACAGTAGAGGAACCCAAACGAGAAGGCTGAAGTATTCTATGCAAAAAAATAAATAAAAAAGTCCAAAACAGAGTGATTAGAGCCCTCCCTTCTTCTGAGAGAGACTTAGGCAAACAACCAGCTGACAATCATCACAACCAGCACTCCTGCTGTTTGAGCATTTGTCAGGCCCTGGAAAGTGTTGCTGAAGGCTGGTAGTTTTGTTAGGTGCTGTATTTAGCTCCAGCTTACAGTCTTACATGCCATCAGCCCCAAGGCAAACCATTTGCTAGCTGTACTTGAGCAGCCCTCCTCAGCTTGAACTCAAGCACTTGCTTTATGACCTTACTAGGTCTGGTGGTTGTTCACGCGTATTTATAGGGTGGGCTTGATGCTCAGACAGAAGTGGCATTGTTTCTAGAGAAAACAATCGGGACTAATAGGGTAAGGACAGATCAGACACGACATTGGCAGCAAGAGACAGGAGCTGACACTGCTAGGGTGGCATTTTAAGTATACTCTTACATGGTTTATTTGCAAAGAATGAACATAATGCTCCACGAGATGAAGAACTCCACCTGCTCTAGAGATGTAGCTATAGCAACCTCCACATGATTACATTGCTAATCTGCAGGTGTTGAAGAGGCATAGATAGATGCTGTTGAGTAATTCAGCTTCAAATAGATACTTTGATCTGCATAACAGCTTGCATTCATGTCCCAAATATGGATCATTTCCAGTTCTGCAATTCTTCCTTATAAAAGCAACATTCCTATCCTTTATTTTATAGGAGTCTTAAAACTTGCTGCTGTTATCTAACAAGGTAACCAGCTCCTTTACTCTTGTGTGGGGCAGGAACAGGGGGAAAAGAAACCTTTTCACTGCCTAAAATGCCCATATTATTTGTTGCATGTTTCGTCCGAGTGACTCCTCAATGGGAACAAAACCAAACAGAAGAGAAAACTTGTTCTACTTTCCCGTATACATGATGTACTGACAAATCACTTGCATCTTCACATTAAAGACAGTCTATTCCACTGCAGGCTCTGGCAGCAGTGTCTGAACATGTACCACCAGATCAGGGCATGCTTCATTAGCAGCCACAACACTGTTAGGAACATCAAGCTAAAGTCTGTCCTGCTTTACTCTCCACAAGATGCCATTGAACTTGGTGGGTTGCCTGGGATGGAAGTCAAGGCAGATTATGGCTCACCATCAAACAGTTCCAAAGGAACCTGGACCTTTGATAAGCAAAATCTGCTGTTCACTGATTCAGTAAAAGAAAGGAATTCAAGAGCTCCAAGAGAAAAATGACCCTTCATTTTATTCTCCTCCAATCTGATGGAGCACTCCTTTGAAAGGGTAGTTCAGCCACACACTCATCATTTCATGAAAGCTGGTTAAGGGCATTTGATGAAGCCTCTAAAGTATATATCACATGCCTTTCTTCTTTTCCTTTTTTTTTTTTTTTTTTTTTTTTTTTTTTTTTTTTTTTTTTTTTTTTATTGCCAACTGAACATCCCACAGCCCAGTTGCTCCCCTCCTTTCCTGAAGCACCTACACTGGCGTGCTTCCTGCCCCCATTTCATTTTTGGCTTCACGACTTTCTGCACAACCACCTTATTTATTTACCTGAATGACTTTTCTGTGTTAAAGAACAACAAATTAAAACAGAAAATCCTTTTGTGATTCACTGGTCAGTGTTGAAAGCTTGCCTTTCCTGTGAAGACCATGCATGGGACAAGTGACAGTGAAGTAGACCACAGCACAAGACCCGCCGGTTCTGTCCACGGGAGCCTGTCTCATCTCTGGCCCAGGATGCAGCTCTTTCAGAAAATGCTCTCTCATTGACAAATTCACACTTTCTTCATTTCTCCCCCCTGCCCCCACTGCCTTGCTGCTGCCTTTACTCCTGCCTCACTGACCCTCTGTCCCTGTCTCGGCGTCCTGCATTTTGTTACAGCCCCAGCCCTCTTGCATGCACTGGCCATCTGGGCTACCCCTGCCACCAGGAGCCACCAGGCTCCTCCACCTTCCAATCTGGAAGTCATTTCTGACTCTGTTCCTGGCTCCTGTGGCTTTTCCTTAGTGCAGCCTATCACTGTCTGACCCTGGCTGGGGGGGTTACTCACCCCTTGAAGGGTTAGGGGGCAGCTGGAGAGGGGAATCACAGAATCTGTTTTGGATGAAGGGAAGCAGTGCGTTGGATTTTGTTGTGCTGCTCCTGAGTCTCCTGCAGGCTCGAGCCTTGTGCACTGAGCAGATTGGTCCTGCCTGGTTACCCTCTAGTAACCACGCTTCCCACCTCAGGTGGTCAGGCTGAAATCACAAACTCCTTCTCAGTACGGCCATGTTAATTATACACCTCTCTTATCACTCCTTATTAATTAAATTTTCCATTAATTTCTCCAATACTCTGCCTGATATTGGTATCAAGTAAACCGGACTATATTTACCTGCATGGTTTCATTTGTCTCAGAATTTTCACACAGTATTGACATTGAACTATGAGAATGTCCCCCTTATTAAAATATTAATATTAATATTAAGAATTTACATACACAAACTAAAAATATCCTGCATTGACTCGTGTGGGCCAGTTTTGTGGACCTTCCAACTTAAAAAATGGGTTAACCCTAGTGAAAATTGTTCAATATCTTTCTTAATTAGTAATATGTCAGAAAATGCATTATTCCAAATAGAGAGCAGAAATAATTGTTGAACAGTTTGGGGGTTTTCTTCATTGTTATTAATGACTGGGCTGTCTTCAGCTAGTATTGAGTCTATGGCATGGATAATTTTTCTGCTAATATTTATATGTTTTCAAGAAAATCCTTCCTCTTAAACAAAGTCTGACCAGCCATGAAGTTTTTCCTGATGTCTTTAGTATCCTTTATCAATTTTCTACACCTCATAAACTCTTATTTATATGGATTTTTATTACCTCCCCCTTTTTGCCATATGTTGCATATTGCTTTTTAATTCATTATTCCTGCCTTCATTCTTCCACTGAAAGAGAATGTGCTTTTCACCAATATTATTCAGCTCCTTTACTGTGAAGTAATGGCTTTTTGGCCATTTAATATGTGCTTCTCCCAAACAATTTTTTACACTCAGTTTCACTTGTAACTTTCCCAGTTTGGGAAACTAGTGTGTTTAACTGTTGAGTGTACGTGGCACTTGGAGTTACACAGCTCGTCAGGGCAGCGATGGCAGCTGTCCCTCAGCAGCCTGTTCTTCCTGTTTCAGCAGGACCTTTCCCTTGCTGAAGGAGGACAGCAGTCTGCACCAGGATTGGGGCTGCAAGGGGTCTCTCCTCTCTGAAGGACATCATTTTGGTTTCACAGCTGTGTGCAGTCTATGAAGCCATTCCTGACACAGAGGCAGAGCAGGTTTGCTGTCCCTGATGTGCCATGCCTGCCACCCCCAAACCAGCTGGGGAAGGTGCCACCTTCCCCCCTACAGCCCGTGCCCTGCCCAGGCAGGTGTTACCCAGCACTTTTAACACTGCCATCATACAGAACCTCCCAGGTGATTTCAGCAGGCCACTTATACTGGATTTCTTCCCATAAGGGAGTACTTTCATTTTCTCCTGCTTGTTTCCCAAACTCCTCTTAGTTGTCTGTAAATGCATGGAAAACAAGGATTCTGATGGCACAGAAGATGGGAAGGGTCTCTGGTCAAATAGGAAGCCCAGACCCATAGAGACTCACGGGAATGGGAAGCTTGGAGGGAGAAAGAGGCTGGCTCAGAGGTCAGGGCAGGGTTGAACTGAACTCTTCTTTTTAATCCTCCACCTTGACTGCAAGACTTATCCTTCCTCCTGAATTGCTTTTGAGCTATATTGCTCCCAGATGTGCAGAAGTGTTTCTAGTGAGCCCAAATAGCCTCTCAGTTATCTAGCTGAGAGGGAAATGTCATATATTGCTGTAGGAAAATCTTAACTTTCTCTCTGTATGTGCATGCTAGTCCATAGCAGAAATAGTTCCATCTACAAAAACATTATTTTGGGAATCAAAATCAGCACATTTTCTTGTTTGAATGTGCTATTTTTCACTTTGCTTGGCACTTCAAGTGCAAGGTCATGTAGCAAATCATTACACGAGCAATGTTTATCTCTGTTTGAAAAATTCTGTCAAGAATTGATTTGGAAAAGGTTTGGGTAGTGCCTTGTTTTTACTTGTCTACAGTTCTGTTATTCAAAGCCTATTTATGCAAAATAATTTGTTGCACAGGTATTTTCATTTTAATTGTAGAAAGCTGGGGGGGAAAGGAAAAATGCCAATATTTTTGAAGAAGGAATAGTAGTTTTTAAAATTTTAATGTTAAATTGTGTCACATCCACACCCATGGATTCTATCAGAAATTCAGGGAAATGTTGTTTAGAGATCCCCTGGGGATCACTCGAGCAAGCCTCAGTGTTGAAGCTGGGACAGCATCAGCCCAGGTCAGTCCAGCCTGTGCACTCACACACACCACCAACATACAGGCACATATCTCTGTCTGTGTGCATGACATATACCCAAATGACAACTTTTATTGGCCTTCCCTATTTTCAGTAGTCTTTAAGGCCTTACACAGGTTGCCATATCTTAGAAATACAGCTTTTAACACCAGCTGGTTTGAGTCTGCTAAGTGTTTTATCTAGCAGATTAGATTACACACCCTAGGGAAGAAAGTGACTTAACCACATTGTACAGCAGGTAAAGTGCTTTGGGGTCTGTGTTGTGTCATTAAGACCAATATGAGGAAGCAGCAAGACTTATCTTAATCTTGCTGATTGCCTCAATTAGCACAGTCCCTACAGTGTCCTCCTTGATATCTAATCCCCGCAGTTTCTTGCTCTGTATTTTGCTCTGACAATGTTATCAGATCATTGCTAAGGGTATAAAAAGTACATATCAAGTAAGTGAGGATGTGGCAGTTATTTAGAGAAGCCACGTGCTTAATTAGCATGGAAATCAAGCAATGGACTATTAAGTCTTTAGCGTAAGGCAAGAAATGTACTAGATACGAGCCCTAAAAATAAAAATTAAAAGAAAAAAATAATAAAAGGAAGGAAAACATGTCCAGGAAAGAAGGGTAATTATAAGCAGAATTCAAAAGCTATGCCATTCATAACAACCTGTCTACTCCTGGCAAACACTTTCATCATTTGGAAATAACTCACACAGCAACATAAGCAAGCAGCAAGAAAAAGGGGGGTTGTCCTCCCACATCTCACACATCCAAGATGTGGTGAAATTATCTCTTACACTCATGGGACTTTTCCTTATTCCTGAGGATAGCCTCTATTCCCAGAGCAGCCCTGAGTGCATTCCTCAGTCATGCAAAGACAAATAAACATGAAGATTCAGATCTAGGGAACTTGATGGAATGATAATCTATATCTTTCCAGCCAATTCTGCAAGTGATGCCTAGCATAAAGATTGCTGTGTTAAGGAAAAAAAAAAACAAAACAACCACTGTAGCTGAGAATAAAAGTCAGTTTGGGAGGCTGACAACCTTGAACTGGCAATGAGTGCTGCTACCAGAAGCAATCCCGTGGCTGAAATTGCTTTCTGCTCTCTGATGTGCCATCTGATGCTCTGGATGGCTTTCAGCCGGTGTCCCAGGGCCAGGATGCTGCCGTGAGCGAGCATGACCATCACAGCGAGAGCACCTGCGGGCCCTTCCCTGGGGCAGCAGGGAGGCAGGCAGCACTCCTCCTCCCTGCAGGCACTCTGCATTGAAACCTCATCGTGAGGATTACATCCCCACCAGCACAAACTCTCTTTCCTCTGAAAGCTTAAAATGAGAGTCCCCAGTTAAGACTGGGGACTTAAGTTAAGAGATTTTCCTTCTTTTTCCTCTTTTCCCTATGCCGTCTCACGCACAGTGTGAGATATATGGCATCATGTTTTGGAGAATGGTGGAGAGTGAAATGTTCATTTCAAACCCTGCATATTTAATCATGTCAATCCCTAAATATTTTATCTGGATCAATCTTTTATATCAGTTCATCACTGACATGGCTCGCTGGGTAACTGCCATGAAAGAGCACAGCAGAGGCTCTGATGGTGAACAACTGCTGTGAAGACTTTTTCCTCCCTTCTTTCCTCTGCCAAAATTTTAAGCAATGTACACCTGTTTCTGAGCCAGGAAACCCACTCTGTCTTTTGTATTGCCTTTCCAAATGAAATACCTGACTGTATGTTACAGTGAGATGCCAGGGCAGCAACAAAAATAAGTATTTCTGGAAGAGCAACAGATCTCAACTAGTGTAAGAATATGCCATCCTGGCTGCTCACAATGCAAACACCTCATTTGCATTTCTGCTGTTTAAATGTAGATGGTCTAAGAGAAGTCATTGTCAGACTCCTGTAAATATTGATGACTGCTCCGGGACCTGGTTTGTAACCATTTCTTTCTCTTCTGTCACAATCTGAGGGCGACATATTAGCAGAGATGTGGATGGAGCTTCTGGGAGGGAAAAGAACAGCTTTGTCTAGTAGGTGACAGCAAAAGAAAAGAAGGAAGTTAGGGAGGAAAATTTCCAGATGAATAATGAATTGAGCCAGGTTGGAGACTGGTGAATCTTAATTAGAAATCTGACATGTCATCGGCCTCCCGCCTTTGTGCTCGCTGCACTCACAGGGATGCTCAGCACCAGCCACACGTCCCTGTTTCCCACCTCCTGGTGACTTCAATGCCAGTGTGGGAGCCTGTTGTGAGACCAGGCAAGACACAGCCACCCAGGCTGGGGACAACACTACTGCTACTCTCATGCAGATGAAAGGATCGAGAACGTGCCAGCAAAAATGATGGGAAAAGGTGACTCAGTGGCCACCCCACCTCCCTCCTGAAATCATCAGCAGGTCTGGGGAATTGTATTCAGCTCGTCTCTTGTGAATAGATCCTGACACTTCTTCTTTCTTCTTTTATTATTTTTCCTAATGACAGTTTCAATACTCCTATCTGAGATGTCTTGGTGAAGTGCCTGAAGTTACAAAGGAGGGAGAGAGAACATCAATCTGCATCTGCTCTCTGCTGCAGAGAGTTGTCATCAGTCATCTTGTCTGGACTAGCAGGTGAGGAACAGTATGACCCAAAGGGCATCCCTGGAACAAGGAGGCAGGTGAGGTTCTCCCAGACTGTGCTATGAGAAGGTCACGTCCTTGGACCTCAGTTTCTCCAGCTGTAAAATGAGAAAAACACTTATTGTTCCAATTTATTTCATGTCTTAGAGGAAAAGTACTCAGCAAGTGCTATGGTTTATTATTCTAATGTGACTGTAAAATCATGATGTCTTTATTGCAAAATGATCTTTAAAACATGAAGCATTAGGATGGTGACTGAAATCATTAGTATCAAATTGTTCTGCTTTTGCCCTGTCACATTGATACTTCAAAGTAAAATTGTCCTGTGGGCGTTTGTAGGATTTTATGAGGATAACTTGTCTTTTCAAACCTTATTCAGGAGGGCAAAAAAGCCTCCAGATGTTTTCTTAATGAAAAAGGGCTAAGGTTTCTGCCTGCCTAATTCTGAAGCTGTCCTTTAATATTTAAATTCCAAACCCAGTAACAATCAAGGTGATGAACAATCAACAGGATGAAAACGAGTCTCCACTTGTTCAGAAGTGGTGCAGGCAAATGTCCCCACACCTTGGTCCTATCCAAGGCTGTTGAGCTCACTGAGACATTGAAGGAGGGAATGCCACGGTGCCCCATCCCTCCCTCTGCCTGCAGAAAGGCAGTGAAGGTGTCTCTGCTCTCTGGTGTGTCTGCTGGCAGGGGCCACATTTCTCTGTGGCTTTGAGGTGTCTGAGCCCCTAGCACAGGGGAGCCAGACTCCTGCCACAGCACTGTTGGGTACAACCACAGCAGAAATACAGAACAAACAAGATGGCACCATGCACTGTGCAGCTGCTGAGCTTTTAAAGTCTGGTTCTCTAGAACTGCCCTATCTTCTGCGTCCCACAGGCTGTATCATCACCAGGTTAACAAGGACTTGACTCCCTGTCCTTCCTCTCCATCCTCTTTCAGGCTGGGCTACATTGCAAAATCATGTTTCCTCTTCTGACAGAAAGTCCAAAGGTGAGTGCACTCTGTTTTGTGGGGACACACCAGGAGCAGCCTTCCTCCATCATCAGCTCCACTGGAGCAACTTTCTCACTCCCAGGTCTTTCATTTCCTTGCATACCATTTTGTGGATCATGAACATGCTTGTGGATGCCTGTGATTGCCCTGGTTTAACCCAATCCACAAGTACTAGGAGGGAGGATTTCTTCATTTTTTTTTTTTTTTTTTTTTTTTCTTTCCCAGACTAGCTATTTAGCAGAAACTGCTACTGGAAAACATGAAAACGTGTTTATTTGCTTTTTCACTCCCTCTTTTTTTCCCTGTCAGTTCTTCCAAATGACCTTGGGATTTGCTAGGCAGTTTCCAAACAATTTTGATCAAATGAAAGTGGTTCCAAATGCTACAAATACAACAATGAATTAAATATGTCTGGATTTGTTCCCTGGCACAGAGCAGTTCTTTCTTGCCCACGTGAGTCAACAACTTTTTCCCAACACTGTGTATTTGGAGTGGTCCGTGGCTTGACTCTTACATCATGTCCAGGAATTGCTGGTTGAGTGCTGGTCAGCACAGGCCAAAATGGGGTAAGGAGTCACCACCTTCTTGAGCTCATGTAAAAATGACAGTGTGTCCATAGCCACATCTTGGTTTTCTTAGATGGATGTATCCAGTGGATATGCCTGAAAATCAAACAGAGAGCCAGACAGCAGAGAGCTAGGAATCTACACCAAGTCATCTCCTGACTTTAGAGAGCCTGGACACAGGACAGACTCGCAACAAACTTGATTCCAACAGCTCAGGAATGAGTTGGCAGTGACTGTGAACAGAGATGCTGCAGGTCTGTGTGGATGGCCTGACCCAGGGATGTTTGCTTGCACAGCACTGCCCATGACTGCTTCAGAAAATGTGTGGGGAAGTGCTGCTCCCAGGCCTTCACATCAAAAGTTTAACAAGGTCACTGGTTGTGTGCTAGCCAAAGGAGCCACCTCACTGTCCCCTCCATCACATAGTCCCAGACCCAGCCCTAGATGGTGTGATCACCACAGGATCACATCACAGGATATGCTTTTCAGAAGCAATGATGCAGCTGGTCCTGACTGAAATGGATAGAGCCTCTAATGGGCTGTAACCCCACCACAACCCAGAGTGGGAAGTGCCTGTGGGCCCCAAAAAGTGCAGCCCAAAGGAACTGCACAAAGCTAGCAGAGGAATCCAGTTTTGAAATGTCTGAACTACAGAGGACATCTCACAGGCCAAGCTGGAAACCACAGCAAATCACCAGGTACAGGGCAGGAAGTTCTGCCTTTAACTCTTCCTCAGGATTCCAAAAGTTCACGTCTGACTCTACAATGAGATTTTCCAAGTCCACATGAGCAATTTCAGGTTTTGAGGAGTTGTTTTTTGCAGGGTTTCAGGGAACCACCCCCTCCCCACCCCTGCCTTTGCACAGTCTGTGATACACAACAACATCTCTAAATTCAATGTCACAAGTGAAGTCCAGTGAAGGAAAGACCCACACTGTGGCTCTGAAGCAGCTATTGAGTATGACTACTGCCTAGTTTTATGGCAAACAAGTCCATTAGCATTTAAATTGATTCTTAAATATTTTTGTAGAAATTCGCAGCAATATAAGCCTTAAATCCAGGACTGGTAATATTGTGATTTTTATGTCTAATTTTAGATTTAGTTTTCAGTCCGATAGATTGCAATTATAAGGCCATGAAATTTCAGATAGCTGCTTTAAAATGCATAGATTTGTGTTTTGCCTTTAATGAGTAAAAGAAAAAAAAAGAAAAAAGGAAGTAAGCATTATCCCAGGTCCCTGTGCAAAACTGTTGCCAAATCCTGATATTTTCAGACATAAACCCCTCATACAGTCTAGTTACATGGCTTACAAATCAAAAGCCTAGACTGAAGATGTCTTTTAATCTGTGTAAAGGATACAAAATATAAATCCCTAGCACCTGGACAATTCTGTAAACTGAATGGCACAGATGTCTGTCAGTGAATACCTATATTCATAGAATCATAGAATCACAGAATCATTAGGGTTGGAAATGACCTCCAAGATCATCGAGTCCAACATTTGGGCAAACATCACCGTATCAGCTAAACCCCATTGTTCCAAACTTGGTATAAAATACAGGTGAAAGGGCTTGCATGGCTTCCATCCAGCCTCTGAACACATCCACTAGGGCTCAGCCATCATGATGCTCTGCATTTGACAGCACCTGCTCCACCAGAGCCTCTCTCTGGGGGGAAGCCGAAGATTGCAGGAGGTAAATTACACTCAAAATATCCCAATATTGATGCTGTGTGGACAAAAGCAATAGTCTTTGCCTGTCTCAGCTGTGTACTTCAGGCCATTAGTTTCTCTGATAAACTTCTCCACCCACTCTGGAAGCATTAAAAAATGTTTCATACGAGTACAAAAAGGCAAAACTCAGCATAAACCAAACCTGTGTGGCTTTTCAGTGACCTTTGTGATTGGGAGTATGTTTTTGCTACATTTATTTGATCCTGGTAGTTAATGTCACCCCACGTAAATCCTTGGGAGTTTTGTGATTTTGAGAGGTGGTATTTCTCCAGATGTGGTTTCCATGGCTGAGAACTCTGCTGCCACTTAGGTCGGTCATGACTGAAATGTGAGAATCTTCAGAGACCAACAAGTTAACAAAAGGACACTTAGCAATATTGCTCCTCTGCTTGAATCTGTATTTAATTAGCTTGAGGAAGATATAAAGGCTGCTTTTTCAGGTGTGAGTTGCTACAAGACCCTGGGGGAAAAGAAAGAAACTATTTAAGGGAAGGAAGTATTTGTGCTATTACAGCCACAGAAGGCTGACTTCACTCAGTCCTGCCCTCTTGACAAGTGCTGATAATGTTGTACATGAAACACCCTTTCTCAGGCTTCCTCGGGAGCTCTAAAGTGGAAACCATTTTAGATGATGAAGTACCACAACACTGACAATCCCACATCTTCAGTACTGCATTAAAAATAAAAATAAATTTAAACTAAATTAAAAATAAATTAAAAACCACCAAACCTTGAAAAATATCCTGGTTGAGTATTGCTGAAGACATCTGGTTTTGGTGTGAAAAGGGCTAAGTCAAGCTCTCCGTGTTACTTACCCATGTAACAAGCATTGCTACAGGGAATGTAAGGGGAGAGAGAATTTGCTGTCACCGAATTTTATTTTACTGAGCTAAATCTTCAAGAAAAAGCATGTGTTTCTCCTCACCAATAAAAGTTTCACTATGAACTAATGTCAACAGTTCAGCAGAGTGCATTTCACTGAGTGCTAAATTCCCTTCCTTGCCAAGGACACGTATCTGCTGATTAAAACATCAGGCTGCTTACACTGTGTTTGATACTGCATCAAAAGGGACACTGCACAGCCCAGACAGGCACATTTCCTCTCCCACAGTTCTTTTACAAAACACACTGTGCTTGTAAAAATCACAGTTAAAACCCTCAGAAAGTTACGTGAAGAAACAAGGTTAAATCAAAAACTTACAATCAAATCACCTTGATGTGATTTAAACTCCAGGTTACACCCAAGTGTTCCAGGCCATTCAATGCAATCCATGACTCTGAACCTTTGAAAAGGAGCTGATCCAAATGGGACTGTGAACCTTGCATCTTTGACTGCTTATAAAGTTCATTATAAAATATAATCCGTTTATTTCCATAAACCTAATCCAAACTCCAGTACAGTCAACAGAAACCTCACCACTGACTTCAAAACCAAAACCTATCACATTACCCCAAAAAAGAAAAAAAGCCAAACAAAACAAAACAAAAAAATCAAAGGCATGATGGATTGTTCTGTCTCCACAGAGCACAAAGTGGCTTCAGTTCTAATGCTCACACTTCAGCTTTAACTCCCAAACCTGTCTGTTCTGTGCATGTTGTGCAATGTCATATTTATTAAACCATTTTTCATAGGTGTGCCAGGGCAATAATGTAAAAACAAAACCAAGTTTAGGTTTATGCAAAACTGACACCACAGTTCTGGTTCTATGCTCAGGGCTTCATGCAGACTGGTGCAGGGACCAAGAGGAGCGTTCCCTCCATGGTTTTAACCAGGGTCAGATTAGGCCCCTCACTTTGAGTATCCCTTTGTCAAACAGTTCCTAAAATCAGACAGCTTAGCTCTTTCAGTGCTAACTTTCCCCTCATCCAGGGATGCTTGACACTGGCTGAACAATGCTTCCTTCTCTCACAGCCCTGTGAGAGGGCCAGGAAACAATTAAATGTGTCAGAAGGAAAACTTGTGGGGGTGCTTGCACACCCCAAACTAAGATAAAGCAGTCCCCTTCCTAAATGTAGCCAGAATGATTTGACCATAAAAGAGCTGCTATTATCTACCTAAATGATCTTGCTAACACCTCTTTCTTTCAGTGACTACATCCTTTTATATCTCATATAGCTGGTGAACCAAACACATAAACCTTTTCTCCTGATAGCCCATTAGGTATGCTTTTGAGGTACAACCTCAGTAATTACTTCCTTCCAATGTAATTGTATTTTAATTACACATTTAAGGCCAAATTCCTTCCTCATCTATCCCAACTAAAACTCTCTGAAACCTTATTAATTTTAATTAAGTACGAGTTGATGCAAAATTTTTAAGTGCTCAATTTTGCATTAAAAGTTTCAAATTCATTTAAACACAGATTTAATTTCCACAAGCACTTCAATTGGTAATGTGCTCCTGCGTTTAGTCTTTCACAGCAATAACACGAAATATATGAAACATAAAGTCCTTTCCAACAGATGATATTAGGACACAGCTCACCTTTAAATATTTCCTCATTTGCTGCAGCTACCTGAGGGGTGTTTGCTGCAGGCTCCAACAGGACTTCTCTCTTATGAATGTCAGTAGCAGTGCTACTCCAAAGGGATGAACTGCAGCTGGAGATAAACTGTCCCTTTCTGAGAGGTGGGGCAGAGTTTATGTCAGTAGGCAGTGCAGTAGACACGGAAATACAGCCTGGGAACGAAGCAGACAAACTGCCAGAAGGGACTCGGGTCACTGAGAGCTCAAAAAGTTGAAGTGTTCACGTGAGCAGGGAATTGATGCACAGAGTTGGCCATGAAAGAGAGTGAGAAAACATGGAAGTAAAACTTTTCACTTCCTCACCGAGCAAAAAGGACAAGAAGCAACTCAAGAGAGTCACTTATTATTTTCAAAATAATACTTGGAACAACTGAATGATCGAGAAAGTTATTTGAAGACTTGACCTGGAAAGAAGAAGACTGTTGAGGGAATCAGTAATTGTGCTCAAAACCGAAAATAAAATTGAGGCAATTGAGCCTTATGTTTCAGCTGTAAGATCCCTGACACCACGCATATCTTTGGAGACATTATGGAGCCCCTAATTAAAAACAAGAGCTGCCTGTGGGATTCCAGAGTGCAAGTGAAATTACTGAGAGAAGCGGATCCAGCCCTGGAGAGATCAGCCAGCATCACAAAGAGGTCACTGCTGAGCACTCAGACAAGTATAACACGTGTCACTGGGCCTCCAAAGCTCTCAGGTGAGGAGAGGGTAGTGCCCAGCAACATCTCTGGAATACAGCAAGCCGGGTATGCTGCACAGAGTACCACACGGAAGGGCTGCTTGCAAAACCTTTACAGCCCAGAGGGAAGGCTCTGGCAGTCACTATAACCTACTGCCCACAGTGGGCACTGAGGGATGTGCCTGTGCTGACTCCCAGCATTTCTCTTAAGCAGCCACACAGTAGCTCCAGCAAAAGGCTGACATTCTTTGCACAACATACGCTGAACATGTGGGAGACAAGCTTGCCTGAGCAGAGCCGTGGAGCATATCCTCTGGCCAGGCATGGCTGCCCACAGCAAACACTGTCAGACAGGGAAAACAGTGAACTGGCAGGGAGATAGCCCAGCCAAATCCCTGGGAGGGGAAAAAATCAAACAGCATGGACAGGTCTGTTTGCTTTCAATAACAGGAACGTGTACAGCTACCCCAGCTCATTGCCCCAGCTCCACAGAGACCAGCCTCCTCAGAGCAGCTTTCTAGGCTTTTGGGAGCCCTAAGTGCAAAGGGGTGAGGTTACAGGCTTTGATGTGAAACAAAACAGTGGTGAAAAGTGATTTGAGTATGAATAATGGAAGAAAAGTCTGCCTAAGAGAAATTCCTGGGAGACAAGTTGAAAAAAGAAGAAGACAGAGCTGGATGTGAGTAAGACACAAGATATTACAGTCATGTTGGACATGACATGCTGCATAAAATAGTGTGTGACAACAGGTCAGAAGCTTGGTGTGAGTTTCAGGGCTACATCTGTAATTGCCAGTTGTGCACAAAGTCCCATGACACAGAGGAAAGCAGGATCACATGGATGTCTGTCTGACCCTTCCATACCCTCTCCACTTTCAGTTCAAACCCAGAGAGAATGTGACGGTCCCAGGCCCAGAGGGTCAGGGCAGCCTCTTACCAGCCTCTGCACCAGCTTCACATGAATCCCCAATGTCAAAATCACTAGGATTGTCGTTTCTAAAGCATTGTCGACAGATACAGGGCACAGGAAGCCTGAGAGATTAGAGACTGAAGTCAGAGAAACCCCTGGAGATGTTTGTTGTGTGTGGTGTCATTTATTGTTATAACCTATGGCATTGGCCAGATGTCACAAACCCTGCAGTGTGAAAGAACCCCAGCACCTGATGCCACCCTCAAGCCCAGGAGGAGGTTACAAAGGCATTCAGCTTGTAAACTCTTGAGCAGACAGGAGACTCTGCTAGTCGAGACCTCCTTTCTGAGACTCTACAGCACCTGCCACACGAGATCACCACAGCGTCAAAAAATCATCTCTTTTCCTCAGGAAGGGGAAGCCAGTTGCAGTCACACCAGGAGGGAACAGCATCAGATGCTACTGGCAGGGCAAAACCAAAATGTCCCAACATGAAACAGCAGAGCTGCAGATGAGTCAGGAGAGAACTGGAGCTCAAAACAGTGCAGGGTGACCCAGGGGTTCTCCTGACTTAGCAGACTGTGAAAAATTAAAAAGGTGTATTGTTTCATGTACAAGCACGTTTGCTGTTAGTGTGTGCTGCTTGTGCAATGAAGGTATAAAGAAAGGTAGGATGCTCTGGCACAAGACAACTGGACCTCTCCCTGTTATACATCTTACCTACTGGCACAGCTGAAAGCTGGTCCCTGGTAGGCACTCTGCCTGATGGCTGGGAAATGTGGCTGCAGCATCATCTGCAGCTATAATGCCTCTGAAAGGAGCTGTTTTCCAGTAAGGAGCATGTTTCATTTTTATAAGCAACGAAGGGCTTTTTGGCTCTTGCTCAGCATGTGTTACCTGACATGCCAGGCATTCCCAGCAGCCATGAGGAGAGTCAGGCAGTGAGGAACTGCTCTGTGTACTCAGCTGAACTTGCTTTCTCGTTTTTCCAAGTCTTGGCAGACAGGTAAATTTTTTAAAGGTACTTGTTTCTAAATACAACATGTAACTCGTTTTGCTGCAGTCTATCCATCTAATGTTCAGTGCTCGTGGGTACAAAGTTACCAGTACCAGTTAGTGTGACTGAGAATTAAAAAGGAAATACACGTTTTTTTTATCAGAGACAGAATGGTTGAAGCTAGAAGATCTCAAGGTATTTTCAAGCAGTTTTAAAGCTCGCTGTTCCTTGTCTGCTGCATACAGGGAAGTGGAGCTAAATGATACATTTCTGCATAATTGAAAACGCACAAACATGGAGAGAGATGGCAAGAGAGAAAGCTAACTGGAAGCAGTTTCCCAAGCAAGTTACTTGATCTTGGCCAACAGAGCTTGCAGTTTGAAGCCATTTAGGCACTCTGGAAAATTTGCTCTGGATATGAAACACACACTCAGCGCCCATCAATTCCGTGCTGCAGTCAGCCCTGGGGAAAGAGAGGTCTCTCAGTGGCTGCAGCCAGCACTCTGGGCAGCTTCCAGTCCTCCTCTCCTGCCAACAGTAAATAAAAGCATAATGAAATAAGAACAGCTAATGCTAACGCCCCAAAGCTGATGTTGGAACGAGGAGCGTGAGAATTGCAAGCAGCCTCTCCTCTCCTCTCCACTGCAAAGCACTTGCAGCCCAGGCACATCCCGAGCCAGGCTGATTTTCTGTGCATTCAGTAGCTCTGAGAGGTTCCTCTCTTCCGTTAATTCATTCATCCTTCTCTCAGGCTGCACTTCTGATCAATGTTTTTTACACAGGCAAGGCACACCACGGAAAAAGAGAATCAATATTCACTTTGGCCATGGCCTCTCCAGTCCTCAGCCATTCCCTTATGTGTTCCTGTGTTAACAATCCCACGTAAGGGACAGGAATGAGATCAGCAGCTGCCCACAGGGCCCTGTGCCACAGAAATTTCCAAATAATGTTTTTTCTCTGTCTCTTAGGGACACAATGCAGCTGGCACTCCTGCCCTTTTATTACACCTTTTTCTGTGTATACAATTCATCTGGCAAATATACACTGAAGTGAATGTAAGAAAAAAATTAAAATTAAAATCTTACAAATCAGCTCAAAAAAACAAATCAGTGTGAAAACTGGTTTTATGAAGTTTTGTTCCATGCACATAGTTAGTATTTAGTAATATGCAGAAATTACAGATGTGACTTAAACCTTCTAAGACTTTATGTTAGTTTGTCCTGCTGTAAAATAAAATTCTCTGTGGAGGAAGCATGGCATTAAAGAACTAAGAATTGTGATGACAATATGGTCAGTATTATTGACATTTTTCTTTCCATATTTTAATTTGACAGAACTAGGTAAGCACCTTGCCTAAAAGAATGAACCCAAATTGAATTCAGTTGAGTTACTGAGTGAAAGAATGAATTATTTTCTTAATTTCCCTTAGGAAAGAAAGGTCTCTGCATTACTGGTACATGCCATCAAATTAAAATGCTGTGAAGTAGTACAAGTTACTCAGCAATGAAATGTTGTGGAGTAAATGGCAGGCAAATGTTAAAAATCCTCCTCTGAGCAGCCAAGAAGAAAATTCCTTCGTGATACAAGTAGGTGACATAATCTTGGAACAGCCTTTCCGTAGGTGTGGGCCTTCTTTGCACGTTCCCCAGGAGAAATCTGCACATCGTTCATCAAAATGGCTGTAGATTTATGTCTTTGTTTTCTTAGAAATATGAATCTTTGTCTATTCATTGATTTTCAGTCTAGAATTAAACTTTACAATCGTGTTGTACACCAGTCCTTATAGGCTTGCCACAGACTTCCAAGCTTTCCTTAAGTTCCTGTTTTCTAGCTGAATAGAAGCATGTCCTCTGCAATTAAAAAAAAATAATAAAAAAAGAAAATCAAGCATTGATTTAGACACACCAGGTGTTAGAAAACTGTCAGACAGAATCCAATTCCTGGTCTGAGCTGTCTCGTGGTTTTCCTCGTGTGGTTCATTGGTCCCTGGGCATCTGTGAACTCCCTCTAATGCAATCATGAAATGTGATTGAGGAAATGAAGTTCTTGGTCTCTACATAGCAATTGATCAGTGTAAAATATCCCTGAAAACCTGTATTTCCACTGAAAGAAGTTGGAGAATCTATAAATTTTGAAAATTATTTACCTAGTATCTAAAAGTGCCAGGACTAGACCCTTCAGAGAATGATGCAAGCAGTTTTACACTCTGCAGTTATAAAGTAATGTGTCAGAAGGGGATATTGTTCCTATCCCAACCTTTCATGAAGCTTGTTTATGCCTCAAAGCACAAGTTTATTTCGCCTTCTTTTTGAGACAACTTTTATTCTGTGCTGTAAATCAGGGCGGCTTATAGGAAAACACGAGATTAGCAGTCAGTTTTTAAACCCCAGCACAGTATCTGACATCCCTTTCTTCAGAATTATCCTTCAAAAAATTACTAATTCCAGCCTATAGGCATGTGTAAGCCGAAAACATTACATAAATATATTGTATCATAGATACAACAAAGTTACTGTATGTCAAAAGAAGTCAATATTTGCCCAATTTTCATACCGATATCCCAGCCTTACCTGATGAGTCAAGGATGGGATGTGTCATGCTGGAAGCTGCCTCCACAGGCACTGGGGAGAAGAGGCAGAGCTGTGACACAGTTCCAAATCCACCTTGGTGGAATTGTAATCCGACATCTGTGTGGAGACCTCAACAACTTCCCTTCTCCTTCTTTGTCTGAGGTTCAGTCACTTTTGGTTTTGATCTCTGCACTGGCATGGTTTCACTGCTGGGACAGTGCAGGACACCTCACGCTCCTCATGTCCTTAGTCCTGATGACATTATTAGACATGCTGGTGAGGCCCAGGCCTGGCCTTTGGGAGGGAAACAAAAATTAGAAGTAAAATAGATTTTGAAGTAGGAAGCACTTTTCCCATGTTGAAGAGTCACAACACTTCCAAAATGAGAAGGCATATTTTTAGTGATTAGCTGCAGTTAATCCTAAGAATGCTTTAGGCTTTGTAATAAGTCAAACACAATATCCTCTCCTCCGTGGAGAAGTGAGATGTGGGGTTTCAGAGTGGAAGAACAAAAGGATTACAAATGAGGTATTTGCAATAATTCCTCCACAGCGGCTCTACACGCTACATGATATTTCCCCCGAAAACAGAAATCTGCCTTGAATAAAAGGAAGAAAATGACATTAGGAGAAAGAAGTCATATCTACCAACTGCACGTAAAGCAGAAGTTCATTAGGGGAGTATGCAGAGAAGCTTTTGGAATGTAATTTTCCTACCAACTAGTTTTCACAAGAGTGAAGTAAGGCTTTCAAAAGCATCATTGCTCTAAGTAATTCAAATTACCTACTCTACCTGATACTATCTCTTCCCACAGAGATTACAAAGCACTTAAATTTTTACCCACTTTGTTACAGAAATCCCCGAGGAAGATTTCAATCCATTTGCAAACACTGCTGTGAGAAGAAAAGAAAAGATACCAGAAGTTTTCAAAATGACCTCCAGCATATCTAGAGTTAAAAGCTTCTTACAAGATTTGTCTCGGTATCATAAAGTTCTTTGTTCAGAAATTTACCACTGGGTCACACAAAAAACCCCACTCTGGAGCAGAACCCAGTCTACAAGAGTTCAGCTAGGAAACAATAATTCCTGGTGCTTTGTCCCCTTCTTTTTTTCTAGCACTGAAATAGAAAAGATTCCATGTGTTCTGCTGTTTCCAAGCATGAGTGTACTCCTGTTACTCAGAAAATTTATTTTAAAACGAAAAGGTGCAGTGGTGGCCACAGATGGCTCAGCTGTCATTCAGAGGCATGCACACTCTCCTAGGACATCTCCTATTTTGTAGCAGTCCAAAGCCTTGCTTTTATTTAGGCTAACCTCCCTCTGGCCCCCACAGGGGTGTGTTATAGCACAGGCCATTAGGGAAAGGATCGCTCGCTTTCTGTCCCTCCCCATAGCAAGCAAGACCCACAGTTTTGGAAACATACTCTGCACGGACACAAAAGGTGCTGGGACATCTCACAGCCCACAGGGGAATTCAGGAGTGTGGCTGTGTTTTATTCTGGTTTGCCATGGAGCTGCACCAGGCCCGGCCTCTTGCAGAGTTTTCCAGCAAGGCTGCTCCTCGGGGGAGCTGGAAGGGTGTTGGACGGGGGCAGGTGAGACCTGGCCTGGCTTCAACCAAAACCATTTCTGGCAAGGGTTTTGTACTGACATACTGGGGTTTATTTACAAGGGGTTTATTCACTGTGTTCTGCTTTGTGTGCTGAAGTTTTAGCAACTCCAAACTAAAAAAAAAAAAAAAAAAAAAAAAAAAAAAAAAATTTAAAAATTAAGATGCATGCATTAAGATGGAATAAAAAGGCCCAAAGAATAAAACTTCCTATAAGTGCTACTGCCTGCTGTGCTTTGAAACCCACAGGTGAAAATCCAGGGTTCTGTGAACCAGGAGAGCTTTACCTTCAGCTTTGATGCACCTAGGCTTCCAGGTAAGGTCACTACTTTGCTGTCTTTACAAGTTCTGCAGCTTGACATGCTTGCAAATTTCCTGCAGGTCACAGCAGCTGCACGAGGAACACGTGCCATCCTGAACAGGGCAGGAGGGAAGGGGCAGCAGGGAAATTGCCAGAAAATGGTCTAGTGGAAGGTGTCCCACCCATGGAACCAGATGATGTCCCTGGGTGTTGCAATCACATAATGTTTAAGGTCCCTCCCAACTCAAGCCATTTTACCATTCTATAAAAAGACACCACTGCAGTAAAGTGGGCAAATGTCTGTATTGTTGTGTCTGGCTGCTTCCTGCCCTAGCTGCACCTTGCTGCCTGTGTGAATACACAGCTAAATCAAAGCTAACTATGCCACTGACCAGCAGAGAAGGTGACATAATCAGGGTCTCCTGGTGGCTGACAGTCATCTGAGAGAGCAACTTGCTCACCAGCTTCTCTGGGACTGGCACACCACAGAGTCTTTCAACCCAAAACATGGCCTTTAGAAAGACCTGGAGCTTCTGAAAATGGCTGTGTTTTATCAATAACTGAGGAAATCACAGAGCTAGAGGGGCAAACATGCAAATGCCTTAAGATACGGCATCCATAAAAAAAAAAGAAAAAAAGAAAGCAAAGCAATTTTAGTGTTCTTTCAGCATTGCCTCTTGCATTTACTCCAGCACGCTATATTTGGTACGGCTGTTTCTGTAGGAGAGCTACTCTCTGACAAGTCCTCATGTAGAAGCAGCAAATCTTCAGGGAGCTTAAGGCAGCTTTTATTTAGACCCACGCTTTGTTATGATACCAAGTTTAGCCTCAGTCATGCTGCTTACTGAAATCCCAGCATCTGTGGCTGCTCACAAGCTAAGGGTCCACATTTCTTGGGTTTCACTGATCTCACAGCATCACTGCCCATGCCAAACTCTGCTCCTGCTAACCCAAATCTTTGACTGTAGCTCAGATGTCTGGTGATGGAGAGGGGGTGGTGGCAAAGACAGCATGCAATGTTCGCTGATGGGGACAGGAACATTGTGTGGTTGTCAGCACAAAGAAAAGGAGGCTCATCTTGCAGCAGCAGTATTTGGGACAGAAGGCTGGAAGATCAATTTAACTCCTTTGATGTGTCATATCTTGCTGGTAAAGGTTTAAATGCTATTTCTGTCTGCCACATTGATTTTCATTAACGTTTTCAGGATCCTCTTCCTGAGGTAAAGAATTTCTCTCAGAGAAGTTTCTTAAACTTGTTTAGCTTGCAGTGATGTTATGTTTTAAATTACAACACAAATACCTGCATGCATATATACACCAGCTCATATTATTCGTAAGAAATCTGTGTATGGTACTGTGTCATTTTAGTTTTTCAAGACAGCAGCATTTAAATAATTTATTTTCTTCAAAAGTAGAAAAAAACCCCAAATCATAACTCATCCAACTTGCAAGTACAACACCCTGTCCCATTGCTCCTCTTCCATTATTCTGGAGATTGGGAGGCATTAAGTGACGCAAACACCTTTGATTCTGCCCCCTCAGAAACTCTGACAGCTCAGAACATTGTACGTTCTCTGTTATTGTTCCAAAATATCAGCTTGCACACTCCAAAACTATTTAAGAAATACTGATTTAATCATTTACTCCCCCACATTTTTTCAACTGCCATCACTACTGTGAGTGTTAATATGCTGAGTGGGACAATGATGGTGTTTTGCTGCTCTAAAGAATTTTTTTTCCTTATAAATTCCAGGAATGGGCTCTTTCTGCTGTTTTATCTATTTCATGTGACAAATAATCTTTGCAAGAGGGGAATTTGGCTCACCATGAAGATTTGTGTTCTTTATAAGTGGAAAATAATAGCAGACAGTCTTCCCCCTGTGTCAGTGCTTTTATTCCAGTCAAAGTTGATAAAATATTTCTTGAAGAGAAACGCACAAATCAGCATGGGAAATACGATGATGCTGATGAAGATGAAGATGAAGATGAAGATGATGATGATGATGATGATGATGACGATGATGAGTGCAAGTTTTGGGGTGACATTCTGGTGTAGTGCAGTTCTTTCCCTGTGGCACTTGAGATTTGGCTGGTGGGGCTTGATAGGAGACCAATAAAAGTTCTTAAGGCAGAGATGGAAACCGTGCATGGTGTTACTGCTGGAAGAGCTGTTTGGAGGAGCCTGAGTGTTCCCAGAATAGTACAGTTTCTCTAACATAGCTACAAGCATCAAGCTCCAAAGAGATTCTTTTTTTAGGCTTGGATCTAAGGAGGTGGTGGGGGGGACAAACAGCAGAAGGCTGACAATGACAAGCAGGCATTCATTTGAAGGAAAGTAATACATTCACTAAACTCTTAAAGACTAACAGCATAAAGCCTTGGCAATCCCATCACTTTCCCCAAATATAATAATGTCAGGATTTTGGTGGTGTTGGGAAAAAAAGAAACAGCACAATGTTTAAGACTACAAAATAGCATTTTGCAGCATTATAATAATAATAAATACAACGCTATATGGAAATATACTAAATAAAGGCACTTTTTTTTGCCTTTTTGTCTGGGCTGAGGTGTTGCTGTTGCTCCTGCATAATCATATACATCAGCCATGTGGTAGCACGTGGAGGCCCTGGCAGCTTAAAAAAGCCACTGGATTTTGCAGTAATTGCACTGTAACTTTAAGAAATGTCCTGTACAGTTAGCATCCCACAGTATACTTATTGCTTTGTATAGTCACAGGATTTATTGACCCTGGGCTGCATTTTTGAAGGGATTATTTGGGTGTCTATGTTTTTCACTGCTCCTTGAAGAGTTCACCTTCCTGAGCAGTCTGGTGAATGCATGTTTCAGCTCCTCCAAGGAGAGAAAGGAAAAATTTTGTAGTTAGACCCAGACATTTAGATTTCTTGAGCATCAGGTACTTCCTTACCCTCTAGACAGCTTGGTTCTCTGGCTTACAGCTCTGGGTTTCCCTGCTGTCTTGGTCGTATGCAGAAAATACAATCCAATTACTTCTTCCATGTGGAGAAGACGCAGAGAGTCAGCAGTGATAGATGGATCCCTGCAGGGCAGAAAGACCCATCCTCTGCAAAATAATGAACCCTGTAGCAAAGAAAAAGAAAAAGAAAAAAAAGCTTAGAAAAACACAGCTTACAACTGAAGACCCCATGGCCCTGAGTGAACTGAAGTTGAAAGTTCATGTAGTTTTGAATCATTGCTCGAGGCTCTCTTCAGAGTCAAAGGGATCTCAGTTCATACACTGGTTATCCATTTAATCCTGCTTTAGCAGCTGCAATCAAGTCAAAAGTTTTTACTGTTTGGGAGGGTTTTGAGTGAAAGCTGATACCGCGTGTGGCGAGAGAGAGCTTTCTTCAATTCCACAGACCTGAAATAATCAGTGCCACAGTGTGAGCTCCACTTCATTCAGATGCACTGTAGGCCGAAACTTCGTTCCTAGTCCTGGATATTCTTTACAGAGGTGAGAGCCTGAACATTTCTGAAGCAAACACTGGCATTATCAATCACAGCAGCACCTGAGCAAGTGATCTGATTTTAAAAGTCATGAAATGGAAACTGTCGGTGCTTTTTCACCTCTGAACATCAGACCGTATGTTCACAGCTTTCTCTGGATGGAGGCATTTGATATTAGCCACTGTTTTGCAACTTTCCCTCTCTTCCAATGTGTTACGAATGGGGGTTCAAAAACCTAGGTACCACTGTTGTTTGCAAGAAAAAGCAGTAAATATCCACTCATCACTGTTTCACCAAGATCACATTAATTATAAACACAGGTAATGGGCTGTCTTTGATGTCATTGCATTCATTATTAGGATTTCTTCACCTACTGTGGAAATCAGTGTATTTGGGGATCTTCTTAATGGAAGCAGTTCCATTTGGATACATAAAAAATTGTTGATCTTCCAAAACAATGTCTGACTATACTTCTCCCTCCTCCCCAAACCAAATTCTGCCAGTTATGTTTGTGAAACAAAAAAAACACTCATTGTGTGGCAGAACACAGCTTGGAAAACCTTCCCAATGCTCTTTGCCCAGCTTGTAGATATGTAGTGATGTTCACTTTCTCTGCCTACCCAGAAGCCTGAACAGATACTATAAATTCAAGGACCCTCTCCACGTTGCACGTGCACTGGTGTAATTCACAAGCAGCAGCACATGCTGTGCCCTCAGCAAAGCCCGGGCTGGGTGATGGCAGCCTTGCCCCCACAGAGGAGCATCTGCATCTACAGATGGTTTTAGAGAAATCAGAAGGTGGCAGAAGAATAAGACTCTGCAACTGTAGCCACTTCTTCCCAGGTGACCTGCACATTAAATTGTTTTGTTGGTTTTTTTTTTTCCTGGACAAGCTGGCAAATGCATTTGAAACACAGACAGAGATATTTTTCAGCCAATGTAAGCCAGGGTGGGGAAGTTTTGTGGGCTACAGAATAGGTAAATGCAGTTTCAAAAACCTTTACCCTCTTTTTGTAGTCTGATGCCAAATGATGGTGAGTTTATTAGCCTTTCCATAAGGCTAATAAGCATAAGCTTATTAGGCAGAAACATCTGTTTCCATCCATGATGGACAAACTGAATTGCCTCCAAGATTGCTGATGCTCTCCTCTTAAAAGTCATTGGCAGCAGCTGAGCAGAATCAAACCATGGTGTGGGGTTTGTGGGAAGAGCAACTCGCCACACACACATCCTTGCCCAGACAAGTTGCATTGAACAGATCTCATTTCTCTAGGAATTCAGACTCTAAAAATATTTTCTTTTTTGCCCTCTTTATTCTATGCATTTCATTCAGCTGTGCTTCAATCACTCTCTGCCAGCCTTTCTTGCTTTTGTGAGGCTGGAGAAGTCATAAATATGGCAGGTCCCTTTGAGTGTTAATGCTGGATGCTGTCCATGACTGCTGAGCTGCAATATGTGAGCCAGTGATACCACAAAGAGAGAGTTTATATTCCTTCCCTATTACATATTTTTAGTGTGTAAATCCACAGAGCAGAAGAAATTTATAGCGAAGTGAGTGGTCATGGGGAAAGTAATCTCCATATAAAGCAGTGGCAGATATCTCTTTCTGTCTGGGACTCTGTCTATGGGGAAGTTTCCCACCAGGCTGAATGGAACCTTCAGCCACTGCTGTTCTTTTTTTGTGCCTCAGTTTTGTGCCTCAGTGACAGGGGGGGTCACTGACATTGTTTATCCATTATTCATTTAGCAATGCCTCTGGGAAGCAACTTAATGTCATGTATTTTTCACTTACATGAATTGCAACAAACTGGTTTCTTCTTCAAGCCTGCCTGCACTGGGGAAATTTTCTAAGTTGTGCTACAGCCAGCAGAGCTTACACTGTTTGGAGGCTGCAGCAAGGACCTGGTAATAGACAGCATGAGGTGAGTGATCGGTGGGTACCGATGTGGCTTCAGACTGCGGCATCAGCTACACTTACTAAAACATGAACTATTAAGACTATAACCCAGAAATATTCTGGCTTTGCTGAAATACACAGTATCTGTATCCCTTGGACTGAAAATGCTTCTGTTCCACAAACTGCTCATTCTCTCTTGAAAGGACTGGCTTTCAGTGGGAGATTTGAGTTTTTCCTGCTTTGCTTTCCTAGCCTTCTTTAAAGCAGGGTATTTTAAGTCAATATATCACTAACAAGCCCAGATGAGATTTCAGTGCAGCCTTTACTGTCAGAATCAAAATTACATGAAGTAGTGCATTTTGAGGCAGTGATATGTGTGCAGTCAAGAGGAGGTAGATCCTGATCTGGCAGGGTGAAACGCTCCCGGTTAAATCCCATCACGTGCAGGCCTCTGCACAACCAACACATCTGTGCACTAATGAAACTGAGGGGCTGGAAGGAAAAAAAAAATATCTCTAGGTCTAATAGGAAGGATGTGAATAAATCACAGCTGAAAATATGGAGCAGAAGAGTTTGGTGGATACCCAAGAGACCGAGATGATAGATCCTTTGTTGAAGGAAGGCAGCTGAGGAGAAAGAGGAGGTGCTACACAGAAGGGAGGGAACACTCATGCCTGTCCTCAAGTCCTCCTGGTCCTGACATGAGCAGTATACGGGTCATTGGATGTAGTGGATTAAAAATTATCCTGTAGTTGCAAAGATACTTTCCTGAATTTCAGCTGGAGTCAGATGCACATGCTTCACTCCTTTAGACAGTCTCCAAAAATAGTAGAAGCAAGGTGGGTTGTTAAAGCATGAGTCCCAGCCCTTGTGTGAAAACACTTCCCTTGGCACAGGAGGCATTTCTACCTCAGGATAAGGCACGGCCAGGTTAGGGTAGTGGAGACCATGCCCACGGGGCCTGGGTCAGTCAGAAGGGCTCAGCCTGTGCTGGGAGCAGCAGAAGACCCTGCTTTCCCCACAGCCACTGTACCCCCTCTGTACTGGGCTTCTGGCACGAGGAGGCAGGGGCTGTGCTTTGCAATGTGCCAGGAATGAGGACACAGGGAAGAGAAGGAAGGCAGGAAAAACTTGTTGTGTCTCATCCTTTACCAAGCCATTTTCCTCCTGAGAACTGATCCAGGGCTCCCTGTGAAATCAGGAACCATGTGGTCATGCGAAGAGGCACCAGGACCATCCCAAAGGAGGGAGAGAGCCTCTTCCTAAGCAGAAATTGTCTGTATTTCCCTTTGGTGCTCCCATACCTTCTCAGATGGGTTATACTCTCATCTGAGGCTACCCCTGGAGTGGGTTTGGCTGCTAGGCTTCCCACAGCTTTGGAGGACAGCAAAAGGCAACTGGAACTGTTCACTGACCTCTGCAAAGGGGCTGGTTGGTCATTTTTATCTTCCCCTTTTCTTTCCAGGACCAGTCATAAAGGAGATTCAGTAGTCTGTTGGCAAGGGTGCAAACTCAGGTTTAAATTAGCTCATGAGGACCTCTGTGTGTTCTGAGAGGAATCAGCTTGTTCACACCTCCTTGTCCTCTACCTGACCAGGAGAATGCCTGATTCCCAAACTGGAATTTCTGCCTTCCCAAGTGTCCCAACACAGGACCCTGAGCTGTTTTGCTGTGGAGCACCCCTGGAAGGAAGTGCCTGTCTCTCGTCTCTGCTCCCTGTCCCACAGCCAGAGCAGCCTTACACCTCAGGGTCAAAGCGTGGTGCTCACAGTTAGGGTGCCATGCACAGGTCTCCCTTAAGCTCTGCACTGAGTGCAAAGGATGCCTGAGGGCACATGGCACCTTTCCATCATGCCAGAATTAGTTTCTCTGCACAACAGTTTTGTACTTGCAGACACTTGAGGGTGTCATGTCCCTCCTTTTCCTTGCCTCCCAGAAGCTAAGATTCTCACATAAAATTCATATGAAGATGGTTTTGGTGAGATACTCAGTAAAAAGGCATGTTGAATGGTGAGACAACAAATCCTTTCTGTCTCCAAGAAATGACTGTATGTGGTCCTTAGTGCTAGACTGCCCAGATTGCCTGCTATCTAATGAACCCTTATCTTGCCTCTACCAAACAGTTGATTATAATCAAGGTTTTACACATTTGCTTTAGTCTATTCTTACTTCAGCTGACAGGGTGGTGAGAACTGCCTTACTAGTTCTCTTGAGGTGTTCCTGGTGACTCTCCAGATTGATAAATCATCCTCCATGCAGATCCTCTCTGAACTAGTGGCTTAAGCACAACTTCCATTCTCTCCCTCAGCTAGATTACAGGTTGGGGGCCAAGAGGTTACTCTGGCCACTGTGACAAAGGCAGCAGGCCCCTCTCACCCTTGCACAGCCACTGCTCAGGTTTGCAATGAGTTCAGTTCTCTCTATGAAGTCATGAAGATTATGGGCAGCACAATACAGATCATGAACTGTCAGAAAACTTCCCTACACTTTCTCCATGGCAGACAGATGTGTAGGTGGGGTTTTTTTTTGTCTCAGAAGCCTGCAGCTTGATGATTCACCAGCACAAGCTTTGATGACTCCTACCCTCCAGTGCTGTTTCCTGCTCTACAGTTACACTGGCTGCCCAGCTGGCAAGCTGAGGGGAAACCTGCAAAGAGAGGGTGTGAGAGCCAAAGGAGCCTTGCAGTGAACAGAGAAGGCTGTGACTGGTGTGTCATCCACTTTTAATATGATCAGGCATCCCCTTGGAGAGTGTGTCTCCCATGTGTACTGCATGCTAGGCAAAATATTCCTGTGACACACAGAAATACGGGAGAGTGAAACCCTTTTGGGGCTCTGTTGGAAACTGCTTGTCAGTGTCTTCCCATCCTGGCCACAGGGGCTGTAGTCCCAGGTGGAATCAAAGATGAAGATTTTTCCCAGTGTCTGGACTGTGCTACCCCAGCTTCCTGCTGTGCCCTAACTGGAGGTACAACTCCAGACATGGCCTGGGGTGGCAGGTGATCCTGCTCTGCCTCAAGCAGGCATCCATCCAGGCAAAGCAGGGAACAGCAGAAGCACACCAGTGTCAGCCCCCTCAGAAAAGGGCAGGTGCTCCCCAGAGGGGAGGTAGGTTGCAGTGCACTGTAAGTGGGAATCTGAAGGAGCTGTTATTATATCCACAAAATAGCCACATAATAATTATGGATAACACAACATCAGCTATGGACTACTGAGGCGAAAACAGCAACATTCCTTCCCACAAATGCAAGGTTAATACTTTTTATCCAATTTATTTTCTATGTTTAATTTAGATTCTTTTTCATGTGGCTGTGAAAATACTCACAATATTTGTGATAATGTGTGAATTGCAAACTCCATTTAAATACCTGTATTTATTTTCATTCTTCCCCTTTCAGTGAAATTTTTGGTTGTAGACAGGCTTCTGATGGACAATTTGCATACACATCTGTGGGAGTTTTTTTGATCTGTTATAAATATAAATTATATAAATTATTTCATGGCCAGATATTGCCTTTGTTTACATGTAATTATCTGGGGACAGATAATGTGTAGCCCAGGCTTTATTTAGCAACTTAAACTAAAATGTTACTGAGTGGTTGGTAGACAAAACATTACATTGTAAGGGTTTGGGGTTTTTTTCCCCTTGTCCTATAATACTTTACTTTGATTAAAGCTGTACTGAGGTAAAATTGCACATCTCATGCAAAAAGCAATTTACCTCAGCTCTTATTGAAGTTAACCGTACTTATTTGTCCTAGCATAATGTATTTTTCTAGCTGCATTCTAACTGCAGTGCTTTATCATACGAACCGAGCTAGATTTAATCAAATTCAGTTTGTGTTGTGAATTTTAAGACATTTGTTCAATTAGTTGGAATAAAAGCAAAACATTTGGAAGAAAGATTAAAGTTGAAAAATGCTGTTGCTAAGCTGGGCATCCAATGCTCCTTCTGCACCTTTCTCATCTCAAGCTTGAAAAGGTTCCCCAGTCTTTTTTTTCTCTTTCTGTTCCTCACATTGCTGGTGATGCTCATGGTATGGGGAAGATAAGAGTTATTTTATCAGGTTTTGACAACCAAGGGTAAGACCTGACGGTTTTTAGTCCTGTTGTGTTTGTCATGAGCTTTTTCTGGGCTCTGATGGATGGGACCACATTCAAGCTGGGGACTTTCTTAATGTATTGGAGTCCATCAGGAAGCTGCAGTGCTGCTACCCAGCTCCTCTCTAATCCTTCCAGTGCCCCTCAACTGCTTTCCTATTACTCTCCTTGTTGCCACCTGGTGGAAAAGTTGCCATCATTCACTCGTGTTAGCCCTTCAGACCTGGGTGTGCAGCTCAGGGAGACCAGCACAGGAGCTGAGGGGCACTGGGGAGAAAGGTCAGGCCCTAACACACCTTATCAGCAAGCAAATTACTTTCTCCTCACACCTGTCCATTGCTTCCCCTAAAATGGCTTGTTTGCACACAGACAAGGTATTCTGGGCTATCAGAATGCTTTTACTGTGTTCTCCTGCCAATGAAATACAACATCCATTAATTATTATTGTATTACTTTTATCAAGAAAATTTTTATGCTTGTTGTTACTATGTCTTATTTTCCTCGTTTTTCTCATTAGGGAATTCTTACCTAACTTGGCTTAGGTTCTCCAGCCTGAGTGATTTGAAAAGGCCATGGTAAAAATATTGCAAGAAATAAAAATGTCTTAGTGAAGTCAGAGTCCACTCTCTCAACTGAGAAGTGCAGTGTTTTTATATTTTGAGACAGTTTCTCAGACAGCCAGACAAGGTGACATTAAACAAATCACACTAATTACAACACAATTTATGTAGAGAGATTTTACTGGCCTACTAATGCTTGGCAGGAGCTGTCAAGTACTAATGTTTCAAAAAGAGCATTTCCAGCATTCACTCTTTTTTGTGCTCAGGGAAATGATGGAGCCTGTTGACATTCCTTGTTTGTGCCAAGGGAAGCAGAGCCCAGCCCAACTGCAGAGAGAGACCAGAGTTCAGGCCATGGCTTTCAGACAGAGTTACACAGACTGTGCTGCAGCCCCCAGGCAGATCACTCCTGAATGCACCCCATGCCAAACAAAATCAGCAAGAATTTCTGTGATCCCTGGAGGCTTTGCACCTCTCTGGCTTCACAGGTGTCTTGCTGTGTGTGTGTCATGCCCAGAGGTGCAGACAAGACCCTGCCATTCTGGGCTGGAGATATTTTACATGGTTGATGGTACATTATACGACTGAGGAAAACATCATGCATTAGCTGCCTTATTAACAGAACAAGGATTAAACACTTACCTATAAAACTTGCCAACAGCACCATGAAATTTGTTTTCTCAGGAGCCTGTAAAGTGCTTTAAGCTTAAACCTGAGACATATGTAGGGCTTTGCCTCTAATTCACTTAGTTTAATGTTGTGTTCCTGTAAGATGGTATCTCCCCCCATCCAACCCCAGCTAGTGGTTACCTTCACTTTCACAGAACCAACACAGGGGTATGGGGCACCCACTCCTTGCTGTACTTACACCACAGCTTAAATATTATCATTTACAAAAAACCACCCTGGTCCTGAGAAGTGCTCAGGTGCATCAAGCTGATTTTGATGCAGGGACAACAGCAGCCTGGTAATAGCAAATGGCTTTGGGAGCAGGGCCAGGAGGAGAAAGCAGGAAGGGGAGAAGGCTGGTAATGGCCTCTCACTGGGAGGGTTTTCTGAATGAGTCTCTGGCATTGCCACCTGAACAGGACTCCACTCCATGTAGTGGCCACGGATCACAGACATGGGACACAGAATCCCAGAATATTCTGAGTTAGAAGGGACCCACAAGGATCATCAAGTCCAACTCTTACATGAATGGCCAGTGCCTGGGAAAGCAACGCCCTGGGTTAGACCTCTAACTCAAGGGAGAGTGAAGTGCTATGGGGAAGGGTCCTTGAAACCCTGCTGCTTAGAGCTAAATGAGCCCAGACCCTCCCTCTGCTTCTCTGGGACAGCTAGAAATAAAAGCTAATTAGATAACTATCTCTCTCTCTCTGAAAAAGTAGAAATGCTCTGGCAAGCTTTTTCTCATGTACTCAAAGAAGACAGTGTAAATGAATCTGAGCTGGATATTCTCAAATAGGCTGGGGGGGGGGGTGAGATGTCTTGCTCTGGAGGTAGGTTCAGATCCTTCTCCAAAGCTAACTGAACTCAGCTCTCTGAGTTGGTAGTAGGGCTCCCCACACTCAGCCAAGTTGCTCTCATTCTCCCACAGTCATTCATGTAGCCCGTGCTTGGTTATGGTATTGTTTGGAAATGTCTGTAAGCATGGGTATACCTCTGCAGAGCTTGGGCATCTTCTTTCTGGGCTTCTTATATTTTGCTCTGAGCTAGATTTGCAAGCAACTCTGCATCCGTGCTTCCAAGGCTTCATGCTGCCTGTGGGAATTTGTCTCTGGCGAGTCCTGGATACTTGTGGAAATTGCTCAGTGGGTAAGCTGTATTTCTGAGAGGGTCATAAGGACTCTAAATGGTATATTTAGCATCAGCTGGAGACAGGAACACCTTAAGGGGCCTTGGAGGAGGTGGCACTTTTTGCATGCATCAAGGAAATGCAAACTCCTGCCAACCATAATAGCACCATTAAGTCCTGCAGGGATTGCACATCAAGTGAGCATTTGCAAAAGTTACAAAGAAGAGGTTTGAAGGGCAAGGGCAGGGTACTACAAGGGGCCAAAGCCTCCACGGGGAATGAAGCCTCCTGGTCTCACCAGGAAAAGCAATTCCCAGGAACTGAAGATGATCAGCACCTTGTCTCAGCAAACTCTGGGACTTACACCTGACTTCCAGCAGACATTCTCCCGTGGTGAAGTGGGGGATTAGGTTTTCCCTGGACCTGCCCCTTTAAGTTCCTGGTAGCTTTGATCTAGCAGCAGAGAACTGACATGGGAGGACAGATCACACAGGGCTCATCTTCCAGTACAGCTGTACCCAGTGGCACGTGTGATTGTCCATTGCTGAGTATGGGCACATTTTCACACTTGACTCACAGTTAGTCCAGTGCCACAAACCAACACTGCCTGCAGTTACACGAAAATTCAGTGGGACTGAGAATGTGTACAGCAGGGGAGAGAAATGGGTCAGAAGAGTTATTTCAAGCAGATGTGGGTGATAGATGTTGGTGGCAATACTAAGTTATCAAAAGGAAACACACACATATATCTTTTCAGAATAAAAAATGAGCATCTGCACTTGAACAGGGTTTAGTGATTGCTAAATGGCTCCATCGTCAAGCAAGAAGCTTTATGAACATAAGGGTTTGCATGAAGCAGTTGTTGTTTACACCTGAAACTGGTGTACAAATAAAGCCATCATTCTTCTCTGCCAATTCTCCTCTGCTCTGAGCCAGAGCAGCCTGTGGAGCTGCGTGACAGCCCTCCCTGCAATTGTTCCTCGCAGGTGTAGCTTTTATATGTGTTTGCTAATGGTTGTTCAGGTCAACTCACACACTGAGCCCCATTTAATTCAACAAAGCAATGTGTTAAGAAAAGCAGAGAAGGCATTATTCAGAAAAGCGAACTTTGTCCTTGGACAGAAAAAGGAGAGCATGGAGTTAATTTTCTGCTTTGAATTGCCCTGCAGAGGAGTTCAGCTTTTTCCAGTAAGTGTCAGGGAGACCAGGGACAGAGGACATCATGGACAGAAGTTTTCTTGTGCAGCTGCCTCCATTGCCTTCCCTTTCACAGGCATTAATCACAGCCCCACAGACTAAACTTCAACTAGATAGAAACAAAACCTAAATTGTAAACCACTAAAACATTAGCCTGAAATCCAATCTTCTTCTCCCTCCCCATTTCTGTACCTTTTACACAACCATCACCTCTTTCTTCTCTATCTTTCTCTTCGCTAAGGTAGGTCACATGAGGTGCAGTCACCTTGAGAAGACCAATCCTGGGAGCTGTGACCCTCTGGTACCTCTCACTGCAGCTGCACACCTCTGTGGTGGCAAACCTCAGCTGCTACACAAGTGCTGGGGAGCCCTATGGACCTCAGCACCAAAACTTCCCTCTGCCAGATGTTGAAAGAGGCAGCAAGCTCTGAGTGATTGTGTCCCTTAAAGCCACCAGGAGCCTGGGGTGAAAAAGTGCCACTGATGGAAGGGACATGAGAATGGGACCAAGGGACTAAAACCCTTCCCACACTCACTGGGTGCTTGCATGACCAGGAGGAGCACAGGGAGGTGGTGGGAAGGGAGGAAAGTCTGAGAAAGGCAATAAAGAGGGGAGATGGGGGCTGGAGCAACCCCAGGAAGAAGGAAATGGAGAAACAGAAAGAATTAGCAAAGTGAGGAGGTATTGATGGCAGTAGGAAGCGTTGTTCTACTGTGCTGCATAATTGTAACTCAGTGTTGTCACAGCTACCCTTAAAAAACCCCACAAGCTGGATCATA
Source organism: Phylloscopus whistleri (assembly GCA_017589585.1). NCBI lineage: Eukaryota > Metazoa > Chordata > Aves > Passeriformes > Phylloscopidae > Phylloscopus > Phylloscopus whistleri. The sequence continues at coordinate 734,351 of JADMLD010000068.1, read as the reverse complement.
GAAAAGCTTAAAACGTACTACTTAAAACAATAAGTTTGACCCTTTTTTTTTTCACTTCTCATTGACAGAGGAGGACTTTGGTCATGTCTACAGGCCTCTTTTCTAGAAATTAACATTTAAGAAAACAATTCTGTGTCACTCAAAGAACTGGGGCACTGGGGAAAACGTCAGCTATCAAAAACCTTACCACTGAACGGCAAGCACTAACAAGGGGGGGATTAGGTTTTCCCTGGACCTGCCCCTTTAAGTTCCTGGTAGCTTTGATCTAGCAGCAGAGAACTGACGTGGGAGGACAGATCACACACTCCCTCCTGGATACTTTCCTTTTGTAGTTGCATGTGATGCTGTCATTTAATCTTGACTAGAAATGGGAATTGATGGTTTCTCCTTTTGTGGGGAGCATGGATAGATCCCATGCAAGCATTCTCAGCCATCCACAGATTTGAAGAAGCAGGGGGAAACTGGGTCTGGCCCCAGCTATCGTGGCTTCAGGAGACAGTTTCCAAGCAGAGGTTATGCTGGGGCTCACTGCTAGGCACATGTGCACCAAAAAACCAAGACACAGACCCATATCCCACCTGTGAAACACTACCAGGTACAGTGTTGCCCCCCCAGCAACCTTTGTTTAGCACTCAGAAACTACTGAAAAACAGTAAAAGTCTTCAAACTGTGTCTGGGCAAGGTTTCCAAACGGACAAAGAGCATGTATCTTAGAGAAATGTGGGCTGTATCCAAAGCCAAAAAAATCCAGTTTCCCATTCAGACACCAAGTGAGAGTCAGCCCCAGCCCTCAGATTCACAAAGGCAAACCCAGATCTCTGCATCCCTTTAGATAATGTGAAAACTAATTTGGGCATTTAAAGATAATCCAGATAAAATCAAGCTCATCTTAATCTTTCATCCAATGATACATTTGATGTATTTGAAAGTTTATATCATCTTTTCAAAATCACTTGTAAAGTCTGAAGTCATCACACCCATAGCAAAACCCTTCATGGAAGTTCAGTTTAATGGAATTAAATTAGAATAGGAGATGTCTGGATAGACAGATACACAAAATAAAATAGGCAGGCTGGTCTACAGTGATGTATACTGTCTGTAAGGGAATACATCAGTGGTTCCCCATATAAAAAAACCACCTTTCTATAACTATGGCATGCATTGAATGACACTTTTTAATGCTTTTTTTTTTCTTCTCCAGTAAGAAAAAGTGATTTCCCTGGATATCATTCTTGCCGGAGCCAAAGCCCATGGGGTGTATTGTCATCCGTGTCACTGTAAATATTTCTGTTAGATCTCTTTCTGAGGATTCTTCCTCCAAGCTGACATGATCAAAAGCAACAAATACAACATGTCTTCAGTTTACTTCCTTGCTTACAGGTGTTCTGTCTCCTGAAACGTCTTACAAGCATTATGAGTATGAACTGGAAGACATGATCTTTAAATTCATACAGAAATGCATGTATGTTATAAATTAGTCCTATTCTAGATTAGACTACAGATCTTTCCATTAAAGGTAAGCCATTTGCTTTTCCATTTTACTTTATACAGTGCAGAATATTTTCTAAGATTTGATAGATCACCCGAAGCCACAGATGCTCACTCAACTCTCAAACAAGTCTTCATCATTCCTTGGAACTTTATTTTTTCCCAAGAAAAAAGCCCAACCATTTTTTATTTTTTTTCTGCCTACTATGCTCAACTGCATTTAAACTATTGATTACCCAAAAGGTTTACACAGTTAAGACTCCACTAGATGTGAAGCAGCTCCTGATGACACCAGTAACCACTGTCTAGAGTCGTGCTGGCTCTGTTCAACTTTTTCATCCCAGGAAGAAAAATAACCCCCTCCAAGAGACAGTGCTACTCAGTTGGAAAGATTTTCCATCAGACACAGCAGAGATTTGGCAGAGGCCCTTGTTGGTACAGTCCCCTGTTCAGGAGCTCTCTTGGGCTTGTGCTGAGGCCCTTTGGGGCCCTGCACCACACCTCCCCATGGCTCAGGGCTCCCTTCCCCTCTGCTCCAGCTCCACTGGGCTGACACCATTTATCCTCTGCCTTCTCCTCCCCTCTGTTCCAGAGCTCCACCGGGTGACACTGTTTGTCCTCTGTCTTCTTCCACCTAGGCTTGTATCCAGCATCTGAGAGCATTCTGCTGAGTTTCATCTGCACATTGACAGGGGATTTATGGCTGCTTCTGCACGGCTTACTTGGCTGAACCAGCTCTGGTTTCCCACTCAGCAGCTTCTTCTGCTTGGCCGTGGATGGCAAGCGAAACCAGTCAGCAAGCCCTTTCCCTTTTCAGCTGTTTCCCAGCAAAAGAAACATTAGCATGTCAGACTGCCAGACAACACACCACAGAGATTCTCCCACATATTGCTTCTTTCTTCCTTTTTTTTCATATCAAGAGCTAAAGAGGTGGGTGAGAGTTTTCCAATGGAGGAGGGGGAAAATTATGCTGAGCACTGCTATTGTGACCTCTCTGTCTTTTACACTTGAGCAGGAAGGGGCCCTGCAGTGAGGCACTAAAACCAACAGCCTATCCACAAAGCCCCTAGGTAATTAGTCATTAAAAAATAAAATTTTAAAAAAAGAAAAATAATTGCAATCTGCCAAGAGAGGAGACAGGGCTTTAAAAGGATATACCTTTATAGCCATAAATCGCTACAGAAGAAGAATTACAGGATAATGTACAAAGGGTCAATGCAATAAAAGGAGAGAAAGAGACACCTGAGTTTCCTTGAAGTCACCAGGGAGGCAGCTGTGCTCGGTGTGCTTGCTGCACATACATGTAGCTGGATAATTGCTTGGTTAGGAACTGAAATAGCAGCATGTGGGCATCATCCAAAGGAGCAAGTAGACACACAGAAAAAAAAAATCACCAGTCCAGCTTTGGGCAAAGTTTCACTGCATGCAGAGTAGATCAACAATTTATTTCTGAAACTCACACTTTGTAAAGCACAAATAAGCAGAGAGGATCAGCGTGCAGCCCAGCAATGTACATACCCTCTGACAGACACTGTGGGTCGCTCTAATGAGGGCAGCCCCAGAAACAAGACTACAGACCTGCAGGAGCTGTGTGCTCTCAAGTTGCTTTTTTTTTTTTAACACACTGCTCGATTAATCTGAAGGTTAACTTAATTAAGTAAAGCTCGCCTCCTTATCAGGCTCTTCTAGACTTTAACAGCACACCAGGTACTGTGAGGCCATTCATCAGGCCTTACAATGTGCCTCTCAGCTAGGTAAATACGTGCTAATTGCATTTCACTGTCGGGTTCAGACAAAGGCAGAACAGTCAAGCCCAAAGTTCTGAACGTCTGGCCTTGGAAGCTGCGTAGGAACCCCAAGGAAAATCTGGGTCAGGGAATGAATTCCAAGGCATCTGTGGGACCGTGGGTGTCAGACAAAGGAGGAGGAGAAGGTGACCAAAAATGAATCCTTGCGCAAAGCACCAATCTGTGTGCTGCACCAAGCTTTTGGTGTGCTCCCAAGGCTCCTGAGGCTGGGCTTGACTGCAGAAAAAGCACAACCACCCTGCCCTGCAGCTGGGAGGCCTCGGGGAGCCAAGGGCTCTGGGATACTGTGATAATACATATTGTTTCTGATCCATTTTAAGGCCCTGCTTTCCTCTTACAAAAAAAAAGAGAGCTCACACCCATCAGTGTGTGTCACCTCTGGCAGGGTGGTCACAGTGCCAAGCCCCGTGGAAACCCTGTGTGCAAACACAACCCGTGTCACCTGCATGCAGTGAGGAAACCCAGTGACAACAGGCCAGTGCCTCTCTTGCATGCCTGTATGTTGGTGACAGTGCACCACGGAGCCCAGGGCAGGGATGCATGCCTGTGAACCCTGGAGACTGGGGGGAACCGTCTCTTGTTCTTACATGATGAGGAAGGGAGTTTGTACTGCTGTCCTACTGTCATATATACTGCAGCAAAGGAAACCTGAAAGAACTGGACAAGGTGACCAAAAGAGAAAAGCAAATCTCAAAGAGGGTTTTCAAGGCATCCTGACTTGAATCCATGTCCCAGTTACAGTCTTCCTGACCGTCTGCACATTCCTTACCTCCATTTTTCTTTTTCTATAAAAGACAAACGTAGTATTTATTTTTGCAAGGAGTGCAATGCCATAATCAGGTTAAGAAAACAATTGACTGAATGCTGACGTATATTACTGAAAACTTAATTCTGAAAAGCTTCATTTGCTCATTGGGGACACTTGTCTTGTTTACAGTGTCACTCTTGTTACAAGTGTTTTTAAGGACAAATACTTCTGAGAATGAGAGGAGTCTGACAGTCTTATGAATTCAGCATGCAAATTTGCCAGGCAGATTCAGCCTTTGTTCCCTTCCCTATCGCTTCTAGTAAAAAAGAATGTGCATTGCCCTTGTTTGTAGAAAGAGAAAGAAACAAGAGAAAGAGAAACATGCAGAGAGGGAGGAGGACAGGGGAAATATGTGGACTTAGGGCAGTATGAGGAGTTGGCAGCAGAGGTGAGAAGAGCTGTTTGTACATCACTAGTACACTGTCTCTGTTAGCATTATGTCAGTTCTGCACCTGCCTTGAAAATACATTCCTTGGTGCTGCTTAATTACTGTAGTTGCTGAAGTTTCAGAGACAAAAACATCTTCCAATAACCCTATTTTCATCTTCTCCTCAGCATTTTCAAAAATGCACCACCTCTCACCCCAGACAATCTCTTCTTCCCTTTTCACCACAAATCAATTAATGCAAAACCTGTACACAGTTATATTAACCTTTTCCCAGCTTACTTCAGAGTTTCCTCAGGAATTTTTATATGATTTACATGAATCAAAGTGGTTGCTTTCAAAGCTGATTTTTCCCATATGCTGCTGCTTTGGAAGTAACCTCAGGAGCTGGTTAGGATTTTCCCTTTCACATACTAGAACCGAATCTGTGTTTTAAGGACACATTTCTCTCACTGGCATGCTCATAGTTACCTCATTTTAAATAAGAAAACATTTCTTTGGAAAAAAAAATGAAATTTGTGGTAGTGCCAACCTCTCAAAAATTGTCCTGAAGGAACAGCTGCATGCACTCTGACACAGGAGATCAGCAGCCAATAATTGTGGAAGTGAAAGTGTCTCTTCACTGCCTCACCTTGAGAGGTCTTGGGCACACATGGATTTGCAGCTCTAAGGAGGCCCTCCAACCCTAGCCATTTTTGAGGGACTTTAGATGATCTCCACTTCAGTAACTCTGCCCTCAAATTAAATCATGTGTATTGAGCATCCTAACACAAGTAGCAGAGCTCTGCATGATGTGCTGACTCTTTTTCTAAACTGGAGCCTTTGGCATGTGAGGTCTCATTCAGCCAACAACATAGCAGAGGTCAATGATTCAAAAGTGTCCTCTCTAAAACAAGATGGATCCATTTAATTGGCAAATCACCAGCAGCAGGAGATTAAGTTAAGACTGCAAATAATGAGAGCATAGAAGAGCTACAGTTTGTAGTTTATAGAAGAGCTAGAGCTCTCCCCTGAATTTTGAGAGCTTGATTTCACAGTAAAGAGCCACAGGGGTTTATGCAGACCTCTCCTGGCTCACTGGAAAGGTCAGGAGGAGAGGTCTGCATAAACCCATGCGGCTCAGGGTGGTGTGCCAGCAAGCTGGAGCTGAGAAGTACATGCTGAGGTAGTCCTGTAAACAATCCTGTAAAGCAAAACAAAACAGGAGCAGAACTGGAGTCACTTTGTTGCAAGAAGTCTAAGTGGAAATATTCGCCAAGCTGTGTGGGACTGCCAAACTCACAAATGATCTGAGACTCCCTCCCACTTCAAGGCTTGGAAAATGTATTCTGTGTTAAGAGCTACGTGTACTCCTAGAAGCCCATAGTTTAGCCTAAAAGTCAGTCTGGTTAATTCACACACAGGCTAGGTGGAAGCAACCAAATAGAGATGGGGGAAAAAATAAACTAATTAAGGCAAAATACAATTAGGAGTTCTGTGCTGGTGGAGATACTTGGTGCTATCAACAGTCAGTGGGATTGATATTGGGGCACCTTTAGAAAAGTCAGCAGATAATAGGACACAGCATTAAGAACAAATTGAGGTGGGTAAAATTTACTGCTCTCTCCACTGAGACTGTAAATGGAAAACTTGGAGAGAGCTGGTGAAAATGCTAAAAGAGGCCAAACAAACAAATCCCACTAGAACCAGCAGAGTGGTTTTAAATCACGTCCTTTAATAATCTACGATTCACATTACCGTAACATGTCATTGCATTATTCTGGTCTGCAAACGATTGTTGAGTTCCCAACTTCTGCTGCTGGAAAAAATGATGACCTGGGGGAAGGAATTTCTGTAGTAAATACCTCAGCATGAATAATAAGATGAGGTTACTTAAGCAACTGCTCCTTGAAAAATTAGCCTAACTTCCTAATAACTGTACTACATAGCTTAAAGAAATCTAATTTTATCTCTGCCTCCCACACAGTAAATCTCCCTATCACATTCTTTCCTTGCTTCATTGCTATTTCTTTGCTTAATAATCACCTACTTAAAAGATTGGGGATAATATTAATAATGGGCAAATTAGATACACAGAAAAACAATGTTTTCTGTACTTTCAGATACCCAGCATGACTGTCATTAAACCAAAACCAAGGCTTGAGGAGGGAGCACAGAATCCTAGGCAGGCAGCAGTGGAACAGGGCAAGGACTCTGGCTAACTTAGTGTTGAGCAGACAACATTAGTCAGCGTTGCAATACTGAAATATTTAACAACGGGAGCGGCTCTCCCCTTCAGCATTTTTCTCCCATAAACTAATTAGGCTATAATATTATGAGCACTTCCTTTGAGGCTAGGCTTTCCTCTTAGCATGACTCTTGGCAGGCTGGGCAAAGCTGGGTTATCGCTGTGATGAAAAAACTGGCACTACATTTTGCCTCAGTCTCCTTTATTATTTTTTTCAAAGTTCTATACAAAGCCACTCACATGCCCAATGGCTCAATCTCACTTCCAATTAAGTCAATGATAAAACTCACATTGACTTAAATGGGAGCAGGTTTGCATCCCAAAGGCTAACAGTCAAGGCTTTTAACAGTCAGACTACTAATGGGGAAAGTAGAAAGAGTTAGAAAATGTCATCATCTTCTCTTTTCTTAGGAGCAGTAATTCAAAGTGAATAGAGTAGGCATGTTCGATTCGAAATTATTTTCAGGAGAAAAAATACGTGGTGAATCTATTTATAATGCGGTGATTCAGCTCTTCTTATAATATGTGTGGATGGTTCCACGGCAGAGAAGAAGGCAGCACATAAGAATTATCGACTCTTCCTTTAAATAGTTTGCAAGGACTTTCTTAGCCTTTACTATATTCAGCCCTTACTATATCACCTAGCCTGTGCACTGCTAATAAAAGGTTTTGGCCAATTAACTTGGTTATATTGGAGGCCACTGCTGAAAAAAGAGCAAAAGACCTGGAGTGCCCCAGATGCTTCCTCAGCACTGGCCTCTGCTATGGACAGAGACCATATGAGGCCAGGGAAAAAAAGAGAATTTTGTTTTTCTTTATATAACATTGGCAAAATTAAGCAAAGGGAAGGTATTAGATTAACAACGGCCACATTAATGTTAATTTTCTTGCTTGAACAAACATACTTCTGGAGGAGGAAGGGTAATGCATTAGCAAAAAAGCCTTTGATGACAGCCAGGCAGAGATGCCCAGCTTTTAAATTCCCCACGAACCTTTCAAAGGCAGATAATTCCACTCAACCTCCCCAGCCTCAGTGTGATTCCCACTCCTCACAGAGGGCACAGGCACCCACACAGAAGTGCAGCCCTCTGGGAGCAGTGGTTTAGGTGGTGATACCAATTTCTCATCCTTTCTCTCTTCTCCCCTATCCTGCAGAAGACAAGGGATGCAGGTGCAGAGTGACTAAGCTGCAGTCCCCAGCACACAGGGGCTTCTGCCAGCAGGGAGTGAGAAGGGAGGACATTGCCACCACTGACTGGCCTTGAAATCTGCTCCCTTGCAGGCCAGTGTGCTGCAGTGAGTCAGTCCCCAAGGGAGACTCAGCTCAATTCCAGCATGCATGCAGCTGGACAGCTGCCACGGGAACCCTGCAGCTCCCTGCCTGGAACTGCCCCAGTACACACAATGGAGGCGTTCTGGGGAGGAGGACACTGTGGAAAGTTTGGAACCTTCTGCCAGCTGGATTTGGTGTTTCTTTAGGATACCCATGACAGCCACAGTTGTAACTGCACACCGTGTGTGGGAAGCCTGGCCTGCTCTGCCCTGCCACAGTGTTGAAAGTATTTTCTCACTGTTCTGGGTATTGTTTGTTCCTCAGCTGGTGGATGTGTTCCACCTGTAGTTATGTCTTTCATCTCAGTGCCTTTTCTACTCCTTGCTTTTCCCCTGCTAGCAGAGTAGAAGGAAATGTGTTTGCCTTTTGCAATGTTTATTATCAAATTCAAACAGAAAACACTGAACTGTAGCACTGCCTGAGTAACCTGGTGTGATACACCCACGCAGGGGGGGGAGAGGTAAAGAGAACAGCTTTTGTGAATGACATTCAGGTTCAGCTTGCAGGTTTGCAACTCTTCTGAAAAACTGAAATGACTCCTGCAGCAAAGACAGTGAGCAAAGTTTCATGACCCGTTACTTTAAAGGGAAGCCAGGTGGCTCAGCAGAATTTGATGGAGCTGCTCTGGAGGAACACATGGGAAACAGGTGTCTCTGACATCGGCTCCCAAACATTTGCACCTCTTCTCTCCTCAGCCCATGATCTGGAGAGTACACCTGCACACACCCACACATGCTCTGTTTTTGTCTCCTTTTCTGCACCACTCTCCATTTCAAACCTTTTTTGATTGTCATGGCTTCAAAATTCAAAATAGACCCAGACTCCTTCTGCAAATAAAGCAGGGATTGTGGCTTTGCATTTCTGTGTCAAATGCTGAGGGCCAATGGCATTCCAAACCTCCATAAAATTGAAATAGTAGGTCAGTACAAGTACACACTGCAAAATCTCCTGGAAGAGGAGGCAGCACAGTCCTGCAGGATGTGGGTGTGGATCTCCTCTTCTTCCTCTCTCCCTCTCTCCCTCAGCCCCTGAGTCTTTCTCCTTCCCTCCCATCCCCCTTAAAGCAGAATGACTGACACTGGTGGCCTTTGTCCACTCACATGCTGCCCTAATGGGATACCCTAATCCCAGACTGATTCCATCCTGCTCCAGCTACACCACATAACCTACAGACCCCCTCTGGGTCCACATAGCTCCGAGCTCTTCCCAGCACAGTGATGGCGAGGAAAATGTACCAATGGCATTGCATAGAAAATCCCAATTCTCTCTTCTGCTGCTGGCTCCACCAGCAGTTTCTTTCTCTTTGGAGAGCAGAATCAAGGGAGAAAAGCATCAGAAGTGCAGTGGGGCCAGACAGGAGCCTGTGCTTGAGGTGAGAGCACCCAGCAATTGGCACAGCCTGGTACCATGTGCATGAAGATTGGCAATGCTGCCACAGTGTCATGGTGTCAGCCGTGCAGGATGCACGAGGGTTCAGGGCATGGCTTGTACTGCCATGGAAGCCACTCAGCCTGTAAAAAGGTAGACAACTTTGAAAAATATCCTCTCACAGCTAACTGGCTTTGCAGGCCAGTGTGAAGAGGGAAAAAATACCCTCCTCATTTTCCTGCTGCCACAGGCACCAATCACTCACCCCATCACTCCCACTGGGATTCTGTGTCACTCTGTTGGATTTACAGGATTTTGTTCTGGCAGATCTTGCCTTGCTCCTTCCCTTGCCTGCAGGGAGGAGGCATGTACCCACAAGTGGCTTGCCTTGCCCAGCCTGGCCCTGTTCAGGGAGCACTGTGGGGACCCACATGCTTCTTTGGTGAGGCTTAATTTACAGGGACAACCTCTTTTCTGACTACTGCAAGTTCACCCAAGGCTCTTAATGGATGTTTCCCCTGAATCATGACTACTGATAAACATTCTTCATTAAAGTACTAAATTAATCTCTGCTGAATATATGTGATGCAGCCTGAAGCCCACCTCAATCTCCATTAGCTGCATTGTTCTTGCAGCTGAGAGAAATAAGATTTATTTTAGTCAGTAAAGTGAACAAACACCACCTGTGAACCACTCAGGAAGCTGACCTGAGCTAGAAGGTGACATTTTTACTGTTCCTTTTTGACTATAACGAAGGCTAATGGTGCATGGATTATTATGTTTCCAGCAAAGCTGCCTTTTTCAGTTGAAAATGAGGTTTTTGTCAATTAAATACTCAGTGAATCAAAGACATGTAGACCATACATATGATAATTCAATTTAAAAATACTGAAAGGAGCTTTAAAGAATGGCACTGTCACTGACAGATAAGATTTTTTTTGTGGTTTGAGTGAATTGCCACTTTTGTTCTCATGCTCTATATAGCGATCACAGACTGATTCAGCCTGCAAATATAAACAGCTCCTTTGCTTTCCAGGAAATTCACTGGCTAAAGTAACTTATATAGTGCCACTGTTTTACAGATAAACAGCCTAAGTGAGCTCCTTATCCTGTCAGTATGGAGTTCTGACAATCACTAAGTTCCATGTTTTGAAGACAGATGGAGAAACTCTCAGTGAACTGCATGGGACTTTCAAAGCAGAAGTAGAGCTCAAATGAAGACAAGGGTAGCTCTATATTATATCTCTTTTTCACAGTAAATGCAACCTTTGGAAAGTTCAGCACTGTAAGAGCACAGGCCTTTTCCATGTGTGTTGCAAAGCTGGTTTCTGCCAGCAAAGTCAAACAATATGTGCCAAGGAGACAATGCCTTCCCACTTTGTCCTACAAGGTGATCTACTGTGCTGGATTTCCTCCACATGGATGACAGTTAAAAATGCAGTCAAGAATTATGTACTAGAACCTGCATTCTGCTACATCCTCTGTCCTGGGACTGTCTGTGGGTATCTGAGCCTTAATAGAGCTTAATGACTTCAGTGCTCATTAAATCAGAGAGTATTCTTATTCTAAGGGCTAAAGTATTCAGAGGAGGGGGAGGAGAACAGGAAGCAGAGAACAGATGAAATCACAAAAGGTTCAGGCATGAATAGGATAGGATAAACCTTTAGGTTTTATGCCCCACACTCAGTCTCCTTCTCTCTCACTGCCTGACAACACAAGATGAAATCAGAGCCATATCGGGAGAACTGGGATGATCACATCAACTTGTGCTGATCTGTGCAAGAAGTCAGCTCAGATGGGAATCACATGCAGCAATTCAGACCCCAAAGGATGGAGAGGAGAGGAGAGGAGAGGAGAGGAGAGGAGAGGAGAGGAGAGGAGAGGAGAGGAGAGGAGAGGAGAGGAGAGGAGAGGAGAGGAGAGGAGAGGAGAGGAGAGGAGAGGAGAGGAGAGGAGAGGAGAGGAGAGGAGAGGAGAGGAGAGGAGAGGAGAGGAGAGGAGAGGAGAGGAGAGGAGAGGAGAGGAGAGACTTTCAAATGGGATGTTCGGGACTAGGCTTTGCTTCATTATTTGAAGCAAATCTTGTGAAGCAGATAAGCTACAGACAGTAAGAGTAATGCTGTAGTGATTATTACTGTCAAAGGCACCTAACTCCTTCAGATTCCCTGGAAAATCCCTGAACTGCTGCATGTTGCACTGACGGAACTGGGTACGGGCTCTGACTAGTACAGGAAGAAATAGCTCCCACCATTTTCATGCTTCATCCATGGTTTCCATAGCAGATTTGGCAACATCTCAAAGCTTCCTCAGCCTATACCTATTATCAGTTACGTTATGTTACAGTGCTGCATTTTAATTGCTGGTTTTTCTGAGACAGAGGGAGCTAAATCTAAATATATCTCAAGCGCCAGCAGTGATATTTAGCACAGCTACTGTAATCAAGCACTCAGCCATCGCCAACAAATAAAACTTCTCACTTGAGCAAATAGGTTCTCTGAAAAACACCTGAATGTTTGACAAAATTTCTTTTTCTGTTATTTTAATATCATTAGGAGGTCTTTCTTGATTGGCAGGGTGTGCATCTAAACTGCCAAGAAATTACCCATTTTCCATCACAGCTCTTTTTCTTTTCTAAATGCAGACACTGACAGCTCTAACAAAGATGCTCAGCTAGGAAGCTTTTTCTCCAGTAAGAGAAACGAAATATTGCCGAGTTAAAACCACTAATTACAGTTTATAATAACAATACTTCCTGGGGAAAAAAAATTAAACTATACTTAACTGCTGGGGTTTTTTTCTTTAAACTAGAGGTTTGGTCTGATGGCTAACTATTTGCAAAACTCTACTCAACTGGTACAGTCTAGCTGGCAGATTCCAGAGGAAAAAACTACACCTCTCCCACAGTATAGGCATATTTTCCTGTCAAACCATTTGCTTTATAATTCTAGTGCAAAACGTAATGTATGCAATAGGAAGCAAAGTATTTGAATCAAGATCACTGAAAAAACCTGAAGTACATCCTTCATTTTGAGTATTTTAGGAAGCTCTTGGAAATTTTGCAAGCCCACATGGGATATTTTAGAAAGGGAAAAAACACTAGGTAAAATGCTTAGGCTGTAGTAAACTTTGCAATTGCAGAAATTTACACCCAGAGTTCTGTTCTTCTATCCCAGTGCATGAGTTCCTGTTCTCTCCTGAAGTGTTGACACCTCCAAGGCTTTCCACTGGGATGGGAAAGTTTTTCTCACTCCTTTTCCCCTCAGAAGATGTCCAAAAATGACTTGTATTTGAGAATACTGTGAGATGGAGCTCCTCTAGCAAAATTTTTCAATATTATCAGGTTTTATCCTTCAGGACTGAAAGAAGAGCTGGAGGCAGAGACATGCACACACAGAGAGATGCAACAACTGGGTTTTTCAACCCAGTGGGAATCAAGGGGATAAGCATTGGACTATCTGTCTCTTGTGGGTTATTTTGCTAATTCATTCTACTGACTTGCACCAAAGCTCAAGAGATCAAACACAAAACTATAAATGGCATTGAAAGTCAGCCAGTGACCCAGGAGGCCACTTTTTAATGAAAGTATTCTCTCATTTAAATGATAGCTACACAAAGTGTGCAGGAAACACTAAAGCTGATCAGAGAAGTGAAGGTGAGAATATTTATTTACATTTTTTAAAAGTACCTTTTTTTTTTTTTCCCCTCAGAAATAGTAACCCAAAATGAAGTACAAAAATAGAGTGTTTGTCTGGTAAGGCAGTCTTCAAAAACTGTCTTATGATGACCCAAGGTTTAGTTCCTGCTATTCTTAACTCCTTGATCAGAGCTTTGTTCCGTGTGTCTTGCCACTGAAATCAATCAATAGAGAATGGGGCAAAGTCTGAGTGATCAGAGACAGTCTGAAAACATATTCTAAATGATTCAGCTTTTACACCAAAATCTAAATCTGTCTATTGACACACAAGGAGATAAGTCTTTGCAGTTTCCTAAAAGATGTCAAAATGGAAGGACTGGAACACAAATATTTTTAATAACCATTATTATGTTATTTTAACAACTCAAAATACAAATCCATAATCCTCTTCTGATCCATATATTTAAAACATTATATCCCAGTGTATCCAATAAAATGCAGCATTAAAAAGGAAGATTTCAGTTGAGCACACTTTATTGGATAGGACAAAAAGCACGCAACGTTTTGAACAAGTGGCAAAGTTAAGCCAAAACAAAGAAATTGTGTTGCAGCTCCTACCCAAGATGAGGCACATTCTGAAGTCAGCTGCTGAAAAAAGTGAAAAATTTGTCCCAGTGGGAAACAAAAACTTCAATTCTGATCATAGGCATGCTCTCTGCTTAAAACATGTGAGGATACTTATACTAGTTCTCTTTCTATGGAAAGCTGATACCTACAGAGACAAAACAGCTGAGTTTCAAAAGGACAGATCATGAGATAATTGCAAACTGTTTAGTGTTTAATTCAGCGATCCCAGTCAAATTTGCAGAAAAAAACCCCAAAATAGCAATGCCAGTGGCACTGCAAGTACAGTAACTTTTACTACCTGATTCAGAACTTTCAATCTGCATTCAAGATCAGGCAGAAAGCTGACATCTCCTCTGGATCTAGGAGAAAGCTTCAAAGGCTAATGCCAAGGGTCACATTCCTGCGTCTGCTTCTTTAGATGTTCAGTGAAGTCCCACGCCTGTACCCGTCTCTCACTTTCTCTTTACATCTCTTTCACGTTGGTTTCTTCTCCTTATCTCAGACTCTGTTGAGAAGATGTGCCCCTCTGGCTGCAACACAAGACACGAGGGTTCAGAAAAGCTCCCATGTCCTGTGTTGTAGCCGGAGGTCTCACAATAGTTTAGAGCAAACCCTCTGGTGTGCGGGTTCCTTTCGCAGGCAAAGCTCTTTTCCTGCACTTTTGAATTCAACCTATGTGTCAATCTGTGAAAGAGAAGTGGAGAAGAATGGAAATCAGGTGCACAGATAACACTGTGTGCTATTGGTACTGTCAACACAGCAAATGGAAAAAGCACCCGAACAGCTGCCAACCTGGGGCAGAAAAGCCAAGTTCTGGAAGACCTGGAATCTAAAGCTGCCATTCAGTTGACCTTAGCAAAGACACAACAGCTCACAGCAGTTGGAATCAGCCCTACTGACTTTGCAGCATGATCTCCAGATCTTGATGGCTGAAAGCATTTCTCTGGCAATTTTGCCAGCACCTGTTCTTTCAATAGCAGATACAGCTAAGCAAATAATTAGCAACTAATCATGTAAAAACAAATGCTGCCTTTTGTTTCTTGTTTGCGAATTGCCCTTACATGGATCACAACATTTCCAAATTTGTTATGCAGAATTATTTATGAATGCCTTCATAATTAATAATTCCAGGTCTGCAGATCACTCATAAGGAGTTGTGAACATTTGTAAATCACACTGCATTTCTCAGTTATATAAGCCATGTAAAAGTTATTCCTGATGAGGTTAGTTGTCTAATTAATTAACTGACACTGTGGATATGCAGCTCAAGAAACCACTTTTGGTGAACCTCCCAACTTATGAATTTAAAGGGGGCATTGCTGAGAGCAGTTTCTGCTAATAAAGCTTTGTACCAAATACCCACAGAAGACAGCCCCTTGAAATGGTTCAAAGAGTTAAATTGAAATTTATTTGTGAATCCAAGCAGATATTCACAGGACAGCATGTTTTCTTACTGTTTGCTCAACTCAAGTCATAAATTAATGCTAACGAAAATATTCGGGGCTGTTGTTGAATTTCTTATGAGCACAGTATTTACTTCTATGTGTTCTTTTCCCTGTGGACTTGCATTTCACTCCCAGCTGAAATGGTTTGAAAAGCAGAGCTTGAAGATCCCCTCATATACTTGTATATATATCTGTATCTATATAAATATAGACAGATATACATATAGATATATATGTGTGTCAATCCAGTACAATATATTGCTATGCATTATAATAAAGATCAGCACCTTGAAGCCAGGTGCACAAGACAAGATTATTGCTATCTCAGTTCAAAAAATCTTTGGCAGATTTATTGTTTGTTTCTTTTTTGTCTCTGACTCTCCACATATTACTTTTATCCTGTCACTACTTTGTTTGCTGCTTTTGCTTTTCCAAACAAACTCGAAGAAGCAGGCAAGGAAATGAAGTGTACTTAGCTGCTATTTTTATGAAGATGACCGGCTGAATGCCTGTTCAGGCACTCTGTTGATAAGTACTCACATTAACAGAATTAAGCAAATTACATAAGATGTTTGCTCTAAAATGTCAAACTTCTGTTCAAAAGATTTCAATTTTTTTAAGCTTTCCTATCTACTTCAAATAAAAGCATGAAAGTCACAGCTATCAGTTTGTTCATTTCCAGATTTATCTCGCATGGAATAAAGTGCAGTTCAACTGGTCCAACCTCAGATTAGGCAAAGGACAAAGCTATGAATTAAAAGGTCTTTCCCTAGGAGGGCATCAAAAGGAATGCCATCAGTACTTTTGACAGTAACATGGCTCTTAAGGTTGTCTAATGATGAGTGCAACAACAGTTTTTAGCTATTAGTCTGCAACTTGAAGAATCCTCATATCTTTTCATGCATGTATTCTAAGGTTTTTGCTACGAATTATGTAGTTTATCTAGAAATTAGTTATTTCCAGCCACCTGCCTTTCATATCTCAGCTGCATAGTAAAAAAAATACCCAACCATTTTTACATTCAGCGTGAAAAAAAAATCATGCTAACCAAGCTCCATCTGTCTTACCAATTCCCTAGACTGTGCCTATATAGGCACTAAAAGGAAATCAAAACACAGAGTACTAGAAACTTGGGACTCAGAATTAATCTGCTTTTTACGGAAAAAGTATGTTCAGATAAAACTAAATGATTCACTCCATCCCATTTCTACAGCAAGGAAATTCAAGGTTAGAGCTGAAATTGCATCCTTAAAGATTTGCTGATGCCCTGTGGAAAAAGCATGAAAATATTTTGAGTTAGAGAAGATTCTGCTTAATTATTCTGCACCTTCTCCTTTTGTGTCTCTTCATTTTTGTTCACTGAAGGCATTTCTGAGACAAGTTAGTCTGAGTCCACAAGGCTCTATGGAAGGGTCTCATTGTCTGCTCTGTGTGACACCTCAGACAGGAAGCAGGATGTATTAGCAAGCAACCTGCTGTACACAGAGCATCCTTTTACCTGTTTTATACCACCAACAAGGATAAGTTGATTTATGGATAAATGGGAACCCGCTCATTCCTCAGGATTCATTTCCCTAGTCTGACAGTGCAATCATCTTTCACTCCACAGCTATAAACTTTGAGTCATGATGAATACTGATGGAATGGATGCAGAGATTTGCAAATCACCTCTTGCCTGGAGTTTCACTCCCCTCTTCCCCAGCGTCAGAGGAAGTTGGAAGCTGCAGTGAATGATCACTGAAATCTGGCCTCTCAGCTAAGCTGGCCGGTGTCATCCTCACAGTGAGTCATTCAAGAACCATCACTGGCAGATATAATTAGCCAGACAGTCATTACTTCTGTGGTTTGCATAAGGAGCAAGAACATAATGTGTTCATATGACCTCAGAGGTGTCAAGAGGTTCTTTCTCCAGGATGAGGAGATGCCATTCCATACCTGGTCATCAAATCAAACCCCTAAACTGGAGGCCTGAGAGGAATTCTGACTTCCACCACGAAGCCCGCACATAAAATTTGGTGGTGTGGCTGGACCCAAAGGGAGAAGAGAATTATTTTCCAGTTTCAGAAACACATTACAGGAATACTGAAGCCACAAAATATGAATTTGAACTCAAGCCAGGGTGATTTTTCCCCATCTTCGACCCATTAAACATAAACTAGCACTTTCCTTTGGATCTGGATACTGTCTTCTCTGCCCATTACTATCATTATTTAAGGGAGAAATTTCTTGCCACTGTTGGAATCAATTTTTTTTTCCCAGCCTCCGTGCTTTGTAACAATTTTTGAGTTTGCGACAAATACCCTTTAGTTCTAATTAAATTTCACATCTCTTCCACACCAATTCATCCTTTTCTTTGGAGAGGACAGTTTTGCTGGGGCACACTAAAAATTTCTGTCATTTTACTGAAAAATAAATGTATGTTACAATTTACCTAACCACTGTGAATTAATTTTCTGTTTAAAGTGACACTGTATTAATCACATATCAGCACATTAATGTAGCTGCAGGCTGTAATCATTTCCCTTTGAATGAACAGTACACACTTCCAGCAAAGTCCTCAAGAACTGTTTTGGAATTCAAGAAAGCAATAATCAATTCTCTTATGCTGCTACTTCAATATAAGGCAAAGAACTGGCTAACTTTATTTTTAAGTAGATCAATCTCTATTTATTAGTAGTAAAACAATTTTGACAAACTCTGCCCTTGCATGAACACAAACCCCTGTGGTACTCAATAGGTACAAATCACCTCAGGCAGAATTTGGCCCTCAGTGATCTTATGTGCTCCATGAGCCTCATCTTCTTCTGATCTGTATCCACTGGGGGTTTTCCTCATTCCAGACTCCAAAGTCTATAAGCATGCAGCCTGGGACAAGGCCTCTGTGGGTCGTGTAGCAGTTCTGCTTTGACATGGTCATACAGAAGCATTTATCAGTGATGGCTGTTAAACTTTAACTAGCATAATTTGAGAGAGCAAAAGAAAGGAATTTACTTTTAAATGTGGAAAGCTTTATCTGATATTTTCTGAATTAAAGACCACAATTTAAAATAATCCTGTAAATTGAAAATCTATATCTGATGCGGCTGAAGAGGGACTTCTAAACCTAACTGTCTTAAATATAGATTTTAAATCAATATGAGTAGTTTTGGAGCATTACTGTTCAAGGATTTTGTGCCACTGCTGTTAAAGTATTATTAATTCATGCTCTTATCTTTTTCATTTCATAAAGTATACGAGGGTTTTTTTCTGCAAGTCTATTAATGTAGGAACTATAATCCATCTTTTTCTATTTCGCCTTGGTATTGTCTCCCCAGATCAAAGTTAGATTACAACACAGTGAATTTCATAAATTATTTTGAATGATTTTAGAGAAAAAGAAGGAAAGGAGAAAAAAAAATGCAGGTTAAAGTCAGAAACACATCACATATCACACAATTTACCAAGAAGCAGTCAAGGCTGCTTGAGATAATCTGCTAAAACTCAGCAATAAAAAGTTTGTTTAATTTCTAAAGATGGCAGATGTCATAAAAAAAAAAAGAGGCTGATGCAAAAATAAAGCCTCCAGAGTCTGGCAGTTCTGTTTGGATGTCAATAAAAGATAATGTAACCTGTCAAATTTGCAAGCATGTTTTATCCAACCTTCATATTCTACCTTCAGCACTCAAGCATTACCTTCCAAGAAACATCCACATCTGTCTGATTATTCTAAAGTAATTCTGATGAAGAGAGCAGGCTGCAAATTAAAAGTGTATTCCTCTGACTAGGTTTCTCTATCACCCCCCTCCCCACTTTTTAATCCTTCAGTTTTTACAGTTCAAGCTAATTTTTTCTTGAAAGGTTAAGGAGTTAGCAATTATTTCAATGGCTCTTGCAGCTTTAGGCTATGCATCTCATCTGGCCTTTATTTTAAGGAGCTTCCCTTCATTTTTCATACTCCATGTCTCTCAGGGAGCATTGAGATTACTCCAGAGTTGTATAACTTGGAGCTACTCTGCCTGATCCTAGCAGAGCATACAAACTGTGGCATGGAGATTACCTGTCGTGCTTCACACTCCATTGAGCTCGGGTTGCACCACCAGACAAAATTCAAAAGGTTAGTTCTTGTTTTATGCTGATTTAGACATATTCTCTCTTGGGAAATACATTTTATCCCTATTTCCATTATGAATTCTCCAAACATTTTAATTTGTCTTCTATTAGTCAGCCTTCACCTTCTTTTACCATCAGTTCATACATTGTGACTTTGCAAAGTTTCAGAGGTTGCTTAACTTTTTCCATTATATATGTTCAGTTCTGGAAGGAGGCCCAAAAAAGTGCACAATCTCAACAAACTGAGCATTTATTTTGAAGCTGCTGCTGCCAGTCCTCCTCACTGAACTGAGAAAGTTCATATCATATCTCCATGATATCTCCTCATGTTGTTATGCTTGATAGATTCAATCACCCTGGCCGCTGCATTTCTGGAGAATCTGTCCAAATTCTGGATCAATCTCCAAAGAAAGCTGGAAAGTCTAAAGCTCTCTTGCTTGTTTTCCAGCTGCACAACAAACGTGCATAAAATGTATGAATCAATCAAGATCACAGCTATTTCAGGAGCTCAGAAGGATGGAGCACTGGATTAAGGTAAAAATGTGCCATGATTCTCTGGCATCAGTTCTTAGCATCCCCACCCCTGTGGAAGCATTCCCTCCTTAGGCAGAGCTAGTTTATGCTGTGAGGGGGCTGCAGTTCATTCTCTAGAAGCTTGGGTAGCACAGAGAAAACTCATCTCCACAGACAAAACCAAAACTGAGTTAGGCACTAATTCCTAAAGATAAAGTGGGCTTTTCCTAAATCAAGGCAAAGAGAATGGACACAGGCCCAGCACTTCCACTCAGCACAGAATAAAACCTACTTTCACCACAGGACTGGCATCAGTTTGGGGGAAAGGCCATCAGCACAGGCTCTGTCTTGTCAGGCAGTGCTGTCCTCCCACGGCGTGCACAGCCACGCTCTCCTTGCTGGATGGCCACTGGCACGTGCCTGCACATCCTGCAGCAGGGATGCTGTGGCTGGCACAGTTCAGGCTCCTTTGCCTCCCTGTCCCTGCGGGGTAAGGATGCACAAGGACACTGTCATCCTCATTATGACAGGCCATAATTTTTTTTCCACTTCTTATTCAGCTGTGATTCGAGCTGTCCTTTTCCCATAGAAATGAGCTTGTGTAACAGCATTCGTGTCCTGCTTGTGAGCACTTAACATCATCTTTTCACTGCCTTTCAGGTTCCAATTTACAAAGCAGAGTTAGGCAGCTATTAAAACTGACCTAATAAATTAAATGAAACAGCACCAAGGGAAGGCATGTGGACTGATATAAAAGTTTCATCTAGTGGTACCCTTCACAGATACAGTGACCCTCAGGCCAGTGTCTCCATGGGCTGGAGATAGTTCCACTGAATGTTGCTTTCTGGAGAACTGAGCAGCTATTGCAGGTATTTTACATCTGGGAGCCTTGCCACTCTCTGGCTTATCAGTTATATGGAAAGTGTGGGCCAGAATTAACAGCGAAAACAAGATTTTAAAGGTGGAACTGAACAGGCATCTGCTGATGTATGTAAAAATCCTTGGCAGGTTTAGAGCTGGTGCCCAGAGGGCAGTAGAAAATAGGATTGGACACGGTGTGACTGGTGTGTCACACTGACACAGAAATGAGCCTCCCAGATACCATCAGGCACACACAGCACTTGCCACGTAGCTCCTCCCAGCCAGCCTATGGAAAGCCTGTAACTTTAACTTTGCAGAAACTGATTTCCATATTTACTGTTAAGCCACCATCAGTGTTGTCTGAGGTATGTAACTGAAACATGCTGGAGAATGGAGCTGATGATGGATTTAGAGATGATCTAAATTTGCCAGTCTGTAGGTGGTTTTGTCCACTGCTACTTCCTTCCAGTACTAAGAACTGACTATTGCTTCCAGAATTAAACTCTATATGAAGAAATTTTTCCCACGGCACAACTGACAGAAATTTGAAATGGAATAATAATAATATACAGTCCACTTGCTGTCTAATGTGTGTGTGGGCTTGAATAGTACTTTGCAACACATTCCCTTCTTACTGAATTACTCTAACTTCAAACTGAATTAAAGTACTTAGCTGTCACTACATCATTGAACTTTGATAGCTGGATGCAGTCCAAAAGCTGGGACTGCAGTTGCTTTTCTTGCAGAAATTTACAAATAAAGGGAAAAGAGAAGATTTATTAAATAAATAAATAAGAGGGCAGCTTATTCCATTTTGTAAGCTCTGCTTCTTTCACCAGTCTGGAAAGTACAATTAGGATGTGAAGTATGTATGAGGTGGAAACACCCACCCAGGTGGGGATCTGCTCCGCACGTGCTCCCAGTCTCCTCCCCTTCAGTCCAGCTACAGCTCTGGCTCAGCTGTGTGTTTAGCTGTGCACCAATCCACACACTCAAGTAAAACACCCCCACTGGCAACTTTTGCAAAACCATGTAGATACCTGCTACCCAATTCAATGCAACAGCTCCTCACACCCTCAGCACGTGTCTCTCTGTCTTCCATTAGTACCAGCTATGCTGAATTGTGTGGGAACTCACCAAACTATGGATTATAAAAATTTATACTAAATTATTGCACTATACAAATATTGCAGCTGGAATCCTACCTCCAGGGCACTAAGCAGCTTAGTTGCTGCTTAGGCAACTTAGGTTGTAGCTGTGACTGTACTGAGTCATGCACTGGGCACAGCCATCTACTAAAACATCTACTCTACAGTATTTGCTTTTGAATGGCTCCCACTGCACAACGTTGGTGAAAGAGCACAGTCAGTAAGAAACTGCACTCACCAAGTCTGGTGCCTGTCTGCGCAGCAGACTTCCTGCTCTTGTTGCATTTGCCTGGTAGTGAAGGACGTAGGCAGACAGACAGCCTGATGAAACTGGCTACCAGGGAATCATCCTGCTGTCATCTCTGTGTCTTCAATTACTCCTTAATTCAGGGAAAATTTTGTCCAAAGTCCATCTGACTCTGAACAAACATATGTATGTCCATTCGTTCTTACAGACATGAAAGAACATAAAAGATTATGTTACCATCCTGTCCACAGATGCCCTTCTGCTACCCAGCCTCCACAGAGAACAAATGCTTTCACTTAAGGAAGGAATAACACACAAGGCATTTTTTGAAGTTCAGACTATTGAAGTAGAGTTTTTGAGCATTTCATACACTTCAATGACTATTCTTGCAGCTAACTGCAAAAGAAAAAGGACAGACGCCCAAAAATAGTAAGTAACTAGTCTGAGGTCACACACACCCTGGCTACAGTGTCTGGCAAGGGTAGGATTAAAGCTTAAATATTCTCAAAACTAAAGATTTCTGCTGTACAGGGGTGAGCCTGAAAGCACATTAGCTGTTACAGCTGCAGAACACCCTCCAGAGCCTGTGCCCTGGCAAGACCAGCACATCAGTGCACGGCTTTCACAGCCTGCACACATCCTCCACTGCCTGCCTGCCTGCAAGGCAGCCACTGCAGGGACATGAGGGAGCAGGCAAAGCATGTCACCCTTGCACCTGCTCTGGAGACAACCCCTTCAAAGGGCTCTACATACATCCAAGACACTGGACTTGAATACGATTTAATGCTTTCCCTGTTTCCCCAGGGGCAAAGGTGCTTTAGGAAAACCACAAATTTTGGGGCATCATGTTCAACACTGGAAATGAAATGAAGAGATAACAGAACAGAAGGTTCTCACATATAGCTGCAGGGGTGAAAATGGGAAGAGAAACAGAAAACAAAAGAATCAAGCATCTATACATTCCTTACAGGAATCATTTGGTAGTATAGCCTTTGCTTACTCCAGATGCCATTAGCCCTTCTGCAATGTTGTTCATAAAAAGCAGCATACAAAAAGTACTTTGGCTGGATTTTGTATTTAATTAAAATGGCTTAGATTGATCAGTAAAATGCATTTGCACAGACTGCATGTGCCATCTGGGTAAAGTGTCTCTAAGTAAATGTAGATTACAGCTTGTGGCCTGTTTTTAATTCAAGTGAATTGTTTATAAATTAATTTAAATACAGTAAATGGTGACCAGAGCATGCTAAGGATACTTGGTCCAGTGTGGGTTGAGCTTCAGAGAAGATGCTGTCCAGTGATAGCAAACACAGTTGAGTTGAACGCCAAAGGACAGCAGGGAAGTCTTGATGGGACGTGACATAAATTTGGAGTTCTGAACAGTTTCTGAAGTCAGTCAGGTGAGAGGACAGAGCTGGAGAAGGTTTAAAGGTATGCACATACAGTGAGAGTCACTGGTGGTTTTCAGTGAGATGTTTGCAGCAGTCTGGACTCTTTGTTTGTGGGAAGCAGCACTAGAGGACCAGTGCAGGTTGTGGTGTGTATGGTACAGGAGGGGAATGTGGTGCTAAGGGCTGATCCTTGTGATGGAGCTGGTGGTGACCTACACTGGCTTCATTTTTGCTAGCAGGCCAGTGCTAAAATCCACTGAGCACCAACCTCCTGTCAGCTTCAGCAAAAGAATATGTGCTTAAATTATCTTTGAGGATTTGTATATCAAATGGTATTACTGTTGTCATCTGTCAGTCCACCCAGAGAATTCTTCACTTCCAGCTTGGGAAATACTGATTAACAGAGGGTGAGAGAAGGTGGAGGTCTGGGAACTTTGTAAAAGAATACATTTGTATATTAAAAAAACAACAACAAAGAAAAGAATATTTGTATTCAGTAAATTAATTTTCTGACATTCTTAAGGAGACATTTATTTCTCTTTAAGAGGGCACAGACAGGTAGAATTAGCCTCTGTAGATGTTTTAGTATTCAGACAGGCAGATTACCTTTGTAATCCTGCATAAAAGAATGCAGGTAAAGGAGAAATTAACTATTGAATAAAAACTTTTCCTGGTGTTCAAATGTTCAAAAATTTTTCCTCTTTTAAATACTGTTTTTGTAGCTCAAATCTAGGTCAAAAGAAAAAAAAAAGGCAAAGCAATCTCTATCACTCCAAATTATGCTCATTTACAAAACATATACTGGGAACATGGTCTACAACAAATCTCTTTGTCTTGTTATAAGCTTGGAGGCATCAAAATCCATAGTAACAGCATTTATAAGAGAAAGATCAATATGGCATCTGGTATTTCAAAGGCAGAAAATGCTTCTATTAAATTTCTACTGGTAGAAAATGCACTAACAAAATACCTAAAGCCCATGGTGGGTTTTAGCCTTTCACACTGTGCCACTGGATAAATCATAGGGAAACCATCACAAAATCCTTTGTAAAAGATGCACTAGGACCTGCTTTACCTGCTTCAGATTGAAACAACAGCTTTCCAATAGAGTATTGTGGCTCAAGACATCACTGACATCCTCTAATGTGCATCTTATCAGAGCATCTCTGTTGTTACTGGGATGTGGGGGTAAATCTAAAGATATGGGGGGTTTTGCCTTAGGTGCCACTGTTCTAATATTGTCTATGTGTGTGTAGTGTGTGTGTAACTAATTCAGTTGTGCTGCTGGAAAAACAATAAAAAATAGTAACAAAGAGTGAAAGGCTCTGATTTTGATTCCCATTTTAGATACATAAAAGCAAAACCTAACAATGTCTACAGGGGGTTAGACGAAAGGTTTGTCCACTCCAGCAGAGCATCTGTTTTTACAGAATTGACATTAAGAGATCTCTGAGGACAGTTTTTGCTCCTGGGACTGTTGACAATCTCTTGTTCTGGTGTTTCAAATAAAAAAAAACTCCACAAAGTATGGCCATAAGTGGATGGTTATGGAATCATAAGAACAGGACAACCACATGTGAAACTTGCTAATAATCTCTCTGCCTTTAATGATTTTAGCTCAGGACCTTATTTCTTTGAATGTGGGCTTCAAGCATTTTGAAATGCTCAGTGGATTTATTTTCATGAGCTTGTAAATTTTTAGAATCTACCAAGTCCTTTGGCAAGGACTTTCACAAAAGATCTACCTGTCATGGGAAGAAGGGAAGGAGACAGCCCTAGCCAGTGGGAAGTTACAGTGTCAGCCCACTGGCTGTCAGCGTTGTCATGTGCTCTGCTGGGGACTCATAAATGGATCTACAGAGCAAAATAGTTTTGAAGTGTGATGATGAAGTAGATGTTGGTGGATATTTGCAGAGGGCAGTCCCTCAGCATGAGAAACATCAGAGGAGAAAGCATGAAAGAGGCTGCTTAGGTGGCGTAGGAAGGACCAACATAATGGGTTTCCTGGAGGGACGTGGTACTCATGGCAGCCTCAGACTGTCCCAGAATGGGGGTTCTGGGAATATAGCACTGAACAAGAGCTCATAAGAGCAATACAGAGCCAGACTCCATTTAAAATACAAGACAAGACATACCACTAGGCCAGGAAGAAGTCTAGAAAGTTGTATCTTTGTTCCTTAACCTTTATATAATTGATCAATCATACAGTTCCTTCATCCTTCCCGTGGAATGACTGCATTCAGAGAGGAGGCTAGACTAAACCACCTGCTCCCCTTTTCCCCTTGGAACCTGTGTGAAGGCTCATTTTGCTGCAATCAACTGACCCTTTTTACAGTCAAATACAAATACGACGATTCATGAGACCTGTAAATAGTTTCAGCTTGGACTAACATTCAGTGCTGAAGATGGTGACATTAAATTGAGCTAGAGATTGGATTTTTAGATGCATTTGAGACAAAAGCATAGCAACTGGTACAGGGCCTTAGGAATTTGTACATTGCTAGTAATTAATACCAGTCATTAACCTGGGAGCTACAAGGGCTGGTGGTATATGAAGGCCTCCAGTGGTTGCTAATAAATCCAGGCTTTTATAAAAGGAACAGAGCAGTTATGGATAAAAGCAGTAGGATGGATGTGACAACCAGCAATTTTAACTTATCACCCTGGAGTTTTATTTTTGAAAGCTTTTACTTCCCACTGATTGCAGGCTTCCAATTTTGTGTTGTCATGTAATAAATTACAAAAATTATCTTTTTTTTTTTTTTGCATAATTCTTCATAGACAAAGTGTAGAAAAAGCTTCTTTTTTTAACAAAATGAGATAAGTATTGCTGCCATGGTGATTATAAGAAGAAATCAGCACCAAAAAGTAGCCTAGAAATCTAGATACAAATTCAAAATTCTCAGAAGCTAGGATATTTTGGTTTAGTCTTTTCCAACAGGAGGATTTTGCTGTGTGTCTGAGGGGGATGGGGATCATTTTGAAATGTAGATCTTTAACCCTTTTCCTGAAAGCAGAGGACTGTCTAACTTAATGATATGTCTTAAGGAGATCTGAAGGATACCACAGCAGGGAAATGAACATCCTCCTCTCATCAGGGGTGTGAAGGACGAGGCATCATCATCCCTGAGGTGTCTGTAAGGGTGGCACTACTGTGCTGATCCTTTAAAAGCTGTCCCATTTGATCAGGAACTGCCCTATTTAGCACTAGGGTAGTCTTGACTCTAACATTTATTAACATTCACTGCCACATTTACTGCTCAAAGAATTCATAATCTAAATAAGTATTCTGGACCAAAAGGTCTACTTGTCTTCTTTGCTGACAGTGCATATGCCTTGATCATAACCATCACAATATGTCAATCATAGATGCAAAGAGAAATTGTGGAGCTAGTAAATATGTTTTCAATATTTAAGTAATTATCTCCTATGCATTATCACAAAGGTGTTGTGGGTTAATTAGAGACCTAAAACACAAAGACATAAGAAAAAGCTTTACTCAAACCTGCAACTTTTCTAGAGCAGATGTAAAAGCAGAAATAGGCTGTAAGCACCTGACTAAAAGGTAAAGTCTATGCATCAGAAAAGGGTACAAAATCAAAGATGCAAAGTTTTTGCCATTAATACCCCACTATGGCTGCCTTGAGAAGGGAGTCCAGGCACTGATAGCTCAACAGATCTTTTCCAGGGACACAGAGCTGGTCAGTTCAAACTGCCCTGTTCTCTATCGTGTGTGGCATTTGAGATAGGTCACATTTTACAGTCAGTGACATTAAACTGTTTCATAGTGATCCATGTGCTATAAGTGATAATATATTACTCAGAATGTTTTAATCACCTAAAAGTTCCGGGACCTCAAAGCACATATTAATTAATGCTTATTTTAATTAGCTCTGTCTCAGAGAGAGGAAGAAGACAAAACTCTGCAGCCTTATTAGCACTACACTCCAGATCTGTAATTAAATCCAGAACACACAATATAATAAGCATAAGGACTTAAAGCAGTGGAATACTGGTCACCATCACAGCAGCCTCCCACTGTTATAACTTTCTTTTTCCTTAACATCATACTTCTTTCTTCCAGTTTCCACAAGGGAAAAGGCAAAAGAGTTCTGCTCCTCATGGGCCAAACTCAGCTCTGTTCTTGCAGTAACAATACCATCTTTTGTGGAATTATTCTATATTCCATTGTACTTAGAAGAATGAACTATTATTATGAAGAGAAATCTTTTTGGCTACCAGCCACTGTGTATCTGCAGGCACAGAAACTTCTGTTTTGCTGCCTTCAAGCATTTTGCCTCGTTCACTGTCCAAGAATCGCTGAAGATGCTTTCTTTTAAATTTCACAGCTGCTGGATTCTGAAAGGAAAAAAATGGGTTCTTCTTATTTTCTGTCTCCTCACGATAAATTAACTGTGGGCTGAATGGGCAAGTCAGTGTGCAAAGGTCATCCAGCCAAGTCAGTGGAAAAGCATCAATACAACACCCAGTAGTACCAATCTCTAGCCTCCTACCCTTGCTAAATGACCAGCCTAGGAGATTCCAATCACTGCTATTCAAGCATCTTCTTATGTGCTAAAACACTAAAGACAAACAAACCTCCAATAAACTGACATTCTAAGTCCCTGAAAGTCAGTAATTGTATTCCTGTTGACTCCAAGTTTTTTAAGATAAGATCCTTGGAGCCTAGTTACAATACTGGAAAAAAATTATCTAGTTCTGTACTGGTGCTATCATATAGCATTAGTTTTCAACCTTGTTTTGCTTGCAGTGCCTTAAAATTTACCCAATAGACTTGATTTTCTTAGCAAAGTTCTACAGACACTCTAAGAGTCGTTCTCCCACTCTCAGACAGGTATGGGTCATGCATTGAAAACATCTGCTAAAGGGAAGGAAATCACATTCATGTAAAAAAATCCCAAAACCTTACCAATATCTAAATACAGGAAAGTTTTGTTTTCTCTTTCTAATTTCATAGTAATTAACTTTTTTTTTTTTTTTACTTTAAATTGCAATAAATCCCCTCAATTTCATTCCTCCTGCTCCATTCCATGGGATTTCTCCAAATAAATAATGAAGTTGAATAGTTATACTTGCAGAAATTTCTATTACTTTATCAATGCCTGAGCCAACAAAAGAATTTTTCATGCACCTGCACAAAAGAGAAGGAGCTGAACAGCTTTCAAGAAATGTGCTATATTTCAATGTGTCCTGGTGACATGCAAAAGTATATCTACAATTCTGAAAGGAGTAGAGATGGAAGAATGAGTGGAGAGGGAAATTTTGTACACTCATGCATCTTTGTAATGAATTCACTAATATTAGAAAAAATAATGCTGCCTTGCTCCAGAAACAATTCTTGGTCAATAAATTTTGCATCAAATTCTAAAATATAATTTTAGTAATTTCTAAAATGCAAACCAATGTTAACGTTTCAGTATCTTTTACACTTAAACGTAATATTTCACTTTATTGTTTCCTTATTTGCATTTGCTCTTATTTTGATTTACTGTATTTTAATTTATTTTGCAATTTTAACCAATTTTGGGATATATTTAAAGTGTTTTATGAATTCTGATAGTTTTGTTAACACAACACGACAGCATATTTAGTGGATTGTAGCAGGTCTCCATCTACTCCTCAGCATCAAACTGTAGAGACATTAATGTGTGCCCAAATTAGACCAAAGCAGCAAGTGAGTTTAGACTGGATTAACCTTCCCCAAAAATTTTAGAGGAGCTCATTAATGTTGCCCTGCAGAGCATCTATAGTCTTACAATGAAGACATTATGAGATATTGCTTTGATACTTTCTTGCCAAGCCCCCAACACCTTGCAAGCAATTGACCTTTTATGTCCTGTTACTCTTACAGTTAGCATTTTTTTTCATCACAGTTCTTAACTTTGACTCCTCCCATAAAGGTTCCCGAAGTCATCCTTATATTCTGCAGGTTTATTAGAAAGGTCAAGAAGAAAGAGGGAAAACAAAAGGCCAGGGTGTCACTACCCTTATTCATACCTGTGAATACTGCTTTACTCCATAAATAAGGCATTGAAGTCACAGCATATGGTACAGGTGTTAGTTTGCCAGAGTTTAGCCTCATATGAATATAAATAATACATTCATGAATATTTGAGGATTGGGAGAAGACTTGCTTTTCATTTGAAGTTGAAAATAACAAAAGGCAACCAAAATTTTATGAACACTGTTTACAATGAAAAAATACACAGTTACATTAGTGCTTCAGTTGCTGAACTCCAGCCTCAGGATTTAGCTTGAGACAAAATCTTATCTCAGAATGCATTGAATTTGGACAGATGCAAAACTTAACAGGTTCATGAAGACATCTTTAAATAGAGCATAACAGAGTGTTCCATTTACTGGGGGCAAATGTTACAGGCAAATTTCATTGAAAACCGACTTCATTTTTTTGCCCAGCTTCTTCTTTCTCGTTAATGCATATCCATGCATAAATTGGGAAAACGAAGATTTTAAAGAGAAAATCAAAGAGAAAACAAAACAAAACAAACAGGTTCAATTCCCTCTGCAGAGCATTTGCAGAAAGATATCAGACTAGATACTTTTAAGTTAGAGAAGAGCAGGTGAATGGGCACAAAGACTGACTTTCCACAGAAAGCTGACAGTTCTTTTGGAAACATAGAAAAAAAAGTAATTCTCTTCCCCCTCTGCCCCCAGCTTCTTTCTTCTTTAATCTTCAAGGAACTAACTTTTTTTTTAAAATATGAACCCAAGTGCATTGGGGTAACTTAACTTCAATAAATTAAGCAACAGCTGTTCCTTTCAGAATTCCAGTTGTAAAAATTGATTTATTAACTATGAAATATTTCATCATTAAATATACTTCCTGAATGTGTGCCTGCTAGAATGCAAAATGCTGGGCCCACTTTTTCAGCTTTCTAAATTCAGGTGGTAGAGCCAGAAGTGGAAAGCAAATGGAACATGGCAGATGGGTATTCTGATGCTGTAAAGAAGTCTTTGGAGCTGTAAAAGGTAATGCAGTCCAGCTTCTGTAAACTACACTTCAGGAAAGATGACTAATAGGAATAATCACAAAATCAGCAATATAAAGGAAAATATAACTTTCTGCAATAAAATGAGAAAGGCATTCAAAGATAGAGACAAACTGGGAGGTTGGCTTTGCAACATCTTGTGGTAATGAGCAGTGATCACGATTACAAAGAAGAGATTTATGCCTGAAAGTTGGCCTGCTTCTTTCAAGTACAGCAGTTGATCTAATAAAGGATAGTACCTTCTCTAAAACCTTGCCTCTCTTTGATTTTTAATCAATTCGATTAGAAAAAATAGTGCTATTTAATTTTTCACTGGAGATTTAAAGAGCTTTACAAAGAGGTTTACAGGTATCACTGGGATACTTGATGCATGAAGTACGATGGACTACATCCTCAGAGGCCGTCCTCGGTGCTTTGACACTCCATATCCTGACTTAGACACTGATGTGCCATTAGATGGAGACAGTCAGGTGCCCCAGCATGGAACATCTGGAAGGCTGATCTGATGAAGCTGGTTGAGTGATGCTGCTGGAGATGGAGGTGCCCCTCTTTCCCCTCCACCTCCCCAACACAGGTGCTATCCTGAAATGGGACTTCCGCAATTCATGGTTATGTACCAAGGAGACAGAGACTTAAGCCATCCCTTACTCACAAAATACAGACAACATCCTCTCCAAACATCATGGGGCTCTCACTTGGAATATCAAATCAAATGCTTTAAATATCTGAAAATGTTTGGCCCCTTCTCCTCTATCTCTCGGTACAGTTCATTCACTCTCCTCCTCCCACCCCCCAATCAATGAACATTTAATCACTTCATAAAAATTGGAACAGCTTGAAATGAGGGAAGGACAATCTTGACTCCCTGTCCCATCACCCTTTCTCAAAGCTTGCTTACTCTGAGACTGTTGTTTAAGGTGCTTCCCCAGAGAGGCAAAAAATGCAAATTCATATCTACTTAGGCAGAGGTGGGATTTGAAGCGGGAAGAAGTGGGACCTCCCAACTGCTGGAGTAATGCCACTAGATCAGAACTGAGTGTGTCAGTGCCACCATATTGAATCTTGCATCCATTTCTAAATCCTGACAGGTCTGAGGCACAAGACATGCCAAAAGTGCTCAGCAGTCTCCAGGCTGGAGACATACTGGGCATGTCAAGGAGCAGGATATAAGGCACACCAGGAACATCTTAACATCAGATGTTTAGACTATACCTGATATCCAAAAACAAGTGGTTCTGCCCATATGTGATTCCAAGACCTCTACGTTTTCTTATCTTGGAAATAAATGTCTTCACACTTTAGGGATGCCCACCACCTTCCAAGTCTAGAACACAGAGCAGCAGACTATGAACAGAAAAGACATCTATGGTAAAATAATTCCAGGTTTTTTAATTAATAGCTGACCTGCTCAATAGGAGCCTGGATATTGTAGAAAGAGAGAGAAAACTCATGATGGCATGAAGGTGTGCTAGGACCAGAAAATGCAGACGAAGCTCTGCATACCTGGGATCAAACTTTCCAAGCCGTCTCAGTTAAGTTCTGTTTTTTTCATATGGCAGTTTCACATGTGCACATTACCTGTGCAGCTGAGCACAGCTGGGCATGACTTCATTTGAATCCATTCCCATTCAAACTGCAGGTACAAACCCTGTGAAGACTATGAATTACACCCTGAACTTTGCACAAATCTCTCTGTGAGTAATCTTAGATTCATACGAAAGGAGGCTTTTAATATCCTTTGCCAGATAGCTACCAAAATTTTATGGGTGTATGAGATGGACACATTTCATGACTCTTTAAATAATTATTGTGCCATTATTACCCTTGGTGCTTTCTACATGTGCTGACCTCAGACTAAACTTACATACCTCTCTTCACATGACTTCAGACTGACTATGACTTTCCTCTCATATCCATTTTCATTTAACTCTGATCTGTCCCTTTTTTGAAATTCTGAGCTGGTTTTCATAGAAAATCTTATCTGAAATCAAAGCTCTGTTTCTCTGTAATGCTTTGGGATAAGGCCTTATCTCATGCCACTATTAAAAACAGAAAGCTCTTTTATTCAGGTATATTTTTGACCTCTGCTCTTCTCTATTTGGAACAAAACCTACAGCATCACAGCCAAGAATAGAAGCAACATCATTCAGTTCCCAATTCTATACTTTAACTGCTAGATGATGATTCCTGTGAGTATATAAAATTTCATTTAAATGCAAAATCTCATTATGTTTGCTTACACTAACGATGTGTTAATATTATTTTTTATATTCTGCCTTTCCTTGACCTCCTTAGTCCTCCAGGTCTTAGCAGATTTTCAAGGTCCATTACAACAGTGGAAGAAGGTTTATATGACTACTTGTCACTCAGACTGTACGTTCAACGTTTCCATAAAACAGCTGGGGAGATTTATTACACCATAGTCAGCACTGTTTGAACAACACACTCCATGACTCTGTGTGAACCAAATTTCTGACAATGCAGATATTTTAAGAAACAAGCACAAATATTTTGAGGATATTACCACCAGACAGGCACCCATATTATCCAAGAGTTCAGCACTTGCAATATGTGATGAAATGTCCAAAAGTACTTTTTTGCAACCATATGTATAGAATGGGATACATTCTGCTTAAACAGAGGACACTATATTTCTATAAAATAGTGTTAAGACAGCCTCAATCCCAGCCCACCATAATTAGAGTAAAAGAAAAACAACGTGGTTCTGTAGATAAAGTTACCAGTTAAGTGGATAAAGTTATTGTTAGTATATACTGCTCTGCCAAGAAATTACAATTAACAAGAAATTAAGAAATAAGTAGAATTTAATAAAAGGCTCAATAAAAGTGGCTATATTGCACATCAATCTCTTGCAAAAGCTTTTAATAGTAAAACTATGACTTATTTGTGACTCTGGCATATTGCGTAGGTTGTGAAGTTGTTTCCTGAGTGCAGAAGGAAGGTAGAAGAAACATTCTATGTTCTACAAAAGCTTGGCTTCTATTTAAAAAATTTGTCAACCAGAAATGGAGTATCTGAGGAAGAGCAACTGCAACAAGTCTCATTATCTTCTGAAAAACCAAGGCATCACAGACAATGTATTTGTCCAACAGTATAATCATATGTTCGTGTTCTTTTGATCAGCAGTAACATTAGCCAGCTAAGCTCCAAATTTGAACAGCACTTTAGTATTCAGCTTTTCATTGAGCTGGCAAACAGTCACAGTGAATGAAGTACTCACTGCACTGAGAGATGGGCAAAATTGGAATTTCTCTTCTGCAGGAAACTCTGACCCTTCAAAATTTGATGATGCTCTAAATCAGAAAGAATGTCACCACTTCAGAATTTCCCATTAAACAAATGGCTTGAAGAAAAGAGATTCAGGAATCTAAAACAAAAGCATTTTGGTAATGACAAAACAATTTATTTTGATATGATTAATGGTTTTAGTTTGATATAGTAAAAAGCTTTGTATCAATTTTATCTAAATGCTGTCTAAACTGTTTAGATTACATTTAACGTCATCACAGTAACATGGTTAACATTAATATATAATGTAAAAGGACAAAATAAAGCACTGGAATTTCTAAACCAGAAGATTTTTATGGAACTGAAATAATTATTTCTGACAGTTCTCCATGGATATCTCCACTGTATCTGTTATAAAATCATAACATATGACTATCCTTCATTCACTGGTAATAAACAGAATAATCCTCCCTTTTCCTGCCCCAAAACAACTCGATTGAAAAATGTGATTAGGTTTGGCCTTTCTGAAGTGAGTGGGAGTTCTGGCATTGACATCAATTAAGTCAGAACTTTTTTCAGTGATTTCAGAAGGACTACTTGTGTACTTGAAAACATGCAAACATAAATCCAGTATTGATCTGGAACCTTAACAACAAAACTTCAAAGGAAATGATCCCATCTAAATCCCAGCTGAGAGCATAGACCAAGACTCTTAAACATAGTGCACAGACTCTTAAAAAAGTGAAAGCATTGTCTAGCCAGATTCTGAGACCATTTTCCATTAATTTACATCATCTGGAACAACAGCAAAAATAGATTATTTCAAAATCAGTATGACCAGTCCACCAATTTTAAAGCATCTTCAACCACAGGAAAAGAGTGACACTATTTTTATCATACACTTAGGAAAAAATCATTACTGTTACTGCATTATTAAAATCTGCATACTTATAAATAAGGTAGTGATTTCTGACATGAAGAAGATACTGTTCTCAACAGTCAATATAATAAAACTAAACCTTGTAGAAAGATACACATGAAGAGAATTCACCAAATGTGGGAAATATGCCTCAGGCGTCATCTATTATGTGCACATCTGCCCACAGAGCAGATTGCTATCATCTAGCGTTATCAAAAGGCTCTACGCATTTCTCAGGAAACAAGCACAAACACTCTCAATAAATCATGGTGCTAAATATATGTTCCTCTGTCAGTAAAACATTGTCTTCCATCTTGGTTGTGCCTGAGAGAAACGTTTCCTTTTTTTTTTTTTTTTTTTTTTTTTGTGAGTTCAGATTAAAAAAAAGGAGTTGATTCTCTTCTTCCCTCCTGCCTAATCCCTAGAGTATGTGCTTTACTACAGACTTGAAAATCCTTGTGGGGCCCTTTTGTCATGGTACAGGCAGGGCCTCATTGTCAAGCCCATCTACATTGCCTGCCACTTTTCTGATGATACCTGGGAGACAAATTTCTTTGGATGTCCACTGGCCTGGATATAAACATGAAGCTAAAAAGATCCTTACACCATTTTTGGGCAGTAGAGTCTAAAGAACATCCCCACTGCTGCAGCTGATGAAAGACTAACAACCATCTTCATCTACCTCCAAAATCAGCTGGTACAAAGTAAAAGGTGTCTTAATTTCCAACAATAGAGAAGCATAGAGAGAAAGTAGAAAACAGTATTTCAAGCACGAAGCATGCATCACAAATTATTGCAAAATGGCATTGAAATTTTCAGAATGATCACTTAAAAGCCTCTTTGTTTTCTTTAAATGAATGTTTATTTTTAGTACATTAACTCAGTAGTTTTGGTATCAGTAGGTGGAATGCATACTTTAATCTAAACTTGGTAAGAATATTAACCAGAGCTTTGCAATTGCTTTCATCCAAACAGATGACTGTATTTAACACTGCAGTATAACCTTGCTTAATTTCCAAAATAAATTTGCAAAGGGAGTGGATTACTCTGAGGATAATTAACATGGTAGGAAGGGGTTTTTTAATCTAGATGTCACTATTTGAAACTCTTAAGTATTTGAATGTTAAGTAACCTGGGGCACCAAATGGAATTTGAACCCTTCTTCCAGGTACAGCAATATAGTAGGAAACAAAGCTGTGCCACGAAGCAGACTACCCAAAGAAAGTAGTTCTGTCAACCCTATTAAAACTGTCCAGATTGACTGAACTGTGTTCTCACATCAAATACACCAGAGAGATGGAAAACAAGCAGTGATCTCCCAAGAACCAAGGTCTTTGGATCTCTATTAGAACTATGGCAGCCAGAAACAAGACAAAAGAGAGATGGGGAGCAAATATGCATCCACTGAAATATGACGCTAAGGACCACCTCTCTGTGTTGACAGATGTGATGCACCATTTTGAAAATGCAATTCCACTGAGGCTCTCTAATCTCCACTTAAGTATTGTTGGATATTGTTAGTGAATTTTCCACGTGTTTTAAATGTACAAAGAATGATCAAGCACTTTGCTCTATTAATGCAAATTTTTACCTATGTTTATGAATTATGTCTATTGACAGCAAAAGCATGTAAGGTGTTTAATAGTGATGAAAATTAATGGCCTGGTGGAATGTGCAAAAGGTTCACTAGAAACTCATGGCTAATGGCCAGAAGTCAACATTACCACAAGCATAAAACTAGAGTAACTGCAAGAATGATTCCAGGCCAATTAAGGTTCAGTAAACACCCAGCGTCTGTGGGTTCCTTATGGTTTCTATTAAGCCAGAATGAAAGGTTTATGCACATAATTCTGTACCATTTTTTTCTTTATGCTTAAAATAAGAAGCATCTCCCTAAAGGTCTCCCAAGGTCTGGATCTTTCACTGCATTTAATCACTTTTGTTGTCTTTCCTTCTTCTTTGCAGCAATTTTGCCTGAGTACTCCTGGGACTGGTGTTGCATTACAGATTCATCAATGATTTGCTGCTTACTCTACATTATCCCACAAGTGCTGAGGCAAACAGTTCCTTGCCAGGATCAAATAATCCTCTATATTCGCCTGCAGTTTAAAATCTTGTTAATGTTGACACTTCTGACGAAAGCTCCACATTGACACTGGAATGTGTGAAACCTGCAGGCTTTGGTGACTGCCACATAAACAGGTACCCAGGGCATGAAGTTCTTTTTCTAGGTCCTCTATTTGCCCACAGGGACATAATCAACTTAGGCAACATCCTTACCAGAAACGACGTCAAATAGAACAGCTAACACAGCCTGTGTGTCTGGAGGTGATGCTGCTGATGGGTGACAGAGAGCCTGCTTGCTATCCTATGTTGCTAAACTAGCGTGTCCGAGGATTTTGCTCTAAAGTCAATTAACTTTAATGGAAAGACTCCAAATTGCTTCAATGATCTTTGGACTGAGCTCAATAAGAGCTAATTAGGTCTCCATTCCAAAGGTTAGTTGTCAGAATTATTAATGGATTTTTCTTTGTTTGTTTTTAATATTGGACAAGAGGGTCTTTTTTAATTATTTAGAGGAACTGACATAATTTGGAAAGCCATAAGTTGCAAACACAGGTGCCAGTATTAAAAAAATAATTTCAGGTAAATAGACAAGTAAAAAAATTTTACACACTGTGCAAATGAGGTCCACTTCATGAGGACAAAGGAAACACAAACTAAAGTTAGTGACACTGTAATTTAGTTCTGTGATATTTACACTCTACAGCCTTACCAAACCTTGCATGTGCTTTATATGAGTACAACTAGGTTAACTGATGATAGCCTCCAGTTCTGACAACAAAATTTAGGACCAGGGCTG
Organism: Phylloscopus whistleri; assembly: GCA_017589585.1. Classification (NCBI taxonomy): domain Eukaryota; kingdom Metazoa; phylum Chordata; class Aves; order Passeriformes; family Phylloscopidae; genus Phylloscopus; species Phylloscopus whistleri. The sequence goes on along the minus strand of JADMLD010000068.1, from coordinate 696,917 downwards.
GACTTTTCAGAATTTATCTCACTCTTTTTGCTGAAAACTCTTGACACAGGAAAAGATGATACATCTGAAAAACTTACCACAGGAGAGAATATACTTGAAGAAAGACTGAGATGAAAGTTCCTCATGTGGGAGTGATACCACAGCAAATACTACAGCCTGTGCAGTCTCAGCACTTTCTACAATTCATTTATTCTGTCAGCAGATCATCACCTGCAAATCAAATTAGGAAATGCTCAAAATCAATGCTTAAAGTGCTCAAAATGCTCAAAATTACACCAAAGTCATTTATTTCACCGTTTTCCTCCTACTTTTCCTTACTTTCTTTTCCTGGAAACTGCAGGAAATACTAGAAGTTCAAAGTACAATAAATATAATCTAATCAAATTGCATTTATAGCATACAAGACAGGAAACAGAGATGTAGTTCTTCACTATGAATTGGTCAGAAAACAAAATTATTTTACTTGAAATGTAGTGTTTAAAAAAAGACCTAAATTCACTCTTGGGATACTAGAATCCAAATCTCTCTGGCACTAACAAAATGTCATGTCATTCTCTGGAAGAACAAGGTCTGCACTTTTGCTGCTGAGCTCTGAAGACTTAGTTATAGGAGAGAAGACTCTGTCTTGCTGGTATAGTGGAGGGGATGAGAGGAAAATCATAGTTCACACCCTCACATGGTGCATACAAAGGCAGAGACCCAAAAAACTTTTCCTGTGGACAGGGACTGCCCTTCTTTCTCCCTGATAGGGACTAACCCCCCCTTAAATGCAAGAGAGTAAAGGAGGGTTGCTCCCCTCTCCTCCATCTCCCATCCACCCTGCAGTCACCAAAGGAATAAGTTCAAATGCATTCTGGCACAGAGATTTTCCACAGGCTGTACCACCTGCCCCTTTGCCAGAGGCCTTGTCAGCTGAAACGTGTGCCTGCTCTGTACCTGCTCCAAGTCCAGGTCACTCACTGTCTTAAAGCAGATGAGACACCAGGATACAATTATGATGAGCTGAAGGTTGCCTGATGGAAGTCAGGGTGGGCACAGGAATATGCACACACATTTGTTCTGTGTCTGGACTCAAACCCGTGGCAACCAGGTTTGGTCTGAAGTGTTGGGCTGAGGGCTGGGCTGCAGTTCACAGTCTCTTGCAGAGATTGAGGTTGACTGTGCAGCTCTGGTGTTTAGAAGCAGTGACACTTGACTTGAGCTAAAGACAATGAAGATGTGGGCAAACAGCCTTTCTGAAAATCAGTTTCTCAACAGCCACAGTCACAGAACCACAGAATAGTTTGGGTTGGAAGGGATCTTAAAAATCATTGAGTTCCAATCCCTCTGACACAGGCAGAGACATCTTCCACTAGACCAGGTTTCTCTAAGCCCCATCTAACCTGGCTTTGAACATTTCCAGGGATGGGGCATTCAAAACTTCTCTGGGCAAGGTTGTAATAGCACTGAGCAACAGTTGCTCAGATTTCGAATTAACAGACAATAAAAATATTTTGGATTAATATGAAGAAAAATTGGAAGAGCTTAGATGAACTACATCCCTGCACCAAGCCCAGACTAAAGTCTCAATTAGGATGTGTAAGCATTTTGCAATCTGTGTGAAAAATAGTATCAAAACTCGCATGAAATTATGCCCAGTCAACCAGAATGATCCATAATGTGGAAGTTTTTAACAAGCTGCTGCCCAACGTTTTTGACATGTTTTAAAACAAGCCATCCTGATCACCCCTGTAGAGGCGAGTGCTTCTAAACTTAATGGCTCTCCAAAGAGGAGAAGGCATAAAGATTTAGCGACTCAGTAGACATGACTGCACAGACCTCTGCTGCCAGCTTGGAAATGACAAATGATTTGTTAATAAAGAAGCTTTCTTTCTGTATTATTTTTTGCCAATGAAGTGAAAACAAAGCATTGATTAAGCAATCCAAGCTGAGAAAATTCCATCCAAATTGGATGAGAGCTCTCAGACCATCAGCTTCAGACCAGGTTTCAAGGCTTTGAAATAAAACTTCTGCTTGTTGCTTGATGCTTAAAGATACCTATCCTGGAGCCACAGACAGTAATTGATGTCAAGCTGACACTGTAGTTCACAGATGAATTTCAGTTGTGTGGGCACAACACTTGTGTGAAAAAATGCTTTCTGTCTCAAATGCTACGAACTGAGAGAAAGGATTAATAGAGACATCAACAAAAAAGTTCTCTGCACAAATAGAGTATGGCTGAAGAATACCAATAGCTCAACATGCTCCTTACTCAAAATCACCCTTCTCTTCCACCTGTCAGATGAAATCATTTGTACAAAAATTCAGACTGAGCATTTCGCTCAAAGTATTAGATTTCTGCACAGCTAAAATTCTAAACTCATATCCTGTGGAATAATTTTATGGAAGTTACCCTACGTATTTAACAGTAAACAAAAACTAGGTGTCTAGAGGTAATTAAAAATATTTGCAGGTTTGGTTTTTTGTTTGTTTTTTTTTCCTCTTGCAGAAAAGAATTACATTTTCCAGGGGAGCTTTAAATGCAAGCTTGGGCACTCACAGATATTAAAGTTTGAGTGACTCATATTCTCATTCCCTTGTGTAGCTACATTACTAGACTGTATTTTCCTCAATTCATCACAGAATAGGCTATGTCCACAGCCATAAAGCAGACAGAGCAGTATGTCATGGAACACTAGGTCCAAACAGGACAACAGGCCCCTAAGTAGAACAGGAGCAATAAGCATCCAAATTGTAATACTCAGAAGGTATTATGAAGCCTTATTTAAATTAAAAAACACATAAATTTTTAAGTTGACTATTTGGCATCTGGGGAAGGGGGTGGTTATTAAAATAAACTTGCAAAAAAAACCCCATGCCCTTTCAATACAAATATCCTCACACACCCATAGAAAACTGCTGCAATGAAAAATGTTCACCTTAATCAGGTCAGTTTGTCTGGATGACTGCTGGGTAAACAGCTATGCCATTACATTTGTATTGCAGTTCTTGCTCCAGAGCTAGGAAAAATCAACATAGACACATAAGCCAAGTCAAAAATATGCTTTATTTTTAACTAAAGATAAGCATCGAAAGAAATGGTATGGGTTTTTTTCAACTAGTGATCTGGATATTTTACACATCCAAAAATTAAACCAAATTTAAACCAAAATTAAATGTTTTTGTGTCTCTGGATTTTAAGTCAATACCCATCATTTTACAGCCTGCTAACAAATGAATTGTCCCTGAAAAGCAGAATGTTTTCCTGAAAAGTTCATGCAGGATTACAAATCCTAAGGCGAAGATTCTGTTTTCTGAAAATCTTGCTCAGAAAACAAGAACAGACATGGGAAGGAGCAGATTTCCCTTACCACAGCTTATCAGCCCTATTTAACCTATTACCTCCACTCCTCTATTACTTCATCAAAAAGTTTTGAATTGTTTGAACACCTCCTTCTTCCCTGGGAAAAACAAACAAACAAACAAACAACTCAATCAGAATAAGAGAACAAATAATTGTGTTGATTTAGAAAAGGAACTGAGGATAAAACACTATCGGTGATAAAATTATTTGGAATTTTTTTATTGCTATTGAAATGAATTACTGAGCACAAGATTTGTTGGGTGAGTAACTGCAACACAGGTCCCAGGGGAGTCTTCTCTTTGCAACCCTGTTGTGGTACCTGGAATTCTATTCATAGTCCGAGTACCATCTTGATCAGATTTTCCTTGAAATTCCTTAATATAATATTATGTAAGCACTTCTATGAGATTTGTTGTTCTTCTTTTTGTAAATAAATAGAATCATAGAATGAATCATAGAATGGTTTGTGTTATAAGGAGTCTTAAAGATCATCTAGTCCTAACCCCCCTGCCCTGGACAAGGACAGCTCTCATTAGACAAGGCTGCTGAAGGCCTTGAACACTGCCAGTTTTGTACCTCCCTGGACAACCTGTTCCAGTGTTTCACCATCCTGACAGCAAGGAATTTCTTCATAATTACAGTTATACTAAGAACTATTTTTTTCTAAAGAGAGTACATAGTTTCACTGCCTGAGAGGGAATAGATCTGTTCATATATGAAATTACACACTTCCAAACAGAATTCCGCTTCCATTTCTTTCCTGCTTTGATGTGAAGATGACATAGCAGGTAAGCACCGAAACACAGACAGATTCCTCACTAACCTCTCCTGTATTTTTCTGACAAACACAGAAGTCACACTCCAGCTGAATTTTATTGGTCAAACTTAGATTCACAATGCTGCTGAAGTAAACGCATGCAGTTACACATGAAAGAGATTTGAAGAGAGTTTTTTTCATTCTCACAGCAAAATGTTACACTATTCAAAGTAGTTGCGTCCATTAGAAACAAAAAAAATCTTTTTTTCATTAACTCGTTGTTTCAAATATATTTCATAATTTATTTGTAGTGAAAAAAGGATTTATAAGTAGAAACCACAGGAGAGTCAAAATTCAGGTCACATTTGTGCAGCTCACCAACTAATCTGAAAATCTAAATCTACTGAGACTTTCTGATATCTTAGAACTGTGTGTCATATTACTCATGAATAGACTCAATTCAAAAGAAAGCTACCAAAAAATATTTTCTGCATTGTCATCTACTTCTTTGTTCAATCTGTTCATCTCTTTTGCTCAATATTTGCAAATTAACAGACAAATTGGGTTTTGACCCATCCACTGCCTCCTCCCTGTGACAGATTAGTGGCTAATGCATAATCCCACTGGACTGGCTATAAAATGCAATGGCTGCAGTAGAGAACACACCACACTTTCTCCTTTTACCAATTGCTCTGTGTATGGTGACAGATTATTAAAGTGAAACAGCAGGAAGATAAATGAAATTTTGTCTCCTTTCACTCCCAGTATCCTACTGAAATTTCCTACTCCTACTAACAACTGTAGTGGATGAAAATAGGAAAAAAAACTTCCTGAACTGAGAAACTGAGAAGGGGACTGGGTGCAGCTACTGATTGTGCCCCAGATGAGTGACACTGGCTTCTTTCCCACCTTTCACAGTAACCACGAAAATGATGTTTGCTTCCTTTGGCACTGAATGTATTTTACATTGCAGTTGCAAGCTCTTTGGGGCACAGTCAGCTGCTAAATATGCTTTTCTACTGTTAATGAAACATAGCCATGAGACATCTTGAGACCTAACAAAAAATCCAAGTAATAAATAGTTACCAAGGAACTTTTTCCTTGCAACAATTTAGTTCTGTGAAAGACCATTTTCCCAAGCACTCAAAACAGTACTCGCACATTTGCAAACCACCAGCATGTCAAAAGAAAATCTAATAATACTTAAAAGACAGAAATAAAACATGAGTTGATTGGCAAAAAGGCTGTTAGAGAAATACTGGGCACCTGAACAAATCCCTACATTCTTCAGTTTCCAAGCAGTTTCATCTTCTGAAACATTTTGCATTTCTTTTGATACTGCATATATATCTCTTAAACAGCTTTTACAGCACAGCCAAAAATGCCACCGCTGTGAAAAAATGCTGCACCTGGTGAAAGTACTTCAAGGAATGTAGACCCTAATCTCCAATTTTTTTCTCTCACAAATAATCTTCATAGCTTTGATTCTGACATGAGTAGGATTATTCATATAAGAGAGAAGAAAAGCAGGCATGGGAACTTAAGAATTGCACTAACATAGTAAAGCATTGTAAAATGACAATAAAAATGGCATTTAAACTCTCTTGAGTTATGCCTGTTCTGCAGTACAGAAAAGGGACAGTAAATTGAACAAGTAGCTTTTACAAAGCTGCAGCCAGCAACCATGCAGGACCTTGTAAAATGGAGGTACTGGGAATAAGCAGAGTTCACACAATGCGAAAAGTACTGTCCACAAGCTAGAAACATCTAAGAAGTCAGGAAGTACAAAGATAAAGTTTGAACTCCCATGAATTTAACTGACTTCTGTCCTGCAAAGAATCTGAAAGCACACAGTAAAAGGCTCTTTTGTAGTATAAACAGAAAACAAAAAACAAAAACAAAAACACAAAAAACCCAAACAAACAAAAACCCACAAAACAAAAACACAACAACAACAACAACAACACAACAACAAAAAAACCCCAAACAAACAACAACAACAACAACAACAACACCACAAGGAAAAATGCTGTGCCACTGTGGAGGAAAAATGGAAAAGAGATTAAAGACAACACTAGGAAGGCCTCAACTAAGTATTTTCCCCCAGTTTTCAATAAGGAATTTTTAGGTTAAATTTACAGACAAAGATAGGGTGAATAATAAGAATGTGGATACGCAAATAGAAACTACCACAGCTAGCAAAAAACTCGATTCAAAAAGTTTAATGCGCGAAGTCTGACTAATCACCATCTCACACTTCTAAAAATTTGTTTCACGTGTAATGCTGGTCCAGTGACAAATATTTTTAATAGCACCATCTAGTTGGGGGAGTGAAGCTGAAAAACAGTAGATATGGTTTCTTTACCCACAAAAAAAACTGTGAAGAAAAATAAGAGGAGATGGCAGTTGGGAAATTACAAGCTATTTCATTGGATCTCATTGTATAAAAGGCTTTAAAATGCATTTTGAGGGAGACAATATATAAAGACACAGAGGTAGATGAAAAATAGGATAAAGTGCAACAGGAATATAGCAAGAGAACACCATACAAACCATCCATACAGTTTTCTTAGATGAAGTAAAAGACTTTGTGAACAAATGAAGAATAATAGAGCTCATCTTTCTGGACTTCAGCAATGCATTTGACATCGAACCAATTAAGATTAGCAGTGGATCTTCAGGATCCATTCTGGGCTACTGCTGTCCTTCCATAGCTCTTGATAACTGGGACCAAGGTAGAAGAGTACCTGGGCACTCTAATGTCAGTAGAGTAGTGAAACTATACAAACGGAGTGGCTTGAAGATGTGAGCCACATAAATGAGGTAAGCAACAAGGCCAAGGGCAGAAAATGAAAATGTAACCTGGGAGATGACCCAGTAATGACAAGTGAGGACTATAATTGTCAATGAGAGAGTGACTAAACAGGTAACATGATGAAAAAGGCAAGTGAGGCTGTAGGACACAAGAATGGGTATTTCCAGTAGAACCTGGGAGACAAGGAGATTTCCCATCCAAAGACACTAGCAGAGCTGAGATGTTTAACACAGCAAGAGAAGAGCTAACTAAGCATATAACTGCTGCCTAGAAATGCCTTGAGGACGATGCTTCCAGGTAGAAGTAGTATTATCTAATTCAAGGAACAACAAGAGCATGGCGAGGGAAGGCAGCGTGCATGCCACATGCTCATCTAGGCTGTACAGAAGGGAAGCAGCTACAAGCCTATGAGTTTCTCAAATAGTCTCCCAGACAGAAGAGTGGGGGCAAAATTACAGCCTTGGAGTTGGAGGCTGATACACAGCTGGAAGCATCACATGCTGTTAACACCCTCTACAACTGCCTGGACCCAAAGCTTGCACCCACTGGTCACAGAGCGTCCTTTAGCTCTTCCATTATTATTGTGGTACTGATATTATTACTGCTTTGATGCTACTGGTTTCATTTTGGGGGATATATCCAACACGCCATTCCATTTTTCACGCACGCTTTTCATTACAAAATCCATGTAAAACTAATTACACAGATAAAGGCTTTTGCGATAATGCAATCCACTTGCAAGTGAAAATAAATAGAGGAATGTAGAGCCCAAGATGATTTGGACAGCTAGGGCTCACAAAAATATAACTTCATAATTGTTTTGTGAAATAATTAATTAATAATAATTATTTTGTGAAATAATTCAGAGCAAACTGCAGAATTGTTCCTAAATTATTAGCTGCTTAGAAGTTTGTCAGATGGGTGTGCTCTAAAGAGAAATTTAACAGAAACTGTGTTTTTAGAACTTGTGGAGAGATTCATTTCTACTGAAGAGAGTGAAGATTTGGCACTTCATATGAGCAGAGATGATCTGGCCCAAACATTCTTGTTTGCAAATGATGACTACTATATTATTCACTTTGTCTTGGCACAGTCAGTCAATAGAGGGAGTGCAGCAAAATAAAAAACCTCTTCTCTATTTGCTGATAACATTTTTAGCACATTAAAGGAGAAATCTGAAGAACCATAGTAATTTCTACACCCTACAAAATGTGTTGAGCAGAGAGAAAAGGACAGAGAGGATATCAGGAGTTGCAAAATACAAAATAAAACGTCTCCAAAAAGGGAACGTGAAGTAATAATCCTTAAAATGCATTGCAAGAACATATAGGAAAAAATCTTTCCAGGAAATAGTGCCTATTTATACCCATTAAGTTTACACTTACTTGAAAACAAATCAGTGGATACTATACTAGGGATTAATCTAATCCTTGTATCCAAAATAATAAATTCAAGGGATTAGCCACAACAACAGCATTTTTTATCAAACAGAATTCATTTGCATTCATCCTCACATTACCAGAAATGTAGCTCTCTCCTAATTAGCAGATCTTGAACATTAACCTTTTGTCTTGACTGCAATCACTTCGATTAGTGGTAATGTTCAGCCTCCTCAAAACTTCTTCTTTCATAAATTGACTATTCCCATGGTAACAGCTGCTACTTTCATTCTATAAACACCAAGAAAATGTGATTTCCTTTATATCAGTGGGCCAGGCTGGCGGTGCAACTTTGGCCTTTGTCAATGCTTTTTTCAAATAAAACTGTTTATTCCAGAAGAAAAGGAAACAGGTGCAAGCACAATTCAGGAAGCAGTTGTTGACTAATCCACAAAGCAGGTTTGGCAATGCTTTGAAAGGAAGCTGTCAGACAGCCTACCCGCAATGCCAATAAGTTCCATGGCTGCATTAGGGAAGGACAAGCACATTCAACAGCAGCCACCAAACTTAAATCAATATTTTCCATGAGTTGCTGTTTGGATGGCATTTTATTTCCTTTTTGCTTGTTTCATCGGTGGCTCCACAAACAGTAGCAAGACATCAGCTTAATACCTCCACAAGAATAGTTGAGAAATGTAAATCAAGGATTTTCATTCAAAGAATATTGAACTTTAGCCAAAAAGAACATAAATTCCTTGCTGAGATGCTGACACAGCTTTAATGATTGGTATCTTCATCTTCACTGCTCACGCAGTCTGTTAACAAAGTCCTAATCTCAGCTGAAGTGAATTCCCAAAGTGGCATCAACTTCGGTGGGACCAGCAAACATTCACAACAAAGGTGCTTTTTCCCCAGCGAGTCATGAGCAATTTTTCTGAGTTTATCAAATCTGAGGCTTTTTCCAGAAAACCCATCTGTTGCCTATGAACTCATCTGATACCTTTACCTTCTTTGAAACTGAAGGTTTCCAAGTCAATCTGTCAGGGTGAGAATGGGTAAAGTGAGATTCACATCTACTTCTCCAGCAATCCACTGAAATAATCAAGTTTTCCCTTAGTCACAAATGTAAGATTCTGTCAGAAAATGGAGCTGCAATTTTCCAAAGTTAGAATTGGATGCTCAGTTTCTTAAATTGGTCTTTAAAATACATTTTTAATTTTTTTATTAAATTTTTAGCACTCACATAAAGGACTGGCAGTCAGCAAAGAGACTGAAAAATTAAACACAACTCTAGAAGCCTTTATTTTTTCCTTCTCCTTAATTCCTCATTAACCATTTCAGCACCAGACCAGGTGATTGCTTTCCTTGCCTTACATAGTTTTGATTCCAGGCATAACCAATCCCTGTTGTTAGTTAGACACTTTGAAAACCTGAACACCATTCGGCATCAGGCCTACCCTTTTTAGCCAAAACTATCAAGTGTTTGAGGACAGAAAAATCATGGATTCACTTTTATGAAAGTGAACAGTCAATAGCTGCAATTGTGCAGCCTACATAAACTCTGTCTCTGCTCATTCCAGCAGATGTTAAGACTGCTCAGAAATGGACTAATTTCTGACCCTCATGTCTGAGCATTTATCATGCTTCTACATCTACATGTTTTGTTGCCATCAGAAGGTACCAAACCAAATTCCAACAGTAAAGGCCACAGCTTCTCCCACTGTAGCCAAAAAGGAAAATGCCACTAGTTAGGAATGAACAGGAGGCTGTAAATATATTGCAAGCACTAAGCTGCTGTATTTGTATTTACATGAGTATCACACTGCATGCCATTCAGACTCAAAACCTCACTCTGACACGGGATCATAATCAAAAAGGGGCCAAATTAAATCTCTCAGTTCTGGGCTCACATTGGGGAAGTCTAGGTTTGAGCTGGCACCCAGCATTCTAAGCTCATGTTTATTTTCACTCCAGCTCCAAAAAAAAATTGGTGAATAATCCAGAACTGCTCATCCAGGAAAGATTCCAAAGGCTTGCCAAGTTCCAGACTACAGGCCATGGAAAAAACCAAGTGAACAGATTTGTTGGCAAGAGATGCCTCTATCCACATTCAATTTGCACGTGTTCTAGGGTGGTTCTCAAAAATGCAAAAACTTTGGGAAAAGAAGTACGAGGGAATTAATTGAACCCTACCTGTGAAGGCCATGAATACCCCTCAACTTTAATGCAAAGGAAAACCAAAAAATAATTCAAAGTAAGCAAAGAAACCAAAAGTATTCAAAGTAAACAAAAAAGTAACCAAAAAATTACTGACCAATGAAAAGGAGGAAATGGTTGGCAGAAGGGTTGTCTGTAGGACTGGCAATATGATGGTAACAAAATCATTTTACAGGACAAGTTGTGTTCTGACGCTACAGCCCAGTTTTGCAATCGTGCTACAGGCACCAGGATTGTTAAGGTATTGCACCCACATCCCACAATACTAGTCCACACCCTGTGTGGTGCCTTTCTCTGCAGTCTGGCCCATCTTCCACCTTGCACCTTCTACCTACATTGGCCCTGGAGTCAGGAGAGGCAGAGGAAGCAAGCAGTGCTCATTTTCCACTTTCCTCAAGGTTAGTTCTTTCTCTGCAGCAAAACACCAGAGCAGAGCAGCTGTACCTGTATGTTTTACAGGGATTTGTGGATCATAGGGAGTTAAAGGACTGGATAGAGCCAAGCTGGAAAGTCCCATACTGCAGAAGGATAGACAGAGAGGAGGGGATCCCAACTACAATGCCTTCCAAATTAAATCCTTAGAGGTGAGTATTGGCTTCTTTCCCACCACCCCTGCAACAACTCAGATCTCACAGGAAGCAGGCTAGGGAGGAGACCACTGTCCTGACCCACAAGTCCTATAAATCTCGGTCACTCTTTCGTTCAGGAAAATTAATATAATTGCCATATTTAGTGTCTTTACTATTCTTAAAAATAATAATAAAAAAATCAGTAATATGGGGAATTTAATATGTTGGTTTGTCTTCATACTTCTTTTTAAGTGTCTTCAACTCCTGCAAAGCAGAGCATCACAGGCCCTTCCTACCTCATGCTAGGGAAACATAAACAGCAGGCCTGCACCACTCTTTGAGTTTTGAAGTTTTTTGCATGCTTTCACCATATATTAATGGAACTAGTCCCACACCAATTGGTGAGTTAATTGCTGTCAAAGCAGATGGTAAGACAAGCCTGAAAAAACTATTTGGCATCTTTATTTCATGTGAGGGGAATGTAAGAGGAAAATGATGCCTTTTCCATTTTCCAAGGACTGACACAAAACTTAAAGCAAGCTTTTATGATCAGCAGAGTTTGAGGAACAATTACTTAGTTCCAGTGGATGCATACCTTGCATCTACCTCCATCTAATTCCTTCCTCCGTGGTTTATGTGCCTCATGGGCAGGCCACGTGCTGGGGGCTCCTCAGCTGACAGCATGCTATCAATCTGCTCCAGGCACCAGTGCTCAGAGAGCAGCGTTGTGAAGCAATTCAAGACATCAAAACAAGGAGCAAACTCATAAGGTGCTCATGATAGAGGTGACATTTTTTCTATTTTCCCTGCAGTTATCTTGGAGGGATGCTGGCACAGTAACATCCTCAGTGGGAAACTACTGCTCAGTGCTGACTTCCCAGTGTTGGCCACCTTACATATTCAAGAAGAGCTATAAATAGCGCAGTGTTATAAAAATTAACAACAGCACCAGAGGTCTGTGTGACGATCAGGCCTCAAAACATGACACTGCGGAAGAGATGCTGCATTGGAGCTATTCAGGCAGAAGGCTCTGCATTTGGAGAAGGAAGAAGAGCTTGCCAATTGGCATTCCAGCAGTTAGTTGCTGGCCAAGATTTTCAAGGTTGAACTTTACACCCGTAGCTTCACAAAGGTCACACTTAGCAAACTGTTGGGGCTTAACAGACCAAGGATGCATTTGGCTCTTATTCCAAGGCCCTTTCCTTGATATTAATATTGATGGCAGTGGAACACACATCTCAATAGCTGCACAGAAAGGCCAATGCACAAATGTGCTATACTCAACATATGGAAGAAGTCTGAAGCCTTTCAAACCACTTAATGAGAAATCTGTGGATATCAGCAGCAGAAGGAAAAGTCTAAAATGGGAGGAAGCAGCCTATATCCTACCATGCTAATTTATATTGTTAGAGAGGAGAGTACATGGCAATGTTAGCAATGCTGAGGATTTTTAAAAGTTGCATGTATTTTTGGTTTTCTTTCAAAAATAGTGTTTCAATGAATATGCACCATGCTGGGTTTGTGGCACTGGTAGTGTGTCGATCACCATGGTACCTCATGCCAATGCAGCATATGAGCACTCAAGCCAATGATTAGCCAGCAGAGCAGATGAAACAGAAGCTGATAGCCAAAAGGCACTGTGACAAGCTCTTCATAGGCCTTATGTATGCCACAGCATCTCTGTCTAGACTTCTTCAGGCTTTCCACTGTCTATCTTCCCTGCTCTTAGGATAACCAGATCTTTTTTTCCAAATAGTGCTAAGGGATAGAGAGATCTCAGACTGGCTTAGGAGAAAGGAGGAGATAAAAAAACCAATACACAAATATTTTCACCAAGAAAATACTACTTAAGCACACAGTAAGGAAAAAAAAATCATTTCCATAAAGTGATTATAAATTGACAAAGTTTCTTATGTCTGCCCTGCCATCAACCTAGTCCTTAAAATTATCGTTCTGAAGAAGGAAAATAAATCTTTGCTCACTAAGGAAATGACCTTTCAAGGGACTCATGCTGACCATACTTGAACACCACTGTTAGTTTATCCACTTTATCTAATAATAATGGAAAGAATACATAAAAAGATATGGCTATGTGCCTTCTTGAAAAAGATCAGAGATTGCATCAGCCCCTCTCCACACTGCAAATAAGCAATAAGCTAACACTGATGATGTTTGTTTAACATATGTGCGTACAAGTAGTGTGAGCTTTTTCTGGCCTGGGATGCTTAAGCAGAGGCCTCTGGATTTTAGAAAATGAAACCTTCTGTTGAATTATCTACCCCTTGCTGGTTTGTTTTCTGTACAAAGTCTCTGAGGGGCACAGGAAAGCCAAGGGCCCTGCATGCAGGCCAACTTAACAAAGGTTAAATCCTTTCAGCACTGGGGAATTGTGCAACTGTAATACAACTCTCACTGAAGAAGTTTCCTGTTTTCCATCACTAATCAAGGCAATAACACTGCATTCTAATTAAATTGGTGTCACGTGGAGTTTTTCCTCTTTACTGTAGCTGTTTCACACTTAGGAGTGTGAACACCTAGGACAACCTAGTCCTTTAAAAGAGGAATAGGTTTTGGGGACAAGGCCCCACTGCCAGCAGTGAAAACCCAAGTGCTCACTTCCTAGTGCAGTTTCAATATGTTGTGCCACCACTGTGCCTCAGCAGCAGCGGCAGTAGTTTTGAAGCAGATACGAAGCACTGCACCACCCACCTATATTTGACTGTGAAACTCTGGATTAAAGCTCACTGTAATCATCAGCCTGATTCTGTTACCTCTCCTGTGTCTAAATTATATCCATCACTGTCATCTCTAAAGATTCAGATCCTCTGTGCACTTCATCAGGCATTATAATCGAAGCTAATGAAAGACATGTTTGTTTAGCTGTTGTAAATGGCTTTGAAGATCTTGGTTTCAGCCACGGTGATGAATTAAGGATGTCAGCTGGGCAAACAGTTTAATTTGGAATGAATTTAGCTAAAATGGATTACTGAAAAAGCAATATGGATTTTTCAAATTCGTATTATTTCACACACTTTAGCAGTAAATATTTCACCCTTTCTTAATGTCTGAGCCACCAGGCACAGAACTGGAAGAACCAGCAATGACACCAGCTTCTCAAAGACAAGACCAATTTAGGATACTATAAACAGGTGTGAAAAGCCACATTTTGATTGCAGCAGGGAGTACAGCCCTCAAACAGTTTATCCCTCAGCTGACTACACTTCTGCCATAGCATAAAACTATGTTTTAATAGCACTTCTGCAAAGCAGCCTGAACATGGTAATTAAAGCATTTTGTGACAAAACTCAGAAATCTACAACTGCAAAGAATTATTCCATAACACAGTTATTTATTAGAAGTACCTGGTTTTTATTTTCCCTGCTGCATTTTCAAATGAATTAAAATAATAACTTAAGGGGAAGGAAAATTATCTTTAAATAGTGGTGGGGTTTTTTTTTTCCCTCTCCCAGGTAATTTGGAGTCAGGAGGAATCCAAAATAACAGCATGATTGTTGAAAATTACAGGGTAAGGTTGGAAACCTCTAGAGGTCATCTAGTCCATCCTCACTCATGCTCAACCCAGTGCCACCTTAGAACAGATCATTCAGAATTGAAAGGGAAAGGAAATAATTTAAAGCAAAAAGAAAGAAAAAAAATGAAGCCTTCCTCTACCCTCTTTTGCACCAGAAAAAAAAAAAAAAGGCAAGGAAATATTTTCTTGAAAGATATAGTTCTTCTGTGGTGTTTGTAAGTAAGTATGACCAACCTGGAAAAACAGATGAAAGCTGCCACCTTTGGTTGACCAAGTTCCCTTTCTCCCTTGACGCAGGTAACATTTAGCACAATGTATGGCAAACACCAACTCAGTTGCCAGCACTGCTCTGCCACGCTGCTGGCCAGAAAAGGCTGGGAATGCTGCGTGTTCAGCTCCACTGACAGGGAAAATGCTCCCAATCATTCATTAGCAGTCTGCTCCAAGTTAATTAAGGAATGGAGCTGACAGCTGCTGAAGTGGGTTCCACCCCATCTTTTCCTGGGAAAGCAAGGCCTCCAGGGTAAGGCCTGGACTCCACAGCAAAGAAGAATAGGGTGGGGGAACCTTGCAAGATCTCAGTAAAACCCAGATGACTCATCAGAAAGTAAAACGTTTCTATTTTGGCAAGAGGCTGAAATAGCAGCCCTGGGTTGTGCAGCAGGGTTGCAGCACAGCAATAAATGACCCTAAGTGCCCGGGACAAACTCCTGTGCACGCTGATATTCCTAACAGCAGGGGCTACTTCACGTCTCATTAAGCAAAGGGGTTTACATGACAATTAACACATTAATTAGCAGCATCTTTTTCACAGGTGAAACTTTGGCTTGAGATTTCAACCTTTTTAGACAACTGTTCTGTGAGTGAAAATTAAGGAATAGTTTATTATGACTCAAGGTGACAAGGACTTCCAGGCAGAACTGGCATCTTTGTGTACTGAAGGACACAGCAACCTGGTGATGGCCTTTCCCATAGCTTGCATGGAAGGAGGGCCTCCTTGTACAATCTGCACCCTGCCATTTGAAGCCCAGCCCTCGGCAAGGGCAAGGTGCCAGGCTGGCCACTTCAGGAGCTGGCCATAAAGAAGCCTAATGTACCACAAAGTCACACAGGGACAAAGCAAGGCCTGGACTTCAAGGAGCAGTAGTTCCCATTCCACAGCCCCAGCCGCTGACCTGTGTGGCTCCCCACTACAAAAATCCCTTTGACTGTATTTGTAGAGACATAACACCAAAAAGCAACCCTGCTAATGTCACTGAAAATAGGTATCAGCTATAAGAGAATGTTTACTGCCCTAGAGCTTCACATCTTAGATACAGAGTTAATAATTTCTACCAGAGATCGCTTTAAAGAAAAGTTGGCACTATGAAGCTGCATGAATATTTCTGAGCGTTTTGTTCAATACCATCTTTAATTTCTATTATATTTTGAGAGAATGGATCTACAAGTATACTAGAAAATGTGGAATACTGGAAATTGAATGAAAGGATGAAAAAATTGGAAACTGAACTTGTAGCATTCAGGATCAGCTGGATTCTGATAGTCATTGGGTCCATTCCCTATCAGACGGATGTTGCCAACCCCCAGGAAATATTGGCATGCTTTGTATATGTTATCTTTCACCTCCCTCAGGTACATACTGTGTTCTAAACAATGTATAAACTACCAAAAAACACACTAATCTTTTACATGTTTTGGCACTCAAAGCATAGATAAATCACTGTGTCATAGCCTTACCTATCATACCACTTACAAAATAAATCCAGGCTCAGGAGGAACATCAGATAACTTGTCCTTTAATTAGCTTTTAAAAGCTGATGGTTTGTTTCAGAATATGATTTATTTCTTTTATTTATCAGCCTGCCTTGTTTCAAACGGGTACTGTCTGACTGACCTCTAGATACCCTTGCATTTGCTCTGTGATATCCCCAGAATGTCAATGCTTTGGTTCTTCATCTTTCATTTCCCAAACATTTCTTATTGGTCACTTCTGGTAGCGGTGGCAGCTGAAGTGGAAGTTTATCCTCTGATAATCTCTACTGCTTTAATGGTTCCCGGCATCCTGAGGATATTTTCCAAGTGTTATGGTGACACCAGCTGAGATCTTGGCAATAGAAAAGTGTTTAACATGTTTATTTTCTAACTTAGTCTCTTGTGGTTTTTTTCTGCTTTCCCAACCCTCTGCCACCCCCTTGATTTCCACGGCTTAATGCCTTTTGTTATTACTATATTCTTAGTTATCAATTCTCAATATCTTTCTGATTAAAAAGCCTTTGAAAAACCTGAGGGCATTCCCACTATGCATCCAAAAATCACTTAATAAATTTCTCCAAACCTCCAAGTCACATTTGTCTAAAAGCTGAGCAAAAATCCCCTCTAAAAGGAAAAACAATAGTCCCATCTTTTTTATATATTTCTCTGTAAACTAGAGTCTAGGAACTATAGCATATAAGCCTTGTAAAACGATGTGCACATTTCAAACAGTTCTAACACAAAATATGACACATAAAACAGGTCACCAGCTTTAGCATGTCTCCAAAATAACATATGCTTGGAAATGCTTATCCTTGTAGCATCACTATCCTCTTTCCTTTTCTGTGAGAAAATGAATTGTGCAGAAGCATGCCTGAAAAAGCAAAATTCTCATACAATTTCAATCACTCCGTTTGTTCATGACTTTTATACAGCTGACTGAACATTTATTATCTCACGTGAAAGAGAAGCTGTGAGTTTGCTCACCTTTGTCACCTGCAGGATCTTTGAACTGCCTCCTCTTCTGTTTCTTCCAAAGAGTACGTTTCCGCATCTCCCAGTCCATTCCCGAGTCCACTGAACATGCAGACATCAATAAGTTCTGGCTAAGTTATCCTACGTAACTCCGAAGAAAAAAGGAGAGACTCGCAGGTGCTGCAGAAGGTCTTCCTTACTCTCTTTGAACATTTTGTTTTCTTGGTGGTCTGCCACAGTCAGGTCTCCGGTAGTAAACTGAACAACCTATCCTCCTGGCTCTTCTTTTCTTCTTTTTCTTTTCTGTAAACACATAATCAGGGCTTCAAATCCTTTAGGCATCACAAACTGTACTTCTCTATTGCCCTCTACTGACTGCCGGCTCACGCCGCCCTCCCGCAGAAGTGGCGAGCAACAGATCCGCGGTACGCGCTCCCCGCCGCCTCCCCCGGATCGATAATGATACACGATGACCAAAAGTCAACACAAATCATTCTATTTTTTCCTTTGTTACAAAACACCAGCCAAGATTTACAGCCTGTTGGCCAGCCGTGGTAGCTGCAAAACGCTGAACAACAGAAGCGGGAAGCAGTTCGTAACATGGCTCTGCTAACGTGGGCTTTTTTTGGTGAACAAAAGCCAGGAAAAAGTAGAGACGAATGCCTTCTGCCTTGAAATGCGGATGAAAGCATCCCACTGATGCCATAAATACTGTGCCAGGGATCTGAGAGTTATCTGGTTTTAAGGGTTTGGTCCTGCCAGCACTGGATGCACAGAAATACTGCTTCTGATGGGAGTTCTGCAGGAAGGGGCTGGTAGAGAGCCATGAATTTGAGGCCATGGTTTTTGGCCATTTCCCCTTTGTCTCTAGCGCTTTGTTTAGCACATTCAGCACCACACCTAACACGGGAAAGCCTCATGTGACGGGACCCGGGACAAGGCACATCACCCTGTGCGTGGATGGCACTGGGAGTAGCTCTTTGCCCTGCTTTTTGGACAAAGATGATCTGTAATGCAAAGATAATCCAGCAAACTAAGATTAAAAAAAATAAATTTAAGAAAAAAAAAAAAAAAAAGGAATGGCCCAGTGTTGTCTCAGGAGCAGAAGAAAAAAAAGTGTATAAGTATTTCAGGCAGACTAGAAGAGACTGAGGAAAAAAAACAAAAGCAGGGATATAGAGTGTGTAAGAGTGAAGGTGTGGGGGAGATATAAATGAACCCTTTGCATTGTGTTAGTCACTGCTTAGTCAGTACAGCACATGCTGGTTAATCAGGTCGCTCAGGCACTTGTTCTCACAAGAAAAAGTCAATCCACAGCGCTGGTGGAGATGCTCTGGCCCAGCTGCACCACTCCAGGCAAAAGAAGAAATCCCCAGCACACTTCTCTTTATCTAGGCAGAAGCTGGGAGAGAACATGACACTGTCTTGCCTCACCATTCTTCCTCCACAACCAACTTCCCTAGGGAACCAACATGCTTAAAAAAGTTATAAATACACACCCACCCCGCAAAAAAGTGTTGGAATTACCTTTGCTTACTTGTGTTCAAAAAGTACTCGCATTTTCCTCCTCTAGTATTAATAAATGGGAATATTTCATTTGCCAGAAAAATGTGTTGACTGATGAACAATGGTTGTGTTTTGAATAGATGTTATGTGACATCCCTGCTCTTCCACTCAGAAAAGGTAGGAGGTCACTCAAAAGTTAGGATCAAAAAAGCCAGCAACATGGCAACAAAACTGTAATATGGAAAGGTTAATTGAAAAAATTAGTTTCATTTAAAAAATAGAGTCAGCAGAGGCCCTAATTGTACCTATTATGAACATTTCATTAACAAATCCAGATTTATTGACTGTGCAGTAAAGCTCTCTTAAAGGAAGCCATGAAATTCCTTTTTCCCTTGCTTTTCTATTTCTAAAGCCCTTGGCTACTCTATGCCAGAAAATAAAAAAATAGAAATATTTATTCAAATTCCTTGATAGAATATTGAAGCCTGCTCAGCTGAATACCTCTCCTAAATGAACACCATTACCAATAATAGATCAAAGGATAAAAACGTCTAGCAAATGAACACGGCCGAGGGAATTAATAAAACACACATCAAACGGTGAAAAGCTGAGGGTTTGGTTTTGGGGCTTTTTTGGGGGAGTGGAGAGTTGGTGGGTTTTTTTTGGTTTTTTTTGTTTTTTTTTGGGGGGGGAGGTGTCTGGTTTTTTTTTGTTGTTTTGGGGGTTTGTTTGTTTGTTTTGTTTTGTTTTCCTTTTTTTTGGTATTTTTGTTGTTGTTGCCGGTGTTTTGGTTGTGG
The DNA here is from genome assembly GCA_017589585.1 of Phylloscopus whistleri. Classification (NCBI taxonomy): domain Eukaryota; kingdom Metazoa; phylum Chordata; class Aves; order Passeriformes; family Phylloscopidae; genus Phylloscopus; species Phylloscopus whistleri. The sequence continues at coordinate 677,275 of JADMLD010000068.1, read as the reverse complement.
GTTTTTTTGGGTTTTTGGGGGTTTTTTTTTGGTTTTTGGGGGTTTTTGTTTTGTTTTGTTTCGTTTTTTTAATGGGAGCACATTCACAGAGTGATAAAGCGAAGTCTGCAGTCGTCAAATTCCACGGAAAAGGCACCTCAAATAGAGAGGGTGACAGATGAAATTCAGCACTGCTGAGCATCAGGCGGATTTCTGGAGCTGCTGCCGTAGATCTTTCACCTGACAACCCCTCACAGAGGAATCTGTGGGGTTTGGAGCTGTATTTTTCTTCCAAAGGATCACAGAATTGTTACGGTTTGAAGGGACCTCTGGAAATGATCCAGTCCAGCCCTCCTGCGAAGGCAGGGTCCCCTGGAGCAGGTGACACAGGAACGCATCCAGGCGGGTTTGGAATGTCTCCAGAGAAGGAGATTCCATGACCTCTCTGGGCCAGCCTAAGTGCTCTGCCGCCCTCAAAATAAAGCAGTTCTTCCTCACGTTTCTTTCCCTGAGGTAAAAGTTCCTTTCCTACGGGAAAAACTTTCCCCACGGCGGGGGCCGCAAGCGGCTCCCCGAGGCGGGTATGGCGCTCCGGGCGGGCTCGGGGCGGGCTCCGCTCCCCGGGCCCCTCCGCCCGCGCTGGCAGCCCCGGGCCCACGGGCGGGGCCCGCTGCCCTCAGCGCCAGCCCCGGCCCTGCCCCTCGCCCGGGGCCCGCCCCAGCCCGGTACCCTGGTGCTGCGGCCGCGGTGCCGCCGGGGCTCGGCCAAGCGCTGCACATCGCCCGCCTTCCCTTCCCTTCTCTTCCCTTCCTTTCCGGCGGGGCGGGCGCTGGGCGCCATGGGGCGGCGGCGGCTGCTGGAGGCGGCGGAGCAGCTGGCGGGGGCCTGCCCGGGACAGGCGCGATTCCTGCTGTAAGGAATCGCGGCGGGGCGGGGACGGGCGGTGGGAGAGCCCGGCGGTGACGCGCCCTGACGCTTTCCCTCTCTCCCGCGCAGGTGGATGCTCCGCAGTTCCCGAGGCGAGTGAGGGGCCCCGGGCGCAGGCGGTGGAGCCGGGGCCGGAGGAGGGGGTTCCGGAGCCGGGCGGGCTCCAGCGGAGGCTCCTGCCTTGGGACAGCAGCGTGCGGAGCCTGCGGAAGGACAGGAGCGTGGGGATGGATGCCGGCTCGCCCTTGCCCTCCGTTTCCCCCTTGCCCCCGCAGGGCTGTGTTTCGGGGCTGCCGGCAGCTGTGGCGAGCTCGCCAGGAAGCGGGGCCAGGTGTCCCTCGGGGGTTTAGAGAGAGGCGCCCGACTCCAGCTCCGGCAGCAGGAGCTAATGAGGCAGATGCCAGGAGCGAGCCTCTTACTGGGTCTGAAATTTATCTCAAAGCGTTTCTTCATTCTAGCCTGAGGTCATGTCATCTTCTGACACTTAAAATGGGCAAAGAGCTTTACAAGGTTTTGGTGTCCCTGATCTGGTAGAAGGTTGTGCCTACATGGAGCTCTCTGCAGAATTGTGAGCCTCCGTTGCTAAAGATTTTTAGCAAGGAATTGCATTTTTTCAAGAAAATCTACAGTTACATACTGTGGAAACTTGTGCCATGCATTAACTTAGTCAGAATTGTGCTAAGCTGACCACATTCTGGTGCTCAGCTTCCTCTTGTGCTCTAGTGTTATCTTAAACACAAAAACATGTGCTTAGCTAATGTTAAAATTGAAACACACCATTTTAAAGTTTGCTTATAGAACATAGTTATTTCATCCTTTTGCCTTTATTTATCTCTAGCTAATGAACGTGGATTAGAAAGGATATGTCCTTACTGCTTCCAGTTCCTGGTTCCTGACAGCTACCGGGTACGCCTCAAACCGAAGATGAAAGTGACTCCACAGATAGAGAAAGTTCTTAAACGAGAGGCAAAGAATCATAAACTTAACATGAAACAGACAAAGCTTTTGAGAAAGTACAGGGAGTCAAGAAGCATTCTGGTAAGGACATTTATTTGGAACTGACAAGTACATGATATTTCCCTAAATTTCATGTCCCTATTTCAGTGGCATAAAAAAGGAGATACAGAAACCTTTCTCTCTAGAAGAGGAGCCCACACATTTCTTTTTCACGAACATAAGACTCTTTCTTTTTGAAATAACTGCTATGCATAAATGACATTTTTAAAATCTACCTTCCACAACAGATAGACCATGAACACAGTGACAAGACCAGTAAGCTTGTCTCTTAAAAAAAAGCCTTGCAACCCCACGTTAGGGAAGCTACACAAACATCTCATTTACTGCCTTTGTTTCAGTTCATCAGTGTTGAGCAAATATGTTTTGACACAAGCTTTACTTCATGTATTTCACCAGCCTCTCATGGCTACATCAGATTATTATTACCATCTGTATTAATAGAATTTTTTACATTTATCTGAATAATACTGTTTATAGGAAGTCTTTCAAAACTAAACCACTGAGGGAATTTCAACAAGTTGATGTTTTTCTTGAGGCCTCAGTTATTTTTTCCTGAAAGTATGCAGGAATGTGACATTTAATTACTATTAGAAGAATAATAGTATGCATTTATTCTAGTGTTGCTAAGGTATGTCCTGTTTTTAAAACAGATTATGTGAATGGTTGTTATAATAAATGAGGCAGCACCCTATTGTGTCCAGGAGTTGCTGGCACACTTGGCATTTTCTTGGAAGAGGGTTTCAGGAGTAAATTTTGGGAAACCAAAAATTATTAAAGAGTCAATAAAAAAAGAAATTAAACTGAGAAAATATCACCAAGGTTCTTGTCTGTCAGAGCAAAATAAGATGCTTCATAAAGGCACTCTCCCCAAATTGTAGATCACAGTTGAGCTTCAGAAAGGACATCTGAAAAGGTTCTTCCCCCAGAGGGTGGTTGGGCACTGGAACAGGCTCCCCAGGGAAGGGGTCACAGCACCAAGGCTGACAGAGGTCAAGAAGCCGTGGGACAACACTCTCAGGCACAGGGTGTGACTCTTGGCATGTCCTGTGCTGGGCCAGGAACTGGAATTTGATGATGCTTGTGGGTCCTTTCCAACTCAAGATGTTCTGTGATTCTGCAAGCTGAAATCTTTGCTTCATTTTTCTGGGATCACAGATGTTGAGGGTACATTAGGAACATCTCTTTAAGCAATGGATAAACAGAACAGTGTTCTATGAAGTAGTGATGGGCTCTTAGACATATTGTATAGCTGGAGAGTGTTAGTAGGGACACACTGTGCATTCATATGAGTAGTTTAAAATTCACTTTAAATTACCCAGTTTAAATTCTGGGTAATATTTTGATCTTGGTATGTAATTGCAGTTTGCTGTACCTGTGTTCTGTTTAGTTTGAATTTGTCCTGTGGATTATGATTTAAGTGTTTCTTGTCTTAAGTCTTTAAAATGCTGTCAGCAACTGTCAGCTTTCAAAATTAGCAATGTAGATCCCTGTAATCTAATACCTGAGACTTGTGCAAATGAAAATTCTAGTGTGGTTGGAAATTAAAGCAAGCAACAATGCGGCAGGTTGAACTTCTGAGAACTTTCTTAGCAAGTAGAACTTGATTTTAGATTGCTTCTGCCATAAAAAGGCGTATAACATAGGAACTGTTTCATGGCTCTAAAATTTTTGGAGTTAATTGCTGATCCATTTCAGGGAATGTAAATTAGCTATGAAGTGCTATGATTAATCCAGTAATTTCTGCATTGTAAAGTGGTCACCTCCATTTATATTCCATGCAGTTTTAAGTCACCATGAGATGCTAAGTTTGTTTCCCATCTGAATTTCATTTAGAAGAACTAAAAATAGATCAATACCTGAGCACTAAAATAGGTAAAGCTATTTTTTTTTAGTTCGCTAGGCTGACAAAATATAATTTCTAGAGGAAGTCAGTGCACTTAACTAAAAATGTTCCATTTCAGCATCTCTAAATATAATTTTTACTAAGCAATGTGAATTTAGTTAAATTTACACACTTTGAAATGAAGAATGATTTGGTGTAGATGTTTTCAAAACTGCTTAGACATTTTTGTGACAGTCTTCTGAGTGTGTTATTTTTAACCAGAAGCATCACGTAACTGTTTTTCTGTCAGTCTGATTGGTGCCTCAGAAAGTTGTCTGGCTGTATTACTCTCGTATCTCTTAGTGTGAGTAGTTGCCATGGCAGTAAGGGATATCAGGAATGTCTGACAGTCTCTGTGACTGGGTGACATGATTGGTTCTGATGCAACTCTCAGCTTGGTGTGCTGCTGAAGTTCCCTGCAGCCTAGAGGTACACAGAGAGAAGAGAAAGTACCCTTTGTTCAGAACATCCTCCTTGTTGTAGTAAGTACTTTTGCCCTAATACAAAGCCTTGTCTCTGTTCACTAAGATTTGCTGTTTTTTGTAAAATGGATGACTGGGTTTGAGAGTTTGGTAGTTTAAATATTTTATCCCAAGATTCCCTGAAAAGTGTGTGATATAACTTTATCGGGAGTAGAATAAGCTCATAACTTTAGATGACACAAAGTGTCATATTTTTTAGCCAAATACCTAATGTATAGGAGTACTTTAGTATACTCAGTGTATCTTGTACACTTAATATATGATTTGCCCAGTTCAGGTGCTGTTTCATCTGTCGTGATAGGGTTGTTATCTGTATTTCACTGTACAATATTAGATTCAGCAGTACAGGTCTCCTGAAACGAGTTTGTAGGGAGTTGGAGTGATTTCTAGATAAACCCAAAGGATGTGTTTGGCTTCAGAAGCCCAAATTAAAATACTAGTTATAAAGTGTATGTTACTATTTAGTATCTCATGTTTTACTAAAGCAAATATTTAATTTGTGTCATGGTATTTGGAGAACAGTTTGGATAATTCTTCTAATGGCTGTGTAATACAAAGGTGGAAAGACTGAAAGGCAGCTTGGTATTTCCTTTTTTCTCTCCATAGCTGGTTACTTGCAAATCTTGCAACAAAACAACAAGACATTATGGTAAAAGCAGGGATTTTCTGGCAACCAAAAGACAAAATTGTGGCACTCCAGGTATCAAATCTAGCCTGAAGACACCAGATGTAAAAATTCAGTCTGCAAAGAAAATGACACCTGTAAGCTGCAGTAGGTTGGGATCTAAAGGGAACAGTCCCTCATCACTTTCCAGGTACCTGTTTCTTTCCTATTTAAAGCAGCCCTTTGCCAAGTTGAGTGTATTACATCTTGTTGATTTTAGATCAGTCATTTAGTAAAGTTTAAATTGATACCTTACTGTATTTCTCAGTTGGTATGGTTGAGGAGATCAATTTTAACTTTCCAACCTTTAAAATCAAAGATTCTTGTGAAAAGCCACTGTGTGCAAAGAATGCCCAGTTACATTTGTGTCATTATTGCAAAATGACTGTCCTATAATTTGCATGACGAAGTAACACTTCTGACTGCTCACTTGCACATAAAAATGCACTATTTCTCTTGGATATTTTTCACTCAAATTATATATGTGTGCTTTCACAGTTACTTTATGTTAATTCTGATTGCTCCCCTTTATGACATTTGAATCTTTTGTTTTTCAGGACACGTGAATCTGGGCAGGCAACAACCAACTCTGCTTCCAAAACTCCCCGAAACTCCAAATTTCACTTTTCTAAGCTAAAACGGATGCTTGACCTAGAAGAAAAAGAGAAAAGCCAGAAGGCAGATTTCAAAACCTTCTTGACTTTACTTTAGTTATATATTATTTCAAAGTAATAAAGATTACAGCAATAAATATTGCTCCAGTTTTAGTAAATGAACAAAGTGATTTCTTTAAAACTCAAGCTAACATCCTGTACCTTGTGGAAGCAGACCATATTTTTTAGAAGGAAGCTCTGTTTGTAAGGGGAGTGATTGTCTGCCAGAGGGAGATGAGAAGATAGCCAGTTAAATATGCTTGGGAATCTTGAATATGTTTTGCAGTTTCTGATGCCCCAAGAATTAAAAGCCAGGATTTATCCTTTGAGGAAGCTGATGATGATCCCACCAAGACCATGTAATTGTCAAGATTAAAGATTTTCAATTTATGTTTGGCACAGAGATGAGAGAGGACAGTGTAAAGTCACTGTTCAGGACTGAGGTTATAGCTGCATAGTCTGATAGTTCTGCACATGGTGCTTCACATTTCCCCCCTGAAAAACAGAGCCAATTGTTAAAAGCATTTACTTCCTTGGATTTAAATGTCTATTTTCCATTTCTTTTGCTAGTTTAATGAACAGTTTAAGTGACTTTAGACTCGGTAAACACTGCTGAAGAAATAGGACCAGCAAATAACTTGGTGGACTGGGAAGTAGTCCAGGATAGGGGAGAATAGTTTGTTGTAAACTCTACTTAAGAGTCTCAGGGATTGGCATGTAACCTTTTTGTATCTCCTGTACACTTGCACAGTAACTGAGGGGTTCACTGCTCTTTGTCTCTTATGTATGTGTAGGGTAAATGAACTGCCATTCTTTAATCAAAATACAAACCTTGGAGTGTTGCCTTTTCCAGTGTAGAACTTGGCATTAATTCACCTGTTGCTGTACTTACAATCCAGTCTCTGGAAAAATACTTCATTTTGTTGAATGTGCATTGCACAAAAGTATTTGAAAATACAAATTTTGCAATAAATTTTCTTATTAAAAGTACACACATTAGGTACTGCTGTGCTTCCCATGAGGCCAGTGTGAAACCAGCACAGGCATCTGCTGTTTTAGGTGCCCCAACATCGTGTTTGTTAGATCAAAGCACATTTCCCTGTTGTCCCTGTTTACAGTGCTTCTTACACAACACCTTGTGGTCTCAAGAGTGCACTCCTTTTGGATAAAACTACAGATAAAGGATAAAAGATATGAAGGGGGGAACACAACCAGTGTGCAGAGAAAGCCAATGGGTGATCTATCCACAGGATCACAGGAGAGCTTGTCTAAACTACACATTTCCAAATATGTTTTGTTAGTGGTAGGCATTGAGCTACAGGCATTCTGCATGCCAAGTGTCTTACCTTTGCAGCACACTTATTAACAGAGATACAGCCTTGTCATGCTCCAAACATCTTTTTTCTTTGGAATTACCAGAGTTGTCAGGTATGACCAGATGTGGTTAAAAGGGATTGTTATTGTGAGATATTAGACTTTATTCTGGGAACAAGGGGAAGAAAGTCATCCAGTACGTGCCTTTTCTTGTTTTACAAGTGTGCTTCAAAATGCTGGGTAGAAATAATCTCCAGTGCCTTTATGTTATTCCTAAGCCTTTAACAGAGTCTGGTTTTTACTGTTAACTGGACTTCCACAGAATCAATTGAAAGACAGACACACATATATATAAACATATCTCTATATAATATATATAGGTATATACATCCATACCCACACATCAGAGGCTTATATGCAGACATATATTATACACATATATGCATGTCATGCACTCTTCCCTTCAGGACACATTACCTTCCTGTACTTGATGAAACACTGAAGCCTGTTGGCTGTGAGAGACTTGCTGAGCTCCCCTCCAAAGCACTGCCAGGCCACATTATTGGCTTGTGTTTGAAGAGCTGGAAGAACAGCTTGAGAGAGGGGGCAGAATTTCAGCCAGACTTTGTAAAGCAAGAGCAAGAACATCTCCATTAAGCATACAGCCCTGCAAAGAGTCATTTGATTAGAGAGTTACTTCCCAGCTCACACTAATTCTACAGGGCAATGGTATGTGTATCACTGGCTGTACTCGTGTCATACCACATTGAGCATGTTACAAAAATGTGTCTTAAAATAACCAGCTCAACTAAATTTACAGTTCTAGAGACAGGACCTCAGACCCTTTAATGCACTGCTTCCTCACCAAAAACTGTCACACAAAATATAGGGAGTAATAAATCTCTAAATTAGTATCAAGCATTTCCTCAGTATCATCACTGAGATGAGATCTTGGCTGACTCCTGAGTATAGGGAGCACTTTATATTAAAGCCATTTCCCACCAGGAGACTGAGAAGGCAAGCAATGAACAATAATGTTCAAAGATGTTTTTACAACAATGTTTTATTAAATATGAAAGAGCATACATACAGGTGTTATTCCGAGGACATAAATTACACAAGGATTACAGGTTCTGTCAGAAAAGCACAATAATGAAACATCTTTACATTTCAAACTTTTCTTGTTAGCTTTTAACATAAGTCTACTTCTGTTGCAAACAAGTAATGAGTGCTATTGAACTTTTGCAAATTCCCACAAAAACGTCATGCTTAGTAGGATACTTTAACTATTGTAAATATGAAATCAGAATTAGATTCCTAAATAACACGATGGAAGAGATTTACTACTTAAGATAGATGACACACTGAAATAGGAGCCAAGACAAAATTGGTCATTCATTAGAAAAAAATTCCACTTCAGACACTATGTTTGAGTCTGCTTTCTTTACTTGCAGGAATAATCACTGTGATTAAATGTAATGAGCAGAACTGGCCTAAATATTTGTAAATGTAACCATCAAATTCTAGGCGTGCTGATTTTGACTGATTTTCCCACTGAAAAAACCCCACAACCACAGATCTGTTTCCTTACGCTTCAAAAGGCTCTTCTGCAGAGGGCCAACCAAGCCTATGTATGATCTCCACGTCCTCCATGGTCATCGCACTGCCAGCTACTGCATCCTACGGTCGTGTTTCGGGTCACCATTGAAGCACCAGACTGAGTCACCGCTGATTGGGAGAGCAGAACTAGTCTGTGCAAGTCCTAACACAATGGTTTCTTAAACTTCAGGTCAACAGGAATGTAATTGCATCATAATGAAAGCTCTCAATTTGACACTCGGAAGACTACTCGGATAAAATACATAATAAGTATGATAAGTATGTGGTTTGGGTTGTTTTGCTAAGGATTAACAGAGGTGCTTTAATATATTAATACAAACATTAACAGAGTGAATCAGACAAGCTAATATTACTGCAGGCTGTAGTCTAATTTCCAAAAGAAGTCATGAAACATAATTTCTAAGAATGGTAAGTTTTGTAACTAAGGACTTCACATTTATTTTTAAAACCACAAAAGTGGGGTAGTATTCCTGATATCTTTCAAAACATTCTGCAAAAAACACAGCTTGAGCCTGCACACGCTAGAATATACAAGCAGTCCCAGTGACCTCCAAGGTAAGCATTCTCATATGGCAAAGTGCTGCAGGAATCTCTTTGCTTTTTTTCAGAGAATGCTTAATAAAAGTGCAATATAGTGAAGCAAATAATCTGATTATTATGCCTTTATTATTAGATGAAAAATATTCAGATATTTTATAATTGTGCCTTTTGTAGGGCAGGCATTCTGGTTTGCCTAGAGCCAGACCACGTTAGAAGAGGTAGGCAGGGTATGCCCACACAGGGTATTCCCAGGATGGCAACACCCCAAAGCAGTTCTGTGGTACAACCCACCTACAGATAAAACACTGTGCTGCCCACTCTCACAGTTATTTCTGTTTTGACAGAAACTGACATGTGGTTTGCTTTATCCTTCCACCCAGGCATGTTCTCTCTTTTGTCTCTACAGCACCCTACCCTTCCCTGCCCAGCCTCTTCTCTTCCTGAGATGTCCGAAGTACGTACATTAAGCTTTGGAACCTGAGAATTTGGAGGTATTTTTGACATTACAGGGCTGCATCTGTACCGTACCACGCTATCTCCTGCTATACTATTACAGTTACAATATAAATCTCCTAACTACTTGATACCTGATGCCTTTCCCATATAAATAAAAAAAAAAACAAACCCAAACAATGTACCATTCAGCCATTAATATATGACACTTAACTCTAAGAGTGACCTTTGCCTTTCACAAGTCCTCTTTTCCAAACAAATATTGAGGGATCATTTCCAAAACCCCAGCTATGAAAAACTCCTTGAAGTAAACAACTTCACAGTAAAATAAAGAAAAATATATCCAGAAAATAGCACTCTCTCAAAATTAAAACTTATATACATCAAGAAGAAGTCAAGGTTTTTTCCCCATCCTTTTATCAGTTCTATATTACCTGTAGATAAGCAAGGACTAGGAGTTATGAATAGGAAAAACAAATCCAGTGAAATAAGTGTCATGTCTTTTTTAAAACCTTTGAGAGATCAAGAAAATTCAGCAGTCAACTTTAGTATTATAACTAATTTCAATTCAGGCAGCAAAAGACTGTTTAAGCTTAATTCCCTGTGATTCTGAGTATCCAAGATAGATCTTTCAGCGCAGTCTAATAAGCCTTGTCACTGCACTTATAATCACCTCTGGGCACAAATTAAGTTTTCTATGGATGGAACTCAACCATGAACTCACTATTTATGCTTCTTGTTTTATGATTTGTTTTAGAATTCTTGATAGATTAAGCTGGTTTAATATTTACCACAAATTTGGTGCTATTCTTTAGCAAAACTGAGCTTTAACTGCAACTGCAATGCATGTACATGTGTAAGAATTTATGTGACAACTTTAACATACTAGAACAGAAATATTTAAAACATTAAACTTGTATCAGAATATTTTCTTTTCAAGAATCTACACTGAAAATATGTCAATAAGTGTTATTTAATTTTGCATATTAAACTAAAGAAATTAAATCCTCTGGATTCAATATAGTGAGCTTTTTTTTTTCCTATGGAAGGGAAATTGCCACTCAAAACTTTGAAATTTTTGGACATCTAGTGAGCTCTGATAACTATTTTGAGCACTCCTATTTGTCAGTCAGAATTTTTCAGGAAACCTGTATTCTACATTGCATGCTATGGACTGCTTTGTCAACAGCTTGTATTTCTATCTTTTCAGTTATTTTCCCTACTTAACTGAGGTCTAATTCATGGCAAATTCCACGAGAAAAGGTAACTGGACTGAGATGCTTATGTCAACTGTATCTACTTTAAAGAGAATGATTATTCTCCATTCACATCCTACAAGTATTCTAGTGATTAGCCCTGTAGAAGCCAGTAACAAGTGGCAGATAACTACCCTGAACAATTTCACTCCGGGACTATTTTGAATTGTTTTGGGTTTTGAAAAGAAAGAACAGCTTTTTGTAAAAAATTTGCTTTCATGTGAGGTGTAGTAAACTTGTAAACTGTGAACTTAACTGGTACAAAACAATGCCTGACAAGCACAAAACCATGAACAAATTGCAATCGTTAAATACTCCTATGATATATCCAACTCAAAACACTTGCAGCCCAGGTTTTTAAGGTCATCGAGATGCCAAAGGTACAGGTAGGCATTTTTAAAGTCACTCAATGATTACACGGTTCATTCCGATGGATTGAAAAGCTGGAACTTTCTGGCAATGTGCTAAATGTCTGTCTGCATCTTTAAGTTTTTAAATGAACTTAAAAGCTGATGGATAGTATGGAAACAAGGATTCTTCTTCACAAATTCAGCTGTTCCCAGACAAATACCACACTTGTGCCATGCAACAGGGTTTTTTAACTGGGCAATAGTTTTCTGCTGTTTGACTTGTACACTGGCCTGAACAGTCTCCTCCTGTTGTGTGAGAAAAAAGCAATCGAGACTTAGAAATATTTGCTGGAGCAGGTGAAGGTGGGGAGGTGGTAGCCCATGCTGGCCTCCAGGGTTTCTCAGTGGAAGAGGACGTACAGCACAGCTGTATCACCATCTTGTTGTATGTACGGATGGTACATTGTCAAATTTTAATAATGGGCACTTAGCAATTGAGACAGTTTAGAGAATGACCTTTCAATTTAATCAAAACTGTAAAATGGCTTCACATTTCTGGGATTAACCTTTTTAGATGGAAACAGATGTTCCAGAAAGGGCTTAGATTACAAATGAATGGTCCCTCGATTTAGAAACTAAGCAGCTGTAAAAAGCTACAATTTCAAAACATAATTAAACTGGTCAATTTTATAGTTTCTACATGCTGACTTCTAAATGATACAAAAATATTGAAGTATTTTGAGTCATTTGAAGATCTGCTCAGTGTAACGTGATTAGTATTTTTCAACAGAAAATTTGTTGTTAGCATTTACTTCAGAAAATCCCATATTGTTTTGGGACTGGGTAATTTAAATGTAATGGACAGTAAGATCATTTCAACTGTGCATTAAATTGCATCGGCCTTCTTGCAAACATAAGCCTGTGATTTCCACATTTCACTCCCTCACTAGCAACGGAAATGTCTCAAGTTAGAATTATGTTTTGATTATATGTTGATCTACATTAAATACAGGGTACATGAGAAAAATCGTAGCATGTTTTTTTTACAGGGCACCCAACTAAAATCTTTACAAAAGATAATTATTCATTCTTCCATGTAACAGACACAGATCCCACTTTTATAAATGTACCCTTATGTTCACTCGCCAATAAAATAGTAAACAAATCAACTTTTTAAACCATTTTTTATAAATTATTAAAGTATTTTTACTGACACTCTGCAACAATATACAAAAATAATACTACAAGAGTACCGCTCGGTCTGGCCTACCCCTCATTTCACAGAAAAGCAGAGGTTCTGGGGGATGTTTGGTAATCAGTCATCGCTGTAGATGTCTCCTGCAAACGGCAGGTGTACGTGGCTGCCCGTGACATTGGGAAGCCGAGAGAGATCAGGCAGGTTCTGGATGCGTGACCTGAGTTCTTTCCGTACTTGGGACACTCTGGCTAACTTGCGTTTGTATTCCTGTAATGGAGAAGAATTCAATATGAGGTTTTCTTGCTATTACCATCCCCACTACTTACTGCAGATGTGATTTTACAAATTAAGTATTCCTTTTGCAAGTTAGGTACACAGCCTTGAACAGGTGAGAACCCAGGGATCTGGGCATTCAGGAGGCAGAGGTATCAGCTCTAGCATTTTCCCAGCCGCAGACTTCAAAAGTATAGCCATGAGATTATTTTGCTTTGAATTCTAAGAACATAAATGCTAAACAAGAAGACAATCCCAGCTAACATAACCACAGGCTTTTCTCCATGTAACTAGGAGAACAGGATTATTCTTAAAACTTAATTAAGGATAGTTGTTACACATATTCTACTATCAGTAACAGAGGCTGGAAGGATAAACTTACTGATGTCAAAGAAGTTACTTTCATCTCATACTGCTGAAATAATAAAAACCAACCAAATACCACCTAACTAGGCCTAATAGGCCTCACTGAGCTGACCAATAAGTATTTTGTATTAACTTTTATAATAAAAAAACGTATTTCCTCAGCATGTTTATGGATTTAACCCTGGGTTTTCAGAAACCTTTTGAATTGGGAACTTAGGATTTCATATTGTGTTGGAATACAGGTTAAACCACTCATAATTGATATATTTAATGATTATGAGGAACTTTTCACTTGCAACATTATATAAATAAAGTTTAACATTGTAAATCAGTGCACTAGAACCTAGTCAGTGGTCACCTCTTAAGAACAAGAGACATAATAGAGAAGAATACCAGCTTTTATATAACGAAAACAGTTATGCCAAAAATATAAGAAGATTAACATATAATTCACAGGAATATTTGAATTTCAAATACTTGGAAACTGTGGAAAATAGAAGAAACTAACCACAGGTAATTTACAACTTGGATAATCAGCCCATGGATAACCAAGATCTCATGACTGTAAAAACTTTTAAGTAACAGTGGAGGAAAATTCTACATGATCCTGCAACAGTGACAAATATAAACACTTGATAGTTCAGCAAGCATGAAAGCACTGCGCAAATCTTTATAAATTGTAACAATTGGGCTGTTTCTTTACAAGCTCTAAACACAATTTTAAATATGTTACTATATTGTTAATACCATGGAGTAACAAGGAAGAATGATGAAAAACCTTTTGGTAGTAGAACCAAAACGTAGTAAAGAATGTTAGATAACTGGGACATGATCAAGATTACTGGACAAGGTCAACACACATTAAAAAAGTTCACAACTGCAAAGGCAGCAGCATGACCTTCTTACCAAGGGCAGTAAGAGAATCATGAGATACCTTAAATTCTTAATGATAATACTAATGGGTAGTTAAAAAAAATTATCAAATCTTTACATAGAAGAAAGAGAAGATGTCCCTGAATTAGGATCATCAATGCCTTGGTAGCATTTATATTTCAAAATCAAATATTACATGCAGATTCTTATGAAATACTAAACACAGTGAAAATACTATATATGCCCAGTCAGTGGAACTGTAAACAACTTGGTACCAGTATACAGGCTAAAGCAGCATTTATTTTAGGATACAGGTGGCAAAAGAAGTCTTATGAGTGTGAATCCCTTGGTCTTGTGAAAACCATCACTTGCTCACACTTGTCCAAAGTGTTCTCTTTGGTGCAAGTGACTTCAGGACATGGCTGTGGAAATGAAGGTCTGTATCCCGACATTGTATCCCTACGGAAACGCCCAAAGGCCACAAATACTTCACTGTTTCATACCTGATTTTACAGGAGCATCCAGAGGCCTCACCGAGCGGACTGTGTGCAAGATGCAACGTCTTTTGCCAGCATGTGAAAGGCTAATCACAGGCATTCTCACTATGATTTTAGTCCAGGATGCAGGGACTCCTGACTATTATCCTAGGGAATAGATTTTAATGCCAGAGGACAAGACCAGCTTCAGGTTTCATTGTTTACTAAAACAACCAGTTTGGTGCTATACAGAATACTAGTCAACTAGAATCCCTATTTTCAGAAGCAGGATGCCTGGAGATTGATCACTGGGCAACAAGGGTTTTGAGGAAGCTGGGTGATCTGGCCTCCACTGTGGAAGACATACTGCTGTACAGAGGAGGATGAACAGAACTGTAAGCAGAATATAGTTAAGAGGCCTAAAAATCATAAAATATATTAACTATAAAATCCCTGCAGTTAATTCTTGTAAAGAGCTGAATCCTGTCCAAGTTTACTCTCTATCAATGAAGAATGTAAAGCAACAAATTGGTATCCCTTCACAAGCTTGAAGCCTGAAGATAGGCAAATAGATACAGTCACTTAGCAACAGACTCAGCAGCTATATTCTTGCTAGACTTTACTCCAAAACCTGAAATGTGCCTTATATTAGACTGTCAGTTGTTTGACTCCCTTAAAGTCCCCTTTAGCTGATAATAAATCATTTCCATAACAACATTGCATTTCTGACATCCAGCGTTTTCTGTATAAATTCTGCCTGGGACTTGTTGCCTAGTGACTATCAGCTTGATCAATACTACTAACAGTAGGTTACTTTTCCTCACTAAGGAAAATGTTCTCATAAATTCTGTCTCCCACATAACACATTCATCTTCCTCTCACCAAAATCTCTGGCATAATGCACTCTAAAGAGTCAAAATTTGTTCCTTAAGCTTCCCAGAAATATGAAACTGAGAAAATTTGCTCAAAGTTTTTACTGCAAAACTAGACTAAAAAAAAAAAAAAAAAAAAAAAAAAAAAAAAAAAAGAAGTTTTATAGTTGATTGTCTTATTGATGCAGTATAAGGTAGAGAATGCAATTTTAATCCAATTTTGGTAATCCAAAGCACATGTGAGATAACTGCAGGTTAGATGTTCACAGCCATCTTCCTCCACAAGCAGAAAAATTATTCACCTATCCAGAGCACCTAACTTCCCATGACACTCCTGAAACTATTCTAGAAATCACTGGAGATGTCCAGGTTTTATGACTGATAAGCAAGTCCAAAAGAGGACTGATTTACAAGTACAGTGACTCAGCAGGTTTAGAGGTATTTTCAAGGCAGCTGCTGTTCACAGTTTGGTTCTATTTAAAACCACTAGTCTCTTCTAAAAGGTTTGCTTGTGTATTTTTAAGGCTGTTATTATAGTCCTGGCATGACCTAAGTAGTCCTGGACTGCTGGAATACAAGTATCAAGTACTCATTATCAACAACACTCACTGTATGTACAGCCCTTACTGTTTTATCCTAATAGCATGCACATGTACCTACAACCTTTTTCCTCAGTGTGTATGTTAAGAGTGTGATAATGAAAGCAGAGAAGTGGGATATCCCAGGAACTGGGATATCTAGGTGTTATTTCTAGTGTTGTTGCTCCATTAGAAATGCTGGACATTATATAACCAAGTAACAATTTAGTTCTATTTTTAAGGCTTTTAACTGTGGAAATCCTGATGAAGAATTTCCATTTGATTGTCACTATGCTGGTTTACCATGTATAAATGAAGCAAGATTTGAGATATTTACTTCAAAGAGTCAAGGACAGGCAGAAATATGATGCTTTCTTTTGTTGCACTGAGCTTAATCTGCATTTCTTCCTACCAATGGGGAACCTTAATTTTAGGATATATAGGCAATCTGCTGTTTGGAATTAAAGTCTCTGCAGTTTCTCCAGTGGCTTAAGCTAACACTACTTTCAGGCAATATTTGTTTGTACTTCCAATCATAAAAGCAGGTTTATGAGGTAATTAGAACTTATTTTGCTCATTAGAGTCCCACCAATTACTACAACTTCCATTATTTGACAGTGTAGATGGATATTTTGTGAAAGCAGTGCTAACAACATATGGATTCAGAATCTGGATTAATAGTGATTCCCTATCAGAAAGTATCAGGCAAAAAAAGCCAAATAATTTTTGATTAGACATTACAGACAACATAAATTATAAAAATGTGGGCAGGTCAAACAAGCTGTGCATTCCAGAGAATATATTCCCTTCCAAATAAAATAGATCTTTATATAGATGTTCTGCAATAGAGAGGTGGTATAGATAAAAAACTTAATGGATGTGCTTTCCCTTTATAACATTGATATGACTTTGAACCTTCATCTGATCACTGAGGCTATGGAATGCACCAAAATACTGTCTGGTAGAACATGTATAGCAAAGCAAGAATAAAAGGTTTGCAGGAAAGAGCAGTATTTAATCTACACCCTTGTTAGCTACAGAAAAGTAAGGTGGAAATAAATCCTTCAATACAGAAAAACAAAACCTTAAAACACTTTTAAGGTGTTGAGGGCATGTGTGTACGTCAGCATCCATGGCCTGTAAGTACACAGTATTTAAAACTGAGATCTCTGACTTTCTTTCCAACCTGAAGTCTCAGGGTGCAGATGTCAGAGCTGTGTCACAGAGCAAAGGCTTCTCCTATACTGTGTCCAACAGTGCAGAAACAACTACAACTCTTCAAAGGTTCAGATGAAAGCAAATGTTGTGTGATAGCCTGATATCTAGATTCTGACGTTCAGAATCACAGTATTTATAGACTCTACCTTGCTAGACTCTACCTCACCCAGTCTGGGTATTTTTCTGCAAGGAAGACTGACAACTAGACTTACAGGACTCAGGTAAGCCTCACTATCACCTTGGAAAACAGAGGGGCAGGGTTAAATTTTGTGCTGCCTTTAAAAATTTGGCATGACTCACATTCGTCAGCAGTACAATCAAAAGCTAAACCTATTTACCAGTGTTTAGGATAAATGATAGCCTGAAATAACTTTAAGAGACTGAACCAACATCCATAGGCTTCACACATAAGGTAGAAGAACTAAGGATAGTCATGACAAACTTAGGAAAGGACTGACTTGGCTAACCTTCCGTTGCACATTGCCTAATTCCTAGAAAAGATATTTCTGGAAGCAAGCTTCAACTTTTAAAATATGTTAATATCTAACTGTTTTGCATTTGGTCTTGCCAGGTTTTGAACAAAGTACATAGCACTGAAGAAATGAACAACTACTCATGGTGAATGCTTTGTTTATTCCATTGTGTTCTATGCACTGCCCCATGCATTACTTACTGTACACATTATTTACTTTGTGCATGGATTTACTAATATTCTTGGAGGTATTCTAATAGCAAGCTTCACCACTACAAAACAAAATTTATTTTTCAGAAACCTTTGAGCTGACAGATGAAAATGAAATGCATCCTCTAGTTCTGGGTATTCTGGTTTTTTAAGTACTTAAAATTTCCAATAAATTAACACTTCAAAGATATTTTCTAAGTTGAAGTATTAGAGAGTCTTCAGCTTGTCTGCAAATGAAGCAATAGGAAGCAATGAACTCAGAAGTCTGAAACCAACAAACTAAATCAAGCTGGGGACAGCTTGATTATGTGACTTTGTCTAACATCAACTGTTGTGCTGTGGTACAGACTGGAATACACTGCAGACCTTCAAATCACAAATTCCTGTCTGGAATAATAGCAGACAGAAACAAAGCATTTTATCAGGACACTTCCCATCTGAAGTGGGAAAGTAAGTGCAAAGTCCTTCTTAGTGGCCACAAATTATTCTTCCTATTTCTTGAAAATGCAATTTTTGTCCAGCTCCTTCCAGCCTTAAACAGTATCTCAAATGTCATTCACTGCAGCCTTGACTCCTGGTCTCCATCTCCATTCTTGGAACATTTCTCCTAGAACCAACTTTTGTCCAGGAAGGATGTTCAATGCCTCTCAGACTCCTATCACAGCTGTATTCAGACACAATACAAACACAACAGTTTTTTGCCTACCTCTTCCCATTTCTAGCTTTTCTGATTCTGATCTAAATTCCTCCCTCTCCAATCCTGGTCTCCATTTATCATTCTCTCTATAGTTCTGGTTCCAGTTACACCTGTGTCTCCCCAGTCCTATACTTGGCCTGTCCCTATTCTCCACCTATATAATATCTTCATCAGATCTATTACCTCATATCAGTTTTTGCTTCCATTGTTTTAGTCCCAACAAATTCCAGTTAATTTCAGTCCTACATGGTATTACACCCTTCTGGCTGGTCACTCCCTCCTCAGCCAGCTGATCTCCTATTCCATTTTTTACTGTAATGTCTACTCCTGGATCCCTTCTTAATCTCCACAGCCTCTGCTGCTAAGTTCCACATGAACTTACCCAAGATTTATGTTCAAACCCATCAGCTCCCATCTCCCCATTATTTAGACTCATAGGAGCCATGGACAACCTTCCCATAGAAGAAGTTCTTTGTTCTCACATCACAGAAAGTGGCCAAGCAGCACATGGCCAGCCTATAGGACAACTCTACATGGTTGCAATTGCAGAAGTCTTCTTTAGCCCAGGCTGGAAAACTCTATGGCAGAGATCTTCACAGAAGTTAAGCAATGTTTTAAGTAATCTCTGATGAGCATATTAAAAGCAAGATTTTTTTTTCCAAAGGCTTGTAAATTCATTAAATTTAGATTCATTTTCATTAGTATATCAAAATGCATGTCCCCTCAGAAAAAAAAAAATTCCCCATTTCATAATAATTTGAGAAAAAAACCCTATAAATTACTTAATCTTAAAGCTAATTTTTTAAGATTATTTTATTATAAATTTGTTTTTAGCCTTTCTGTTCAAGACTGCTGTCAAAAAGTTGCTCAGTGTTTGGAAAAGTAGAAGAAAACAAAACGGAACTTGCAAGCCTTCAGGGAGGTGGTGGAATCACCATCCCTGGAGTTGCTCAAGAGGCACCTGGATCTGGTAGTGGGTGATGTGGTTTAGGGGTTACAGTGGTAGTGCTGGGTGGACAGTTGGGCTCGATCGGCTTGAAGGTCTCTTCCAATCTTGATGATACTATGAGTAAACTTAATTAGCAGACTGGCTTAATTACTAGACTGGCTTAGTTTATATTTATCTCCCCTCAGTCATAAAAGGTCCATGGTGATGGATATTATATTTATAAAATAAATTACTATATAAATACATTGATTTAATTAGACAATCTCGATGGGACAATGATTTAATTTAAAGCATTCCAGGATGGCAGATATGAGCAGCAGCTGAAATGAAAGATGCCTGCTTGAGGTTACACTTGGTCTACTTGTGTTTTATTATCTGATACAACATTTATTTAACCATTATAATAAACTCAAAGCTACATACTTCCAAGAGATGCTTAAATTATACTGAATTCTTAAGTTTCAAACACTAGCTGACAGAATGAAGCTTTGGAGAACTTTTGATGATAAGTAATCAAGTACTTCAGAACAATTCTGAGCAATTTTGCTCAAATACTCAAGTTGCTACTCTGCACAGGCACACAAAGGATAAAGCAGAACAGTACTGAAAATAAGAAAATAAAAAAATTAAATGGCTGGAGGCTTATAGTTAGCTTCTTGAAGTTTCACCTATTCACAGAAGATCTACATGAAATCCCAATTAAAGTTTTTTAGAAAAATTTAAAATGAGTGAAGAATTTTGATGGTCTATTAGAAAAGCATACCTTTAGCAAAGCATTTAAGAACAGTTGTGTAAAGGCTTCAGGCTCAAATATTTACTGTACCTAACAGATGAACTGTAAAAATTCAGATGTGTCAGATGCACATACCTCAGTTCATGCACCCCTTGCCTGTAGGTCATTACAACAATCTCAATTCCAACTTCAGATTTCACATGGGCAACTCTCTCAACCTAATGCTATAAGACTTGAACCACAAAAATGTGGACTGTGTAGTTCATTATTTAACAGACACACGTGGACACCTTAAAGTATGAAACTGCTGTAAAGCTAGGACTACATGTACTTATTTTGAAGATGAAAGTGAATCTGAGAATGAAAATTAACACTGCTGGTTACTAGTTAGGGATTTGTCTATTGCTAGCCAGGTTACAACTCTCTCAGATCTTTATAATGTAGCAAGGCTAAGCACCAGTAGCAGTCTAATCCAAGCAGCAGACTTAAAGCAGGGTAACATACACAGCTGTTGCAGCTGCAGTATAGAACCATTCAGTGTTAGCCTGTGGTCAAGAAAGAAAATGAGAAAGCATTCTAGTGACTTGAGACTGGGTATTAGCTTTATTTAGGGCGAAATAAATAAAGGCAATGCAGATACAGGACCCCAAATTTCTGCTACAGGTGAGCCCACACTTGTGACCCTTGTTCATTTAAATAACATCAGTGTGTGCATAAGTGGTCTTGGACACTTTGATGGACACTTTGAAGAAGTTCTTCCAACTGCTTTTTTTTAATGATTCATGTCTGTCTTTTCCAAGTTCATAAATTATTCCTATGCAACCCAAAGAGCTGTGAAAGACAGCCACCTCAAATTTCAAGAGTCTTACTTGAACAGCATGTGGTTTTTAAAGACTTTTAAGGCACAGTTCTCAAAAGAAGTCAAGAAATGCCATGGGCCATCCAATATGTGTATATTCTAACTAATTTTATCAGCTAGACAGTTTCATATTACACTTGTCAACTCATTCTCACAGCTTCATTAAGTAGGTTGAACCATCCATTTTAGATACATGGATTCTCAAGAGGAGCATTAAGTTACAGCTCGAAGATAAGCATTCCCAAGCCTGATTTGCTTAATGGCAGTTGAATATGCTCAGTGTCAACTGGTGACTGAAACTATAGTTTATATGAATAATGAGAGTAATTCTGTAAGACAAATTGTTGATATGCTGCATGGTGATCTTCGTGTTTTTCTCTCATTTTGCGTGAAATAGGTATTTCAGGTGCTGTGTTCAGCAATGGGGATGGGAGCATAAGAAAGATAAAGCTGGAAAGGAGAACTACACAGCAGCAGTAGATATTCTGATTGACCTGCCCCTCATACATCCTGTGGGAGTATCTTCAGTGAAAACTCTACTATGCATGAAGCAAGCGAACAACTGCATCTCTTCCGCGACCAACAAGAATCATAATCTAAATTTTCAAAAAATGCATAGATCAAGTTCTATCATTTAAAAATTATAGAAAAAAGGTATTTTAAAGAAAGTGCTTGACCTCAAGGTTTAGTATTAAAATATTATGACTAGAAAAATCTGCCTTAGCAGAGTGATACCAACAGAGAGCACAGAACAATTCCAAGAAAAATTCACAATGAAAAAGTCCCTTATCAATCAACCAATTTCAGGCAGCAAATTTGGCACACAAATGTTTTTTACATTATTTACCCAATTCCAAATTGCTCAAATAGCTAGTTTTATTTTATAATAAAAAGGTGTAAAAAGATGTTGTCAGGGAAGACATCATGAGCAACCAGAGGGAAAAAGTCTAGAGAGAGAGAGCAGAACACAGAGCAAGTAAACAACATTAAAAAGAACAAGACATTTACAGTGTTTTTTGCAATTCTTCTTTCCTGTTATGAACTATATTGCTCCCAAAAGCCTACTGCTTGCAATAACCCCACTAATGCACATCTTTCTGTGATCTACTGACAAAACATGTATCAGAGGTTAGCAATCACAGAATTACAGATTATGGTGGGTTGGGAGGGACCCACAGGGATCACTGAGTCCAACTCTTGCCCCTGCCCAGGACCATCCCCAAGAGTCACACCATTGTGCCTGAGAGCATTGTCCAAACACTTCTTGAACTCATCAGGCTTAGTGCAATGACATCATTTCAATCCAAAATGTCTTAGCTTTTTAAAGCACCTTTCATCCCTTCAAGCCACCTATAGTTCACTAAAATATTATTTAAAATCATCATCTTGGTTTATATAGAACAATAGAAGTATCTGTGGAGTTTTCCATTTTTTATGTCTGTATTCCTATCCATTTGTGGATCAAATGACCTTGGAAGATCAGGTCATGAGGCAAACATACTATGTTAAATATTGTTACAGTAATTTACTACTAAGATACTTGCAAATTAAATCATGAGTAATTCAGCAGAATTTTTACTGGGGGAAAAGACAAATGATGCAAGAAATTCCTTCATTCTTCATGTTTACAGAGTGTCAAAAGAAATAGAATTAGCAGTAAATCACTTAAATTCCTTTTTTTGGCACGTGCTTCTTACATGTCAGAATGCAAGTCACTTTGGTATATTTTCACCAAGTTCATTAGCCTGGGTTTCTTGTATGACAGACAGTCCAATCTTCTCTCTTATTCACACTAAATCTGCTCTCACAAACTTGATACTGCTTTAAATTCGCACCAAGGGTTCTAGAGAAAACCTCAGGCTCTGCTTCCAGTTGTACAGCCTAAAATAAGAACCTGTGCCACTTTCTCTTTTAAAAGGTTGGTTTTCCTGACAACGCTTTAGAAAAGCAGGGTTTTAGCAGATTTTCTGTCCAAATTGCGAAGTAATGACATCTCTGTCATTTCACTGGTGAGCTGCTTTAAATTCCCTTGGAAAACAAGACTTGAAGTCTTGCTGCAGAAAAGGGCTTACCACGGTAGCAAACTGAATTGAATACAAATCCAGTATACATGGCTAGTATAGCAATTTAAAAACTTTTTTTCAATTGTCTATTCCTACTTGCTCTTAAGACCTTTAAGGCTGGTCTCTTCATAGATTCGTGTTTCCAGATCTTTTGTAAATGTGAAGTTTGAAATAAAAATAAAAATAAAGTACACGCAGCATCTGATGACAAGGGAAACAAAACCAACAAGTTTGAACCTGCAGCTGATGTTCAGGCAAGAGTTGGACTGACTGGCTGGCACAGCAAAACCCACCTGTCAGGACCTGTTTAAGATTTCTGGTGTGCTGGACATGATCTATGGCAGACTAAAGTGTTTATGAAGAACTACACAAATGCCATCTGGGTACATGTTTCCAGCCTGCCATGAGGTAGATGGATTAGACCTGGCTGTGCCACTTTTCTGTCACTCTGCAGGGCAATGTCATGGAAAACAGCAACAATCCCCCACGTAGGGTGGGCGACATGACAAAATTATTTACTATTTGACCATGACTTAAAATAAAACGTAAAGACTTGCACAGAAACTTTAGATACCATCTTAAAGAGTAACCACACAAGTCACCACGCATTTCATATTTTTAAATTATTTTCTGAAAGGCTTGCCTTGTAAAGCAAAAGGTAGTTTCTCTTCTCCCACCCCTCACACCAGGCTAGCCCAGCACCACAGGCTGAAGAGCTCAACAGCCCAAATGAGTCCCTCAGTGACTCCCAGACATCTCTAGCTGGTCTTTGATGGTGCAATAGCAGAGCAAGAGGAGCCCCTGCTGAGAGGGCAAGTACCTGCAGATGGTGCAGAAAGGACACATCTGTCCCTCACTTCCACAGCTTAAAAAGCCAAAAACCCAAATCATATTTCTGCCGCTGTTCAGGGAAAGTGACTTGCTCATAGCTACCTTATCAAGAAGAGTCAAGACCACAGGATCAAATAAAAACAGCAAAGAAACTCTCCCCACCTTCATTCATGTGTAGGCAGAAAGCTGCAAGTGTGTAGGGCATATTTCATTATGTTTCCAAATGAACTGAAGTTTGGAGGAGAAAGTTTATCGTCCAACATGGCAAAAGCTGTCTGACATTACATAAAAGCATGCTAGGTACCCCAGTGTCAGAAGAGAAAGCACTGTTAATCACACGTGCACCATGAAAAAGTGAGCAACATGCTTTAACAAGTATGTCTGTATGCAGCAGCAGAAGAGAAAGCTTGTCTTCATGTCCCTCAAATTTATGTCCCTTCCCTTTAATGTTAAGGGACATGAAGAACATGTCTCTGGAGGAAATTATTTCAGTAAGTCTCTGGACCTTGCAGCATTCTCAGGATTGCACAGTATTCCTCCCTCCCACTGCAGCACTGGGCCTGCCTGCTGACCCTCACAACAGTTTGTCTGTGCCTGTATGTTTTCCACAAGTAGCTTTGTTTTTACTGGAGCTCTAACGAAATACAGTATTTTCCAGCAACCTCCTCCTACTGAAATTTGGGCACTGGCTCACATGCAGAAAATAAATATGCTCTAAATCTTAAATCATGTAATACATTTATGACATCTAAAATTAGAAAAATCTGTATTTAAATGGTAAGCCTTTATCAATCACATAAAAAGATGCAAATCTGGAGTTTGTACTCACCATTTTATAACTGAAGATTGTAAAACCTACATTATGAACATCAGTTTTTATTACTCTTGGTATTTTTTAAGAGTAGCTCCTGTAAACTCTCTTGCTCTTTTAGTTATATATCGATAGATAGATAGACAGATAGATAGACAGACAGATAGATATCCTAACTGGATGTTAGCTATTCAGACTCCAGAAGACAGTGAATACTTTCAGGTAAATCCAAAACTGAAGTTCAAGCGACCACAATTTATTCTACAGCCCACATATGGATTTACCCTCAGAAGCCTAAGAATTATTGCTTACTGTTTAACAGAAACACCGGGTTGAAATCTACAGCTGGCATTGAGCATGTTCAATTTTTCTGATCATGCTGCATGAGAACATTAATTTTCCACTGACTACAGCAGCTGCTGTTGAGCAGGATTTGGAGCTAGGATATTTGCTGAGTTGTATATGCACGCACAGAGCACAGAGGACACTAATGGAATAAGTGAGATGCTCCTAGTCAGCAGTGACAGGAATCTTCTGTATCTTAAACTGTTAGAGTTGAAAAAAAAAATATGCTAATAATAATTTTGTGGTTTACACATGGATCAACACAATCATTTTCAACTGGTTTAAAAACAGTTGCATGATCCAATATTAGTAACACTGATTAGCCAAATAATAAAGCAGCATCCTTCTGGGACTCAAGGACTAAGCACAAAGTACAACTCTACTGGAGTGTGGGTTGGGAAAAAAAGGAAGATCTTGGTGTTCCAGAAGACTGGATTCTTCTCTTTGCATAAAGCAGAAGACACTAATCAGCCAGAAGGTAAAAAAGTTTCAAGGTGCTTTTCTAGAAATGCTGAGAACATGGGTACAAAACAGCTGCAGAAGGCTGCCCATTACATTTTCAATGACATAAGGATGATTTTCTCTTACAAGCACTGCAGCAAGGAAATGCATTAACAATCCATATAAATTACAGGTGAGAAGCTAGCCAGAAACCAAAGGAGTAGTGTTTTAAACACCACTGTCTAAAGGATAGCCTAGTCATGTTAAAGTTCCTGCTGCTGTACTCTAAGACAGCACTACTGTACAAGAAGAAATCCAGAAAACCAGGAATTACTGGTTCTGAAGAAGAATGTGTTGTCTGAAAAAGTTCAGGCAGGTTCTCAAAACCAAACCTGTGTGTAGTGACTATACTTTCTGTTTTGGGTTTGCACCTGGATCACTGCTTTATTCCACAATCTTTCAGCCTGAGGATAAAACACCTTTGAGATAACTCTGCTTGAGCAAGAATGCTTGACTTCTTCCACAGGTAAGAATATGATAAATAGGGACTTTCCATTCCTACATTTTCAGATAATCTAAGCACAGTAGTTGTGTTATCACCAAGAAAGCAAACAATAGAATTTAATTCTCTCTACGGAAATTACATCTAATATAATCCTATATCAAACAACATGTTTCTTTACTGGAAATGGCACTGTATTCACTACATGACCTGTGACAGCAAATGTCACAAGTAAGACAAGAAATGCCTGGCTTTCAAGATGGCATGCTAAATTGTTTTGTCTAAACATTAGTGTATAAAATACTAATTACAGTGGTACAGCTCCTAGATTTAAATCATGTAAAACTAAAGACTCTTTCACGTACCACCATTTAAAAAAAAAAAAAAAGCAGCAATAAAAATTGCGACAACAAAAATTCGCCACAACAGAAGTTGTGTCAGTGGAAGACAGAAAATGAGGAAAGAGGAAACCACGATCTACTGGCACTCATCCAGCATCTCTCACACTGGTTATTATGGAATCATAGATGCCAAGACTAAACAGATATGTCTGGAAGCTATGTGCTGAGTATCACTTTAACAAAACCCCTGATTTCCTCTGGATGACGAATACTCCAAAGTAAAGCTGATGACGGCACAGCTCGCCGAATTTATCTATCAAATATGCTGACCTTATGAGCTACAGCTACCACCTTATGCCCACGGTTCACTCCAGCTGAAGGATGTCAATTATCTCCACCAGAAAACAGGTAACTTAGTATGGGAAAATTTATGTTTCTAGAACACATCAAGAATTTAAACTTGGCTTCACCTTTATACTCTGAAATCTTGGGCAATGAAGAGCTCCAGCTTTCACTGTTGAGTCTGGATGTGTAGGACAGCAAAGACAAAGGCGGAGGGATGCAAATAAATAGGAGATTCTCTAAGAACGCAATGTTCTCTGGTTGTTGATCATGGTTTGAGGAGAAGGCAGAAAAAATGACAGCGTGCAAAAGAAATAAAGCGATGGGTCATTACAACTAGCAAATAGGACGTGATGCAGAAAATTACTGATTTCCTATCTACTGCCTTTGCAGAATCATTCCTCCTACTCTGGTAGCTACTAGCAACCTAGAAATAAATTACATCAAAACTTTGTGTGTTTGAAACATTGCCAAGTGTAACACTCGGGGGAGTTACACCGTCTGCTGTCTCCTGCCTTCTACCTTCTTCAGGATCAAAGGGCTCACATTTACTGACAACATGACAGTTCTGAGGCTTGTCTTTAAAGAAGTTATAAGGAGCTCAGTGTTCCACATAAAATCTGAGAATTGTTTAAAGGCATAAATAACTGTGGTAAAAACAATGACGTTCCTCTACCTCCTTTGCTGTCCAATGAAGTTTTGGGCTGGAGTAAAATGAACCTTCGATACTGACTGAAGAAAAACAAAGGAAGAAATACATAATTAGGAATGGAGAGTGGTCATGACAACCTAACATTTGAAGAAATAGAACCCAATAAGCATCTACTTAACCTGTAGGACCAGAGTCAGATGTAAATCTTGATTCTCCAGGTCTCTTCACATTTTATTGCTACTTTTGACATGTTGTTCAAGTTCTAATTTCAGAACTGACCTTAAAATAAAGGTCTTTTGAAGGGCAGAACTCAAAGCTCAATGCTTATCTCCAACTTTCAGTTCTGTTCTTCAAATCTGTCTGTCTTTCAACACATTAAGTAGCCACTACATATTTTCTACTCTAAATTCTGCTTGCAGCTAAGCTTTAAAACTGTTGCATGTGCTGACTACAAAACCAATTCTCCACATCTTTACAGAGCAAAATAAAAAAATCTGGTTTGGATGCATGGGGAGGAAGAAAAAAAAAAAACCCACCAAAATACAGAGGGAAATGACTAACATTTGGGAAGATCAAAAGTTAAATTTCACAGTGTTTTTTATCTATTTGTTAACATCAGCCTACACTTAAATCAGAGACTCACAAAATAGTTTTAAATGCTTCAGGATTTGTGCTGGATCCCAAAATACTGATTTATATTCCAGCCCTTTGGTGCACAGCTACAGTAACGTCTACAATTATTTTAGAAAGCATGTGGCATTTCTCCTACTTCTCAGCTTCCTCTCTCACCCCATTTATAAATTATGTGTGTACTACGGAAAACAAACTCAACTATGGAGAGAGAGCACCTCTTAGCCCTGAGAAATAAGCCTGATTCAGGAGAGAAGGCCTGAGCCAGATAATGTTCTTAACAGTACTTTGTATCTCATCAGAGTCCTTATTTTCTCATCTAACCAAAATGTAACAGACTTGTCTCTGCCTAAAACTTTGCAATATATTCCTCTCCTACCTATGACCCTCAAAAATACCATCCTCACTGCACTGACTTAAAGTGCATCCTTTTCAGTTTGGTAGTGTAGAAGAGCGGAAAAAGAAGTAGCCAAAATTCCTTTTCGATACTAACAAATATTTCAAATGTTTTCATTTAAATATGTACCATCTCACTTCAAATTCTGAACATCTTATTCATTTCAAAAAGTTGTAAGAGCAGATTTTTCTTCTCTTTTTTTTTTTTTTTTTTTTTTTTTTTTTTTTTTTTTTTTTTTTTTTGTGATGGAGGAGTGTACCCCATTAGATAATAGGGTTATTATCACCCTAGTGTCCATAAGGTTGGGGGATTTTATAATCAATTTGAAGTCATAATATATTTCTAAATTACCAACCCAGACAGAATATAAGAACTGGTATCCATGCTGTGATACCAGTTTCACAGATGAAGAAAATTAAATAAAGATGCTTGTGAAAAAAAAAATAATAATTTAATACTGAATCAGGCAAGAAAATAAAACAGCTAGTGGTATTTGAAAGAACACCTCAAATACTGGCTCCCCAGATTACTTACTTTCAGAGAATGTTATTACAGACAACTATTTTACACCCACAGTAGTGCCAAATGTTCTAACTTCATCCCAGCAAGTCCAATTCTTCATCCCACAGTAGCTCCCAGCCAGTGTGTGCCCTCCAATTCTCCCTTTTCCACTCCAGTATTTCTTGATGTCTTCTACATCACCTAACTATTGTTGTGGCAAAGAGTAGTGGAAGTTATGGCTGCTTCCATGCTCCATAGGCTGACTCAGATAGACCGAGGGGAGAAGAACTACTGAAGCATTCCTCTGGGCCTCTCTTCTCTTTACGTATTCACAAAAGCAATTTTATCAAACTTTTAAGAGCTCAATTAGGATTGTTTCCCTGCCAAAGGAAAGAACTGATGTGACTGGCAGCATAACTGCAACCATCTCCCAGGAAATTGGACAATACCTGTAAGCCTTATGTAACAGCAATTCACTCTCTCCTCTTCTGCCAATCACTGCCAGCAATAACTGAGAAATATTACAAAAATGTTTTGCCCTAATAAAGTCAACTTTATTCACTTTTTATGTCAGAGATACACCCTCACACTATATAAATAAAAAGAAATGCCAAGACAACACAGTTTATTTACAGGATTTAGACATCAACCTGAGTTGTTTCCCTGCATTCTGCTTCTCCTTATTTCCATCAATTTTAGTCCACAGCATTTCAAACTTTGGCAGTGAAAAAACTTTATCAGCTACATAGTAGATTAATACATTATTTACTTTTGGCAGAACTGAAAAATATCACAACTCCTTCAGTCAAATTCAAAAGTAAATGTACTTTAATTTAGAATAAAGTTTTAAGGCAAGTATAAGAACCACTTTACACACTTAGCAGGTGGTGGTGAGTACTCCTGTGACAACTTCCGTTTCTTCCTGGCTAAGAAACATTCTCAGCAAGTACAACAGCTGAGGGATACATTGTTTCCTCACTGCTGCTAAAACAGCATCAACTGCTCTTACATCACACCCCCCAGAATAACTACTGAGACAGGTCAAAAGGACAAAGAGAGCAATGTGTTTCAACTCTGTCCTCAGCCTCAACTCACTTTCCAAGTTGTTCTTCCCCCCTCTGCAAATACATGTACCATACCCCAATCAATGAGAGAGATCCAAATATGAAGAAAATAACCCAGCTTAACACATTTTGAAATAAGGTGCCACAGGAAAAAAAAAAAAAAAGAGGAAAAAAAACCCCAAACCAAACAAACAACCCCCAAAATACAAAATACAAACAAAAAAGCCCCAGTAACAACAACAACGCCCCAATGGGCATGTGTCTAAACATATACAGGACCATAAAATCTCAGCTTCTAATCAATGCAAGAATAAACATGCCTGCCAGGTAGCTGTACCACTGTACGAAAGTTCTGGAGTTCTCCTCCTCCCATTCCCCCTCTTTTGATTCACACCTCATCATGTGTTTCAGTATGGAGGCAAGCCTTCCAGACTGGAGTTTAGGAAAAAAGGTTATCATTAATCTTAGAGATTAATTTTCAGAATCAGGCCAGTATTAATTGAACTACAGTTGCTACTAGCTGAAAGGAAACATTACCCAAAGTTCTGTATTACATCAACAAGCTTTAACAGAAAGATACAGAGTTTTTAAGAACTGTACTTTTTGGCACAGTCCAGCTAAGAATTATGTTACCTAACAGTTTTTATCTTTTCTCAGCTGAGGCTCTTGCCCTACTGCACCATGAAGTGGCCTACTATTCTCTAAGCTTTTTAGGAATGAGGATTAGCTGGTTTTAAAGTCTGATATTTTGAAGTAAATTCCCCAGTTTTACTATATGAAGATACTAGTGTAACTGTGGTGGTTTGGTGGTTTTGATTTGTAAAATTCAGTTTCACCGTGAGTCCTACTGAAGAGTATTTCAGCTCTCTACATTTAGCCTTAGCTGACGAGATGGATGTTGTCTGCAACAATCACAATAAACCCTGTGACTAGTTTAGTAGCATCAATATAGAAGATGAGTTTAAACTAGAAAAACAGAATACCTTTGGCTCCTGATTAAAGCAATTCAACTACTAACTCTTTCATTTTCATTCATGAGCTCAGAATTTTGACAACAAAATTACTACAACTAAAAATTATTCTGTCATGAAAGATCCATATCTTCTTGAATGTTTTGCTTATTTCCAGCATATCTGACCCATAACTGATGTCTAGGAGTAGACAAACTTCAGTTAAAGCTCTGGACTTAAAGAAACGAAACAAAAGCCCCCCCTTCCCAAAAAAACCCAACCAACCACAGACATGGAAAAGTGCACTGTCCCTACACACTACAAAATGTCAATTCAAAACCAGGAATACTTCACTCCTAATAATGCTTTTTACAATGTGAACAGGTTTTTGTCATAAAGATGGCACCTATACTTACTCATCACTTTGCACGAATTAATGTTTCTTTCCCCTCTGCCTACATTAAATACAACACAGAAGATCATACATTATTTCATTAACAGGCTCTGACAAGATTTGCCGCCTCAGACGACTACATAAGATGATTAATTATTTTCCTATGTAGATATGAGAATGGGTAAATATGAGCATTCAGCCCAAGATCTACAGGAACTGCATGCATATTTTCTTTAAATGCCATCTCACAGCTACTTGCTGTCCACCTGAAGACTGTTTCCTTGCTGTGTACATTCAAATTCTCCAAAAGGTATCAGCCCTGTTCACAACAGCATGAGTGCACTATGTTCTACATCGATTTTACACAAATTTCTTTTTCTATAATAACACTGGAGTGGTTTTGAGTGAAAACATCAGAAGTCTGCCATAGAATAAATTCTGTTCTGTGTTGTTTCAGCAAGGCTGAGAGAAAAAAAAAAACAGGATGATGTTCTAGCTATTTCTCCTCTTTCTTCTGTCAGAGATCTCTACAAGCAGTTCTTGTCAGCCCTTCCAATCAACCAAGCAAACCATTATCAAAAATGAAGCAAAAGAATGTAACTACTGCTATAGGTCATAGTAAAGTGTAACTTGAGTATGGTGCTTCCTTTTAACTTCATATAGAAGTTTGTTAGACAAAAAAAAAAAAAAAAAAAAACACCTTATTTATAATAAAGTTTCTAGATTTTAATGATAGCAGAAAACTTAAATTAAAAATTTTAAACTGCAAAAGCTGTAAAATAACTTCTGGTATCAGCCTAACAACACAGGTTTTAATGTGGACACTATTTACAGAGAACTCTAAGGAGCACAGCTTTTGAGTCAACTGCAATTATCTTCAAATTCACAGGGGCTTATTTTCCTATTAAATGAAACAACCAGAAGACATCAGCTAAAGCAACATATTTTAACTCAGCTTTTTTATACAAGTCATCTCAAAGTGTGGAGCAGAGCTTTCCAACACCCTCTCTTCCCTCTCCCTTTCCATCCATAACATTAAGGGTTTTTTGAAACTAGATTATGAATGTTTCCTTAGTAACTCCCATACAGAAAGACTGAAGTTTAGTCTGCCTAGAATGACTACATACCATTCAGTGTGGTCTTATGTTCCTATTCAGAGTTTATAGCTGTTTCAACAAAATTCCAAAAGCTTCTAATTGTTGAGGGATACAAGCAGGGTGTACAGTTCTGCTGACTTTGTATTCAAAATACAGATTAAAAAAAAAATCTTTAAATTAATAAGTCCAGCGACACAAACATCAGATTTTTAACAAAAAAATTTAAACAGTAACAGTATTACTGTTGGAAATTAAAGCTTGCAAAAAAAGGTAGTTTGAACTTAAAAAACCTCACTGCTACTTCTGACACAAATAGGCACTACAGTATCAGTATTTCCCACATTAATTTCTTATATCCAGGTTTTTATTCCAGCAAACTCCTGATCAAAGCAAATACCTACTACAGAATGCACTACAGGAAAGTCACTTGCTAATCTACAGCTACCCTTCAAAAAACTTCAATTAGAGCACTGATTATTCCCTTTACAATTTCCCATCATCTCAGATGTTTGCACAAGTTTTACATACCTGCAAAACTTGTTCTTCTGAGGATGACACAAATAGATCCATTCATTTTGGTTAACAGTATGAAGTTTTTGGCTGGCAATAGCCAGGAACATTCTGGCTAGAAGTCTCACAGACAACAGCAAATCCTACCTATGCAAGTCCCATATCTTCTCTCAGTATTTTTATCAGGAATTCAAAATGCACCTCAAGGGTATTAAAGTACCTGGTATCTTGCAGTATCTCATACATATATACCTTTTTTTCCCCTTTCAATAACTGGTACGTTTCAGAGTGAAAGCTAAAAATACTCACACTTCACACATAATAAGGGTGAAATGGATAAAAGAATGTAACAGCTCTAACATTTTATCACCTTGTTTCAAAACCAGAGTATCTTGAATGACAAAAAATGCTTTAAAATGTGATGAACTGAAGCAAAAGGTTCTCTTTATTTTACAAGGATGAGGCTAAATACAACCTACAACCTGTTCAATCTGTTAGAAAAGCCAAGATTTATATTCAAACATCTTATAAGTCAATTTAAAAGGTGGAAGCCTTCAACTGTTTCTGCCACTCTGAATGGCAACATTGAGCTGTGAAGTCTAATCTTCTGCCAGGTACAAACTGAGTAACTCTATACTATGGTATCTGAGGCTGCAGTTGGTAAGGCACTATATGGAAGAGGTATATTATTTATTGCTGGAGTACAGAAAGGTTGTAAGTTTGTTATGAAAATGGGTCAAACGAGCATATTCTCACAGAAAAGGTACAACACAGGGGAACAAAATGCACTGACCATTTGACTTTGCTTCCTTCTGTTTGACCTAAGGGCTGCTGCTCTCCACTCTAGTCTTGCAAATTACTTGTAAAAACTCTGCAAGTGTATCTCCTGACACTGAAAAAAGTGCTTATGGAAACAAAGTAACCAGATGTAAAAGATAGGTCAGCAATACTTAGCAAGCCTACTTCCACTGTAGATAAGAGATGCAACCTATGTCTTATTTTAAACATCCCCTCACCTTAACTTCTAACTAAATAAATCTTAAGGAGAAATTAAGGAGAAATTACTATTTCAGTGATTACTTAACTCTCCCCAGTCACCTTTGGGTAGATAATCCAAACAATCCATGATCTCACGGAAATTTAGTTTTGGTTTTTACAAAACAAAACCCCAATGCTGGTATTCACTAAAAGATTTGCACTGTGCAATTCTAATAAAACATTTACACTACACAAAGCCTCTCAAATGGTCAACCTATAAGCAAGGGATTTCAACCAACCTACACAAATACCTAAGCATAGTGGCCTGTTACAGAATCGCATTTCATTTTGCACACAGCAGGATGGGGAGAGCTAGAACCTAAAAGAACATGCCCATTAGAGATCTTTACCCTATATTTCCTTCCTGATAGTGAAGAGCTACGTACATTTCTCTGAAAAACAATGCAAGTTATTTGGAACTGGACCACTAGAGAAAGAAAGTAAATTAGGGGGAAGGCTCTCCCTGCTTTATTATAAAAAAAAGAGTTCCACAGTCATGTTCCCCTCAGCTCAAGAATAATTGCCTTGACTCAAAAGATTTTTTTTAGTAGAAGTCCTATATTCCCTGAACTGGAAGCACTGCCAAGTCAGCTTCAATTTTTCAAGCTGAAATCTTGAATAAATACAAAAATGAATACAATGGTTCATCACGTTAGGAGATCACACAATATGGTCTGTTTGTACCACTGTTAGGTTCTGCTATTTCTGTTACCAAGCATGTAGCAGAAGATCTTAAATACTCCAAACAGTCCTAGCAGGTTGGGATGAACCTTACTGACCACTTCCTGATACATTTCCAGTTCTATAATCACTGCACTGTTAGCTGCTCAGCTCCAACTCCACTATAACTTGACTTACTGTGCTGCTGCCACATTAATGGAGTTGTAGATCACCTTCAATGCTGCAAACTCCACCCCATAACAAGAGGCAACATAGGGCTCATCCCACAAACCGATTTTCAGCCAAAGCTCAGTAAAATAATTTAGATGCTCAGCTGGAAATTCATGAAGAAATGAATCCCAATAATCTGAACTGGACTTGAAAAATAGGAAGCATAATGGAATATATTACCTTAAGTACTCTGTCACTGAGCAAAAAAAGCTGACATACTAACACACGAAGGAAGAATAAGGGGTTTAAAGAAAAAAAAAGCCAGCAAGGAAAGCACTACACCCTGTGATAACATGAAGGCCATGGTGAAGGACGACAGTAGTCTGTACTATTGGTACAATAGTACCAATCCAGTTTGGTACTGAAAAACAAAACTTAAGGATAAGAGGCCTGTTATATCACTGCCAACCCTAAACTGTTTGCCTCATATTTTTGTCTACATTGGAAACCATTAAGTGTGAACTGAGCAGAAAAAAACCCCAAAGTCTTTCAAATCCAGAGCTAAAGTCAAGGCTGACTTAACTGCTTGCTGTTTATCTGTAAAATTTCAAGACCAAATTAAAATCCTTAGGAAGACAAGTCAGGCTATATGGAGCCATAAAAGCTCAATCATGAAATAAATGTGCATTGAACATATTGTATTCTCCCAACACACTAAGAAACCACAAATAAAATCAGATGTGTGAGCGTAAGAATATGAATGCTGCTTACAGAGCTGTAGAAAATCAGAAATGCAAGATAGCACCATTAAGTGTTTTAATTAAATGCAAGCTACAAAATCAGAGGCAGGCTTCCCAAAGTAGCACTTCCCTTATAAAATTTTGGATCTGCTGACAAGATATTCCCAAATTTAAAGTGGTAAATTGATAGAAAGAGTGTGCAAGAAACTGTATATCCACTATAGACCAAGTGTAGCAATACTACATCTTTCCATAAGGTCAAGTGAAGGTGAGATGGTGTCTTGTGATCCCTGACTCACACCTGTTCATGAATCAAGTAAGAGTTCCAACTATCAAACCCTTTATTTGAAATTTAGTAAGAGACTAATCACTCTATAATCCATGAGTCTGTGGGAGGTAGAGGCAAAAGCAAAGACACGAGAGAACAGTAAATCAAGTACTTCTCTTTTTCATGTCATTTCTAAGGTCATATTAATTCTAGAATAGCAGGACAGTCCTATCAAAAGGACATGAGCCATCTGGATATCAATTTATGTACACCCAATTCCTTGTTTCTGTATGACATAAAAATCTCATTTTTATTCTTCAGTGACACCAAGAGACCAAGCAATATTTTTGTTCAAAACCTAGGGGATGGTAGGGAGATAGGAGGCAGACACAACACGAAGGGAAAGAGGGGAAAAGTCAACCATAGCAGAAAACAGGAATGGTATTAGTCATCAAAAGCTTCAGAAAAAAAGTGTTCCACAAAAATATTTCTGCAAAAATTTCCACTTTCTCTAATAGACAGAATCCTATCTAGCTAGAAATCCTAGCTGGAGCCACAATACACTGAACTTTAAATATTTATAATACTTTAAAACTACCAAAAGTGAAGGGAAAAGACTCCTTAGCATGATCCTGAATTTGAGGGGGTTCTAAAGGGGCCTAAGTGCAATTATAAAGCACACCTTCTCTGTTACCTAATAAAGTGAAAGGGTTTTTTTATTGTGCTTGTGAAGGAGAAGTCCTACATTTATCACTTCTCATTTCTGATCATGTAAACCCAACATGTCAAAAGGCTGAAACAGTCTTGTTTTCACAGCTTTCTTCTTTTGGAAATTGCTTCCATGCTTGCTTCAATGCAAGCAACCCCCAAACTTCTGCACTGGGAATTTTGAAGTATTTCACTGAATGAATGTGAGAGTTTTAGGAACAATCATGTGAAAATTTTAGTCTTCAAGAAAAAGAAATGGCATTGGATAAATGCTTATCCATCTCAGGCATAAACTCAGTAATGCTTGTGAGAATATAGATGAAAATAGCAGAGCTTTGGTATGAGAAGTTACAGAATTCTTCCTCTTCAAGTTTTCAAAAACAACAGACAATACAAGATTTTGATTCTTAAATTTATTTTTAGCAGGATGTGTATACTAATGAATGGTGACATCATTAGAAGATAGGTCCATGTCCACCACCTGCAACAGAAGCTAGACAGACATTAAAGAAAACAATTGAAGAGTTAAAGATGACACTACTTACCCCAAACATACTTAGGAAAGTCACCTACCAAGCAGTACAGTTAGCTTTTGATGCAGACATGACATTATTTACCTGCTATCAAAATTTCCTGTCAAGATATAGCACATACATTACCTTGCTTTTGATGGGAATCATGCACTTCTGTTGCAAAAATAATATTAGAGAGACTCTTATTCTTAAAAAATTACTCATGGAAAGATTGGTTATTCAAAATTACTTACCTGTAAACTATCTTCAGAAGACAAAAGATCTGGAAATCTAGGTCTAAAGCTTCTATCTAATGCTGAAAGCTACTGACAATTCTTTGGGAATTCCAATTCAAATTGTTAAACAACCTTAGCAGCAGGTAACATTTTTAGATTCAATTAAGAATATATCCACTTGGTCCTTACTACACGTGTTTGGTATGGTAAGGAATCAGAAAGGTAGGATCTCAGCATTATATGCACAGACTGGTGACAGTAATTCAAGAAGAAATAAAGACTTCCTATTACAACTGGAAGACCATGTTATACTTGGGAAAATGTCAATAACCAGAAGTCTAACACAAGAAACAAGCTTGTCTGGAACAAATTAATTTACCAGAAATGAAACTTGAACAGCAAAACCTAGGCACAGACAGTTCAGGGTAATACGTTCCCTAAGAATCAGGTGACAGGCCCCCTCCCAGTTCTATTTTGAATGAGAAGCCAAGAAAGAAGGTTCAATTTGAGCCATGGAATTTCCCAAATCTGTAAAAACAGAGACTCCTTGCTTCATTTCTTAACCACCAAAATAAATCCTACATGTGCTAAGTCAGCAAGCCCTACAGACAATATCACTAAGACATCCTAATACTACATTTCAAAACTTCAGACTGTTTATCAGCCTCTACTTCCCAAACCAAAAAGCACTACTGGTAGTGAGCATGAAGTCACTTTACTCAACACTACTTTAGAAATTTCATTTTAAGGTTCATGTTTTTTGAAATCTCTTGGCTCATAGACCTTTACTAGTAACCGGGTTGACACCATCCTGACTCATAGTTCTGTACTAGGAAATCACATTTATGCCACACTCATCAGCCTAAAAACATTCTTACTGTGTACTTCAACATCCTAGGACTTCACCTGTTTAAAACAGACTGCTACAGATACTGAGGACTGTCTCCTACTTTTTAAAGAATTCAAAACAGTCCAGAAATTAAACTATGCTATATTAGAATTAAATTCTTTAGCAGTCTAAATTCCACCAATAAACCATGTGAAGGATCATAACAGCCCAGTAATATGCAATTGCTTTCTCTCAGAATTATGAATTCTCTGATCTAGTAATATTGGGAAATTACATTGGTTTGTCAAAAACAACCAACAAGGGTGGAATCTGTTCACAGCTGAGCTACCATTTTTAATTTTTTTTAAACTGAGCTCTCTTGTTTTACAGAAGTGTAAATCTGTCTGAAGGACTAAGTCACTGCCTTTTAAGCAACTCACTATCCCAGTAGTCTACTGTAACTAAACAGGGTGTAACTGCTGGTAATGAGCTACACAACCAAGTCAGTGCCTCTAGACAACTGGCCCTTCACTGAAACAGTGGGAACTTGTCCTTCTAAGGACACAGACAGAGGGAAGGTAGGGCATGATGAGAAGCTTAAGGCTTCCTGTTCTTTAATCTTCCAGGTTCCATTATGCAGTTGGATCAGTACTGAAATCAGCACTACCGTGCACACCATCTATCTTACATGAAGTTGGTTGATACTCTTCCCACAGGATAAACACAGTAAGGTTGATAGGAAGAACCTTCATCAATTGCTTTTCTGTGAGGCACAGAGGAAAGGAAGTAAGTCAGGAAGTAAGAGTAGGCTAGGAATGATACAACTGATCTGAATGATGATTTCAAATACATTATGAACAGCATTTTCCAGAACAAAAGCACAACAAAATCTGAATCCAAGTTATGAAGTTATAAAAAGGTAAAGAAACCACTAGGGAAAGAAAATGTTCTTGATAGGTGTATATGATGAAACCTGAAGAGTAATTAATTTTGGGACCATATATGCATATGCTGCAGTTACAGGGCACCATGATTGCTCAGACATCTCCCCTTGCAAAATGAGGCAGCTTCAACTCTATTACTGTAATACCCAAGTTAGCACTGGGAAGCAATTGACATGCAATTATGGACATATTCTAAACATGCAGAATGTTCAGGAGGAGGCTTTACAGTTGCACGTGGTAAGAAAACAGATGACTGGTAACAGCAAAGAACAGAATAACTTAAGGGATCATTTGCTAATAATGAGCTGCTCATCCTGCATCCTTCTTTTATTATGATCTGTCTGGTCATGCTGGTGCTAGTGCTGATAACCAGCTGTGTTAGAGGCCGTAGAAGCTACAACTACATTTGACTGGGTTTAATGGATGCTTGAGTCAGGTTAAAAAGTTGTCCTGAAACCTGGAATTAAATTCTTATCCTTTAGCAAATACATAACTAAGAC
Source organism: Phylloscopus whistleri (assembly GCA_017589585.1). Lineage (NCBI taxonomy): Eukaryota > Metazoa > Chordata > Aves > Passeriformes > Phylloscopidae > Phylloscopus > Phylloscopus whistleri. The sequence goes on along the minus strand of JADMLD010000068.1, from coordinate 637,887 downwards.
TTACAACAATGAATGAAAAGAGCATGGAAAGAAAATGACACTATGAAAATACAAGTCTGTAACACCAGGGATAAGACTTACTATCTGCACTACTAAAACAAGTCTGTAGATATAACCAAGATGAATAGCTAAAAAAGCAGAAAGAGCTGGTTTACGAGGTTTGGAACACTAGAATCAAACAATGTGTTAAAAATGTGCTGGAAGCAAAGACATAAGAGTGGCAATAAAATATTTATCTTTGGAGAGAAGTTGTTTAGGCTAACTAAAAACATTTGCAAGAACAAGCTTTAGTGAAGAAGGGACTAAAACAAAACATTACGCACTTCCAGCTTATGTTCTTTCTCTGCAAGGAACTCTTTTTGACATCGGAGAAAGTCTGATAACATTCGAGTTAGCTGCTTTCTATCATCTATTTCAGCTGCCAACCTGCCATTGTAATCCGCCAGCAACATACATGCATCATCTACCATTTTGGAAAGTTGCTCTCCAGATTCCTTATCTAAAAGGCAAGCAGAGAAAAACAAATAAAGCGTGACTGCATTACGTACCATTACATTCTTAGAAGAGCATTTCTATTACCCGGCCCCCAACCCTCACCTGTTATTCTGTCTAACAGGGACACATCCTGGACCTCTATAGGCAAGGAAGCTATTCTCTGGTGAACTGCTGCATCCCCAGAGGCAGCATTTTCTAGTTCTTGTAATGCTCTAATGAGATCTGTGGTCTGAAAAAAGCATGCAAGATTGAGAACTAGTTTAAATAAACAGATCCTAGAACAAAACAAAAGTACTTTACAACAAGCTTATAGTATTGATTTGATGGTAATTTTAACAGCATTTACAATATCACAATATTTAGAGTCAAACAAAACCAAACCAAACCTTTAATTCTCAGCACAGTGTTTCTAGTTTTAAAGGTCATCCTTCTACAAGACCTTCTTCATTTAAATTCTCAGTATAAGAATAGTTATATATCTTTTCTTCTTGACAGTAGTGATTATTTTACAGTACCTTTCATTTTATTATACACTTTTTTAAATTACTTTTCTTGTTGTTTTGCTTCAAGACTATTGCAAAAGACTGTATCAGTGCACTTCTTCTGGAAATAGGGCTGATGTTCACAGAAGCTAGATATCTGCTACAGAGAAACATACTAAATTGTGATGACTTGAGGACAGTCATTCTTTGCTATAACAAAAATCCTTTTGAGATAGGACAATACTGCAACAAAACCCCACAAGGATTAGAAAAGCTGTAACACTGCAAGGTAGGCAAGAATTTTTCACAGCCATCACGACTGAAACTTTGGGAAACATTTTATCGATAAATTTGTAACAATACATGTGTTAATCACTACTACCCTGGAAACTGAATGAGAACTCAATACATTGTAGAAACTATTGCTGAAATCCTGACATGAACAAAGCTGGACATACAGTTCATACATTTAGGTTTAGTGTCAAATACATAAAGTTGCAGCACACCCTGCTGAAAAACTATGAAAAGTTTCAGATGTAGCCACCCTTGCCCAGGAGACCATTCAAAAACAGAACAGAGACCATTCAAAAACAGAGTAACTGAAAAATCCTGTATGAAACCATATGTAAATAGAGAATTTTACAAACATGCTTTTACCTGAGGAGGATCAGTGGGAGAACTTCGAGGTGAACAGTTATTTTCATCAACTTTGATCTGTTCATATGTGCGCTTCCTCACCTTTCTGTCTCCATCTAAATGAAAACAAACAGAGCACTCAGGGAAATACTATTTCAAACAGGAGACTGAACCTTCATACACTCACAAAATACTTACACAAAGCTTGCCTAAGTTGTTCTAATACATCATTTTCATAAACAGACCTTTCTTCCCAGATAGACAGCACTCGGCCAAGGTGTTTCTTACAACTCTCATCAGACTCACTGTTACAAGGAAAAAAAGCAAATATCAGCACTAGGCAGAAGTACAGCGCTGCTGTGTAATTATTTTTCACAGAAAGACCTTCACAGATCTTAGCAATATCCAAGCATCAGAAGCCAAATAAGCTCAGAAAATAACAAATTCACATTTTAAAGTAAGCAAAGACCAGTTCAATGTGTCCCAGCAAGGGATGAGAAAAAAAAAGGGGGGTCAACACTCAACTCTGTATTTTTTAAAACCCATAAATCTGCAAACACTACAAATAGGTTTATGTTGCCTCAACAGCTGTGTATCATGGTGAAAATAATCCTGTATCAAGACTGTAGCTTCCGCATGCAATGAGATTAGAGGCTGCTGGGGAAAAAAAATCATGCAACACCCAGTAATGAAAAATGTCAAACTGCTGTAGCACATAACCACAGACAGTAAGCAAGTCTTAGGTTCAGGAACAGCTAGCAGCCTTCCAAGGCAAAAAGGGACTGAATGCTGATGACTTTACTATCAAACTCCATCCAACAGTAGTAAGACTCTCCAAGATCAAAAGAACACTGAATAAATTAAACTAACAAGATTTCATGTACAGAAATAGCACATGAAGACTAGCTGGGCCAGAAGACATCAAGTGATGGCTTCCCTGAGCCCCTCAAATGTGGTATGAAGGACACCACACATTCAAGTTTACTGTACCTTGAAACATGCTTAAAGGCCTCCACTATTACTGGAGCAAAGTCTTTTGTAAATTCTGGTCCTTTCCTTTTGCTGTTCTGTATGACATCATTGGCCAAGTACAGGAATGTCAGCTTCCTATTTGGTTTTGCTAATAAAAAGAAAAGTAAACAATAATTAGAAATTTTATTTCCTAAAAATAATATCTATATATCCAGGTTCACACTGAATACAAACGCCCACAACACCCTGAAATCAAGTGAGTTCTTCCCATTTTCATTACCATTTACACCATTTCACATTTTCAGTATTTTCATCTGAAAAGACTTTAGTCACCCACTGGGTTTTCTCCCCCTTTGTTCTTCTTCCTTTATGTGTGATACAACTTCCATTTAGTGCTTTCTCAAAAAACAATCAGAAAAAAATCCCCAGATATTCCAAAGTGTTCTTCATCCCCAAACTATTTTCAGGTATTTTCCTGAGCCTTTTATGATTCCTGTTTGGTGGCCTTCGTGGATTTCTTCCAAGTACTTCAGTTTGCTTTTAAGCCTGCTTCAATTTCTTACACTCATGAAGTCTTCTGATGAGGCACTTCACAGATCACTCATGTGAAGAACCTCCTCCTTTTCAGTCTGCATTTCACTCAGTCTTACATAACCACTCCTCATTCTCACATTTAAGCAAACTGAACAGTCAATCCCTAGTCAGTGTCCCTGTATCACTGTGATACTCCCCTTCCTCACCCCCGAATTGTTAAAACACTCATGTGCCAGCAGCTCTAATAGCACAAAAACGTTTTCAAAAACCACTTTCAAGCTCCTGTGGTGTCTCTCTTCTCCAAGCATCTTAAACATCTTATCCCACCTCTCTTAATGTGCAACAGACTACAAGCTTCCAATTTACGAGTTGTTTCTCAAAATCTATTCCATGTTTTCTAAGTGCTCCTACCCGGGTATTTTCATTTACAGTTCATCTAATCTTCATTAGCCTACAAGTTTGTTGGAGCTGCAACTCTTATGTAACATTTCTACCCTTGGTTAACACCAGAATACCATTACCACCACATAATCTCAATATGTACACTCTGATTTTAAAAAGAGGTTTCTCTTGAAAGACAAGTTTTTTCTGCTCTCTCAAGGAAAGCAGCACTGTGGTAATGACAAGGATTTCTCATAATTTGCCCAAGTAAAATATGATTTGGTTTTGTTCCTTTCTACTCCATCCTCTCAAAAATGCAGAACTACCACCCTCACATATAATGAGAAAATTCAACCTTAATATGCCTTCACTCTAGGGAAATGCTTTTGAGAATAATTTTTGCACTACAGAATGACTGCTCTGAAGGATTTCTCCTTGAACTACTGAATTCTTTCCAGTCTCTTGAACAGACATATCTAACAAGTTGGGAGTTCTGGACTGATTGGGGAAAAAAACCTTTGTTAAATGTAAAAATACAATTCTCTTACAATCAAGGCAAACTAAAGAGTAGGAAACAAAAAAATAATTAGCTCGGAAATGCTGGACACAAGGAGGACTCTATAAAAAGTCTGCTCCAAACAGTGAAGTCACTACATGTAAGCATCCAGGAAATCAATCTATTTTGGTCAAAGTCTGGCTAATCTATAATGTAGGTTTTATAAACTTGTGCTGCTCAATTTCTATATTAAAACCTATAAATTTCTATATTAAAACCGACTGATGATAAAACAACGCATCTCCTACCTATGTTTCATGTAAATCAGAGTTCTGACACCTACCAAGCTTTGAATTATTCAAAGAGAGAACATCAGAAAACACGTGTTGTCTCAGGCATAATCAAAAAGTAACCAGTGTTTGCTCCCTCTCTCAGTTCTTAAGTAAGTCCAGAATTAGGACTCAAAATGTAATGAAACAGGCCGTTCCCCATCCTATATCCCCTGGAACAGCAGGCAGGATAGGCCCTTGTCCATCCATTTTACCAGAAAAAAACACCCTCATGTTTTAATCCTTAGTGATGTAACTCATTTGTGACAGACCTCAACTTCCTTTTTCCCAATAAAGAGCCAAATCAATTGGGCTGGCAAAGACATGAGATGGATACACAGTGACATGAAGTCAGGTAATGCTGACTCTCACAAAGCCTAGACTTGATCTATTCACTACAGTAAAAGATTGATGTATCATATTTGGTAAAAGCATCCTAAACCCCAGAAAGTCACTTTCAGGTTTATTTCCTTTTCAGCTTCCTACTTTCATAGTATTACCTTTTCAGCTTCCCACTACAATTCACCATAAACAAAGCTGTGCAGAATGAACAAAAATCCTAAACCCATTATTAAGCTATCTGTGCCTTCGGTTGAAAATTCAATTATTTTTCTACTCTTATTATTCACAAGGAAAATTGTGAAGTAAAATTTAATTCCTCTTGCTATAAGAACGTGCTGCACAAAATCTCAAAGGTAAAAATTATGCCTGGTCTTGAGAAGTGCTCCCTTTCACAAATCTTCAAGACTTACATACTGGTCTACTGGCACTCCACCTTACACACGAGACTGAAGTGCAGTGTAACTTCTGGCAACTGAGGTTGACACCTGAGCTGAAACATTCTATTGCTAGCACGAGTATAAACTAATTAGTGACGTCTGAAACACAAATTAAATTCAGGACCAAATAGATCTGTTCTGAGAATGAACTATGTTTAAAGCATCTCTCTTCAGTAGCAGTGACACTAACTTTCCAGCCCTGGGCATTGATAAACCTCACAACATCTGAATGGATCAAACAGACAATTTTTGAAGGTACTTAAAACATGGCAAGGCTAATAGCATAAGCATTCTTACTGTCCAAAGAAAATGAAGGGAAAAAAACTTTCTTCAGTCTAGGCTGAAGAAGATCTGAAAGGCACACACTGCCAGAATGCACAGTGTTAGAAGTAGCCAACCCACAGCATCTCTGGTACACCAACAGTACTGTCTGCAAACACAAAACTGCCAAGAAATCATCCATGCTGGATCAAGTCATCTTTTCAGAAGCTCTGTGCAATGTTCACGTAACTCCTCTGCTTGTTGCAGCTAGATTCCCCATTTAGCCCCCAAAGCAGCTTCCTGAAGCACTGGATTTTGAAATATTTTAACATGTCAACACTGCTGCATGGTACAAGAGCCAATACTACACATATTACTCTTAAAGCACCTACAATGAGACCACATGGGATTGGCACCCTGCAAATGAAACTGTGACTGCCCAATGAATATTCTTCAGATGATAATGATATTTCACCAACAATTAACAGACTGAGATATCTGCAGTGGAGACAACACGATCAAGTCTTAGTTTTTGGCAATCCATCCTTCTCAGGAACTCATTCTTGTTAGTCCAGCCTGGGTATGCCTGGTTCTCTAACAGTTCAGTATCGATGCCCTGACATTATATGCTTTAATCCCTAAGATTTAGAGAACTCCTAACACTGACAAGCCCCCACTTTAGTGCAAGAAACCAGTATTTTACCCTGAAAGGCAATAAACCAGTCATTTTCACCGAGGTTAGCCCTGGCAATCAAAGTCACCATAATCACCTGTATTTGTCTTCTCCAGGTTCACCTCCTGCATTTGAAATTGAGCTCCCATGAAGATTGCTAGAAATATGCCCATCAGTTCCATACTGGTTTACACCTAGAGCCAGGAGGTATTTGCTATCTTAGATATACTGGAAGAAACTACAGAAAAACACACACACATATAAGATTTCACTTACATCCCACTACAAGTGTACAGACCGACTGAGCCATTTGAAAATGTTCCATCAGGCTGTGACCTTCTACAGGCCAACTCTGCTGTGTCAACTGACCTTGAAAAAAACCACCACCTAACAAAAGGGTTTGAGAGAATAAGCATCAATATGTTAAAATCCCACAGCAGTTATCAGCCCTAAACATTTCATTACCATATTTAGGTTCTATAGTATGGACTCAACCAAAGACTTGGCTAAATTGCTTTTGAATTACTTTACTCTATACACATGCAGGAAAGTTCACAAGCACCACTGCTTCTGCCAAAATCTCTGGGACACTTTCTCATAGCATGCTTTCACACCTTTGCAAGGGGAGCTCATGACATCTCTGTAAATACCTGACAGGCTTTCAAGGTTTTTATTACAAGACCAAACATTGTTAAGTCAAGCAGCGCTGAAACTTGAGCGCAAGATCACTGATCCTTCACACTGCAGAGAGCTAACCCGGGTTTTTATGCAAGCTGATTAAGCACAGTCATCTATGGCAATATGACTCTAAAAAACCACTTGAGAGGCTGCCACCAGAAAAGACAGTTCAAAGATAACATAATCCATAAAAGGCATGCTGTACAACAAGCACTTAACCTTAAAATTCATTAACCTTCTACTAAGAAAAGGTTAAACTAAGTGTTTAACCTTGCACAGTCACCTGGTGAATTTTACCAAGGTTTGGTAATTGCTATGCTTTCTTTTGAAAGAGGGAAATGGGATTGTCAGCTGAATGTGTTCAAGGTTTGAGGATCCGAGTATTTTGACTGAGTCTGGAGACTAGTAACAAAGGGAACACAGTACACAGCCACTGCTGGGAATAAGGCCATCAGCATCAAATTACCAGGGGAATGCCAGAAAGCTGGTCACAGACCAAGGAAACCATTCCAACATAATTACTCTGCACAAGCTTCCCACTGCATTTAGTGCATCCTGAATTACCTGAACATATGAAACAAACCAATTCCTTTCATTGCCTTGCCTGGCTGGTAAAATGCCAAGATGGATATGAATTGACAGCAACAACAGTTTCAAAATAGGAAAAAGACCCTACACTTAAGTACCCAGAACCAGAATGGTGAAAGAAAGGCAGGTAGAGGTGACATGCATGTTTGGACTAAACAACCCAAACATAACTGTTTCAAATTAAAGGCTCTTACATTGCCACTGTGCTCCTCCTAACTGCAGATCATTTTGTAAATCATGTACACAGCAAGTAAGTTTCCCTAACTAGACTCAACAACACCCACTCACCCAAAGTTTTGACTGCTGCTCTCCAAACCTTTTGGCATGGATGAGAAGATTCATGTGGGAATAACCAGTGAAATCCAAAATTCACAGTTTTGCCTCTCTTAGACAAAATAAACCGAAATTATTTATTCTCTCACGTTGGCCAATGACACTATAACACCACTAAGTAAAATAATCTTACAACCACCAGAAAAGAAAGATTCCCTTTCCTGGCAGAAAAAACTACACTACATGGTACAGAAAATAATTGTTTTAAACCAGGAACTTGTTTCCTGTGATCCACTTCCCATCTGCAAGGCAATATACTGCAACCACTTTTGGCTGCAGTCATGCTTCAAAGCAGCTAAGTATTAGAGGAATTCAGATGTAGTACAACTTTCAAATCTGCTTAAAGTGTTGCTAGGCCTTCTCAATGTACTTATTAAAATCCTCTATCCTCCAAACTTCAGCAGCTGCCACAACAGCCAGTAGCTTCAGAAAAACACATTGCACCAATGCCAACAGCTACACTGGATGAGGACCCAAGCACCAACACGTCCCAGTAGCAGAAGCTGTAGCAGACAAACCATAAATAAGCAAAAAAAAAAAAAAAAAAACAACACAGCTTCTTATACCACTGAATGACCTCAACACCAAAAAACCCTAAAAAAGCATAATAAACTGGAACAGCAGGTGAACTGGCAGAGTCAAGCACCACAAATATATCTCCCTATAGCAGCCCAGATGTACCTACACTACTGTGGCTGCTGTGAAGGCAACACACGATGGCTCTACTGACCTAGACAAGCTGTGCAGGGAAGACAGTGATCGGTGTGACACGGGTGGGGTGGCAGGTGACAGCCTAAACAAGAGGTCAAGTGATCAAGGAGGATGGGGGATGATCACCATCAGTTTGTTATTGACTTATCACTGAGGTGCCATGTTGGGCTCTGAAGAAACAGATACTTGAATCTGAAATTAGGTTTAAAGATACAACACAACAGCGTCCCATGCAGAGCCAAGACTTGGACACGATGATCCTTGTGGGTCCCTTCTAACTCGGAATATTCTGTGCTTACTAAAATACCATTAAGAAATAAACACTTAACAAGTGACAGAGCTGGACCTGGAAAAGTTAACAGAAAATGAGATGACAGGAAAAGATTATTATGGACAACTAATAGGAACTCAACAAATCCCATATTACAAACTTATAGCAATTTTGGGTTCTTTTCCTTTGAAAAAGAACACATTTTAACCAAGTACAGCAAATTGCACATTGAGCCTACTGAACAAGCAGTTACTGTTCACCCCAGAAGGCAGATGCTTTGAATTACAGAACTGAAATCTTTTGTTTCAAGAAATGAGCAAACAAGTAGCAAACAGTTGCAGAGCATCCTGAAATCAGGGAGCAAGAGATGTATGCAAGAGAACATCCCTGACTTGCAAACAACTAAAAATAATTCTCAACAGGCTCCATCTCAGAAGAGCCTATTCAAAGGTGCTCCTTCCTAAGGGGTTTCCCAGCAGCCATTCAGTGACTGCAAGCTCACACAACAAATTTGTATTTGTTATGCCACTACTCAGTTTAAAAACAAACCCTGTAAGTAAACTCTTTTATGGATACACAATATTACATAGATCTAAATGGGCCCACCAGTTGACTTTTTAAAATGAGGTAATTACAAGTTAATTAATTAGTACTACTTAACTACTTAAATACTGAATAAGCTTATGACTACCAAGTAATTAACTATTTAACTTCGAGTTACATTTTATACCTCGGAAATCTAACTGAAGCAGGATCATTTTCCTCAGTACACACTTTTCAAGAAAACCTGTACATGAAGGTGTACTGAACTGATGATCCATAGGGATGCCAGAATATGGGAGCTGACCACTGCCAATTAATCCAAGTAAACAGAAAGGCACTAACTTTTTATGTTGTGTAAATTATATGCAGCTTTGAAAAGCTGTCTTTTCACCTCTACTCTTTTAAAAATAAAAGAATTAGAACCAAACACTTAGGAAGGTAAGCAGCCTGATCTTAGGACTTGTCCCTATGAATAGCTAGAGATATGCTCAGAAAGGATCATGCGAGCTCATCTGACACAAGTGATGTTTTACCAAAACTGAAAGCGCACAGAAAAAATGTATTATCACTGTACTGTACTCAAGCCAACTAAGTAATACAATGTTCCTGAAAGGCAGCAGGCTGGAGGGAAGGTCTGGAGACAGCGGTGACAATAAAAAAAGGGGACACAATGAAAGGAAATAAAATCTAGAAAGGGAAGGTTCAATTTTCAGTTCCACTACAATACTGGCTAGCAATAGCAGCTGTCAATGTCAATAATTTTGATCTCCATATTCCCCAAATAGAGATAATTTTCCTCTCAGGTAGGAGAGAAATCATGTCTCTATGGCTTGGATGACAGGCACGTCAGGAGCCTTACACTTACTCTCGTTACAGCCTCATTGCCAACATCCTACTTTGTAGTGTTTTGTGCACTTGCCTCACCACAGGACAGCAGTTTTCCTCTCATCCTTCCCATGCTGTCTGCTTAGCTCACTACTTCCACACTTGGGGATTAGGCACCATCTTACAAATCTCTGTAGCAATCAGCCAGAAGTTAGTGTCAGGTAAATGCAAGCTAACATTTACGAAGGTCAGATATCATTATAGGAGATGGAAAATCAAAATACACCCTGTGTATATTAACTATGGCAACTTCAGATGAAGCTTCCTATTTTCCAGTAGGAAACACTTCACACAGGCCTAAAAGCCCAGAAGGGTCAGGACTCTGAAAGCAGCTAAGCTGCTCCTAGCACAGGCAGAATTTCACATGCTTTCCACAGACCCTTAAAGGCTGGCATCGAAGAGAGGTCACAGCAAAATCTTACTCTGAAGCAGCAAAAGCAGGACAACAGCTTCAACAAACAAACCAGAGCCAATTAGGGCAGCTATTCTCACCAAAAGCTCAGAAGGTTGTTATCCTTGCCTCTCAGTGCCCCTTTCAGACACGGAGCCCAAGTTTCAAAGATGGAATTTCTCCAGTTAGTCAACCAGCACAACAGGAAAATTAAAGTTAAGGACTGACCATTAATATCACAGATTACTATGAATTAGTATTGTGCATGTTAATTAAGATGAGCAACCAAAACTCTCTGTCTGTTTCAATTAGTTTAAGACACCTTCCTGGTATCAATCAAAACCTCTAACGTTCATGTTGTTTGATTAGAAGGCCCAGAAATGTGAAATGTTTCGGACACAGGTGGGACATCCATTAATTTGCTCCTGGAACAAAAAAAGCAAGCCTGCAACTAACACAAAAGTAAAAATGGGCCTGCTTCCTAAGATGGAATATGCTATCAAGTCAGTCTTTCTTCAGTGAAAACAAAAAAGAATTCAACTCATGCCTCAAAGTTCAAAGGATAAATCCCAGAAAAAGAGTATTTTAAACTAAACCACAGAAACCATATTACATGAAACTCAGTGGTTCCTTACTCTTTCATAAGTCCTGTAACGGCCTAGTGCTGTTTTTCCTCAGTCTGAAGGATTAAGTCTTCTAGTCTTCCCATTAAAGATCCACATATTAGTGAGGCTCCAAAGGAAGCTACTGGAAAACAGCATCATTTCGTAGACCAAAGCAGAGCCCTAGCAAGTGAGTTTTCTTTTTCTTAAATAAACCAACTTAAGGTCACGTTATTATCCAGTCAGGTCAAATAAACCTTCATACACCATTTCTCCCTTTCACTCCCTGAACTACCGCCTATAGCTGCAAGTTCTTTCCTGTTAAATGGAAAGCCACATTAGCATTTAAGTCTGCACACTGAACACAGCTAAAGAAACTCACGTTTTTCTTAGGTTAACATTGGTACTAACCATCTAGCAAAACCAGGAAGTAAAAACCACTTTGGACACATTACACTGCTCCTCCCTCAGCGTATTCCCATCCTCACAGGCCTTTCAAGAACAGTTTCTGGCAAGAAAACCTGAGTGGACAAGGAATTCAAACAGTATTACAGCTAACCATCACTACAGACGATGAAAAATAATACCTAAAAAGGCTCCGTCTTGAAAGAGCTGTAATTCATATTCACAACAAAAAGCCCTAACCCCCTGGCTCGTCGGATTCCTTCCGGTTTCCCAAAAAAGAGAGATAAAACACAAGGGGCAGCCTCCTCAGAGAACACCTCGTTATGGGGAGAAGGGAGAATTGGAAGGAAAAGAGAAGAGCGAGCGGAGTGGAAGAAAAAAAGGAGAAGCACCTGCCAGCCCATCGAGAAACGGAGACCGACGTTTAACGCTGGCCCCAACAGCTCCGCTCTCCCCAGGCGCCCGGGCCTGTCCTCCCCCTCTCCCCGGCTCCGCAGGCCGAGCAGCCCCGGCTCCCCCGGCAGCCGCACCCGCACCGGGGCCGCCCCTCCTCCCCGGCCCCGCCGCCCCGGGGCGCGTCGGGCGGGCCCTGCCCGGCGCCGGGCTCACCTTTGCGCAGCTCCCGCTCCCACACGCTGACGATGAGCGCCGAGTGCTTGCGGTGGTGGATGAGCCACAGGCTCAGGGTCTGCACGCTCTGCTGCGAGTTGCTCAGCTCCGACAGCTTCCGCTCCAGCGCCGCCTCCGAGAACGCCGACATCGCCGCGCCGCCTTGGGCCCCGCCGCTCCGTCCCGTCCCGGCCGGGCCGCGCTCAGTCTCCGCCTCTCGGCCCCGACGAGGGAGGAGCCGCCGAGCGATTCCCAGCCCTTCCCGCCCCGGCGGCAGCGCCCGGCGCCAACAAAATGGCGGCGGCCGAGGCCCGTGGGTGCCGCGCGGCCCCGCCCCCTCCCCGCCTGCCCTCACTTCCGGCCGAGCGCGAGCCGCGGGGCGGGGCCTGGGGCGGGGCCGCTCGGGAATGGGATCGGGCGGGATGGGATCGGGGGGAGTGGGATCGGGGGGAGTGGGATCGTGGGGATTGGGATCGTGGGGAATGGGATCGGGGGGATGGGATCGGGGGGAATGGGATCGTGGGGAGTGGGATCGTCGGGGATGGGATCGTTGGGGATGGGATCATTGGAAATGGGATCATCAGGAATGGGACCAGTCTGTCAGCATCGTGCCCTGGGAAATAACATAAAAAACACATAAGCAAAGAAGAGCCCCCCACAAGGCAACCCAGGCCGAATTGTTTCTTTCATCCAGCAGATTGAGAATGACAGGATCGTTATAGTTGGAAGGGACCTCTGGAGATCATCCAGTCCAAGCCCCTTGCCGAGGCAGGGTCAGATAGAGCAAGTTACACGGGAATGTGTCCGGGTGGGTTTGGAATGTCTCCAGACAGGGAGACTCTGCAATCTCCTTGGGCAGCCTGTTCCAGTGCTCTGCCACCCTCGACATAAAGCAGTTCTTCCTGAGGTTGGCATGGAACTTCTTGTGTTTTAGTTTATGGCCATTGCTCCTTGTCCTGTCACTAGGTGCGACTGAAAAGAGTTTGGCACCATCCTCTTGGTACCTGCTTTTGAGATATTTGTATGTATTGATGAGATCCCCTCTCAGTCTTCTCTGGTCCAGACTAAACATCCCCAGCTCCCTCAGTCTCACCTCATTAGGGAGACGCTCCAGACCCCAAATCATCTTCGTGGCTTCCACTGGACACACTCTCCAGCTCCTCATCTTCCTCGTGCTGAGGATCCCAGAACTGGACACAGCACTCCAGAGGTGGCCTCACTAGGGCCAAGTAGAGGGGCAGGATCACCTCCCTTGACCTGATGGCCACACTTCCCAAGGTAGCCCAGGACACCATTGGCCCTTTGGTGCCAGTGTATGGTCAACCTGTCACCCACCAAGACTCCCAGGTCCTTCCCAGCAGAGCTGTTCTCCAGTGCTGGTACTTGGGGTTGTTCCTCCCCAGGCACTTACTGTGACACTGGGTGTATGGTATTTCATATTTGAAGGTGGACATGTACACCACAAAAGTGTCTGGCCTCATTTCTAAAAGCTGTCTCTTTTATTTTTGATTTCTGGCATTAACAGAACCATGTGACAGAATTCCACTATTCACTGACAAGATTATGTGCAAAAATGCCTCCTCTTTGCTGTTTTAAACCTGTTTCCTTAAAGCTTTATTACATTCTTGCTACTTCTGCTAATTTGGAAATAGTGAATAAAAATTATTGTCCGCTTACCTTTATATTCTTTCCTAGATTTGCTATTGTATCATCTTCAGTCATTTTTCAAGGATTCTCCAAACAGGGAAAGTACTCTGTGCTACTTAACATGAGTAACATTCCTAATCTTGGTGTTTCTAGCCTTCCCTGCTGTCCTTCTGAAAAACACTTGACATCATTTCTTACTTGAAACGTTACCAACTGGCTGACAATTTCAGAGAACTATCTGCCTTAACTCATACAGGTCTATCCTGAATCCTGTTTTTGTAGCTAATAATTATGACTGCAGTTTTCAGTATTTTTAATTTTTCTATAAAATTGCATGTGTATTAATTAGAAAAATATGCATAATATGCCTTACTTTTAGGACATCCTGACAATGGCTAACTATCCATCCTTAAAATGGAGCATTCTTATAACCTTTTACACACCCAGTTTGTCCTCACCAAAGAGCAGAACACTAGTTATGAACAAAAGTATTTGTTGAGTATTTAAAAGAATGACAGAATGGGTCAGGCTGAAGGGACCACAGTGTCATCTGGTCCGACCTCCCTGCTCAAGCAGGGTCATCCTTGAACATGGCACAGGATTGTGTCCACACAATTCTTGAGTATCTCCAGTGAAGGAGACTCCACAGCCTCTCTGGGCAACCTGTTCCAGTGCTCAGTCACCTGCACAGTAAAAAAGTTCTTCCTCATATCCAGGTGGAACTTCCTGGGCATCAGTTTCTGCCAGTTCACTCTTACCCTGTTGCTTGGCACCACTGAGCAGCACCTGAATCTACCCTCTTGACACCCTCCTTTCTTATACTTACAGATATTGATGAGGTCCCCTCTCAGTCATCTCTTCTTGAGGCTGAACAGGACAAGTTCTCTCGGCCCTTCCTCATAAGAGAGCTATCCCAGTCCTTTAATCACCTTTGTTGTCCTCTGCTGGACCTGCTCCAGGAGCACCATGTCCCTCTTGTCCTGAGGAGCCCAGAACTGAACACAGCACTGCAGATGGGGCCTCACCAGGGATGAGCAGAGGGGCAGGATCACCTCCCTCTACCTGCTGGCAATGCTCTTCCTAATGCATCCCAGGACACCATTGGCCTCTTGGCTACAAAAGCACTGCTGGCTCATGGACAGTTGTTGTCCACCAGGACCGCTGGTCCTTCACCACAGAGCTGCTTTCCAGCAGCTCAGCTCCCAGCCTGTACTGGTGCCTGGGGTCATTCCTCCCCAGGTGCAGGACTCTGCACTTGCCTTTGTTGAGTTTCAGAAGGTTCCTCTCTGCCCATCTCTCCACCCTGTCAAGGTCCCTCTGAAGGGCTGAACAGCACCCTGGGGTACCAGCCACTCCTCCCAGCTTTTATTTTTTAAAACTTCATAAAGGTTTATCCCTGTTTCATATCTGACTTCAGAGAAGGTGTCCCAGTGGATTGTTTTTGGGGAATTTTCCTGATATTTGTTCTCAGTGAAATCTTCCCTTTAAACATAAAACTTTGGTGAGGGTGAGATGGGAGTGTTAGGAGGTTTTGATGTGAATTCTATTTACAAAATCATCCGTAGCATGAGTGACTTGGGGGGAGCTAGAAAGAATTTTGCAAAAATGCTTTTGACAGAGAAATTTAAATAAGTTGCACAGATCCCTGCAGAGTTTCTTATTCACTGCCTTTTGATCACCATGAATGAAAGAATCTGTAACATACTGCTATTTTTGCTACGTACAGCAGAGGACACTCTGGCATTAAAAGAACTGACCAGTGAAGTAAAATTAAGACAGAGCTAGCAAACATGGATGCACTCATTTAGAAAAACAAAATATGAATGGTAATCTAGTAACCAACACCCAAACAGCATTTTTTGGGGTCATATATATTCTGATGTTAGCAGGAGAAACTTCTGAGCAACTGTGGAAAAAGAATTATTTCTCTCACACCCAAGACTAGAAAGTATGCAGCAACAAACAGTAAAATTTACATGGTAAACCCAACAAAAAAAGGAAGAAAATAAGGAAATTGGTAGAGAATTTTAGTAATGTTTGTAAAAATGTTTATTACTCCTTCCTCTGCATATTCCATCCCAGATTATCAAAACATTTTACAAAAAAAAGAATAAATCCTCTAAGATTGGTATTTTTTTTGTAAATAAATATATTTGAATACAGAGAGATTTATCTTCTCTGTTCTATACTGTATAATAAACTACACTGTAAAGTAGAAATTTCACTTTTCCCATAAATTTTTATAACACATTTTAAATTTGTAATAGTAAGTGTTTACATCAGTAATCTATTTTAAAAGCTATGCTTTATGCAGTCAGTGAATAGAAATTTGCCACGAGACTTCCTCAAAGCAAAGTGACTCTCAGACAGGAAGCATGCACAATGGAGGGTTCATTTGTTGGAGAGCTTGGAAAACCTCAGCTTTCATTCAGATACAAGTCATACATTATTCACCTGCCTTTAAAATTTCACCCACACCCACAGGGGCGGAGCTGTCAACAGATGGTGAGTTTTCCTCCGCCCATTCCTGTGTTCAAACCGTAATAGCATCTTCCCCCTGAATTCCTAAGAACAAAGTTCTGTCCTGCTTCCCTTCTGTCTGGGTAGTCCACTGTGTTCTCCCGCTCCGGGAGAAAGGAGCCACATGCAAGTGCAAGACAATAACTGTGAATAAATTACTGGTCTGATGCTTTTGTAGAACTGGGACGCTCTAGGTAGTTCAAAGATGTTAGTTAGAGTCACCAAGCTGCTGAACAGCACTCTTACTTTATGTGCAGGTTGCAAGTTTTTTGTTTTTTACCCTTAGTGATAGTCTATGCTTCACTGGAGTTTTCTAGGAACTCTTACTTTACAATACTACATAGAGCAGTAAAACAATCTGTATATATACTGGTTTCCTGAACATTGCTCATCAGCTATGTGGGATTTGAGTTAAAAACAGCTCTTGAACTTACCATATATTGTCATAGTAAAATCAGATCAGATCAGACTCTGTATGAGTCTGGCCTTTTCTCATTTTAAACTTTGCTTTGTATCTCTTTCTCAAATAGTCTCACCCAATAATATTAAAGGAAAAGTGACATTTCTCTAGTTGTGTTTTCTGTTTGAGAATTTGTATTAGTCAGCACTACCAATCACTATCTGGATCTCAAAAATAAAACACTGGCAGAGCAGTTCTTTTTTAATTTTCCAAGTGTCTGGTCCATCAAATGTAACCATTTCTGATGTTTCATACTTAAAAATATTTTTCCATGTTTCACAATATGTTTGTGCATCTCACAGCCCAATTCTGTGTAAATGATCCTACTTCCTTAGCCCAATAAGAACATGAAAAATGGAGATAAGCAGAAACAAGACCCTGAAGTATAACTGTAAAGTGATTCTTGACTGAGTGATGGTAATTCATCTGGGTAATTTATTCAAAACCATTAAGCCCCATTTTTTTACCTGAATAACAAGAGGACGTATCCCTGACAGAAATTATAAATAAAGACATACATTTATTTAAAAAAAACAAACAAAACCAAACAACAAAAAGAAAACAAACTAAACAAAACAAAAAACAAAACAAACAAACAAACAAACAAAACACAAAAAACCCACACCCCCCAAAAAAAAAAACCAAAAAAACCCACAAACAAACAAACAAACAAACAAAAAAACCCCCCCAAAATAAAACAGAACCACTCAAAAACGAACATTGAGAAATCCTGCAGGAGAACAAAAGAAAGCCCTCTGAAGCAACTTAAAGGAGCTGCCTACTGGAGCCAAAAATCTCAGGGTGATTAATCGTGCTTTTACATGGGTTCCTGCCACTAAGCACTTTACCTTGTAATGTAATTCATTAAAGACAGAAATTATTTGCTACTTAGGAGATTAACAAAAACCACTCTCTGAGATATGTATATATGATCCAGCAAAGCATTCCCATATATTGTGGGGAAAGATAGATTAAACAATCTAAAAAAATATGTTCAGCATTTCTGTGATTTCTTTGGCCCTCTGTGGAAATGTAAAAATGTTTGTGGAAAGACTTCCTTTTTCCCTAAGTCAGGCATTCAGCCAGACAGTTATGTACATCCGGCTTCTTCATCATTACACCATTAAGTGAAGTCATACTATGTAAACATCCACTGTGATTAATATGTGGATGCAATCAAGTCCCAGGTTTTTGTAATAGAGAGTGCTGTAACCAAGCAGGAAAGCACTCCAGGGTATGTATTAACTCAGGTGTGCAGAAAGGCACAAAATATTAGACTGAGTAATTTTAAACATCTGAACAATATATTAATGGATCATTAGTATGTGCCCTAGATTGCATATAGCTCTTAGTCACAGCATAAAAGTAAAAAAAAAAAGCACATTCTTGACAATAAATAATGTTATCTTTCAAGGAAAACACTGCAATATATTTACACACTGTGGAAGAACCAACTCAAAATTACAAAAAATGCAAATTTAAATTTGACTTTAAATCATAGGAGATGGTATGATTAACCTTTGTGATCCAGCAGAGGGCCTGATGTTCCAGAAGCCATTAAACTGTAGGAAGCAGACACTGTGTTTTTGTTACCGTGTATTCAGCTCGTGGTAGGGGAGGTGGTTGCTACCAGCACACCGAGCTGAACCACCACAGGCACAGCCAGAGGGCTGAGGAAAGCACTGACTCACCTTTGCTCCACACTCATTCCCACATCTGGAATAGTACATTCAGTTTTGGCCTCCCCTAGTATTGGAAAAATATTTATAAGCTTTAGTAAGTTCAGCTGAAGGCCACCAAGATGGTCAGATGGTTGGACACAGAAACCAGATGGGAGGAGAGGAAATTGGGCTTATTTTAACCTAGAAAAGTGAAGGCTTTGATACAACCTAATGGTAGCTTTCCAGTACTTACAAGAAGGTAAACTGAGAAAA
This sequence comes from Phylloscopus whistleri, assembly GCA_017589585.1. Taxonomy (NCBI): domain Eukaryota; kingdom Metazoa; phylum Chordata; class Aves; order Passeriformes; family Phylloscopidae; genus Phylloscopus; species Phylloscopus whistleri. Next base: position 619,272 of record JADMLD010000068.1, on the reverse strand, counting down.
TGGAGTGATTCATGGATATGCATGATGAGACGCTGACAAACAATGGTGAGAAACAGAAATGGATGTTCCAAATAGACAGAAGGAAAAAGTTCTTTCACCACAGGGACAGTCAGACAATGGAACAGGTTGCCTAGAAAAGTTTTGCATACTTGAGTATTTTCAAGACTAGACTGGATAAAAGGCTTACCACTGTGGTCTGATCACATGGTGGTACCTGCTTTGAGCAGGAGGATGGTGGAGTAATGCTCCAGATTATATCTGTATACTACACTATTCACATTTATGACATGTTTGTACAGCTTGGTTTGTACTTGTACAGATTCAAGTTCAAGCCTGATGGGCATCCATCAGTTGGATCCACGTAGTGCAATGGGCTGTGCAGCTGCACAACATTGTTGTCCCATCATGCAGAGCCTAACCACAGGTGTGATGGTTTTATCACGTTCTATATTTCATTTGACTGGAAGAATATAAAGCAAAACAGGCCCATCTTTAAATTACAAAGATAGTTTATTAATACACACAAAAAAGATAAAATAGGAGGAAAAAAACCAACAACAACAACAAATGAAACTTCTAAAACATCTTTCTTTCTCTTTCTAAGTTTTTTACCTTTCTTCACTCAACATAAAAAGACATGACCTGCAACTTCAGCCAGTTTTACCATTTTAAAAATAACCTTTTATCAGTTCTTTAAGGAAAGGAGTCTCTCTGGGTTCTATATAGACATCCCATGCTCTACATCTGCGAGGATTTTAAAGAAACTCCTGCAAACTGCGAAATCCTACCCATTAGCAGCTCTCTCAACACTGCACATGGGCCATATTTGCTTATTGGGGTACTGTTTAAGGATGCCTCCTCTAGTATGACACAAAGATTCTCTTCTTCTATTTCCAAAATCATCTCAAGACCCAAAAACAAATCTCCTCTTTCTTTAGGAGCAAAAAGCTTCATATCACTTTTAACTAGAACCTTACATCCCCCCAAAAGCATTTATATGTTACAGGAAAAAAACTAGTTCCGTCTCTATAGTTTACCAGAAATGTCCAGCCAAAATTAGGCCACTCCTTGTCCTTTTGCCTTAAAGTCCTTTTCACTCTCCCTTTACCGACTGTAGCTCCATGCTGTGTCTTTCTATTCGCTATATTTGTTCTTCTTCCGGAGAAAGATGATGTTTAGGAAAGTCCATCTGCTAACAACAAAGGGTTAAACTTTTCGGGCTGCCGGGCTGCCCACGTGGCTCTGTGGCGGGAAACTGAGTCGTTTAGAAGCCGTGCGCTGGTTTCTTCGGCTTGAAAAGAAGAGCAAGGGCGAAGGGGCACTCCGTCCGAGCTCTCTCTCCTCTCCATGCTGCCTGCTTCTCTGCGAGACAGCGGCTCCTAAAGCTCCGGCCCGGCCCGGCCCGGCTCCAGCGGCATCAGGGCCCGGCCCGGCCCGCCCGGCCCGCCGCAGCCGCCCGGGGTGGGGGGGCACCGAGGCCGGCCCGGCCCCGGCGGCTCCCTGTCCCCAGCCTGCCACACCGGAAGACAAAGAGACCGCTCCTCCCCCCACCCAGCCTTTTTAAGCATTTTGCCAAAAGTCGCAGCTTGTCTTCTACTGGATAAATTGCTTGTCAATCAAAAAAGCTGACCCCGATTGGAACAAAATCAGGCTTTTCCTAGCCTATGACAACAGGTCAACTTGAATGTCAGTGTGACCCTTCAGTACAGAGGGTACTTGTCTTCTGGAATGTGCCTACCCTCAAATTCCTACTGCTTAGTGAGCAGGCAGAGCAGGATGGAAGGGTCTGCCATTAGAATTATCACTACACAGCCATCAGCCCTATCTTCTACATGCTACCCATCAGTTATGTTGTCAAAAATATCAATTACTTAAGCAGGCAGTTTTCTCAAATGCACAGGGATCCATATATAAAAGCCATGCACTTTTTCATGCATACTTGCTCTTTTCCTTAAACTGAAAAGACACCTGAGCATTGCCAGACTTCTAGTGGCTGTTTTAATGGAGGTTTATTTGTTCACCCTAAAACTGTATTTTTTGAGCCCAGTTTTTGAGGAAAGAACAATAAATGAAGTGAGTTTTTGTAGAAAGAAAGATTGTGCAGGCAGGAGGAGCTCTTAGTTCACTCTTGCAACACCTCCAGGAACATGACTCAAGCACAGTATTTTTTTCAGTCATTGTTAATGACATGGTACTTGGTCTCTGTGCCACTGTCTTGCCATATCTGACTCAAAACCAAGTCAGAGCTGGTGACGGATAAGCAAGCAGCTGTGTGCAGGAGTCAGCTGTAAATGCAGTGGAAAGTCCATGTTTCTTCAGACATCTGTGGTTTAAGAAGCAGTGACCAGACGCGCTGTCATTGTCTGGTAGTGGTCCAAGGCCACCATATGCTTTTTTGCTAGGTGACTCTCCTAACCTGTCACATCTGGCACTGCTGTCTAATTAGAGTAAAAGCCCCTCATTTCTATGGAAGTGGGATTCTTATTTCTCTTGGCAAATGGGGAGCAGAGGAGAACAAAGTTTGGAAGGTGGATAAGGATGCTATAGCTGAGAGTACTGTAGCAATGCTGGGAAAATGTGGCTGCCCACGGTCATTGTCTGAGGTTTCCCTGCTTCCAGCTGTCACATACCTACAACTGTGAGCTGTGTCACATACCTACAACTTTGTGTTTCCAGAAAACATAATTTTCAAATGAACATGTTTGCAAGATGTTTGCTGTTGTCCCAGAATGAGAATCTGATCTTTTCCTGTGCAGTCCTCCAACACTCAGAGTGGCCATTTGCTTTGTTTTTGTTTTAACTTGAACTGAGCACAGTGTGAGGGAAAGGAGGCTCATGGCCTTCCCAGTACTCCAGTGTCCTCAGAGTGCTGTAAGCAGGGCAGGTCTCACCTGACCTGAGTCATCTGCATCTCTACTGCCTGCGAGCATAGGACTTACATGTGAGTAAGCTGCTCCCACGAGTTCAAGGTTCCCACCTGAGGTTCTGGATTATTACCCCAGAGCTTTTCAAAGTGTACATCAATATTCACAGTGTGTGGACAATCAGGGAATCAGTGCTCAATGAAAAGCCAGTGATGTAGCCAGACAGCACAGACACAGACACAGACATGGCAAAATATCTGATATGTTGTAGCATCACTGCCTTTCACTGAGAGGCCATACCTGCAAGGTCTGTGTCCCTTATTGAAGCACAGATTTAATGCACATATTTTTACTGTCGAAATCTATTTGTTTGGGGTTATGCTGTGCAGAGCTTTGGAATTACCAAGCCCTAGAGTGCTGTAAGTGCAATCAGATGCGTTTTTCCAGGTTGCAGTGTTAATGTAGCTACTGGTATTTCTCTTGGAAACTAGGTGTCACTAGTGGTTTAGAAATAGCAGATACAGTTTCATTCCTATGTGCTTATTTTTCCTTTGATACATTTATAACCTCTCAGCCTCTCCCTGTGCACCTCCAAAAGAGCGTGGAGCTGCCTTCTCTGTAACCGAAGACTGAAATTAGATCCTTCTGTAGCTTTCTTCCAATCAAGCCAGAGAAAAACAGGTCCCTTGTCTCTATATCTCATCTCAATCATCCTGGTGTGTCTTTGTGAAACTCGCACAGTTTTTTCATTTTCTCTTGCTGCTGTGGGACCCAGAGCCAGACAGTTCTCCAGGCATGATCTCACAAGTGCCAAGCAGAGGGCCCTTCCCTTGGCCTGCCCATGGTGCGTTAATACTGTTGAGCATGGGATGCTCTTCCATCCTCACTGTTCATGCCTGTTCCACTGTCTGCCTCTAGGACTCAAAAAGTCCTGTCCTGGAGAGCTTCTCCTCAGCCAGTGCTCCACAGTCCCAGCAGTCCACAGCACCTGCATTGCACAGCCCCAGGACTCTGCACTTTTCTCTCTAGAGATTCTTGACATTTCTGGCATCCAAATGGCTCTACCAGTGCATGGAGTGCTTTCCTCCACTTCATCATCCAGCCATCAGTGTGCTGTTAACTGCAGACATGCTGGGGGTATGAGCTGTCCAGGTCATTCACAGACACTAACCATATTGATCCTGGTATTGATCTCAGGTACCTCCAGTGAGGCACAGCCAGTGAGTGAACATCAGTTAAATTTTGTGCCACTGATCACAAAATTCCGTTTTTCACCGCCCAGTAGTCAGATTCTCTAGTCCTGTATCTCACTGACTCCCTAGAGAAATACTGTGGGATGCTGTGTCCTAGGTCTTCATGTTCCTGGATGCATTTTCCAGGAGAATTTGCTCCCTAAACTTCTTGGAGACTGAGGTTAGGCTGACTAGCAGGTAGCCCATGGTTTTCCCATTCTTACCAATCTTGAAGGGCTACTAATCCCTATCGTCTCATGGTAATCACAGCCAAGGCTGTCATCAAATATCACATGTTAAACCACTACTGTCTATGAGTAAGGAATCCAGCAAAGGCATCTTCTGTGCTTGATACATCCAGAAGCTGTATTAAAGCATTGTATCTAAATTCCATAAATTTCCTGAATTCTTGCATCCTACTGTGTTGACTTTGCAGTGGATACTCAAAAATAACAGTACTCTACAGTGCTGAAAATTAAAAGTGTGATATAATGCATTCTTATTTTCAAGGTGGGTTATCAAACATTGCTTGAAAATCAGAGCAGAAGAAATCCAAGACCTGCATAGTCCTTTTAAGTAAGGAACTTTTAATGTAACCATTATGTACTAGAATTCCTTCACTAAGTTTTATAGTATAGGTAGAAATTAATTTTTTTAATACTCTAAAAAAAAAAAACAACCAACAACAAAAAAAAACCACAAAAAACAAAACCAAACCAAAACAAAACAAACAAACAAACAAAAAAAAACAACACAAAAAAACCCCCAGATTCAATAAAGTGTTTATAACAATGCTGTGGTCTGGAGAATTATTTGATATGACCACAAGATGGGCGCACATGCATGATTCACACTGTAAAGATACATACAAACTGTTTTTCTTTGCAGACAGGAACTCCACTGCTATGAAGTGCCTGAAGAAAACTTCTGTACCTCACAAAAAACTTCTGCTGTCACCCAGCCGTAGTAATACACTGTGGCTCAGGCAGAAATTGGCACAAGGATGTCCCTGAAGGGAAACTTTATATCAGTGCAGAAATTTAGCAGAAAGCATATATAAATAATGTAGAAGCAATTCTTCATTGTATAGTTCCTGCATACTGCCTGGCATGTTCAATCAGACCTATTTAGTTGTGATCAAAGTCATTGTTGTTTCATGCATAAATGAATGAAATAACTCAACTGTGACCTAGAAATTGCTCAAAGCATTTTAAGAAAGAGGGATGATCATTTGTGTGTTTGAACACAGTCCTCATGGCACAGGTAGATGAGATTTCCTGCAAATAAATACATATCCTAATAACATGAAACAATACTTGAGTGACGTTTTCAAAACACAAAAATTAATGACATAAACCAAATAATTTCTTCATGTTGATACAGATATTGTTTTGCTTGTACTCAACAGATTGTCTTTTCAGCATCTCTTCCCACCATGTATATTCTAAAAAGCCCAGGAAAGTCATCTGGGCATCATGAATATGAAAAGGAGTCAGAAGAACTTGGCAGGACAGGGAGGTATTGGTTGCCAGAACTGCCTGAAGTTCTGCTTTTATAAGGAAGGAGCTGGAGTTCTGTCAGTTCCATTGGTCTCGTAAGGTACCAGGACTATGCCAGCAGACTTCATATGATATCATCAAGAAATTTTGCTCACCCCAAGAAGTGATTGTTTCCAATTAGTATATGATTTGTACTGAAAATTGCCTGAAATCCCACTCTCCCAATGACTGCAAACTTGTGTTTTGTTTGTTTGTAATCTGAAGTTTGCTGTGTGCACAGCTTACCACACACCACAGACAGCTGTCCTGAGTTAACCTCTGCTATACCTGTATGGCAAAAACCTCATTTCACTGCAGGCATTCCTCCCAGGATTCAGTGCACAGCTGCCAGATTGCCAGTGTTTATTTTGATGTGTCTGTCCTTGCTTCAGCCATCATGGCATTTACTCCTTGCCATTCTCTACCTGTCTTTAAGGCTCAAGACTTAAAATGGCCAGGTAAAATTTTCTAAGGGTCATTTCCCATTCAGTATGAAAAAAAGCAGAAAATTAATCCTGTCCTCCCTATCCTCAAGCTTTGGCTGGTAAACTTTCTGCTCCATAAGGTCAAAGGCCAATTTGCTGCTTGGACTGGGAATCACTCAAGTACTGAAACACAACTTGAAGATCTGTTTTTACCCTAAGACACAGGAATTAGATAGCAGTTGAAAAAAGCTGGAAATTTTACAGCTCTGTGCGATGTTCAGATACATAGTCAAATGATTTCAATCTTAGTATGCTCTGAGGGTTGGTAAAAAAATGAAAAGGGTATTTTGGCACAAATAGCTTGTGTCAGAATGTGGAAAACTCACACTGTAAGTGAAATTTTAATCCATTCCCAGCATGGCAAGGCCAGACTGTGGTCCCTAGTCCTTTTTCCTCCCTTCTTCTAACTTGTAAACTCATGATCTGAGTTTAAAGCAAAGGTGATTCTCCTCTTTCTTATGCTGGTACCAGTATATCATCAGTGACCTGAGCAGAATGCTGTCAGTGTGAAGCAGTCCTACAGCCGTGTTCGGGGTGCACCTCCAGTCTGAATGGCCCAGGCCTCTCTCTGATATCAGTGTGCAGCCACTGGCAAGTTTAAATGCATATCCTTGCCCACTGGATTTAAGGTAAAATGCAATTCAACCAATGTAGCTGGAGCTTTCCCTACACTCAAGGTTATTGTTCTGATCTGGATGTGGATAGACCCCTGGTGCTGTGAACACTGCAGCACAATGAACTGCACAGTCAGGTACTGTGGGTCCTGCTTTGGCTTTTGCTGATGGCAGCATTTGCAAGGGAGTAGGACCCATCTTTTCAAATAGGCCCTTATTGACTTGAGTGGCTGTATTTTCTATTTCGCTATTGCATTGTGCATAATCTAAGAAAGACTTTCCAATTACACACAATTGCACACAACTAACATCCACTGATTTTTTACATTTACCTTTGGTCTTGATGGTAAGCAAGTATCAGTTTAAAATATACCCTTAATATTACAGTATATATATTGTCATAGTAAAATTGCTAGCAATGTGTTTCTTCCAGTCTGCTTTACAAAGGTCCACTTAGTTTCATATTTTCTGTTTGGACTGTTAAATTTATCTTACAAAGTACAAGAAACTAGAAGAAACAACAGTGAACATGCCACAAACTATCACTGCCACCAAACAGGTTTTAAATGTCAACTTTGAAATTAAAAGTGACATAAAGGCAGCTGCCAGTGAAAGAATTTCTGGGGAAAAGTAGAATGTGAAACAAACGAAAGAAGTTGCCCAGAACTGGTATCATCTTAAAAATGAAAAGAAAGAGAGCAAAATGCAAGCCAGTCAAAACAAGATTAGTATTTTGCAATTGTTTTCCCAGCTGATAAGAATAAAATCTGCTTGACTGTTGGGCTTTCAACAGTCTCCAGAATATATCTTCCTATTTCTACTCTTACTTTGTAACAAACGTTTTTTACTCTCTGTGTGTATGTATGGTAAATGATACATCTGATGATACATCTCAGCTAAATGCTTTGTGTGCTACAAAGTGTTACCCAGAGAGAACCTCTGGCTGCAACTCCCATGTATCATTTGATAAGTTAGATGCAGCCATTGGATTTTATTTTCATGAAGGAGTTCTGGATGGAAAATTGATGGCTATAGCAGGACTGGTTGGTATTTAACTTTGTTCTGCAAATATTGATTTGTGAGTTGTACTTTTTGCTTACAATTAGCCTCCAAGAGCCAGGCTAGTGAAAGGTGAAAGTTTCCTTTGAAAACTCAAAAGTAAAAGCCTAATTTGAAGGCTGCATGATAAGGCTGTCAGTTTATTCTTCCAAAAGAAACCACCTAGATACCATAAAACTGCAGTAAGATAGCCATGTTAGCAGAGATCATGACCAGTAAATAGCAAAGTCCGTTTTCTGCCATGAACACCACCTGTCAGCAGACTTGGTGGCAAGTGGCTGATGAAAAGGACAGCAAAAATGTGATTTTTTTTTTTTTTTAATGTTTACGTTTTGGGCTAAGTGCAAATATAAAGCTAAACCTTTTATATGCTTTCCACCAACCATGTGGCTACAAAGCAGACCTTCCTTCTGCCTAGCAGTGCTGCGGGGTTGCTGTGGTTTGGGATCAGAGGAGCAAGTCTGCTGGGTGGGCACCAGGAGAGCACCTCAGGTCCTGCCCTGCCACTTCCAGCCTTACCCTTCACACCTGCCTCAGGAGACAGCTTTGCCCTGGCCAGAGGCAGAGTCTCCCTGGCAGGAGGATGGCCTCCTTAGGCAGAACTGTGTGAAGTTCACTTTTCTTTCCCTTCTCTACCCCAGCAATTCACGTGGTGCAGTTGGCTGCAGCGTGGTGTTTGCTCTTTGTTACGGGGAGAGCCTTCTCCTCCACCACTTCTCCAACCATTTTCTTCAAGACTATTTCTTTCTTTCCCCAGCACAAGCTTCACTGCTTAGTTCACTCTGGTCTGGATAAAAGGTTTACCAGGAATTTTAATACAAAATGATTTTCAGAAGAGGAGCCATGTGCTGCATGCCAAGAGAACAATTAAGGAATCACTGTGAGGCTGTGGCCGAGTTCGATGCCGTGAACACAGAGTGCGTTTGCTTTTGCATGTCTGCAGAACATCATTAATCATGGTGTTTCTGGCTCCCACAGCCCTGTTCTTGTCCTGTTCCTCCCCTGCCTCTTCTGAGCAATCTGTTTACTAATGAGAGCTTCAATGTGAGAGGTTTAAAGGCTGAGAGGCTGAGATCAGGACCCCGACAAGCTACAGGCTTTTATCATCTTCTCTGGGCATTCTTTTTTGACAGTGTCTGTCTCTCCTCTCTTCTGTCAACAACTGACTGAGTTATGATTTGGGTACCTCTCTTCCAACTGAAGTTAGGAATGGTTCTCTAGGGTATTCCCCTGACATTAGTTTTAAAAAAAGAACCAACCCACCCCTGTTTCCTTGCTTGTGGTAGCTCTTACTGAGTTGGAATTTTTTAGGAAAAAAAACCCAAACAAATTGCCAGAAAGACACCCTTAAAAAATTTAAACAAAAGCAAAACTAAGAAATCAGGGAATAAAAAGAAAAAAAAATTAGGGTGCAGAAATATTTTTCTGTTTACATTTAGTAGCAAAAATGAAAAAAAAAAAAAAGAAGAAAGGAAAAAAGCTGTTCCCAAAAGTCAATTTTAAGAAATATTTTCTATTAGATGCTAAAAAATTGTTATCTATATAAATGCATGATAAAAAAAAAATGGCAGTATCTGGTGTGAAACAATTTTAGGGACAACTATAATCTAGTCACAAATAGAAAATATATTTTCTTTGTAAAAGACTATGTGCAAATACCATTTCATTAACAAAATATTTCTTGTTTGAAGCTATATCACTGTGTTCAATGGATTTTCTCCTTGAATTTTTCTAATTTCTTTCTAAATCAAATCTTACTTCGATGCTCACAATTATCCTGTAACAATGAATTCCAGAGTTTTATTCTACTCTGTTAAAACTTACTTCCTTTTTGAGTTGCTGATAACTTAAGTTAATGCCTCCTACTTTTTGTATTACAATGGACCATAAGTAAAAACTTCCTACTCATTCTGTCTCTTTCTCGTGCAACTCACTGAATTCTGTTACCGCCACTCTGTCATCACTTTTCCAGGCTGGCAAATCCTGGCCTAAACTCATCTGGTACAGCAGTTTTTGTCATAAAAACTAAAATGGTACTAAACCTCTGTAACATAAATAACTCACACTGCACAAACCACCTGGAAGACTAATTCCCACTCATTTACACTTGAGACACTAAGTAATTTTAAATGTCACTCCCTTAACAACTGCAGTTATTTAACCCTTCAGAATATGACTTCTTCTGTTAAAAAAATTACCTATGCCACCATTACCAAGGCCTGTAGTTCATTTCTGAATAATAGCATCATTTTAGATGCTCACACTTGCTCCTCTATTACTACTAGTAATACTCAGGACTGGTGTGATGTACACTAGAAGATGTATCTGTCAGCTTGAAACCTGAAGAATAGATTGTACACTACTATTGTTTCAGACTTGTCAACGTAAGGGATATATCCCGTCCTTTACCCTAAGACTTTACACACCTGAATGGATCAAATTGTGACACAAAGACCTTATGCTGGAGTACCTTCTTGTACTTGGGAAACAGATTCTGCATTAGCTCTCAGCTGAAAATCTATAATTGGGTAATGATGTTGAGCAATCATTCTTGTAAATATCCTTAGCTGCTTTTTTGTCTAGAAAATCAGCAAGGAGAAATGTCAAGTGGAAAAAACCACAAATTTTTAACACACTCTAAAAATTGTAGCTGTTTTAAATTACTGTGTTTTGACTGTGAGAGTTAATCCTTTCTCTCTCAATCACAAAATATTCCTCCTTGTGGTGGTGTAGTCAAAATACTCTATAATTTGCTCATGTGCAATCTTCATACATTTCAGTGAGACTGCATGGAAGTGAAAAAGAACCACCTTTCATGGAGGAAAATTTCTATTACATGCTCTAATTTCAGAGAATACGTCCCACCTTTATCAAATGCAGACGTGCATTTGTAGTTACAGAATGTGTTTTGCTGAACCACATTACTCACATATGAATTTGGTTTTACATGCATAGAAGACTGAGTGCCAGATCCTGCTAAGGTTGCTTATATGAATTGTCTTATTTATTTCATGCCTTACTGTACCAGGAAACTTGGATTTAGCCCACTGTATTTTTAGTACGCAAAGGAATACTTATTTCCCCACTTCCTACTTGTTTTATTTCAGTCTAAGAAACCATAACCAACAAGGAATTAATTTCCATGAGTGTGAAAGAGCAGAGAGTTTTTAGAGCTATGTCTTGCAGCCAGTGTTTCTCTGATGGTAGGAAGAAAAGAAAATCCTGCACTATCTGATTCCCTCAGCACATTTAGCATTGTGCTGTGACCCTTCAGGTAGGGTCTCCCCAGGTGATAACTGTGCTTCCCTGTGTTATGACCCACCCCTGCAGTGGGGTAACTTCGATTCTTGTTCATCCCTTGGGACAGAATAGAGTGAAGCTACACAGAATGACCAGTGGGTTTTTTTATGTATAGAGATAGAGAGATCAATAGATAGATATAAATATTGAGATATTGAGATATTGATAAAGTAATACATTAATATATTTATATTTATATTTATATTTATATTTATATTTATATTTATATTTATATTTATATTTATATTTATATTTGGCAGATTCATTTTAGAAGAATTTGGTTGCAATGGAAAGGAGGCAGTACTTTTGGGTATTATCTATAGAAATACAGCTATTTAAAGTATAAGGGTATCACTTAAGAAAATATATAAAGAAAAGCCAGAAAGTGAAAGAAAGGATAAGAGTAGATAGTGGAAAGATATCACCACACATGGATCCCGCAGCAAGGCTTGATTTCTGCAATTTCCATGTCTGATGGTTGAATTAATGGTTGCAGACTTGATCCATTGGGGAGCAAGGGAAAGAAAGCCTGTGAAACACAAAATTCAGTGTTAATAAATGCTCAGGCTCAGGTGGGAACACCCAGGTACCTCCCCTGGGGTGAATTTAACACTGTCTTATGCAACACTGGGGATCATGCACAGTCCTCTGGTGGAAGGCCCCAGAAACGAGTCTGGGGGCACTTTGGGGGGTTTTTGATGGTTTATGACACCCTCCAAGACATGACAGCTGCCTCTCATGCCAGAGCAGTTGAGCCAGTCATACCCCATCAGAAGGGATGAACATCTTCAGATCTATGAGTGAACTTCCCAGGAGGAAGTTTTATGCCTGAGCCTTATCAGGATGGAGGGCATTGGCATGCTAAAGAGCATTGCCCACTTCGAAGGATCTGCCTTTCCCTTTCTCTGGCTCAAAAACCAACTTGTTGGTAAACAAAAGTCAGCTTGTTGTGGTCAGCCTCCAGTGGGGAGGGTGCACATCCCCTCTGCACCTGGGCTGTCCTTATGGAGATCAGAGATTTTTCTACCACCCACCCAAAAACTCTCTGCCTCCCATCCGGTTTGAGGGCGCAAACCTGCCTCAGGAAAGCGCCCACTGCTTTTGCAAATGGTGAATTGTTTGAGTAATTAACCTTTAATATTTCAGTCTCTCACACCTTTTCCTATGCAAACCAGAATTGTCCAATGGGTTAGAGCCGTGCTGGGGCAGTGACACAGCTCAACTCTGTCGCAGTCAGGGTTCTGTCACATGCTGCTCACAACAGCTGCAGCTCTGCACTGGGACTGTGGGTTGTTAGCTATGATGCTGAGCTAGGTAAATGGGATGAATCATTGTGTTCCCAAAAACTGCTCTGGCACAAGATGTCTTGTCACACAATGTTGTTAAACGGACACTCAGACTGTTTGAAGCTGTCTGCCAGGTTCACCGGCTTTGACTGATTTCAAAACACCACATTGATTAGCATTTACAAAGCAATTTGCAGAAGGCATTACTCAAAATAAACAGGAATTGGTCAAAGTCACTGATACGTGTAATGTTTTTTATATGGTATACCATTTGAAAAATAAACATGCTTCCAGCTTATCTATCTTCAAATAGCTCCAAAGTATTATAATTATTTTTGGATGGTTGGCCTATAAAGCAGGAGAGGGTAGTATTTTAAACAACTGTTCTCTTTAAAAGAATCACATTATTTTCATGCCTTGGCATGACTTCTCACATGGTGACAGAGCCAGGTATTTCCAGTGTAAAGGTCCAACCGATGATCTGACAGAATATCATCATGTCTTATTGGAGTCACACATGGCTTGCTGTTATAGCTCTGCATCAACAGGAATCCAAATCCTGCAAGTGGTAGAAATAGACTTTTTATTTACAAGACAGAAAGAAGATTTCAGACAAAGTTATTTGCACCAAGAGCCAGACTCAGCTTGTTTTGATTTCTAGACTGTTTTGTTCACATTTTTCCATGGATTTTTTTGTGTTATACACTGTAATAATTTTTTCCTGGGGATTTCTGACAGAAACAATAATAGATAACTGCTAATGTATTATTATAATTTATTTATATGGTTTCGAGTTTGTCATATTTGTTCCATCTTTATGGAATGCTACTACCTGGTGACCCTTCTGAAATAGCAGAACTCCGAAATCGTTTTGGCAATGAAAATGCAATATTAGAGGCATTCCTGCCATTGCATATACTTGTAGCTTTCTGAAATTTAGCTTGATTTAATCCTGGTGTTCATTCATCTAGAAAAGCCTGGGTGTAATATCTGTATTCTACACACTTATTCTTTGGATTTTAATGACAGTTAATAGGGCTTTTATGCTTCATCCTTTTCTCTGACTGTGGACAAATTCACAGTCATGCCCAATTATATTTTTGCATAACTTTAATATAATAAAGCTCTCTGATTCCAAGTGCATCTTGGAGTGAAGTCCTTTCTCCTCTCAAGCACATAATAAAACTTCCACTGATTCCTGCAAGTTTCATGGACTTCACCTGTGTTTATTTTATTAGGCTTGAACTGTGCAATTCATATCTGGTTCTGAATTTCAAACACTGCAAAATTTGAAAAAATCTAAATCCCAGATTTAATGATTGCCCATCTTGCATGAACCTGTACTCACAACCCCTCCCCCCCAAATAACAACAAAAAAACCCCCACCAAACCCCCCAAAAACAAAACAAACAAAAACCCCGAACAAACAAACAAACAAAAAAAACCCCACCAAAAAAAAAGAAATTTTGGGACTGAATTCAAACACTACTAATTTTTCGTTCGTGTTTGTTTGGGCAGGGTTTTTTATTTTATAGGGACTATCCAGCTAACTGCTGTACCTCTGTGATTCAGAGTGTTTTAACACATCACCCAAATGCTAAAATCCTGATACAAAAGATACTGCACCAGGTCCCTGATGGTTGCCCCACCATCCTATTAACTTCTCTACACATAATGAGGTATAAATCATAGTATGACTCATACAAGCTCTCTAACCATTAAACACTGCTGCAGTGGTTGACATGAGTTTTGTCCAGAATTGAACGTTTAGTCCTGACCTGGTTCAAGTAATGGAAAAATAATTTTGTGAAATGTATTGTCATTCTGAAGTTTCTTAAATTTTGAAGGCTTAAAATATTTTTTTCCACCCACATGTTCATGACCTTTCAGAAGAGACTGTTCAAATTGTTATTTTTTTCCTGTTCCTACTTTTTTCCTTTGAGTGTGAAAAAAAGAACAAGATTCAAGGTTTACTTTGGGTTGCCTTTTTTTTCCCCGACTACTTTTCTTCTTTGCTATTCTACAACTATTCAAAATTGCTCCAATTCTGAAGCAGTTATCAGATCTGCACTCAGATAATTTTTCAAGGGTATGGAACTGCTGAAAAATTCCTGGCACAAAGAAGAGTACCTAAAAATAAAGGAGAGGGAAGATGGTAGATAACAATTTCTTATATGAGCAAAAAGAGGGAATAAAACAAGGAGAAAAGAAGAGAAATTAAAACCAAGTTTAGTTCTCTGAAAACTAGGAGAAAATGGAAAAAAATATGAAACAAATTTTTTATTAAAATAAGATTTTGTAATGAAAAGTTTGATAGCTTTGTTCTTGGTTCTGCTGGTGATGACCCAGTCTCACTAGAGAGAGCTACTAGAACCCAAACCAAAGTTGTACATCAGCTAACTGTCTTAACTAATTTACATAAACTTAAATAAATTGTAAGAGTTTAATTTTGGGTTAAGGTATTTTCCACTGTAATAAGATAAAATTTGACACCTACTGAAAGGCAAAACATCCAGAAATGGTTGTCCTGCTAGGAATCAGAAGATTTCTAACCACACCATCTCTCCAGGATTCCTTGTCGTTTGGAAGAAAGCCAGGTGCTCCTCCAGGTGCACATCATTCTGATTTGATCCCCACTTGGGAACACAGAGGATCTGTTTCAATATTTAGTAATTGTACTGGGAATCAGGAAAACTAACATCACTTTTGAGCACAAGTTGACTCTCTGTATCTTGGATTCGCTCATTGTAAGACAAGTTAAATAGGACTCACCTGTGGTTACACCCTTTACTGTGCTAAAGCAAATCTATAAAATTCAAAATTACATTCTTATTGTTTCGCCAACATTATATATATGTCATTAATTATAACAACAATTTGAATGAATGAGGCATTTTTGTTCAAATACTTTATGCATTCTTATCAGATTGCATTAGAAGGATTAGGCAATGCAATAGTTCCATTAGTCATTCCTCACACCTTTCTGTACAACCTCTTCCAGGTGTGCCTTGCTTTTACTTTTTCCAGATACACCTGGAATGTAATGAGGAATTGCAGCTTCTCACTCCTGCTTCAGAGCATTATCTTGGAGATAAGATGGAGATAGTTTATTGTTTAGATGATGGTAGAGATGAATGATTTATGGCAGTCACTCAGCAGCAGTGAAGTTAGCACAGAGTAATGCACAGGTGGTTGTACCTGCTGAGCAAACCTATTAACTGCATGGGATAATTGCATAATACCCCACTCACTGAGTTAGTTCACATTACAGTCACGACAGAAGCTGTCCCAGATGTCTGTGTTTTAAACACCATGCTCTAATATGAGATTTAAGAGGATTTATATTTTTATGCAATAAGAGGAAGCAACAGATTAATGTAGTGACTTAAAGTATTAACTTTGCAAGATACTCAGGCATGTGCACAGCATAAGTATAAATAGCTCTGTCAGAATCTTTGGGACTCAAGGATCAATGCAGAATTGCTCTTACTCTGGAAAAGCATGGATGCATCTTGTAGCTGTGTCATCAGAACTCGGAAAGGATGAGGGATGGAATAAATAATATGGAAGTATAAGCCTGCTGTACCAGTACTTGTTACTTGGGGGGAAGTATTATCAATTAATCAGTACTGCTTAGTTAACAGCAAGTAAGCTGTTTGCAAGCACATACAAATCCAAATAAGATGATTTATTGTCTCAGATGCCCTCCAGAATGTAATATAAGGTGTTAATTTGTTTTACAGTAATGATAGCCATGCAATATATACATGAATGCTGTGTGACAGCATACTGATATGTCATGCTGTTTTGGAGCCCATAAAAGAAAGAACAGAACTGGTAATTACTAAGATTTTTGATGAAATTCTTTATGCCCATCCTTCGTAAGTAGGCTCCTCCGAATTTTATTTAAATCAGAAAGTAAACTCTTTCCCCGAGTTTTTAAACAAGACTGTACATGGATGATCTTGTTTCCCAAAAATTAGCAGCAAAACCTTCTCTTAATAGTTGTCTGAAAAAGAGCAGGTCCAAAAATGGCTGTTCCTGAAGTGTCTGACCAGAGAGTTCAGCTGTTTTTTCAGAGACGGGCTTGTGACACAGCATTCAGATTCTTTTCACCTGCCCCAGAAGCTGGCACTGCATGTGAAACTGCTGCTGCAAAGCCACAATACCAGCAAAATGGGTATTAAAAGGGCTTGCAAACAAACAAGGAGAGGAGCAAAAGGTAAAATCAGATATCAGTCCCAGAGAAATAAAGCTCACAATAATATCTGGATTCTACATCTGCCCAGCATATGTAATTTCTGGCAATGAGTAACTACTGTTGGAGAAGTAAATAAAGAAGGATGACAAAAGAATCAAGCTCAACACCACGACTGTAAAGATCAGACAGGGCCAAGTTAATAATGAAATAACATTGATGGTCAAAGACTGTTACAGCTTTTCTGACTCCTTCTGTTTTTTTAGAAAAAGACTCAGTCCTGCACATGCTGCAGACAGCAAAATGGTGATATACCAATAGCAAAATTGTATTTTGGTCTACTAGAGCTAACTTAGCACAGACACAGATATGTCAAAATTACACAGGTAACGATCTCCTTCAGTGTGCTCATCAAATGACATTTTAGGTTGTTCTTTACATTCTGCAAAAGAAAAACATGCTCTCTAGACCAGAAGGTGTATGGAAGCCAGAGAATGCCAAAAAATTGTTTGTATTTAGCATGGAAATGCAGTTCTTTGTCCTGGGTGGATCATAAAACATTCAGTTTAAAAGGAAATGGAGTGGTGAAATGCTGTCCTCAGGATTTATCTTTTTATAAATTTCTTCTAAGGATCAGCTCAAAGATATTTTCCAATATTATTTTGAGGCTCAGAAGGAGCACTATAGGGTACTACAGAACATTCCCATCATATTTTTCTAATGACAGAGGGTAATTTTGGCCATTCAGTACAAAGTCTTGTGTTGGGAGAAGGAAGAATTGCTCCATGCCAGTGAAACAGTGTCTGTTGTTGGGCCCAGTCCTAACTGAGAGTGTACAAAGAGTGCTCCAGTGTTTTCCAAGCGTCCCAAGTGAAGTCAAATAACCAGAGTGAAGACGGCTTTTTCTTCTTCATGGGAATAAACTGCAGAAAGGAGCTTCAGCATGCACTATATCACAAGACAAATGGCTTTATAATTCCAGGGGAACACAACTACCTTGGAAACTGGTAGTCATACCAAGAGCAATAGCACCTGAAGCATCTGCATCTCAATTGATAGAAAGCTTTATGTGCTTAGGACAGACATCTTAAATATCTGGGGGCTTCAGGTGGGAGAAAGCAGTAATATGAAATTTTCCAAGCAATCTGTCCTGCTACCAAGTTGGCTGCCATATCTCATATAGCATATGAGATGGGTCTTCCTGGATTTCTATGGCTTCATAGTAACCATGAATCATTATGGCTGGTTCTGACCCCAGTAGGAGATGATGCAATGTCTGGCTCTTTTGTAAATTATCAGCATTATTTTTTGCCTCTCCACAAGACGTGTTCTCATGTGATAGCTGAAGGAGTCCAGCAGGTCAAAAGTCTATACGGTGACCTTATCTAAGGACCAGAGCTGGATATAGACGAGATTTTACTTGAGGCAAGTCCCTTGTTTTGATCAGCATCATCCGTTAGCTGTTGTAGATGTTAGATGTTAGCCCTAGAATAAGCCAGAAGACAATGATGGTCATATTTGAAATAAAAATAGAGGTTGAGTTGTAATCTTGCCAACACTGGACCTGCTCTGTTCCTTCTGCTTCACCGCTCTGGATCTGCACCTGTTTGAGTACAGCCAGTGCCTTGGTGTGACTCTTGGCTCCAGCTCATCTTTCATCCAACAGAGTAGGTCTGCAATGACAACCAGCCTCAGCTAACAGTCCAAATTGCCAGGGAAGTCCATAGGGATGGGACAGCTTCAAGGTCAAGCCAGAAAGTCAAGCCAGTGGGTAAGGATTGGGGCCAAAATCAGGGAAGTAAAAGGGTGGGCACTGGCGAACCCACAGGGTAGCTCAAGAGCTTGAGCCATTTTACAGGTACCAGGTGAAGGAGGGGCAGGCCCCCACTGCAGCTTCTCACAGCACTGGTTTAAGTCTGAACATCTCTGTTATTGAAATTGGCCCTGATCCTAGGGTGTCAAACCCCCAGGAGGAAGGAGATGAGGTCAGGCCCATAACAGTAAAACTGAGAGATTGAAAATACCAGTTGTTGAAAAGAAAGATGAAAAAAAGAGGCTGCTAACTTTCTTAAAAGAACACATTTTTACTTATTTTCATATTATTTTAGACTGTCTTTCTAAATCTTGGGAATGCCCTGTAGACATGCAAGATTGGAGAGAATGGGCTGTATTCTTCCTATCCAGTCTCACCCTAAAAAGCATTCTTATAGTAAGGGTTTGTGAGACCCATGCCCTGGGGGTCTGAGTATTTCACTGCCAAGTGTCTGATTGCTTTTCAACTCTACACACAAGCTGCTACCAACTTGCCTTGATATGTATCAAAGATGCTGAGTTCTCAAATACACTGAGTAATGAGGAGTTAATTGAAGCCTCTAAAATCTAGCTATGAAGCTCACTTACACTTGCAGCTGTTCTTGCTTTCCAGGGTCTTCTATGAGGCTCTACCCTGGTTATGTTCTGTACCAGATTGCTGAAGATCAGCCAGTGAATTTGGGTGAAGCATCCAACAGATTCATCTTCAGAAATGAGACACAGTGCACAAAAATGGTGCCAAATAATCATCTACACTCTTTTCCTGTTTCTAGGATGTCATAGAGAACATTTTTTGATGCCTGAATGACATAATAAGATGTGACAGTAATGTTATTAGTCCTTATTCATCTCACCAAGCAGGAAAACCTGAAAAAAATAATCAAGCTTCAGATGGATTTGCTATCAAATTTCCTCAGCATCCCTTTAGTTTTGAAATGTGTTTTTCCCTATATACACTCTCTTTTTCAAGACCAACAGATACTGATCACAAGAAGTCTGATGTTCTAAGCATGTAGCAACTTTCAGAAACTCAGATTTATACTTTGACATATGAAACATGTAGAATGTGTTTCTAGCCAACATTTAGTCCACGGCGTCCTAGAAATCTTTTTTCTTTGTCTCACTATATTCCTACCCATCAGACTGTGCTTGCTGGGTCTTTCTGAGTGCCAACACCCCAGACACCTGAGAGTACAGCCAGCATAAAACATGCTTGGAAATTTGCCACCTGTCCAACTGAGAAAGGCTCATTAAGTGCTTGGAAATTAGGAAGGCAGATAATGTGATTGGTTTGGGTTTTTCTAAAGTCTTTTGATTTTAAACTAATCTGATGGAGTTGTTAAGTGATCTGGAGAGAAAGAGATGTTAACTATGAATTTGGGGCTAAAAAGCAGGATACAGCACTTTCTATTCTAAACAAAATGAACTCTAAAGCAAAGCAAAAAACTGTGAAGCAGGCAAAAATGCAGAACAAAGTTTGAAAATTATGCTTTAATTCCAACCCTTGTATTTATGCATTTAAATAAAACTATGCATTACGTGTTTTAAAATGATTTATCACATAATAAGCCCTACAGTTTATGGCAACCTGGAATTGTTTACAGAATCTCACAAACAGCAGTTCTGTGGGCAACAGCTGTGCTCAGCTGTGAGCAAAAGCCCTTCAGTCAGAAAAAGTGACATTTTGAGAAATCTCTGCATTTTCCACCCCAAGGCCTGCAAAAGAAGGTGTTAAGTCAGGACAGTCTGATGGAAGATAAAATTTATAAGCTTTCCTTAAAAAATAAAAAAAAAGTTTTCCCTTGAGAAATTGAGGAGTGGGGAAGGAAGAAGGTGTTAAGTGTGTGGAAATGTTTATGAAACAGCATATTCATTTCATTCTCTCTGTTGGAATTTCTTTCAGTCTTCATCGCACAGAGCAGCAGGAGAGGAGAAGCAAGTCCAAGCTCAAAAGAAAAAGTCACTCAACTCATCATCTATGATCCTTTTGTAGTGAACAAAGGTGAAAGGTCTTGCAGAGAAGGAGAGCAGAGGACAAGCTCGTTTTATGCCCTCTGGGACCCTCTCTTTCCTCATCAACTGTAGACACCTTGGAAGTCCCTAGACTACTAATTTTGGCATCTAACATCCCTGAAGCAGGGAGGTATGATTATAGCCAAGAATGATTTATCTCTTGGAGACTGGGGAGCACTAATGGGACTGGGTTTGTTTGTGGTGCCCCAGGTGGCCTCTTCCTTGCTGTGTTTCTAAGAACTGCATTTTGTCCTTTGGAAGACAGCATTAAAATTTTCCCTTTTTTGAGCTGATTGGTTGACACAGTCTGGATAGGTGCCAGAGGATGAACCCTGCTGTCTGGCACCAGTAACTGGCTCCAACGAGAAGTCTCTCCCCATTTCCCTCATACACCAGAGAACATGAAGGAGTTTCACCCCTCTGAACTAAGCTGTTATCCTAACTCTTAACTACAAGACCCCAAACATCAAGAAAGCAGGAGCTGGAGGTGTCTTACAGTTTCACATTGCAGTTGGGATTTGGGAACCACTTTTCAGCTCATTCTACCAAGGGCTTCTGGTGACTTCGGAGGTTTCCATTGTCCATGTAGTCTTTGTACAAGTTTGTAGGGGAGAAAGAAAACACTTTTCATTTTGGAGAGTCGCTTCCCAATTCATTGTGGACAAGGAGAAATGATGGGAAAGACTCAGCAGACCATTTGCCGTATTTGTTGTTTCCTTAAAAAGCCTTGCAGCAAACTTACAGGGAGACTGGGGAATCCAGTGCTTTCTCCCTAATATCTCCTGAACAATTTCCTAAGGCCACTGTGCAGGAGTTTTCATGCTGCAGTCTGTCTCTGGGAAACTCTCAAACCCCTAAATGCTGTTTTAGCAGGTTGAACTCTAGCATGTGTTCTGTGCTGTGCTGATCACCTTCCAAGCTCTGAGGTACTGTAACAATGCCAGTCAGCTGTCAGGCTTTGGGGCTTACCATGATTAGGGCCAACAGTTCTTTATGGAATTCAACCACAGAAAGCTGCAAAAGAACAGGCACAGGTGCTAAAAATATCTTGTGTGTTCAGTATTTTCATGGCATTTTTTTCATTGTTGGGAAGAGCTTGGATACACTGATACGCTGGAGGCTCTGCCATCCTGGCAAACAAGCCAATATGGACATGAGACTGAAGGTAAATCATTCCTGATTTTTATGTCTGCCCCCTTCTTAGCTTGAAAACTTGCTTCTTGGAAGTATTTTTCCTCCAGATAAAAGCCTCATCTGAGATTCAGACGTATTTGGGTTTGAATTCCAGACACTGACTTGGAAAATCTTGCATTGCACATGGAAAAAGTGATACCCAATTCTAATGGCTCGCCGTAGCTCTATCGTTCTCTCATCTAGTGGCAATGCTTTCTTAGCATTCTGTGCTTAACAAAGTTCTCTTTAATGAGGTCCTGCAAATGATTTGCAAGCCCTGTGAGAAGTCTGAAGTTGAAAGCCAATGTGCTGTACTGTGAAAACTTACTTTTGTCCGTAGGCAGAGGGGAGTGCCCCTGTGAGTATGAAGATATCTCCTCCTATACTCCTGAATATTCCCAGGTGAGGCTGCCTTTAATCCAGACTGCACTTTGTACAAGTGTAACCTTACCACCTCTGTGCCCTTTATTGCTCATCTACCCTTCTCCTGCTTCTTGCCATTTGTCTTC
Source organism: Phylloscopus whistleri (assembly GCA_017589585.1). Classification (NCBI taxonomy): domain Eukaryota; kingdom Metazoa; phylum Chordata; class Aves; order Passeriformes; family Phylloscopidae; genus Phylloscopus; species Phylloscopus whistleri. The sequence goes on along the minus strand of JADMLD010000068.1, from coordinate 597,189 downwards.
AGTCTGGTTTTGATCAAGCTTGCATTCAGTCAGCCAACTTCAGCATGGACTAAAGAGCTTGGAAACCAATGCATTTCCAGAAAATCAGTTAGCAAACTTAGTTTCATTGCCCTGTGTAACTTTCTTTTTTCCTTACCCCAACCAGTTAAATGAATAGGATTGTAAAATATTCCTAGAAATTACTTAAATATATAAGGAATGGAGGTCATTTGAAATGGCATCTGGAGGGAAGGAGAAATCATTAAATTAAAAGCCTAAATTTTCAATTACTAAGGCCTCTTCTTCTGCAGTGCAGTTTTTGGCAAATCAAATTTCCACTGACAAATGCAAACAAATATTTTCAGGATTTCACTCTTTGAATACTGTTTTACAGGAGCAAACAAGTTCTGCCAATATCTCTCTCACACTGTTATGGAGATTTGAAGCAACACATTCAGTTTGGAGTATTGTGCTTTTTTCCTTTCCAGTGACTATTTCAATAGATCAAAGGGGTAATCTCCCCACAGTGCTTGGTTTCGTCCTGTTTAAAAGGAAAAATCTGTAAACTTTATTTGCAGTTTGTCATCTCGATCAATCTCTTCTGACAGAAAACAATAGCTGTTGGCTGAGGTGTTTAATGCTGAGTCCAAATAAGATTAGGGAAGGTAATATTAGTTCGCATATCCCAGATCTGTTCATGGTTTGTGGTAACCATTGAATAACCAGCATCAAATCAGTGTTTTCCTGCTAGTAATTTACAAATGAGTTCCCACAAAAAGCCAGTTTCATTGAGCCTGTCATAAGCCATGAGTATCAGAAGACAGCATTAATGATGAGAGGAGCTAGACAAACCCACCTGGGCCTGAGTTAATACATCAGCTGAATGGGAATAATAATGCCTATTTATTTATTTTACAAGTCTTTTGCAAATTTAAGTAGTAGATGTCCATATGTTGTTAATAAGAACTGTACAGTCTATGTATTATTGTGACACATCTGATCATTTTCTTGAGTTTAATGATGATTTTTCTTCCTGTCAGCAGTCATTTTGCTATAGATATTCTGAAAAGTCATATGTGGTTAATCCAGCTGTGTATGTACTTTAAGCATCTATTTGAGTTTGATGCTATTTGTTTATGGAACCAAGTGCAACTTCAAACTGAGCAAAAAGCATACATTTATTCTCACTTTGGAGAGAATGTCTGCTTCTTTGCTGTCCTGTCTTCAGAATGTCAGACAATAGCTGTGGCTCACCTGTTTACAATGAAGTTCCTTCAAGGCTTTATTTCCTATTTCTGGCTCTGTCTGATCTCTTCAATATGGCCTGAACATTTCTTTGAACTTCAGTTCTTCATTGTGTTTCATTTCCAAGCTGATGGTACCGAGTCATTGATTTCTTTTCATGGATTTGAACTATGTTCCAGTTCAAGACATGATTGGAATTTTTTTTCTCGCACCTACTAAATATTGCTTGCTTACAGATCAACTCCTAGCCACAAGTTATTAATCTGAGCATGCAAACCCACTAAATGTGGCAATTATTCTTCCTTTCACCATCCTCATGTAGGCTCTTATCTGATGTTTGCAGGCAGCCAAGAATGTCTGCAGCACATTTAGAAAACCTTACAAAAACTGCTCTTTGATCCTTACTCCCATTGCTGTTCATGTGTATGCCTAATTCACTTTGCTCTTGAAATGCCTTCACAGGGCTATGGCATGTGAGACAGGGGTATCCTAAAGCAGAACCTGTAGCTCAAGCTAGATGGAGGGACTCTTCACATATTGCACAGACTCAGGAGCTTCAGGGGAGGAAAATAATGAAACATCAATTAACAGGCAGTTAGGCAGCAGCAAGCTTAAGTCCTTTTTTTGATGGGCTGTTCTTTTCTATTTTGGAGTAATGAACTCTGGTCTCTTGAAGGCTGGAAACCACATTTCAGAAAATCAGAGGGGAATCACTCTGTTTTTGCAGGGACAAGTTATTAGTTCAGCAATTGGGCACCTGTGATGCTTTATATCAGAAGCCTGAGCACAGACAGACTTTAAAACATATACACCTACTGAGGCTTTTTAGAATCTGCATTTTAGACTTAAGTGTCTTAGCCAATCTTAATACATCTGAGTCCTTTAATGACCTGAACCTAAAGGTATTCTTTTTTGAAATTTCCTAAATCTTTGAAGTTCTTAATGGGTGGTTACATTTATCTTGGGGTAACACAAGACTTTTGCAATTCTGGGTAGGGTTGGGATGTGCAAACAAATGTGGAGTTGGAGTAGGGATGTGAACCAAAGTCCCTTCTGATCTGAGCAGTTACATATGAAGTCTAGTGCTCATGAATACTAACTAATATGTTAACATATATGACCTCAAAAATTTGTTCCCACAAACGTAAGTGCTGCTAGAACTCCATCACTTTTATGTTTCCAAAGAAACAAATGTAAAAGGAGTGTGAGATTGACCCACACACCACTTAAAATTTTATAGGGTTATTTACATTATAAATGTGCAGTATTTGTTGAACTGTTACTATAAATGTAGCTTTTAAAATATCTGAGACCCTGGTCTAGTTATTTATTGTTCTAGGAAATTACTTTTATGACAGCTGCACAGAAACTAGAGACTTTTGATTCTAAGTCTAGACTAGAGCTCAGCAAATAGTCCAGAGAGAGTGGCTTTCTGTCTTATTGCCCAATGTGGAGGAACAGCTTCAGTGACAAAAGGGGTTACCTCAGATGAGAAAGTCGGTTGTCATCATTATGAGATTTTTTTTCTCAGAGGCCATTCATGTACTGTAATGTCAAGTAAATTTCTCTGAGGAACTGCAACTAGTTTTCCCAATTTGGTGAACGCTGCATGCAGAATAAATTGAAATCTCTCTACCAGAAATGTTGCTTCTACTCCACTTTTCAGTACTCAGGAATTTACAAAGTCAAAAAAGATGCTACTGATCCACAAACAGAAAACATTGACTGTTTCTCCAGTCTTTGAATAAAAAAGCAAAGCAGAACCCATAGAACACAGAGCCTGCAGCTGGTGATACAACTTCCTTGTGCAGTAAGACTCTGTCGTGGTGGGACCCATCTGTGAAGGCAGGTAATGTAAGAACAGTTCTATCAGGGCAGATCAGAAATCCTTCTCTTCCAGCACCCCATCCCTGGCATTGGCATCCAGGGGATGCCTAGAGAAAGGAACACAAGGGGGAGACAAACATGAGATGCCATTTGCCAGCACACATTCTCTGCCTCCACTGGTTTACTGCTGGCTGCCTCTTCCCTTTTACTCTATACCTTTCAAGGGATCTTCTGACACTAATTTTTTCACTTACATTTTCAAACTCCTAGAGCCTTTGGCAAACAGGATTTGGATTTTGAAGTCAGGGCTCTCCAGGTTCTGTGCCTGTGGTGAAGCAGGAACATGCTATCTACTTAGAGCAGTACCTTTCACTGCTGTTTGATTTCCAGGTCATTTGTTGTATGGCAAAAAAATAATCCTACTACTGACTGACTTATTGTTCTTAGTTGCAGTTTCTGGCTTCATTACCAATAGTCTGTGGACCTTCCAGAAGCCTGCTAACCCCTGGTTTTACTTTCTAATATCCCTATGACCTCTCTTAGAGAAATGCTGTTATTCTGCCATACGATTTTCTCAAAGAGACCTCTTACTACAGACTTTTGCATTGGAACCATTCATGTTTACAAAAAACAATTGTGCAATAATGTGTTAATTACCATTCCAGTATGTAAGAATATTAATTAGACTTCTTCTGTCTTGAGTTTGATTTTTCAAAGCAAAGTTAATTAAGAATACACATGAATTATGCAATCTCTAAGCATGACAAATTAAAAAAGTAATTAGATTCATTTAAGAAACCTGTATTTTATTTGGGATCTGTAACCAAAAAATTGAGTTGTTCCTTTCAGTTTTAGTTTCTATATCCATAAATTTTATGTGGAAAGTATTTTGATATATTAATAAAAGGTCTTACATAAAGACTGAATACTGTTCTGCTACTTAGTTGGCAAAGGTGCATTATATAAGTGTATGAAAATATAGAAATATAAAAAATTCTATGGCAGGCTGAATCATACCGTGAAACTAATTTCTTGAGAAGGCCCCTACCAAATACTTTAGACAGAAATAAATTTCGAATGCAGGAGGCAGAAAAGCCTGCTCAATGCTCCAGTGAGTACAGAGTAATAAAGGGTATTTTCATTCTGTCTGGTCATAAGACTGAAACCATACTGTTTCTGGAGGACCCAGTTTTATCTTATGGCAGCAACTTTCAGATGTTAATCAGGCCTTGTGAAGGAGATGTGGTTTTTGTCAAGGTTGCTTTCCCATTCAGTGCCTTCCTTTACCTTCTCACCATGACAAAGCAGAAAGCTGGGGATCTCCCAGGCACAGAAAGCATTCATTATTTTCTGACTGGTTTGTAAGAATTACCTACTGGAGCTCTATTTGTACTTTTTTTGCAAAGGGAAGCCAAAAGAAATATTGTGAATAGCAATAATGTGTTTGGTTGTTTTCTGTAGCTGAAACCTCAAGATCTTAAACTGCCCAGACAGTGGCTGGGGCAAAGGGACCTAAACTTCACATTGTTTACAGAACAATGCTAAGAGCTACACCCGTAACTTTTTGATTCTAAATAATATGTATACTTTCCTGGTATCAATGACTGTTTAATATTTGGTTATCCAAGACTTGGAAAGGAGAAAGTTACAATCCTTGAGTGGGCCAGTGATGATAGTAGGTGAAAGACAGAGAGTAAAATGGAATAAAGAAAAAATGTACCAAACAAGTGACTCAAAATCACATCACTCATTGGAAATCCATCTTAATTTCAACAGACACATATACAGGCCAGCTAAAATCTTCAGTGGAGGTCAATTAGCACATCCTTCCATTAACATGAATGACCTAAGGATGATTTAATCTACCCGAGGATCTGCCCTGAGCATTTAGCCACATGTTAGTTCTGGTTTTGTCAGTTTTTCAGCCTAATTTTCCTGCCTGGACACTTGGAATGACTCTCCTTTGAGCACACAGTGTTTTCTGTGTCATCATTTCAAACTAGCCAGCAAGTTTTGTATGGCACCAAAAGTAGTGCTGGAATGAGGTGCAAGCCAGAGATCCCAGCTAAGACAAGCAAATGCTTCTGAACTCACGCACTCATTGTCCAGAGTGTGTGCTAAAGAAGAAGTCCAGAACACCTGCCAAAAATCATAAGACACTTGCACAGCTAGAAAAAAAAAAAAATCTAGACCAAAGACTCTTAAAACTATTCTGAAAACATTAAATAAAATCACATTATCTCCAGCCTGGATTTTTCTTTTTCTCCTCTAAAGCAGCTATTTAAAACACACTAACTCTTTACAAATTCCTTCTTTCATTGTGATGTCTCTCATTTTTAGGGCCAAGGAGCTTGAAGGAAAGCATCAAATCAGGCATGGACAGGTGACCCAGGACAGAGTGGTTTGCTTCCAAAGTGAAAGCTCAAGGGTATTTCATGACTGTAAATTCTTTTCCTCTTACATACAGGCCTGGTGAGAATTTACAGGAGAACAAAACTGTTCTGATCTTGGACTACATTTTCTCATCTCAAATATTGTCATTTCAAGCCTATTTATTTCAAAGTAGCTAGAGGAGTGCTGTAGCAGTGCTTTCTTGGGCAAGCAGCAGGTACTGCAGCATCAGGTAGGGAAAGGCTGGCAGCAGCCTGGGTTGTGTCCTCCCTCCCTCCACATGCTGAGTGAGTGAGTTGCACAAGAACAACCTGGATAAAATGGCTTCACATGCTGTATGTTGTCTTTACAGGTCTGGGGACTGTGCTGCCCTACACCTCACTGTGCTAACCCTGCAAGAAGCAAGGTTTGGGTGGGATGAGAGAGGCAACAGGCTCTTGGATCATTCACCAGCAGCTTCAAACCCTCGTTGGGTAGTTATGATCCATCAGCCTTCCATTAGGAGGAACTTCATCAAGTAACAAAGCAAGCATTTCTCTACAGAGGATCCCAGTCACTGTGTCACTACAAGTTGCAGCATCCCTTCTGGAATTCTGATAGATTTAAGTGTGTTAAACAGTGATAAAAGTATTCCCTTATGAGTAATCTCTTTAGTTCAGTCCTTCCCAGCAGTGCCATTGCTGCATGGCAGGGAGAGGGGAGAAGCTCTGATTATTACCTGTAGGTGGGGGCACTCTTTTAGGTAGGAGAACTGAGAAGGGAATAATCAAGAACAACTGGCAGCTCCTCGAGCAATGTAAAACTTTACAGCCAGTAAGCAGGAGCCAGATTTGTAATTCTGGTGAACTTGTGCAGTTTACCTGTGAATGGGAATCCAATCACAGCACAGCATCATCACACACAGACAAGCAAAAGGCCAAGGTGCACAAAGTCTTTGTCCAGTACAAGAAGGATGCAAACCCATGCCAAAATATTATTTGGAAGATATACATGGCATTTTGCATGATATTGTCTTTGTGTACCTTTGAAAGCTCTCCCACAAATGAAGAACCAGTTAATAAACATTTTTTTTTTCAAGTTCAATACATCCAGTTCATAGTAACATAAGATACAAACTTTGAAATCTATATCTATGGGCAACTTTGGAAAACAATAATCTTAGGAAATGCTGTTTGGAAGGGAGATGTTTACAGAGACACAGGTGCTGGGGAACAGCCAGTGTTTTGGGCCCAGGTGTGGTGCCAGCTGAGTTGTGTTCACCTTGCTTTGGGCTTGTCCCCTCCACGGTGGGTCGAGTACAAGGCTGAGAAGTGGGGAAATCAGAAGGGAGCAGATGAGTTCTGAATAGAAGAAGGATAGAGGAAGAAGAAGCAGCATATATAGAAATAGTGTGACAGAAAGAAGAAGCTACTGAGCAGAATTTTGCAGCAAAGGAGAGAATAACAGATGGGACAGAGACGAGAGATAAATATGATGCAGAGCACACAGCAAATAGAGCATATGATGATAATGTGGGAAGGTGGCATATAATCACATCCTACTGCAGACATAGATGCTTTTATCCATTTCCACAACACTGGAGTGCCTGCTGTGGCACTGTTTGCCAAGTCTGCATCTCCATATGCCACATGCCTCCAGGTTGCCACAAGCCTGCTGCCTATTTGTCCTGACTGAGCACTCCAACCACTTCTGTAATTACCATTAAGTGAATCCAGGCTCACAGAGAGGCCATCCTGAACTGAGTGGGAAGGACTGGAGCTGGGTAATGAGAACCACAAAGCATCAGGCATTTTGAAATTTATGAGAAAATGAAAGTAGCATCTACTGCCATATATTTTCAGCTATATACAAGTTCAGGGAATCTACTCCTGACCCAGAGAAGACTAAGTATAGAAAATAGTTGTTTTGGACCAAGAACAGAGCTTACTGTGGAATAGGGCTTTTACAGCATGTATTTACTTTGTAGGAAAAAAAACAAGTTTCATTCTCCTGGTAAACTCCTTTTTCAGTTACTCATGTCTTAGATACTCTCATAAGAAACATGCACATTTGTATATGAGCCACTGCCATTCTACCTTTGAAAAAGGTCCCAGGTAGATTAACTCCTTTGCTGGATTGTCTGAAAGATGACTCTTGGAGGGAACAGCCTGCATGTTAGATAGACAGCACTGTGTACTTTTTGTCTTCTTGCTCTCTCTCCCATCCTTGGTTTCTGATTTATCCTCTCTCCTGCTTTCTCTGGAGATAACTGTTCATTCTCCAAGCTCTTGAGCCTGGCAAGCTTTATCTGCTACAATATCTTACATGCTTACCACACAGATTTTCCCAGGCTCTCTTTGCTCTAGTCAAAATATTTGCAGAAAAGCTGAATAGATATCACTTCTGTCTCCCTTTTACCTTACATGACCTAAATTAGTACTTAGTTATACTCTTCTTAGTGGTATGATGTGGTGAAGGCAATTTATTTGCCATTTCCCAGCATGTTTGCTTTTCGTTAGTGAAACTAAGAGATGCTAAAAGATCTCCAGTTGGAGACATATAATTTTACCAGGGAAAATACCAAGAATCCTTTAAATCACATATGTATGTGTGAGCTGTTGCATATGGATGTACTTAAGTTTTTAGAGGGCTAGACATTTTTTTACAGTTAATGTGTTACTATAGCAACAGCAGTACTTATTCTGGTTCTATTTGACATTCAGACTTTAATAGCTGACAGCATTTTGGATAGGTTATTTGGGTTTGGTTTTTTTTCTCCATTTTTCCTTGTTAATAGTAATGAAAATTAAGTGGGACAGATTCTGTTCATGCTTAGAGAGGTGCAAGCTTGTTTTCAGTGAAAAATTGCCTAATGTGATCAGTAGCAAAACTTGGCCTGTCTAAAATACATTGAGAAAATCTCTGGAGAAGATGAGCCCTTACCTTGAAAGCTTTCTGAAACGAGCAGCATCAGAGAGCTAAAAAGAAAAAGTTGCTTAGTTTTTCCAGAAAACAGGTTTATCTCAGAAAAGTAAAGCTTGTACTTGGTCTCTCTTCTTTGCAGAATAGAAAGTAGTTTATGAATATTTGATTGAAAATACTCTTTGGTATCATGATTAGATGTTATCATGTTCATTGTTTTGTGGATTAGAACTCATGGACGTATAGAAGTCTAGCTAAGCAAATTGGGAAACACCAGATAATACTTGGCAGAACTTGGTGATTAACCCAGGGAATAATCATTTGCTCCAGAAATGATGTTGATGAAAACAATTTGGCCATGATGACTGTAAGAAGCTGCCCTTCTGTACTGAGAGGACTTGGCATTCACCTAGAACAAAGAATGGGCTATAGAGAAATTCTGTAACTTTTACCCATGTATATTTGCACTGTTTATATATCACACAGATAAGCAGTATTACCATTCTGCTTTACCAAACAAAAAATCTCTAATAATAGCCTAGAAAAGGGCATCTGTAAACATGTCAAAACAATATCTGTGTATACAATGCAATATAATTTCAAGGCCTTTTATTGATAGTACAATAACTCTGTTCATGTTTCTGGCAGAGCTTTTAGAGTACATAACACAGTATAGGAAACAGGTGGGACAGTAATTTAATATTCCTAGTGGCATACTTTAATATCAGAAGAGGCCACTGAGAGTCTTCAAAGGAGTCTCAGAACAAGAACCATTTACTGAGATGATGTGTAGTGTCTACCAGATTTTTCATCAAAGCATGTTTTTAAAGACCACTATAAAAGAGGAGAAAACACCACTTTTATTGGGAAATATATCTTTACAAAGGGAAAAACTCCATCATCATTGCATTATCTAGGAAGCAGCGAGGAAGGGTTCCAAGATCTGGGATAAGTTTACAGAATGGTAGGTAAAACATTTAGGCACGTAATTCACATTAACACCAACGTGTCTCTCAACTGGTGCAGTCACCAACCAGCTTATTAGAAAGTGATCTCCTCAGTTCTAAAGTTATATTGAAAATCTTAAAGAAAAAAAATGGTAAATTATTAAACTGATGGGTGAGGAGCTGGGTGCTAATTTCCTTTTTAAAAACAGTTTTAAGTTTGATACCCTGCTGTAGTAGCAGTGCCATTGTAATAATGATGACTTAGGAATCTAAGTGATTTGTAGGGCAAAATAATGTATTTCTAGGCTATAAAGCACTGCTTATAGCTTGAAAAAATAAAGACTTTCAGCCTTTTCTGTGTGGCTGAATGGGACAAAAGCTACTGCTTAAGTCAAGGACGCGATCTTTTTGGCAAACTGGCAACCTTGTTTGCCTTCGAAAGACAGTGCTATTGCTGTCTCTCACAGCAGTGCATCTCCTTTGCACCAGATGGTTTGTTTTAGCTGCTGTTTATACCCCTGTATCTATTCCTGCACTGAAGAAGGCCAGGGTAAGGCCTTATTGGCGGTTTTATGAAAGAAATACACTGGATTTTTCCCATGGAAGAGAGTCTCCTTCATGTGCAGTTGTACTGTGAGCAACTACCCAAATGAAAGGTGTGGTGGGATTTCTTTTTTATTGCCCTTCATTTCCTTCTGATTCAGATATTTTCCATTTGCTTACTCCAAGCTCTAACCAACCCTCTAACCATCAACCATGAAATATAGCCTCCCAGACAACACCCCCCACTTAAAGAGGAAATAGGTCTGTCACAAACCCGTAATAGGAGAACGATCCAGTGCCAGTTACCATCCTTTTCCCCTGACAAACAGGCATTTTGCTTGTTTTGTCACACAGCCTGACCTCAAGCTGAGAGCTAAAACAGCCTCGTGGTGGCCATCAAGATGGTGCAGACACAGAGCTGCACAAGCTCTGATAAAGATGACATTCAAGCACCTCTATTCATCATCAACAATAAAAATTCTGTGAGCTGTTACCAGCCTTCAGCTGTCAGTATTTCTGCTGCTGACAGGCAAGATTGTGTATACTCTAGCTCAGCCTACCAAGCCTGTGTTGCTTTCTCCAAATTAAGAGGCCTTTAAGGGAACTGGATAAATATTAAGATGTCTGTCAAACACTGTTGGTGAGTATGTTTGCTCTGAGGAAGAGCAGCAGGGCTGTGGGATGCTGAAGACGAGCTCTGCTGCAGCATCACTGGGGCAAGAGCTGGGGCCATGAGGTCTGACCTGGCCTGGGCAGGATGGGGGGAGCCCTAGGGAAAAGGGGTAGCAGAGCCTGAAATGCCCTCTGGGCACAGACAATCTGGTCCATATGAAGCTGCAGGGATTTCAGAATCCAGCCTGACGCACAGTTCAGCAGTACATTTGGGGAATTTCAGATTCAGACTGAAAATAAAGAGAAAATAAAAAAAAAAATTCCTAGGCCAAGGTCCTTTTCAACATGATAGCCTTTCTTGCCAGACAGGATATTCTAATGATGTTCTTCTGCTGAACAATATGAAACATCAAACAAGTTGCTTTACAATAACATGGGTGGATCTAACTCTCTCCATATGCACATTTTTACAGCATCATTGTTCAATTAATACTTTATATGGTAAAAAAAAAAGAGTAACAAAAATATTTCATCTGGAAATATGATCAAAGATTTGCTTCTCTCTGCTGAATATTGTGAGAGTATATAATATGGGACATAAGTCAACTTCTTTTTCCAAAAATGTCTTTTGGTGTAATATTTTGTAAGTCTTATGGCTTTTATTGCAGAGACTGTATGAAATGCCTGGGGAGGAGAAAAAAAATATATATGTATGTCTCAAATCATCCTGAAACCTCTCAAATGGGGTGGGGGGGGGAATAGAAAGTCATATTGCAGAATTGTTCTCAGCTTTAGCAATGAAATGAGCATGACATAATATTGAATAGTTACAGGGTTGCTGTAGCAAAAAAAAAATATTTTAAGGGACAAAGTCCTGGAATTCTTGACTTTCAGCTGATAAAGTCATACCTTCTAGTAAAGAGAGGGAACATCTTATCATCACAGAAATAACCCTGTATATTAGAAATATGAAATATATTAATATATTTTCAATAATCAATATTCATCTAGTTCTATTTGAATGAACCAATATAGATCAGAACTACAGAAAAACAACAACAAAACAAAACAAAACAACAACAAAAACACCCCCAAAAACCAACCAAAAAACCCCCTCTCTATGGGACATTTCTTATTCTATGCCACATTTCACATGTACTCAGGGTGAAGTTATGGCTTCCTATGATAAAGGTTATGGCTACCTGTAATTCCCAGTGATACTGTAGCAGAGACAGCATCAGCTCTGTGGTCTCCTCCCAAGCACAACAAAGAAATGTAGATTACAGGCAGCCCTGGGATTCCTGATTTCTGCATCCAGAGCTTGGCTCTATCACCAAGGTGATGTGTTACAGGGAGCAAAATTGCTTCATACTTTCTAACTGTGAGTTGAAAAATAGGATCAATATTTCTCTGTACTATTATGGTGGGATATAAAGGAAAAAAAAATCACCCATTGAGAAAAAAAAGAGCAGAGAAACACAGTGAAAAAGTGTAACTGAACCTCATTTGAACCCAAAGGTTTTCTGTATCTTTACATGGCTGCCAACACAGATAACCTGCAGCCTTCCTGCCAGGGGCAGTGCTGAAGCAGATCCCTTGGCATGGGGTAGGTCTGAGGCTCCTCTCCTATGCTGATGTAGGACACAAGCTACAGAGCCTGGAATGTCAGAGCAGCACATTGGATCTGGCCTACCACCAACTTGCAAATTCATCTCTTTCAGAGGAGAAAAAACTGCTAAAGATACTCAGTGGATTCAGGGAATTTAAAATTTACTCAATGGATTCAGGGAATGCAGGCATCTCCTATGTTTTGACTCTGTTTCCTCCAGGGAGGAACAAAACCATGTTTGAAATAAAGGAAAAACAACAGCTTTCCAGTTCCATTTTTCCCCCACAGATAGAGAAATATGGTGGGCTCAAAAATACTGAAAACAGCAATGCAAAATAAAGCTGATTGATCCAGAAGTTTTACTATGGTGAAAACGAGTGAGGCAGATTAATGCTAAATGTAAAAAACCCAACAACCTAACAACTATAAATCTCACTTGCTTCCTCAGGTTAAGGTATAAGCATCTTTCAATATACATATGCACATTCTGTATGAGTAATCCCTACCCCTCTAGGTGTCTGTCCCTAGGGAAAATTTGTTTCATGAAATTTTTGTTTTGCTCTCTGTGGTTTTATAATTTTCAGTTTTGCAGTTTTAGGGGTTTCATTTATTTTATATAAGTCACCACTCTGAATTCCTTGTAACAAGAAGTGTTTTCTTGATATGTTATCAAAGATGAAATGGGAGAAGTTTTATGTAACCACAGGCAAAATGCCAGAATTTTGTCTGCTCTGGACACAAAATAAGGGTCTAAACAGACCTGATAAAACATTTATTTTCTCCTCCTAGCAAGCGTATGAATTCAGCTGCATATCATTTAAGGCAATAAAGTTGAGGTACCCCAGAAAACACCTATTTCATGACAGATACCATGTTCAGTAAAGGGACTAGACTGTGTGATTACAAAGTATGTTCTCTACGTTCTTTTGAATCCCAATTTTAGGCTTTGCTAACACTCAAACAAGATCAGGGTGTCTAGAAAAGGTCACCTGATAAAAAAGGTCACCTGCAGAAAACCTCCCACATTATAACAGTGCTCTTTCACTTCCCTCCTTAGCCTAAAGCCAACTTGAAGCCATAGCAGGGAGAAAAAACCAAAAAGCTTTGTTTTTTTTTAACTGAATAATTCATTTAGTATGTTAAACATTTTGTAATTCAGCACTTCTCTTGAATATATCAGTCAAAAATTTATAGTCCCCACCTGAATGTCCTTGGGTTGGGCAATTTACAATAGGTGAGATATGCAATCCTCAACGTATTTCAAGATGAAGCCTATCTATCTATCTATCTATCTATCTATCTATCTATCTATCTATCTATCTACCTCTCTCTCTCTCTCTCTTTATCTCTCTATCTATCTCTATCTCTCTCTCTCTCTCCATCTCTTTATCTATCTCTCTCTTTACCTCTCCATCTCTCTCCCTATCTCTCTCTCTCTCTCTCTCTCTCTCTCTATCTCTCTCTCTCTCTCTCTCTCTCTATCTCTATCTCTATCTCTATCTCTATCTCTATCTCTCTCTCTATCTCTCTCTCTATCTCTCTCTCTCTATTTGTCTCTCTATCTCTCTCTCTCTATTTCTCTCTCTATCTCTCTCTATCTCTCTATCTCTCTATCTCTCTATCTATCTCCTTCTTTGGCCCAAGCTTTCTGGCATCCAAATCTGTATAGCACCTGAGTAGACATTTTCTTCCTGCAGACATCTGTCTGCATCTCTGTTGCAAAGGAGCTGGTCTTGTAAATCATGTAAAGGAATGTCACGAGTTTGATCTCCTCTTCAGCTGTGCATTCTCCTCCACGCAGAGAACCCAGAAGCCACGGGGAGGACACTGTCAGGAAAAGTGATACAGCTACAACACACTGTTGGCATCAGGTCAAAGCAGCCCCTTCAAAACCAGGGAAGAGAGGCAGGGACATGAAAATGAAATGAACTGGCCTGGTGCAAGCCTTTCTTCTCCTTCAGTACAGTCAGAGCTTACACACTGAACTTCAAATCTTTGAAGACTTTTAAAATTATTAAAACATTGCTAACTCAGCTAAGGGTGGAGACTTGTTCTTTATGTCATGCTAGTCTTTTCATTTCCAGGAAGGGAGAATGCAAGGATAATTTAAGCTTTGCTATTTAAAAGATTTTTTTTAAAATCATGATTGAAAATTATCAAGTCTGTGATAAAAACTGATGAATGTGACACCTGGTAAATGATGACTTTGGACATCTATGTCTAATGGCAGAGCACACTTGAGCTTCTCATACATTCTGAACTAATGGGAATACACAGGGGTTGTCTGTCAGGTTTTGGTGGTAGCTGCTGGTTTTCACCCCTTTTTCACACACACAAAGGAAGACTATGATGTCTTTTAAAATACACTAAATAATGGCAGAAGAAAACATATTTTTCCAAAGAAAATACGATCTTAAATAAGATTTGTTTTACTGCTGCAAGAATGACAACTTCAACAAAATAGAAGTAGGATGGTTCCCATCATGGCACATTTTTATTAAAGATAATGGAATGGAGTGGTGGGGAGCATCTGGGCCATCTTCTATATGGAGACAGAAGTGACCAGGGCCACTTGAGGGGCATGAGTCTTTATTGATGCTAATTTAATTGCTTATGAGACTCAACACATACTGTCTCTCTTTTCATATTATTTGTAATACATAAAAATCAGGATTTTCAGATGGATTTTTTAGCACTTTTAAAATGAAACTCTTTATCTGCCAAGAGTAGAATGCCCCATGATGGTCTTTACCAAATACAGCAATGGACGTGGAGCAGTCCTATGGCCCAAAATTTGATCAAAGCAGCTCTGAAATGAGTTATCTTCTGGATGAACACTTGCAAATACTTCCTTCAATATGTTTTGCTGTGCAACTGACTTTCCAAATGGGACTTGTCACAGCAACAAAAATATGTGGCTATGAACTCAAAATGTTGTTGTTCTAGCTCTGCTCTTAGTGGGATGGCAGAGGAGACAGTGCCTACAGACAGCTGAGTCCTCAAGCAGGCTAATGTGCTTGAAAAATTTCCCTTCAGTAGAGTGAAAATGTTTATCTGCTGTGCAATCTTATTTAATACTAAGTTAAATACGAGTCTCCAAGGCCAAGCTGAAAGTCAGGAGGACCTTTCTTCTCTTTAGTCTAGTAGCCTATTAAGGTTGTTCCTAGTTATGACCTGTATCCCCTATTTGCTTTAGACAAAAGTAAAATAAAAAGAAAAATGTAGTCCATTTCAGAAAATATTTCTGATGTTACGTCCACTCGGCATTACAGTGAAGAAGGAAATATTTCCCTCATAACATCTCATGCTGTTTTTCTTCAATTCACTTCAGCTGCAGCCTCTACTACAAAACTGAAGGCTTATTTATCTATATCACTCATATACATTGACATCTTTTAATCTTGATAATCTTTCACCAGAGAGGTAAAAGGGAATTTAAACCACTGGGAAAAAATAGAACATTTGTCATGTAACAATGGAGTCTGATTCCAATGAGAAATGAGAAAAAATGGAAGGTGATACTTTACATCCGTTATTCAGCCACAAGTGTATCAAAAGAAATAGAGAAAATTTTGACTGTCATTTGGCAGGAATAGCCTTCTGTGGAAGTGATCATCACTCTTGTCATGCAGTTCATACTTTAGGATGAAGGAGCTTACAATACTCTCTTGACTGAACTACTGTCTAGAAGTTAATCAAAATGGACTGTGATTTTTGTGTGTGCATTTTATAGTCTTTTTATTAATTCATTGTTTCTTCTCGTGTCTAATTGCCTTAA
The DNA here is from genome assembly GCA_017589585.1 of Phylloscopus whistleri. Taxonomy (NCBI): domain Eukaryota; kingdom Metazoa; phylum Chordata; class Aves; order Passeriformes; family Phylloscopidae; genus Phylloscopus; species Phylloscopus whistleri. The sequence goes on along the minus strand of JADMLD010000068.1, from coordinate 581,357 downwards.
TTTCTTAAGGTAGCATTCAAAAGAACAAAGTTTTAAAACAACTGAATGTGAAGTTCTTTTGGTCTTGTCATCACATTGCTGCACACAGGAAGATTCAACAGAAGAATCTGGCACAGAGTCACAAAGTATTTGCAGCACTTCCTACCTCTGGAGGTCTGGCACATACAGAAGCATATGTACATTTTATTTCCTACTTCATAAGACAAACTCTGCCCCTTTTTTAACATATCCTAACAAAAAGTACAATAGACCTGCAGATCATGTGTATATTAGGATATGAACCTGTTTGAAGAGATGTTTACATTTAGAGCCAGTACATGCCAGATTGTATGTGAAACAGACTTTACATAAGGCTTCACCTCATCAAGTGCAGCATATGTCTGATTTACAGCACAAAATAGCAGGTCTTCTTTAGTGAAGTATAGCTTTCCAGAGCTTCCACCAATGTGGTTTCTTGTGTGTTTTTCCTTGATGGCATGGCCCAAGAGAAAATAGTTGGGGTTTCTTAGTCTAAGGAGAGTAGTCTTCAAATACTTAGAGGAATGCAGTATCTGCACCTCTACAGTAAATAAAAATATGAAAGTGTCTGGTGGTCATTGCACAACTACACTTGTGAGGATAAAAAACCTCCCTAAAGACTTGTTTGGGAGGCTGCAACATCTCTGAGAGACATGACAGGCTAGACACAGTTCTGCCATGGTTCAGGAAAGATTGGTCCTGCTGTGGGGTAGAGAGCTAGACAGGATAGTTCTGGAGGTTTTTTCCTAATTTGTAAGACTTTGTCTCATGTTTCCAAAAAACGAATCAATTTTCTATTTGGCAACATAAAAATATCTGAGTTAATTCTGCTGTGTCCTGATTTACTTCATGCCACCAGCGTGGAACAGGTTACATACACACATAAAAAATACTGAAATGAAACTTGACAAATTTGTTTTGTTAATCAACTGCTCATCTGGTGTCTTATATCTACAAAACATTGCTTCAAGTGCAATTTAAACTGCACCTCCATCTTTTTTCCTCCCCATTTCAACTATCTGTTCCATGGAACTACTGCTGCCTCCCCCCAATCTGTGATAAAAAAAACAGTGAGGCAAGAGGTTGCCAAGTGCTCATGTCTCCTATACCAAAGTTTTCTAGAAAAGAGAACTCGTCTGTCTTCAAAGTCAGGATAAAGCACACAGAAGGTTTAAATGGGGGAGACATCTTTTGAGAATATTCTTCAGATTTTCGTTCATTTTAAAGAAATGGTGCAAATGCCAGAAGTAGTGTGCCAAGGTATTCTTGAGCATGCTTCACCCCATGTTTTTTCCTCAGATCTCTGAAGACATGATGTGCAAGTGCTGACCAACATTCCAGAAACAGCATGCTGCAGTGTATTTATTTCCTTTGTATGGGATTATTACCAATTTTGCACGTGACTTGTGACCCATGGTTTCCTTTCATGGCAAGCAACCAAAGGGAATGTAGGCCCTTAATAAGAAACAATCCATTTTGCAAATGGACCTCAGAGTAGCTCTAAGAGGCAGCAGGACTACAAGTGCTAATGCTGTGAGGATGCCCAAGAAACATGTCCACTACATAGTTTTGGGTGCTAAGTACTTAAAAAAAACCCAACAAAAAGAAGAGACATGTTGGCTGCTGTTGGGTATGAGCCATAATAAAGTTTTTTCTGCCATTTGTTGCTAGACAGAACCTAAAGCTATTCAGTGAGATTATCTGAATAAATGTCTTTAGAAAGCAGCTGTTCACCAGATGTTCTGCAACCCATACAGTAAAATTACAGGTAGATATATACAAAAACATATTTGTAGGTTTGAAATCTGACTTTAACTATCCTCTTACTATTGCCTTCTATAGAGAAACAGAAAAAATAACATTTACAGCATAATATCCATTCACAGTCACATAAAGGCGTGTATGCATGCTAATTACTTTAAATACGTTATGAAGACTCCTTTCATAATGTGCTGGCTACTCTCAATACGGACTGATTAATCCATGAAAACTCTCCTGTGATTCCAGAAATACCTGCCTGCAACATTCATTCTACAGCTATCCACATGGGAAGACCAAGCAATGTCATCTACCTAGACTTCTGTAAGGCCTTCAGTGGTGTCCCACATGACATCCTTAACTCCAAATGGGAGAGACATGGGTTCAAAAGGTGGACTACTTGGTGGATAAGGAATTAGCTTAACAGACAAAGCCAGAGATTTGTGATCAATGGTTCTATGTCCAGGCTGAGGCTGGTGACGAGTGTTATCCCTAAGGGCTCTGTCTTGCCATCAGTGTTCTTCAATATTTTCATCACCAACACAAGACAGTGGGATCAAGTGCACCCTCAGCAAGGAAGCTGAGAGGCAGTTGGCACAACAGAAGGATGGGATGCCATCCAGAGGGACCTGGACAAACATGAGAAGTGGGCCCACAGGAACCTCGTGAGATTCAACAAGACCAAGGACAAGGTGCTGCACCTGGGTCAGGGTAACCCCAGACATGAACACAGACTGGGAGAAGAACTCATTGACAGTCCTTCCCTGTGAAGAGGACTTGGGGGTTCTCATGGATGAAGAGCTGGACATGACCCAGCCATGTGCACTCACAGCCCAGAAATCCAAACATGTCTTGGGCTGCATCCAAAGCATCATGGCCAGCAGGGTGAGGGGGAGGATTCTGCTCCTTTGCTCTGCTCTGGTGAGACCCCCCTGCAGTGCTGCATCCAGCTCTGGGGTCCTCAGCACAGGAGGACATGGACCTGTTGGAGCAGGTGCAGAGGAGGGACACCAAGATGTTCAGAGGGCTGGAGCACCTCTCCTGTGAAGATAGGCTGAGAGAGCTGGGGAAGAGAATGCTTTAGGGGGTCTTCATAGCACCTTCCAGTACTCAAGGGGGCATATACAAAAGAAGGAGAGTGACTTTTTACACTGGCAAATAGTGACAGGATAAGGGAGGATGGCTTTAAACTGAAGAAATTCTTCATTGGGAAGAGGGTTAGACACTGGATAAGTTTGCCCAGAGAAGTTATTCACGTGCCATTCCTTGGAGAAATGTGTTCAAGGCCAGGCTGGATCAAGCTTTGAACAACCAGGTTTAGTGGGATGTGTCCCTGCCCATGGCAGGAAGGTTGAAACTAGATGATTTATAAGGAACCTTCCTACCCAAGCCTTTCTATGTGTAATTTTATGATTCTCTGAATTCTTCAAAACCATCTTTGGTATGTATATTTTTTTTACCATGCAGTACAACATATTTTTGATCAAATACTAACAGAAAAAGTATTGAAGACAGGGAAGTCACCTGATCACTGTTATATGTGCTTGTTCAAGGTAAATTATTGTTTTTTCAGTAATTACAAAAAAAAAAAAAAAAACAGAACAATGATGCATCATATAAAATTGAGAAGGGTTTTGTAGAAGATGAAAGTCTGACAGAAGTAGCCAAAGAGAGAGAATTTTTCAAAAACAAAAACTATTCTCCAGACTAAGCCAAAAAAACTTAAGATTGACAATTTATGAGTATCATGGTATGTTAGGAAAATGTATTTGTTTGCTGCAATTCTATTTTCCTTCTTAATTTATTTTTCTTAAGATTTTTGTTGTCAGTCTGATATTTCAAAGTACATCTGTAATAAAAAGAAAGATCCATAGCATCTAAAAAGACACAGAAAATGTTGAGCAGATGCTAGAAAATGAAATTGAGCAATCTGCAGAGGATAACTAAGTCAACTGGACAGAAGTATCTTCTGTCAATGAATGAAGAGGGTTGAAGAAGCTACTTTTAAGAGAAAGGTCCAAAGGGTGGTGATGAACTCAGATTGTTCAGGGACACATTAGGGACATTGCTGCAATAATATCCAGAAACCATTCAGAGAAATATACCGTCCTTCTGATGGGATGATGGACAACAACGTGACCCAATTCAGTATGTCTTATAACAAGTTTCTACTGCATCTATGTTTTAAAAGTAAGGAGAGGGGGACTGATACCAGCAGACAAAATTGGCCTGGCTGTTGTTTCTTGTTCACAGATTTACAAGGTAAGCATGAAAACCACATACCTGATGAAACACAACTCTGCCACCAAGATGAACCTGCAGGTGAACCTAAGGGGAAAAATACATTGCAACAGGAAATCTTAGTGTAGGAATTCAAAAGAACCTCAGAAAAACTTTAAAAATCTTTTGTTTCTAGGAATTCTCGGCTACCTACCTAGCACATCCTGGCATAGACTGAAAGGGGTGACTACAGAGCCTGTTTCTCCATACTGCAGGTGCATAGATGGCAATCTTTGACCACCATAGTCAGACTCTCTGTATGGTGTATGTGAGTGACTGAGTAAAAGGGAAAATGTCATATTCTGGAAAGATAGTTGACAAATATGTTTGATGATATGAGACACTCATGTATATCTTATCATGAGAAAAAAAAAACCCCAAAACTATAGCAAGACCCCTTTGCATGCAAAAAGGCTTTAGAATAACAATAAAAAAAAATGGAAAGGCAAGAATTTGGCTTCAGGTAGGGGCCTTGCAGAAGAGTTAGAGGACAGGACATGATATCAGCTATGCAGAAACATGGGTTTGTGGTTTTCCTTGGGACATCCTAAAACGCATCAGACTAACCTTCATCTTAATAAGAGGCACAGTGTAATGTCTGTCTTACAGAATGTCTTTAAGGTTGGATTTGGCTGTGGTAGAAATAGGAAAGAATTCTGCAGTAAATTATATTATTTATAATATAAATAATCCTGTTATTTTTATCTCCTATTATCCTATTATATTTATCTCTCTGGAATGATACTGCAGGATGATAACACTGATGTGTGTGTGTGTGAACATTTGTGCCTCCCACACCTACTTTAGTGCCTGCTCTAAACAAATGTCTGTTCTCTACACCGAATTCTGGAGCTGTCTGATTAACAGACTACCTGGCTACACCCTCCTTCCACCTGTAGGAGTGATAAGGTTTTCTCCTTACCTCCTTTTCTCCAGGCTAAATAACCCCAGCTCCCTCAGCAGCTTCTCATAGGTCTTGTGTTCTAGACCCCTCACCAGCTTCACTGCCCTTCCCTGGGCAAGTTCCAGCATCTCAACATCCTTCCCAAACTGGAAGGCTCAGAACAGGACACAGCACCCAAAGTGTGGCCCCACCAGTGCCAAGGGGGGAAATCACTGCCCTGGTCCTGCTGGCCACACTGTTGCTGGCACAGGCCAGGATGCCATTGGCCTGTATCAGTACTTGGCACATGGGCACAATGCTGGCTCATGTTCAGTATGCCATCAGTTAGTAACCCCAGCTCCCTTTCTGCTGGGAAGATTTCTAGCTACTCTGTCCCTAACCTGTAGCACTGCAGGGGGTTGTTGTACCCAAAGTGTACTGGCACTTGGTCTTGTTGAACCTCGTGTTATTGGATTTGGCCCATCAGTCCAGCCCCCTCTGCAGAGCCCTTCTACCCTCCAGCAGATGGACACTCCCCACTATTCGGTGTCATCTTCAAATTTCCAAATGGTAGACTCGATCCCCTCATCCAGATCATCAATAAAAAGTGTTAAACAGCACTGGGCCCAAAACAGATCCCTGGAGGACACCAACAGTGACTGGCCACCAGCTGGATGCAGCACCATTCACCACCACTCTCTGGGCCCGGCCATCCAGCCAGTTCCTAACCCAGCAAAGAGTGCTCCTGTCCAAGCCACGGGCTGCCAGCTTTTCCAGCAGAGTGCTGTGGGAGACAGTGTCAAAGGCCTTGCAGAAGTCCAGGCAGACACATCCACAGCCTGTCCCTCAACCACCAGGTGGGTCACCTGCTCATAAAAGGAGATCAGGTTGGTCAGGCAGGACCTGCCTTAATCCATGATGGCTGGGTCTCCAGGAATGAGTGCACTGTAATGCAGGGAAGATCACAGATGTGAAAACTGAGATAAGTCTAGAATAAGAGCATGGTGTAGATTGGGGAGCAGCAGCTGGGCTTTCTGCTGGCAACTGGGCAAAACAGGCATCCGGATCTTGAGCCTGATCAAAGCTTGTCAAAGAAGCATATGCAGCCTGTAGTTTTACCTGCAGGACCCCTCAGACATCCTCAGGAGCATGATAATGCCTCCCCCACAGCTTGTAATGAGGTGAACACCAACGAGGCACACACATGTAGGGGAGATTATCAGAGTCAAGCATTAACACAAAGAGCATTAATGCAACATAAGCCCAAAATGTCATTATACCATATGTAACCGACAGCAAAAGTTTATCTAAATACTTGTGTTACTTGGGTAACTTTTGGTGGCAGCTAGAGCAACCAGACAGAGAAAATTACCTTACAAAAAGAGGAACCAGATAAATATATTTGAACTTTCAAGTTTTTATCTTATATGAAGAAATAGCTTGTCTTTTATGTGGAGTTTAGCAGGAGGTTGAGGTGACAACTTCCAGGCTGCACAGCTAAAAATTAATTGCAACAACAGAGCTTTTTCCAAACTCAAACTTGTTATGCCACTAAATGTTGATGCAAATATACACAAGAGACAATGGCAGCTCAGAAACACGTGATCCTTGGGGGCTAAGTTTCCTAATACTTCATAAACATGAGTTTTCAAGTGGTGTATGTGAACCATTTTAAGTTTGCATATCTATGCTATCATGAAAGAGAGGTGAAAAATTTCCCAGGAAACATCTTCTTCAGTGAAAGGAGAAGGAGTGGATCCACAAATCACCACATGGGAGTCACATCACAGCTCTGCTCTTCCAGAAACTCCTTCCATTTGCTGGTGCATGGCAGATAATATCCCCAGCAAATTCATTATATGCAAACATTGTTAAAGGTGGGGATAAAAAATTATATAAGCCCAAAGAATTTGCTTATAGGTCATAGCAAATTAGAGATCTGCATAATGCTCCCTTAGCTATGACAGAATAAAAAGAAATCCCACAAATTGTTTTAAAACCAGTAACAAGTGCATATGCATTTACTTTAAACACTTCATGCCATGTTTATGTTGATCTTCCCATCTGCTTCTTTCTACATATGGGGTCTTGTGGGTCTTGGTATCAGCATGATTTCCCTTCCCAATAGCCAGCACCTCTCTGGAAAGAGGGACTCCATTTGTTTGTGTCAGTTCTTGGGCTGCTGCCCTTCCAGACAAAACCAATCCAATAGTCTCAGCAGGAAATCACAGCCAGTGCTGTCGGAGCCAGTTGGTCTCCTATTATCCTATTCCTGTGGAATGGCTTATCTTGAGTCATTGTTTCTTTACAGCCTCTTTTTAGACTTAATCAATGTACTCATGCAGTGACTACCCTCTAATAAGGTCATCAGAGTTCTTATACATTTTTATGGCCCACTCAGCATCCTCCACAACAGTTAACTTGAGAGATTTCTGTCACTGTAGAGATGGGCCTTAGGCCCATAGAATCTTGGCTGAACTGAAAAAATATCTTTTAGAAAGACACCCAAAGCTTAAATAATTTTTGGAAAATATGATCAAATCCTCCATAAAAACAAATGTGTAATGAGGCAAAGAAATATAACCAGAAGAAGATGAAAGACTGGGAAACCTTTTTTTCTTCAAGAGATGGGAATGTGATATTTGAGACAATAAATAATATTAGAAAACAATTTCAACAACAAAGTAATAAAAAGGATCAGGAAGAATACCCTGGAGATAATTTTCACTGAATCTGGTTTCAACATCAATTCTTGAGTGCACTAATATTACTCACTCCTGTCCTAAAATTGCCCTTTCCAAATAAGATACAGTTCTGTGTAGCCCCATTAATCCCCCACATCCCCTCTCTACTGATTAAGTGGCTTAAAGAAGTTTATTTAGTCTCTAGCTTTCAAGATGAAAGGCTATTTCCTCAAGTACTCAAGGCTTGTAGATACAAGAAGCTTCATTCCACGTACTTGACTGGAATATCCTTGGCCAAGGACCCCCTCAGAATACAATCCTCAGAGCACAGTGCACGGGGAAGTGCTAAGATGAGAAGAGACAGGATGACACCATCTATAGTGACAGTCTCTAGTTCAGTGTGTTGTTCTTTCAAGGTCTCCAAGATAACAAAGAGAAAAAAAGAGCGAGGAAGGCAAAACACAGCAACCTTCTGCTTCAATTGTCACTTTCATTCAGAGTAAAAGAATAAATGAGGATCCACCCTCAGCCATGGCTAAATGTACTAAGGGGCAGAGCTACTTAACTAGTTAATATTTCAGTAAAATTAAGGCAATATTCATGCAACAGCCAAAGAGCATCTCAGAGTTCTGTCACAGATTGAAAACACTATTCATTCTGCATGGACGTTCCTCATGTCTTGAGCCTTCCGGAGCATCTGTCTCTTGAGATGCCTAACCTATTTAAAATTGCTAGATCTCCACATCATGAGAAGAAAACTTCCAAAAGGCTTTTTCATCCCTTTTTGCAGTTTAAAATTAAAGGGATTATCAAGAGGAAAACTAATGAGAAGTTGTATTGAAGTTACTATAAAGAACAAGTGATAAAAATAAAAGCATTTTGGCTGAAATGTGAAAATTTGAAAGTCAAACTCCAGGATTTGCAGCAGGTAGGTATAGAGCTCCAACATGAGGCCTTTAGTCTGTCTGGAGGTCTAGAGCAGAGGAATGAGAATCTCCTTCCCTAGTACATGTGTATTTCTGCATGGACAAACCTGGGCTATATCCAGCAGGCTGGGTCCAAGATCTCTCATTCAGTGCACAGAAGCAAAAGTTTTACCTTGGTGACGAGTGGTCTCCTCTGCAGAGGAATTTTCAAGTGAAGGGAGGAGCATCAAGCTTTCACTGGCTGCAGCAACACGTGCAGCTCTGGTACACGCAGAAACAGAAACTTGCTTTCAGCATGATTTTAACCACACTGTGAGGACACACTGATACCCCATGCATCCTTTAAGCTAATTCACCTTCTCCCCAAGGCATTAGGGTGACAAAATTCATGAATATAACTGGCAGGCTTGCAAATTGACTGGACTTAGAAAAGAGTATTTACAGTGTTTATGACACACAGTATGTACGTGGAGCCACAGAAGTGCACTGTGATTACTGACATTTTTACAATTTGAATTTTGCCCAATAAATCTCATAGAGGACAAGTATGGGAATTTATTCAAGAACACTGCCATGTTCATTATTTACAGCTGCAATTTTTTTGAATGTTCACTGTAATTGAATCCCTGTTTGCCTCTATAACACTCTAACACTTTCTAATTTTTGTTTGTAACTTTTGAAGGTTTTATTGGCAGATAAAAACATATGAAATTGCTGTGATCATTACCAGCTTATATATGCAGGGAGAACACTGCATGCAAGAGTATGTTTTGGTATTTAAGTCTAAAAAATGTAGAAGAGAAATAAAGGGAAATGGAAAATTAGAGAAAAAACTGTGATTGAAAACTTAAAGAGGTCTGTGAGAGCTGCTGATAAGATAATTGAGTTTCCTGATTGTCCAGCGAGGAGAGAAGATAACTTTGGCTAAAAGCTCATATTTTTTTTTTAGTGGTAAAGTGAAATCTGTAATGTGACAAATGTCAAATGAAAAATAAGATGATGGTAGAAACAGAAATCATGTCTGGCGGAGCAATGGATGTTAAGAAGAATTTGAATATACTAGTCATTAATTCTTGTAAATGTTCGTGTAGGAATGTGGATGGAGAAAAGACACTAATATTTCTGTTCTGTATTTGAAAAGAAACAGAATAAGATAATTGTAAGAGAAAAGTACTCTTGTAACTGCTTTGCTAAGCATTATTCAGTGAGAGAGAAACTAGGAAAAAATCATTAGTCCTGAATATCTTGAATGCTGAAGTTTTGAATTTTTTTGCTGGGGGATCTTTAATCTTGGGGAATAAACTTTTTATAATACTTTGAATGCCAGCAGGAACGCAAACTGTGCAGGAGTCAGGGAGGGTAAGGAGATTAACCCACTGGACTACAGCAGGCTTCTCCTAATCCCCCAGAAACCAAATGGAAAAATTAATATGGTATTGCTCCAACTGGAGGTATTCAAGGACAGTGATACAATTAACGAGTGCTGTAAGAATTAAGTTAATTTGTAGGAAATAAATTCATTTAAACAAGCCCCACATGGTTGATGCCTGTTTACAAGAGTGTTTTTATGCATGCAGATCATCTGCTGCATGCAGATCATCTACTGGCCTATGTTAGAGGTTGAGGAGGTGAAAAGAACAATAGTCACTTATGCTAAATGATGATTACCTGTTCTGAGCTGAGCTTTTTGTGCTCTAAAGGCACTACTTAAGCACTTCCTTCTGACATGTTTTCTGCTTTCCTTAGATTTTTGAGAGCTACTCACATAAAAGCACAGCAGTGTTTGGTTCCCTGCTTGTCCTGGCCAAGATATGATCTGCAGCATAGACAGAGAGGGCATCACACACTCACTGACAGATGCTTTTCAGCTCCTCAAAGCCTGATCTAAGTGCTCTTGCACATCTCTAGCGGGTGCTGCTCCAAGTGATGTCTGGGTGACTTGTGATGTCCTGCCACCTGTGTGAGGGGTGGCATCAGTTCTGCATTTCAGAAGCCTCCTTGATGAGAAGCTTATCAACTGTGCGGTATACTGAAGTTTGAAATCCCCCACACAAAGTCCCTGGGGAAGTTTTGAGGACCACCTTCTAGAACTACTGGGTTTGGTAAGGCTGGGTTGGGTTTGGTTCTTTGTTTTGGTTTTTTGTTTCCTTTTTCCATTTCTGCTCAACAGCATGAAGGTCTGGGCAAACTGTCATTGGCACAAACACGTCATTGGTACTGAGATGCATCTGGACTATAAATAAACACTAAACCCCTTGTTCATGCACACAGTGAAATTGGAGTTTCAACTACTCCACCTGACAGGTCAGCATGAACCAGTCCATTATAATGTGAAAGAGACACATTTTAGATGGCAGTGATATTCTGTAGCCTCATACACCAACTTTAAAACTTCAGAGGTGACCCGGAGAGAATACTATCATCATTAAAAAAAAAAAAAGCTCTCCAAGAACTCGTGGTCTAGGTCAATGCCAATTACACTCTGGGCATAACTACATGCACAAGGTTTATCACAGCCAGAAACTTCAGCCAAAAGTTCTTTCCAAAGCTGTGGATAATGCAATTTCTGCCAAGTATAAGTAAAGACTTTGAAAACACAAATTGCTACAAGGCAGTTATCCTGCAACCACAGTCCTCTTAGTTAAGAGCCCTGTATTTGTCGGTTGCATCATTTAAAATGTTGACAGGGCTGCTCTTAAGGCTTATGTATTTTTCAAGAAGTTATTTGCTATCGTGTGCTATAAAGTCAAAGCATCTCAGAAAAAGTAACTGTAGTTGAAAATCCACTTAAGAATAACACAGGCTTTACTGACAGCCAAAAATTTTCTGACATTAGTTCAGTCAAGATTGCATTCCCATTTTATAATGGGAACAAGGGAAGATTGCCTCTATTCCCTGTGGCTGTGGCCAAGTGCCGTTTCATCCTGTAGCCGTACTGCATGCAAGCATCCCTTGGTCTGGTTCAACACCAAACCCTTGGTAAGCAGCCCTGACTAAGTATTACAGAAACAATTCTGTATCTAACTGTAGATCTACAGCCTACTCTGAAATGCATTTACAGCTCCAAGTTGCAAAGATGTCTGATGTTCAAAGTAGAAGGAAGACAGACTTCTCCAGTTTGTGCTGTGAGGTCAGACTTATAGCTGTAGCTCATAGAAGTAAGACAACATTATGATATCAGAATAAAGAAGTGCCAAATTCAAATTCTGTTTTCTGCCTATCTGCCAAGTCCACAGAGATGAGTAGATATAATTACCCATGAAATTCAATCCATCACCTATTCAAAAATCATACACCCATTGACATAGTCCAAAAGCATCACATCAGAGCATTTTTTTTTAACTACCTTTTACTGAACTTTTTGAACTCTTACCATGAGTATTGATATTAGCAGTAGCACCTTATAATCTTTTTGAAGTACAAGTGTTTTCTATAATTTTCCATATTGCCTTGATTTTTTCTACTGAATTTCAACAGCCTCACTCTAGTAAGGCTCAGAGATTTATAAATTTGACCTTTATTATTCCAGCTTCAGTTTTCTAGGTCTCAAATTCACAGTGAAGATATTACAATAAGCAAACTGTAGATACTAAGTAATTATTCCTTTACACAAGCAAATTCTGTTCCTTATATCAAGATGGGCTTAGCTTTCCCATCTATTACCTCTATATCTTAAAAGCTTGTTTCTTTTTTCTCTTTTTTCTTTTCTCTTTCTCTTTCTTTTCTTTTCTCTTTTCTCTTTTCTTCTTTTTCTTCTTTTTCTTTTTCTTTCTTTTTCTTTTTCTTTTTCTTTTTCTTTTTCTTTTTCTTTTTCTTTTTCTTTTTCTTTTTCTTTTTCTTTTTCTTTTTTTCTTTTTTCTTTTTCTTTTCTTTTCTTTTCTTGTTCACCAAGACTAATCACCTTTACAAAGACTGCTGGTTTTGTTTTCCTCATCAAGAAATTCCAACTCCATTCTAATTACTTTGACTTTGCAGACTGGATTCTATTATGTGCCATCGTATGTATGTCATCATGTCCTGTTCACCACTAGAAATTTTACCTCCTTCCCTTTAACATTCTGAGTTTTCTTACAACTTTCACATTGAACTTCTCCTTTTCAAAGTCTCTACATTTGTCTACGTCAGTAATCATAGAAAAAAGTTAGATTTTTTTTTGGCATGAACCAGAGGAGAGCATGAGCTTATTTGTCTCCCTCGCTGCCAATAGCTTCTCTATTAGATGTGAAGATGACATTAGAAAATGAATATTTTACTCTATGGTTGTTTCTGGACCTCAGGAAGGAAATACAGAAAAGGAGCACAGTGATATTAGCTGGGAAATGGGGCATGGCCAGGGTTCTGCTCTGAGGAGTCTCTTCTTACTCCTGGGTCAGCAGTCGGGTGTCAGGGACCACACAAGAAAATTTATAGATCACCTGCAATGAATTCCTGGAACCTAGTGCCAAAAAATATTAAAAAATGACAGAAACAGTAACTTATGTCAATGAGTAACTGGAACCTTTAAGCTGATGAAAGAGAAAGCCAACCATTTCCTACCTGGATTTAGAAACACTTCTCAAGGACTTACTCTCTTTGTACTGTGACTTTGTGAGAAAATTACCCCTAAATACTGCAGAGATGGCAATGTTGTCAGAAACAGAATACCTTCAGTAAAGATTTTTAAGACTTTCCTGCAAATCGTGGTCCTTATATGCAGAAAACATATATATTTTCCACAAGCAAGCCTGCTTTCTCTCCTCAATTACACCCTTTTCACTGCCAAGGAGAAAATTAGGCTGCTAACAGTCTGACTGGGGAGACCACAGAGCTTTTGACTGTCATCTTCCTATTTCCTCTGATCAGATTTGGCAGCTGGGGGATGAATTGCATTAAACTTTGCTGACCCAAAGGTTTTACTAAGAGAGAACAACTTCATCAGAGTATATAGAGTGACTGACATAGACAACAAGCCCAGCTTTGGCTGAAGGTTCTGTTAGTGAGATTCCTGGCTACAAGTGGAGTGATCAACAGCACATTTTATTGAGCATCCAGAACCACTAACATAATCCCAATCTAACCTCTGCTTGCTTAGAGGAGCTCAATTTGCTACATTTGCTAAATCCTCCTGGCTGGGTACTGCTATACTTTTTACCAAGATCTGGTCCAATTTAAAGGGCACTGAAGCTATCTCCACAATATTCAGCTCCCACCTGAGAGGAGAGGGCTCTCTATGCCCTCTTGCTGGGGCCACAACGCTCTTTGGCACCTTGTCTGCAGCCTCCAGCTTGTTCTCACCAATTCCAGTAGCACTTTAGATACTAAAAAAGTATCCTTTTTTAGCCATCCTAAGGGTACAAAATTTTACCTGAAGGAGCCCTAAGGGTACCTGATGTAAGGAAAAGAGAAGAGCATCTGTTACCAAGGAGAATTTCTGGCTTTTTCTGTGTCCACTGCTGTGTCAATATAGTTACTGACAACAGGAGTCACAGGCCACAATGCTCATGATGCTCAGCAGAGTCCAGCCTTTCAGAGCCTGAGGCATACAAACTCCTGACACAGACAGAGGTGCAACACCAGCAGAGCCATGGATTATACCATATAGTCCACTCAGGATTTCATTATAGTCCAAAAAGAGGTGATGCCCTCGCTGCCACACACAGAATTTGTGATTGTCTGAAGGCAGGAAGGCCCAGAACAGCTCCTTTTTGTGAGCCATGCCTCATTTATGTTGCACTTACATTTTTGCTCACTTCAGAAAAGAAGTCTTGGAAATTATCAAACTCTTAAAACAGACTAGATAGTCTGCTTAAGGCAAATCCACTTAACAGTCAGTGTGATGCCCCCTTTCTTCTCTCTTTGTACATTCACACTGTCCTTCCTTATAGTGAGAGGCCATAATCAATCCCCTTCTTCTTTTTGTGTAATTTAATACAAAACTTCTCTAAAAGCAAGTCATTCTTCCTTTCACATTCAGCTAAACATCCCTTTCCCAACCTTCCAATTCACTGCTGCATTTGGGCTTCATTTAGTCCAATGCTTGAAGAGTTGCTGCTAAAATGATCTCTGCACTTTACTTTGTTGGGTTTGCCTGTATAACAAAATAAGAATCTTGTCCTTGTCATTAAGGCCTTCCTTTGTTTATTTTTTACCCTATATTGCTGGTTTCCTTTCTGTTACCCAAATTGCCTTCTTTCCCAGTGTCCTTTCTGCAGTGGGGAGTGCTCTTTGATGGAGTCTGAATTTTCATATGCACCTTAGTGTTCCCCTTTACTGGGACTGTGTGAGCTTATGATGTCTAAACACGTAAGAAGTTGTGATTGTAGAAGAGAACACTAAGAATGTGTAAGAAATAGGTGCTGATCATGCTCAGGAAATCCATATCCCAGTGTATTAGATCTTTGGCCTCGTTGTTGCTTGGAGAGTCCTTCTCTGAAAGATACAAAGAGCACTAAACCCTGCTACTTTCTAAAAGTGTCAATCCCCTTTACCAAAAAATACTCTCCGAAGTTAAACCACTCATATGACCATCTCATCTCCTTCCCACTTTGAAAAAACGTGTTCTGAAGTTAAAACAAGGAGTTACCAGATTACAGAATCCACTTGCATATTCAAAAATCCACTTGTGGTGTGACATAAGCATAAATTATATAATGCTGTTGAGAGGTATTTGAAAATATGAATATTTATCTGTTACATACTATAATGTAAGGTCCACTCTCAGATTAATTAATATCAAGTAATCACAACTTTATGAATACCCTGATCACCTCTAGAAAGATTTATAGGATATTATCAAATAATAAGCTATTAACTCGTCATTATGTGTGCCAACTAAGTCATTCCTAACATAGAAAAGTAACAAAACCTAAAGATGGTGGAAGTTAGCTTTGCATGGAGGATGCAGATTTGGAGAAGTAACTATTTACATTAAGCAAAATTGGTTGGCAAGAAACTTCTTAGAGTTCTTAAGAGCAGCCTTAAACTTAAACTTGTTAGTTTCTATTAAGCTGTCTACCAGTGTCTTTCTGCAAAGAAATAATAAAAATTTTTAACAGTAATAGAGTTTCTACTGAAATTTTATTTTCATATGAGGAAATTTAATAGTAGTCACATTCCATAGCAAAAAAAAAAAAAAAAAAAAAAATTATTTATATAAATATAAATAAAAAAAATGCTGCTGACTGTTTTAGGTTGTTTTGTTTTCAGACTTCACAGTGTTTTGGCTTCTAAAAAGAAATAGAATTTCCAGACTATATAATTTTGGATGCTAACTGTGTTTTGTCCCACATACTTGTAATCTGAACGCATTTGAGATAATTTCTCTGGAAACAAGGATTCACTCTTGGTTTTTAGGCTATGGTGTGCTGTCCATTCTTGAAAGAGAATTCCCCAGTGCAACTGGTGAGGTTAAAATTACTTAGGGCCTTTTTAGGGTTAAAATTACTTAGGCCAGAGAAGAAATTCCATTTTCTGTCTGGTTTAACATTCTAATAGTTATCTTTAGGGGCTTGATTCAGGCTGCTGAAGTCCATCAGGCTCTTTCCTCTGCTCACAGAGCCAATATCATCAAATTTTCATTTGGCTTTGGTCACTACTGCCCAATTTTCAATATACTTTTTTATCATTATACTCACAGCTAGTTTTACTTAGATCAGAAAGAACTGTTGGTACTGGGATAATTTAGATTTTTTTTTTTTAATTAACCTGCACAGCCATTGCTCCCCATAATTAATGCAGTACATCTGGGAGGTCTTCCAGATAGACCTATGTGAAGGCAGTCTAGTCCATGTTCAAATAGGTATCTTGCCATTTTACAAGAAGAGTTTCTTTCTTTCTTGACTTTGCTATGAGGTCAATAATTTTCCGTAAGTTTATGCGAGGAAAAAGTTTGTTGAAACAATATCCAGGGCCTCTTTTTAACAATAATTTTCCTTTGCTGTATCTTGCCAAGATTATTTAAGCCTCCCAGTGCATATTTATAGGAAACCTGGACAATGATGGAAGAAGGATTCATTTTTTTCAGATCTCGTTCAAGAGTCTCAGTATTTCATTGCTTTATTAGAAAGGAGAATTTTTACCCTGCTGTAGCTTTCAGATTCCTGGGAGAAATGTGTTTTCACAGGTTACTCCAAGGTCCATAGTACACATATTGACATCCAACAATCCAACAGGCAGTCATGGTGCACAACTTTACAGTGGTGGATCTACTCCAGAGGTGGATCTACTCCAGACCCTTTGTGACCTGTTGACCCCTCATCTGATCCCTGCCAGGCTCTGGCAGAGCTTTGTGCTCCCTGTACCAGGGATAAGATTTCAAACCACTGCTGTAAAGCAAATGCAGAGCTCTGCCAAGAGAGGCTTGGCTAATGCTGCCTTCAGATGGAACGAGTAGAATGTTTACTGGAGGCTGTGACATGGCTTTGACTCACCTCTGCCTTCAAGTTTGTCCAGTTTTAAGTGCCGTGGATTTCACTGACAGGTAAATTCCTTTGTTGCTTGTTAACTGCTAAAGTACGGAACAAAGAAAGGAAAAGACACACAAAAGTCAAGACTAACTAGTCATTTTGTCTGTTTTCTAGGCAGAAAGATCTGAACACTCATCAGGAGGGGGCCACAAACCTATTTGCAAGATTTTGGCATATGCTTAAAGCATTTCTGCTCATTTTAACACCAATAACAGAGCAAGATACACCTAGGGATGTGTCCTGGGACACTGAAAGAGTCTCACCCTCCCCAATACAGAAGATGTGTACAGTGACATGCTCCATGGTGTTTTGCAGCTACATAACAAATTACAGGCTCTGGAACTGGCTCAAGCAAGAGAGCAAGCTTGGTGGAGCAGTGGGAGAGAGGTTGGTGTCAGACAGAACTGGACTCTGAATCTTGGAAACTGAGAATCAGTATTTTTGAGCAAAATACCTCTTCAGATGTGAGTGAGTGCTGCTCCTACTCAAAATTCACTCAGGAAAAGCTGTGGAGAGGCCTTCACTGGCATAACACTTCGTGTAGGCTGTGCTCCTTTTGGGATTTCCCTGCAGAGGTCCATCTCATCAGGGAGATGCCAATACAGGCATCACCCTTCATTTTCTGCAAAGAAACTCGCAAGAGGTGAAGCTTTGAGAACAGTCCTCTCCCTTTTCCAAACTGCATTCCCATCAGAAAACTTGAAGAAGTTATGATAAGAAAAAATTTTTTTTTCCTTTAGTTGTTTGGTCTCGAACTGTTCTGAAGGGTTTATAAACCAGGGCATGCAGCTTTGCAATGGATAATCTGCATACTTACTCGTCCCTGACTACAGGCCAGAGCTTCTCTGTGACAACATATGAGTTCTGACTGGGCACCAGGTCTGAAAAATATATGTATGCATTGTCACTGCACATCTGGAATTTAGAACTGCTAATGGATATGCTGTGATAGAAAAGAAAAGTGTCTGGCCAATAAACTTGGTTTATATATTTATTTTAAAAAGCATTACCACATTTCTGGCTGGTAGCCTTTCATCCTCTAGACTTTACACCAGTGCATCTGGAATGCTAAGCAGCTCTTTCAGGGATGCAGCCATATCCCAAAAAGCACCTTTTTATTTGAAATAACTTTAAAAACTAATTAAAAAGGAGGAAGGCTTACATACCTAGCCTTGTATATCAGCTCCTACAATCTCAGAAACCACAGGTGATAATTCTCTCTCAGACTCTCTGTCAATCTGCTTTATATTCCAGGGTGCCACTATGAACATGTGCAGCTGTCTTTGAATAATGTATTTTGACCTCATTACACGTGCAACTCAAAAGAGCAATTATGAGCAGCTTTTTCCCAGGACTAGCAGTGGAGGTCTGAGCATTTTGAGTTCCTACATGTCACTTTGACCCCCTTGTCACCATTAAACCTGTGAGCAGAGCTCAGCTGGCCTTCTGCAGGGGCAGGGAGGGGATGCCACGTTTGTCAACTCAGTCTCTCTGAAGTGATGGAAAATAGCAGTAAACGAAAGCATCAGAGACCAGCAAAGAGAGAAAACTGACAGACCACTGCCTCTCCAGGCATGCTCAATAGGCAACCACCAGAAAAATACATTACACCATGATGCATGAAATGTATTTCTGCCAAGTTAAAGACAAGTCTTGTTTACAGGCCACCTTTACAGCTCTGAAGCTCTGGCAGGGACAGTGTTTCACATCTTGATACAGAGGCAGAGTGAAAAGCTTCTCCACATAGAGGTTGTCTTTCATCTTACTGATGTTTGCTTCTGTATATCTCACACCTTTACGCTGTGCGCTCTGTGCACAGAATATTTTTTAGGCAGGAACCAACTCCAAGCTGATGGCAGTGCCATGGTTGTTTAAGTGAGGATTTGCAGGGTTGGAGTACTGAAAGCCTGGAGAACCAGAGACACATTTTCAGTTTCTTCACTCAAGATTCAGAATTAGGCTCAAACTGTGGAACTAGGTGTAAAATATCAGCTTCTTATGATCAGGCCACCCAGGTGGCTTAATGGCAGCTGTTTTGATGTCCACATGATGGCATTGCAGCTACATGGAAGATATGAGGAAAAACAATTCATTATCCCCTTCCCATCCATTTTACACCCAAGCTCCCATGATTGGCTTCATCAACAAAACCAGAACCAGCCCAGTCAGTGCTTTATAAAGCTTTATTGCAAGATGTGTTTACACAACGCTGTAGAGGTGAGCTTTTTAACTACTTATATCAAGAAATTTTGGACACTGGTCTGTGGTCAGTTTTCCATATTGACCCTGCATGGCACAGAAAAAAAAAAAAAAAAATAGGGTGTGATTGGATCTTCCAGACAGTAAAGTGGGAAGAGTGGGGGGAGAAGAGGCAGATAAAAATAAAATCCCCCCTGGTTTGTACTAGACGTGACACAGCTTTTGAAGGATCAATACAACTGGTAGGTGAGCTTTGTGTGTAATAAAATCTTAAAAGAGTAATTCAAGTTCTTTATGAAATAAAACAGAAACAAAAATGCATTTTCATGGACAATTAAATTTAACATAGGATGAGTTCACCTAAAATGAGAAAACAACAAACAAAACCAAAAACTCAACCAAAAGGACCTGTAAATAATATCTCTGACCATGCATGACTTGTTTTTTAAATTACAATTCACAGAATAACACTGCTGGAGAGCCTATTTTACACTATGCTACACAGAACATGGAAAAACATGAGTAGTGACATTTACACAATTTTACAGTATTTCTCCTTCGTCTAAGAAACACGTCCTCTTCTACTTTACATTTTTTTACAATTCCCAGCTCACAAAAAAAGGACACTATATGCGCAAAGACAGTCTTTAAAAAGGAGAAACGCATCCAATGCTACAAATAAACCTTTTCTTTCACAGAAGCCTCTGTATTAGATAGTGATTAAACAAAATATGTCTTTATCTGCCACTCAATGTGAAATGGACTTTTTTTTTTTTTTTTTTAATTGGCATAAGCATTAAACTATACATCTCTGAAACTCCTTGCTATGTAGCTGATTAATTGCTTGCCAAAAACTTCTTGGGGTCACATCTGAAATGTCAATTGAGCCAACTGCTGCCCCAATTGAAGCAAAGGAAGCTGGGCCTTACATGCTGCTCCAACGTTTGTGACTGGTTTTCAATGGTTGCCTACAACCAAACATTTTCTCATTCAAAAACACTTAATTTTCTTTCAGAGCCTGTAAGTACCTGGCAGTTTTTCCTCCAGAGGAACATCAACAGTTGTAACCCTTCCAGCTTAAACAAGTGTTTTTTGCATCCTGCTGCTGCAAGCACAGAGCCACCACCCGACTGTCCCAGGTCAGGCTGCCCACCAGTGCACACTCAGCCTGCCTTGAAGGTAACAGGAGGACTGGGACACGTGCAGTGAAGCTACAGGAGTGAAAAGGAGAGAGGAATATGCTCCTGCTTCTGCCTAACACCGTGTCCCTGTGCATCCTTTGGATAGAGGCCGGCAGTGCGTGTGCCTGTCCATGAGCTGCAGTGGAAGGAAGGATGAAGGATGTGAAACTGGTGGGCTGGCACCTTGTTCCCATTTCATCTCTGTGAAATCAAAGCATTGCAATAACCACAGCTGCACAGTGAAGCTGAACACAGATTACTGCCATCAGCCACACTATTTCCAAAGCATTTTGGACAGCCAGTTGCTGTGGTTATATCCCCAGGGAGGCTGCTGCAGGGCAGATGCCTGACAAAAGGAACCATTTGCTGCACCCACAACAGCATCGTGCCCCTCGGGGCTGTGGTGGTTGTTGAAGTCCTCAAACGTAACTTCTCAACAGCTTTTAGTGCTGGCCAGGGTACACTTAGAGCACAGTGCACCAGGGATTTAAGGTGCTGTCCTGCAGAACCTGAAAGGAGGACCTTGCTGTTCACTGACATCAAGACTGACTCAAACTTTCTGTTAAATTGGGACAGTAACTCATACCTTGATATTCACATGTGATTATCTATTACGCTAAAGCCAAAGTCTTGTTTATCTACAAAACTGATGCCTTACTTTGCTGACAGAATCAACCACTGCAAAGATTCACTAAAAAAGGGTGTCAAAAGAGAAAAAGAAATGTATTTTTAAAACCATGTTTGAAGCTGCTTCCAGTATTTAAGGGAGAAAGAAAGAAAGAAATACCCTCATTAAACCACCATTTTTTTTTGTTGATTTTGGATTATGGACAAGGAGCTATCAAACAGAAAGGTCATACATAGCAGCCAAGGGGCTATAAAACATCTGGAATCCATGAGCCTGGTGCCTGGCCTGACTGAAAGGTGAAGAGTGATGAATTTAACTTTTGTGAGGGATCTTTTACTCTCGAGTGTGGCACGCAAGCGTTCCCTGGGGGTTTCTTCACTGCAGCCACGCAACTGCTACTGAGCGTTATCTCCACTTGGGAGTGAGATTACAGAAAGTATTTGCATGCAGTCTGCTTTTAAACATCAAGTGAGATGAAAGAACATTAGGATAGCTTCCCTTTGGAGGTTATTTCATGTGCTGAAGTTTACCTCAGCATCCAGATCAGGAAGGCATTATGATGGCAGTCAAACAGACACAGTGCTCTGGGCACTGCATTTGCAGCTGACTGTATCTATCAAAGGAAAGGGAAGAGAGGTAGTTATTATGGCTGCAAGTGTTTAAAAACAGCCTTCATGGATCTCTGAGTGAGAAATGGGAACATGTGTAACTACACTGTGTATCCAAGACTTTTGTATTTGTCAGAAACCAATCCATATCTCACACAAAGCTTGTCTTAAAACAAGTATTACATCCCTATAGTGGGCTCTTCCAGTGATGGAAGGGCAGATAGCAGCTGAAGACCTGAAGATTACAACCTCACTAGACAGAGATAGGCATACAGATATAAGAAATCCCTCCACTTCATCTGGAATCTACTAGTTAGATGAATGGGAACAAATGTCATCCCCACAGTCAGGACATGCTGGCAGACTCTGGAGGAAACACTGCCACCTTACAGATTAGTCAATCATTTTTACCAGGAACCAAAATGGAAATCTCTCCTGTAGTTACTGTGCTACACTATGTCTGATGATCTTGTTGCAATAAATGCTGAGGACAGTGAAATTTATCTGACTGTATACTAGTGCATAAACAAGACCAAGTTATTCTTCAGAAAAGTTGCTATCAGTTTTACAGATAGAGAGCACAAACAGAAAAATGCCATGGATGAACAGAAAAGGAAGAATCTGCTTCACATGTAAGACACTTACATCCAGAGAATCTGAAAGAAACCAGCTTCTTTTTTCCACTGAACTTATTCCTATATTATTCCCCATATTTAATGTTCTCCTTGATAAGGAACATATAAAGTTTTGCAGAAATTTTGCACAATTTGTAAAATACATATGCCCAACTATTAGTAATCCATCAGCTATGTTATGTTTCAGAGACAGACACTCTACTATGCTTAAATGAAACACAAATTTGTCCCCTGTTAGAAAGTGGCCATAGCCAAGTGGTCACCAATTTTGCACATTCAGCATATTTTAATTAAAATTAAATTTAATTAAAATTTAATTAAAATATTAGTTTTTAAAGACTTGTTTGATTTTCTCCCTCCAATCAAATACAGACTCTCTGACAGCATAAATGTACTTTGTGGCATTTTTGCTTTTTTTATCAATTAGCAAGTAGCACAGTTCAACATGACCATTACATTCAGGGTGTCTTCCTCTTGTTTCAGACTTCAAACACCTCCACGAACCCCCATTACCTTCAGCTCTTTGTTCTAAGCATCCTTAAGCAAGATTTTAAAAGTCCGTAGCGGTGAGCAGCACATGGAGATCCACTTTAAAATCCAGATGCTCATAGGCCTTGCCTATTTTACAGTGAAATTAGTTATATGCCACTTCTGTTTCCTAACCAGCTTCTTCCTTTCCACAGCCTTCAAATACACAACGTATTGCATTGATTACCCAACTACTGCCTTCTGTCTACTTGTAAAGTCAGCTTTTTAGCAAATTGAGGGGAAACCCACATCAAACTCAAAGCTGTTCTTAAGAACCACTGCTCATTAGTGACTTTTAATTCCATGGGAGATCCAAGGCATCGGCAGATAAAGTATGAAATGTTACAATCAAGAGGGTGGACAGCATAGGTAGGATGTTCAGCCACAGGTTGTGGCTGCAGTGTTGTCAGCTACCTGGCTCTGTCATCACTTGGATGCTGCGCTTAATGCAATGTGATGGGTGGCCATGGTTTCAAAGGTTTATTGTGTTTGGCTCAATTCTCTTGAACAATCTTCAGTGATTATCCTGTTCTTAAAGAGAGCAGAGCAGAACAACTTGAAGTACCTGACCTGGCCTGGGTGCCAGAAGCAACATAGCTATGGCATTAGGACTCCAGCATAGACTATTCTTTAACTCTATTTTCCAAGTGTGTTTTGCAGCCAAAATCAAACCCTGTTACCATGACTAAACTGCTGCAGTTCCTCAGTCAACCAGCTTGAAGAAAGTCTCAGCTGTTACTGCTGTGCAGACATACCCTTAATCTTAGAGGCTAAGGCAATGGAAAGAGACAATCTTGTGCATCCTTGAGGACCTATTGGCCATATACAGACTTTGGCTTAAAAACTTCCCTTTTATGTTAATGTTGTTTGCAGCTCTCTTCAAAATACTTCAGCACTGTCTGGGGTGACTGTTCAATTCATCTTCACTGCTGTATATGTCCTCCACTTAAAGGCAGATGAGTTGACTAAAGGTTCTTCAAACATGCTGGGGGCAGTTATAAAAGTCAGTTATAAAACTGTGAGATAAGGGCAAATATATTGGAGTTGTTTACTGTGGTACCCACTCCACTTGTATCAAGGATAATCACAAAAAACCAGTAAAGAACAGCAAAAACACAGCAGGCTTTTTAGCAGGGCTATTTCATATCCAGATTCATTAAATTGAAATAAAATCACCACCACATTATCTTGCAGCAGAGAAAAGCAGCATGAAGGGCACAGGCAAGTGAACAAAACTTCTTGATCTTAGCATCCAAATGCATTTATCGAGTGTGTAAAATTGCTGATGTAGATCTCTCCAAAACTGTACAAATGCAGAGTACAACCATAGCTCAACCAGAGGGAGGAATTGTGTTCTCTCCTCTGTGTGCATGCTGCTACGTACAGTATGAGTGTGCATTCATGCACACGAATTCAGGATCCTAAACTCTCCACTAGTATTGCAGGCCATGGCCTGCCCCACAGGGTGAATCACACTGAACAACACTGAGTTCCTGTGAGAAAGACATTCTTTTCCTCCTGTCCAGGTGGAACAGTAAGGCCCCACAGTGAAAACCATGGTCCAGCTGGCTTCAGCAAAAGCATGATTTCACACCATGACTGCATATGTACAGATACATGCACACATGTCCACACATTCATTCTGTACATATACAAAGGTACACATACATTTTTACATTCTTTGGTGGCAAAATAATAAAAAAACCCAACAAACCACAGGGTTGCACAGACTGTGCATCTTTGCTTAATGAATCTGCTTGAGGAGAATTTGGGTTGCTGTAACAGGAGTTATTTTGCCTCTTTAAGGACTGTTCCTTGCATTGACAAAACGCCATACATTTACAATGACTAAAACAGGGCACAAGGAAAGCCAACGTAAACACAGCTCACGTAATGACAGATAACTCAGAGAGCCCCCTCCTACCCACACCAACACACCATGAGAAGAAGAAGCAGCCATGTGTTTTCACTTAGGAACACTCAAATGCTTCCTCAGTTACCGTCTGGATGTCCTGCTGAGCTGTGGCACACCCTTCTTCTGCCCTGGATGTGGGGTTTTACTTCTTGTTGCTTATTAAAATGGAACTAACAGAGGATAGGATGTTGGGAGCAGCAGAGGAGGCTGGCAGTTCAATGCCACGCTGAAGGGTTGTCAGCCTGTGTGCTTCAGATGAACGGCTCTTCTTGTTGCCAGCTCTGGGATGTCAAACCTGCATCTCAGAAGTGCTGATGAGGCCCAGTGCTTTGGCTTCTTCTGGTGTTAGCCCACTCTTTAGTGTCCTTCTCACTGCACAGTCATGAATTCCAAAAGCAGACAAAACCAAAAAAAACCCAACAAAACAAAAAAACCAAAGAAAATTAGAATCAATAATTACACAAGACTTTCACCTGCAAAACCCCCTATTAACATGCAAGCTCAATTAAATCAAAGGTTGCTATCTATTTAGGGCCTCAAGTTCAGAAACACTGAGTAACGCCCTATGGCAAATTCATGGGAGCATCAACAGCAACTCCGAACAGTCAGGCAAAAATACATTTGTCATTTTGACATTTAGTCAACAAAACTTTTAAGGAAAAATACCTAAGCTTTTTAGGACTTTTTTTTCTCTGAAATTGTATCAGTTGATTTTCAGTCCATAGAAAGAACTATCATCTGCCCTATTATTTTATAATTTCATAAGAATTTTTAAAAGAGCTTTGGGATCTTTATAGGGATCCATTGAATTTATCACTATTATTAAATCCTTTGAGACTCTTTAAATGTGTAAAACCCTCCCCCTCAAAGTTAAAAGACTACAAACATGACTATAGTTGATTAAAATCATTAAAACTACTGTTTTCATACATACTCCCCTTTTTTTTGTAATTCCCCTTTCTTTTCTTTCTTCCCCCACCCTAGTGCCATTTGTGTCATCTTTGCTACTGGTAGTCTGCAGCATTTTAGCTGAATTAGAATGACAAATCTAAGCCAAAATATTATTTGTTAATTTTCCATAGAGTGCTCTGAACATTAGCCCTGACGAGAGTTCTAAAATTTGTATTTGCCTTTTTTATTCAGAAACAAGTGACTGTGTACACACTGAGCATCAGTGTCCTCCTAGTTTTACTGGTGCTATGATCAGGTGGATGGGCTTTAATTGAAGACACAACTGGGGTGTTCACACTTTAATGTTCCTCAAGTATAAAATGCACACCGAGAAGTTCAAGCTGCATGCAAAGCATAAACAGTGACTTAATATTGAACAGAATATATTTGGAGCCTTCAAACAGCGAACTCTAGAGGAAACTAATCTTGGAGAAACCAATTGCAAAGAGTGGTCAAGGAGTTTTTGCATCATTTAGCACAATTAAGATCTCTCATTTGCTGAAATACTCAGTCCATGTAACTGAAACTGGGTGGTCACACTCAAGGGTTGAGCAGGAGTGAGACAAGGGAATGGACTGGCATAGAAAACAAGGGGATAAGATAAAGGAAGAATATGCTGTATCTGAACATTTGATACCATGCATGTTGAATGAATGGGATCCATGTTTGATTGTCAAACCACTTTCATCAGTTACTGAGGTTAATCAAATGAGCTGGGAATGCCACATTTCTAGTTTCTCCATTATCCAACCCTTACTTGAAAACTTTTTTCAAAGCTCACTCCTTTCTCCTAGATTATTAAACACCCCCACGGGTCTGCATGAAAGCCTTTTAGGAGACCCAGCTTTTCCTACAATACTAATCAGCAACATCTTCCAAGATTACCAATACTTAGCTTAAAGCACTGCAAGGTTAAATGAAACTGACAAAGCTAAGTTTAAGAAAGACTAAAAAATATAACCAGAAGAGAATTAAACTTCAGAAAATGCTCTTGTCTTCTTGGTGAAGAACACCCAATGGGACTTCTGAGTCAGTTCTCATTACTGGCTTTCTTTCTGGTGTCTCAGATTTGATATCCAAAATGTCCATGGTGACAAGAGTTAATTTCTAGATATATGCTCTGGAATACCTTAGGATCTTAAGGTCTCAGTGAATCACCCAATGCTTATTTCTGTATCAAAATCAACTGTATCAGGAGTGGAAGAAAAAAATCCAAGAAGGCTGCAGTAGAAACATTCCTGCCATATTAAACCTAAAGATTTCCCTGTGTATTTCACCTACTTAGCTGCCTGCACTGCCTCTCCCCTGAATTCTTTTTCTTTACCCTCTGTAACATCAACAGCCAAACATGGACTGTAGCTTGTTTGGCCACCAGACAGTAGCGTCATGCCAAAAAATACAGGGAACCAAACTTTCCCAGGGTGACTGTCTAGATGACATTACATCTTCCCACTGATGCAAAAGTGAACTGGAAAACCAAATGTGAAACATTAGGTATTGACTAAGCTGAATTCTGCTCTTATTTATGATAAATCTAGAACAACCTTCATTGGGTCAGTACAATTGCTATTGCACAAATAATTGAGCTGAGACTCTATCTAACAACTGAAAGGAAAATGAGTGCCTCTGTAACTTCTACAAGAAGAACATGCTGTTTAAATTCCTCCATCAGCCTGAGTAAGAGAGTTACTAGTTTACTAGGAAAAGCCAAATGGATCTACAATAACATATAGGTTTCTTTTAAGAAAACTACAGGAGTTTATATTCAGAAACCATAATTAGGAGTTAAAATACCATCGTAGAAACCATCTTCACGGAAAAGCAAGTAGTCTTCTTTATGTTAACCAAGGTAAGCCTCTGAATCTCCAGATGCCTACCTATCAAACACACTAAAGCATTAGACTGACATCCTTTTGTATGAACCCTTTGATGACTAAAGAAAATAAATCCTGTATGTAACAGGTGGTATAGATGAATGCTCTGTTCTGGGCTTGCTGTATGATTCACACAAGAAGTCTGGAGACCACACTTGTATTTTTTGTGCCACTGAAAAACAAGGAGGAATGACAACACTCAATGAATTGCTGGGACATACTCAGCTGTAATTAAACAAAACATCTCTCGGTTCTAATTTAGCTCTCCTTTAATACAGAGAATGATAACTTAGGTTTAAAATATTACAGTGACTTAATGTATTAAGGCCAGCAGGAAGAAAGAAAAAAGAAAATAAGAGGAAAAAAAGAGCTCCCAACAATGGAGAACTTTGGTGGTCATAATGAGATTGTCAAGAAAATAATAAAAAGCAAAGATGTGAAGAATATTTTCAATGACAGAATGATTTACACGAAAACTGATGGCAGCTGACTTGTGTAAATTAAGCATGTGGGGCCAAATATTGTAATATACTGTGGCTACTGGCAGGATTAAAGCTGTCCACCATCAACAGGCCACTGGAAGGATAACAGCTGACAGAACCATGGTCCAGATTAAAATGAGGGAATTTTTAACCCTATGATGCAACAGGCCAGTCTGACACAAATGAAGCCTAGTGAAACTTAGTGTTTGAAGTATTATGTACTTAGGGAGATGAAAACAGTTTAAAAAAGGGTCTCTCCATAGAAAAATTGTATCTAATATGCACAAATTACAGCACATTTCCTCATCTGAAGATGCAGTGGATGGGTGCAACATACATAGTAACACAAGTTCCAGCCCCACTGTTCTCTGCACTGACTTGTTGAATATGGAGGCTTGTGGGTGATGAAACCAGGAGCAAGCTGAGTTATCTACAGGAGCAAAAGCTGCTGTGGGAGGTGGGTGAACCTTGTCCTGACATTCTGTTACACAGACGTCCTCAGTCATTTGTCTATTTCCTCATAAAGCTTGGTAGGGTTCCTCTACCTTAGGTCATGAACATGTTCCATCATCAAAACTGAATGCAGGATGATATTTTCCTTTCATGTTTTATAGACAATGCAAAATTACATTTCTTAACCTAGGTCTTCACTCTCCCTGCTTCATTGAACTTTGTCATGTCTCTAACTGGACTAGACATAATATCTTGGCTTGTAAAACTCTTGGCCTGCTGCAGATCACATTAAACTGAGTTATGGAATGTATTTTGGAGGCAGTGACAATAAAAATAAGACATTCAAACGACCTTTTAAGTTCTTCAAGCAATTTTTAAAACATTTGCTATAGAAACATAACATAGAGAGAAAATAACTTTTACTCTTGTCACAAGCAAAGCCTGCTGAGATCCCATAACCAAGAAACTAAATGTTGTTTTTCTGGGGTTAGAGGGTATGATATTCTTTGTTAATCATGAAATCTAGAATTCTATTTAATATCCTGGCAGAATGCAGTGTGCTTATGATGAACTCAATGAATTTGACTCTGCCTGTCTGTTGGGTCAAAATCTACAGAGATACACAGCCCTTGCACTACACTGGAAAAGTTTTAAAAAAATGTAACTCCTAAAGCATAGCTTTGTGAGAACATGATTACCTTTTTTTAAATTTCTTTTTTCTTTAAGATTCAACAAACAGTAAAGATCAGTCTGGCTGATGCCATTTATTCTTGCATTTGCAATGGTTTTTGGCATGTGTGTCTACATTTGTGTGAGTCACTTGTAAGGCAGAATAGGTGTGACCATTCTCCTGCTCAGGCAGTCACAGAATGAGTGCCATTCCTGCCATGAAGATGTGGCAGCCACAGAACTTTCCCTCAGTCCTGGCTGCAAAGGTAAAGCAGCTGCAGGTTGCTGATTTGAATGAAGAAAATTCCACGTGGCTGTAAATTACAGTGAGGACATCAGGAAGGGCAGATTATAAGAGACAATACAGGCCAGCTCCATGACCTCATTTCATTTAATGTATCTTAGGCTTTTTTCCTCTTATTTTCCTCTATCCACATTCAGCTTGCACACTTAGTCTATGTTCTCATATATTTACATTTAACATATTGTCTTGGACTTTATTACAGTGAGTCCAGCAACAGCAATATGCAACTCAAAAGTCCAGTCCAGACAGCCTTGCTCATATTTTCTTATTTTAATTCTTGTCATATTTTTACACCCCTGTCTATGTAAGTTATGTTTAATTATGCATATATCATTGCTTAATACGGGTAGGCCTAAATGCTTAATAGAAATACTGTAACATTAGGTGCAGGTGTAGTGATTTTCTTACAGAGATTTGTAGGTGAAATTTTGGAGTATATCATACACTTCTCTGAAGAAGTACAGACAACTGAAATGTGGTCTTTGTCTGGGTCAGCCACACAGAAAGCTCTCGGAACCAACACATTATTATGTATTATTATTCTGCAGCTTTGCTTTGAGTCCTGTCAGCACTTCATAGATGGCACAAGTCTCTCCTAACAAGAAATTTAGTAGATTACTGCCATCTCTGGGTGTAACTTACGGTGGCTGTGACATAAAGAGGAGTTTAGCAGTGGGAAAGGACAAACTGGCACTTCATAAGGAAAGCTAAATTAGTTTTTCATTGCCAGGTGGCTTATGTTATAGAGAACAAAACTTAACATTGCTTTAGAGAACCTGGGCTGCATGAAGAGCATATGCGTTTTCAAAGTAATATTTAACATGTAGTTGCAACTGTTAAAGTTACCAACTTTATGTATTTCACAGATCATCATTTACACAATTCCAACAGCAGAGCAGAAAAGAAGATTTTACTCCTTCCTTGAAAGCCTTCTATGACAGAATCCCCTTAATTTACATGAATTCCACTATGAAGAGTTACTACTAAAAGCAATCCTGCTGCCACCTCTTTCATGATTTCTCCCACTTAACTTCACCAGTCAGAAGTGTTTCCACTGATAATAGGTAAAGCATCAAGGGTATAAAGCTCACCAGCAACCAAGGCTGCATGACTGAGTATATAGTGAGGCATGACTGAGTCACTATATGTAGTTTTCAAGACCAGACTAAGCATTAACAATGCACAGGATGGAAAAAGACAGGATATGGAATACAAAAAGTAGATAATCTAAGTGTTTAAGGCCTGCAGCCTTTGCCTTTCATTTGGAATTTTAAAATTACCCACTAAGGGGGTTTATCAGGCTCTGAACACAGAGATGTCTCTTAGAGAGTGACCTGGCAGAAGAGTGTGACCAAGCCTGAGCACCTGGGCTCTGCAGAATGAGAATTAATTATTCCCATTAGGAATCCACATTGGGGAATAAAACAGTAAAAGGCATCCTCTCTATGAGCCCATCAGATGAAAAATAACTGTGATCAAAACAATCTTGTAAATTCACTAATCAGACAGTGTTATTCTGCCTAGAGAAAGCCATATATATATATATATATATATAAAAATAATTTCTTGGCCATAGTTCTGGGGCAAGATAAATGCAAAATAGTTTTTTGTGAAACGTTTTTGTTCATCTTTTAAGAGAGACTTCTCTCCAAACACCTCTGACACTCATGTCTAAGCAAATCCCTGCCTTCCCAGCTCCTCCTGCTAATCTCCTTGGTGGCAGCAGAGGGCTCCCTTTGGCAGCTGTCGCAGCGCCATGCTCTGGAAAGCCACACAGGAGATCGCGTTTGTTTGCAGCACCTCTTCAGAAAGGCAGCGTGAAACGCCACCCTGCACCTCTCTGCCTTCTCTCGTTCCCAGATGAGCTGCTTTCCAGAAGAACTCAGTGATTTTGTCAGCCAGGAACTCGCTGCCGCCGAGTTCTTACTAGGATGCTGAAAGACATGATCTTTCAGGAAGGAAGGATGGTGCAAATAAGGAACAAATCACTGACTGGACAAAAAATTGCAAGTTACTTAATACGAAGAGAAAGCAAACAAAATACATATTCAATCAACTTTGGATTAATGGTCTGCAACTCAACTATCCATATTTTTTTAAATACTTAGGTATCCTACTTTTGGGAATGAATCCTGTGACAAGAATTCAAAAGCCTTTACCTTTAAAACACATCAATTAAAATGAAACCAGTGGGCAGCATAGATAAATTCACTGATGCAGTGAATGGCAAACTGGCAAAAGTGAAACAACGATTTGTATCTCCTGTAAGATGCAAACAAATGGTGTAAACTTATTTCTTCTTCCTACAGAACCACAGTTGAAAAAGTAGCAAAACTGTGTGCCATAATGGTATTTATACAGAAAATGTCAATGCCATTATGCTGTGATCAGGGAAAAGGAACTGGGTTTTTTCTACCTATAATACTGATAGCACTTGGTCTTTATCAGCTGCTTATCTCTTGCCAGTTTCCCCTGCATTACCTTCAGCTTGTTCTCTCCTGAAATCAAGGAAGTGCCACTTGGCTAAGAAGGGATGGCCAGAGAGATTCCAGCACTTGTAAGTCCTTGTCTAGAAGACCATGGGAAGTTGCATTTGGTTCTCCCAATGTTGGAGAAACAGGACAAGGATGCTGTCAGATCCTGGGGGAACACTGGAGCCACCTGTACAGGCACTTAGTCCCCTGAGGTGACAGCTACTCTAAAACCACCTGGGACCACCTGTCATAGCAGCAGTTTTCTCCTTGTCCCTACACCATGCCCTTTGAGCTTGTGTTGTAATGTACATGTATATGTGAATGTCTGTGTAATGTTCAGATCTCTCTTCTCCCTCTGAAGTGAAATAAATAGGGATAAAAGAGATGCAGTTTTTGTAAACGTTGCATATTTAATTCTGACTTCCCACATCAATGCAATGACTTCTTGCCCCTTTTTCAGTTGCTGTATTACAACAATGCTGCTCAGTTCTAAGCAAATATTACAATCCACAAAATCTCTAATAGTAGTACAGGAATCCAACATAAAGTTAAGGAATGTACATATTGATGCAGGCTAGGATAATTTGTTATGTGACCTCTATTAAAAAAAAAAAAAAAAAAAAAAAAAAAAAGTAAGTTGTTTCAATCAGAAAGTTTGAGGCTACAAGCCCCAAAGGAAAAAATTTCTATCAGAATAATGATAAGTTTAGAAATGACTCACAGATACCTCTAAAATAGTGAGTGGAAAATGAATTTAAGACACTTTTACAAGCAATTTTTTAAACTAGATATTTAAACCAGCTTTTAAAAAATTCTTTTGTTTTGAATGATGTAGAATTGTACAGGATGATTTCAAGTTCCCTCTACAGTGCTAGGACCAGGAAAACACTCTTGAACAAACCCTGAGGTATGAGAAGTACGATCTGAAACTCATGGAGACTGCCAACAAAATATAGAGGTACTATACATTTGAACATGAAAAAAGTAGAATGTCTACCCCTATCTGTCAAAATCAGATATCTTAAAAGAAAGCTATTAAAAAACCCCATAATACATATTGTAAAGCAGAAACTGAACACTTGTAAATGAACGTGTGCCAACTGAGAAATGGTACTGCTATCAACAATCACAATTATGTATGCCGTCAATTACAACGGACAAAACTGAAAACGTGGAATCAGCTATTCAGCCTCAAGATTTAAACAAATTTATTACTATCAAAACACGTGGTAAGTCCTATGGGTTACATGACTGATGGCCCATGGTTATGCAACAGGCAGGTGTGGTGGTATTTAGTCAAAGGTTGGACTTGATGAACTTGGAGGCCTTTTCCA
Source organism: Phylloscopus whistleri (assembly GCA_017589585.1). Taxonomy (NCBI): domain Eukaryota; kingdom Metazoa; phylum Chordata; class Aves; order Passeriformes; family Phylloscopidae; genus Phylloscopus; species Phylloscopus whistleri. The sequence continues at coordinate 548,129 of JADMLD010000068.1, read as the reverse complement.
ACATGAATGATTCTGTGCTTCTATGATTCTACCTCTCCTGTTTGTTCTCCTACAGCTGTTGATGTTGGCCTCTGGCATAGATGAGATAGGGGACTACATAGACCCCACCTTCATCAGATACATCAATCTGGTACAAACAAGAGGGGGAGATGTTGGAGTTCTAGAAATTAGAATTTGGGGTTATAGTGTATAGTAATACATATGAGTCAAGATGAAAGATTCTTGGGTGTTGTCTAAGTCCTTCTTGTTCTCCTTCCTTCTTCTTCATGGTTTAGGTGGTTTTCTGTAATTGGGGGAAAAAGGTCTGCATTGTGGGCCTTGGATGGTCATTATTGGATCAAAAGTGTAAATAATATAGGTGTCACTTCTTTATTGGGGGATTTTTGCTTAAATAACCTTGGAAAGAGTTAGAAGCTGTCCATTTTACCTTGTTTTCCTAGCTTGCTAGTTGTAGCTTAAGGCTTGTGAGCCTGTAAATACTGTAAATAGATAAGAGATAATAAACATTCCAAGTCTGAACTCGACATCTACGTTTCCTGTGTAATATTCATCCTGACCTTGGCAGAGAAGAGAAGCCAGAACCATCACAAATCTCTAGAGCTTACTGTGGTCAACTATATTTATTATTAATTCATTAACTGTTATTAATAATTTACATTCATTGCTTTTGTTTTTATTTATTGCAAATCATGGAGTTTTATTCTCCTACTTTTGCAAAGATTTGCCATCCTAAGGATGGAAGAATGTGTTACTTAAAAGGCATCCAAGACTCAAGGTATCTTGGCATCTAATGGAGATAACCTTCTAGCTGCCAGAGCTATAAGTCCTTTATCTCACATTCTGTTTTCATTCAATAATTACATATTTTTTTTAAACCATGTATTGGCTTTTTGAAGGCTCAGTACTTTGTGTAGGGACAAACAGACTTTGATACTGAATACTATCAGTCATAGATTTACTTTTTCTAAACACAAAAAAAGGTTCTTAAATATGTATCACTAACTAGATTACTCTGCCCCTACTCTAACTCCTACTCAAGGAGGATCCAGCTACTCAAATCCTAAACAATTAATTGCAAATTCAAAGTAAAGTTGTTTGCCTTTAAAGCATTTTATATAGTCTTTCTTCTTGCAAGGTTTTTATTTTTTTAAAATATAATTTCCATTAACTCCTGCTTTTAGTCAGGCTATAAATACCAGAAGAACAGTCTCCCTCCTGGTATTTTGGCACTTCTGTACATTTTCAAAGCCAGAAAAAGTAAGTGGAGAGACATGAAACTGAAAAATAATGAAAATAAGAAAGAAAATATGAAGAAAAAGTTAAATAATGCACCCTATGAATGCTCAACAAAAGATATGCACCTTTGGATTCAAATAGTGTCCCATGTAGTACTTTGTTTGCTTACAACATGTTTATTCCAAAGCAGCACTGCATGTGGTACTAAAACTTTTCTAAAGCTGGTCTCCATGCTTGGTCCTTTGGCAGAGCTCTTTCCTACATTTTAGCACCTGATGACACCAGGCTGATTCTTATTTCACTTTTACAGTATGAAATACCTGATCTAGGATGTTCTGTAGTTAAATGTAATCCACCAGTCCTGAGTTTACTTGTCTAGGATTCAGGTAAACTTGACTCAATTCCTATCTCCACCTCCATGACTGGTGCCTCAGACACATTTCTGCATCATGATTTGTAAATTTTTTTTGCTCCCTGCAAGCCACTACACAAATAAATCAATTAATCCTAATGAGATGTTTCCACACCTCAAGGGTCTGTCACAGGGTGTATTATTAGGCTAACACATGATTTCAAAGCCTGATAAAAGAACAAGGCATTATCATGTCTCTCTCTTTTTTAAACATCACAAATCAGTTTGATCAAGTTATCCCACTCAAATATTACATTAAATTGTGATTCAATCATTATGTGTTCCAAGCCCTCTTTTCTAACTCAAATCTAAAGCAGATTTTCCATTTTAATAAAATTGAAGAGTAATAGGAGTGTGTGCACACACACGTAGACACTCTGAGATAAAACAGTGTGTGAGAGAACAAACCTCTCACTCTGTGCTGTCCCCATGAAGTATCTCAAGCAGCACCTGATAAAACCATCATTGTGCTGCTACTCATCATCAAATACCAGTCACACCTGGGCCCTACATTAGAGTTCATCATCCAGGGTCTGATGAAGATCTAGATGCAAACAGTTCTGCACAGTCAAGCCAACTTTAAAGAGCTACTTCCTTAGAAGTAAATAGCCCTGTTTGGCTATTTTTAATAAATTCACAAGTGTTGCTCACAATTTCTAAGCATTCACAAGTGTTGCCCAGCATATGCCAGGATTAGTGCAACTATCTTCCATATGGTTATTTATATGTTTAGTAAACTGCAGTAGGATTTTTCCTGATGCTGACTCATAGGAATTGTATCATTCTCCTGAGACAGATCCATCCAGTTCAATGAGACCAACACAGAGGTGGCACCTCAGCAAGAGTCTTATCCTGAGAAGACTGATTTTCTCTTGAGTGATCTATATTTAAACAGACAGCTGGGACAAGAAAGAAAACAGTAGTATCTTCCTATTTGCTATTATGGAGTTTTGGGGAGGCTCTTTAATTAAATATACATAAGTAAAAAGTTGTATCTTATGGATGATACTGCTAGTCTTTATGAAATTTGGAATATGAAGTAGAGTGATTCTTAAAACTTTCTTATCCCAACTTTCCCTTGCACTCATTGTTTGTTATGGCACCATTTGTGAAGGCTTTCCTAAACTTACAGGAGAACCAGACAATCCTAATTATATTATCTTTATTTCATATATATCTTTGTTCCCACTGAACATCTCCATATAATGTTATAGAAAACCTTCTCATAGAAAGCTGCCCTTAGACTGCAAGAACAGAAACAGTATATTTTCAACTTAATTTTTATGTTTCATTTTAAACATTTAAACATTTAAAACATGTTGGACTGATATCTCCAGTGGCTGGGGTCTATTTTTTTACACACAGAATATAAATACAAGAGGGAAAAAACCCCAAACAATAGAAGCTTCCCATGGCACCTTCCTTTGAAGCTGTCTTTGAATGATTACCTCAAGGGGGTGACAGAGCATTTCAGTTTCTGTGGCTCATTCAATCCTGTGGCTTTCTGATGAACAAATACAACTGCAATGTTATTTTCTCAGATACAATGACACTCTAGTATATCTGGTAGGCAGGTCACTGAACACCTGTTGTAAGGCAGTGACTTCCAGTTGATTACTGTGCTTCTAAATGACAAATTTTATCTGAAAATCTTCTACTGTGTAAAGGTCTAGCACAGAATCTCTCCAGACCATCACAGGAATTCAGTTTTTATGCACTTACCTTGTACCTTAGATTTCTGTAATTCACTTCAGCTCCCACTGAACAAATTCCTTCCTACTAGTCATATCTTGATATATCAGTGACCCTTCCTATCTTCAACCAACAAATACAGACATTTTCATCTGTCTTTTGTTGGAGGACTACCTGCCTTATTCCTCCTCCCATTTTGTAGTTCTGATGATTACCCTGAGCTTTCAAACTCTTCTACATCATTATGCCCTAACCAAGCTCTCTGCATACCAGATATGGTTACACTGCTCAACAACCACAAAAGGTAAAATGCTTCAAATGAACATGTCAAGATGTCTCATTTTCCTATTGCAACAATTTCCTGAAATTAACATAACATTTTCCATAAATCTAGTTCTGCTTTTCCCTAGCTATAAATGACTTGAGTAAATTTTTTTTTTCTTCACATTTCGCTTTTTTATGGGAAAAAAAAATCCCTTGCCCACGAGAACCTTCTGCTGGAACCACAGCAAATGTTTATAGTGCAACTGCATATAAATCTTTTGGGTTTCTGATTTTGCTAAAGCCATGTATCTCAGTTCATGCTCACTAAAATCTTTGCTGAATGCTAAGTAAGCCTGACAAGATTTCCAGTTGTGCGCTGGAAGCAATGAGACATATGCAACATGATGCACAGGGAAAATAATTCCTTTCAAGTGAGTTTCTCTTTGATGTCCATGAATAGATTGAATACCAAGCTCATGGCAAAAGCCAAAAGATGTGTATGGGAGTCTGAAGATTGAAGGTGATGAATCAAACCTATCAGATAATAGGGTCTCTTTGCTCTACAGGTAATAAATATCATAGTGTCTGCTAATCTAAATCATTGAGATATGCCTAAAAATCTACTTTCTTATATGTTTATGTGCTTCTAACTGGAATATCTTCTGCTCATTTAACTCACATCATGCATTATCAAGGGCTGATCTCTCTTCATTTCATGAAGATGTCATATAATTAGTCCAACTGAGTGCATTTTAAAGATAAACTACTTCATTAATTCATCATCCAGGTATATTGACTATCAGAGTGAAGCAGTTCACTTAGGATATTCTCCTTCCATGCTTCTGCACATGTCAGCTAAAAGGGACATTAAACTACTGAACTTTATGTTTGTTTTGAAACTGTCTTTTAATCCACTTAAGAGTCTCATCCAGATCTTGAAGAACAAACAAGCACAAGAGCTGGATTCTATCATGATTAATTACAATGGAAATCAGTCCCAGCCTAAACATTTACTGAATGTTTAATCCCTGTTAATGTTTTTACTGAGTATAAAAGAGAGTTCTATTGAAAAATACATAGTATTTTTATTATCGTTATCCTTTTTTGTTGTTTCTGCAGCAAGTGCTTCCTTGGGAAAAAAGGGTATTTGGCAAAAATTAGGAATAATAGGTTTTGGTATATGTGTGTATGAAGACAGTGTTGCCAACAGAGGAAATACTTTAGCACGGGATAAACCATGGAAATAGGGATAAAACATGGAAATAGGCAAACACACAGGAGATTCATTTGATATGCACAAGCCAACTGCAGATGTCAGCACGTGCAGAACACCAGACTGTGTGGGAAGTGGGTAGCAGCAGGTAATGCCAGAAAGAGGTAAGGCACAGTGTACGACAGAAGTAAGATAGACAATCCAGTGTCAGCTCATTTTCTTTGCTTAGAGACTGGCTCATCTAATCAGTGTCCGCTTTGCCTCTGCTCTTGCCACATGCAGAAGTCCCTTTCTTAGCATGTTGGGGAAAGTGAATATGCTTTCAGCACATGCTAGTTTATAGCAAATACCAAATGTTTTTGATCACCCATTCTGTTAGAACAACTCCACAAAAAAGAAAATCTGTGTCATTTTTCACTCACTGTTGTTGTCTCCTCTTTGTCCTAACTTCCCAGAAATGCTAAAAAAATGGATGGAAAGGTAGTCAAAAAGCCACATATGGTTAATGACATTAAACACTAAAATCTTATGTTCTTTGGGTAGTTATCCTTCTCATAGTATTTGCACTAGTTTCTGCACATGAGGAAAAAAAAAACAAACCCAGAAAGTTCATCACCTCTTAAACACTGGATTTACTAAACCATGAAAAGCAAACTCCTCAAACTTGGGTGCCGCAGCTCAGCCCCAAGGCCACACTACACCATTGAAAGACCACCTTATAAATGTGCTACCTTTTCTTCCCAGTGGAAGTTAAACTCCTCTATAACCACTTTGCAGCCAAGCAGCAGTAGACATTTTGTTTTCAGGGCTGCGGAAAGATAGCATACAGCACGAGAGAGAAAGATTTTAAAAGGCGAAATATCTCAAGCTACTTTTTGCTTTATGAATAAGTTCAGCTACAGACACAACTATTAATCTTTATGCCAGTTCACAATAGGTTACAGCATTTTAAGCAGTCTCCATCTGAGGTCCTTATCTGAATTCTCTAGTTATACATAAGTACTGTCATAAAGCACCATGAAACATTCTTCTTATTTTGCTAAGGACATTTCAAGTTCTGTAGAAGACAGAGTCACCCACTGCACACAACACCATTTAAACAACACTAAGAGGAACATAAGCCAATCACCAGCACACACGCCAGCCACTCCCAACGCATGTCTGCCTACCAAAGGCCTGGTTCCTACACCGATATACATCAATATTTCCCTTATTTTGAGCAATTTAACAGCCTGATACTCACATGACTTCCTATTTGCTCGTGACCGCTTCCTCTCTCTAGGCACCGCTCGCTGGCTTGGCACTTGGGTGGCGGACTTGACAATGCGATCCATGATCTCATCCGCGGCGTCATCCGTGGCGTTCGGGGAATCGTCGTTGCCAGCATTCCACGAACCGATACGGCCTGGAAAAGTCCAGCAAGGTGAATTTGGGGAAAAGAAGAGAGGAAGCCTCTTGCATCGCTCTGGTTTTGCAATTGGGCTGTCTGGGAAATTACAGCAGGCAGCTCAGTCATCCCGACTGCAATTCGACCAAAGAAGAAGAATCGGCCTAACGGAGAATATTTCTAAATAATAGCCTAGACTCTTTGCTGCACCAGCAGAGAGCCAAGAGCTCAAACACAATTATAATATATTTATATACACACTTTCTATTCCTTTAAGCCTCGGTGTCTTGCTCTTGACCATACAACTGACAAATGCCTGCTAGAGGCTGCAGATCAGACAAGGATGGGTAGTGTTGTGTGACCATGTTTCTCTCTGCTCCTACTACAAAGATACCAGAAGATGTGGCACATCTTAGAGACTGATGCAAATCGGAAACACCGGTCCTTTTGTACTGAAAGAAAGACCTAACAATTTCTGAGCATCTGTCTCATGGCCTAGTGCAAAGGAGACAAGAAAAGGGCATAAAATGTGGTTTGACATGTCTCATCCCCTTCACAATGAAGAATTCACCTTCTTATCACAGAGCAGTATGTGTCCTGGCCTGACTGTGTGTGCTGTTACGAGTGGAAGACTTGTTGGCAACCTGAAAAGCTGAAAGCAATTTTGGTTAAAACCACAAAAAAACAAGTGAGCCATGTTTCCGAGTCCAAGGCTCTGGCACTCCTTACTCCACAGAGCATTGTGTAACTCATCTCTGGGTTCCTCCATTACTGGCTACTGTTCTGTGTGCATTTTGTTTTTAACTTGTTTGAAGGCTAGTGTGCAGTGTGAACACTGACAGTGAGCTTTGCAAAAGAGTAGATGTAGTACAATTGCAAGCAGCTAAGAAATCACCAACAAGGCCATTTTATACCACATCACTGAAGTCCATAAACAGCTTTGATTAGGCCTTTACTCAGCTGCCTCGTCTCCTGGCTTTTTCAGGAGCAATTCTATTACAACAGTGCTCCTGACAAGTTCTTGTCTGGCTCACCCAACTTCTGCCTTTGTTGTGCTGGGGAACACAAGCTGACTTCCACAATCAGGACACTCTCCTCATCAGCATTCAGTGGATTACTTCAGCTGTTCAGCTTGTTGCAGTGCAGCTTGAATTATTTAATCTTCATACTTTAATTAGCTGACTGGCTTCTTACATTGGGGCTGTGAAACTTCAGAATTAGCCAGGATTATGGTTTTGAGCCTTAGTAAACTACACACAGACTTAGAGTTGGATGCTGTGGATGTGCTATCAGTTGTATATATATAAAAAAAAAAAGCATCAAAAAAGTATAAGATGTTCAGATATGAAGGAGAAGAAATACCAGAGCAGAAAATGAAGACTTGAAATTTGGTGCATCATCTTTACTCCAAAATCATCTTCCATGTATTGCAAGGATGGGAGCGGTGAGGGGAAGACATAAGCAAATACCCATTACCTTTATAGTTTAGCAGGGAGGTGGTTAAAAGACACATCACCTTTTTCCTACCCATTTCCTCCCCAGCCATTCCCCAGTCATTCATAAAAAGCTTCAAGATCTTTTCACTTGAATTTGAGTTGCTACTTTCTACTTGCTTCTACTGAAAATAAAGAGAAAACCACATCCTGGATTCTCCAGAAGGTCCATTTTGCTTTCATGATGAGAACAAGAATTGGGGTGTTAGTGGGCAGTCACCATCATCATGCAAGGAGAATTGAAAATTTCTGCAGACTTGGACTCCTGATGCCTCTTCTCTGGCTGTGATCTGTGTGTTGAAACTTCAGGAAAATTCTTCTTCATCCCCATGCCCCAATTCAATTCTATCATGAAAACACCACTGGGATGTTCTCCCTCCACCTTTTCAGCTGCGAGTGCTACACAAGGGGAACACGACCCACACTTGGGTCACTGTGTGGCTGCCACAGCACAAGCAATGTGGCCAAGAGGAAGTTTTGGTGCTTACCCCGGCTGGCCCGGCTCCGGGTGCGGACGCCGAGTGCCATGGTGCTGTCCCCGCCCGTGGAACAGCTCTTCAGCACAGCCTTCATGTTCTCGTGCTCGGCAGCATCCTCGGCGTACTGCAGGCCCTGGGGCTGGCTCTGGCAGGGCGGGGAGCTGCTGGAGAACTTGCCGGACTGCGGGAGGAAAAGGATTTGTTGTTTCAACTGAGAACAGCATGGACAACAGGCCAGGGGCTCAACTGCGAATTGCAAGGAAAGAAGTGTCTTCCCAGGCTTGGTTTGGAGTGCAGCTATTCCCAAAAGAGCCCAGCAACAGTTGCTCCTCTCCCAGAGCATTCACTCTGACCAGAAATAAACCTGAAACAGGGTGACAGCAGGGAGCAGACACAGTCAGAGAAAAAACAGATGCATTAGCTCGAGCTTTTTAATTTTGACCTTATGTCTGAGAGTAAAAGGTACAAGGCAAGGACTTGCTTTGAAACCTTCGATCCAGTCTGGGCCTGATCTGGGGTCAGGCACAATGCTGAGAGGAACAGCATGAGATCCAACAGAAAAAAGTAACTGCTTTTCTTTCTGTACAATCAACTTTCAGTAGCAAGGCAAAACGGGGACAGTGGTCTAGGAAGAGACACCTTTCCCTCTTGCCTCTCTGCCTTGCTGCCCAGAAAACTCTCAGACTGCTCTAAAACACAGTTATCTACATGTGACACTAATACAAATTACCACCTAAAAAGTTTGTGGTCCCAAAAGACCCAGACAAATTTTTTAGGGCCAAAACACAAAAATTGCAGTCAGAAGAACAAACAAAACCTTATAAGAAGTTGAGGAGTCTGCCCTCTGCTTCCCTGTCACCAAGACTACATGAACAACAGCAGCTACACTAGCTGGGCACGCACAGTGTGGGTATGCAGCAGCCCCACCAGTGACCAAAACAACCACCTAGGAATGGGTGGGAACAGCAGAAGTGGGGACTCTCTAAGGAGAAGGGCTTGCATTGCTGGGCTGCTCTCCCTTCCCAGACTCTGCCTCCAAAGGGCTTGGATGCTGGTATTCGCCCCTGTGCTCTTATCTACAGAAAGGTCAAAGCACATTGAAAATACAGCCCCGACTGCAGGAAATACCGACCCTGTTGACAGCAAACAGGCATCAACAGATAATAATAAACCTCGGTACTCTCACTCATATCAGCCCAACATCAGACACCAAAATATGTTTTGTTTTTCCTTTTAATCTTTCTTACTCTAATTCAGCACAGATGAAAGGACAAGTGCTGCATTCTCTTCTTCCTTTGCATAATAAACAACATTAATTATTCACTTGGTGATATCAAGCCAGTCAGTTAAGGGGATGCAAACCTGCAAAACCCTTCTGTCAGAGAATGGTAAATTGAAAGAAAAGACTGGATCCTGCTTTCAGAGCTTTGATCAAGTCCCCATGTCAAGACTGCAAATTGAAAATGTGTAATCTGGAAACCAATGATAAGATGATTCTATTTTAACATAGTGACTTTTTGGGGTGAGATAGCAAGTTAACTGAGTAGCAAAACAATAATCCCTACAAGGCACTGAGCTAAATCTATCAGTATGAGATCTATTTTTGATAGTTAGAAGTTTGTTTTCTTGTTAAAAGATTAGCTTGCAACATTTTGATGTGAAAAGTATGCAAGTGCTAGAGCTTCACATGTGAAATTAAGAGACAGAAAAAATATCAGGGAAAAACTCGTATGAAAGGGCATGCTGTTTTTGCATTAAGACTGCTCTCTTAAACAAACTGGGTTGTCTAGGTAATCAATACAATCTCCAAAAAATTCTAAAGGATAAAACCTTCACATAACTGTTAGTTCCTGTTCACACAGGTTAGTTACATATTGGCATAAACAGGCAAATTAATGTCATTTTCTTTCCATGCCCTAAGATATACAACACAAAGCATCACTGGGGGCGAAGCTCTAGAGCCAAAAGTTTTATTTCATTTCCCCAATTTTCAGATGTTACCATAAATTGTTGCCCAAACCCCAGCCTGCTGAGAAAATGACCACCACTATGAAACAGTGAGCATTAAGCCATATTGTTTATGTTCAGCAAATTGAAGGAAGCTCTAATGCTGAACAAAAAAATGCACTGCAAAAAAGATGCTCCTCAAATCAATACACTTTTACTATGAATATAGCTAGAACATCACCTTCAGGAGCACTTTATGATAGATACATGAACTACTCCATGGTTCACCTCTATGATGAGTGAAGTGTCTCATTCTGTATTTATAAAGCAAGGCAAACAGGATTTGCTTAACATCCCTATATCCTGATGCTTTTGAAAACTTTATACAATAATACCATGTGGGATCACACAGCTAAATGAGTACGAAATTATCCTCATAATCCACAGCTCAAGGTAACTTATGATCCCCATAACATTTAGATCACTGATGTTTTGGGTAATGGGGATACTTTGCAGTACCTTACAGACAGTAAGGAAAAGAAAAGAAGAAACCTAAAATTATTAAGGCCTCAGATAAGGATATCCTTATTCAAGAGGACAGGCATGCATATGGTTAAAGCTGACCAAAAAATGTATTCTTATGATTGAGACAAAAAGGTATGAGAAATATGTCGTGGTTCATAGTTCCAGTTTGAGCAGATGGAGTCGAACAGTCATACTATCTGAGTTAGAAATTAGATGTCACAGCACACAGGAGACATGGGATGACATGCTTTTTCAGAGAACCATACCTCAACATCCTCTTCTTCATCGGTCTGCCACTGGAAACAAAGGACAAGGTGGAGAAGGACAAACAGCAAGATTTAGGAAAGACAGGACCATCAAACCATGACAGAGTAAGAGGTAACCATGGTACTGTTTATGCAATAGGAGGACATAAAAATAGAACACATATAAGGAATTCATTCCTTAGACAATCAGCTTTTTTTTTTTTTTAGCTGACTGTATGTAGAACAGACTGTCACTGCCAGTAGGGTATGTAGAAATTTCCTGATTTTCCTTACCAAAATGGTGAACTGAAACTACCCCTAACCCTTCCTATTTCTCTCCCTTGAATCACGCAGTTGTTTGCCCCATAGAAACTGCCAGCACTAGGTAGGACTCCTCCTTCCAGCTTGGTGCAGCACAGGGAGGTCCTGGCTGTTGTTTCTCTCAGTGCAGAGGTCAACCTCTTGGCAATTCCTTTTCTCCACCCTTAAGTGTTGTTTTAATTCCTTTTTTAAGCTGGGGTTTTTCAACTTCCAATTCAACAGAGCACTCAAATCAAATGCTGGGTTGTCTTTCAATAAATGCTTAAAGTTCTTCAGTAGCTGCCTGATACCTGATCCTGGAAACCTGCAATTATCCACTGTAATGCAGGGCTTTCACCCTCTGTGACAGCAGGCATCTAAAACTATCTTGATGGTTGCACTACATACAAAATATTGTGGGATATGGAGTATTCTTAAATTTGGGGATTTACAGGGAATTAGCAAACTATTTAAAAGAACTGTATTCCCAAATGCCTTGGGAATACTTCACTGGGTTAGAAGATGTCCCACATGGAAGTTTCCCAAAGTAAAACATGGCTTCTCAAGTATCTGGGCTCCTTGTGTCCATAATTTTCAGTTTGATTGTTTATAAAGTGCAAACACAGTCCAGAAATTTTATGTATTTTTTTTATTTGTGGGTTTTGTTTTGCCTTTTTTTTTTAGAAGAAGCATTCCACCAATAGTATTCTTCTCCCTAGTGTTACTAATACACATTTTTGACCTTATCTCCATCTCAGCTCTGATTTCTGTCTGGGATTGATACATTCTGTTCCAGAAACATTCATCATTAAAAATGAAAGCCTGATTTACTTTGGCCCTCAGTTTAGTTTCAGCACAATCTCCATAAGAAGATTAGCTGTGACTGCTGAGCAGCACATTAACATTACTTTTTAAGGGTATGTTTTATGCAAAGAGTGAGATGCTTACTCAAGTTTGGACACAGTGGTACTGACAGAAACACAGGCACTGTGTTTTGCAGAGGAACCATAGCAGGTATGTTCCCTTTGTATTCAAATCATCTGTCTGTCTTTTTTTCCATCCCCTGGGGGGCAGGAAGTCACTCTATAAAGGAATTCTTCTGAAGAGGACCACTGTTCACTTTTTACCATGAGTAAGAAACAGAAAGGGGAATAGGAAATAAAACCAGTCTTGCATTCTAATTCTATCTATCTATCTATCTATCTATCTATCTATCTATCTATCTATCTAATCTAATACATCATTCTGTACATCCAGCTAGGGCAGCAGGAGAGCAAATTAAGCTAAACAATACAAAAAGGCAGTCAGGGCAAGGTAAAATAGTAGAGAACACACATTACAAAGACTATGTTCCAAACAAAAGTGTATTATAGTATTACTTCATATCAAGCTAGATTTTTACAGGGTAAAGGCCCAGCTGCTGGCCTTCCAGCCCATTTAATCTAGTTAAGAGTGATTTGCTGTGGACTCACTTTAATGTCACTTCTCTGCTTGACTTTGCTTATCTCCAGTACCTGGTCATTACCATTTCTCTCCCTCCTGCTCCACATGGAGAGCACTCACTCCTAGAACCACTGTGCTACAGCCAAAGCTACACCAGTGCACAGAAGATACAGTTCACCACCCCCTTCATATTTCCATGTCTGGATACATTTGCTCTAGCAGATACTGACAACAGGAGTAAAAGCAGCAAAATAGAAAAAAAATCGACCGTATGTTTCACAAGGGAATCTGCTCTTTCCCAGGGTGTGTACATTCTGCCTTGTATTTCCTTCTTCATTTCATTATAAAAACACTGAGAAATAGCAATAAATTAGGATTTTTTTAACATGTAATATTATCAAAAAGCACTGAAAGAATATTGCTGTACTGAATACCACTTGCAGACATAAGATATTAATTCAAAGGAAAAAAGGCCATTTGATTCTTCTGTTGTTCAATATTGGATGTTGCAGGAGAGTTTGAGATCTCCCTCCTTCCCTTCCTCCTGCCCTCACATTTTTCCTTTAGGCTACCATTTCTCTGCAGTGGATTTGATGTTCCAAAATATTATGTCTATTACATAGCAATTTTGGAATTGAAATTCTTAAGCATCGTGAAAAGCAGAACATCATAAATCTGGGAGACAGCTGCTTATATTACCTACTATTATTAAAAATAATTTAAAAGCTCAGACTTGTATCTATAATTGCATTTCTTCCCTATTTTGCTTGCTTGTTATTTTTAGAGTGCCTGAAATGAGTGCTACCATTGGCTAAAGCCAGATATAAGGTTACAGAGGCCAGGCAATTTCCCCTGTGAAACTGTGGAAAAGCGCTGTTCTTCTCTTTCCCTTACCCCTCTCCTCCAGACAACATTCACCAAGATTTAGACTGACAGTGCCCAGTCCACTTCAGCTATTAAAGAACATATAAACACAAAGAGATCTGTGGTAGAATGCTGAAAGAAAGACTGGAAGTACTCCCCATTGTTCTCCTCAGCCCTACTCCATGTGAGTAGTTGAAGCTGATGCAAGCTCTCCATGCAAAGAGCCAGCAGACTCTCCACACAACGAGCCAGCACCCCTCTGCCTTCCAAGTCTGCAGGGGGGACAAGGTTTAAGAGATACAGGCCTTCTCTTTAAGAACTGGCTTGGTTCTGGCTTATTCCTTTCCTGCTTTTGTTAAAATCCCTCTTCATCTGCCTAAAGCAGTATACTGTGAGGTGATAAAAATGAGACCCTGAGGAAACTTTCAAAAGGACAGGGAGGTAAATTTCAAATAACTGCGCAATACTTCTGCTTTACCTAAAAGCAGAAAGTAAAATTCCATATGACTACTGCATATTATAATCACTTTCTACAAAGAATTTCTTTCCAATGTCACGATCTCAACTTTCTTCTATCACTGTTTTGTAACTCGTGAATCACTGTCAGTGCATTACTTATCTAGCTCCCCTTTCCAAGCCTTCAAATATAAAACACTAAGAAAATCAAGACCAGATACAAACCACAGCCAAAACAAAACTACAATAAAATTCCACGTTTTCATCATTCTTCACACATAAATATCTTCCATCCTGCTGACTTGGAAACTTGTTTTGAGGTAGATATAACTTTGAAGTTGTCAGAGGAAGCCGTGACAAATAGTCTGATGCAACTTCAATTCAGTTTTACCATATACTGCAGTTCAAATAAAAGGTAAATGAGGCCATATTACTGGGCTATGGTCAAAGAGATTCAGCTAAGTTCTGAAATAACTATGTGGCCACATTAATAACTCCCTTAAAGAACATTCCTGCAAGGGCAGTCTTAAAGACTGCTGTTTTTTACCATGCAGGCTTTTTGGTTTCAAGCTAATAGGACTGTTCTATAATTATAAATTAGCGATAGGCAAAATATGCTCCTTCTTTTAAGATTTGCAAGATATTTTTGGTGTAACACTAGCTGACAGATGGCATTTAATTCTTGCCAAATCTCAACACCATCTGAAACTTTACAAGAGATCTTCTTCCAATAATACTTTTGTTCTGGGAAAGGCCTTGATGCCTCCTTCCCTCCATTTTCAGGAAATGGCCATTGCCCCTGGTTCTGCCCCCTGACTCACTGTCAAGCCTGAGACTTTCTGGGTTGAAAGGGTCTCATTTCTCTGCTTCCTGAACCCAGCTGCCAGTGACCAGAACTCCTTTCCCTCTCACATTTTCTGCAGGAAAACTTTTTGTCCTGCCACAGCAAGTTATTCTGGACAGATAATACATAAACACTATATTATATGGTAGGAACACAGTAGGAAAACAGTAACTCCTTTATACCTCAGTCTTGCTTAAACTAGTAAAAAGTGTTAAAGCTATGTGAGGGAATGAAGAATTTAATTTACGAAACTCTTTGGTTAATGCTGTCTTTTGGCTCCTTTAGAACACATCAGGAAAACCAAAAAGCAATTGCAGAAAGTGATCTCGCTTCTCCAGCGGTAGTTTTGAAACTTTGTATGACTATATGATACCCTTTGTATAAAATCAGAGCCTCTTCCTTAACCTGAGACTACACCAAAAGAAAAAAATCCTTTGATAATAATGGAGGTTTAACATTTTTTCTAGATGGGGCAGATTTCCAAAGAGGATATTGCCAGGAAAGATCTACAAATGACTGTGAGTCAATGACTTAAATGCAATCTCAATTCATGTCAGTCCCAATACATCTCTATGTATTTATGTATTTATATTGACCCATGTTGCCTGAGCCATAAAACTGTAATCAGCTTTGGGCTTTTCATGCCAAAGGCAGGGGTAGCTTCAAATGCAATGAAACACTTGCATTTAATCGAGACTCCAGATTTGGATTTTGAGACAGCTGGAAACTTTTATTAAGTACTGGCACTTCTTAAAACTCTATTTGGATTGAGTTAAAC
Organism: Phylloscopus whistleri; assembly: GCA_017589585.1. Taxonomy (NCBI): domain Eukaryota; kingdom Metazoa; phylum Chordata; class Aves; order Passeriformes; family Phylloscopidae; genus Phylloscopus; species Phylloscopus whistleri. Next base: position 532,551 of record JADMLD010000068.1, on the reverse strand, counting down.
TACATCAACTTAAAAAAAAAATCAAGGGGATTTTAAAACCTATTATGCTGAGAAAACTAATCTTATTTTAATTTATTCTATGAGTATGCAATCTTACAGTCAAGAAGTTTGCATAGTAACATGTACTGTGGACATAAATTTGTCCATCCTTTCAGAATCCCAAGTAGTCTGTTACCATAAAATTGGTTGGTCTGTGCTTTAAAGTTAAGAAGAAAATTGCTGTGCATGCAAATGAAATATATGTATATGTGCATATACATATACATAGACATAAAAATAGATAAAATATCAAGACTTAAGACTATATTAAAATATTCAAATATGGAGGAAAAAATCCATTAAAATTTGGCTGCAATCACTTAAATGGCTTCAATGACTCATCAAAATTATGTTCTCATTTAGGAATCTAATTTCTATGGGTTTTTTGCTTTTTCATATTCTTGGCTGATCTGATACACACAGCTCCTGATGTCTTCTAGATATTCTGGACCCTCTGTGCAGCACACAAAGCAGCTCTTTTTGTATACTTAATTTCAGTTTGTTCTCCTCCTATACATTTTTATGAAGCAGAAAATACACACAAGGACTTGCAAGTTTTGACTTCTAACAGAGGAGAGTTCATGACTTACAGCACAAGGACCTCTAAAAATAAAAATAGAGTAACAACACTTCATATACCACATTCAGTGAAAGAAAGTTTTAAAAATCCATGCTATTGGAGATACCATTTGCCACTTACATCTGTTATCATTTTCCCCCTGGTCTTGTTTCTTTCCCTGTGGTTAGCTCGTTTCTGTTTTTGCTGCAGAACTCGTTCCCTGGTGGTGCGGTATTCCAGAGCAAATTCACTAATAATTTTGCAGAACTTATTGATGTTGACTTCACGTATTGCGTAGGGAGGATGGCCCATAAATAACAAAAATGAATGAAACCTGGAAAAAAAATGAGTTTATAAATGTAAAGGGAAAAAATCTTTATTGATGGTCTCTTGGAAAAAAAATCAACAATCCTATATTTCACTGAATCCATTTATTACTTTACTAGCTCCCATCATTTCCTTTGTGCTACAGAATTTTCATGGATGCTTTGCATAACATTGGTATGTTTTATAATTAAAACCATGAAAGTCTAGCCTATGATAACTTCATCCCAGTCTACTTTCCCAGGCTGATGCAGGAGATAAAATGTTTATGGAACGCCATCACTTTATATGACTAATTTGGCACGTGAATGACCAATTTCATTTCAGTTATAGAAAAAATATTTATTAAGTTTCAATTCTATTTATTTGTATTAAGCAGCTTCAAAGAGGCTGTTAGGATGTTGGGCAAAGTCTAGACAAGAAGAATGCGGATTTACAGGCTAGCAAACACAAGAAGGAAAGAATTTCTGCTTCACAAAACTGACCATAAAATTATATTATCTACCAAGTACGTTAGTTTGGGACACTCTCAATTCACAGTTTTACTGCTTCTGTGGCATTCAGAGCTTTTGCATTATTTGCAGTTTTTACTATTGCTTCTATATTGCATGATTTACAGCAGCACACTGAATGTGTAAAAATGTATGGGAATTCCTTTTAACTGCATCTGCATCCCTGAGGACAATAAGTCTTCCCAATCCTAGAAAGATGCAAATATATGAAAACATTTTTAAGAACTATCATAGCAGTTGCAGGGTATCAGAGGAGAAAGTTGATATTTTTTCTTACTTGCACAATGCATCTGATAAAGACAACAGGAAACTAATCACTTCCCTTCCATTGAAATTGAGATTTCTGCTTACTTATAGCACAAACCCTAAGTCATTACAAAAACAGAAGGGAAAGTGAATCAACTTCTCAAGTGTATACCCACAAATTTGGGATCATTTCGAATCCAGTTCTTAATTTTGACCACAGCAATTTGGAAATTATCCAGAAGTCGGAAAATCTCTCACAATTTCATTAAAGCCCAACTGCAAATCCTAAGGAGAGGAATCTTAATTCTGCCTTCAGCTGGTATAAGCATAAGACTTGTTTCAGCTTCTGCATATGATAATTTGCCAGTAAAACTTCATTTTTTTGCTGCAGTCTGTTCTTGTTTATCAGACTGTAAGCCAAGCCTCCTTAAAAAAAATCCAGGGATAAACAGAAAATCTATCAACTTAACTATAAAGCTGCTAACTTTTGGGACTAGGAGACAAAAGACACAGTTATTGCACATTGGGAATAAATGATTGCCTGGATGATTGCTTTTTTAGTCTTTCTTTTTTAGATCTTTCTTCAATGGGGACTATAACAAAGCATGCACCACATACAACCCAGCAATATTCCTTGCAGGAATAGGCAACAAACACTTTTGAACACATATTTATGATGTCATAACTTTATCAAGTCATTTAATATCAAGGTATTGCTGTCACCAATATAATTCTGTACCTGTTAATTATTCTTCTATGAACAATCTTCAGGATTATGATTCTTTCTGCACAGTCTTTAAGGAACTCAGACATTTTTTGCTTTAGACTTGGCTTCATTTCATGCTTTGCTATAGCCTTAAGGTGATCCCATGATGCTTTGCACCGTCTTTCCATCTGACACAAGTTTTCCTGGAGCTGTTCAAAGTCAACCTGAAAAAAGAGAAAGGAAAAGAAAAGGTAACACTTGAAGTGAAACATTGTGGTTGTATACTTGGATAGCCAAACAATTCAACCTGTGTGTACGAAAGGGTCAAGGTAGTGGCAACACAACACCAATTTGCATTATTAATTATTATTAAAACAATAAAAAAGTAGCTTTCTCTATCACACTGTGTCTAGGCATGTAATGTTAGTAAGGAAAACAGAAAACAAAGAAATACCCATACACATATATTTGGTTTTATTCTTGGAGGCCTAACAGCTAAAGAAGGGGCAAAAAATTACTGTGATGTGTTTTTTCCTTTGCTAGTAACTTCATGTTTGCACCAAGCAACTGCATGACTCAGTTCTTTCTGAGGTAATGCAAAACTTTCTCTTTTTCTTAATCCTTTTCTCTGCTACTCAAAGCTTTTTATACCCTGTTTACTGCTCACTGTTGTACCCCGCCAACAATTCTCCATTTTAGGAAGTACTTGGATCTATTCCCTAGTCATGCACTGACTTGTTAATAGATGATCTAGTTCTAATCACAAAATTCATGGGCCAGAATTTTTTAAAGCTCTATTGAAAGTATGTGTTATTTAGTGATCTCAGCACTAACTTTCATCCCTTGATATACAATACGAGTTTACTGGCTTGTAACGAGATCATATAACGACTCTGAAAGTCTCTCAACACAGTTAAAATAAATGATTGCACCTTGCAGTAACATTCATCAGGACAGAAGCCAACACATTCCACAGAAGGTGAGGGAGAGCTTCTCCTTTATTCATCAACCAAAAAAGGTGTTCAAATCGTGATACTCTTACAGGAGACACTCAGGACGTGCTGCTAACAACTCAACAAAGTGCATCAATGACCCAGCCACAGCACACAACAGATGAGAAAAATAAAACTACCCAACATGTTCTGGAATTCTGAAGAAAGGAAAAAAATGATTTTATAATACCACTTCACAGTTCAGATCAACTCAAGCTATAAAACACAGACTTAGCTCCCAGATTCTAAACACATCAGTCCTTGGGATGTTACAGTCTCATACTCCAGTTAATTCCTTAATGCTAAATGAAAACCACTATCAGGGGCAGGTTTTATTTCATTCTTCTTAGCTGTATGCAGCATCCACTGCTGAGACCTATACTGAGAAAAGCCATAGGAAATGCATTATTATTAAAAAGCTCCTGGTATTGATTTGATTTGTTTTTGCTGTGATTTATAAAGTGATGAATTTTTCCTCTTCACAAGGAAATAAAAACATCCTTTGATCCACTCTGCTATTCAGAAAAGCCCTGCAGGCGGAGCAGCTGTGGGGTATTTGCTTTCCTTATATCCATATCAATGCATATGTTGAAAAAAAAAAGTCCTTTGCAGGTCAGTATTTTCACTGTTGATGATAAACACATTGCTGCTCTCCACAGATGGTGTATCTAAAACACACATGGGGAAAAGTACTAGCATTCCTGTTAAGGAAAAAAAAATCCAAGGTTTAGGTCTTCTTAGTAAGAATTATCCAACCTGGTTGAGGAAGCCTCTTAGCCTCTGCAGCTGAGAAATTTAAATTAATGACATTTTATGACAGAATGAGTTTTAATCTATCAAAAAGCTCTGAGGTTCAGGCCTGTAGGGGTTCAAGAAACATCTTTAGAGAACAACAAATCTGGGGGGAATGTGGTGAATTTCTGGCCCCTTGAAGTCTGACAACAGTCAGCACATTCACAAGAGTGGGAAGTTCCAGCAGGGATGGGGGCTGGCAGGCTGGGCTAAGGGACACTCATGAGTTTTTTGAGCACAAAGAAAAATTCAGTCCTCTGAGGAAGTCCTAAGGAGACTGCAGTAAGAATACCACCTGAACTCTCCTGGAATGAACCACTGTGGAGCACAGGTGTGCTCGAGCAGAAATTGTGAACTCCTGGAAGGAGTAAAGTAAGAACTCCAATAAAGGACAATGTACCTCTGTATTCCCCAAATCAAACTGTACAATGCCTGAAAGAATGTGCCAAACCTTCATGAAATCTCTCTGCTGGCTCTCTAGTGTTTGGTCACTTGCTTGTGGACAGAAGGGGACATACTTGAAGAAAAACATCCTCATGTGAAATACTGAAGTTCCAGTTTTTCTTGGATTCAATCAGGTACCCCATCTGACACTTTATGAAATGCTATTTCACCAGTGCCAAATTTGTGTGCAGACACAGAATCCATTACATTTCAGTCTGCTTCAGGTCTGTGGTTCTGCTTAGGGTGTTATATACAAATGTAACAGTAAGAGTGATGAGAAACCCCAACTACAAGAGATCCCCAATCATGTGTCCATATGATGAGAACAAAAACTTGTGTGGAGTAACAACGACAATTATTCAATATATTATGCATAAAGAAAACATCATAAGGCATTTATAATACCATACTACCTCTTTGCCAGTTCACTCACAGCATTGCCAAGGGAGCATGGATTGCACCGTCTGATTTATGTGCTTATTTCCAACACTTTACTAAAGGAATTAATGATGTATAATAGTAGAGAAACACGATTCTGCTTTTTTGTTCTTTCTTTCTTGGAAGGAAAGATGCACCAATTCTTGCCTGCAGCTGGATGGTCATGCTGGGACTAAGAAGGAATTCAGGTGAGTTGTGGTTCCAGGAGAGCTCAGCATAGGAGGTACTCAGACAAGAATTGCTGTGGCACTATTTTATAACTGTGCTCCACTGAATAAAAGGAAGCAGTAATCTAAAATAGTCATTACAGCTTCCTTGCTGGACAGTTGTGTGCAGATGTTGTATCTGGCCTAAGGATTTGGAGGAAGGTGGAAACATCCTCCTCCTCAGTACATATATGTGCAAAACACAGCAGCTTGCTGGTCCTGCATAGTTACCTTCTGCTAATTTATTTTTAAATTAATACACGTTCTTTTCTGCAGGAAAAAGAATGAGTGGTCTTAGGCTGTTATGTAAAATAGGAATGTCCTTTCTTTCAAACACTATGAAATGTTTATTTTAATTTGTAAATCAATTTAGAAAAGCAACTTTCTAAATTCTTCTGGGATATATTTGATATGTTCCTCTTTTCTCTGGCCAGGTACCCCTCCATTCACAATCACACTAGCTAAAAAATATTCAGAACTACTGGTATCAGTGAAATCTCTTGCTAGGCCCACTGTTCAGTCTTCTGAGAAGTGCCTTAGTAGACACTGTTCAATCAGAGAGGAGTAGCCACAGACAGTATATGCAAACAGGATGTAAAGACAAGTTTATGTAACAAAAGCCCTGCAGAGTCAGCCTCAGGAAACCACTGACCTAAATTCACTAATGGGCAACTTTAGAATTAAAACTCTGTTTTTTAATTTAACACACCACCATATTTTGCACAAATGACTCAGACCAAAGAATAAAACCTTCCACATGCCAGAAACAACAGCACTCACTTTAATCACCTTATATCACTATTTACTGCTTGCTACCACAGAAGCAGGTAACTTTGCTATAAACAACAAAAATAAAAAGAATTCTACCAAGTTTCTCATTCCACTGGGCTGAGAATGCAGTACCTCGTGACACACCTACTGCCCAAACAGCTTCTGTTCTCACTGTTTTTCACCTGACTCAAAAACCACCACCACCAAATGGCTCAGCATTTACTTCCATGTTCATTCTCGTTCCCTGAACATTGGTCCTCACAAGGCCTATTTTTTCCAAGCTCAACTCTATCCAATATCACATGCCATGTATAAAAGTTTAAAACTTTCTCATTCATGAAATACTAGACCATGCTCCAATCACTCACGCAGGACATGGATCAGGGAGCCTTTCTGATCTTTGGGTTGGGATGTTATTACACCTCATGGCAACACAGGAACTGCACACTTTATTATTTGTTGGGAGAGAGAGGAATGGCTGCTTTGAGGTAACACTGGGAATTAAATGCAGTAGCTCAAACCTAAAGTGCCTTCCACTATATATTCCCTAGGGCAGCATATACAACTCCAGGTATGCGCTGCCATACATTGCAAACAACTGCAGCCACTGTGAGATAAGAGGTCATTTTTCTTCAGCTTTCCCTTAGCTGGAATGTGCTTTACAAACACGTTTCTTCTTCCAGCTAAATCTCCTCTAGTCTTTGGGCTAAGCTCCCCCACTGCTGCAAGTACAAAACCATCCTAAAGTCAAAGATGCTGTACTCACGTTTCCTGCCTCCTATGTTAAAATTCAGCTCTTCAACAGGGTCAAAGATGTCACAACTGGATTGAAGCAAAAATGCCCAAAACAAGTAAATGAATGGAAACTGATGAAGCACTTGTTTTCAAAATCACTCTATCCAAAGTTTTGTTCTGAAGGACAGTGAATAACTTATTGCATAGCCTCAGCATGCTTGTAAAAGATTTCCATTGTTTGATACTCTATTGTTTATTGCTATAGCTTGTTTGATTTAGTGGTGAACATATAAAATCCAGTTATTTTCTAAGGAAGACCTGCATCTCAGCATTTTTATCTTAGTCACAAGGTGCATTTAAGAGAAGATTGATGCTTTCACAATGACATGTTGCCTTAAATGCACAATAAAATGACAACTATTTTATTGTACCTCATAGAAAGATATACATAACCACACACAAGCTTTCTCTTTTCAAAGTTCAAGATAGTTTCTGCAGCAGACCACAGTCTAGCCTGAGCTGTTTATAATTTAGGGTCAGACCGTTCATTCTCACATTATTACAGGGATGCGTTCTGGCAGGGAACATGAAATCTTCCTCTTTTCCTGAGTTGGTTCAGTGCCAAAGGAAATTCTGAGAATTGCTCCTTGCAAACACACTGTCATCTGAAAGCAGCGACCTTCTGGGGCATATGTTCAAAACTCTGTCTCCTCTAATATTTCCAGACTGGCTTCCTTCACCAAGTGTAACAAGAATTATCCCAAGACCCTTGTTAGTCTGACTTGCACACTGTGGGCATGCATTTTAGGGGAGATATATGCCAGCTCTCTAAAGAAAGCAATATATAAAGAGGGTTCTGCCCAGACATTTCTGATTCTAGGGTAAAAGGTGGCATCCTGCAAAAATAATTTTGGAAATGAGAACACCTGAATCAACCCACTAATGAAAAATCAAAGGACAGAGGTGGCAGAGGTGCTTACTGAGGTATCACCAGATGAGTCTGCCCAATTCCATACACATCTCTACTACATTTTACTTCATTAAACAATATCATAACTACATGGAATCTTTTTGCAGATGCTGTATGGCAGTTCCCAAAACCTGGGACAATGAGGAGCCATACCACACAGTGACATAGGTGCCTTCAGATGGTGTTATGTCACCTGCAACAATTCCTGCAGTCATTTCACCTGGAATGTTACTGAAACACCACAGTGCTGTCAGGCACATGTGCTAAACTTCATCTGCTCTCTTAGAGATACAACCTCAAAGTCTCATTTGCCATGGAAGCTCCTTCCCCCTTGCCCCAGTATGCCCTGCAGCCAACAGGATCTGCCTTCCCCTTCTCTGCTTTCACCTCTGCTCCTGCTAGCCCATGCCAGGATCTGGGGCAGCTGCTGGCATCACAAGGAATGACTGCAAGAAACCTTGCATTCCCGGACTTTTTTTTCCATGGAAAATAATTTGACTTTTGGCATTTATTTTTGTTTGAAATAATGTAGGGAAAACATACTTGAATGATAACTGCACACAAATACTTTCTGTCAAGTGAGACATGGGAAACCCCACTGAAAGAGTACAGGAGGCAGCATGATTTTCTCTACCTTTTTTTATTATTATTTTTTTTAATCCTGTCTCTGCTTTCCAATGTATCAGGAAGAAGCCATAGCATGTTAAATGTTTCTTCTGTTCCAGCTAGCTCCTTTCTCCTCATGCCTCCCTGCTAAGGTCCTTGGAAGGCAGGCAGCTGCAGGCTTCCTTCTCCCCTGTGTATGCCTTAGGCTCATGCAAAGTTCTTTCCTATCAGCAATCCTTGCCCCCTCCTGTGTTGCTAATATTTCTATTTCTTACTTTTGAAAGCTGCCTGCTTCTCCACTGCCTAGTGGCTGCCAGTGTCCTGTACCCAAGTGTCTTGCTGCAGGGGTTAAAGACTAGAAAGAAGTTTGACATCTTGTAAGTAAAATCAGGGAAAGAAAATGACAATTATAGTTTACTCTATGGAGCTGGCCAGCTTTCAGATGCACAGGGGAAATATTTATGGGTTAGAGAGAGAAGATGAACATTTTTAATAAGGACACATCTTTAATCACTAACAAAGAAGATATTGGGGCTGAAGCAACTGCTTCTTAAGGAAATTTCAAAGAACAACACTTGAGCTTAACTGCAGGAATCTGAGGGTCTGCTCCAGTGTTAGGTACATCAGTTCTGGCACAACTTCAGTGAAAAAAACAACTTAAAATATCAAGAAAATAAAAAGGGCAAATGATTTTAACGACGTGATACTAAATAATCAGTGCTGTGCATGACTATAAATATTTTTATTTATCTCAAATTCTATTTTTCCTCTTATTTTTTCACTAGTGTCCATTTTTTTTTGGTGCCATTTATGAATGCAGTCCTTCAGTAAAAAGCCACAAGAACTATACCATTTTGTTTCTGGTCTTTCTAGCTCCTTTTTGGTGGGGCAGCCTGTCTTTTTAATGTTTTTGGGTTTTTTCATGAACTAACGCTCAGGAAATTCTTATATGATGCACATTTCAGGGGAAGGGGCATCTCTGTTTATCTGCAGGATGGAAATTGTTTAGCCTTTGTGGTTTCTGAAAGATGTTTGTAGGGAAAATGCAGCTCAAAATACAGTCTAATCCACAGTGAAATATTAGTTCTCCTTTCCTGTCAGCTTTCCTAAACCAAGATTTCGCCTTGTCTGTGAACATTCCCTTGAAGAGGGCAGCTTGGATGGCTTCCACATCCTAACTCTTTGATTTGTGGCAGCTATGATCAAGTGGGAATAGAGCTTGTTACAGTAATCCATCAGTGGTTTAACACATGCAGGAACATCCCAAGGAGGGAGACCTTGGGCGACACGGGGAAGGTTAAGGCTGTAATTTCTCTTAATGTGATTTTGTCTGGCCTTTTTAGATTTTCGTCCGCTTTGGGCAGGGCCACTGGATCAGCAAACCACAGGCTGAAAGACTCTGCTCAACTTTGCACACTCTTAGACCCAAATTTTTTTATAAGTGACAGCAGTATGTTAAGCTTTCCTCTACTTTCTATGACTGAAAAATAGAAGATCCACTTAAGAGAGCACCAAACACGGTGGTGAGAATTTTGGAAAACAAAGGCTCTTCTCTTTTGTGGTAATTTTTCTTCTAAGAAAAAAGGGAAATAACTTCTTAGCAAAGAGAAGAAGCAGGAAATGAGAAATCAATATACCTAAATGTTAAGAAAGTAAGAATCACTTAAATTAAAAAAAAAAAAACATAAGAGAAAGTTAAAATCTTCCAAACATGAGAAACCAAACTCACTGAAGGCAATATACCAGAGCCAAAACATAGGCTGTACAAGAGGAAAACCAGGATAAAAGAGATGGAGTCTAAAGAGGAAATATCTAGGGATATAAAACAAAAGCCACAAATTCCTTTATGGTATATATATATATATAAATATATATATATATATATGTAGGAGATCCTGGATCACTGGGGATGAAAGAAACTGAGGAAGACGAAAATCAGAGAAGGGAAGCAAGACGACTTCTCTTCATCCAACTTCATCACAGAGGATGTTGGGAAAAAACCTACTCTGGTCCTCCTTTCCTTTTTCTGTATTATATTTTTAATAGACATGAACTAATAGCAAGGTTTGAAACCTTACTAACAGAAACACATTGGAGAGAGATGATGTCAATATCTTATGAAGCAGTAAACAAGTAGAATACAATACATCAATTAAAATAAAGAAATTGAGCTGCTGGCTGAATGAGTATTAATATGCATGAAACTGTACTTGGTAACTTAGAGAATCAGAGGATAGCAAAAGTTTTGCCTATCCCTAGAAAAGCAGCAAAGTTGATGCAGAGGTCCAGGTTTTATTACTGTATCTGGTAACTTGGCTGAAAGGATGAGTGACAGGAAACCTAATACATAAAAATAACCACTATATTCTGAATGTTTATAAAATAGTTAATAGATAAGAGTAAGTACAGAAAATTAAATTTCAAAATCTTTTCAAGAGCCTCATGGGAGGCCACCTATGAATTGTGAGGTTAAGAAGGCAAAAGAAAAGAAGGAATACACATTGATTCTCATTTGCTGACAAAGCTAACAGCAGGAGACTCAGGGCTTGTACTTTGTATTTCAAAATTACCTGGAAACAAGGAAGCACATCCAGAGGGAAAAATCTACAGATGGCAGGAAATTATTCAGATTAGTCCTGACTAAAGATTATTAGGAGTTTGAGAGATAAGCACTAAATCTCCTTCAGCAGATCATGGTCACTGCTGCAGACTGCAATGAAGTGCACAGTGCACAGCAGCATCTGACTCTGTTGAGAGCTCTGAATGCTCTGTCAGCTCAGGAGACTGCCTGGATGTCCTTGGGAACTGCCCTGGCACAACGGGTGTCCAAAGGGTAGCAGCAGTCAAAGAACACAGAGAAAACTTCGAAACATCTAACAAAAGGTAGCAGAGGGGACAAACACAGTAAGGTATGACATTGATAAGGAGAGGTTGGAATACTGTATTTACTATTGTTTAACACATTCTAGAAAAGTAAGATGGAGGAAAAGTGTGGAAATGGTCTCATAAGAAAAAGATATAAAAGGATCATTTATGACTTAGAGAAGGACCTGAGCAGCCTAGTTTAATTTGGTCTTGCACAGAAAAGATGGGTCATATGACCTTCAGAGATACTTTCCAACCTAAATTATTCTGTTAATTAGAGAGAAAAATTATTTTGACTGTTCAGTATATTCAGATAATAAATCCTGAAACTGACAAATTAAACAGTAGAAAAAAAATAAGATTATGAATTCATTGGTGCAAGAACTGCACTAAGGAGCCAAAATAAGATTTCATTTTTGCAGTTTAAAAAAAAATAATTGTATTATTCAGATGTCCTGGGTCATGAGGGCAAACAGAGTTGTTTGTCCCCACACTCTCCAGCTCCTCTCCCAACGTCCAAATAAGGAGGCCTTTGGAAAAGGAATCATTCCTCTATTTGATGCACATAACGAGAACTATGGCTCATGAAATAACATTTTTCTAGGAGAAATCTTTCATCTCCTTAGAAACTTCTTGTGCTCTTCTGTCAAGCAGCTGGTACTGGCCACAGTCTGAATCAAGACACCAGACTAGATGGACACTATAATGATCTGCTGTAATTATTACCATTTCCAAGAGACATAACTCCTAAAGAGAATTTTTATGTTTGCTATCTCCCACGTTTACTCCATTATCAAGCAATGTACTATTTTTAAGGATTATTCCTGAAATCTCACACTCTGAGATATTCAAGAGTGAGTTTACAGTGTTCCTATCATGCCTGCTCACATCAGTAATAAATAATCTCCATACTGCATCAAGCCATTGACCAGGCCTTTGCATTAACCAGGGAATTACCATTTTTTGAGAAGAGGTGCTGCCACAAGTTTCCTTTATTTCTATTGGTGTTCCCTAACTCCTAACCACAAACGTTATTTTCAGGAGGAGGACAGGAGTACTAAAATGTAGGAAACTTTACTTTGATAGTGACAGAGTACTGGAAGAGGCTGCCCAGAGATGTCTTGGAGCCTCCTCCTCCGGAGATGTTCAAAACATGCCTGGACTTTTCGTCTGCAACCTGCTTTGGGTGAACTTGCTTTAAGCAGGGGGTTAGACTAAATCATATGCTGAGGTCCTGCCCAACCCTAGCCATTCTGTGTTTCTGTGAGTTAAACCAAGTATTTCAAGGACTCTTTCATTCTGGAAACAATTTTATTAGTAAAAAATGCATTCCTTCCATTGGATTTAAAAGACAATCAGGCATCTGCCTTAAGAAAGAGATCCCCCAAACAACAGAATAAATATATTTGAAGATACTGGTCAAATAAAGTTTTAACCTGAAAATAGTTCCTAATAGTTACATCCATTAATAATGTACATAACATTAAAATGGCTGTCATAACCAACAGCTGCCTAAGAGTGCACTGGCAAAGCAACCTTGTAACAGACAGAAATAAAGTTCAGAAGAGGGAGTATTGGCATCTTTGGAATTCAGTGCAAATGACACAATGAACATACATTCATAAATAGTGCTGCAACCAGGGAGGACCAAAAAAATCAAAGAATAGAATAAAGTCTTAAATATTCCACTTCAAAGAGGTGTTATAAAAATGTACATATAGATGTATTTACCTACTGGACATACCTTGGCTGACCTAGTGATGGCCCCGATCTCTGAATAAAGATCAGTGCTGTCTGGGAACTTTTCTACCACCATAGTGCAGACGTGGTGCAGGAGGGACTGTTTGTGCACTGTGTCCTTGACTTCTGGAACCTTCTCGAGGTAGCTCAACTCAAAAGCTTTGGCCTGTAAAGGGAAAAAAAAAAAAAGGAAGAAATTAAAAATAAAAATGCTTACTCCTTCCCACGCAGATTAGTAGACAAAAATGATGACCAATAAGGGGCAGAGGGAAAAGAAGAAGAATCCTACAGGAGAAGAAACTTAATGCTTTCATTAATTTTTAACTTGCAGAAGACTAGGCCTAACATCAGTCCATCTGCAGTGAAATGACCCACGACACAGTTCTCACTCTTTGAATGCAAAACATCAACACTACACTTAAGGGAGTTACAATGCTTAGCTCCACATTTCCTTCTGATTATGCTGAAAGAGGCAACACACAACACAGAATACCCTAACACACAATAAAAGCATGTTCTATTCCCTAAATTTCTTTTCTAGTACAAAAAAAATAGTGGGTTGAAATTTTCACAATGGCTTTGACTTCTGTTTCTTTGAAGGAAAAAGCTGCAGGCAAAATGCTGGGACATCAGGCTTACGTTGGTTCCGTTCAGAAAGTTCCCAATGGCTAGTAGAGTAGAAAGGATAAATCCCAAAGTTTTATTGTGCTCCAGTTGGTCCATTCCCTCCTTCAGGTCTAGCAGTGGTTCTGCAACTTCCTACCATAAGAACAGAAACAAGAAAGTGTAGGTTAGTTTTTAATTCTATGGTTTAGATTAATTACTGCAAAAAGTTCCTGAACTGGCGTCTTGCAGAGTGTAAACTGGCCATGTGTGCTGGCTTTCTTCCATGTTCCAGCTAATAAATCACACACAAGGACAGCAAAAAACGTACATAAAATATTTTCCTACCGTTGTTCCTTTATGTATGCAATTGCCTTACTTGTCCTGGGGCCTATCCTGTGATTCCAAACAGGAGAATGCTGTTGCATTTCAGTTAAATGCATGAACACACCCAAGCCCCAGCTGATAAAAAGGCTTCTTAAAAGTATTTTTTCTAATATTTGAACAACAAATGAAGGTTAAAAAAGTTAGAAACCTTGCTGACTTTAAAACTGTAGCTTGACCCTACAGCTTTCTTTAAATGATGGCCACTTCTGTGTTTTAGATATGGTTTTGTGCTTGTGAGAATTTAAAACTGGAAAAAAAAAAATCTGATGTAAACATCAAGCTTTACAAATAGTCTCATTTAATCTTTTAATTTAATGCATCTTCCATCCACCCATGTTATCTGAGTATAAATATGCATACTGGTAATGCTTGAAATCATAAATTTTGTTCCATTACCTCAGGAAGTGAACTACACCAGAGAGTTCAAAGGAAGAGAGTGAGGGTAATTGGGTTGACAGAATTTATTTCTATGTCTCTGTGTGAGGCCGAGTTATTTATTTTGTATGCGCAGTAACAGTTCACATTGTTTCTATCTTCAAAGGCCATTCTAAGCATCCGTGAGCAGCATTCTTTTCACAGAATCATAAAATGGTTTGTGTTGGAAAAGACCTGAAGATCATCTAGTTCCAACCCCTGTGCTATGGGCTTTTTTTCCCAGCTTCCCAAATTATTATACTCTTTATGAGCCAAGAAGCCAAAATTAAATTGCTATTTTAGACCAAGAGGAAAAGTAACTGAGAACTTCACTTTCTTGGAGACATACAACAGTTCCTTCAACAACTGTAGTGATATTTTACCATAAAAGATGAATGAAACACATTTCTAGTCACTACAGAATAATCTGTGTCTTGAAAAGAATATGGCAAATTCAAGACAAATTAAGAGATGAGATAGTGAGCTAAGTAGTTTATACATCAGAGGAGAGGTGCTAAATAATCCAAGATTTTATTGAAGTGAAATAAAATGAAACTGCTGCACAGTATTCCTTGAGTTGCATTAAAGTCAAAGTTGATTTAGTTTATTTTGTTGAGTTATGGGATGACTCAAACTGCTCTGAATCTGTGGTAAACATGGGCTTCTGAACTATTTAATTTAGATCAATTTTCAACCTGTCAAAAACACATTCCTAAAAGACTAACTTGAAACATTCTCTTGGTGAATAAAAATGTGGTGTAAAAAGCTTCCAAACCAGGCCATACTGAGCCTTTCATCTAGCTATATAGACAAGTTATCTGAGCTTAGACTTTCTTGCATGTAATACACATTTATACTGACTCTTTATTTCTTATTTTATTGTAGGATTAAAAAACAATAAAAAGAGCGTGCAAGATACTGAACAATCAGATAAATTTCTGATTTTTTCAAATTTACACATTCTTGCTTCCTATAAAACTCACCTTCTACCTAAAGAGAGCAGATGGATAAGGCAGAGCTACCTCATATCCTTGGATACCACATTTTATTTTTCAATTAAAAATTAGGTTTGAATGAAATTTGAGGATTGGTCCAGAACTTCTGTCTGAAAGACACCTCATAATGACTGATAAAAATTTGATGCACATGTAAAAATGAACTCAACTCATTGTACTTTTCTCATTTCTACACCTGCTTATATTAATATTAATTATATTAATTTTGTGATATTTTAAGTTGTCAGTAAAAAGGATATATTTTTCTGCAGTAATAATAAAAACTCAAAGTTTCTATTCCTTTTTTAAAGACCTTTAAATTCCCTTTGAGATAATAAAATTTGACAATATCTGCATCATAAGTGGTTCCATATGAGGAATGAGTAGCAACACAGTGCAATTTTTCAAACCTCTTTTGTCTGTGCATTTAAACTAGGATACCAAAAGAAAGGTGAAAGAAATTATTGTTCCACTAATGACCTTTGGTAAGCATTTAAGTTAACATTTCAAAACAGCCAAGCAAATAATTTGGAAAGGGTTTTTTCTTTTTTAAATTTTCTATAGAGAGCAAAGAGTGAGTATGTATTCACCCAGTTCAGCCCCACAGTCTGAGGATGCTCCCTACAAATGTACCAGACTTGTTTTAGATAATTAAACTCAAGCTAAGAAAAATTATTTCTCTTATTATGCCTGAAAAGTTTTTCATGAACATAAACAATGTATCACTTAACCCATTTCTTGAACAACTCTTGTTCTTTTCTTTCAGGTTGCCAGAGATGAAGCTAAGACCTACTGAGGCAGAACTCTATTCTTGGCAGGTTAGCAGAAGAGTATCATGTACGAGAACCCTGGTCTTACCAATAACTCAGGTATTTCACACTGTTGGTCACAGGGACCATCTAAAACTTCCAGCCCCATGGAAATAATAACACTCATATCTTACATAAAATATATGTGTGACTTGGTAAATAATGAGTGCATTCTGAACTGCTATGAATTTTCCTTATTACAAAATAAGATCTAAAAAGAAAAGATCAAGCAAATGCCAGACTAAAAAGAAATGGCAAAAGCTGTGGAGCTAAGTGATTTGGGGACCTAAGCTTCATGAAGGGTTTGATCTTTTGCAGATAGATCTTCTGCAATAACATAGTTTCAAGACCAGAAGAACGTTAGCAACTCGAGGATCTCTTTTAATCATAATCACTAATGCAAATTACTTCATTTATTAAAACTGAATATCACAGTATCTTTTTTCAGTCTAAATAACATGTATGTTTACTGGTTACCTGAAACTTAAACTCTGACCTTAACCTTTTGTTACTGGAGACATCCAGGTGCTCACTTTCCCTTGCACCCCTGATGTCTGATCCTGTTTCTCCATCCTCACCCAAGATCCAAGCTGTCTGTCCTAGCTATGCTTCCCTGCTAGGCTTATCATGCACTCCTCATACAGTTATCACGTGTTACTTCCTCTACCACTTTATGGTAAGTACTGTGCTAAGTCCTATCTACCTTCAAACAGGGATAAAAATGTTGGTTTTGTCTTTGCTACAGCTGTTGCTTCTTTGAGTAATTTAAGTTGATCTGAGACATTTTGTACTAGCATCCATTCTACATGAACTTTAGCTGGCAATAAATTAACTAACTTTGTGGCAAAAGGAAAACTCTTAGACTTTCTTAACTTTTAGTAGTGCTTCAAATGTTGCTTTTTGATTGAGAGGACACTAGAAATTCTGGGTATATGGAGAGATTAACAGCTACAGCTAACTCACCTTACATGAAAGGTACAATTTAGCCTTGTGGTAACTTCAAAGCAGAATAAATAACTGTACCAAAGTGAAAAAAAAACCAAACAACCAACACAACAAAAACCAGCAAACCAAAACAAACTGGCAAAAAGGTATTCATGCCAGATACAAGTATTTTGCTAGACAAGTCAGAAATGTAAATGGCTAATACTAAAACATTCCAATTAAAAATCCTGAGTATTTGTGTGATTGCATGTCCTAAAATCTAAGAAAATTAAGTGAAGGTTGAATATTCTTGCCAGTATAACCTACAAATCAATCCACTGTTACACAACTCATTAAAAAACCATTGCTAGGTAAACATAAGGCATTTTCACAAGCATGTCCCACTTTTTAGAATCCATATTGCACAGTTGAACTGAGGAGAGAGCTGCTTTAATGGCAATGCTAGGGGTATGCACTAGAAGTGCAGCCAAAAGGAAGCTCCTGTGCAGAGATTCCTGAAAGACCTTGTGAAAGGCAGCAAGTACCCAAAATCCCCTACACAGTTTCATTCTGTCTCATCTGTGCACCACAATTTTACCCTAATTTTAAAATTTTTGCCCGTGATTTATCATTCTTGACAATTATAGTGTTCTTTAAATGAATGCCATCCAAGCAGAAAGTGGCAACAATTGTGGGTGACTGAGCTGAACTGTCTTTTGTTTAGAATTTTGAGAGCTGTAAACAGAAGAACCTTAATGGGATGGTGTTTTCCCTAGTTCAAATGGATTTAAGATCAATACTCTCATAATATAAGACTGAATACAGTAGTCCTCACTCAATCTTCACCAAAGAAAAATTCTTATTGCTCTGAAGTAAGAATTTCCTGAATAACAACATCTGGAGAAGATGTGGCAGAGATTTAGCCCTCTTCTTTGTTTCAATATCATTACTGACTAATTAAAGGAAGGAAGACATAATCTCTTAATTTTCTTTTATAGAAGGAAGAGATTATGAAGGATCATTTTAGTTGTTTCCTGGTTGGCCACCGAAACAAAAGCGACCCATTTACCACTTCCTCAAAATGTCCATATAATAGCAAGGTCAGGGAAAGATTAAGCAAAGCCTCGGAAGAGTCTCCACCCATCCCTGTGCTTTCCCTCACCTTTTCCACTATCTCATAGTCCATCTTGAAAGCCCAGAGCTGGAGCCTGGCGGAGAGTTCGCTGATGGAGGAGAGGGTGAGAAGGAACTGCTCAGCACTGCCCAGGGGGACATCGGGGTTTGCCAGCTGCGCCTCCTGGATCTTCTGCTTTTCCTCCTCGGTCGGGATCATGGTCAGGATTTTCTGTACAAAAGACAAAAGGCAAGCATCAGCAGTGGGGCTGAGAAGAGTGTGAGGGTTGGTTGCTGGGTGACCCCACAGCAGCCACAGTAGAAGTTCTCAGGTTCTTGGCTGTTAAATTAGAACAGCACATTGGTAACCAAGAACTTATCCACTGCACAAGGAAGCAAAACGAGGACTGCTATCCCTCACACCTGAAGTTTGTTTAAAAATCCATCTGGATTAAAATGCCTTTTTACTTTTCTGAAATCTGTATTCAGATATGGCTAATCATGGGATGAAACACTGAAGGAGATAAAAGGAAACTAGGACTGATCTCATCAACTTTCATATGTTGAAGTCAGAACTTAATATCTTTTTGTAAAAGACATATGGAAGTAAGGGTAGAAGGAGAACAGTTTTGTGGCCTGTGATTTACAGCAAGTCAGACTAGATTTTAAGGTCCCTTTCAGCCCCAGTATCTACAAATCTTTGAGCACGCTTGTAAATATACAGGAATAACTTGAAGACTCCTGTCCCTTGCTGTTCCCATAATTTTTTAATTTTTGTTCAGTCTGTTTTGTCTTTATTATGGAACATGGACACTATTGCAGCTTACTAAGTCACTCCTAAAGACTTCACCCTAACTGACAACGTCCCAAAGAACATACATTGAATTTAAAGCTGAATTATGAATTGCATAACATATGGCCTTTTTTTTCTTTTTATCTGAAAAATTATCTCAATAGTTTCAGTTTCTGCTGTCAGCGTGGCTCAAAATATTTAAATTTTCCCTTTAATTCATGGATTTTACAGGCTTGTTTAAATGTGGCATCTTTCCTTCTGAAAGTATTGCTCTCTAAGGTATTTCTTCTTAATCAGTTTTTAACACAATGAATGCTCTTCAAAATAGAAAAGAAAAGCAAAACAACATAAAGGCATCAGATAAATTGAGGTCTCTACCCTACTGACCAATGCCTCCTTAAAGCAAAGTGATTTTTATCACAACTTATGTTTATTCATCTCAGGAATGACATGTTTTTGCTGTAGCTGTCTATAATGATAGAGGCTGTTTTGAAGGGGAGGAGAGAATAATAAAAATACAGCCAAAGAGCTATCAGACCTGCCAATCCAAACTACAGCCTTGTTCCAACACTGGACATAGCCAATTAATCAAAGCAGCACAACTGCCCCCTTCCAGTACTGACAGTTCCCCCAGCACCAGAGCTAAGTGTGGACAGAGAGCAAGGGACTGTTTCTGGTCACTCAGGCAAAGAACAAGAGTTAAGCAGGCAAATAATGTTCAATTTGTTGAACTGGGACTTATGTAATTTCAGCCACAGCATTTGTATTGCTGTCCATTTTCTCCTTCTGACTTCCATAAACATTAGTAAAGAAGCATTTTTTCAGTTCATGTTGCCTCTCTCTCTAGTTCTTTGTTGTTGTAAACAACATCAACAACAAAAAAAAGCTTCTTTGCTTGGACACTCAAGAGTCTACCTTAATATGGTAATATCTTAAGAAAAAAAAAAAAAAAAAAAAGAGAGGAGGAAAATGCCTCAATACACCCTGGTGTTTTCCTTAGCCTGAAAAGGACTGAAGGACTGCTTGGAAAATATTCTGATGTACACATGTTCCAACTGACAGCATCTGTGTGTTGATTTTGAGATGTGCCTGCCATCCATCCATCCACCCAGACATGCTGAAATCAGTAACTTGGATCATATCTAACATAAAACTAGATTTATAAACAGCTGCTTCATGGTCTCAGTGGTGAACCAATACTCATCTAAAAAAGTCTGTAAAAAAAAACAGATTGAGCTTGAAACTCATAAAGAAAGGTGTCCCTTGAAGGAGTCAGGCATCTTAGTGCCTACTCCTCTCTTCCACAACAAGCGGAGGCCAACATGCCCTCAGCTGAGACAGCGCAGCAAATAGGATCATATTGAACATCCATACATGGAGAGTTTAGCAGTAACCATGTGAGAGATGTAAAAATGCTTCTGATGCATTTCTGAAGGCTACCACTGCTGCAGTATTCTCAACTGCCTCCTACAAATAACTAGGACTTTTGGCAGCTACCCAGGGATCCCACAAATATTTTGTGGTGGGGCAATGCCTTCACTCCGGATTTTGCACTGCCTTTGGGCATTTTAAAGAGAGCAAAGAAACAGTAAGCTTTATTTCCAAAGGGACTCTCCTCCTCCTTGAGCTTTATATAAACATCACAAGATAGATGGAGCTGACAAAAAGCATTCAAGTCCAAGTTCTGCAAGGCTGCTGCGCTGCATACCGTACTATGTGAAACAGAGGATGCCAAGCAAAAGAGCCTGTGCTTGTGGTGCCAGCTGCTGAGGATCAGCCCTGCTGCTGAAAACCATGCCTGGGTGGGGCCAGAGCTGTTGGCAGGTCTCACACCATCCAGGATGCAAGTGCCCCATAACAACGACCTGCACGAGCACTCCTGATCTGCTTGGGCAACTGATTCTGATCCTGCTGGTCATCATCCTTGGGGTGCCCCTGAGCAAGTAGTGAAATGCTCCTCTTCTTGATTTCCACTCTATGACTAATTTGAGCCATTTGTTCAGTGCTGGAAACTGATGAGTACACCATCTGCCACTTTATTATTGTTTTAGTTTTCATTTCTCTTATTTTTTGAAAAAAAAAAATCTAACATTAAAAGTAGAATAAAATCACAGCAGGGCAGAAGGTTACTGGCACCTGACATGACCATTAAATCACAAATAGATTAGAGTCCAATCATTACTTCATATTGCTCTTCCCAGTACACAGAATGCCAGAGTGGGTTATGTTGGAAGGGACCACAGTGGGACTACTGATCCAACCCCCCTGCTGAAGCAGGGCCATCTCAGAGCACATGGCTCAGGACTGCAACCAGATGGTATGTGCATATCTTCAGCAAGGGAGACTCCACAGCCTCTCTGGGCACCCTGTTCCCATGTTCAGTCACCAGCACAGTAAAGAAGTTCTTCCTCATTTTCAGGTGGAACTTCCTGTGCATCAGTTTCTGCCCATTGCCTCTTGTCTTAGTTCTGGGAACCACTGGGAAGAACCTGGATGCATCCTCTTGAAACCCTCCCTTCAGATACTTAAATACATTGATACTGTCAGTTTGCTCTTCTCCAGGCTGGACAGGCCCTGCTCCCTTGGTCTTTTCTTGTAACTGAGGTGGTGTCAGCAACCTTCAGGTCAATTAAAGAAGAACTGGTTATTAACAAACCCTATGTTCATATTCTCTAGTACATGTGACACATGTATTTCCCCTTCATGCATTCTCACACAACCTTTTGGGCCAGAGTCTTATGTTTTGAGGAAAATCACTGCACAAATAATGGAGGAAAATAAGCAATTTTTGCATGAGATAATGTACCCCAATTATTCTGCTTCCAGACTCAGCCACCTGCTTGAACTTTCAGCAAAGGGATCAAATTGCTCATTTCCTGGACTCTGCCATCCTGAGGTATAATCTCCAAAAGTTCCTAAGAGGGAAGCCTTACAAAAGCAACATATGGCTGAGGGTCATGGACCTCAGTGTGGGATGCAAGGAAGCACCTAAGCAGTGATGATGAATATCCCAGTGCCTCTGAGGAAATTAGGTGCCTAAGTTTTTCCTTTCATGAGATACTGGGGCTTCTCAGTAATGATGAGGTTGCAGGGGTGTCTTGTCTTCTGTGTTTAGTTTCACCTGATCTTACCAGGTGAACCACAGCCTGAAAAAAATTCGTAACTAAAATATCTGCTTGCTGTTGTTGTGTCCAAAGCTCTCTGTGGCTGGAGGAACACAAATACGTAAGCTGCAGACCAAATACATGTTAGTGGGTATTTCACCAGATATTTGACAG
Organism: Phylloscopus whistleri; assembly: GCA_017589585.1. Classification (NCBI taxonomy): domain Eukaryota; kingdom Metazoa; phylum Chordata; class Aves; order Passeriformes; family Phylloscopidae; genus Phylloscopus; species Phylloscopus whistleri. Next base: position 510,290 of record JADMLD010000068.1, on the reverse strand, counting down.
GCCTCAGAAGACAATCCAACTCCTGAATGGCTCTCTCACATTTCCGCTTCTCAGGAAGCCGTTTACAAGACCCATTGCTGCTTTGCATTACCTGTAGAAACTCTAGGAAAATGTAACAGCATATGAAGGTGAGAACTTCACTGTAAGGGAAGCTGCCTGCACTAATTTTATTACAACTGTTTCGGAAATTATCCAATTCTGAGAAGGAACTACATCTAAAATGCTGATGACCATCCCTCTGAATCAGGAACTGACACCACTGCCTCAGTCAGATCACTCCTCTTCCTCAGTTCTCTACAGAAATACATGAACATGTCATTGCTGGTCACAGAAACTGCAGATGATGTTTTGGTTTGCTGCAAGGAGAGAAAGTGTGGCCCTTTTTCTTTAAATAAAGTCTGAAACAGATTAGGGCTGTGAAATGCTGACTGTGGGTGTCTGGCCAGCAAGGCACCACTGAGGACATTCTCTCTTCTGTCTCGACTTGTGAAAAGAGGTATTCTTTCAGGTCACATGAGCTAGTATCATTTGAAACATCCCATCACACCTTACAAAGCATTAGCTAAACAAATTGGAAACTGCAAATGTTGATGCACCATGTCAATGATCAGACTATAAATGTAAATATCTTACTTGTTTCCAAAAATCAAATTTTGATTTTTGTTCATACATGTCATTGTCTGTTTTTTTAACATCAGGCTCTCGCTTCTTGCCCCTTTTTACATCTCAGGGCTATCTAGCCACTCCAGACATCAATACTTCAAATTATTTATTACAGGTATGCAGGGTAGCACACCTGGGTATGGAGGCTATAACAGCACATCTGGAGAGATTTTTTCATTTCAAAGATTTACTAAAAGCTGTACCTACTAATGCAATCAATGTTTTGTAGCATCACAAAGCCATATGGTAAAGCAGAAAACAAACCATGCTAATTTCCTCACAGCATTACCCTAATTTTATTCTGCTAAATTAACCATAGTCTTTGGTATTATTTGATTTTGGTCCACATTTCCTTACTGAGCAGCCCTTCATAGAGGGATCCACTCGTTTCCTTCGCTACAGACAAGCACCAAGGACTGGTTTGTTGGGCTCCATTCTTGCAGTTGCCTGATACATAAAAATTAGGCACCAGGATTTTAAGCTTGCCTCTTTTGCTTAATTCACAGCAAGACCTCATCCATGCTAAGGAGGCAGTTCTTTATTCTGCAGTGAGCTCCAAGCTGTTTGAACACAATGAATGCCAAGCATTCAAAGAAAGGAAAACACAAACACTTTGGCAAACGTAAGGTGGCAAAATTTTTTTTTAGCTGGCTTGGCTCATGCTTGCAAACATAAAATGTGCATTCTCTGAAAATACGTCTTAAATAGTGCCTGCTTTGCATACTAAGTGTACTACATCTGCCTTTCTAGTGTCATGGCCCCACTTTCTGCCTTTTTTCACAGCTCAGGGGTACCTAACTGCTTTAAGACCTAAAAATACACAAAATACTTAGGAATAGAGGGCTTTAAAATAACTGGAGTATTTTTTCCACTTATTTATATCTTTAAAGTTAAAAAGTAAAGTATGGATTATTAACAAGAGTTCAACGTCACAAGCAAAGCAGCATTCAGCAGGATGTAGGGCAGCAGTGGAGGCCCTGCTGGACCAACTGGTCTAATGATGGACTTGATGATGAACTGGGCCATCATGAACTTGGGCCTGCAGCCCACTGCATCCCTGCTTTGTTGCTAGCACTACTGCCAGCACTGCTTTAGCCCACTGTCCTTAAAGGAATCGCTAAGGACAGTTGTAAGGTACCCTTTAATCCACCGAGGTGCAGAGCTAAAGTCACACTCACACCCACATGACAGTGGTGATGCTCCTCAGCAAAGGACGTGGCACAGAGTTCAGTGCCAAGGCAAAGCATGGCTCAGGTGACTTTTTGCACTGTTGGTAGTCTGTTTTTTGTTGGATCTGACAAAAAGTGAAGACGATCCTAAATTATAGTTTCTCTGAAATTTTAGTAGTGCGTGTTGTTGTCACTGCACACATCTCTTTTCCTGTCCTCTCTTCTGCTTACTGGATGTGACATCTCTTCTAGACAATTATTGTGCAGAAAGGCTTTTGAATATCCACTGTAGTAAAATTTTTTTATCAGGCAAAATTGCATTTTTTTTCCATACCAGTCCTACCTCAATCAACCCACAGACAAGCTATCCATTGCATTATATAGCAAATAACTGTATTATCTGTGGTTTTTTTTAATCAATGAAGCTGGTTTTTACACTATTACTGATTCATTCAAAGTGTCTACCAATTATTTCCTTATATTTAGAGAGATATGAACCAGAAAACTTTCTAAAAATCTAGAGTGAAACAACCTCTCTTCCCTCTATGCTAACTTTAGGTCTAAAGCCAACGAACAGAGAGAAAAAAGGAAGAGACACAGGAAACAAAGCTTGCCTACATTGTAGACCAAAGGGGCAGTATGAAAAACTAAGGCAGGGAGCTGCTGAAAACAGTGGGACTCAACAATAATACATTCTGGTATCAACCTGTGTGCTACCTGGCCAGTACTGCATAGCTTAATCCAGACCTCTCTGTCACTTATAAAGGTCTGACTCTGCAACATGCTGTAAGAAAAATATGTAATTTGGGATTGAAAAGGAAATCTGAATTCAGTGTGGGGTTTTACCTGATAAGAAGTAAATAAATATATATAGTTGAGAAAAAAAAAGCTCCTGTCTGAATGGACATAATCCTTCCCAACCAATCAAGACTTCATTCCTCAAAGTGCAAAGTACCTGGGCTCTGCTGCACTTACCCTTTCTCTTGATTTCAAATACCTGAATGATGACATTACGATTACTCACATCACATCAAGCTGTGGGGGCAGACCTCAGAGACCTTTTCTTTAGCACTGGGCAAGTATATTAACAGTGTACAATTTCCTGGTTTCTTAAATTCTTCAAACTGAAATCCACCTTCATACATATTTTAAATGAAATTATGGGTTCCTGGCAGCTAATGGAAAGGCCACCCAAAGGAGGGTGTGGTGGTACAAAGCACAGCTGTGGACACCACAACAGGTGGTTGGCAGATGGACAGCCCAGAGACAAATGTTGGCAGTGGAAGGAGTGGGCTGTGCAGAGCACCTGAAGCCAGAGAAGGACATAATTCTAAGGAAAGGATACACAGAAGGTAATGAAGACTTGTCCTCCTTTGTCAGCCATTTTATGTTGGACTTAGTATGGAAACACTGCCTACAGCACCGAGATCTAACTGGCTGTGAGTTGGGCTTGGCTGGAGGGGTGCTTCTTGCTAATATTTTAAAGCTTAGTACTGCAGACTGCAGTGGTGGGTACTTGGGCTGGGTCATGAAAAATTACTGGTTTTAGAATGATCTGTCACCTTCAAATTATGAGTAAAATATGTATATAGCAAAAAGTAATACAGCTTGGGGAAGAAACAATATTCTAGTAGGGATAAATCAGGCCTTGCCTTCTAGCTAGAAGGAACTTTTGCTTTAAGCACTTGCTTTTGCATCCAGCTGTTGGCAACGCCGTTTTCAGTCCAGGAAGCTTTTCTCATTTTCTTTTGTAGTCAGCAAGGTGAAGGTGCAAAGGGGGAAATCACGAAACACATTGCCAAACCACTAAAAGGTGACTGTGAACTAATATATGACCTCTGATAGCCACTGGTTGAGATTTGTTGTAGTGCAGATAACTCTTACTAGATGATATAGGCTTATTGGAAAAAAAAAAATGAAATGAATACGACCATAATGAAAAAAACAGTGGAGCCACAGGCTTCTTTTACACTTCATAGAAGAAAAATGTTTTGATAAAAAAACAATAAACAGAGCTCATCTTGGATCTTGGTAAGAATATCTGCAAAGTCAAACATGTAGTGGTAAAAATTACATCATCTGTAATCTTTATACCAACTGCTTTTCTTCAAACAACAGTAACACAGAAATGCTATTCTGGGCAGAACTAGTCGCTGTATTTGTTTTCCATTAGATATACAATCTAGAATGACTCCAACAGCTAGCTGGGCATGAAATTTATTAAACCCTGTACTAGTTGCATCAGCCCCGGTAACTCACTGCCTATTTTTGCCGCTCACAATATTTCAGTCAAGCTTCAGATAATACTCTGAAAAACCTGACAGGAATTAACAGCATTGCTACTCAAACAAAGCAGATGATCCATGATCACTGAGCATGCCCAGCCTCATGATACTTCCTGCTTCTGAGCCCACTGCACTGGTTTCACAAATTTCAACACTCATGTACCGTACCCTTCTCCTTCTTCCATGACCAGTTTGGCCTGTACCACATGCAACATGGGGGAAAAAAGTATTGAAAATGCAGACTTGAAGACATCAACTGTTCTTTCTTACCTCTATTCCTTCCTTGTTTAAGGCATATTCATCAAAGTTCAAAATAGCAGTCTTGATGGTGCGGGGAGGGGGCAACACAGTCAAGCCAATATTAATGGCATTGCTTCTCTTTGAGTCCAAGACAATGATCTCCTGTCGCTTCCCATCTGCAGCAGTTTTCTTGGGAAAGAAGAGAACAAGGTCATTATTCCTCTGATCTGTTTAAAGGAAAAGTCACTCCTTTCACTAATGACTTCCCCCACTAAAGAAAGCTGACACTGAATGTAAACCAAATTTATTTGCAGGCATCAAAACAAGCTGAATTCTTTTAGCACATCCTTATCCTATCAACATGAGCTGCCAGGATTCAGAGATCTGAACTGCTGCTGCTTTGCTGCCGTGCAAAGCAGAGCTAGTCTGACACAGCCCTCAAAAAGGCAGTTTGGGACAGGAGCCAGTCTGAAAAACACCTGAAACTGCCTCTGCCAGACCAGAGCTCTGCTGTGCAGCAGGACTGGCCAGCACAGGACTGATGGTGCAGCAGCTGGGCAGCCAAGGGGCTCCAGGGCTCAATTCTCTGTTAGATGCACCAATCTGGACCCTCTCTCACTTGTGTAGCTGGCTGGGAAACAGAATTGTTCCCACCTGCCTGCCAGCATTTTTCTGTGTTATAAATCCACCTCAGACACTGGTAAAGGAGCCGTAGGTGCCTCTCTGGAGGCACTGGCATGGTTTTCTGACCTCTGGCTGCCAGGGGAAAGTTATTCTACCTTGCTGCTCATGATATGTCTGTCAAGTCCTTCATAGATGCGGAAAAATTTCAGCCCTCATGCTTTTTTCAATGTTTTATTTGAGACTATCCATATCCTTGGATCTTACCTCCAGTACAAATAATAATAAAATCACAAAGAACTGGCAACAAATGCTTTAAATTCAGTTCTACTGTAGACTCAAGGAATTTCTTTCTCTTTCTCCCCATCCTCACAGAGGCAAAATGTGAACCAACTACGCAAGGTGACTCGAAATCCACTTATATGGCATAAGGTAGTGTTGAATGTGGTCTTTGCTTCTACACCTCAGCATGTCTCCCTTTCTCTCATCATCCCATGCTAGGTCTCTCTATGGTAACTACATATGTCATGCTGGGATAGATGAAAGGTGAGAGGACTCTGCCCCTCATCCTCAGGGGTTTTGCCTCCCTCTGCATAAATGTGAACACTGAAAATGTGTTTTCTGTGGTTCGTCCTTTTTGCTACTGGAGACGGGCTGAGGAATGCCATCAAGCACAGGAGTGAAGGGAGAAGTCCTGCACGCTGATGTATCAGTCCTTCATCTCTCATGGATTTGGGGAAAGCCCAGGAAAAGACTTACTGCTTGAGTCTCAATCTGTGCTCAGGATTTTCCTTCACTTTCTTTGGGTCTGCACCACAGCCACCAAGACACAAAATACCCGACTGCCAGGTCTATGTGCTGTTTTTGAATTGGAAGTTAGTAAATATGAATTAAAAGCTTAAAAGTATCCTCAAAGCCTTCTTGAACTTTCCCTACTTTAAGTAATAGACTCCTCTTTTTCTTGGGGAGCTACCTGAAGGATGTGAGATGCAGCTTCTCCTTTAATGCAGTAACTTTTACTTCCCAAGCCACTAATCACATTCTTGGAGCAGAGTTAGTGGCCAAGACCACATTAAAACCAAACAGGCTTCACTAGAGACTGCTTCCTCTCGAGTTTGTATTGCACTAAGCCTTTTTAAACCACCACTTTTTACCTTGCCCTTTGGAGCACAGAATTACACAGCTCCAAAGAATTTATGCAGCAGGGAAAAGGCCAGGGGAAAGGAGTTAAATTCAGGCTTCCCACATGTGGTATGGGTAAGCAGGCCTCAAATCTGCAGCTCTGTTTTTAGGCTCCCAGGGCTGACAAGAGAGACATATTCATTTGAGGGACGCAGGACGCTCACGGCCAGGATCACTGTGATCCCTCCAGTGCACACGCTCCCTAACAATGAGTTATGAAAGACAGATGAGCTGCACAGGGCACGAGTGCATGGAGGTATTTTCCAGAGCTATAACTGCATATGGGATATAAAATGTTGGGGTGAGTAACCCTTTTGAAAAACAGGGGCTGAAGAGATTTTAAATCCATTCTTGGGACGATGTCTGAGTTCCAAAGAAACCCTTTCCAAATAAATAAAAGGATGAAGAAAAGAAAAAGATTTTACTACTATGAACTTTACTACCTTACTGCTAGGAAAAGAATTGCTTTTCATCTGCAATGAAATTGCACAGGTGGAAGTGTCTGACTGTTGAATCAAGCTACAACTACTAATTTCTACGATAGTATTTGGTGACTTCAATCTGTGCTTTATAAATTCATTACCAGAGACTGACTTAAAATGCTTGCGGGAACAGTGAACTAGTGCACTTGATTTTATATTTTAATGTGTTAGTATGAAGTGTAATCCCTGAACTTCTGAATACTACATATACTATATTATTACATGTAATTACAAAAGTAATTATAAAATAAAAACACAATAGGTAGTATAATCTGTGGAAAACAAACAATGTATTAACAATTATAGTGAATTTAAACCTTTACAAGACTTAACCGGCCACATTCTCTTGCCTCTGTTGAGGACTGGGTACTTCAGATGGATTATTTAAAACCCACTACCATCCCATAGAAAGTCATTTGTAGTCTGATGAGAACATAGTCTTAAATATGCCTCTTTGCTTTAATTAATATGGGAAGCAGAAAAAATTAAATAACTTTTCAAGTGGTCATATAAATAAATAATTATATTATGATCATCAATTCAGAAATATCTCCTGCCTTTAGAGTTGCAAAAGTCTGCATCAGTAGTGCAGAAAAGTCTACCTTAATAGTGAGGTGTTTTGTGGTTTTTTTTTTTTTTTTTTTTTTTTTTTTTTTTTTTTTAAATTTTTATTTTGTCTATCTCAATTAGCAAGGATTTAATCCAAGAGATTTAAAGTGGAACCGCTCAGGTGCCACTGACTTTTTCCAGGATATCTGTATATAATCTTCTTCAGAAATTCTGGCCCACATTTATGACTTGACTTGGCATTTACTGAAATTGTAACAAATCCTTTCAAAAGGAATATGTGTCTAAGCATGTGTACATGAAAACAGATCCCTTCCTTTTTCTCTCCTACTAATTTTTATGTCTGTGGGCACATGATGGATCACTATGTCCCAAAGGGTATACATGAATCAGCAAAACAATACTTTCAGGCAAACCCAAGTGGATGGCAAAAAGGCTGAACAACAGCATTTGATTCAGGAGTGTCTGCATGTTTTCACTTCACAGAAGAGTAAACACTTTGAAGTACTTTGCCAAAATACCTGCTTTGTTTGGTGGAGTGAGAAGGAAGGAAATACTACAGTGGTTTGGATCACTCTTTCTATTGGCAAACATAATGTAGGGTGCTCTATTCTAAAAAATAAACCATCTGCAACTAAAGGTGCTCCACTAAATAGTATCAATGTGTAAGTTTCTCAGTGTGGCATAAGATTTCCTAAAATCAAGAATGTCCTCTCCCAGTCCTAGCCCCCAAACTCCCGTATTATATCCTACAATTTTAAATCCACTTTATTTTATTACAGTCTATTGTGTTTAATGAAAAACTTCTCATGGGCCAGGAAGTAGCTGTTTATAGCTGTGTGTTGTGGAAATCACAGTGAAGGATTAGAAACTGGAGTAAAATTGGTTACAGCTGTATGAGAGAGCATAAGCACAAGATATAGCCAAGCCCCCCCCTTTATACACCCTGACTTTGCTTTTCCTCTCATCCTTCTGGACTGTTCCTTTTCCATGCACCTACTTTCATCTCTTGCTATGAAATCTAGAGATCTGACTTTTGATTTGTTGCTCTGCACTCTCTTTTTTCAGCTGAACTAACTGAGCTGTGAGTCAGACTTTACGATATTATAGAATAAACCTGTTTTGGATTGCAGCCATTGGACAGGAGAAACTAGACACAACGGGGAATGTGCTCTCTGGAAATAAACCAAGAAGTCTGGAAAAATCGAGAGCTATCCTAATTTGAGTGCAAGCTTTGTACCAAACCTCAAGTCTTTTACAGATTCAGTGGTCTGCTTAATTATTCCCACTCTAACTTGATCTAAGGACCATCTCCTGCTCTGGAAGATTTGCTGGTGTTCACAAAAACCAGGCAGGAGTTTCAAAAGCCTGCACAGAGTTCTACTACAGTACTCCTCGGTCCCCATTGTCTTCTCTACAATGAGACAATGAGACTTCTATGTCTGTGTTATGGGACAGGGTGGGAAGAGAGCCAAAAGTACAATGTCTCATGCAGAGAGCAGTTATTAGTCGCCAAGGGGAAAGCACCTAAATCATTCCTCAGACTTGCACTAATTTCAAAGAAACCTGCTCACTCATCTTCCAGCCAGAAGCCAAAAGCTGTGCCAAAGCATCAGGCAGGTTTGAGAAGCAAGTGTGAGGGAAGGAAAATAGCCAAGGGTAGTTTGGGAACATGCACGATGATTGACTGGAAAAATAAACAAGTCATAATTCCAACAACCTAAAATTTTATCAAAATTTCATGTGAGAATAAAGGATTAGGAATCAGCCAGAGTGCTCCATTAGAATGCTGGCACTTAGCACAAAGCTAAATTTTGGAAATGGCAAATATGTTATCATTCCACGTTCAATTCAAGGAATTAAATATTTTATGGATCTAAGAAAATGCTCTCATTCCTTCCATCTATGAACCATCTGTGGCAGATTTTTTATTTACGGGGAGAGAGATGAGGAGTAGCACGCCACGACGTCACCGGCATTCCATCCTCAGCAGAAAAGGAATTAGAGACAGAAATTAATCTCAGCACTGGCCAGATGAACAATCAGCTGAATGTGTTTTTAAAGGTGCTACACCATACATTTCAGATTTGCATGCATCTGTATCACAAAAAAAATCAGCTAAGAGCAGTGATGGCAGATCTACACGAGCCATCTCTTTATGTACCTGTTGCTTGCTAGGTACTTGGGGGCTTGCTTATAGATATTCCAATGTTTCCACTTTGTCAAGAAGATCAAGAATGACTACTAGAAAATTTTGAATTAATAACTGGAAAACTGACACAGAGAACCTTTACTGTGAGACATCCAGATTCCCCAGAGTAGGAGCAAACAATACATCTATAATACATAATAGATATAACAGCTTTCTCTAGCTAAAGAGAAGTAAAATATTCAAGGTGCTGTTTTTCATGTTACTATAAGATATATAGGCATACAGAGAAAACACACAAGTGATTCATGTATTTCAAGAGAGATGGACATTTTTTACTGTCATTTTAACTGGGAAAAAACATTGTTTCCCTGATACCAATTACGCTGCTTAGAAGAAAAAGAGTTTATGTAGCCATGAAAAACAAATGTTCAGGCTAATAACTTTTTTAATGCTACTTCAAATTCCTCCTAAATGTAACTATAAAAAGCTTCCTTTTGTTGTTGATTCTAATGTTAAACAGCCATGTCACGAGCCTTTGTGAGTTTATTTTATAACAATAAAGGAAGAGGGAATACTAGCTACAGAGGTATTTCCTCTGCCAGCTTCTATCCTAAAATTGCCACATTGCATAAATTAAAGACTTAAAATAGGCCTTTTCACCAGTATAAAACAAAAACTCAACACCCCTGCAGAGTTCAGTTATAAACACGGTCCAGCTGATAATTCGATCCTTCAGAACAAGGCACACGTGTAGACTCTTTGCAGCAGATCCAGTCTGATATGCTAACCTTTCCACATAATAATTAGGAAAATATTACCAAGTGAAGAACTGTCAAGTACACAGATATGAATCACCACGCTGTGACCTTTTTATGAATGCAACAGAAAGTATTTCAGATTCCAATATCTAGTTTGGCACTCAGCTGTGGACAATCTAATGTAAAATTTGTTGGTATTCCCACCTGGAGTGATATCCCACAACAGGCAGACCTGAGAGATGAGGGCAACTTGGCACATACACCACCCTAGGCTCATCTCTGGTGTCAGGCCATGGAATATCTTCCGTCATAGGCCAAGCTAGAAATACATGCAGTAATTTCCACTGGTTTGATATAAACAACATAAATCACCTAGCTCTAATTCAGAACAAATACCAATACAATAGCAAAAAAATAGCAAACTCAATACAAGCTGTACCTTTGTGACAGGCAGTTCCTTGGATTTAGACTCAAAGAGATGCTCCAGTTTGGAAGTGTCCACCTTAATGGGTTCCAGTTTCGACCACAGGAATTCTCTGCAGCGTTTGTTGTTTTTACACTGCCACTCAAATGGCCGTACCTCATTCCAAAACAGACGGATGGTTTTCTTCTTCTTTATAAATGCTGGCTGACCCCTAGAAACCTGGGGTGACCCTAAACCCTGAGGAGTGCTGAACAGTGGAGGAGGAGCCAATAAATTAGCAGAGGGTGGAGGTGGAGGCGGACATCCAAACAAGGGAGGAGGAGGTGGAGGAGGCAAACCCAGGAAAGAGGGTGGAGGTGGAGGAGGGGGAACAAGGGAGTCCCCAGGACCCATATCCATGTCCAACACATCTATATCATCCTCCTCCCCCAAATCTGTAAAATCCATGTCTTTGATTTTAAGTTCTCGAGGATTAGCCATGAGCTGATCCCAGATGTAATCAGATTCCTTCTTTGTCTGTGCTGGTGTTTTCTCGGGGACTTGTTCAGTGTTTTCATCTTCAGGCACTGCTGTCCCCTTAGCCAGCTCACCATTGTTAAATTTTTCTGCGAAGGCTTTCACACTGCCTTGGTTATCCAGATTTCCAATCTCCATCTTTTTGACACTTTCATCTTTGGCCTGCTTTGTGGCCTGAAGAATAGAGATCCTGCTGGCTAGGCTAGTGAGTGACTCCTCGCTTTCTTCCGTCTCCTTCTTTTCCTCCTTCGCCTCCAGCTCCTTTTCCTCCTCATCTTTGGGCTTTTTGTTATGCGCATACAACATGTCCAGCATAAACCGCTTGTTGTTGAGGATGTTGCTGCACTGCTCATTCACACCAGCATCCTGAATAGTCTGTGACCATGGACCTGCAATCACACACACAGAGACAGGAAGAGTCAAGGGAGGGAAGTCAGAGCACCAAGAACACTCTCCAACCCACCAAAAAAAAATATTCTGGGGACACATGAACAACTAGCATGAAACTGGGTAAGCAGTTACTGTGAAAATTTTGAAGTAAGATACAGTGTTGGTACATGGCCTGATCTTCATGTGTTGGGAGTATGTCTCAAAAAAGGAAGGGGAGTAGAGCATAATATGTAGCTTGGGAGGGACTATTTAACTTTCAGGATTTATATGTTCAGGTTTCTCCTGAAATCTGTCAGGCTTCATTTTGTCCTTGCTACCTCAGCTCATTTTATACAGTGCATAAATTCTCACAACCTTTCTTATTCCAGCATGGGGCTTAAATATCGTGACAATGACACAAAACAGGTTATCGTTGTGCTCTTCATCTGGCCATGTACTGGAACAACCTCAGGAAAATTTTCATATGAAAGAGATCTTCCCTGCCTGATGTCAAGGTCAACATGTAGCTGTTAACTCCTCCTCCCACCCTGCTGGCTAGGGAAGGGCAGCTTTCAGACCCTCAGAACCTCCTGGCTGGATAACTGAGTCATCTTCACAACACAGACTATTGGTATTCCAAAGTAGGCTACATTCCCAGGGTACAGCTCTCAGGGCAATTCAGTGAGTGTAAGCATAAGAAAGATTTAAAAAGTTGTTTATAATATGAGAACCTTTATAAGATAATTTTGAACATGCTGCTCACCAATCACTGTTAACCTCCCTGTTATATGTCAGTGTTGAAAGACTGTTGGCCTTCCCACATCACATTCATTTAACATTTCACTGTAATGAAGCTTCATCTTTCTGACTACTGCTTTTCTCACCAATAATATGCAAAATACCATGTTTGAGACAGCACCATAAATAACAAATTATAGTGGTCAAACTGCAAAAATATATGATGTAAGTGTCTCTGTGACTCCATTTCCCTGAATTTTATACTGCTAACCAATGTGGATAATGTGTCTAAAAATAATGGTGCTCCTTTTTCCAGTGGGCGTCAGATAAAGTGATTAAACATGCAACAATGATAATTCTTCACACTTACTGTATTTCCTGGATGGAATTCCTTTTGTTCCCCATAGTCCTTACACATTTTATTAATACATTTTTCATAAACTCTGCTTCATTTCATCATTTTACTTTGATCGCTAGCCTGCCTTTTTCAGGGGTTCTTGTGGTTAAAGATATTTTTTTATACCTATAGGTTTCCCTTTTTCTTAAATTTCCATTTTGTCTTGGTTTCTCCACTTATGCTCCCACCTTTTTCAATACCTTGGAGTGTTAAATATCTTTTACGGCTTCCTCTTCCTCAACGGAGCCACTTTCTTACCACAACACATCTAGACCTGTGCTCTGAGAAGGTGTCCTCTTGGTGAGATTTACTCCAGGGCCCCACAGCTCCCTGCCTCCCCTCCCTTAAAACAACACCACATTAAAATGTAGGGCCTTGCAGCATGAAGTGTATGGACAGCAGCAATTCCTGCCACTATTTCGATCAAGCTCTAAACCATGTTTTAAAATCAGTCCAGAGGTTTAACCCCAGACAAAAGAAAGACTTTGTTTCAGAAAAGGATATAACCTTCTTTCCTGCAGGTGGCTTGACTGCTTCCATTATCTGCTCATTTTTCCTCAGACTTGATCCATGGGATTTCTTTCTTACCAGTACTTATCACCTGAGGCAGTCTCTTGGATTTCTCTCTAAGATAGCTTCACGAGACGACATCACTAGACAACTCCTACCCACACCATAAATTTTACCCAGCTGCACCCTTGCAGAGGATTTCCTCCTACCCCAAGCCTTTCCTTCAAAGATGTTCAAGATGGGTCCCAAGATCCAGCCCACAAACCCCACATGATCTAACCCCCTTAGTTTCAGCAGATGGGATCCTCCAGTGTTTAATCCCTTTGCAAAACTACTCATCAGAGTTTGCCCAGACACAGTCTGTAATTTGCATTCCCCAATTCCACCCCCAACTATCCAAGCTGATCAAAGATAATTTTTATGAAGGCTCTTGCTACCTTGGTGGCCTCTTCTGCCCTCCTCTCCACAAGTAAAGCTTTGAAATACCGTTAGAGAAACAAGACTTGTTGGAAACCAAAATTGGCAGGATGGCTAATGAAGAAGCTTGCACCAAGGGTTTTATTCCTTTGTCCTCAATGCACCTGGGCAGAATCAACGGGCCATCTCATAAATGGCAAAATGCTTGTTGGAAATGTCAGAACTGCTGGTGAAAGTGTTCTTGTTAGCTTTCCAAAACTCCTCACCTACTAGAGAGCAAACAATTCACTACATGAGTCCTCCTATACAGCACTACCAAATAAATCTTTGGTCTACTGGTAGTGTAGGACAATTCTAAGATGTTGATTTTAGTAAGAGTACATTTCTTAGCTTTTAACAGAAGTACATAGGGACTTAAAATTAGAGTGATAACAGGTCGGTAACAGACAAGTAGAAAACACTTGCAACTGTTCTCCTTTGTCTGCACTTGGACTATCTTGGATTATACCACAGTGTAGCAACAGCCTTCGTCTGTGATCCCTCCCAGCCTTTCCTACAGATAAATCTATCTACATTCTTCATGAGTACAATAGCACTCTAAGTAACTCAATCTTGGTGCTGACTTAAAAGAAATTAGCTCTAAAATTGAGGATGTAATTCGTGTAATGCTCAGAAAAAAGTGATAGATTTAAACTTGAACAATTCAATCTGACAGTTTATGTCTATGAGATAACAGTTGATATTCAGAGCTATCCCTCTTTCAGGACAGAGCAGGACTATTTCACACTGTGAAACACATCTCATTTTCTTATCTAGAATTTAGAAAATATAGGACAATGCAGTCCGTGGGGTTCATACAAAAAAAACCTTGGGAATCAGATGCCCTAATTATATTACATTCCTTTACCTCCCTATAAAAAAGAGAAAAGAGTAGTCAACAAAGTCAAAATCTCTGCCTGAAATTCCCTCCCTGCCTGGGCTGAATGACAAACCCTGGTTACCATTATCTCTCTGGGCAGAAACTTGGTACTTAAGGTGTTTCCCACTCTGGGCCTTTACAGGCTGGTACCTGGCGGTGTACTTGACTAGAATCCCTCAGCACCATGAAACTGGTCTTTTTCAGACAAGGTGTATTTCATGTGCCTCCTCCACATGAGCTAAAGATGGCCACAGCCCAGACCTATCTTCAGCAGCTCCTGCGTATCTCTCTCTGCTGTCTGAAGCCTGATCAAGACAGAAGAACTGAAGGGAAGGAACAAACATCTCAGTCCTCACTGCCCTTCCTTTTCCACTATAATGATGAGAAAAAGTATCTGGAACTTCATGACGAATCGTGTCAGCACAGCTCTTTGTGTCATTGACTTACGTACAGAAAACCTAAATAAATTCTCCAGGAGCTAGAGATGCAAGTCTCCACAACAGGGTGATTCAGTAGCTAAGGTATCAATCTTAGGGAAAGAAAATTAAATCAAATGAAACTTTATTTCATCAAGACCCTACTGTCCTTCAAACATAGTAACCCCAACATAGTCTGGATGTTAAAGCAGAGAATAGACAAGACTTGGCCACAGTGAAGAAAGTCTTAGATAGGTGCAAAGGGTTTGTTAGCTAATTAACACAATATCAGAGCTGCTAATTTAACATTTTTTTTCCACCAGAAACCCATGATTATTGAAAAAGCTTCACTTTACCAGTTTCATTGTCACTGGTTAACTTGTCCTCTCTCTCTTCCCTCTCTAAAGTGCTGCTTGCTGAGGATATACTGGATGCAGAACAGTTGTCTTTTTCATTCACTTCCTCATTCTGCCTCTCCTTTTCACTGAGTATTGCACTTTCTTCTGGCTCTCTCTCTGGTCCTTGCTCCACCTCACTCTCTGGTCCCACCTCTGCAGCCTCTATTTCCTTGGGTGTCTCCGTTCCCTGCTTGGCCTCAGCCTCAGCCTCCTGCTCTGGTTCTGGTTCTGGTTCTGTCTCTGTCTCTGGTTCGGGTTCACTGGCACTCACTGGTGGAGAGAACAATGGGAGAAAGAGATTCACTTAACAGTGGAGCCATCTCAGGTTCACCCCTCTAAACGAGAGTGATGTGAGAGTTGTACAAGTGCCTTATGGAAAGAAAATAAAACGCAAGTCCATGGCATGCTTAGGAACATTAGGAGCAACAGACTGATGGATGTTGTGCAACGACAGCACTGCACGTGAGAGTGGCCTGGCAAGGCCCCTCACTCGCTGTCTGGAGCCAGCCCACTGTTTTTATACATACTTCCACAGCTGCAGAGTTGGACTCGCACAAGGATTTGAACGAACCAGCAGAAAATGGGCATCTCACCTGAGCATTGACAACTCAGTGCCTAGACAGAGCCAGGAAAGAAGAGATTGGAAAAAAAAAAAAAAAAAAAAGGGCAAAAAGGAGGGTGATTGTGGCTTTTGGTTGAATTTTCTTTGAGTTCTGGAAGAGTTCTTTTTTCACCTGATGAGGAACACTTCAACAAAAAAAATACAAATATTAGTTTTAATAACACACTTGAATGGCACAGTCTGGAAATGGCACTGTCACACATTTGGCTGACAAAAAACATATGTTGTTTCATGCACATTTACTTCAGAATAGCCACATCAAAACTGAGCAAAGTTTCCAACTGCTTGGCATATGGCACATATTTAGTTTCCAATTGGTTGGCATATGGCATACAATGAGCTTTTTTATCAGTTGGCATACAGCAAACACTGTTGATAGTACACTTGGTTTCTTCTTCCCTGCTTTCCCAGTAAAAATAATTTATTCACCTTTAGGGTTTTTAGCAGTAACAGCAGATTTTCACATGCAAATATTCTCTGCATGCTGCAAAGAAACTGAAGAGCATCCACACAAGCAGCTCACAGTTCTCTGAAACCCGAAATGGCCATGCAAAGAGTGGCAAAAATGGACATGCACGTTAGCTCTGCATACTTCCCAATTCCCTCTGTACTAAATCTTCTGTTGGGTGGCTGAACTATAATGACCAAGTCATACTTGTTTTGTCCTTCTGATAACTATTTTTCATTACAATACTGCAGAAGAGTCTTCTGGACTTTGCATTGTCTTTGGATTACATGAATACAAAGAGTATTTCTTCAGGTACTACATGAAACTTTGAAGGAAAAAAAATCAAACAAATCACACTGAAGTACTGGAATGTAACCCAAATATTTCAGTCCTCCAGTGAGCAGGTAAGTAGATTTATCCTAAGTAAATATAAGCCAAAATAATGAAGATCACACTCTTCTCCACTGAGAGCATCTAAAATTCTAATACTAGATATGCAAGCACCTCTGCCCATGCCTTGTTTCTCTAAATGTACCTTACCTATGAATGTATGACACTGCCTAGGACAGAATCAAAATTACAGAGGGCTGTCAAGAAGTTGGCAGACACTGCAAATCCCAGTGATGTGTTTCTCACTGCAGCTGTCAGTATGTAGGTATAGAATGAGAACATATTAAAGTCAAGCCAAGATTTGAATATGACTGAGATGGAAGCTTAGGAATTCTTCAGGAGTTCCTGGAACTAATGTGGTACTTTAGCAAGAAAGATTCTCAGCTTGCCATGGTTCAATGGTCCATATATACAAATGTCATCAATTCATCTATGAATAATCATAATTTCATATGAATTTTAGATATTTCTCTCTCAAAAAAACAAACAAACTGTCATGCAATAACCAGAAAGGTTATTCCAATAGCTCAGATGGAGAAAGAGGCTGATCAAAACATGGCCAGGACTCCTAACACTCATTGCAACTTTGTCATCATGAAGCTACACTGAAGATTCAACAGAAAAAAAAAATCAGAGGAGATACAAGAAATGCTTGAGAAAATTTGAATGTTCAAAAGAATTCCAGATACTCTTCTAACAAGAAATATTTCACACATACCAGAAATACGCAGCAACTTAGCAAAATCTAATACATAACAAAGAGTTACGTAATATACTGACATAGGCTGCTCTTTTAAGTCCAAGAAATAAGAAAATCTAAGAACAAAAAAAGGGTATTTGACAGCCTCTCTCTCTCTTTAGGGATGATATCAAACCATCCACCTATAACCCAAATCACTCGAAAACAGTGAGCTAAGTCGAGCAGCACTTCCCTTAAGAAGCAGTACAAAAATCAAATCTGCCAGGAAATGCTGTCAAGAGAACAAAGCCAACAAGCTAGACATGTGTCCATCACTTGCATTTCCATCATATAATCCACTGTGATGCTAGTGAGAACTTCTGAAGATGTTAAAAACACAATTCTCAGTAAATGCTTGGTAGTGGCCTATTTGAAATGAACTCAAACTTTCAGTCCCACATCTACTGGGTCTGTTTTCATACCAGACAAAACACTAAGTGGCAATCTTACAGGTGGAAGAGAAATAAATAACAGACCAGGCTCTGTCCCCTGTCTTCAGACTTCTGCTGGTGGAGAGTGCAAAGACTCAGGAAAGCATGTCTGGTCAAATGAAAAAGCACCAACAACAAAGAGCGTGTGCCTGAGACGTAAAGAAGCATGATACTTTTATAAGCTGATCCCTTCTGAAAGGCAAGCCTAAGAACTTACAATGCAGTAGAGGGATATGGACATTTCCTTTAATACTCAACTACAAATCAACTTTGAAGCAGACACAAGATGCTGTATCCTGCTGATAAGAACTCAACCCTCCAGTCCTATAAGCCGTCAGAGAGAAGAAATATCCCTCTGGGCTCACATCTAATCCCCTGTCAGGCTAATTGATTAGCCAACCACATCCTCATCTATTTTCTCTGCTTTCCACTTGGAGGTGTGAGATACATAAGCTGAGTGTCTCTTGTGGATGCATACACTAAGTCTGAAAATGTCTGTCTGCCCAAGACCTCTTGGTTCAATTTTTCAGGCATTGCCTAAAGTCTTGGCTGTTATCTCCCTTCAGCTATGCCAGCATAGGATTCCTCTATCTCTGAATTGTGCAGGGAATCCTTATCTCTCCCCACTCACACTCCAATCTTTTCATCCCATTCCTTGTGTGGGTAAGAACAGGTGCAGACTGAACTGGCTCTTTCTTCATGCAGTCAGAAACAATCCTTTTTTGTCCTCCCACCCTAGTTTCTCCTCTGACTTTCTGCATCGTGGCTCCTTTGGCTCTGCAACTGGGACTGCATTGGCCTCACTGCACGCTCACACTCTGGTGCTTCCCCATCCGCTGAGATGCAATTATCAGTCATGCCTTGGGCAGCATTTGAACCCTGCTCAACTACCACTATGTTCAGGAGGTCTCCTGCTGTCCACACTGAGCACTTGGGTTGGCCTGCTTACTCTCTCAAGTGCTAAAAAAGCTGCTTCTCTCAGAGAAGGCTTCACTTGAAATTCCTTTGTAGATTGATTTCAGAGATGTCTCAGTTATTGTTGCTCCTCCTTTACTGCATACTTGCACTTCACAAAATATTCTCCAATGAAATAACAAAAGAGTAAGTAGCTGCTCTGAAAAAAAAAATTAAGTTCCTTTTTGCAGTTATGGGACTGCCTTCATTTCCTCTGAATGCCATAACATTTATGGCATAGTTTTACAAGAGTAAGTCCTACAAGACTTGATTACTTCAGTGGAACCAATTGTTTTATATGAGAAAACACTTCAGCTCAATAAATCCAGATTTGTATATTGGGTAATGGTACTGACACGTTTCACAGTGTGAGACAAAGTTCCACAGACAGAATCTGTTTCCTTCTTAATACCAGTAAATACTGGATGGCCAAAAGATATTTCAGCACAAAATGAATAAAATAAATCTGACTTCAAAAAAATCTCTTTTGTTGTGCTAGTAGGTGAATACTCTTTGCCTTTGACCTCAGGTTCTGAATTCTGAAGAGGAATATCACACATCTGTTAACACCATTCTTCAAGAGTCTTTAGAGCATCCTATGCACAGAATCAAGGAACTGTTTTCCTTCTGCAGTTTCATTCCTGCTTGGGAAGATGGTGAACACCATGTTAAAAGCAACTGTTTGGGGTGCAAGTAATCTGAGTTCTGTCCGTGGCTCTGTTTCAGCTTTTCTTACAACTGGCTTGAGCAAGTTAATGCTTAATTTTCTCTATCTATAAATTGGGATCCATAACCATTTCTAAAACCAGGGTTTTTTAAAAATAAAAATTGAGATTTTTATTCAGTATGGTGCATAAGGAAGTCAAGTCACACTACAGAGACCATTGCACAGTGTCTACATTAAGCCTGTCCCCCATTGGCAGATATCCAACAGTATGGGCACTTCCAGATGGTGTGTCCTGCCCACATGCTCATGACTTCCCATGACCTTTCCAATACTTTTGGTAGGCCTGAAAAGAAGTCATTCCCCATGCCCAGATCCCACTGAAGTATGCAGATTTTAGGCCCGTGTTCAGGTGCTATCCTGGCCACCTGCCCACATCTGCCCTTGGCTGGAAGGCTACCCTGCCCCATCCATATATTCTCTCCTTGTGGTCCATTTGCCAGGCTTCCAGGTGCTGCCCTCCAATGCTACTATACTGCCAGGAGTTTTAGTAGAGATGTCCTGTCTACCCACATGTTGATAGCTTTGCCATATTCTGACTGTCTGAAGCTGCCCTGTACACCTGCTCTAAATGTATTCTCCAAATGGTTTGTGCTGCTCCATTTCATGCTGCGATTTTTTTTTAATGTTTCCAGGAAAAATATGTTAAAATAATCATCACAAGAGATACTTGCTCCCTACCCAGCTCTGAAATCCTAATGGTGGAAAAAAATCCAACTTATTTGCTCTAAAAGAAATATAGCACTAAATAAAATGGGAGTTGGGATGCTTCTGACTATCAGAATTGGAGGGAAATATCTGTGGTTTCTAAGTTCAAATGATTCCACTGAGACTCTTAAGGTTCCAAACAAGAAAACTGGGGAATATAATTGGGAAAATATATAAAACTAAATAAAATAAACTTCACCTGCTTAGTACGGTGAGGACAAACATATGCAGCATTCAGTATTTGTAACATTTTTCTTAAATTGCCTTGCTTTATAGCATGCTACCAGCCATAACACTCCATAAAACCAAGCAGTGCAAGTTACAAATGCATTAATCACCAATAGCATGTAGCAGGAAATCAAATAAAATAAAAATGAGTGATGGTGATAATTTGCCCTCGACATGCATTCTAGCTCCCAATGTTAATGCAACACCATGTGGTGCAGATATAAATCTGTATGGCATGTGTTGTTTTGAGGACTGAAGGAGAGGTACATGATGCAAGTGGCAGAATGACATACAAACACACACAAAAAGCATTGCTCTGTACACCAATAAATTATATGACAGCAAACCAACCGTGCAAACACTAGTTATACTTTCCTTTTTACTAATTGTCTGTGGTCTCTTTTAAGTCCTTTATGACTTGTGCTACAATTTTAAGAGTATTTCTTGGTTTTAAAAATAATCAACACACTCCCCCTGCCTTCAATTCAAGACCTTTTCAGTTTGTCACATTCAGCCTGTGCTCTACTGGAAGGTTATTATAATCTTGGCATTCGTCTGTTGCATTTCTTTCAGAGAATCCACATACGCAAAATCTGTTGGCAGGAATACTGTTTGTCTAGTGTTCAGTAACTCCTCATATATAAGGAACATGACACTAAAATTAAGACCCTCTTATTCTCCAATTATTCCATTTGAAGAGCAACAGACAATGATAGTATAAATCATAGCAACAATCAGCAGTGTATCCTATTATTGAACAGATTACATGATATCCAAATCAATGCAAAAAAAAAAAAAATTAGGCAATTTAGGAAGAAAGGATGGAACAATGTAGGACCTTTACCTTGGCACCTCATAGATTGTATTCTTGCTCTCATCCATCAAAAGTCATCACTATCCCAAGAGAAACTGTGATAATTCCAGTATTGTTTCCCCTGCCCTCCTTTTCACTTACCTTCTGAGGGTTGAGGAGTTCCATACAGGATGGAAGGGGTCTTCAGCTCTTCCTGGGACTCTATGGATGCTGGGCTGACGCACTTGGGTACAGGTGAGGAGGGAGCTGAAGGAGATCTCAGGTTCAAGGACAGCTCACTTCTGCCTCGGCTGACACTCCGACTCTTCAGCTCCTTCTCATACTCCTCTGCTGCCAACTTCTCCAAGTATTTGTATCTGAAAGTTAAATTCCAGAGGGTTTCCGTAAAGAAAAAGAAGCCTGTGGCTGATGCTTGTTTATGGATGAAACACCTGCAGAGAATGAGCTGACTGCCTGACACAAGAGGTACAGCACTGAACTGCCTGCTTGCTCAATCTGCCAGAAAGTGCATACCAAAGCAGACTATTGCCCTGAAAAAATGTTAAATTGCTCGTTACAATACAAAAGCAAAAACCAGCACAGTTAAAGAACCTTTAGCTACAGTATTTTCTCTGCACAGTCCTTCTCCTTTTTGGAAGCATTTGTCTGTCCTCCTTTTCACCCTCCTCCTTCACTTCCTCCTCCTCTCAGACCTCCCTCTCCCAAAGCTAAAATGGGAGGGAAAAAAAACCAAAACAAAACCAACCCAAAAGAAGAAAAAAACTCCTCCAAACCCAGAACCCCTTAATACTGATGCAAATTGACAAAATCTGAGACTTGCTGTAAGGAGAGGAAAATGCAGCAGACAAAAACAGCTCTTCCTGAAAATAATACCAATAATAAACTGTTGGGTTGACTATCTAAAGATCCCGAACCTGCTTCTATTTGCTCTGAGAGCAATGCACTGGAATTCACTTTGTTCTCTCCAGAGCCTACAATGGAAAGTTTCTTTTTTTTATTCTGAAAAATTTCTCTGCCGGACTCAGACATCCAATAGCTTGTACCTGACGTCACATGTAGTTTATTCATCAAAGTCACTTTAAAAGAACAACGATACATCTGTTTTGCATTTTAGGCAGGCAGAACTCACTAACTGTTTATTAAGACCAGCTACCAATCATATTCTTCATAGTATGCTTTATACATTTCGACCAAAATAACTTTTAAATATGTGCCTGTTCCAGATGTCTGCTAATTTTATCCACCATTATTTGCTAAGGAATAAATTCATGAATACAGCTGGATCGGGCTTTAGACTGTTTGCCTTATCCACAAGTGAGCTCTTAAACAGGTTAATCAAGACTACTGCTTATGTCCCTGAAACACTCTGGTCATTCCCTATAACACACTGCTGTAAACACTTCATTAACAGTGAACACCTCTCCTCCCCCCTTCTGCATCACTGACAGCCCAAATTAGTGTAAGAGGGTGCACTAAAAGCAGGCAGGGTAAAGAAGTCAGCCATATGTGGTAACAAACATGCTTAGTACATATGGTAGCCACACACACATGCACATTTGCAAACACCCATACAGAGCAGAGAAATGTGTCTTTGAAGAGCAGTCCTTGTGTTTTCAGAGGCAATTTGCCTTATTGCAAACAGCAATAATGAAGAACAAACTCATTTTCTTTTATTCCTCCAGAGGTATGCACAGACTTTGAACAAATTCTGCAAGAAAAAGAACCCCTACAGACTCTGGATGGAAATATAACAAGCTACATACTTGCATGGTTATAAAATAGGAACTGTTTACAGTTCTAACATGAAGCCAATTCTCGAGACTGAATCCTGCCTTTTCAATAGAGGGGAAAGCCTTTCTCTGGCATCAGCACGATGTTTTGTCAGAGTTCATGAAGCCACTCTTTCTTTGAACACCGGTCACTTATGTACGGTGCCTTCCGCCTCCTCACCAGCAGAGCAGATGGGATTCCAGACTCATAAAGAGCCATTCAAATAGATCACTTGGCACAAACAGGTACAGCCCAGCTGGCTGCTGCCCAGGGGGTTTTGCAGTTTGCCAACAGACTACAACAGAGATCTGGGTAGATCCTTCTATAATGCAGGCAGCCACGATGTTTTATTATCCTCAGTTCTTTTTCAGGTGCGTTAACATTTTCTGTAGCTGTGTGCTGCACTGCCAACCAGCAAAGCAGAGACTATCACCAAGAGGTGGCTTTTCAAAATGTATCTGATTATTATACTGAAACAAAAAAGGGAACCAGAACAGCAACTCCAATGGCAGCACATCAGCAGAACTAGTTATCAAATGGGAAGCTTAATAAATAGGCATAACTGAGAAATAAAAACCATTCAAGAATCAATTATTAATGCTTCACATTTGATAAATGACATTGTTTAGGTTATTTCTTGTTTCTGACAAATATCTTAATAATGAATGCATACCAGCAGCAGATACACAAAGTCACACAGACCAAAATCTGAAGGAGATGAAAGGATGAGCTACCATACCTCCACTACAGGATTGACAAATTGCCCCTGTATATGCTGCTGTATTCTTTTAAATCATGGAAACCTGCAGACATCATCTCAGCTATGCTGACTCTTCTCTACAGACAATGAGCCAAAAGTCTATGGCTATCCACTTGGTACTCCTCGTGAACATAACACTGGATTTATCACCTTCAAGTAGATGAAATTATCATTTTGAGCTCTCTAGGTATCTAAGTAATGCCCCAAGTGCAAGTTAAAATGTTAATGTCAAGAAAGTCATGGAGTTGGAGAGCATTTGAACTGTACCTCAAGAGAGGGCTTGGGAGCTCACCCTTCTCAGTTTTATTCTTTAATTACCACAGGAAAACACTCAACCAAGCAAAGGGAAAAGGTCTTAAATCATAGAACAGCAAGAACTGATATGGAGGAAACATACAAATCAGATTTTAACTGGGATTTTAGACACCTTGACTATAGGATTTTCTTAAAGTCTATGCACTCTCCTAGAACAAGTTAACATGTGACTTCCCATAGGAAATAAAACTTCATTTGTGCAAAGGTGTTTGTAAAAAAGTAGTTATAGAATGCCAATGTAATGGACTACTGGTGCAAGACTTCATTTGCTGAAGTTTTCTCCAATATTTACGTGCTGTCAAAGCAAACATCTTTGAGTTTATGAGTAGGAACTGATAGTTTGACATCTCAGTTCAAAAGAGCCTTAAGGATAACAAAACACAACTAATGGAGGGTGAAATAGTCTCAGATTGTGCAGCAGTGATGGTGAACACTTCCCCAAAGATACTCCAGTTGGCATTTCCCCTTACAACTTGAAAGTTCTGGAGAACTCATTTCTAATTTGTTTCAAAACTTGCAGATGAGCATGCGCACTGAAAAAAGGTTTTACTCAGCTCAAATCAGTGTATGATGGTTATGTGCTCAAAAGAATTTCATTTCAGAAAATGCTTTAAATTATTTGTAATTGTTTTGACTGGAAGCACAATGAAAAGCCTATCTACCTTTTCTTACTCTTAGAGATATTAAAATAGTTTTTAAATATTAGCTACTTCAGCCTCATGAGATAAAACTTCAGTCTGCAGAAACAAACTGTCTCCTGTATGATGATTTTGTGAAAAAACAAAACAAACCAAACTCCAACACACAAAAGCCACCAAAAAAACCACCAAGTAACACCACAGCAACACAATGATTTCTGAGATGGCTCCTCTCTTATTTTGATAATGTAATTCCAATTCTTGACAATCCAAAAGTCTCTCCAGAGAGTAATCTCTAGAGGACTATAAAAGCAGAACTGAAGCACTCTGGATGATTTTTCATCTATTCGTACAGTAACTTGTATAATTTCCAGGTAAAAACAAGCACTCCCTCCAGGATGCAATTACTAGCAGAGATAGAGATGAAGCTACTGAAAGACAAAAGTCCTTAGTTGAGTATTCCTTGAAAAATACGCTTTCATAAGCACATACCTCCCAGCTTAGCCCAGAGTTTCTAAACTTGTTCATTGAATTAAAAAAAAAAAAAAGAAAAATAAACCCCAAACCCTCAGTCCATTTAAATATGCTATTTAAATAAAACTAAAACAATGCCCCAATGATAAACACTGCTAAGCTTTGTAATTTACTTGCTGATGTTTAAAGAGATTGGCAAAGAAAACTTGGCTCTGAAAGATAAAAATATGCTGAGAGTGGGTCAGAACCATTTCCATTAGCCTGTCACTGCAGTTTTGCAATGCTTGTAACCCCAATTTCCTTTATCCTCAGTTGCCTTTTCTGACCCTCCAGAAAGCTTGGGACCCACTGGGTGAAAAAGACAGGCTTATTCAATTTATAACTCTACTAAATTTGGGCAAATTTCTGAGGCAAATGGGGTAAGCTTATTTCCCACACAAATAGATTAAAAATCATCAATCATTCTTAAGCATTCTCACTGTTCTTCATTTATTGCTGTGCTTACAGCTGGACTTTATTCTGCTGTTTTAACAACTTCTTTCTTACAGAAGTCTTTTGGAATAGAAGTGTTTTGTGCAAGCAGAGTTAAAAATGTGAACATACGACAGCCCCACAGAAAAGAATATAGGAAGTGCAAACAAGCAGAGGGAAGGATAGGGAAGGATGGATGCATGATATACAAACCTCTCTTCTCTTGCTTGTCTTAGTTCCTCTCTTTTGTCTAAATAATCACGGCTAGAAAGAGAATGACAGTAAATTGCAGCAGAAACCAGAAGAAAAAGGTAAGAATAGAAGTATAAATACAGTAGGAGAAACCAGGAATGGTACACACAAACTGATCGGAGACAACGAAGGCTGTTGTCAAAAACTGTTTGTTTTTGCAAAAAATTGCTGAAAAGTGTACACTTATGCATGCATACTCCACCAAATACATAGTTTGGAAGGTCATTAAAAGTAATTATAAAAAAAAAACTGGAAAAAGTGAAAAACTTGAAGCATTCTATGAAACCTGCTATCTGAAATGTGATTCAATGAACAGCACTTATCCATAGCAAGCAGGCACATGAGTGTCTATTAAACCATACCTCATTTGCTCCATCTCAGAATGCCCCAAGACAGTGGCTGCAGCCCCTGGCAGGACAGACTGAGGCAGTGAGCAAACCTATTGGCCTTCTTTCCAAGGAACCTTTCCTTAGTGAGTTTTAGTTGCCATGGCTGGAAACAGGACAGCAGACTGGCTTTACTGAGAAGGACAATTCTGCTTTCCAAGAAGGTGTGTGCAGCATCATTGGACAGAAAAGAACCTTTCACTTCCTTATTTTTCACCCTGAGCTTTAGATGCAAAACTCCTTTTATGTCAGCAGGCACTCCCAGAGCTCCTCAAATAACCCATGTATTTAACTTTTGCCAAGTCAAGTTTGCTGGATGCCTGAGTACTATGATTTCAGACAGGCCTGCCACATCCACAAACATGGATGCAAATTTAACTCGGAGCACAGCAGAACCCAGCAAATATCCACCCTGCCTCAATATCATGGCAAGATGGTTCCTTACAATATATTTTTAATATTCAGTTGAATCTGGTGGACAAAACTGATGAGACCTTCACCTTATCTGATAGATTCTTTCACAGTGTAAGCTGTGAGCACCAGAAAGATTTTCAGAACTACTCCTTTTATTAATAAGTCCTTTTCCCCCCCTCTTTATATTATGTAATTATATTAATTACTTATTGTCTATTATACCAATAGCTATCAAACATCTTCTTGCAAGTGCTCTTCAAAAGTCCTTTAACAGGGAACCCACATTACTGTTTCAAGCCATCTCCATAGGCTTTGAATTCTGAACTAGTTATACTTTTACAGTATTTTAAAAATATTCCAGGAAATCTTCAGCAGGCAAATTTTAACAATACTCTCCCCTCTCACAACTTTCACTCTTCCCTAAAGCTGAAAAATAACCACTTTTTTTTAGGACATATTGTTCTACATATGCAATGGGTACAACAGTCCTTCTACTGAGAAAAATGTTCATTCTGCAAAGCATTTCTTTAGTTAGCAATAGCTTATGAAGCTTTGTAGCTCCTCCCCTAATCCTCCAGCTCTCCTGTCCTCCAGCTCTTTCACAACTAGTGATGCTCTCCTTTAAATTATCCTCAATTTGTCAATAATGGTGCCAGATCCTAGTGCAATGTTCTTGAGGCAGAGTTGGAAAGAATGAGATAACAAATGAGTCATGATGGTAAATCCAGTACGGCTCACGAGTTTAAAGACTGAATTGCAAGAGCTATTTTTAATCAAAAATACATCTTCAGAGACTGGGTTTCTAGCCAGACTGATGATATGATAATGAAATCCCAGAAACTCTTATGAAACTGTCCATGACTGCTTGCTGTGACTTTGTCTTCCTCCTGCCAGACTGTTTAATCAACTGTGGGATGCTGTCTGTTTGTGAAGTCTGGTGGCTTTGGAGACCCTCTGCTCAAACAAAAGTTATAACTTCTGGGTGATGACAAAACTCAAATCCAAAAGATGAAAACACTGGGCATTGAAAAATATGTAGCACAATCATGGCATTTAGTTAATCAGTTTCTGACTCTGAAATAAAGGGATGGAAAGGTACATTTTGAATTTTTTTTCTGACTTTAAGAAACCTCTTTTAGTGACAGAACAACTACTGTAGCCAACCCCTACTGAACCGTGCAGATCTATTATTCAAACAGGTCAATCTGCCAAATGCCCTGTTGTCTTTTTCAGTCTGGGAGTTTCCTCTCTGAAACATCATATTGGCTGTCCATGGCAGCCTGCTGCAGCCTGATGATACCACTTAGAGGGAGAGTTTCTGGAAGAGGCTGGAAGACTGCAACCTTATTGTTTCTGTTTCAGGAGAACTTGGGCAGCTGTTGGCTGCCAAAGATCCTATTATGGTGCTCTTCCACCTTCCCTCTGCCTCTCATTTCCTTCTAAACTAGCTATCTTCTGGAGCCAGGAGAATATCAATCAACCACTCGTAAGTTACTCCTCTTTCCAAATTCACAGAATCACAGCCTGTTTCCACTTCTTACTAAAGGGATGATTACAGTGAAAACAATCCTGCATACTAATAAACAAGCTAACATGAAACCCTGTGCCATCTTTTCCATAACTACCAGTTCTAAGGCTACAAAAACATTTATATTACCATTCTTTAAGTTATTACATTATGTCTTCTAACTACTAAAAATAGGTTTGCTTTTCACTCTTGTCTTTGGGGAAAAAAATTGATTTCTTAGTGTACACTCTTCAGATTGAAGGCAAACAATTTTAGGTATAGATTCCACATCTATCCTTGGCCCACTGCAGTCTTTGTTAATGTCTCTGCTGGGATTTCTAGGCATGGACTGAAGAGGCTGAGGGGGTTTGTCTCAGGTAGCACACCCTGGGATCCCACATCACTCAACATTTTCTCAGATATGAAAATGCAAAGTCCTGCATTGAGCTATGACATTTGTCTGGCCAAGGTTTGAACAGTAATTCTGGTCATTACCTTCTGTTAGTTGTTGATTCCAGGAGGAAGAGACACGTGTTCAGGAATGGAGGAAGAAGTAGTTAAAAACCACTACCATACAGGAAGACATTTTTACATAACTTTAAAGGAAAAAGATGTTTCAGTGCTGTCTCTTCCTCCCTTCTTGATATGTTTGTCCCACTGTTTCACCTTCAAATCCTATGCCTCACTGAGATTATAATTTGGTGAGCATATTAGCTAATAAAACCAAGCATCTGTACATAACCAGGCAGTATAATTGGCTGCCTTTAAAAAATTGCTTTTTTTATTAAATGCCGAAATTCATGATGTGCTTAATCTATCAATTTTTAAGATAGTTAGATCAAGGAAAGTATCTAAAGAGACAAACTATTCATCAATTCAATTATTTTGCAGTTGAATGTCTCAACGATTGGTCAATCTATCCCACATTAAAGCAAGAGACTGAGAGCAAATTGAGGTCCTACTTGAATTTGTTTCTTTCTTCACGTTCTATCCTTTGCAACCTTTCTTCTCTCTCCTGACGCCGTCTTTCTCTTTCTGCTGCCAAGGACTCCTGGTGCTGCCGAAAAGATGATGTAAGGAGACCACCCAAAGCTGGCCTGCAGAAAAGGAAGATCAGATTTCTCAGTGTCACTTTTATTGATTATACTGGCAAAAAATGAGTAGCGATCATTCAGCAAGTAACATAATCCCAACCAACAGAATGACACGGCAATATTTATGTATGGATCTTTCAAAGCATTGGCTAAGTGTCTTCTTGCTAAATTGATTATAGATTCTGTGATGAGCTGAAGAAAAACAATTAGGGTAGGCTTCCTAAATAGCCAAATTTCTGAAGCACAAATAAAGTATGTGAAAAAATTCTTCAGTCTATTTCAACTGCAATATTGTCTAAATATTTTTTTAATTTTATAATCCTGTTAATAGAAAACCTGAATCCCATTAAGGATTTTTTAAGTTTTAAAGGAAAGAACTGTTATGCAATGATGCTAAAAACAGATGTGTTACAAACACTTGAGAATCCTCTATACAGAAAAACAAAAGTAAAGGAAGATGTCAGAAGTGCCCTGGAGAATTCAAATGCTCTTTTAAGTATCAGGCATATTTTTCCTTTATACATTAATAAATTTGATTATCATGATTTCCCTGCTGCATGTGCTGTAAGAGCAGGGTGAATCTCATATTAGAACATATCAGTAAAACACAAAGGGACAGTCTTCTCAAACCATTTTTGAAAACTATCAGAAATGATGGCCTCTACAGTAAAGAATTTTCAAATATATATATATATTTACATTCACTTATAGTTTGGTGTTGACATAGATTTTTTTATTGGCTTTACTGCAAGTAGTACTTTGTCTGGGAGAGTTGGTCCTCTTACAAAACCTTCCCCCAACATGGTAGTATCAGTACCACCAACCTCTCACATGGCAACAGAGTGACCTCAGAGTAAATGTGTCTTTCTTTCTGTCTCCTAGGAAAAAAAATCTGTGTCGTACAGGGTAGCTTTATACAGATGCACACTGATTGAATTAGACTGATAAAATCAAAAAGACATAACTCATGTAAAGTGGTTTCTGTGCATTGTTGTAACATGAGTTTTGCAATGAAAGGATTAATGAGAGAAATAGATACTGCCTTTTGTGTAAAAAGAAACTAAACCCTGCCTGCCTAGAGGAAGGTTCCTTAACCAGTAATGCAAACCTGAAAAATTTTCCTTATTTTTAAGAACTCAGACCCTTTCTCTTATTTATTTACTTGCCTATGGCTGCACAGTGTAGGCACTTAGCATAATGGCACCAGTTCTCTAGTGAAAATAGATGCAAAAGTACAAAAATATTAATGTAAACCTATCTTCCCCAAGTGTCTGTATCTGTACAAGCAGAAACACCACAAAACATAGCCATTTCAGCCCCACTGGCAGCAGGGCAGCAGGAATATAATGTCAATAATTTCGATAAATTGAATTTCAATATGTCATATCCCACCCGCATAAACATTACATAAGATGGTATAAAACTTGATATTCTGTAAGAGTCCCTGCTGGCACTTCTCCAAAGCTACAGTATCAATGCTGGATCACACTCAAAACCATAAAAATCTCTAATATGCCTCAGCACTAGGAACAGGGGAAAAAAATCTTCAAACCCTGACAGTCAAGTACGTGTGGTGAATTTTCCCTTGAGCATATTTTAAATTTATTTTAACTTTTGACCTCTTAGTGCATGTTGCAAGAGAAAGCTTTTAGCAGAAACAGTAGCACCACTGTACTAAAATTCAAAAGCTACAGCTCCATCCCTGTAGTAGCATGAAAAACCATGGCTGTATGGTTGGATATAACATCAGAAATTACTCTTGGAAGGGGAAAAATGAACAGTGCCTCCACGTGAAGATATATGGAAATTAGCTGTGAGAGATGGCAAAAGAGGGTCCCTATCAAGTCTCTGTTTTTATCTGGTTTGTGTACTCAGCTTGATATCCCATCCTGCCCAGTGGCCACGAAGTCTGCAAACTCCATATTTGGAGTCAAAGAAAGGTATAGCTTAAAAGAAGACTGAAGGAAAATTAAGGAGAAGAATGGGGTGATGCTGAGAGACCAAAAGAGTGATTGTAGGTCTGCACAACATCTAGCAGGTTGGAAACCTTCAGCTCTGACTGAGCTCTCTGAGGCCCTAGAATAAATGCACATTCTTATGCAGGGGATTACAGGGAAATCACATGGAGATGCACAGCTTAGTCCTGCAGATAGGTTTCTAAGCTAACCCTGGTAGTAAAACACCTCCACATACTAAAACACTTTGTTTGGAGGTTTGATCTAGCATAGTTTGGCTAGCATTGCTCACTGGGATAAAATGTGCAGATGTATGAAGAGCAGCATCACAATACAAATAGAAGATCCACAGTTGTATGTCCACAAGAAAAGGCAATGTTCAAGGAACTGAAAATGTTAGCTTGTCATCTCTTCAAAACGAATCCAATCAACAATAGTTAGTCAAAACTTGGAAGTTCTGTATTTCTCAAGCTGAATTCCAAGCTGCAGTACAGTGTGCACACACATACCTGGTTCAATCCTTTGTCCCAAACAGCCATACTGTGTACAGCAGTAAATGCATGAAATGGTCAAATCTAACAGTCCAAGCTGCCAGAAGGTTCTGTACATAGAGGTCATAATTAAACAGACAGGAACACGGTCAGCTGATCCCTTGTATGACACTGAGCTCTTAAAGCACAAATAGTCAAGGTTTTGGGTCTTCAGTCACATTTAGAAAAGGGCTGGCAAAGAAACAGCACTGCTGTACAGCTGGGTTAGTGCTCACTCAGTGGTTACACCCACCCAACCACACACATCTGCCCTTGGTGGGACCACACCTCACACCAAAGGCTGAGACCAGCTGCCTTATGAAGCCTCATAAACTCACAGCCTCACTTCTGCTATCAAACACCACAGCTCAACTGGTATTTGGGTGCGCCAATACTCTTTTTAATGTGAACTGCAACTGTAAATGCATGGTTTTAGTATTTAGTAAATTCTATGGGTAATTTTCTGCATGTGCATAAACTAAACCTGGGTAAGCAGGTTACTTTCAGGATGTACAAACCCAGAAAGCAGCCAGGGGAAAAGCAAGCACTAAGAGGTATTCCTCAAACATTCTAAACAACTTGAAAAGGCATTTGTCTACGTACAGTTTGTCAACAAAATCTGATTTTTGTTTCTGTATTTCCCTGGCAATAACACTTAAAGTAAATGTTCCCTTTCAGTGAACACATACTTGAATTGCAAATGGCACCATGACTGGCCAAACCAGCTGGTGGGAAGGCTTGGGCTGAGCCTTGGGTAATTTTGTTGCTTTGATACTGTTTGAAGGGCGACAGTGCCTTCAGGCCTCATGAATTTTTAGGTCTTATTGCTGCAGGCTGCATTTTAAAAATGGATAAGCAAGAAAAAGGCTAAAAAAACTTCTGGCATTGAATCAAAGGTGATAAGAGATTTTAACAGAAAAGAGAATGTGAATGCTCAATGAAAGCATAATAGAGTGATCACTTGCAAAATGGAGTTATAGCTAATATATGCCAGCATTTAATGCCAGTGTCATATGTTACCAGCTGGTAATATCAACCATTTGTTCAGCTCCACAAATACAATCCAGAAGGATGCTTACTCTGATTACTATTTTTAGTCTTGTAGAGAATGCAAGGCTATTAAGAATGGACTGTTAATATAAAAAATATTAAGAAAGGCTTTCTTATGCCTGCTGTTAAAACCAGTAAAAGCTAAACAAGCAATGTTATTACTTTCTCATTCCAGAAAGAAAATACACAACAAGAAAGTGTCTTGGTCTGTGGCTTTATGAATAGAGTTCCTCACCACAGCATCAGGACACAGGGCCAAAGAGGTCATTAGTAACTTATCTTACTGGAAGAAGAGATAGGAAAAGGAAAAAAAAATGGGGGGGAGAAAGAAAAAGAAGGCAAAACATATACACAGAGCACAGCCAAAATGTTGACTGTAGGCCAAAGCTTCTCTGAATAAAAATTCAGCTAGCCTGACCTACAGCATTTAACACAGTAGTGAATTTGTAATTGTAATTATAAACACAAATTCAGGCAGACGCAAGATCTCTCACACTTTTTTGCAAGTTCTTGCAGTTTTCTGAAAATAGTCCATCACAGACTATACATTGTGAAAGGGATTATGTGCCCTGAATTACTCTAATCTTGTTGCAAACTGAAGACAACATTTCTGTCTTACTGAGAGCAGAACTGAAATTCTGAACTTCAAATGTTCTTCATTCACGTAAGCTCTGAGATGCTCCTTTGTGGCCGCCTTTCCCTCTGTTCAGTTGAATTTTTAAAAATTGCTAAATATAAATGGTTATCTACAGGAAGAATACAAAATACAAATGTATCGTTTTAGGAGCTAAAAAAATTAACAGATGACTTATGAGAGGAAATCCTTTTAGGTCATAAGGTTAATATTCAGGATTGTCTTTAATACACCATGGGGCAGAGTCACTAATAACTTTAATAAGGAAGCACTAATTACCTAATTTTGCAAAGTGCTCCTGTTCTGGTAGCCATGGGAATGCTGCAGGGAGAGTGCAACAGTGGGCAGCTCCTACTCAGGCCTTAAGTAACTAAATGTCTCTTGGCTTTAACAAAATAAATCCGCTTTCCAGCTTAGAAAGAGACAAAAGGGGAGGCAAAGCTGCCAAGAGCCATATTGCTTTTCACAGTTAAAGAAACTCCCCGTGTGTTATGTCTCCCTACATGACATGGCAAATTCAAAAGCATGTTGATATAAGACTTTGCAAACAGACTAAACATTACTTAAGGAATCTTTACAAAACTTCTCTCAAAAATAAACAGAAAATTGAGAGCTAAAACTACTGACTAAATGCTTCCTTTAAGAAAGAAACTCGAGAATGACCAAGAAAAGAACCGATTTATGTTAGACTTTTAAGTGGTACAGGGGACTACCCAAATTAGAGCTACAGGAGGACAGAGCTGCACAGAGCCTGGGCAATGCACAAGGACTTTCTACATACACTCTCCTCTTTCAGCTGACCCGTGCAGCTTTTACACTGTGCTTCTGTCTTTCTCCAACCTGCAGCTTCTCATCCTCATGTGAGTACACCTTGCCTGGAAGTGACTTGCAGAGCCCAGGTATAAATCCAGGCTAAGGTGGGTGTGCCCTGAGCATCAGCACTGCACATGGCATACTCAGCCAGCAACTCTGCATTCTGAAACCATAACCAGCTCATGCTTCTGTTTAAACATATGCCCTATGATGAATTCCACAAAGCTGCAATCAAGAATATTGCTTACACAGTAGTTCGACAAGCAGCTAGGTCAGTGCAAGCCACCACTGCTTCCCAGACTGTAAATCATAAAGTCATTCCTAAGGTCATTTTTCCTCTTAAAATCTCAGCAATAAAATTGAGGCTTTTGCCCTGGGCCACTATTATCAGCTACCAAGCTATCCATTCCTCATTGTGTTACTCAGAGTGAGAGATGTGCTTGGCATTTACCAGAAGGGAAAATCATCATGATCTTTAGTCTGAGAGCCCAGAAGTACACACAGAAAGGACAGAAAGCCAAGGAAAGAGGAACAGTTCTTGGGAGAGCAGCAGCTTTGTAGGCTGTATAGCAGGTTTTGCTTCATAGGTTTATGTTTTACCTTAGTGCTTAACAGCTGGAGTAAGGGAACTGCAGAGCACAAATTATGAATACATTGCTAACAAAAAACCCCCCAAAAACAAACAAACAAGCAAACAAACAAAAGAACCTGCCAAGAAGCTTCATCCAGCAGTATCTCCCTGTTGTTGTCAATTGAGACCTTTAATTTAGTAGAAAATCTAACTGAAAAGCTGTTGGGCATTCTCATGGAGTTTTTTGTTTTGTTTTGCTTTGCTTTGCTTTAAAGAGAGAAATTTGAAAGAAAGCACCAGATTTCCAGCAAATCATTATTTCAGGCACCTGGAAAGGGAATAAAACTCAAAAGAAGTGTGTCTGCAGACTTTTGCTGCACTTTATGCTTATGCTTCAGATAGAATGTTAAAGTGTCCGAGGAGAAAAAACCGCCTATAATCTAGGCATGCTAATCTCACTGTCTGTGACCTGTTTTAGAAATAAATATTTGAAGATACATTTCCTTTAAAAGATACAGAACTTGGAAATGAACACTCAACATTCAAGGCCCTGCCTCATAGGAGCCCAAGGTAACGTATTGCTCTAGATCACAAAGCAAGTGAGATGGAAAACATATTAAAGAATGTGAAATATATTTAATATTTCTTAAGCCTATTTTCTAATGCTCTGGAAAAGCTGGAGATGCTTCAAACAGGAATAATCTGCAAACACCATAGCAGGCCTTTACCAGGCTTGGTGATTTGGAAGAACTTCTGAGGGACCAGCCCTGAGGTGGAGACTAAGTTCAGAGTGACTGGCCAAGAGCCTCAAGAAGTGGAGGTTTGCGAGCTGAACTTTCTGGCATTTGATTTAAGAGATAGAGGTGAGACCATGAACTCCTGCTCCTCTGGCAAGCAGCGCCCCAAGGAGACTTTCTGAGCTAGGCTGAGTGCACTACTGTTTGACTGTCAGGCCCAGGGGGAACCATCTCCTGGCAAATGAATCAGAAGAAAACCACCCTGGCACACCAGCAGGATATTTTTCTGGTAGTAGAATGAATTAAAACTGGTGCTGAATTTAGGAGCTCTTGCCTTAGAAGTTACACTCCTTCATGATCTCCTCTAAGGATAGCCATGATCAACAACGCAAACACTTCACCACCAAAAGGACACTATGAGGGGGTGTGAAGCTTTGCAAGCAACAAATTTAATGTTCAGTGGCAGACTCCAGGCTGCAATTTTAATTTGAGTGACTGTCTTAGATTCAGTCTGACAAAGCAGTCTGGCTAGACAGAAATATCCTAGGTGCGAGCATAAGGCATGGAAATACAAACTAGTCTTACAACACCTTCTGCCCCCAGGCAAGGGGCCAGCTTGGAGGGACAGAAAAATGCTTTTCTCCCTGATGTGTTTCAGTCACACACTGCTCTTCCTCTTTGTTATTAAAATTTATGAAGTTAGGAGAGTGATACTGTTTTTATTAACTGGGGAGAAAAGAGTTAATTGGTGATTTAAGTTGTGAAGAGTGGGAGCAGTGTATTTATGGAGCAAAGCACTCTTTGGCATCAGAAAACAGGCAGACTTGGTTATACTTCTTATGCATCAGGAGCAACTTTCACAAGCAGAGAGATACAAGAAACTGACACACTCCTTCTCTCCCAATGAAGGGCTGAACAGAAAGTGCCCTGCAATTTGCCCTCCTTCAGCAGGATTCCCATGGAGGCAATATGCACTTCAGAAACATGGCTCTCCACAGGGGACCAGAGAAATAAGAGAGAACAACAGCGTTGCAAGAAATTGCCAAAAGGCTGCAGCTGTATTTAGAAACAGTAAACTAAGCCTTTTCTTCTGCTGTACAATCAGAAATATATAGATGATGTGGATTTTAAAGACCACAATCCAGCTGCTTTTGCACTGCCTTTTACTGCTCTTATGATTCCCTACTGATCTCAGCCAAAGAGGGTTTTAAAAGTATGAATGTCAATACATCAACCACATTGCTTCCATCCACCTAAGTTGTAGCTCTTGTTTACACAAGCAGTATCCAGCCAAGGGTTTGAAAGGACTGTCAGGGCAACTGAATGGAGCATGAATCATTGTGCTGGGCACTGCTCTAAATGCTGCTTCTTCCTTCCTCCTCATTCTCGAAGGTCAGATAAACGGTACCAGGACCTGCATCTGAAGCTCTTCCCTGCATGATAAAAGACAGGAATCTTTCTGTGAAGGCTTTGCATAGCTGTAGCATAAGCTGAAACCAGAAAACACACCTTAGAGCTAACCATAGATACGCATCTGCTTCTTATCAAATGTCTTCCTCTCCCCCCCCACCCTCACCTTTTAACTTTTTTTGGGTGTTTGAATCCGTGTAAATTTTTACCATCAGGAGGTAGGAAATAGTGTTTACATAATCTGAGGCAAACACCATTCATAGAAGCCTGTGAAAACCTCCACAATACTTTCCATTTACTAATTAGTGCCAAGCATTGCGTCATGCACTACATAGCCTACTCTCCAATAAGCAAATTCCATCTGTCAGTCTCGACATGGACATTCTTCAATGCATCTCTTTCAGGGCAATGAAATTAAGGAAGGCTTCTGCCCTTCTTCAAAGCAGTCAGTTCTTTGCAGAACCATACATCTGCAGTGGCAGCGCTCTCAAAAAGAACAAGAGAATGCAAAATGGCATCCAAAACTGTAAACTTAATTATCTTTGAAGAAATAACTGCATCTATTCTGCAGACAACATGCAGCTGTGGTGTACACACATTTTTCACAGTTCTCAAAGACTCATATGCAGGAAGCATCAGGCTGTAACATCCCCCAAATGCAAAAAATGCAGAAACCCTGGTGAGTTCATGAACTACCATGAACAGCAAGCTGCAAATTTAAACAGGAGTACAGAGATTTTTATCATGTAAGGCAGAAAGTGGTAAACATAACCTGAAGGAAACTCAGAGATGCGACCCTGAGCACTGTGTTCAGTCACAACACGTAAGAGATCTGATGGTTGAAGGTAGGGCACTTTACAGTTTCACAGAAAAAAGAAAGATATGGTGTGTTGGCTGGAAGATGCTGCTAAAAAAATTGGCTTCAAAATATAAAATATTTTCCTAGCAGTGATAATAAATATTGGAATGTTTTCAGGAGAAATCCTGCACTGCCACTGAAAACACATGAGAGTACAGAGACCTTTCTTTCATTTAGCTTCTGTGAGACCCATTATAGGTCACAACAGATGATTGCAGAGCTCCCCTCTGGCCTGACTCTCCATGAATCTGCAAATTTTACAGCTTCATCCTGTGGGGCCAAGGCATTTTGGCTCCAAACCAGCAAGGCACTTAGGCACATGCTGAAATGAAAGCTGGCTTTCTCTGCTGGAGCACGGCCAGCGCCATCAGCCCCTTGCAGGACAAGCCCAACCATCTTTAGCCATCTCTGCGTTTGACCACTTCGGGGTTTCTTTGCCGCAGTAGCAATCAGAAGCTTACAAGAGCAGGGGCTTGAAAATCTTAAACTTCCAAAGCAGTGGGATACTTTTAACTCTTGCTTGCCTTGCATCAGTTTTGCTGAGGTAAACGGGGGTGAATATGCTGGTGTAAGTTTTTTATTACGGTTGCACTTGGCAATAATTTAACTGAGATCAGGAAAGACAAATCAAGGCAAGGTACTCCAGGAAGATGAGCAAATGAAAAACAATGCCTTTCTCCAAAGAGAAACTTAATGTAATTACTCACTTGAAAAAAAGGATTAAATCAATACCTCATGGCTAGAAATACATGTATGCTTTGAACCATTCTGAGTAGTAGTCTGGAAAGGATGTGAGGCATTAGGAAAGTTCAAACATATATACATACACACAAACACACATACATATACAGAAATATGCCAAGGAGTCATTAACAAAAATTAACTGGAATACAGAAAAAGAGTCCTGTAAAAAACCTTAAGTTCAGAAAACAGGGTGGAAGATGCAGTTTTTATGAATCAGAGGCCAGTTTGGAAACAAACAATCCAAACCCCATCGGCCTAATAGGATATTTTTAAAATTATTTTATTATTGAATTAAATTAAATAAAAACTTTTACCGTTCCTTCTTAAAGTCAGCATGACATCCTTTGAAGCTGTCATTTAGCTCAGGTTGTAACAGATAGTTAATTTCTGGTGGTCCAAACCTCTTGCCAAGAATTTCTTTCATGCACCCATAACATTTTCCTATCTTTTTTCTTCCCCTAATACCTTACATAATTCAAATGAGTACTTTGATTGTTCAAAATTTTTTTTTTTTTTGCTGGTTTGGGGTTTTTTCCCCTTTTATTTTTTTTCTTAAAGCAAGCTAATAACTGGTAGGTTATTCGGAGTTTGCTTTATCTACAGCAAGAAATGGTTTGCTTTTGCTCCATACAATGAGATATATCATATATTTTCAAGAAAGGACAAAATTATGCCCTAGGAAATTCTAAGCTAAGCACGTTTCCAAGATTTTGCAGTTGATTTAAGATGATAGAAGTGAAAATAGATCTGAGTTTTATTTTTAAAAACGGAAAGAAAGAAAATGTGTTTTAATTCACTTTTTAATACTTAGAACAGCTTTTGTGCAAAGCAACTCTGCTTTATCCATTTAAGTGGAAGAAACAGAAGTGGGATGGAAATACATCCAGCCTTTAACACCAAGTCTGACAGAAAGGCTTGAGAATGAGTGGGAAATGAACACATTTAAATTTTTTTTCCATTTTTTTTCCCAATGTTAGAAAAAATCTGTCTAGAAGCTATTTCCAGTACTCGTTCAGAACAGCTTACATTTATCTCCTTCATCCTGTCTGAAAAGGAACTGTTGTGAAAACACGCATTAATTTACAAACCTGTCAGATTTGGTCTCCTGAGGTGGTGACAGAGTTGTCCCATAACGAGTAGTGGGTGTTGTTGGGGCACTCACACCAGTGTAAGGTCGCGGAGAAGAGTAAGAGCTGCTGCCATAGCTATTGTATCTGAAGAAATGGGAAGAAAAGCAGGAGAAAGGGAGAGACAGAATCTGTCAGCAAACAGGCAAGCAACAGTAAATCCTCTTGTTTGTGGGGTGGCAGTGATCCCATACCCCAGAACTTTTCAAACATTCACCTTCTGAAAATGTTACTTTATTTCCAAATATGCAAGCAATCATGTACTCTTAATATCAACCATGGCATGAACATACATGATGAAACAGTGAGCTATTGGTAAGGAAAATAATGAGAGATTTGAATGGTCCTCCCAAGTGACAACTCAGAACAGGAATACTTGAATTACTGCTCAGTTACTCAGAATTATTAGCTCTTTTGTGAGCTGATATCCAGCCATTAGAAAAGGGATCAAACCAGCCCAAGACAGCAGTATTCATATCTACTAAAATCAAGGAAAACAGCATCACTCCTGAGACATGACTGGAACAGGGGCATCCATGACTTGCAAATGCTTGCATTTTAAATGGAAAAGCAAGCACATTCTTTTCAATTAAAGCCAGCACTATTTTCTTCCCCCTCCCCCAACATAAGCAATAGCTTATGTGCCATTTCTCTCAATGTCTGTAAAAAATCATCACCATGGTTAAAAAGACATGTCTCCGGAAGCACGGCTTTAGAAATTTCTATCAGCCCTTCTCTCCATTAAAAAAACCCATAAACTCGCTTCACTTCAATGTGAGCTTGCTGATCAAAGAGAAATTGTTTCCAGGACTCCTGGAACAGCCACCTCCCCAGAGTCCCTTCTATCAATGTTTTCATCCTGGCTCCTGTACTGAATAGAAAAGGCAGTTGTGTTGCTTTGCTGTGCCTTTTACCCATTGTACCTAACAGTATGTCAAGAAAAGATTCTTGATTTGGGAAATGTTAATATTTCTCTCTTTAATATTGTTCACAGACAATGCCATTTTCCCACATGGAAAGCATATGGTGCTCTGAAGATCAGTACTCTGCAAGGCCAATTCATCCAAACGACAAAATTCATTTCAGGAAATAGAGCAATATCATTTTCCTTATTATAATTCATAAGATATAATATATCCTTCTTCACCATATCTTTTCTCTGCTGCTTCTTCCTTTGCACACAACAGCACTCAGTAATTTCACTCAGCAATTTTATTTGAAAAGCCTGGTTGACTTCCTTCGGCTCCATTTAGCACACTCATCTAGCCATGCAAAATTTCATTCAAAGTTTCAAACTTCATTCCTTAGGGTTCAAGAGCATTGCTGCCTGCCAAGGCCCATGTTAAAATCAGAGTAGATTTCAGTCAGGTGCTTCTACAATGGAAGGGATTGTGCTTTAGAGAACATATCCTCCTGGACAGCAATTTCAGGTTAATGCTTTAGAAAACACCTCCCTCCCTCACCTGTTTTTGAGACACTATACTGACCAGCAACAGGGAAATAATTTTGGAATAAAATTCTAACATGCATGTTTCTGAACCACAAAAGGAATTTTGCAGGAAATAATTGCTGTCTGGGCCTTCTTGCCCCAGAAGAAAATTAACTAGAAACTGGAGACAGTGGCCCGCTGGAGGCTGTGTAACTGGACAGTGTGGAGCTTCCCTGGTAGCACAGACCTAGCTTGGGTCTTCTCTCTGATGGGCTCAGCCCAGAAAATGTTCTGACTATGCCTGTACTGAGTGAGTGATGAGAAAACTCCATTGTCCTGATAAGAACTCAGAGCTCATTTGGTTTGTTCCTGACACAGAAACCTCCATTCCATTTTGATCAGCTGCAAGGAGGCTTTCTTATCAACCATTACATGTGCTTTTCTTCTCCTCTGCCCCATGAAAAAGCTGACATAGAGCAGAACCCTTTTTCAGACCACGGGTTTTCAATTAGTCCAAAGATAACCCTCATGAAAATGGAGGGAACACATCTCCTATGGAGTCAGATCTACAGTGATTAAAAAAATAAAATTCAGAGGGACGGGTCTGGACACAACATCATATCAAATTTAGAGGAACACTGAGTTGCTGGAACAGCAGCAAGGCAAGACCAGAAGACCAGGGTAAATCTGTATGCAAGTTTGTCTTTCTAACCTTCCTCTAGTACTGGCTATTGCTTCCATTTTCCCTTCTTGTCTCATGTACCAGTGTAGATGCAATAGTCTTATCCAGCAGCATTGACCCTCAAGACATCTTCCTCTTTTATGGGCATATTACTGCCTAAATTGTATGGACTTTGCCCTCCTCTAAATAAATCCAGAAGAAACCCCATCCCCACCCCCACCCTTGAACCTCTGTACTAAGTAGAAGCAGAAATCATGGTCAGAGGAAAAAAAAATCACTGTAGAAATACTAAGTATTACAGGAACAGGAGGTATTTAGGAATCTACTCTCTGATGTATAACAGCAGCAGTAATGGTAGACCGATAAATGAGTGTGAGAGGTCGAAGGGAAAAATGCACCTATCAAGGAAAATGCAAATTTAGAGGAATTCCAGTGTTCAAGTTGCAGGTAAAGGAAAAATATGTGAACTAAATCACTTGTCAACAACTACTTGGATTTACAGGCTTTTCAGAAAAATGAAAAAGGGACAAAACACACCCACCTATTGGAAGAGAAAGATTGAAAATTAAAAGGATCAAAGGAATCAAAACATTTGTTCACATGCAGAAACTCAGAAGGACTGCTGGAGAGAGGAAGAAATAAATATGCATGCAATATAAATGCACATTTTCAGCACCTAATTCAAAGAACACTGACAACTGTGAGAGATAGCAAAAAATCATCAACCTCTTCAAGGTGATTCTCTATCATTGTTTTTAGTGCTGCTTACTGTAAATCTCTTGTACTTGAAAACAGATGACACAAAACAATATATTTTTTTATATGGGTGGGATGGGGAAATTAAAGTTAAAAACTAAGAGAAATGCATGAGAAACAAGTAAATTCAACAGATGTTGTGGAGATAAAACTGAGTTCTATGTTGTCTTTATAGATCTCTTATTACAAGCATGAGCTGAAATTGCACATGAGATGCACATGCACTTTAATCAAACAACAAATTTAGGATTTGGCAGTTCAGCCTTTGAAGCCAGGACTTCACTCTTGAATTTCAAATGCTGATGGGACCTCTCTTGGTTTTATCTCAGAAGAGCCCCATTAATTTTCATGAAAACATGTCTGCAAATTACATTGTTGTAAATGACAGCAAAATGGTGCTCCTTGCT
Source organism: Phylloscopus whistleri (assembly GCA_017589585.1). Classification (NCBI taxonomy): domain Eukaryota; kingdom Metazoa; phylum Chordata; class Aves; order Passeriformes; family Phylloscopidae; genus Phylloscopus; species Phylloscopus whistleri. The sequence continues at coordinate 467,224 of JADMLD010000068.1, read as the reverse complement.
GTGATCTCCCAAGACATGGGTTATTTATCCACTGCTCTATAGAGGAGGCCAGAATATTTATTAACTAGAGACCTGGAAGAAGAATAATGATGTCAGCAAAGGCAAGGGGAAAATATCAAATCAAAATACAGTCTTTACAGGGCTAAAATCAGTACAGTATGTTCTGGAAATAATGCAACACAGAGTAGCACGATTACCGCCCTAAAATTCTTGAAAGGTGTTACTCATTTATCTAAAAATTATTGTCAGTGATATAAAATCTACCTGTTTTCCCTCATCATTTCTGCTTCCTTCTCTTTCACAGGTGCTGGAGACTCTTCAAAGTCATACGAGAAGAGGTGAAAAGGAGTGTGTGGTACATAAGGTAATTTCTCCACTGTTGGAGATGCCTTTGGAGTAATGGATGCTGAAGAATTTTGGGGAGAGCTCAGCAATGCTGTTGCAGGTGAAGATGGTGATGAAAGGACAGAATTATGATGAGAGACAGATGAGTCAGGCACAGAAGAGGAGTTGCTAGAAAAGCTCTTTGCTCTAGAGCACGCGAGAGGCCTCTCAGCTGGAGAAATGGCACTGGAGACAGCTGAAGAGTCAGAACCCTGTGAAAAGCTTTCCTTCACAGCTTCATGCACATCTGGAACCTCACTGCAGGAGGAAAAAAATCATTAGAAAGGGAAGAGGAGAGAAAAGTGGGGCAAAGGGAGATAATAGATAGTAACACTTGCAGGGGAATAAAAAATGAAGTAAAGTCAGACAAACAAAAACTTCCAAAATTTAGACAATCATTTTAAATAGAGAACTCACATCTTTGTATCCCAGTGGGATTCTTCTTGAGGTTGGAAGTACTGGGGAAAAAAAGCAACCCATTCTAAAGGAAAAGAGGGGATTTAACTTATAGGCTTCAAAACTAATTTTCGTGAGCCTTTCACACCTATTTTCATAACAATTTTTGTATATTTCAAGTTAGGTCATAAACATTGTCAGAGCAGCACAAAGCAGATTGAGCACACTGAAAAATACTCCATGGAGTACCAATGCTTCACGATACAGTCTGCAGGACTGCTTCTCCAAGTCCAGATTTCTGACTGTCATCCTCCCTGGGAATCTGATCTTTTTACTAAAAATATTCATCCAACGAAGGTGAAAATAAACTAGCACTGTTCTGTCAATATTCAAGTTTAGAATGATCTCAAAAGCAACACCTTACCAGATATTTGTCTAGGTATGAAGGCACTAATTTATGATTTCTCTGAGTGTCAGCATTCCATGCTGGTCTTTCATAGAGACTTGCAGAGTTTGCATCAAAGGAAACAGAAAACACATCTGCTTTGCTCTACTGAAGGCAGATGTTGCCGAGTGACAGAAGGCATAAAGCAGGTGAAAAAGCCATGGGATCTGCACTCCAGGGTGTCTGTTTTCACTAGTCACTCCAGCATAAACACTGTGCATGGGCTTTGGGCTGGATCACTTGGCAAGTGGCTGATTTCATTCTCCCAAGACCACTTCTGCAATCCCCCAACCTGCGTAGAAGGCACAGTCCTTCTCTGAGGACTGTGGGCTTGGCACAGCATAGGCAACAAAAACACAATTTGTGTTAGGTATGTTGGGAACTTATGCAGTTAATCATCAGGTGTATACCAGGTAATTGTTCTCTCAGTGGAAAATCTGGAAACCTTCATCTATTGCACCTGCTGTGCTTGATAGGAGACACTGAAGCCTGGCCAGTCCTACCTGACAGCATCTAACACAAACAGCCATGTAACAGATCATTTCTGTTAGGCTACAGAGACAGTGAAAGAAGGTACTTAGGAAAGTCATGGGAATATCACCCAGTTATCTTAAAGATATAATTATCTTAAAAGGACTAATGACCTAAAATCACATTATGCTCTTCACATGGCTCTTCCTCACTTTTTAAAGCAGTACTTTAGTATACTCATGAGATTTACCAATACCTTGTGTCTAAGTTTTGACTTTTAAGAATCAGATTTGAGGAAATTATCACTTAATTTTGAATTTTCAGGCAGCCATTGGCAAGCTTTGCAGACTGGAAGATAATAACAACAACAGTACAGTATTTTCTTTGGAATTCACACATTAAACAGTTTCCTTTCTTCCTTCTGAGCTGTAGTGTCTGCATGAATGTGGTTTATGTAAAAAAAAAAAATCCAATCTCATTTGCTGAATTGCAAAACCAAATAATTTAACCTAAATCAAATGGCTGTAAAAAAGAATGCATTTTCTTGCTTTCAGTTTATTAGGATCAAGTTGCCAAATGCCAAACATATAAACATATCTCAGAAATAAGTGGAAAATTTATACAAGAGTATTGATAGGTGATGATGAATATTGATTGGTGATTTGCTTATATCTGTATATACACAGATGGGCAGGCATTTATAAAATTACATATATATATTATATACACATATATATCAGTTTTGCCTCAAAGTAGTTCTTTGCTACTAAAACATGCATAAAACTTATGTGAAATCTTAGGCAGCACTCAAAAAATGTCGATTTACTGCATAGCAACAGATATTCCTAATAAGGAAGTATTGTGAAGATAGGGATGAAAACCTAAGAAACCAAGCAACATCCTCAGCTAAGCACTGTGTGTTTCATAGTTGCCTTAACTGAGAAGTTAAACCGAACCATGCTTAAAGTTATGCTTTTCACTAAAGCTTTTAGGATTTGTGAGCATTATGTGAAGGGAGTAACTGCAGACAGCTCATAGTGCACTGAACTTATATAATTAAACATGTTTCCATCAGCATTGCCTCCCCCCAGCCCCCTCCCCAAAGCTTTTATATGTGAAAATATTTCCTTGGGGGGTGGCTTTACAGGTGATCAAGGAATGTGAGTGAAAAGGTGCATGCTGCTGCACACTGTGCTGGTGAGTTCAAGCCAGAGCCTTAAGAAAAGGTGGAGGGACAATGCTGAATCCTGGTACCTGGCTTTGACCTGCCTATTGGTCTCTTCCTCCCCCTCATCCTCAGTATTGGGCTCTGTGACTGGCTGCTCTTCTTCCTCCTCTTCATACTCGTCCTCTCTGAGATCAGACCAAGGAAAGAGGCATGCAGTGGGATGGAAAGAAAGAAGGTGGAAGAGAAAACAACATGAGTCCCCAGAAAAAGAAACACAATGAAGTTAGAAATGGAAGGAAGAAACTGATGAAGAGGGAGGCCCTCCTGTGTTAGACAAAAAGCCACCTAAAACTTCCTGCTAAGTATGTGCTTGCACAAGAGTAGCACTGCTATCCTCTCCCCTATTTACATTTTTTACTATTATTTTAAGATTCAAAGCTGCCATTGATTTTTCTTGAGCTTTGCTTTCCATTTGCAGCTGCACTACCTGCAGAGGTATTAATGGAAAACATTCATGACAATAGCAATGTTCAACTCATTGGTCATTAAGTTGTGTCTTTTTGGCCCAAAGGACAGTACAGGCTGTGCTGGCATGGGACAGCTGGCATTGGACATCATGCTTTCTAAATTAACCCAAACAAAACATTCCTGCTAAGTAACCAATAGCTCAACTGGAAACAGAACAGGGTGAACCATTGAGTTAGGAGTAACAGACAGACCAAATCAGTTCAGGACTATTAGCAAATAGCAATATTTAAGTTATCAGATGCCAGTACATGAATTATTTCAGTCGAGTCATTAGTACGGTCAAATCAGGCTCCAGTTCAGCAGTAATTCTGGAAGACTGTAAGTCATGCATAAAGCCTCCACAACCTAAAAACCACATAAGTAAAATAGGAAAACTGTATTAAACATAATGAAAAAGGCTCCACAGTCTGCCTCCCATCACTAGCATCTATGCTTTTCACCTTCCCAAAACAACAGACTCACGAAAGATGCATTTGCAGTTGATACAGTTCTCCACTTGATTTAATGATGTATATACAATTAGGTTATGCTCCATGCAAAAAGGAAAACATACATACAATCAGTAATGAAGTTTGTAAGACGCTCATATTCCTTGCATTTTCCTGAAAGCTTATTTTCTTTCCTCTGATTCTGAAGGGATGCTCTGTGGATTTTTTTCCATTTAGAATTAGTTTCCATGTTATAAGGATAATGGATGTTTATAGTGTGAGACCATGAACTCATTGAGTTCAATGAAAAGGGTCAACCCAAAATTTGTTGTATTCATATAGAGTAAGTTACAGAATAACCAGGAAAATGGCAGCACCTGGAACTTTTCCAATACTCTGGCAAACATTTACAAAGTAAACACTTGCAACCATTCCTAAAGTGGCTTAGTGACATAACCATCTCAGTTGTCATCTCTTCATCTCCCTGTCCTGCTCACAAATATATACCTCCCTTACACAGGCACCTCTCAACTTTCACATATTTACTCATTTACTGGAAAAAGGAAAGGAAAGGAAAGGAAAGGAAAGGAAAGGAAAGGAAAGGAAAGGAAAGGAAAGGAAAGGAAAGGAAAGGAAAGGAAAGGAAAGGAAAGGAAAGGAAAGGAAAGGAAAGGAAAGGAAAGGAAAGGAAAGGAAAGGAAAGGAAAGGAAAGGAAAGGAAAGGAAAGGAAAGGAAAGGAAAGGAAAGGAAAGGAAAGGAAAGGAAAGGAAAGGAAAGGAAAGGAAAGGAAAGGAAAGGAAAGGAAAGGAAAGGAAAGGAAAGGAAAGGAAAGGAAAGGAAAGGAAAGGAAAGGAAAGGAAAGGAAAGGAAAGGAAAGGAAAGGAAAGGAAAGGAAAGGAAAGGAAAGGAAAGGAAAGGAAAGGAAAGGAAAAGAAAGGAAAGGAAAAGAAAGGAAAGAGTTGAACCAGGGAACATTCATATAATCCCTTCTTACTAGCTCAAGCTTTGCTATTTCCTGTGAAGGGAAACTTCTGTATCTGCTTGTCCTACAGCACTCAGATTTGGGAAATAACTCATGAAGCTCTGTGGGATCATGGTTCTCTGTTTGGAGCACAATGCATCCTGTAATTCTGGCAGCACAGCTACTGCTTATATGAACAAGAGTGTCCACACTATTGCTGTGTTTAAAGCTCCCACCAGGATTCCACATCGGTGATGTCAAAATTCCCCCTCAATTGTCTCAAAATGCCAAAAATCATTAGTGAAATACTCATCTGATATGGTGGATCTCATAAATTTGAAAGAGTTCTTTGAGAATTTATTCCACCTTATGAGGGCATGGCTAAAACAACAGGAGTTTACACAGCATGGAGAAAGGAGCTGAAAAAAAACATTTAGAGATTCCAGAGAGATCATTCTTCTGTCAGGCCAATGACTCCTTCCTCAAGGGTTCTTGAGTTGTAGGTCAAAATCTTAAAAGAAGCTTTGATTGGAAAGCTCTTTTCATTTGCTAATATTAAATGTAGGAGGGCAGCAACTCCATTGGTTGGCAATTGGTTGGAAAAGCCAGAGGAAGGATCCGGCTCTGTGTGACCTGGTAGCAGAGATGCTCAGTGTGCACAGAGGCAGGCACGCTCTCCGATCTGGGGGAGCCAATGTGGCCAAGGGAAGCTTGCCCAAAAGAAATAAGTGTTTGCACAGGGGAGATGCTCAAAACTCTGAATGTCCTCTTTTAGCAACTAAACTCTCAGAGTCTCCGAGTATCCCCAGAAGGGGGATCAGATACAGATCAGAGGAGAGGGGTAAGCTCAGAGGCAGGAATGATGTGTCCTCTTCTTCTAACCAAAGCAACAGTGGCAGTCATTTCAGTCTTGCTAGAGGACAGATATTCTGTCCAACAAAACAGGTAGTACCTGCTAACTAAATCTTTCCTAAAAGGTAGAAAAGGAGAATTTCCATGTGAATATTTATTAAAATGGGAGAACACTAACTAGAGTCAGACACTCAAACACAAAGCAGACAGGTTTGTGAACTCATCTGAACTGTTCAGAGTTATGTGTTCATTTTTTATGCAGTGGAGAAGGGATGATGTGGAAAAGCTCATTGTTCCTCTCACATAGAGATGTAAATTTGAAGTCAATGCAATAGTGGAATTAAATTAAGAAAAAGGACTCATAGGGATGTTTCCAATTAAATGAGATTGCAGAAGCCAGTGTGGTTTGTAGTAGTGCAGAGGAATCTATCCCATTTACAAAAGGCAAGTATTTATCCACTGGCAGGGAAGAAGGTCTTCAGCTGAAGGATCAGATATATTCAGCTAACCTTAAGGCTTCTCCTGGGTTACTTTCCATGATAAAAGTATCAGGTTAGAAATATTTAAACAAAATCCTTATAGCACTGAAAACAAATTTCAAAACAATCACTCTGTTTATTTACATCTTTAAAATGGATTAATGCTACAGGCTAAAAAAAGCCAAACAAATAAACAAAACCCCATCTCTCCACAAATCTTTATTAAGTATAGCATCGGTCATGACAACTAACAAACATCATCTAGGGCACAGGATTTGCTCAGTTGTTTCAACTAAATTTTGACATGAATGTATTTATAGCCCCTTAAAATAATAGGCATATTAAAAAAGACTGTGAAAGTGCAATTTATGGGGAGAGAACCACCAGGGCAGCAAAACAAAATCTTGACAAAGGGTTTAGAATGAAAGGATCAACTTTTCTCCTTTTTACAATTAATAAATTTAAAAAGGAGAAATAAAAAGAATACCAGAAAAACTTGCCCTGCTGATATTAAGTAGCTATTTAAAGCTGCAAAGAGAAAAGCACTAATAAATACAGACTGATGAAAGGAAATCATGATAAAGGGACTTTTTTAGAAGTTTAGCTGAAGACAGGGTCAGTCCTTGAGATGCCAGGCCTTGCACCTCACATACACCTAACCTAGTTACAGTTGGATGATTCTAAGACATCAGTCTGAAGTCAAGGTCTCTATGTCCACAAGAACTCAAAGCACCAAAACCTGCTCTCTGTCCCACTGGACCCTGAGCAATGTGTACAAGGTTTTGTGTAGTCTCTGTCTTCTCCAGGCTCTCTGCAGTTCCTTTGCAGAGTTTTGATGAAGGCAGCTTGAAAGAACTTAGGATTTCTTCCTACCTTGTAGCCCAGAAACACAAGTTTCTCACTACCTGCCTCCAAAAAAATCCCAAAGGTAAAAGAAAAATCAAAGGCTGTGCTGAAGGAACAAAAAAAAAATCTCCCAACAAACAAACAAACAACCCCAACCAAACTAAACAAAGCACCCCCCCCAAAAAAAAAAAAAAAAAAAAAAAAAAAAAAAAAAAAAAAGGCATGAGCACAGAAACACATTCTGCTTTGCTTGGTATCAAAGGAAATTTTGAAAAGGTAAGATACGCTTCAAACAATTTTATTTCAGGATGAATTTAACCAGTTATGAACTAGAATACAGAACAATAGAAGAAATTACCATCTTGCCATAATTAGGCTACCAAGGCTTTGCTCTGCACATACAATGCACATAGAAGTCAACTCATAGAAGTTCTAGTAGATGAACTTTAGGACTCTTCCAACACAAACCATTCTGTGATTCTATGACCAGAATTACAAGCCACATTCAGTGAAATAAGACCACCATTACCCATTTCACAATATTATTTTACATTAAATACTACAGCTGATCTTACAAATTTCCTTTCAAGGTTGTTTACCACCCTGTCTCCTGAAAACTTCCGGCCTGTTTTATCTCTTGCACAACTGCATCCTCAAACTCCAAGTGAACAAATAGAAACTGAAAATGTTCCATCAAGGAAAGATATCTATAAGTCACAGCGGATGTAATTTTATTTTGTCTTGCCACTGCTTGCCATTTTTTTCAATTTATGAGTTCAGTTCCACTTTTATAGCTTAGATGGCACAATTCATAACCAAATTTCTAAGTCCTTGTAAAATAAAAAAATGCTTTGGTACACTTCTGTTGCTTCTTACTTTCTTCTATCCTAGTTGCCAAAACAGATTCAACTAGACCTTTAGGTGAAAGCTAAATGTGTGAATAATTTAAATTCAACATTTATAAGTCTGTAGAAAGATATGGCAATACACTCTCCTCCTCCATTAAAAATAAAACTAAAGAAACCTATTAACCCCACTACTTATTTCTATTCCAGTGCAGTTGGTGCAACTATGTGAAGATGAAAACCCATGAAATTATATGGATAACAGTGTACTTACAAAGCCTCAAAATTTGACCTTCTGCATACAGGAAGACTAAGGTGACTAATTACAAAGGTGAAAAGCAAAATGATCCTGGTATTTCTGCCCTAAATAAAGAAAAAAGTTCAGACAAAAAGTTGAGGAAACGGCAAATGATGTGAAGTACATGCACTCATTATGCCTTCATATCTGCCCTTTAGGTTCCTGTTATATCCTGTTAGGATAGTTTTATCCCTAAAATAAGATCAGCAACACCTAAATAACACTTGGGCAATGCCTCCACACTTGTTTAACTGCTGCAGTTGGTTTATATAGGACACATAAAAGCAGAGCAAGGCAGCAGAGCAATGCTTAAGATACTTGCAAGGCTTTGCAAAGACTTCAAGAGTCACAACACTGATCATTAAACAGCATTGCTGTTTTTACATTTCTAGAACAGAGAGGTTAAAGAAACAGAATAATGATGCAGATAGACTTTTGAAGCAATATATACTGAAATATACACAGAAAGAGAGAAGGAATGTTATTTTCAGAGCTTGGAAGTACATTTTGGTTAACACTTGAAGGCCACTGTTACTTACCCTTCAAAGGGAAATGGCATCCTACCAAGCTGCTGTCTTTTTTCCTCCCCACATTGCATCCTATGTGTAAAAAAACCTTCCCTGTTCTCAGAGGATCCTGTTTACAAACACTGGGAACACACTGGAGAGGTGAACTCTATAAGGCAAGTATACTCCAGTGCATAAGATACTATCACACCGATCCAGAGAAATGCATTCACACCCTGGTTTGGAACTGTATTTCCTCACAAAAGTTCACAAAAGCTAAACACACAGTGGGAAAAAACAAAGAAAAACCATAAGGCTAAGTCATGCTGTGATTTCATTTGCTGTGCAGCTATAGTCTATTTAAACTTCAGTGCTTTCTTCACTCCTGAAGTTCAAATAGGAAAATCTACCACTGCCTTTACAGCAAAGTGCATTGCTGTTGATTGGACTCTGCATGTATACCAAGCATAAAACATTTCCTTTCAGCGAGACCTGCCATCAGAAAAGAGTATCCCTACTAGAAAACCTGACACACCTTCAGAGATGTTTTAATTAATATAAAAACAGCTGGTATCAACTTGAAACAGTAATAGGACCTGGACCTGAGATACTCATCAAGCTGTAAATTTTAAATTTTTGTGTTATTATTTATGCATTAATGGGTTAATCTTTATCTATACATCCATGCAGTCCTTTTTTATGGTATGGCTTCAAAAGAAAATTTTACTTAACCTATCTTGTGTCTATTCCTCTACTGCATTCCTTATGGGAGCTTCTTAGATATTACAAAGAGTAAGATTACAAATTTCACACTTTTAGAGTTCTCCTTTAGAATCTGCTTGACTTCACGCTTCAAATCCTACCTGCACAGGAGAAATTAACGTGTTCTCCTGCTCCAAACATAAAATAGCAAGTTAGATTTTTGTAAGGTATTGTTGTCAAAGACTAATAAAGATCTGATGCTACGAACAGACACTACCTTGGCTACCTTACCAAGCCATTTCATTTCATAGATAAATCTTTCCAAAACCTCTTCTTTTTTATATCCCATTTCCATTTTCACCCATACCAACCATACTGTGAAGAGTTATTATCTCCCTCATAATTGATCATATGCCATTCAATGTCAAAGCACACCCAAATGCTAGGTAACTCAGCTCATATGTATAAGTGTATGTCTGTGTGTATGCACATGTATTAAAGAGATTCAAATCCACAGATATGTGGCTGCATGCTTATCCTGGAGATGTTTTCTTTGTCTAATTTCATGCCTCAACTGTTTTAAATATCCAAAACTAGGAACCAGAGATAAACATCAAGAAAAAAACCCGCCAATATGTGTTTCTTTCTATTACAGTAATAAAAGAGAAATTAACTACTTCTCTCCTTTGGGCCTTTAGTAATCTACACCACAACCTGCGTCTTACATCAAATGATGATGTTGAGTCTCTCCACTTTACTGTTTCATACCTATCATACCAATCATCATATTTGACACAGACAGCAACTCTAAGAGATGTGGAACAAACCATCCTAAATAAAATAAACTAAACCTCACCCACCATTGTATCTTTGATCTATAGCCTGTAAGTATTTATACAATCAAATATTTTCTTATAGTGTTGTGGAAAGTCACTATAACTTGAAACATCATGACAAAAACTAGATTTTTTTCTGTAGTAAATGCTAGAGAAAAAATAAAAGATTAGTTATGGTTTGGGATGTCTGAAAACATGGAAAATCATGATAATAAAAAAAGAAGTCTCAGCTGTATCTTGGACAAACCAACCCTGCAGTCTTGGCTCTATATGAAGCAATTTGAACAATCACTTAATGGGGCCTAATAAGCAAACTAAAGTCTGTGCTGTTGGTTAGAAATTCGACAGGAATCTAAAGTTGAGCACAAAAAATGCTTAGCATGAGAGGCTCAGCTGTATTCATTGTTTTCTGGTAAAACCAAAATAGCATCACGATCTCTGCCTGCATCTTGGCAACCCTCAAACATCAGAAACATATATTTTCTAACAAACAGGTCCTTATGACTTCTCAGCACAGCTTTCCTTTATTTAGACCACTATTTCCCTGTATTTTTCTAGGACTGTGGAAGACCTTGAGCCCACAGGTACCCCATGCAATGGAGCTGTGTCCAGTCAGCCTAGAAATTTGTGGGAAACTTTGAAATTCCCTGTGCTGCTCTTTGCTCAGAGGAAGAGTCCTAACAGGCTTCCAGGCAGGACCCTAAAAAAAGCAAAGTTCATAGATACGTAATTCCCTGTTGGCTTCTCTGTTGTTTTCACCTTATCAATATAGCTCTCCTGAAGGCCAGCTTTCTTTAGATGGAAAATCTGGAAGCCTCAGGTGGACCTGAAGAGCTGGTCTTTCTCCTATCTTTTTAGCCTCATGGTGTACTAAGACAAAGCTTGCTAAAGCCAGCTTTGGTCACTGATGCAAGATGCAGGCTCCACTCTGGTAAATTCTTAAGATGGCAGTCAGTTCTTTCACTTGTGAGGTGTCAAACACAGGAATACTGACAGGAAAGGTCTAACCACAGGCAGGTTATGTCTAGATGAACATATTTAGTGTTATAAGATCGATCTTAGTGATTCTTTGGTGATTTTTGATAACATAAAACAAATCAAAGCTATGGATAGAAAAAGCAGAGTCTAATAAAGAGAGGTAAATACCTAATCCTAGGTATTCACAACTTCATAAACCTCAGTCTGTCACTGTGACTAATTCCATAGTGATGGAGCCGCTCACTCAAATGCTGGTGAGAGGTGTCAGTGTAAATCTCCCAGAAGCTCACTTGAATATGTTTGCTAAGGTCTGTCTGACACAGCTCTGATGGGACACCCAGAGCAAGAGATGAGTATGGTCTCTGTGCTGAAGAAAGGGAAATGCACAGCAAAATGTGAAACATTAATTTGAAAAACTGGGAGAACATTTTTTTCTGATTTGTATGTACAGAACGCAGAGAAGCTACGCAGTGCTCAAGACAGCACTGAGAACTTCTGAGCAGGCTGCCTTTTACTCTCTGAAATCCAGTCAGGATGAGACTGAAAGATAGAGAGACAGAAATTTGCCTTTTAATGCTCATTTAGCAATAAATCACTGCATACAACATACAACATAAATCTAGAGCAAATTCCATGCCACTCCTTACATTTTTCCCTGACTCTATCCACAGTGTTGCTGGAAAAGGCTAGCTTTACTTTAAAAAGAAAGCAAACAAACAACACAACTCATGGAAGAATGTGTTTAAAAGTCTACTGCATAAGAGGCAGCATGCTAGACAACAGACTGAAAGCACTCAGTTTGGACCAGGGCAGAAGACCTTAGGAGGTACCTCTAGCACAGCATTTAAAACATCATGTTAACAGGACGGAAGTTCCCGCCAGGCTTATTGGTGCTCCATGCCATCATGGTAACAGAAGGAAGTTTTAGCAAAGCAGACCTCCTGCTGGTCAGGACAGGCATCTTTAAGTATGCTGCAGTAGGTACAGACCTTGAAATCAACCTTCAGCCTTTCTTAGTTACTAGCTGTTATCAACTTCTTATTTATTTAGTAACAGGCACATCAGGCTGGGCTTTGCTCTCCATGAAAACTATTTTAACACAAAGCAGATTTGGATCCTTACTTGTTTTGAACCACAGGCAAAAAAAGCAATACATTTAGTTTAGAAAAAGGCTGCCAAGTGGATGAAAAAGGCCTGCAAGTTTTCCTTTTGGTCGCCCTTAGCATTTACGGTCAACTTTTCCCAGCTCAAACCCCAAAGTCTGCTCTCAATTAGCCTGGCGTAGATCAGACCAACTCCATTGACTTCAGACAACTTTTCTGGATAAAGAGCATTGTGAGACAGAATAGAATTTGGCCAATATTGTCTTTTTTGTTGTTGTTTTACCGGCACCATGAATTTCTCTCTTTTTGGAAGACTTATCGGTTGACACAAAGCAGATGACTGTGGACAACCTGTTTGATGTGGTAAACAAAAGCAAAGCAATTGCCAAAAGAGCTGATGAGCTAGAAAGAAAAGAAACATGAACATTGTGGGAAGGAGAATTATGGGAAAGAACTTCAACCTTCTACTGATTTTGATACAGAAGTCCAAAAATAACCTAGAATGTTTCCCAAAATAAAATTTAGTACAGTGTAAGAGTGCAGCTTCAGTCTCTAAGCGTGTCCATCAGAAGCAATTCCGCTGGGTCTAATCCACTGTAAAACCAGACATAAGACATCTGCAGCCACACACAAAGTTTAGAACTTTCAGCAGGAACAACACAGTAAGATTATTATTAGTATTGTTACAATTCCTACTGGGAAAGAAAATGTAGTGAAGGGATAAAGACTGAAATCCATTTTGTAACTATTTTTTGGGAAATACAGCACTGCAAAAACTTACTGCCAATTATTTTTTTCCTTTCTCAAGAGGGACCAGTGTTATGAACCAAAGGGTCATTAGCAGGAGACAGTTCTTTCATGGCTGAACAGAAGTCATTTTCAATTTACAAAGGTAATAAGCAATTTTTATCCATTTGTATAGATTCCTCTCTACAACATTAACAATGGAAGCAGTAGGGTCATAATGAGCATTTCTTTTGACTAAATCAGGTGATACCTGCATCATACTCTAATATAGGATTTTAAAATTTCAATGCAAATTGTCACAAGATCTAAACTTATGATGCTCTATCTAAGTCCTTTAAACCAATAAATATCTTGCTTTGTGCTCAAATTTGAAATTTTTTTCCAGAGAACCTAATTCCATTTAAGTCTAATTCAAATTTTATAAATGTGTAAAAACCTTAAAGGACTCATTCAACTTCACTATTTTTCTCCCTAAACATTAATGAATAGAAGCCATAAGGCTTTTCCTTTTTTCCTCTCCTCTCAGTTTAGCTATCAGGTGTAGAGATACTGTTGCACACATCTGGACTATTTCACTGAAAGTTGAGACTTACTGGAATACGATAAAGCAGGAAGGCTGTTTTTCCTCTTCCTACCACAACTACAGATTTGGGCAGATAATGAATCTAAAAATGTGAAGGACAGAATCTGCTTATCTGAAAAGCTTGTTTACCAGAAACACTTTACCAGAAAAACAAGAATTATAAAAGATCTAACAGTTGACTAACTGCTTTTTATGGTAACTTAAACAATTTCACTGAACATAGAACTTGCATCCTCAAATCCTGAACATACTTTGTGGGGGCTGAGACAGTATTTTTATTTAACTAATATGCAAAGTAAAGATCAGAATTACACACATTCATAACTGAATGCCTGTTTCCTTCCAGAGCCAGGTGAGCAAGTTGGACATTCCAAATGGAATTGAAGAGAATTATTGTCCTACAGAAAATAACTGCAACATGAAGTTAAAATTGATTGCTTAGATAAAGACTTCTTTCTTGTATTTAAACTTACATTATGCTTTAAAATATGTCACTGTCAAAGAGTGTGTGAAGAAGAACTGGATATTTATTTAAAAAAAATTAGCATGATTATTGAAATTATGTTATTTTGGTTTAAAAATATTTCAAAGAGCTGCTGAAACTAACCTGTTGTGTTTTTTATTCCCTCTATTCTATTCCCACTAAAAATTAGCTCAAACATAAATTTATTAGAAGTTACTGAAGACTGCAAAATAAAGCTAGCAAGCACACACAGTAATAGTGAGAAGACATATTGGTAGAAGTTGTTGTCCTGGATGGCTTCTATTTGTTTAATTAATTAACAGTAAGGGAATGAACAATTTCTGCAGAGTTGAAGCATCTCCTCATTTCCCATCCAAATTCATCAGCTTAACAAAAACAATAATATAAATCATATAATCATAAATGTCTGCTTCACATTCGTGGCTACAGATTTGCAGTCAAACTGTTAAGTCCTGAAGCAGGGCCCAAGGTCATGCACTAGGCATCTCATGCAGAGCAGCTGAAGCTCCCAGCTGTACTCACACTGAAGATGCTTTAAACTCATCCTCAAATGCACTGTCATCCTTGTTATCAGCCTGCATGACCGTGGGGCTCTCAGCTGTCAGCCCACTAAAGACCAGGCCATGGAAGGCGATGGAAAACAAGTAATAATGTGTTGTCAAATGCCAAAAGGAGAAAAAAAAAAGAAAAGAAAGAAAATAAAGTGCTATTTATGTGGTATATAACGTGCAACTACTGTCTCAATTATGTGGAGTCTTACATTTTCATACTGCCAGAACCCATTAAACTTTAGTCAACCCAGTTCTCTTTGCAAGAAGGACTGCTTTACATGCAACATAGGATTTTAAGGCTCCAAGTTCACATCCCCTGCTAACCAAGAGAAACCTTCAATGAACTACCCAAAGGTTATAATTAATATAAGATACACTCTGCTACAGACCACGCTTCTGTTTTTCAAACTGCATCTTCAGCAGTGTCCCGCTTTTGCTGTCTGCAGCTTGTGTATCACCACCTGAGCCAGTCAGACAGATTCCCTTTAGAGTCAACCAACAGCCAGCCTCAGAGTTTGATTCATCTTGGTCAAAATTTCAGGCATGTAGAACACATCAGATAACTGAAGGCCCACCAGTGCTTGCTGCACTCCACTGACATCAAAGAGAGGAGAGCTGATCAGACATCTAACTTCAGTGAAATTACTTCCAGCCCTCTTGTGCAGCAGTCAGACACGCTGAGGATCTGCAACTCCTTTTTTTCCTAAGCACACACAGCCTAAGCCAACCATCATAGGACTGGCAAAGACACCATCCTCGACTGACTCCACTGCTGCAGACTGCTGCACAGCTAGCCATTGCTGCCTCTCTTTTGCTAATTATAAAACATTAGATATATTCACTACTACGCTGTAGCCTTAAAGGCAAATATTTATGCTGGAATGAAGAGGAGGAAAAAAAATAAAAATTAACTGTAACATACACAGGACAAATAGCTCTGAATTAACGTTACCATGCTCTTGTTACAATCTTCTGTTACGTGCACATAGTGAATATAAAATCTGTCAAAGGATGAAATTAAGCTGAGGTAGCTCCCAATGCTCTCTCTCATGCGGTTTGGGTCCACTTACTTAGCATGCATGGTACCAAAGAGCTTAGCAATGAAGGTAAGTCACCTTCAAATCCATTTCTTTTTTGTACTGGTGTTTTAACTCTGAATATGCTTTTGTTTTTTTTCATTTTTATTTCAATCAAAGAGGAAGATAAAGAAAAGCCTGTCATATTAATAACGTGCAATGAAGAGAAAGTACCGAGGGAAGAAAGGAGCACCCCTCGGCTCCTGCCCTCACCTCTCACTGAGCTCCTCCCCGCGCTGCCCGTGGCTCAGCACGAAGCTTGACTGCCCGCAGGGGCTGGCAGGGGCCGATAAAGTGCTCTTGACGTTCTGTGCCGAGTGCCTGCGGCTCCGGCGGCGCTCCAGCCCCCGGCGCTCACCGGCACCCAGGCTGGCCCTGCGCCGGTCCTTGCGCCCGCTGGGCGGCGGCTCCGCGCTCTCATCTCCATCTTCGTGCCTCAGCGTCACCTGAGGGGCAAAGGAAGAAGGCCGACATGGTTGCTTCAGCTACCACCGGTCTTCACACCTAGGCTTAAAAATTTCCTGGTCTCAACATGATTAACTCCTGTTAGCATCCCTGTTTCTACAGCTGTCCCTGAAAGTCACTGTCTATCCATTAGTGCAGTGTGGCAGCTCTAACAATGGAATTATGTACTGATGCCTTGCATACAACAGCACAGGACCTGTAACAACACATTCGTGTATCTCCTAATCTGTTTGTTCTCTTTTTAATGTGGGACTGAATTTTCAAGGAAGCTGAGCAGTCTTGGACAACTAGTTCTCTTTATATCCTTCCAAAATACTTAGGTGAAGACTTGGTTTTAGTGAAGTCAACAGGAAAAAACTCCATTCATTGACTGATTCAACATTTCCTCACGTTCAGACGTGACACTTGTAGTGATTCAGTGGAAGTTACCATCTAGAGTGTGTTGGAAATAGCAGAGGACTAAAGTATGGGCATAACACCAAATACCTCAAACTGCTGCACACCCCTGATGTGCCAATGTGAGTACCTTTAATAGAAACTAAGTGTTATCTTATGGTACATGAGGAGAGATATCCCTGCCAGAAACAACACAGTAACTAGTGGCTCTCATCTGAAATGCAGCCTGACGTTTAAATAATCATTGTACGAGAAAGATCCACTCAAATAGGCAGAGGTACAGAAAGGGCAACATGTGACATCAGAAGAATGCCTATCTTCTTGTTGCTATTAGTCTTGTTACTCTGGTAATTCTTACCAGAAGGTTTTTAAAAAAACAACGGGGGAAGTGAGATATCTTTGCTTGGGGTGTAAAACCTGTTTCTGTGAGGAAAACCAGGTTTTTCAAGTAAAAAACAGGATTGGCGTAAAAAAGGAACAACCTGCCTAAACATGTTTAAGTTTATTTTGGTCATCAAGAAAAAGCTGGCACCCAAATAAGTCAACAGCCAATTCTGCAATTAAGTCTTTCAGTAGGTGCAGCATGCACAAAAAAACCAATCCATCCTTTTAAGATTAATCACTACATTTTAAGAAGTGCTTTATAAAGATGATGCATCCAATGATAGGAAAAGAAAGAACATTATTGACCTCTCTCATTCTCTTGTTCTTCCTGAAAATTGCTGTATATAAAGCTTAACTCTGATAGCT
Organism: Phylloscopus whistleri; assembly: GCA_017589585.1. NCBI lineage: Eukaryota > Metazoa > Chordata > Aves > Passeriformes > Phylloscopidae > Phylloscopus > Phylloscopus whistleri. Next base: position 449,945 of record JADMLD010000068.1, on the reverse strand, counting down.
AGTGAAGTGGCATGGGAGTAGAATTGATGGAGAAAATGGAAAATCAAATCTATCAAATCCTTTTCTGGACTTAGGCAGAAATGAAGTCATTTAATTTTGTCACATTAGAACACTAATTCACGTTTTACATTTCAACTTCAGCCTAAACCCCCTAGCTCCAACACTTCCCAAAGTCTGAAAAAAGGCTAATTATTAAGAAACTGGATAGCCTACCCCTACATATAAATGCTTCAGAAGTAGTTATTTTATACTTAGGTGGTATATGTGGAGTCACTCATTACTCCATTGCTGCAAACTGCATAGGATCTGGTCCAGTGTAAACCCTTAAACATGGACTTGCTGGATATTTAGTTGCAGAGCAAGTGGTGTTTGTGAAGTTGAGCTCAGCTGAACCTTTTTGACGAGCTGAATACTTTTGCACATGGGAGGAACCTCTACTTGCTTCAGCATGTGTAACTAGCAGTTGCAGAGAGGAGGCTAGTAAATGTGCTGGTTTGCCTTGGACCATGCCCCAGCTTTAATATGAAATGCCTTTGCATTAAAGGCAGCTATGTGCCATAGCAGGTCACATATACAAATGTGTATAATACTTACAGCAACCAGATGGTTTTCTTTTAAAATAGGAGAGATAACCAAATTTCACCTAGGTTACATTCCCCCCCTCCTCTCAGCTTTGAAGTTTGCACAAGCTGTAAGATGCATAAAACAGGGCATGTTATGTTACCTCATAAATGTTAAATTGCTCAACTAAGTCCAAGTCTGTTCCTTTCTTGTTCAAGTGTCTCTGTGAAATAGCTTCAATGCCTAGCTCTTCCAGACAGTCCACCACATCGTAGAAAGAGTCTTGATCTGGCAATCCTGACAGCGTCTAAGAATCAAAGGAAAAACATTTAAATTGGTTTGTTTTGAAAAGAATTAAACAAAGGATTTTAAAAGCGGGTGGCAAGTGGTGCTATGTATGATTTCAATAAAGTAAAACCCATGATGTGGGATTAGAGACACCGATAGAAAATAAAAAACAAGTGGCACAGCTTTTAACAAACAACTCTCTGCACTGTGTAGAAAAGTGACTAATTGGCAAAACAAATCAATGTTGTTATTTTATACAAAAAAGTATGAAATATGTAGGTCTTTAAAATACAAAGTTGGATTCTTTCTGGCTGCATTCAAGTACAGACTTAAAGAACAGAGAATTTTAAACCATCAAATACAGGGATAAAAGCAATGAGGGAGAAAAAAACACCCAAAACATTTAACTAAAAAGAGTAAAGCTCAATTCCTACTGATTCCTGTAAGTTTAGCTTTAAGAAGAAAAAGTCCAATGCACAGCTATGTGATGTCAGGATAGCAGGAAATATCCTGCACCATGCGCCCACTGTCCTCCACACCTGCAGCAGCAGTTATGTTCCCTGAGCACAAATTGGTTTGTATTACAGAGACAGTGAATTCCCTCCTCCCTTTCAAATTAAAAAAGTCTTATTAAAGGTACACTAACTCCTTAATTCCTACTCCAGCTTGCTACTGATTTCTAGTCAGTTCGTGCTTATTTTTTACTGCTCCTTATGCACGATGCAGAAAAACTAGTTTAACCCTGCACATGTTGGGCAGAAACTACTGAACACACCGTGCCACCTACCTGCAGGGCAACACATCCCTTGCCACAGGAACCAGTCTATGCAGAGTTGTTGCTACAAAGTACCTGAGAGTGTAGGCTGGAAGCAACATGGTTTTTCTGCATAAGCTCACCAGAGAGAAGTTTACTGTGAAGTAGTTTCCTCTCTCCCTTTCAATTAGCTAAGTAATTTATCTATATTCCCAGCAGAGGAGAGAATGAGCAAGGGAAAGAGATGCAAAACCCAGGCCCTCTCCAAGGAGAGTAACATCTCCTCATGCCTGGGATGGGATGGGATGAACTGTGCTCTCTGAATGCTGTTTTTCTGAAGCCCATCTTTTCCAAGGTGGCTCTGAGCAGCAGAGTGCAGAAAACAGCAGCCCCTCTGGGCTGCCTTCCTACACCAAGAAGCTTTACATTCAGAAAAATAGGTCTGGATTACAGAGAGAGAAATTTACTTATTTCTCTCTCATTTACTAATGAGAGAGAAATGGGCAGCTGACATAGCTGTCTTGTTAAATCACCTCCTTCCTGTGATGTAAGGGACTGAAATACGTGCACCAACAATGTACTCTTTAATTTAATTTTTTTTTCTAACTAAACACAACACAGCAACTTTTTCTTCTTCAGTCATTACAGGATTATTGACTGTGAAGTCCACCACAACAGGAATTCTTAGCACAAAGATCAATTAAGTGTTAAGGTTATATGTTCAGGCTTTAATTAAGAATTTGTCTCTTTCTAGGACAGCATTTAAGCCTCTGTTTAGAATCCACTGAAGGCTATGAAACTAAAATGTCCTGAACAGATACCACATTTATTTTGTTCCTTCCTAAACTGACACCTAACATTGAGTAAAAATCTAAGGATTCAACAAATGAAATTTTCACACTGAACATTCAGTGGAACTTTAACTTGGACGTGGAAATATTATAATAGAAAAATGTTCAACTATGAGGCTTACAGTTTCAAATGGAAGACATGGACAGCAATTATTCTGACCCAAATACTTTCATGCACACTAGGATGTGATGTTTTATCTGCAAAACAGTGGAAGAACAGTCAGATCTTCCGAGCATTTACTTCCAAAAATAACAGGAAATTATCTTAATGTTAATATGCAGATCACCCACCTTCAAGTATAGCTTTTTTAAAATACAAGGTAAGGCAAGCTGTAGACCGGAAAACCAGCAGAATAAAATAATATTTACTGGCAACTGCTGCTGTCAGCAGCCTTTTATTGGTTATTATAATTTTAAATCACACAGCAGTGTAAATCAAATTTTCACTCCATGTTGTTAGCCAGAACTGGGTAATTGAACTCCCAAGTATAGAAATAAAATATTTTTCCTTTGCACGGTTTGTCATTCCACAGATCCACTTTCAGGGCCTAAAGCATATCAAATTCAATTTCTAACTACTCCAGGAAGATTACAAAGGTTATACTGGAACTATGCATAACCAGAAGTATCTGCACTGGAATCACTCTCATCTAAGAGATTCATTAATGCCTAAATCCTCACAAATTAAGAGAGGGTTAATAAAATATTGGCATAACTAAATTGATTAAGCATCAACAAAAGAGAGGGAGAAGATAAAAGGTCTGGAGCAATTCTTATGTCTGGGCAGATATGTTTTCTGCACTAGGAGCAGGAAGGAAAACAGTCTGTAAATGGATACAAGGAGAAAGAAAAAAGAGTCCAAGCACGCTTCCATAAGACAGATCCTTCATGAGGACTCTGCCCGCACTGAAAACTTTGACATTTCCTTGTCTAAAGAAGCTGAAACCATCTGAGACTTCTTTGTATTCTCTGTGGGGGAAAAAATTATAACTGTTACATGCTGGTTGCTGGTTTTCTCTATAATCATGAAAAATATCCCATTAAAAACATCATAAAGCTGCCCATAAGCCAGATCATAATTATAAGTGTGGATTTGTGGGATTCCTCTCTTCCTTGATCTTCATAACTGCCTTGCTCCTTTTGACTGTGACATGCTTTTTCTTTTTGTATCTTTTTAAAGAATTACCTCCTCCTAAAAATAGCTTTAATTGTACTAAAAAACTCAGACTAAAGGAATCAACTTCAGGATAATAAAAGCGTCAACACGGAAAATCTTTGAGGAAGTCAAACACCAGGTAGGTTACGACTGTGCAAATGATGAAGAGAACTATCTCAGATGGAAGAATCAGTACACAAAACAAGGTGTAAAGCAGAGACATTAATGACTAGTTACCTTGACTTTAACAGCAGCTACAGACAAAAGCACATGTAACTGGTGATGGTTTTCAGAAAGAGTACAGCAGTAAGGTAAGGTGGTCTTTTAAACACAAGAGGAACCTTACAACCGTGGAAGCAAGAGCAAGGGTGACTCTAAGTATAAGTACAGTAAGATCAGTACTATCACCAGTAGAGGTTAGTCTCTCTCAGGCATATTTGCTGGAAAATATCTGTCATTAAGAAATCCTTTTATAAGAAACAAACAAACAAAAACCCAACAAAAAAGCAACCCACAATTCCAATCACGGAGCCAAGAGGCCAATAAGCTGGCAGCTTGGTGTATAACCTCCATGAACAAACTCAGCATCTTCAAGTGAATACAATGGATAATAATAATATTTCCTAATACTCTGCCCTATTAAATATAACCATAAACCACATAATTCTTTTGTTTGCCAAGAGTATGCTGGCTTTCTATGGTCTTTAAAAAATATAATCTTTAATTTTAGTACCCCCCTACAATTTGTGTATGACTAGATGCTGATTTTTAAGGAATTTACACTAATAAATTTCTAACTTCCAAGAACTTTCCATTTTCTCCCTCCCAATAGCATAAGTCAATATTTCAGAAAATATTTGACTTTACTGCAAAGCCATGACTTGTAAATCTGGTCACCAGAAACTACAGGGAAATAAGAAAAACGTAACCTTACTTTTTTAAGCAGAAGCACACTTACTAGCACTCAGACCTGTTAAATTCATCATATTTGTACCTCAGAAGAAAACCCCCAAAACTATATGAACTAGAAAACTGTGTACAACACAAGCCTTTGCGAGCATGTGATCTTTTCACCAGCGCTCCCTTTCCTTCTCCCCTTGGATAGTCTGTCAGTTTGTTGCATTTTCTTTAGCACTGCATTGTCAGCGCTGGCAGAGGAGCCATGTCAGACCACAGTTCCACACAACATCCACCAAAATAACAATTCTGCTCCCAGCTGCTGCCTCTGGGTGGCTGCAGCACAAGTAACAGCAGTGTGCTGATAGATTACAGCTTGTCCTGCAACTTGTCTGTGACGGGTCTCTTCCATCATATACTCTCAACAGGGAAGTTCATTATACAATATTCATTATACATGCTAACAAAGTTAACAAACCTTGTTAACCAAGGTCATTGCATAAACCAGTAGCTCTGTATCAACTCCATCCTTCTCCTCCAGTATCTCCATGATGTTGGACCATGGCTTGGCTCCTAGAGGAAAAGCAGAAACCATTGGTTACGGTGATCAAAATGGAAAGTTACAGCAAAAACACTCATCCAAGAAGTAGCACAGGTTGGAATATGTGGCCAGGTGAATGTTCAAGCAGAAAGATCCCGCTTTGTCTACAGTCTCTCCTGCTCCCCAGAGAGCAGAGTTAATGTAGATAGTGAAAACTACAGTCCAACCTATTGCAGGGATAGAAGATATGGCAGGTGGACCCTCCCCAAAGGTACCAACCTTCTTCACTTGATGACAAAGGAAGTTTTGTCAGCACAGTGAGATTGACACCAAAATGCTAAAAATCAGGTGACAGGAATTTTACCCAGCCTATCATAGGTTCATATAGGCTTTGATAAATCTTCAGCAGAGACCTACATGCTGTGCTTTCAGTGTGTCTGCTGCTTCTATTTCTGCTGCTATTGCTGAGTTGTACTGCACTAAGGTAAGTCAGGTTAACAAAACATTGTGGCAGAGAAAGAGTTTTCTCAAATTACAGGCTATATGTCTTGGATAAAAGAAATGATCAATGAGGGGAAAAGATTTTTACTGTAGTTCTTTCTCAAATTACTTTAATAGGAAACCTACCTACAGAACTTTCAGATATGATTCTCTCATTTTCCACCAAGAAAGGTCAACATTTGTGCTCTTAGATATTTGCTTGATTTGCATATTTCTCTGATATCTAAACTCTAATGGTTTAGTGAGTTTTAAAAAACATCAGGCAAGCAACACGCCACCCAGACTCAGCCTCTTGTGTGGAAGGTATCTTGTAAAACTGTCCTCAGTTAACTGAACAGCAAGATGGCTACATTCACCAAATTTTATCTAGGAAAACTGAAATAAATAATGAAAGCAATTCAGTGTTTTGTTTGGAGTAAAGTTAAAGGTGAATAGGACGAAGCAGAGAGCTAACCTCAGCCTACAGATATACTCAATTCAACCACACAAACATAACTGTGACAGTCCTGCAGTTTCAGAGGGAAACATCCAGAGTATTCCAACAGTCCACATCCCCTGAACACTACGCAGATGATGAGAGTTGGAATATAATCAGGCAGCAAAATGAAAAATGCCATCACAGCCACCTGTCATTGACTTATCAGTCACCCCAAGGCATAAATTCTGTATTACCCTGTAACAGCCCTTGCTTATTAAAGATGATATCATGTATGTACCCTGCTACACAGACATGAAATCTCTGCTCACCAAGGATCTGAATTTTCAAGGCAATGGCAATGCACTGTGTGGAAAAACCTGTCTAAAAGGTTTTGAATGTGCAGACAGCAATATTTCTCCTTTTTTTTTCTCCCCCCTCAGACAGTCTCTGATCTTTACTACTGAGTCAGGGCTTTTTTATCTAAAGCAAAATCAAAGGAGGAGAGGGATTCACTCTCAGGGCTCCAGATGTACCTATATGCATTAGTAATTAAATACTAGTTCAAGTACATGTCTGTAATGAAAATACACTAGACACCTCTACCAGATTCTCTATATTGTCAGACATTTCGTGCAGTATATGTTCAAAAGTCATGTGGAGCAAATTCACCCTGCTTGCAAATGATATATGATCAGCAGGAATGATATTTTCACTACAAAAATGTTTTCCTGTGGTTTTCAGTGAAAAACTGAAAAATGGAAGCAAATAAGAAAGAGAAATGAAATGAGGAAACCATGCAAGTCTGACCCATATAATGACTTTTGGAAAAACAGTCAGTTGATAATAACATAAAAATAATTATTTGATCCACTGAACTATTCAGTGAGAGTCCTTTGTTATGGCAGGCAGGTTCTACTCTTATTGGAACAATCCTGGTTTGTTTTTTGGGCAGCATCCATGTATTTTTTTTTTTTTCCCCTTAATGTCTCAATTATTCTTCATTATCATAAAATAATAATTTCATGGTCACCTTGCTGCTTTCCTGCATGGATGATATATAATTTCTTCTAGCAACACTGCTATTTTTTTTTAGAATACAATTTTTGAAAAAAATTGTTGCTTGGGCACACTTACTAGTAAGGCAGCCCTTTAACAGCTCATTTATCTTTCAAAGGCTTTCTTTATGCTTCTGCTACTAAACTTCCAAAATCTAGGCTTAAATGCCGAATTCTTCATCTATTCCCTAACTACAGTCAAGAGGAGGTAGTACCATCAATGACTTTGACAGAGCTATTCCAATTTGTACAAGGTTAAACATTTCTTTCAAATGTCATTTCCCCCATTATGATCTCAATCTGAGCAGTCAAGAAGTGAACGTGGAAATAGCTGTAAGGCCATCTACTACCCACCCAGGATAAGACAGTTCTACTGTGGAAGTTGCACCATGAGCTTTTGCTGTCCTTGGGTTAATATTCTTGCATATATATAAAATGAGAATCTGTAGTTTCCAACCTATGATCCATACAGCATGGGACATATGTAGATCCTGCTCAGCTCCCCCTTTCAGACTCTCCCTTCCAGAGCCTGTGCAGTCCAGTATGCTTAAAATGAAAAGAGACCTGTTCCGATTGAGATCATAATGAGGAAAATTACATTTGGAAAGAATGTTTCATCTTGTACAGACTGGAGCAGCTCTGCCAAAGTTATTGATAGTACTAATCTCCTCTTGATTCTAGTTAGGGAATAGGTGAATTTACTCCTTCACCAGATCCTGATGCAGAAAAATGATGATATAGACGAATGATAACATCCTAGTGATTTTTCTGGGAGCAGATGGGGATGTTTCCATAAGGTTATGACTTTTATGCAGGACTTGTGGCAAAATTGATGGGATTGATGAAACAGGCTTGGTGACATGAAACAGCAGAGATTTGAGATTTGTGTGTTCTCCTGCCTTCTAATGGGTAAAATGAGAACTGCTTGGCTGCCCTTTAGAGGCTTGTCACTGGGAAGAACTCTTTATCACAGCTATCCTGACAGGGAGGTTGTAGCCTCAACTCTGATGCTGCTTGCAGTGTTATGAGTATGCACAGTGTATAGATAAAGAACAATGAGGCTGCAACAATCAAGCCGATATTAAATAAATACAGTCTATTTTCTGAATAACATTGCCCATTGTTTTAAGTCTTCTCTCAGTTTCCTCTTTAAATCTTTTTACATATTTATTTTAATGCTTTTGTTCATGTCGTACACAAAACCTTGACACCACAAGTACAAAACATCTGCACAGTTTGTATAAAGCATGAAATATTTTGCACAAGGGCAGAACCTTGCATGAGAACTGCCACCAGACTAGAGTGCCTGTCTCCAGCAGCTATAGGATGGAAAGGTAGTAACACTCTTGGAAAGACCTCGACATCTTGTTCTCCTGGCTATTTATATATGAATGAACTTTCCATTGTACCTACAGTATGTGCATTAATTTACTGGACTCTAACTATGAATGAAATGGCAGGAAAAGCAGAGAACTGCTAATGAGGGCCATTTGGCTTTAACTTCTAAATATGCTTGTGATAAAGAACCCCTAGACAGCAGAGTGCAATGCCAGCTCCACTTTCTAGAGCCTTTGCAGTCTGGTATGCTTAAACTGAGAAGAGACCAAATTCCTCTGGGGTTCTGAAAGAAGAAAGCATGGGAGAAGGCAGGAGCTAAATGAAAATGCAAGTAGAAGCTAATTCCTACATGATGAGGGCCATGCAGTTATTTATTTAGGGCCTGCCTGTACCTCAGAGCAAAGGCAGTACTTCCGTGGATCTCGGTACTCCAGTTTGCATATGGATGTATTCACACATGGAAAGCACAGATGGGATCGCTTTGAAACCAGGCTGAGTTAATATGGGGTTCTATAAGTTAATCATGTGTGGTACACATGTTGGAGAATTATGTCATATCTCATCACCTTGTATGTACATGAAACATTGAACTTTTATCAAAGCAGTGCTGAACTTAATTACATACCTGCAAGATTTATGACAATGGTTCAAGAAAAGGCATATTGCTTTTTTCTCTTTTTCTGTTTTGTTTCATCAGTCATTAAAGGCAGGTACTTCTCATTTATAAGCCACTAATTTAAAATTATAAATTAAAACATAGCACATCCACATCTAAAAGTGAAGGGCTTTGACACTGTTTCCCACAGCATTCTTCTGGACAAACTGGCTGCTCATGGCTTGGGTGAGTGCACTGTTCACTGGGTAGAAAACTGACTGGATGGTTGGCCTAGAGAGAGGTAGTGCCTGGAATTCAGTTCAGCTGGCAGATGATCACTCTTATGGTTGCCCAGGGCTCAGTGTTGGGGCCAGTTCTGTTTAATATTGTTATCAATGATCTGGATGAGGGGACTGAGGACACCTTCAGTCAGTTCGCAGATGACACCAGGTTGATCTGCTGAAGGCAACAAATCTCCACAGAGGGATCTGGACAGGGAGGATCAATGGGATGAGGACAACTGTATGAGGATCAACAAGGTCCTGGTACTTGGGTCACAACACCCTGTGCAGCACTGGGGGCAGAGCAGCTGGAAAGCTGCCCAGAGGAAAAGGACCTGGGGGTGCTGGTCAACAGTGGCTGAACATGAGTCAGCGTGTGCCCAGGTGGCCAAGAAGGCCAATGGCATCCTGGCCTGGATCAGGAATAGCGTGGCCAGCAGGACCAGGAAAGTTATTGTCTCTTCATACTTGGCACTGGTACATGCCTCATCTTCAATCCTGTGTTTAGTTTGGGGCCCCTCACTGCAAGAAGGACATCGAGCTGCCCGAGTGTGTCCAGAGAAAGGCAATGAGGCTGGTGAAGGGTCTGGAGTACAAGTCTGATGAGGAGTGGCTGAAGGAGCTGGGATTCTTTAGTCTGGAGAAAAGGAGACTCAGGGGAACCTTACTTCTCTGTACAACTCCTGAAACAAGGCTGTAGCCAGGTGGGGGTCATCCTCTTTTCCCAGTTAACAAGTGACAGGATGAGAGGAAATTACCCCAAGTTGCATTGAGGGAGGTTTAGATTGGATATTAGGAAGACGTTTTTCACCAAAAGGGTTGTCAGGTTTTAGAACAGGCTGCCCAGGGAAGTGGTGGAGTCACCATCTCCAGAGGTATTTAAAAGACGTGCAGATGTAGCACTGAGGGACATGGTTTAGTGATGAACTTGACTATGCTGTGTTAATGGTTTGACTCAATGGTCTCAAAAGTCTTTTCCAACCAAAATGACTCTGTGACTATTACATTGATGACCTAAAAAGGGAACTCAATATAAAACCAGGAAAAAATCTCTTAAGGAGCGAAGTACAATTGCTTAATGAAAATAATTTAAAAAAATTGGAAGAAGGAAAAACTGGGTATTTGGGCTAAGGTGTATGCAAGAATTCATGAAATAATCTACCAAAGCACAGGTATGAGAATTCCTGTAAAACCTCTCACTATGCTCTTAACATATTGTCATAGGTTAACACAGTTATGTTTTTAGTTAAAGAGGAATATGGAATATTGCCCTGTCAGGATCTTAAAAAGTGTTTGGGAAGGGACAAGGACCTGTCAGAAGCCAGTTCTTAGCTATTGGCACATGGTTTGATCACTGGGAAGGCTGAATGTGACTTTTAGTAATACCCATATAAAGCTGAGACTGTGTTTGAGCCCTCTCTCTGCTTCTGGCGAGCCACCAGGTAACATCGTCAGCAGCAGAGGGGGGCCCAGCTTAGGCCCCGCTGCCCCTGTCATTTGGGGCTTTTTTTTTTCTTCTTTTCTTCTTCTTCGTGTGTGTCAATAAAACTATCTGTTTACTTTTAACTTGAACCTGTTTTGCCTTTTCATCCTAATCTTATCCTACAGCAGAAAGACATTAAACCACTACACTAAATTTAGCAAACAGAAACAAAATTCGGCGAACGTGAAACTACTCCACATATGCTCATCTGACTACAGGCATCAGTATTTTCAAGTCTTGTGTTGTTACTTTAGTTTTTTTATTACTTTGGAGCATGTAAATAATTGCCTAAGACTGTTCTACAGATAGAGAAGGGAGTACTTTGTTTAGGGTCCTCATTTCTCCTTTTTCTTTCATGAGTTTATTAGCATGTTAGTTGATACATCACAGTTTGAACTTATTGAGAATACCAGTGAGTTCAGGAAGCTGATGAAATACTAAGAATAACTGAAAAACTGAGTCACAGTGCTCACAAGTACATGAATAGTGTAATTATATTTATGCTTATGGCATTGTAAGGTTTACTGGTTTTAATTCAAAACAGAAAGCCAAGTTGCAGAATCCACTGTTTTTAATTGCCCCTGCCTGCTTCCCTGCTCTAAGAGATAATTTGGTTGGTTTTTTTTTTTTTTTTTTTTAACCCATTCTGATAACTGAAAGCAAAATCTGGCTCCTTTTCCCTATTTCTGGCACTACCTTTCTCCCCAGCCCCCAACATTTTCTTGTCTCACTTTTACCATATCAATTCTCTCAGACAAGTTCAGTATGGAGGCAGTTGCTCCACAGAGGGAACCTTCCTTTCAACCTCCATGTTTGAGACCACAACAATGGATCTCCTAACCTCAAAAACTCTCCTTGAGGCAAAGGAATGTTTTGCATCAAGACAGAATGCCCCAGGAGCTTAGTGATGGCTTTGTGGGAAGAACAAGAAAGAATCATTTTTGTTCTATTTATTTGTAAAAAATACAATATACATATTCAAGTATTTTTCATGAGCCTGAAGGGGAACAGATTTCATAGTATAATATCTGCTCAAGGGCTTTATTTTAATGTAACAACAGATGGTTTTGCTTTTACTATAAAGCCTGTACTATTACTGACCTCGTCTTTCTCTTCAAAGGGATTACACTGATTAGATATCATTTTCTCTTCTAAATCAGACTGCTGCTTCCCAGAAGGAAGTGGAAAGATGGTCTTGCCCAAAAAGGAGCCTCTGAGGTCGGAAGATACAGGGGGGTTTACTTAACATGTGGGTGCAGGGAAAGGGCAATGACTGGTGCCCCAGGAGGCAACAAAGTTCTTCAGTTTTCACTCTTCACTTCCCCATTATAATTAATTCCTCAAACAACCTCAGCTTATACGAATACTGAAAAAATGCTTTTAAGAAATGAAGGGTATGTTGGACAAAGCAGGCATCAATGACAGCAACTTTAGAACCACTGAAAGCAGTGCTTAGCGGTGCTGGGATGTTGCAACCCCCTGGGAAGGCTACTCACCTCTCTTTTCATCCACAGTAGACACTGCCTGAATCAAAAGCGGTGCGTTGGATTCCGTGTACTCCACAAACACCAGCAGCAGCTTCAGCGCCGTCTTTACCACCAGGCGAAACTGGAAGAAAAGAATGAGACTTGTCATTGCCCAAACCACAGCACTCCCAGATGTGTGGAATGACACTGGGCAAGAGGCAAGCCCAGCAGTCCACATCTGGTAGTAACACACAAACAGAAGAGATTAAGCTGTGACAGCACTGAAAAAATGAAAGGTACTCAGGATGAGAATTTCTTTCACTGGACAGTGCTCACCTAGGGAAGCCCCAGTAGTCAATGAATCCAAATTAAAGCTTAATACTGCCACAAGTAACAAAAGGGTGAACATTCTTCCTCTGCATATCCCCAACATTGCTGCCCAAAGCTTCATGTACACAGAACTTACTGAGCTAACACATTTATTTCCTCCTTTTGCTCTGAGCCTTTAGTCCTGTCAAAATGCTGTATGATGGGACAATTTCCTCTTTATGCTTTCTTCTCTTCTTATAATAATACTATTTAATCCGTAAATTATTAAATAGATTGATCTTCACTATTAAACACAACTTGGGAGGAATTGTGTTTAATCTCCAACTATCCCCACCCTGTCACAAAATGTGTGATTTACTGGAACTGAGCATTCTGCCTGCAAGTTTTCAAACTCAGGTTTTTGTAAATCCTTAGGGGTAAGTGTTCATCAAAGACTCAGCATTTATAAAATGGATCTACTAGTATTCAATAGCTAAACTCTACCCATTTCACCACAGAGCTCCCATTTGCAGAGAGGATAATTTGACTAACAGAGCTGAGTAAGAATTTTTAGGGATAATCAAGTATGATTACTTGGCATGATCAGGTATGTGAAAAACGAACTCTTTACTTGAGGGGAGGATTTTCTAATAGGCAGTGCTCTACATGCTGAGAGGGCTTTTACTGGGGAATACTGGTTCAAATTTGCTATACTCTCAATGTAAATAATGGATTATTATACATTTTCTGTCTATTTTGACTAATTCCCATTTCCATATTCTTTTTCAAGTCCTCTCAACACTACTCTCCTAAGAAGCAAAAAAATCATTATTAATAATTTCATAGATGTACACTGTCAAAAGACAGTGACTGTGTCTATATTCCAAAAAAGACTGCAAGTTCAACAGGCATAGACTCAAGCTACTTTGCTCACACAGCCACTCACAGAGATGTACTGGAGCTCACTTGAAGGTGATGAGCTAAAATGCAGCTTGCTGCTATTAACACACAGTTCAGTGTCAACAGTGATCCCAGAGAAATTTCCCAGATATCCAGAGATATTTCCCTAGTTTCTTGGGGTTTACCCACTCATGCAGAATTGAACTTGATGCATGCAATGGCACTACTAGCAATGCAAAATATTCAGTTGTAGAGTCTAGACTTCTTTTCAGGCTTGATGTGTTGTCAAATTGTTGAATTTTAGAGCTGACAGCCAGGAAATCTCAGTGACAAACCTGACCAGGTCCCTTAAGACCCTTGGTTAGTCTAATTTGTAGTTGTACTGCTGCAGTGATATTTCATAGATACATGGGGTAGTGAAATTAAAGGAAATTGAAACCTGATAACACAATAAATCACTTCCTGTGATTGCACTGTACATCTGTGTATTTGCCTGTCAGGCCAATACCACAATGTTGCTGGTCTGCAGTGACATTTCTCTTAGGAATCAAGTTCAATTGTTTAATAAACATACTGAAAGAATTTCCAAAACATCTCCACTTTTTTGTAAAGTTACTTTGTAAATAGGAGTTATACCAGATTACTGTAAACTATTCTAACATTAACATACTTCCCAGATAACCATTTACATACTACCTTCTAATCTGATTAGGGTTTTTTTTTCTTAGAGAGAAAAGCTTAGATATTACTTTTGATGGTTCTTAGAACCTCAAGTCTCAGCCATGTGGTGGCAATGGGATGAATTTTCATGTAAGTGCTGCATGGCAAAGTCCCCATATGTCTCCATTTGACAACAATCAGTGAGGCACACACCAGGCTTAAGTCTATTTTTGCAAATCTCTTTTTCTTCCAGGAATAAGAACCTTTGGCAGTACCTTTGCTCAGATTGTTGCCTGCTGGCCATGGCAGCTGCTACAGTAAGGAGCTGGTCCCTCTGCACCTGCCAGGCTGCAAATCTTGTGAAGCCTCAGGGCAGCCCACTGCAGTTGCACCAGAGCAAGGCTCAAGCTGGCTGATTTCGGGCGCTGTCTGCAGGTATCAGCTTCCTGTGCTTAACAAGCTAACAGATGGTTTTGGAAGGAATAAATTCCACTCAGAAGCAGTCCCAGAGAAAAGGAGAGATTAGGAAAGCTGTTTTGCTTGCCATTTAGGTTCTAGAAGGACACTCTAAATTAAATTAGTCAATCTGCAAATTTTCAGGGCTTATCCAACTCCTCACAAAAGAGTCAATCAGCCCTGGAAGTGGAGATGCTTTCCACTGAAGGTGCATACCATGGCTGCTTGCTTCTTGCACCAGCACAAACACCAGCTTTGAGAAAACCTGCATTTAAAACAATGCTGTTTCCTGCTTAAGAGAAAATGGCATTTGGGACTCCTGTGGGCACTTTTAAATCTGCCTGCTGCTTTGGACACTTTGGGCAAGGACAAAAGCAAAACACTGCAGTCCTAGACTAAGCTGCAAAATGCCTGTACTGAGGACTTTCCTAGCTACCCATGGCCCACACAATCTTTGTGTTTGTCCTGCAGTGCTTTTCAAAACTGCATTAACAGTGCTTCTTGACAGGAGCAGGCAATCACTGAGCAGCTGCACTGCCCCTAGGAAACTGAAGTCTTCAGCCAGCCAAAGCCCCTTTGAGACATCTGATAGCCTGCACACCCAGACACAAAACTAGTCCAGAGCCTGACAGGCTCACACTAAAATCAGCTCTAATTATCCACTGTGGCACCAAGCAGTCTCTGAAAGGTCTGTTCAGGGATACCTGGTGGTAAAACCCATGTGAAGCACAGGGAATTTTTTTAATGTGGCCTCTCATGATGCCCTATCTGTTAAATGTTCACTTAAATGACCACCTGTGGGTCTGAAGTTCCCATTTGTGATTAACTATTTGATTGTCAAAGTGGAGATCCTCACAGCTTCCTGTGGGAGTCCTAAAATGTGTTTTCAGGACATACCTGTTCAATTAGTTAGACAGCTACACTGCAAATAAATTAACTAAATGTCAAAACTGGGAGATTGCTGAACAGGAAAAAACAACAGCAATTCACTGATTTTCCTGCTTCCTTTTGTGAAGTCATGGGACTTTTTGCCAGTCACTATCATTTTATTTCACATGATTTACCAGATGGCACAGCAATGGGAGCAATAGAAACAAGTTTCATATTTCATTCATGAGCAGGTGAATCACTAATAATCTGATTCACTCTTAAAAACTTCATGAAAGCTTTTAAGACTGTGGGATTTTTTTTCTGGTACTCATTTACTATTGAAGAGGGGAACAACTGCTTTCTGAATCTGCTTCAATAGTCACAGTTTTGTTAAAACCCATGGGCCAGTTACAATTCTACTTCAAACAGGACTAGAAAGGCAACAAAAGAGGTAGACATGCTATCTCAAAAAAGTCCTGTTATCATCACTTTGCAAACATGTTCTAATTAAATCTAAATTTCCATCTTAAATATTGCTGCTTAGTTAAAAAAGAAGGTTCATTGAGGCAATATGCATACTCACTGGCTTGGAAAATAATTTTTTAACAGTTCTGAGATTAAATCAGGATTCTTAAATATCCAAACACTGAAGCATCAAAACCTCTATTAAGCTAGAAAAGAAAGTTCATGTCGTGTTTTTGTATCTGGTGCAAGCCAATTTATAAGAGAGGAAATGATGTTAGCATCTTCTGGCTAAAGATAAGAACAAGCCAGCAACGTAAAAGGAAGAAGAAAAATTAAAAACTTTTTGCCTCTGACTTGCTTTACCTTATACAGTGCAGTTTGGCAATCCCTTTCCCTTTTATCTCTTTATATTTAGACAATCACAGACTCAGACAGAGATACCACACAACAGGGCTGGAAAACTCATGTCTTGTGGAAGGGCTTATCACAGTTGTTAATCACTTGTCTGGAAAGGAACCTTTACAAGGAATGTTGTCACAAAGTTCATTGACTTAGAGACCAAAGCAATATTTGTAGAGTTCAGATCAAAACATTCAAGATTCAATTACTTTTCCTTTTTAAAAGGAAAAAAGAAAGGAAGAAAATTGAATAAAAATATTTTACTAAGGGAGATGTAGCTACTTTGGATTTAGGCTACTCAGATTTAAAGGAGAAATGGGCATTGAATTTTTAAATACAGATCTGCTACAGCCAAATCCTCTGAAACCTAATCCAGGTGCAGACTTGGACTTACTGTAGGTCAGGTTCTCAGCCTCTTGGTAGGATACAGCCAGGCAGAGCTGCAGCTAAAGAAACACCCAGTGCAACCAGTGTTCAGCCTGCTGGGGAGAGGAGCCCAGGGAGGCTGGAACTCTTCTTTCTCGTGGGTGCAAAGATGCCCCCAAGTTCACATCTAGTGCTGCAGGAAGAACCCATTAGCATCCCACCCACAGCACCTGCAACGTGGCTAAATGTCACATTTTGCAAGAGGGTAAAATCATCTTCTGTTCACAAAAGGAGGAAAGATCTTCCTGGAATGGAAGGTTTTATATATGTGTTTAAATAAAAAAAACCCCATTATATATATATATATAGTGTATCTATCTAAAGCCACTGTTTATTATAACAAACAACAAATATATAAAATAAATATTAATACTCTATGTAAATGTTACAATATATAATATAATAATATGTTGTTTTGTAATAGTAATAATAATAAAAAAATATAAATATTGAGCTTGAGAGAATCTTCGAGTAGTAATTTAAGTTGGAATGGCCCTAACATGATTTTCCTTATGTTAGGTGAGAATATCCAGTTCCCTTCCTCATATAGCATGTGCTCTACCCCATCTCACCATCATGGTGAGCCCTGCTGGACTTGCACCAGTAGATAAATATCTATCTCATACCGAGAAACCCAACACTGGACTCCTGAACTCCTGTCTTTTCAGCACCAAACAGGGAGAGGCACTCCCTTCAACTCAGTGGCTATGCTCCCACCAGTCCAGCCTGGGATGCATTTGACCTTCATTTACACAAGGGCACATTATTAACTCCTGTTCCAGTTCATATTCTCTTACTCAGAATAAGTAGATAGAATCAAATGGTGTGATGATAGAAGAAACACCTGTAATTTTCCCAGATTTTAGGAAGAGACAGGGTAATGGCTTTAAACTCAAAGAGAGTGGACTTATATGTTAGGAAGAAATCCTTCACTGTGAGGGTGGTGAGGGACTGAAACATGTTTCTCAGAAAAGTTGTAGATTCTTCATTCCTGGAAGCTTTCAGGGCCAGGTTTGACGGGGATTTGAGTAAACTGGTCTAGTGGAAGTAAACCCAGTGGCAGAGGGGTTGAAACTACTCGGTCTTCAAGGTTCCTTCCAACCTAATCCAAACCATTCTATCTTGTGATTCTATGACATCCCACTATTTTAAAACTAATAATAATTTTTTTGTAATCTCTGGAACCATGTCATTTCAGTATTTCACACACTGTTCACCTCTATTTATGTAAAAGGATGTTTCCACTGCATCCAGCATCTTAGTGAACCTTTCCCACATCTGCACTGCAGAAAGCCAGCCAAGAGCTCCAGCACTGAGTGCATAAGCAGGAAGAGCCACCTCTGATGTGATGACTAGAGATCACTGTCTCAGAAGCATACAGGGCTGGCTCAACATCAGAAAGAGCCTTAACACCAACAACAAGAGCTTTGGAAATGTGTTGCACAGAGCGCTTACATAACCCAGACAAAACTGAGGCTTGGGATGCCAAACAAGCAAGGGAAAAGACATTAGGGGGTAAAACATTTGAAACTCCCTAACACTAGGATTTACAGAACATAGAAATAACCCAAATTCTTTCTAGTCTCTCTCTTCTCCAAAACTGACATTTGAGGTCAATTACTTCACTCCTAAAGCAGGTGACAAGCCTATTTAGTATTTCAGTTCCTTTTTATTCCTAGTTCTTGAAGGCAGGAATGATCACAAGAATGACACCCTTCTGTGTCACTTAAGCCAAGAACTCCTAATCAGCCTTATTTTCCATCACAACTTTAAAGCAGCATCTTTTAAAGATGGAAAATTTAGGAATTCAAATGACCTACACAGAATACCAAACAAAACTTTGTAAATCAGTGTAATCTTTACCAGAGAGAAGAAAGAGTTCAAATGTGCTGGAGCCCTAAAAGCTGCTTGATGGACAGCAAAGAATACATGCCAATTCCTCAGCTTTCTTTTCAGAGATGCAGCATCTGCCCAAGTCACAGAGTGTACACAGACACAGGGAGGATCACAAAGCTGGAAGGCAACAGTTAAATACACTATGCACAAATTATGTGAATAACCCCCATTCTAGGTACTGAATATTGTGAACACTTAGGCATTTTATATCACTGGAGATGTAACTATTAAACAATCTATATTTCTGCAGGCTGGCAAACCAACAGAACAAACAAGAATGCATGTGATGCCATATTAATCATCTCATTTTAAGCAATGAGATTTTAATATTTCTTTATTATAACAATGCCAGATTGCATTTTAATATTCAGCCATTTTGCTCAAATCTTCAAAGAAAGATGCTTAGATAAGGCAAATGAACTGTTGTTAAGGGCTTAGCAAGCTCAAGACTGAAGCTGTGAAATAAGTTAGATTGAGATGAAAAACCCTATAAAGCTTAGATGCAAGATGGTCCAAAATCATCAGTTAAACAACAGTCTTTTTATTCTGAATGTTCCTTTAAGTTTTTACTCCACAGAATGTGTAATGCTAGGAATGGCAGAGAAATGTATGCATGTACTATTCTGAAAATGAAGTTTCTCAGAACTTTGCAAACGTACTGGGTAATGTTCTGTGCACTGTTATGTATGTGGTGTGTATCTGTCATTTATCTGTGGTGAGACTTCTGATGTGAAGAGAAAGGTCATTAAAAAGAAATTCATCTGGCCTACCAACAAAGCACAGGGATGAGCAAATAGTGATTAGTGAATGGTCAACAGGAAAAAAAAAAAAAAAGGCTCATGCCTGGAAATTACTATTTACACCATCAATCACGGTCCAGAAGAAGAAGGGGGAAATACAAAAATAAAAGTCTGTACGCAGAAGTAGGCAACTCCTAGAACAAATCAAAGCACACTGCAGGTCAAAGTGGCTCTCAGATGAATACATGCACTTCTGATGAGAGCTTTGAAAGAATATGTTTGGGGTAGAAATCAGCCCTGTGTTAAGTAATTTCTAATGAACTACTGCTGTAGCTGAATTTCTCTTGCAGCAATTGCCACATCAGATAGACATTGTTTGAATAAACCTAAGGCTGCAGTGCTTGGAACAAGACCTGAGATGCTACAGGGTTGTTTTGAGCATTCCCCTCTCCTCCTTTTGGAATATCAGTGACAATCTTGAAGAGGTGGGGAAGTGATTTTCTGCTCCCATGTCTAAAATGATTTTTTTTTTTGTTTGTTTTATGACAGGATGAATGAAAGACCATTCACAGCTCTCCAGGACAACACATGAAGTGAGAAGAATCTCGTTCTCCCTGCTACCAGACCAATCCCCCTAGAGTCTCCCACGAGAGCTGTTCATTGTGTAAAAATTACATGTAATTACTGAACTAGAAAGGAGGACAGGGTAGGACTTGGAGATTATAGGACCTAAAAGGATTAAACTTCTTTACTCTCAGGTGACTCCTGAGCTGGTGTCCTTGCACCTTTGTCAGGGGCCCAACCACAGTCCTACTGGGTGTTACACAGTTTTAAACGCCTTTCTATTTGGCTCTTTCAGATATTGCTGAAACAAAAGGGTTTGGTTTCAATTAAAGCTTTAGTTTTTTTCCATTGCAAAACACAAACCAAAAATATTTCACTGGAAATTTGCCATCAGCCTGTGTTCAGACCAAGAATTATGCTTCGCTTGTAAAGATTTACACTGAGATTTAATTTTCGTCCTCTCTTCAAATAGTGCAGTTTCATTGTATCATCTGTTGATTCTTTCATTAACTGTTCCCAATCACTGGTATCTTTTAGGACTCCAGGAAAATAAACTCTATCAGTACCTCTAGAACTGTCTTCTCTGTCTGGAAAAGATTGTGATTGAATTATCTTAAATAAGGTATAAAACACTTAGCTTGAGAGAAACCACAGTAACATGAGAACCAATTTCTGGTTAAACTCATGCTTGTATGTAATGTGCTATCAAACATGATAAGGAACAGGCCTCTTTATTCTCTTTTAGTCTTCTACAAAAGTGCACTTTATTTATGTGTAGCCCCAGTTTTCTTGCATTTTCCTGTTATGGATCATAGAGTAAGATTGCCTAGTACAGTCTGTTCCTTTCATTAGATAGCAGAATCTTGGTTGGGTACATACTAAACTAGATTTATGCAAAACCAACAACAATTATCTTATGGTAAGTATAATGTCATTCTAATACAACTTAGCATCTGGAAATCTACTGCCTGACTAGGCCAGTTTTTGGTAGTTCCTGCAAATCCACGACCCTAAAGTCTGTAAGTCACAGTCAAACACGATGGATCTTTAGGAATTAGTCATACGTCTATTATATAAAATTTGTTTCTGATCAGCAGAATAAATGAAAAATAACCTTGTTTCTCTTGAACACTACCCTGATGATCTGCTCAGCAATGGATACAACAGTAAGATTTCATGTTTGGTTACAGTAAGGTAAGAAGTTAATAAGCAACAAGATTTGAAGCCATGCAGCATCAGAATTCCATATGAGAAATGAGTTTGCAAACTAAAATGGATCACAAGAAAGGGGATTTCTGTGCCTACATAGGGAAAATATGATAAAAGGCCATTTGCCATGTCCTTTTTTTTTTTTTTTTTTTGTTCTTATGACTGAGGATTTACATGCTGAGCTTTCTGACCAGCCCCTAAATTGATGTATGATGTTAGCCTTGAACTACGGTGTCCTCAACAGATGGTCACTGGGCTAAACCTCTGGCAACCGGAAAGGTTTGAGAGATTGGCAGTTTCAGCAACTTCTTTTCCTTGGGCAGGGCCAAGTTGATATTTCCTTAGCTGTTGTTACAAAGAAAAAAAAAAAAAAAAAAAAAGGGAGAGGAAAAGATTTTTTACTAACTTAATTGCAGTTATGACTTTATCTTCACTCCTTGCTCTGAAATCCCTTTCATATCACACTCTTTTAGCTTCTGTTATACTGCTGAATGACATTTTGGTTTGTGAAAACAACTAATGTAATACAAAGTCACCTTACTCAAGACAAAAAGCAATTAATTTTAAAGAGAGAAGGGATTCAATAGCCTATTCCTAAGATACCTCATTGAAAGCATTTAAGGATCTGAAAGTCATCTACAATTAATCCAGTCATGCAATAGTTCTATGATGCATGCTGTGCTTGATCACATTTTATGTACAGAAATGTACATTTAGAAGGCAAACAGAAGATCTAACATGTCATCTTATTTCTTTTTTTAAGCCTCCAAGTAAATATTTGATTAACATGTGTTTACAGAAATATTTTAAATTTGAAATGAAGTCTTCAGATTTAAAATCAAATTACTACTGTATCATTTTCTTCAGTGATTAGAAATTACATAGAAGGCAGTTCACTTGTTCCACATTAATTTTCCACAACAAAGTACTTTTTTCCAAGACCCACTCCCAGCCATAGTCAGACCTCTGATTTATATAGCTGGTGACCACAAATTTCCTCACGACAGCAGCAGAGTGCTTCACAAGCTTCAAACCTGCAGTATGGTTGATATAGGACCTGTGTACAAAGCAGCACATCAAAACTTTAATGTCTTCAGGATGTTAATTTTCCTCCTGACCAAGGCACAGAGTGGCTCAAGGGAAGCTCAGAGGTCACCCTGTCCCTGATTGTGAAAACCATCACCAGTAAAATGAATGAATGATGGTCAAAGCCAGAGGGAAACAGAAATACCAAAACTATTAGAGTACCTTCTCTTGAAGCCTCTTAACAAAATTAAACCTACTGAAACACACAGTTTCACCCTCGTTTCCTTAGGCAGCTGTGCTGTCCCTCCCACTGCCTATTTTTGGACTCTTTCCTGTAACTATGGGATCTTTCTGCCCACTGCACTGTCATACATGACAGTAATGGGGCTATGTTCCTACTCTGGTTGAAAAAGGCATTCCAAAAGACCCCAAGTTGGCAATATCATACTAGAAAAGGAAGTTTCCAGTCATTTTGAAAGGGCCACAGCTAGAAAATTAGTCCTCAGTCTTCCACCAGCCATGCTGCAGGCTGCCATTTGCACAAAAGACAGCAGGCACGGACACACAGCAGGACTGAGCCACCAAGAGCATGTGGGATGACAAAGAAAAAGCAAGGAAGAAGGAAAACAAAGATAACAAATTGCTTCATTAGTTCTAATGCTTATGAAACAACTTGCTAGAGTTAGTGGCCTTGGCAATGTCCTGTTTAAATAATATCAAGGTTAAGTTCAAGGACCTCAGGGAAAAAACCTATTTGAGTTTGCAAGTACAGTGGAAAAACTACTCTATTATTATTATGTGGTTTTCTGCATGTGAAATTTGTTCTTTCAGCAGTTTCATTAAATTGTACTCATATTAAATACCCAAGCTATGCCTGTATTTAAATAACTTCACCTGAAAACAAATGTAGGTTTAATGATATGGTTAGCAGTCCTTTCCTGACACTGTACAATCTTATAGACAACACTTCAACAGCAAAAACACAAAATCATACAACCTATGAATAAAGTATGTGGAAATGGTTGAAGATAGTATGTCAACAATGACTCCAAATTATAAAATATTACCTATTGCAACATCTTTCTTAAGCAATTCATTGTTAATAGGTTATTCTTTTTAAGCATCCTAAAAAGCAAAATGGTAGTGGTTTGAAAACTGAAATGATAAAACTGTTGAAAGAACAAATATCACACATCAAACCATGGGACAAACCCACCACAAACTCTTCTTGAAAGAATATGTAATAAAATAAAACTAGGAAAAGGAGGTATATATAGATATATATTCCACTTATTACTATAATGATAAAAGTACTATTATTTCACTGTATGTATAGACTGAAGATTTTGCTCTAGTCTCAAACTTCTGAGTATTATCAGGCACAAAAAGTAATTCAGAAGCAAAGGCTTGACTGCAAAACCAGACACACTTATTTACCTTTGGACAACTTGCCAAATAAGGTTAATGAATAAAGATACTTTCTGGGGGACATGTGAACATAACAGAAGTGGTCATATTTCTCCAGCAATCATCTGTTTGTCTGTCCCAAATCTGGAAGAGGTTGCTATCCTCAAATCCAGTTCTCATCATCAGTCTAGTCCAGATACTTTTTTTTGTAAATCCAAAGAACTTCATGATGAAAACAAAAGCAGACCAGGCACATTTCCAGCCTCCCACGTGGTGGGTTTCTGAAGTGAGTGGCAGAATATTTCATGGAGCCATTTAGAAACCTGAATTATGGGGCCACAAGTCACTGCATATCAGCTAAGGCACTGCTCAATTACACAGCCCTAGCAGTGTCACATTATTCTAAGTCCCTCCTTTGCCAGAAGAGGACAGGGATGGAGATATTCTCGGTTTTGATTTTTATAAGTGCTAGGAAGTATGCGACTTCTGCATACAACTGGACAATTGCAAGAACATATTATATTATTGTAGGCTTCTCTCAACAGTGCTCTTGTATTACAGTGATAACTATTGTTTAAGAGTTACAAAGCTCAGTGTTCAAAGAGATAATTTAGTTGCTCTATCTCAAGCTACCTCCTTCCGCTGACTTTTAACAACCAAACTCAGTACATCCACTCCCAATTTTACAGCAAATCAAACAAACATACAAACTCAAGATATGTGTGGTTGGTTTTGAATTACAGAAAGGTGAAAGAGCTGGAGAAAGACTCCTCAGACTCCTGCTTGGATAAGAGAAATGGAATTCCCTCCATACAGCACTTCTGGTGATGTGGCAAAGGCTTCCCAATACGGTCTTAAC
This sequence comes from Phylloscopus whistleri, assembly GCA_017589585.1. Classification (NCBI taxonomy): domain Eukaryota; kingdom Metazoa; phylum Chordata; class Aves; order Passeriformes; family Phylloscopidae; genus Phylloscopus; species Phylloscopus whistleri. The sequence goes on along the minus strand of JADMLD010000068.1, from coordinate 425,574 downwards.
TCTGATCACACTCATGTTCACTTGTGTTCCAAAGGTCTGCAGATTAGATGAAGTTAACTTGAGCTTCACTAACCTCCATGTCCAGATTCCAACTGTATTTGACAACAAGCAAATTCTTTTATTACAACTCATTAAAAAGATCTGTTTTTTATAGTTTTCCTCAAAGTATAAAGCAAACATATGTGGGTACCACAACAGCAAAAAAGGAGAAGATTGGGTGATTCAACTAAGGGTTGAGGTTGGAAGGGATCTCTCTGGAGGTCATCTGGTCCAACCCCCTGCAAAACCACCTACACTTAGCTGTCCAGGATGGTGTCTAATTTATTAAATGTGGCTAAAAATTAACAGATATTAAAAACATGAATTAAAAAATGGTGACTCTTAAATATATCTTTTAAACTATCCTTTATTTTTCAAAGCATGGCGCTTGCAACTTATTTTTTGCCTCTCTTTTACACACCCATACCAGCCCCCAAACACACAATACTGAAGGGACAAAAAATCCATAACACTTATTTTCGTCAGATCACAGAGATTACCTAATTTCAGTATAACAAAGCAGTTCCACTGAAGGTTAAGATTCAAATGCCCATACATATGCCCAAAATGTAGTTCCCAGTTCACATATCATGTGAAGACAAGACCTTTTATGTTCTCTGGACACCAGGTGTGGTTTGGGATTACAGGAAAAATCTGTCATATTGTATATTAAATGAAATACATTTTCTCAAGCACTTAAGAGAATACTGAGTGGTTTGCTGAGGAACCTCCAATGACTCACAGGTTTTGTCTCAGGTCCGCAGCAGCACCACAGCAATGCTCACTTTGAGTCTAGTTTGACAGCAGAGAGAAAGGGACAGAAACATGTTTTCTATACAGCAGAATTGGAATGTGGCTATGAAAAGTATCCAAGGCTTGGAAACTCAGGTTCTGAAGTGACAGGTCCAACAGGGCTTCTGAACTAACCCATCTGCACCTGTATTCTCCCCACAGCCTACTTTTCTGGAAATCTGGACGTGCAGCTCAAAGACAAAACTGGAGTAGGTTCCTATCTCCAAGTGAGGTTAAAAGAGCCTCAGAAGTGCAATAGAGCACCCTCTGAAATCACCTGAGATGTGACCACAAGCCTAAAAACACCAAACAGTAATGTAATAAGATAACTGAAGTCAAGTATGTGCCTGTATATTCCTAAGAGGCTGTAGCTACCAAGCTATAGGTAGGTTTGCAGCAGCAGTGACCAGGACAAGGAATTAGATTCCAGAGTCCGTGTTTCTCTTCATCTGACCCTTAGTGCACTGCTCTGGACCTAAAGACTAAGCACATTTGACCCAGCCACTGCACAGTGAGATGTGCCTTTATTTGTGGCATTATTTTAAACATATTTCAGTTTTGTTTCATCGGAATGAAACATATTTCAGCTGCAGTATTTAAGAATTATTCAACATCTGGGATTTGAATAGTTTTCAGCCAAGTAATTGCCAGGGTCATTCAAAGAGCTGAACCCACAGAAGCATGAAATCATAATCAGCAGTGATTTGACTTGCATCATAGATCAATTTTGAGCTGTTGTTTCAGTTCCTTGGGAGCAGTACAGACAGAAAGAGGGATAGAGAGGAGACGGGGGGTGGGGTGGGGGAACCCAACAAAAAAACCCCAACCCTTTCTTTTCCCTGAACTAACCACAACAGATTACTTCCACTTTCTTCTGAAGTCAAGAGTAACTGCAGACAAAATCAGTAAATACAGTGATGCCCTAATGAGGGGCAGCAGTTCACAAAAGCAGTAAAATAAACTGCTCCAGAACATGATCCTTTGTATCCAAGAAAGCTCAACTGAAATGCACTGCGGTAGCTGTGTAATGCCTGAGGGGAATAGCTCCTATAGATTTAGCCAAAAGCAAATGTAAGTGAGATTTGACCCTTTCAACACAGTGGAGTACAAGTTTTGAAGAGGTGACTTTACTGAGAGTACTAAAATCACACTGAACTCTTACTTTTGGTGTAATATTGCTTGCTTTTAGAAAGTTTTTTATGGTAGGCTTTCACATGGAGCAACCGTGTGAACGGCATGAGAGATATTAGGTTTAGTCCCCTATGTGGAAGATACAGTTCTTGAATACTATTCTTCTTCTTCTTCTTCTTCTTCTTCTTCTTCTTCTTCTTCTTCTTCTTCTTCTTCTTCTTCTTCTTCTTCATAATAATAATAATAATAATAATAATATTAATAATAATAACAACAACAACAGTTTTTCCAATGCTACAGAGCAAATTAAGAGTCTTGATAGACAGTCACCCGCTTTAACCAGGAAGATAAGATCTCAGAACCTGGAAAGGACTCGATTTCAGTCTTGCTGCCAGAGATCTCTCCATACTGCCTCTGAGCAGTACAGCAGATCAGCATAAATGCATAATGCCAAACTAAAAATCTCTGCAAGCTGAGAGTCCTTCTCCTCCTCCCTAATTACTGAGTCTTTTTTTTTTTAACCCATATATCCACAGCGCAATTAATAGGAGAATCAGTGCTGCTCTAGCTCAGCACAACCATTGACAACTCATACTCTGAAATAATGTCTTTAATTGCAGCCCTGACTTTTGCTTCGATCTCCTAGACAGCTTCCCACAAGCGGCTATTGCCAGATCCTTTCTTTTCTGCCTGTTTAGGATGGCAGGATGAAGGCTGAAAGGCTGTGTAAGCTATGGTGATGAACAAAATTACCAAATAAGAAAGTGGAACAGGCTGCTACAGAATCACAAATAAATACTTCACATTTGCAGCTCAAAAGAAAGCTCCGTGTTCTGGGCCCCCTAGAAAAACAAACATATAAAATAACTGCTTTTAAAAGCAGAGACATCTAGCAGTTTCAGGTTAACTATTTTCTAATACATTTTTCCCAACCATGGGAGTGGGATGAGGATGTGCTTGCTGACCTCTTCAAAATCTGTGCTCTGGCAGTATTCCTCAGCAGGCAGTTGGGTAATTCCTCCCCAGCACCTCAGACTGATTACAGACAAAATCATAAAATTCCATGATAAGTAATGCCATCATTCTGATTAAGCTAGGTGTGTTAGAAATACATGGAGTTAAAAACTCCAGATTACAAAAAATACCTCAAAACTGAAGATGCATTTCATTAGACATGCAGAGAAATTAATTAGCTGTATGAAGCTACAGATACCCAAAACTAAAGGATACCAGTAGCCTGAGGGGAGGACAGCACAACCCAGTTTATATCAATGACCTGTGCTAGGTGTTAGATGGAATAGGTGTTTTAAAGCACATAGAGCTGCTCAACATTGTATTCTCCCAGGAGCATTTTGCTCCAGTCCTGTCCTCACACTGTTCACTCATATCCATCTGTGCCTGCTAGGTGGTGCTGTGGGATGGCTTTTCTAAGGCAGAAAAGACAAGTTGCTTTTTTCATTCCCCTCACTGATGTTTTTTTTCTTTCTACATGAGAACAGTTGCAGTGTTTTCTGTATCTTGGCTGCACAGGATGTGTCCTGTCAGGTCTCTTGTCAAGCACACAGTGGCCACCACTGATGATGCTGCTTCTCCAAAGCAGTCAGAGAAAATGAGTTATAAGCTTTCATCTGCATGGGTCCATGCAGGAAAGCTGGAACCTCAGATGGAGGCAGGACATATCAATATCTAGTCTAAAATTTTCATTTCCCTTTGGTTCTAAAGATACAAGACATTTAAACTGTTTTCATTGACAAAGAAGGAGTTAAAATTAAATCAGACACACAAATCAAAAGCATGGCTTCAAAGAAAAGGGAAAGATTAAAACTTCCTGGAGGTCCAATGAGTGAAATGTCTCCCTTTTCCCCTCTCAGACTGCAAATTACTTCTATGATGAAAGGCAACTTACTGCAAAATCTTTGGAAGACAACCCTTTGAAAAGGGGGCTAATGAGAAGGATACTGGTTTAGGCTTCACTTTTTTCTTTAACTAACCAATGACTCAAGTGGCAGGATGCTACCAGTGCTATAACATCCACAGTATCATAAATGGTGCAGAGTGGGATTGAGCTATTCAGACCTGTAGGTAAAGTAAGTCTGGTCCATCTGTTCCACATAACTTTATGTCAGTTTAGCCAAAGATTACGAATAGTCCTAACCCACCCTTCTGAGCAGGAGGGAAATAAACCAAAACAACCTCCAAGATGAGTAACTGTAGTACTACATCATATGATGACATCAGGAAAATCCTGTGCTCAGTTTTCAGATCCTGTCCCATGGCCCAATGCCTTGGGACACCCTTGGAACCCTTGCTGTTCCTATACAAAAGCCATCTTAGTAAGTAAAAGGCAATGTGTCTTTAACACAGCCTTCGATTTCTGTGTAGCAAATTGACATTTTTTGTCTGGTGCTCTGCCATGAATGATCTTCCACTGCCAGCAGCTGAACTTGGTCATTCACATTGCATTCCTTCATCAGAAGGGGATGTCAAGGAAACAAGAAGGGAAAATTTTGCACGCCAGTGATGAATGTTGAAGTATATCACGATTCTAAGGAAGTTTTTCTCAAATCTCTCTATTGCATCCACAGCTATTACAGACATCCATCTCAGCAGTGCAGATCTGGAAGCAAACCTACTTCCAGGTGGTCTATCATGTCCTTCCCCCTACAGCCATGCACAATCCTTAATGCAAAAGGCTCTACAGCTCCTCTAAGTTCCTTGGAAGAGTGGCCCAAGAAACATCAAACATGAGAAGAGTGTGTATTTGTGGAAGCTAGACTGCAGGTAAGAAAGTGAAAATGGAAAGATTACCTGAACAGAAAGCACTGCAAACCACACAGAGTGGCAGTGACACAGAGAAAAATTATGAAGTGGAATTCTATCTTCTCTATTTATATAAATATAGTAAAACATTTTACTAAACTTAATATATGTAGTATATATTACATATTTAATATATATTTTAATCTATTTTGGATCTTCAGGGAAAACACAGTAAACTAAAACACAGTCCCCAGGGATTAACAGTTTTGAGGTAACTCCATGCATTAACAGCTATGGGAGTCTCTTGTCCCACTTTACTCTTTCTTTTCTACAAGAAAGCGTCTGTCATATGCAAAGCCTAATTCCAGAAGCAGAAGCATTCAAACTGTAAGTTAGAGAAGTGTTACATTTCCCTGCAAAATCATAACAATAAGATGCTTAGACAACCACACCGACATTTAAAGTGCAGTGGAGAAAAATGTCTTCTGAGAGGTTGCTTTAATTTTATTGCTGAGCTAAAGAAGGAAGCAGTTACACACTGCTGGAAATGAAAAAGACAAAGCATACATTTACTACAGTTGTGTGTCTTCTAATAAGAAGAGGAAATTCAAAAATATAAGGGGCCAATCTACAAAAATTCCATACTGGTTGAGGTATTAACAGTATTTTTTATATTGAACACCACATTCTTGTTTCTTATTAATGTGGTCTTCAAAAAGGGAAAACAGTGGAGAGATAGAGGGGGGCAGACCAGGATGCATCTGAACTCCTTGTTCAATTGCTGTGATCAAAGAGGGTCAGAATATGGGAAGAGAGTACACAGCATGCCCAGATGAGGTTCATTTCAGTGTATCATGGGAGCCAGCTAGAAAACCTGCAGGTATGCTGGAAATTATTCTGAAGAGTCTTTATATGGTATAAACTACTCTTAGAGGACTGTGGAGAGAGAAAAAAAAAAAAAAAAAAAAAAAAGAAGGAAGAAAGAAAACCTATCAAAGAACCTTCTTTTTGATCCTTATCTTATGAGAAGTAATTGAGGTCCACACATCTTACCAAATCTCTTCCTTCCTAAGGACAAGTCTCATAACTGAGGAGACCAATATAAAATCTGTGAGGTAACCATGACAAGTCCTGGGCACTGGTTCCTGGTGAGGGATCTGAGCTGGTGGCAACCCAGAGGTTCCTTGGGGTGCCCTACATGCTGAATATAGAGCTATCATGTGTGGTTTGGTAGTTTCCATTTTTGATACAGCATATTTTTTTCTGTTATCCAAGTATATTCAGCTAGTAGCCATTACTTTAAAAAACAATTATATCTAAATAAAAGAATGACAAACATTTTTGAGTGATGCCAAAAGAACAGATATGGTAACAATTAGTATCAGGTTCAACTTTCACCTACGTATCTATCTTCACATACAATCTGTCCTTCTACTCCCTTATGTTCTTCCTCCAGGGCTCTAAAATCCAAATACCAATTTTCCAGATGAGGGACCAAGGCAAAAACAGATTTGAAAACTGGTTCAAGAATGTGCCTGGAAGCTGGATTCAGCCTGGGTCTCCCAATGTAAAAACTCTCTCCCTATCTGGGCCATTCTTCCAGGCTAAGCTACAAGCAAAACACTGGTATATTAACTGCTGTGTTGGCTGAACTGTCTCGGATCTGGTTTACATGACGCTGCAGAAAATGTTGGATATCACCTTCTTTCCTGCAGGCAGAATTCCACTACTGCACTGTATGTATGGGAACGAGGACAGATACTGATTTAAGAAGAAAATTAGGATGACTTTAGGAGGAAAAATAAAGGCAATGAAGTATATACTAATTCAGTTTCTGTTCAAAAAGAGGACATTCAGGAAAATAACACAGAGAAGATTAAACAGCACAATTCTGCAGGAAAAGATGGGTCCTGTACGCCTCATAGCAGTGGCTGCAGAGTACACAGCAGATTCAAGTCATACTTTTAGAGGAGTAAGAGATCCTTGCACAGACAAACATTTGAAGAGAGTTCGTGTGGAATCCTGCTACTTCCATGCAAACTCTCCTTGCATTTCTTCAAAATCCTGTAAAAAGGATCTACACCAATTGTGCGGTTGTCAAAAATCTTTAACAACAATTCAATAATCATCAAAATGGAGGTGAGAAGAAGGAATAACTTGGTAACAAAGTTACAAAGTTTACTACAGTTTGAGAAATTAATTGATTAACAAAAACATCCTACCCACATCCTATGAATTAATTGAACTCTGCTTGTAACAGAAACATGTCATAAATATCATAGTGTATTGAGATAAATATGTAAACTGAGCCCAAAGCTCTGTTAAAATAAGGATGGAACACCTGCATTCTTCAAATCTGGAATAAGTAAAAATTAGCCATAATACCCTTTCTCTTACAATCATAAAATCCCAGAATGTTAACACCTACTCAAGAATGCAAAAGGCTGGCCACCTCCTTTCTCCTATAGGAGTGCAGGAGTCTTCTCAGCACCACCGCTGCAACCCTCCACCCCCATATGCTGCTTTCTACTGGCAGTATAACCAAAAGCTCTGCCTGAAATTCAAGACACTTAATTAGGTCTCAGGAAATCTGGATGCCAGGTGTGTTTCTTACAGTGGTCTCACCACACAGTTCAGATGAGGCACTGGCACTTTGTTGAAACACATCCATTCACTATGGTGCATTTTCACAGAACCACAGAATAGTCTGAATTGGAAGGGACCCACCAGGATCATGAAGCCCATCTCTTAAATGAATGGATTTAAGGATGGGAGCCACAACCTTGGTGCAATTAGAACTGTGCTGTAACCAACTGAGCCGATCTCAGGGAGTTTTCTTATGTTTTATAGCAATCCTATCTCCTGTACCACACATGCTGCTGACATGGTCCTGTCAGTGAAGGCAAGAAAGAATGACTGAGTACAGAGGGTATTTGCCAGCATTACAGGACACTCTACAAATGTTTATTTTTACTATTAAGTAGATTAAGAAAACTGTATCACTTGACCTTCACTAAAGGTCAGAGCTAACAAATTTGAGTTTGGTGACATTTCAATGACTGTGCACCAGAAGAGGCTTCCCTGCTCCCCCAGCTAAATCTTCTAATAGCCCACAAGCCTTCTTGCCAAGCACCACAGCCACTGTCAAGAAAGGCACATTACTATAACAGCTAAGAGCAACAAGACCAGAAAATGGGCAACCCTGGAAACTGAAGCATTATGCACCATAGTTCATGAAACAGTGTTCCCAGAAAAGGTACAGACGCAACTGCTTATTTTAATTTTAAAACGCTCCTGAAAATGCAACTTATTAAGATCCTGAGTTAGGATTATTGATATTTCTACCCTGGAAAATGGTAATACAGCTGGTCCGAAAAGGTCTGGCATAACAACCACAATGTGCTTTATACTGCACAAGTTGATTGTTGCATTTAGATATGCATAAAAATGACATGTGTATACTATACACATATATAATCCTGAATTATAACTAGTGTCTTTTTATCCTTAGAGCAACTCTCCTTTATTTCTTCATTCTGCTTCACCTGACAACTTATTTTATATTTTTCTTGGTCAGGCAATGGGTTTTACTGTCAAAGACATTTCCCATTGGCGGCTTTCAAGCATGCTGGAAAAAGTAGGCTCCATTTTCTTTAGTCTCAGTCTTCAACAGAGACAAACTTTCCAACTGCACCTTCTCCCTTCACAGCAATGCTGGACCAAGCACTATAATGCTTGTTAGAAAACACTAGGAGCTAACAGCAGATATAGATATCAATATAATATATTAATTACCTATATTAATCTATTATCCAATTAATATAGATATGAATAGCTAGGGTGTGAAGCACAACACTTTGCTCACAAATGTGAATGGTAACAGGCCTGTGGCACTGAACTACTGTAGTGAGGGAGATCAAGACAATTCTAAAAGCTGACTATAGGGTTGTTTTTTTAGGGTTGTTTTTCAGTTTTTACCCCACCTAATTCTAGTATAACTCTTGCTTTTTTTCTCTCTTCTTGCCTTTCCTTCACAACAAGAAATTTGTACATCTGCATAGATGCATGGTATTTTCTGGGAATAGCTGGACATATTTCACTCATCTCTAACCCGACACTTTCTTAAACAGTTTTGAACAGATGAGACTGAGTGAAAAGTTGGGTCTGAGCATTTGCCACATTGTTGGCAGTTAATCATTACATTTTCTCATTCCCCACTTCAAAAGAATTGAAATCAGATCTCTGATGCCTTGTGAGAGAACTGTGTGTTTTCTAGTATCTCCTTAATCTACAAGAGTTCATTTTGCATACACAAAAAATGTGTATTCATCCCTTCAAAATACTCATAAATGAATTCAACAGACAGAGCTACAGGAATAGTTAGTGCTGCAGGACTCAACAACTTTTATGTTTGATGGAAGGACTTTGAAATCTACCTACAAATGTTTGGTAAAGAGCAGCAGCGCTCATAGCAGTCTGTCTGCTGAGTTGGAGACCAAAGCAAGTGCTTAACACAGTCTCTGCTGGCTAGTGTATCCTATTCCAAGTTTATTGCAACATCCTGATCCTTATCTTCAAAGCACTAATTAAATACAATTCAAAATAAACTCGGTTCATGCAACAGTGCTGATCCAGTTTCTGAGTGAAAGAAGAAGAAAGCTCTCTGGCAGCCTGGGTGGGTACAGGCTCAAGACCTCGAGAGGTAGGAAATAGGAAAGTTCCTGTAAAGCCAGGTTTCTCCCTCCCATAGCCATTTTCATAACAACAGTTCAATGGCCAAATGCACAGTAGATTAACTATAAGAGGCAGCTGCTAAGCTCAGTGTTCAGAGTTTCAGTGAACTCAAAGCAGTTGCACCTGTTGAACACAGACCAAGATCTCGAGTGCAGGGCAGCCCATGGGTGAAACTGCAATAAATTTAGGCTTTGAGGGGAGATCTCACTTTTGCTCTGAACCCTCCCAGGAAGCAAAGGAGCCAGAAAGCCTGTAAGACTGACACTCAGCTAACATTTCTACCCAGGTCTAGGCCTGAAAACAGAACAAAACTAGAGGCTTGTCACAGTTGTGGCTGGAGGTGAGAGAGCAATGATGCAATCTAAATAGCCTGTGCTTAAGTTGTACGGGGAATCTCATTTGTCAGAAGCTGCAGGAAGGTTTGTTAACCATCAGGGCAGCAGACTGGGAAGAAAGCATGTAAAATTTATCACAGCAGGTCCCCAAGCTGTGTGATTTTTTCCTGGATTCTTAGTTCTTTTAGCTAGCCAGAGTTCCTAGATCACCTTCCAAACATGTTGAGAGTAAAGCATAGGCCAGCTCTACAGCACAATCACCTGCTCACAAAAATCAGGCATAAAAACAGACCATCTATACACACAATTAGTTATCAAAATATATGGCCAGAAAATTGAATGAGATCCAAATACTTAGTGTTTCCAAGATTCTCAACAACAGGATGTACCATCCAGGCTGGCAGTGATTTCATTAAACACGCTTTGGGGTTTGGTACTACTAATACTACTATTTTGATTTTATTTGTGTCTGTTAAGCCCCTCAGAACTGTAACCTTCTCCATTACTACAAACCAATTTTTGGTACTTATTTGAAGACCTACTTTAAAATCCAGTTGTCTAAGATTGGGTGAGAAATTTCTTGAGGAAAAGATCAAGTTACGATATTCTCAACTTTGCTTGTCTTTGGTGTAACACAGGCATAAATGACTTGTGAAATGGAGACTGACTTAGTCAAGCTTTTTGACTGAGTACTTACCTCCACACACCTTAAAATGATTCATTTGTAAAAAAAAAAAAAAAAAAAAAAGAAATAGAGTTTTTTGTGAATAAGAATATTATTTCTCTGAAAATTCTCATGAAATGGCTACCAACCACGTGCATGCTTTAACCCACCCCTGGCACCACGTATTAAAAGCAGCCCCTAATGGACATGTTTGAAACCAGGTTGATGGGGCCCTGAGAAACCTGGTCTAGTGGAAAGTGTCCCTGCATGTGGCAGGGGAAGCCTGGAACTAAATGATCTTTATGAACACTCCCAATGCAAACCAATTCTACGGTTCTATCATTCTATGACTTCCCTTTTGCAATCAACAAATTTACCCACTAAAACTACATTGCTCTATATGAATGTGGTGGGTTTTGTTTTTCCTTTTGCCTTGAAATAGGATTTTTTTGCTTCTTTCTGACAGAATTACATTTTTAAACATTCAGAAAATAATTTCTTCAATACCAAAGGAAGCAAAAAGTTCACACAAGGCACAGGGAACAACTTGATAGTTGAAGTTTGTAGTTAACTTTGCAATCTAGGACTCAGACAGAAGCAAAGTAGGGAAAAAAATTAAAACAAGATGTGAGATAGGAATCTTTAATCAACCTCGTTGTATCAGCCTGGACCCAGCATTCCACCCTGTCTTCTGAGGTTACCCAGCACCACTTTGAAAATGGATTATTTTCCACTGAAAACAATGCCAAAAAGGGGCTTTAGCTCCCCTGGGGGAAATTAGAACAGCCTGGATCATCAAATGGGAAAAAATAATCATTATCAGGAGCAGTCAGAAACAGGGGGAAAGAAAAGGTGAAACTAAACTCAGATTTTGGACCACTTTATGCCTTAGAAGTGGCTTTGAAATGGATTGGCAAAAGCTTGTGCATTTGTGACGCAAAGAAGCGCTTGCTTCTCTAGATATAAACTCCTATGTTTTTTCCAAGATGTTTGGCCCAGAAATGTATTTTTTGTAAACAGTCAATAGCTAGTCTTGGAGAACTTAAAGCACTGACACACTGTATCATACACTTTCTCTTACTAGGTCAGAGGAATTATCAACACATACGGAAGTTTTTGTGTGTGTGTGTGTATATATATATATAGTTTATATGTAGTTTATATATATATATATATAAAACCTCATACATGCCTACAGATGAGAAATATATTCTAGAGACTTAAGAAGGCTTAACGCATACATGTCTCTAATCTGGTGTCCCTTCTTTTGGGCAAGAGAAACTTTCCAAGTGCCATCACCATTTACCTGTTAGTGATCCATCAAAGATCTCCAGTGCCAGTTGCCAGCATAAGCAAATGCCTCAAGTCTATTCACAACCAGCCTAAATATATTTGCAATACGACACAAAAACTTAATTCCAGCTGCAGGAGTAGTAACACATAGGTGGAAGAAACACTGAGAAAGTGGTGAAATATCATCTCCCAGGCACCGTGAAGTCGAAACATGAGTGCCACAGCATGTGGCCAGTTAAGGCATCATCCTTGACAGGTTAGTTTAAAAGAAAAAAAAGAAAAAAAAAATTAAGGAGCAGTTCTGAAAGCACTGTTAACTAACATTCAATTGACTTCTAGTTCTGTCTTCTAAGAACCAAACTGTCTTGCACCAATGTCCCATGCTAGCACCAAATGCTAAAAGAAAACTTGGTTGACACTGATATTTCCTATTTACATAATTCGTAGCTTATATAAGATGGTTAGAGCCTTGGCCCTCTTTTGCATGCCTGCAGCAGCTCACTGCTGACCTCAGTTATGTATTAAAGCTATCTGGAAGCCAACAGCATGTAACCATACACCCATAATTGAGTACATACTTGAATGCTTTGTCAAAGAGGAACCACTGATGAATTGCTGCCCATATAACTAATGAGGAAATAGTAGCAATGTACATTTACATTGGGATTATGCTGCCAATGTTTTATGCCAGGGCTGTATCAGCCACTGATGCAGTCTACAGGCAGCCTGTGAAAGCCCCCTGCCACACACTGGTGTGGTCACTTACGGTTGGACACATCTTGCAAAGTGGGCCTAAGAGTCTGGGATGTGCCAATAACACTCTTATCTCCACACAATATCACTGAAGAATGGTACTGCTACCATCACACTTCCAATCTAGTGCCTATATAATACCAATCTGCAACAGAAGGTTCTTTCTGTGCCATAGCAAACAACTAAGTCAAGTAACTAAGTCAACAAGTCAACCAAGATTAAGTTTCTTCCTGCTTTTCAGTTCTTCACCCTGACACAGCTGGTGCCTCTGAATTGGTACAGTGACAACAATGCCAGTGCAGTCACACCACTGGAATTCTAACTGCCTCCCTAATAACTTTATTCAGAGCAAACTTAGATAACAGCACTAAAATTATCAACAACTTCTGATAATCCATCAATACAATTCACTGACACTCAGAGGGGTAAAACAGCAGCAGAATTAGCAATAGCAAGAAATATGATGGCAACGATCTGGGGAGGCTTTCAGTAAATTGCTTATAATCCCTAATTCTTTCACACTAATTGAGATTTTTATTTCCCACATCTTTCCCCCACCTCTATACAGAAGTATTTTTGGGTACACGAAGTGATCTTGGAGTTGGGTACCAAAATCACAGCTGTTGCAGTGCTGAGCATGCCAGCCCCTGAGGTGCTCTGCTGAACCCGTGTGACACAACAATCCACTGCTCAAAGTGAGCAAGGGTGACTGAGCCAGCAGCCCCTTGCAAACAGAGCAGAGCAGGAACAGTGAAGGGGCAAAACAACACGTATTTTGATAAAAACAATAAAAAATATTTGTGGAACAGATTCAACAGCCTCCACTGCTGAGTATATTAAACCCAGTCAGGGCCTGTGAGAAGGCAAGAAACCATGTGTCACAGCTGTGTCAGCTGAATAACTATATTACTCCTGCATCCTATTAGAGGGATTTGTCCCAATACTTAATTGGCAGTTTCACTATTCCTTTCTTGCTCAGCAATGTTAACGTATTTTTCATCATCTTTGCTGTGGAAAAGGCACCAGCATAGCAGGGCTGGAAATCAGACTGTAGGTGCATTGCAAATTCCAGGGCTTCATTTTTCACAGAAAGTCAAAACCACCTCTAAGTGAATAAAGCAGCTGTCCCACCACACTGACAGTAAGCCTGCCATACCTTCGGTTAACTTCTGGCACACAGACAGGGACTTAGATCTCCTCCAAGACAGTCGAAGAATAATGAAAAAGCAACTTTGATGCTACCTGAAACCAAACTATTCAAAGCACATTGCCTGCATTCCTCAGCTGCAGGCACTGAGCCAGGACATGGAGATAATCATTCAGGCTGGCAGTGGGGGAGGGAGAAAGGAGCTTAAGGACCCAAGAACTGAAGTACTCAGAGCAAGAAAGTCCAGAAAGAATTTAACCTGCAAGGTAGTAGTACAGTCATGTTTCTCTCCCATTCCACTCCCATTATGTGCTTTAGAGAATTAAAATAGTCACAGAGATGGCAGTATTTTTGTTCCTTTTTTTGCTCTTTTATCTGTTCCATAGAAAATGAGGATCTATATGAACCAAACCGTTTCTCATCTCACACTGCTTTTCCAACTGTGCCAACATCCCCTGTTTCAGAAGGACAAATGGCTCAGAGTAATGCCTAGACAACAGTGGAATATTTTACACTGGGGAAAGGTTTCTCCTTATCTTTTCCCAATCATGAAGCCTGACATTTGATAACCATAATTAACTTACTTTTACTTATCTACCAATATAGGTATGTCAACTCAAGATAAATCAGTTCTTTCAATGCTGCAGCATCTGTTCTTTGACTTGACAATGTGCTGCAGCAGTGAAGTTTGCACACTGCAGAAAAAATTCTAGTTAAAAAAGGACCCCTGGGACATCAAGCTCTTTCTCCCTGAGTTATGAGAGCTGTCAGAGGAAAAGGGGAGAGCAGCAGCCTCTCTATGTCACTACAGTACCCAACAGCAACTATCTGTGACTCAGACACTTGAAACATTCCTGGAAATTTCTTAGTAACTATAAGTATGGATTCAGCTCCACAAATTACAGCAACTTTTGAGTTGTAAACAACAGCTACCATACTCTGTTCCAGCTATTGTGTCATACATATCTATCAATGTACAGGTCTGCATGCTAACAGCAGCAGCAGCCCCTGGCAGGTCTTAATAACCTTCCTAAAGCTTATTAAGAGAGCCAACAGGCTGGAGATGGGTGTACTTGAGGGTTTACCTGTGCTATGGCCCCTCAGGATGGCATGTCAGTAGAATCTGTGTTCTGCTTGCTTTTCAAATTCCAGCAAATATGGCCTTAAAGGCAGACTGTGCACTATATAAATCACTGTTCCACTGGAGAAGACCTACCCAAGCCACATGTATTCCAGCTTTCAACTTTTGTCTCAATATACAGGGACCAACAAAGAATACCCTGTAGGCAGGTACCAGACTGTGCCTTCTAGTGCTCTCCAGGCAAAAGAAGGCTCGACATTTGGAAGCATTTTCTTTGCTGAGAGGGTGGACAAACACTGGAAGAGGCTGACTGGAGAGGTGGGCAAAGTCCCAAACCTGTCAGTGTTTCAGTATTTGGACAATGACCTTCATAAAGTGAGGCTGTCAGGCATTTGGTCTAGATGATTGCTGCAGACAGCTTCCAAGTGAGCTTGGTTTAGGAAGGTGGTCACTCTGAACTGTCCTCCCCCAGTGCTCAGCACAGCTGAGCAGTGTAGAATGGTGAGTAGAGCAGTTCCAAAGAATGCCTAGGGAACTGCAACTACAAAACCAAAACATTTTCTCCATGTCCAAGTGCAATGGCAGCACAGACAGTAATGAGGGCATCTTTGCTTTTAAGGGAAGAGTATGTGGGGACAAAAGAGTATAAAAACAGGAGGAAAGAAGTAACAGCTCAGCGTGATCTGTTTTCCATGCAGAATGTTATGGAATATTTTAGAGCCTAACACACAGTCTATTTATACCCTAAGAGCATAAAACAAATAAAATGCATTAAAAGTACACCCAAACCACACAGAATGAGAATTTTTGAGAGCCTTACCTTTGAGCCAATAAGTGTGTACAGCCATTGGATGGTTTCATTATGATTTATCACTCCATTCATGCCATCGACATAAAGCATTATCTGGCCCAAAGCTATTGCAAAGAAAAGAGAGAAAATATAATCAGAGTTGGTGAACACTTTTTATAATTCTAAGCATTGCTGACAAATTTCTCTAAGCTGGATTTACCAGAGATGTGGGGAGCTCAACTACTCAAAGATATAATGGGCAAGATTGTGCTGGATTAAATCCTGGGCAATTGCACTAACTTTACTGACTTGATCTGAAAATATAAGTGTAAATTTCATCCAGAAACAAGCCCAAACAGTTGTTCCTTCCTAGAAGATGCCATATTTTATGGTCCCCAAATCTGCAAACAGTACTCTACACACTGCTTACTGTCACAACGGTTCCTGCAGCTACAGTGCCTTCTATATCATGAGCCAAAACTTGCACCATTTGTTTCAGCACCATATATAATGTTTGGAATTAGTATATTTGGATTGACAGCTTCAGTGAATTCCAGTGATATGAAATTAAAGCTAGGCAATTAACATCAATAAGAGCATCAACTATTCACTACTGCACAGTGCTCTCTTGAAAAGAAATTTTACATTTTAGTGAGAAAATACAAAAACCAAAGCATGGTTATAACAAAGAAGCATCTTTATTAATTTATCCTAAAGCTTTTACAACAGCATTACAAAATATACTAGTAAAGTATTTCATAACAGTAATTCCATAGTTTGCAGTCCTGATAATATGAGACTTTCAAGAGACAACAGCTATTAAATCTTTTCTGACTGATAAGGATGGACGTTTTTTGTAAGGATTATGAAAAGTGAATTAGCACAATTCATCTATCATCTTCAAAAGTTTCCACTGTTAGATCTTCTGCTTTATAGCAGGAGATCAAAGCACAGTGGGATGAAAAAGAAATCACTGATGTAACACCTTTTAGCACAGCCTGTTGGCATAACAACTCAATTATTTAATGCACAGCCTGATGAGCCCCTAGTACACTGCTTTATGGGGGGAAAAAAGGGAAAAAAAAACACCCACAGGGTGAGAATAATTATGACACTATTAATCTTCCAAACACAAATGTTTACTAACTTTTGCACAGGTTGTGCACAGCACAGTGTCCTTTACCTCGAGGGCAGATTTTCAAAGACATGACTGCTAGGCAAGCACCTAGGTGCCCCTTATAGACAAATAGCTAACAGTCATTTTTACACTGTCTCCTCCTTTTTCCTTTGGTCTAGCTGGTCAATTTACAGGTAAAAACCTGAGGTACTATTTTTACACACTTTATCTGCTCTGTCACACGAAGCTAGAAGGAAAGCCATGCTCCAGGAATGCCACACAATCAATGAAGACTGTGAAAAAGCAAGCAAGAGAGCTCTGGCACAGAGATAACACCTCTCTTAGGCAGGCACTGCCACTGGGGTATGCCAGACACTCTGCTCCTCCTCTCCAGGAAGCAATCAGTCACCACCCTCTGAAGACACATCTCTCAGGTGAATAAAATCAGGTAGGAGGGACACAGGCCCAAGTGTTATGGTAAAATAAAAGATGTAAGTCAGCCAGTAAAGAGAGATATGAATTACTCTGCCTGAATAAATGGCTGCTTTGAAGCATTTCATTGCAGGTAGAGGAAATGCTACTATCCCAGCAGTAATCAGAGAAAGTTCTTAATTCTTGTTTTTACTTCCTTTCAATGCTAAAAAGATTTGGCACTGGATCAGGATGAGATCCAGTCATGATAAGGTCAACAAATCCATTTTTTTTTTTCCTTGCAAATTCTTTGGTTGGGGGTGAAGGGCTTTACTTTGAATTTGAAACAAATGTGAAACAAATTTTACTCTTGGACCATGTTTTCCAAATTAATATAGAAATCAAAGGCAGCAAAAGTTTGCTTTAAAAAACATGTACACAATACAAAACTACTCCACTGCTTATATTTAAGATTAATTAAACAGGATGCCTAAATGAGATCTGGCATGCATTTGTTTTCAGCGTCTTAGATGTGACTCTTCATAGCAGCAATATACTAAAGCATATTAGTAGACCTCAGAAAGAAGCCAAAAACATTTTAGGGATTCTTGAAAACACAAGGAAAAAAAACACTCCCCCATTGCTGCTTGAACTAGTGTGCCAGTAAGTTTCACAGGGTGAAGAATTACAAACAACACCATGAAATGACCAAGATGAAAACAGTTGTGTCCACATCCAAGTTACATCTCCAGTAGTTATCTGCCACACATGAAGCTCTCAGCTGCTGCCAAATCTTAGTGCGGACCTTCATACTGCTATGTCCTGTCTTCAGGGGTCAGAAAAATGAGACAACATGGGTATGGTTGAGGAGAAATCTGTTTTTACTGAGGTAGAGTAAGGTAGGGAGAATCTGTCAGCTTTGTACAAAGCTGATGGCCCATAAATTCTTAGGAAAAGAAAGCCACAAGAAGACCTAAAAGAAGGAGAATGATGGTTTTCATACCCCATCAAGTGTCTGTGCTGAGGAAGAAAAAGTATTTCCTTTACCATAACCACACCACACAGCCAAAATGGAAGACACCACCAAAAACAGCAGTGTAGGAGCAGGCTTGTGGACTGCAGGTCCTTGGGCCCTCCCAGGCCTCAGGTCTGGCTGAGTAAGACACAGCAGTTTGGCACTAAATGGAGACTGACAGAGGACATTTTACATTCTTTGAAGCTTTTCTACCTAACTGCTATCTCACCTCCCAACCCATGACTGTGCTCTGCTGAAACGGCTGTGGCTGAAGTACAAACTCCACGCACCCAGCATGCCCACACATCCACCACCAAGTTCAGAAGGCCAAACTAGTCCAAAATAATTTAAATTCACATTTGTACGTGCCTTTAACCAAACTTTTTCTTTACCAAAAAAACAAGGAGGCTATTTAATCCATTTAATCCCATCCCTCAGCTAACTGGAATTCTTTTTGGAAGTATATCAACAACCTACTTGTATTAGGAAAGTTTACTTTTGTGCAACAAGGGGCTGGGAGAGGAGAGTTTAAATACAAAGCAGACCTAATTTGGAATTTCTTTGTTCCCACTACCCTTGTCAAACCCTTAATCTTATGTGAAAGCAGAGTGTGACTCTACCCATAGCTATTTTCAAGTGGAAAATTGCTGGATTTCTTAGGAAAGGCTTAGGCTAGAAAGGACAAACCAGCCAGAAAGCTCAGAGATTTCTGTGAAATAAGAGGTTTAAGAAGGCCTCTAAAAACTTGCCAGTAATGGCACTGATACTCTCCTGGGATATAAAGTTAACAGGACCAAAGAGGAAAAGCTCTAGCACAAAACATCATCACAATGAACATCACTTTAATTGAAGTCTGTTTTTTCCACCCTGACTGGAAAAAGTTTCAAAGCTGTCCCTTGCCCTTACATGCACCTGCTTCTCTAGTCTGCCCTGCTTCCATTTTCCCACAAGACTGACTTAGAGAAAACAAAATCACTGAATGAGCAGAAGACTGATTTTCTAACCATTTCCAATGAGTCAAACCCTTACGCACCACGTCAGGAATTACAGCAGGGATGCATCTTGTGATTGCATTTGTTTCCATCAGAATAAGCAAATGTACAGCATGAAGCAGGCCAAAGACAGACCTTGTCACTGCAGGTTTCAGCTCCAAGAAAGCTTCTGGCCCAAGTTCATCAGGCAGTTCATACCCAGCAGCTGTGGTGCACATCATGTGCTGTGTACAACTACAGGCATGCACAACAGGCAGAACAGTGATGAAACTAATGGGGAAGAACCAGCTGCTAAAATTCATCTTTTCATTGCTAGCTAAAATCTTATCATCATCAGTGAGAAATCAAGGGTCTGTGTGATAGCATTCATTCCATTTGAAACCTGATTGCTAATTTGGGTATGCTATCCTGGGCACCAAAAAGGCATACTCCATCAAGGCAAACATCCTGATGAAGGAAAACTCCATCTATGTCTCCTGAGGGATCCCAAGAAGGAGGCAACACAGTTACCTAATATACTACTACAAAGCACTGGGTGGTAATTCTGAGGAAAAAAACCAACAAAACAAAAGCAACATACTTCAAATGACTTTTTTGGTGTTTCCTTATTAGAGAGAGACAAGATCCCAGCTACTAAGTGGGACCATCTTGAACACAAAATCTCCAACTCAGCTCAGACCTGATATGCTGGATGTCAGGAGCTGCTACTTTTGCTTGTAGCACATTCCCAACATGCTTGCATGCACATCCTCAAATCAGAGCTTATTGCCTCTATAATATCCAAGGATATTTAATTTCCCTGATGAGAAATCATTATTAAGTACAACTTCTGTATCATCCAGCTACTTGAAAACTAGCAAAATCACAGTAGAGCTCCTTTTTCTAAGAGGTGACATCAGATGAAACAGATGATCTGGACTCTCCACTAGTTCTGAAAGTGATCTTACAAAGCAAAATTGCAGCAACCCTCATGACTCACACTCAGTCCACACTCAGAACCACCTAAAATTTGTATGTTTGGGGGTTGGTGTTGTTTTTTTCCTCTGTTACTATTGGTATGGGTTGGTTTTAGCTTCAGTGAAAAATCTGCTATTTATAAAGCTATTTCTTTACTATTGTTGAAGCTATATGTAATGTCATCTAGAAGTTAAAAACAATCTTGTTCCTGGCCACAAATGCATGAATATTTTGTTTCTTATCAAAGTTTTTTTAAATCCCAACTCTTTTCTTAATTTTGCGTTTTTGCCCTCTGCTCACGTTTGTTCTATTATAACACACATAATGATTGAAACAGGCTAAGGAATTAATTTTCAGAACTCCCATATTAACCATGGGCTGAACTTCTATTAAACAAGAACAGAACTATCTCAGAAAAATCACTTTACAGAACTAATGCTATGAACCAAAGCTGCAAAAACAGTTCTGAACAGATGTCCATGCATTAAGTTGCTATTGTACTTCAGAAGTTGTTATGCTGGTCAACATTAAACTCTACCTTTTAGTCTTACTCACTTTGGGAAGTTCTGCAAGCTAGTTTCAGACCTAAAGTATTATTCAAAGTTCAAATCTTCTGCAGAGACAGTGGGTTTCCAGATCAAACTTAATCTTCATTTTCCCCTCCATCTACTTTACAGAAAACACAGAGACACCACGAGTCCACCACCACAGAAACATTCTACAGAGGAATTTTCTCCTCTCCATGTTTCCTCTGCCACCCTTTTCCTCTGGTGTTTCTGTCTTTAAAACAGGACACAGCAAAGCCAAAGGGGATACAGCACTTTTAATCAGCTGGCATGTTTCATCAAAAGCTGATCCTTTATACACACCATGAAACACCTGCGGTGGTGCACAGTCCCCACCAGAGCCAAAACAGCTCCTCTTCCAGTATTTCTTTTGTGCTATATTGAAAAATTTACTTGAGTGCAAAGAAAGAATGGACTCTCACTTGACCCTGCCAGTAGTTAAACTACTGAAAGCCTTTTTATACTAACTGAAACCTGGCTTACCTATATGCATTATAAAAGATTTGCATGATTAGTCATAATTGCTTTAATCATTATTTTATGTCACAGCACTCAAGCTTTAAATGCACTATGTTCTAGCATGTTTTACAAGACTAATAGCACAGCAATGTAAAATAAACTGGGTACAGCTTATATATAGCAATGTAAAAACATTTCCTCATGAAGAAGAAATATGTAATTAAAATACCTTATTAATAAGTGAGTAAATATAGCTGAGAATTGGACTATTATTTTGCCAGCTGACTACAAGAATGAAAAAATGAAAAAAAAGGAAGGAAGGAAGGAAGGAAGGAAGGAAGGAAGGAAGGAAGGAAGGAAGGAAGGAAGGAAGGAAGGAAGGAAGGAAGGAAGGAAGGAAGGAAGGAAGGAAGGAAGGAAGGAAGGAAGGAAGGAAGGAAGGAAGGAAGGAAGGAAGGAAGGAAGGAAGGAAGGAAGGAAGGAAGGAGACAAAAGGAAGAACTAAGGAAGGAAGAAGATGGGAGAAATGGAAAAAAGACAAAAGAAAAGAAGAAAATGAAAGGTTTGCTTTGATGGTTTTAAAAGATGCTTATTTGTCCTCAGTGCTTCATGAAGCAAAATGCATTTGGAAAAAGACGTGTCACCACACGTAGTAGTAACTACACACAGGTAGTCTGTAGTTAAGATGACATATATGCAGATAGAGCTGATTGAAGGCAGCTGCTTCTAAATGGAGTTAATACTGGCTGTAACTCTGAATAATCTTCATCCAATATATATGAAGTTACATACTTTTCTTAAGAATTGAGATTTTTTTTGAGTTTTAAAGCATTTTCTGAGGAGACTTCCTCATTGGCTCTCAGAACTTCAATTCTGCAGGAGCAGGACATGATGAGGAGATTGCCAGATATTTTTGTGAAGGTGACCTATTCTGCAAAGACATCAAACAGAGCAGGACATTGCCCATGCAAATACTGAAGACTTATCTCCAATGGACTTACCTCATCTCCCAGCTATGGACTCTTGCACTGAGTACTGATGCTGCAGCCAGTGAGAAGTGGTTTGGTTTTAGGGCAGAAATTAGGATCTGTTTCAGGATTAGGTGTCTCCTCTTATCTTTAAATGTATTTTAAAATTTTTATCCTGGATTCATCATGCTAGAGGCTGCCTAGCCCAACCTGGTGCTCCAACTAGGGAAATCAGAGCAGGTTGTTCATGACTGTACACTTGGGTGTTGAATACAGCTCCAGGTAGCTGCTCAGCCTCTCTGGGCAACCTGTGCCAGTGCTCAGACACCCTCACAGGATTTTTTATTATTTTTTTTTTTTTAAGTATCAATCAAACCTCCAGTATTTCAGCTAGTGCCCATGGCAGGCCTTTTGTCCTTTTATTGTGCACCTCTGAAGTCTGGCTCTGTTTTCACTCTCCCAATCATATAGTCAGTCCCTTTCCTAACACTGAAATTTAATTAAACTGAATTTAAACTGAAGATTAATATATAGTTAACAAACAAAAACTACACATTAAGCTAGAAGTCTCAAAAAAAAAAAAAAAAGTAACTTCAATTTAGGATTAAACTAGGGAAATTTAGTGAGCCTCCCAAGTTAAGAAATGATACCTTAGCCCTCCTATTTGGGAGCTGATTGAGTAATTTAGTCTGGCAATGTGCTAGATGTGATGGATTTCAAGGCCTTTCCCTCTCCATTAATCACCATGAACATAAGCCTTCTGTCTGTGTAAACAATACTAATCCTGACTTTGAAGGTACAAAGAGGGAAACACAAACCAAGCTTTGCAGAATGGAAAAGATAATTTCTGCAGCTCCCTTTCTTGAGCTCCTCAGACACCTATTTACCCTGCACAAAGAAAGGTCCTGCAGGTGCAAGCTGTCTTTTATCAATCATTATCAATTACATACAGCACATCAGTTTGGAATTCCAGCATCTGCTTTACATGTCGAAAACCAAGCCTTGAGAATGAACTCAGCTTTTGGACTGGGAAACACAGTAGAGTCAGAAGTGGGTTTGGAAGAAAGTGCAATCAGGACCCAGTCTCAGCAAAAAACAAAAGGTTATTTTTGATTGTTGGACTCTGTGTCTTGTTGTACCTGGGGCAAAGAAAATAATGAGGGAATATACAGATTTTTTTTTTCCTATTATACATCAGCGGGAACTTTGCTGACTGCAAGTAGGTTCTTTTGCAAGGGACTATGGAAAAAAGAACACTGTCTTGGGGTTCCTGCCTTCTCTGGAAATTAAAGAAGTGTGGCACAGCTGGTCTGTTTAACAAACGGATTAACACTAGAGCAGAAAAAGGACATATGGTGGGGTAAAAGTGTTCACATACCCAACATTTTTAGTCATCAACAAACGGTATTTCTTCTTAGTACAACTGTAAACCTTCCAAAACGAAACCTGTGGTTTTGAAGTGAGCAAGCGATAAATTCTCACTTACAGCTTTTTTCCCCTGCTTCTCTTGGGGAGGGTAAGCCAAGTTTCCTAATATTTATTTTTTTCCTAAAAATAAAGAAGATTCTCAGAGAAGCCAAAGAAGTAAAATCAACAATTCCAAGCATTATTGTATTCCTCTTATTACAGGGATATCTTACAACATTCCTATAATTTAATAATTTATAATATTATTATTTCCATACAATTCTTATAAGAGGAATATATTACTGTATTGTATTGTATTCTTCTTATTAGAGGAATAGAAGAATAAAAAACAGGATAAACAACCGTGCCAGCTAACATTTCAAACATTGCCCAACTCCATCAGCACAGTCTTTGTAAAGCATAACATTGATCAATGATTTCCTGCTGTCATGTAGCAACAAGTTGATGCTATCATGAGAGCTAGTGTTCCCCTAGATAGAAGTTCTTTGTTTTCTAAGCTCAACTTCATTCTTGGAGGTCCAGCCCTGGGCTGATAAACATGGGCTCAGTTTGGCATCCTGGGATAACAGCATTGCAATCAGTATGGTAGCTAAAAACACTTAAACCAGTGTTTGGCAGAGAGGCTTACAGAGAGCTGCAATGATTTCCAGGGGCATGTAAATTTACCTCTGCTACTCCCATGCCAACAGCCAGGCTCCAAAATTCATGTATTGTGGCATCCATTCAATAAGCCTGGACCTCTAAAAAATGATAGAAACAATATTCCTGAAGAACTGAAAAGCAGTGAAAGAAGGATGAATGAAAACCATTGAAAACAGTAATCCTACCACTGGTAGCAATCCTACCACATCACTTCTCACTGATGGTTTTGCAGGAAACAAAACATGCTGCCAACAGTGACCCTCAGCAAGCCATCCAATTTTGAGGTAAATTCAAACACTGTTTATTCTAGCCATTAGCATAAGGTATATTTGGGGAATACTGGGGAAGAGATGCACTGAGAATAAAAATACAAGTAAACTTCTCCAGCTATTTACTTCAATATAAAGCTGTTTTCTTAATTCTCACAGTTCCTTCACCTGGAGATGTATTCCAAACACAGTTCCCTCTTCTTCCAATGTGAGGTATTATGTGTGAAAAGCACAATAAAAGAAAGATTATTTTAAGAGGCACTACAAAACACTTTACGTAGAATCACTTTTGTCATTTCTTATTGCTTAAGTGACAACAGGTACATGATTTTAGACAAGTCCAAAAGTTCCTCTAAAGGCATACATTGGCTTTCATCATCTCAGCAGACAGGAATGCAACACGTGAACATGCTGCACAGGTGTATTAAGATCATTCCAGGGCACCTGACTAGTGTTTGAAATGTTAGTGTCAATAAAAAAGGTAAAGAAGCTCTGCTTTTGAAAATTATGCTTTTTAATATAAACTTGAGATTTCTTCCATGTTTTTATCATCTTGAAACCAACTGATTTAAAGAGCACTGTAGAGCAGCACAGAAAGTCATATTTTTCTTAACTGTATTCCAGACCATCCAAAATCCTTGAATAAAATCCTGCTCAAGAAGGACTGACCCAAGGGCAGAAATCAGTAGGGTAAGTAAGAACTCACTATGCTTTAAATTCAGCAACTAAATTAAAATAGTTCCTAAGCAAAGCAGGAGAAGAAAATGTCCATTCAAAGCAAGGACAAGACTAGAAGTAAGGTTTTCTCACAGCATCCCAGCCTCGTCAGCATACTGTGTTGGCTAAGAATGAATCAAACTAAACAGCTTGAAAATATAAGTTGCATCTGTTACCTTTTATTCATTTACCTGTCTTAAAACCAATAGTGAGTGTATCTTTCTAATTTTCTTTATTGTAATTATACCATGACAAATGCTGAAACTAAATTCCTGATATACTTTTCAGATATTTATTGCTCTTCATGCTCAGCCTGTCTCTAATGTTTCAGATAGACTCCACCCTGCAGTAATGTGCATGCCATTAAAGAATTCACTTTCATCTCCTGAATTTATGCTTGTTAGGGCAAATTAATGGAAGACTCTATTCTTTAAGTACTGGCTAAACAAAGCCAAAGTCAGCACTAGAAAGCAAACCAATACAACACTTCATTAAATGTGCTTTTTATTTCTTTTTGTTTCAAGTATGTCTGCTGCTATGTGAAATTTAGGGTTATAGAGTCTCCTTTCAAATCTCAGAAGTAAAGAATGTGCTCAAGCCACAAGTTCATATCTCCCATTTGAAGTGGACTTCCCATGAGAAAGGTGCAGGGAAGAGACGTAATTACAAATCCCTTTAAGTACAGAGCTCACACTCTTCCAAAATATTGACTGAAAATGATGTTTTGTGTCTCTGCTCATTCATCTCAGATAATGAGCAAAGATTCCTTCCAAATTAACTGTAATTCTCTTCTAATCCCTCTATTCTTTTTTTCCCCTTCAGTATGGTTATAGTGAGAACTCTTTTGAATTCTGAATCCCACCTTATTACAGCAATTCTTAAAGAGAAACATAATGAAATCATCAGTGTCATGCTCAGACTTTTCTCCTCTCTGACTCAATAGGTGGACAGCTAAGCACAATGCACACCACTTCTGGTTTTTTGCCTTCTCAAAATTCACAGTTGACATTTACAAAAGTTTTTTAAATTCTAGTTTCTGATTGACCGAAAGACAGAATAGAGAATCTCTGCTTTTAACTTGATTTTCTTAGCATATAAAAATATGAATAAAATGGATTCAAGAACAAAAAGAAAATATTTGGGAGCATAAACTTCATTTCACCAAAGAATTTAAGGTCTGTCATCAGTAACTAGTTGTCATCTATGTGGTGGCAGGGAGAGACAATCATGTAATGGCTGCATATGAAGATGAAGGTGGTGCCTTTATTCAGGTTTGACCATCTACATTTCTTATTTATCAATAACCCTGTAAAAGAGAAATGCAGTTAAACAATCATATTTTATTTATAGAGAATATTTTTGGGTGATTTTATTCCTTTTGCTGATTATTCCAGGATTCAGTGACCACAGCATTATTGGCAATTCTCATATGAACCGAGCATGTTTCTGTGATTGTCTTATTGGTTAGCACCCCCTTAGCAGAAGTTACGTAGGACTGTATGGTTAAAGGATCCCAGGATAACAACACTGAAGAAGATGCAGCAGAGATGATTTGGAGACAGGAGTGTCTTACAGCAAGCTCTGCTCTATGTGCGGTAACATCAGGCTCCACATGGAAGCAGCTAAATTACTTCCAGACCCAAAACAGTCCTGGAAGTATCACGGACACTTCTGCACAACACTTCTCCAGTAAGTGATGTGGACTGAACCCAAACCATCTGTGCATAACTGGCATAGAAGGCTATGCATCTATGGAATAATTAGTCCACAAACAAGACAAATCCATCATGGGCAATTAGCTGTTTCTGGGTACTTAGATGGAAAGTAAAAAGAACATTAGGTACACAAAATTCAAAACCTTGAAACTTCAAGAAATGCCAGAGTTAAAATTCCTGCAGAAAACTTTGTTCAGCCTACTCTGTGCACAAACTTACCTATGTCAAAATCAATTTCAAGAAACATTATTCCTGAGCTTTGGAGTACTTCCTCATTCAAAGCAAGTGCTGGAAAGTCCTGTCTAGAAAGCACTCTCTCACTGTGTGGTCCTAGGAAATTTTTAGTGCAAACCTGCTGTGAAGACAGAATATTTCATTTCCTGCAGGAAGATGTTCATCAATACAGTGAGTGCTTCATGGGTCTGAGTAGACCAAGAGACTTTTTTATGCATAGCACATTGATGAAGTAAAGAAACTACTCTCCTCTGCAGAGAAGCTGGGGCTTCCACTTGCTCTGGATGTCACATCTGAGACACCTGATCATCTGATCTGTATTTGAGAATACCTTTTGGTATGATAGTACTTCTAGTTTAGGTTCAGCTCTGCGCAGTACAGCCTCAGCTTGGCCCCCCAGAAAATAATCACACCTTGACAGGGAACATGATACTTTCTGACAAGTTGAACTGAAATTATTTGCCTAGCAAGTACAATACATACTAACACTGTGGCAGAGGTTCACTTAAAACCTCTCTCCCCCTGTGTCAGGAACCTCAAAATGTGTAGCAACACCATCCCTTTTCTCTCCTTGAACTTTGAGGACTGGCAGCCTTATTTCCAATGTCTGTAAAGCTTGGCTTTATAAACATTCTAATCCTTTAAGAGTTGGACTCAGTGATCCTTGTGGGTCCCCCCTTCCAACTCAGAATATTCTATGTGATCTGCTTTTTTGTTAGATTGGTTTGTTTTAGTTTTGAGGGGAAAAAAAAAAAAAAAGTATGTAAAACAATCCCTAATCACGCACATCATGCATAAGTGGAATGAAAGCAGGAGGTTCATCACACTGGGTTTTGCCATTTAATTTAACAGAACAAATACTTCTCCCATTAACTTTTTACACACCCTAAAGCGACAAACAAATCTCCAAGCTATCTCTGGCTGATGATAGAAGTCACGTTGGCAGAAGTTGCTTCACCAGGTGTGATTTAAAAAGTTCAGGACATCATTGCAACGATACTTGCAGAGTTATTGCAAGAGTTATTTCAGATGGACAGTAATTCAGATGACATAACTAGAAGTACTTGGCAGATCAGCTTTGATATCCCTGAGCTTCCACAAACCACCACCCGCCATCTATCATGCACACCTTTATCATCCTCCAATCTATTCTCTGGACTTGGGACACCTTCTGTCTTTATCCATGTTTCTCAACAGCAACACTGATAAAATATCACAAAATGCCAGAACTTTCACATTACCCTACTCTAAGAGAATGATGAGCATCCTGCTGCTCTACACAACAAATTCTGGCAAGTGAAGATTATGAGATAGGGAGAGACAAGAGAGCTCTGATCTGCTCTAGGCCACTGTTCCTCAAGGCTGCTGCTCTGTGGCCTCCCACTTGTTCTTGATGGGCATCTTTACTTCCAAGCATCTACTCAAAATACATCTCACCTTCTTTTGGGGCTGGTGTCCTTATGTCTGGGAGAATGCTGCTAACACCTTGATCATTGTCACCATCCAGAACAACTTTTGCTTAACAAAAGATTGTTAAACAAAATCAGGTAAATTGCTTGTGAAACGAAATGGATGTATGCTGTCTTCATCCTTCCTGCTCTTCATAAAATGATACCTACTTTCTCTAGAATTGTTACTTTTATTTCATAATTACAACTGGGAATTAGTTTTAATTAACCTCATCCCTTCTGAGGGCTCAAGGCCAAAGGGTGGTTTTTCACTTTTCATACAGTACAAATAATGGAAAAGTTAAAAAATAAATAAAACACCTGAGTTGCTTTATGGGTGTAGAATATAAAGTGGAACTAAAACTCATTTTGATTCACTGCTTGATCTACAGAAATTTATGTTAGCAGAAAGTGTAAAAGCAGCAGAAAAGCTTGAAAGCCAGTAATTCACACTGTGCAGTCAAATAGAAGAAAAAATAAAGTAAACAATAGTTATCAGCTAAATGAGGACAGCTCCGTGCTACTGTGTAAGAAAATTTCAGAGCTTTACAAAATCAACACTGCAGTACTATAGCTGATATAAACCTGGAAAGATTATTTCACAACCACTACATAATAAATGGCAATAAACTGTTTCACATCTTCACAATAAAGTATTCAGACTCCAAAATACCACTCTGTGTGAACCTTTGAGCGCTCCACTTTTGCATATTGACTTGGGAAAATGCTTCTAAGCTGGTTACATAAATAGGCTGCCTATAATGCATCCAATCCAACTGACCTTACAAAAAGAAATAAAATATGAAGTGGTGAGAGAAAGAATCAACATTGCCGGTACAAGCACTAAAAAAAAAAAAAAATAAAGTCTATTTTTTCCCGCCTCCCTTAATTTCATTTCAAGTTTAACATACAGAAAGGCTCTGAGCCAGAATGCTTATCCAAACTACATAAATCTCTAGGCAAAGTCTCCAAAGTATATGGTCCTGTCTCCATAAAACTTTGCAATTCTTCCTTGTGATGTTTTTCCAGCAGGAAAAACTAGTAGAGAGCTATCTTTTCTCACCAAATCTTTGATCAATCTTTTCCTACCACATCCTTCCTTACAAGAATGAATCTCCTTCGTTGCAATATGTTTATTAAGTGAAATGGAAACAAGCCCCTAAACCCAAAGTGAACCCTACAGCAACTGGGAACCCCACACTGCTGCTGAGGTTGCCTCTGAGAAAGACCCAGTTAATTCCCTTATTCCCTTCCTGAATTCCTGAGCAGGGTCAAAGGGAGGCAACACCATTTACCACCACACAACCCATTTCAGACAGCTGGTCCAGCTAATAATGTAAACATGGTAACACCTTGGAAAGGTCAATCAGAGGAATGGTAGCATTAGCAAAGCAATTAATTTTGGGTTGACCACATGCATATTTCCCTCTCACTTTACTCTCCTCCATTCTTTCCCTCATATTCTAGAAGGAAACATAAGGAGGAATATTCACTCATCTGAACAGAAATTTTCAGAAGGTGAGAGATGGGATTTTCTTGAACATTGAGAACACCTTTTCTTGGGATGAGTTCCAGCACAATATTTTATTTATCTGTTGCCAGAAGAAACACTTTCTAGTTTTCTCATTAGCAAGAACACACTTGAGGGAAATGATCCAACTAACAAAACAAGTAAAACTCTTCTCTGCACCACACATGCTCCATGAAAAGTGGCCACATCATGGAATCAGCACCTGTAGAACTACCTGTTCAACCTGAGATGTGCTTACTATCTCCTCAACAATCCTCATTCATAAATGCACATGGAAAAGCTGTTGATCCTCTTCATCTATCATTTTTCACTAAAGTGAAATTCAAGGAAAAGGAAAAAAAAATGTTCTAAACTCATGAGATTCAACAGTCTCCTTTCATTTCTCTGAGGGTTTAATTATATGACATTTCATAAAGCTGGAGAGTAAAATGTAAACCAGAGAGAGAACAAGGCACCAGAGTCCCAGGTGGATTTCCAAGGTCAACTGAGCTTGCCTGCCCTCAGAGCCCTCGAGAGCTATAAAGCTGAAATCAGATACTGCTGCATTTATCTCCTGTCTTCTTTCACCACCTTTTTTTCTTAAATCTAGACTGCCAACTTTAACAAGCCTTCTATATGCATCACACACCATACACATTCCTCATCTAATTGACATGAAGGATATGGAGCTTATAGAAGGAAGAACTCAAAGTCTAGCTACGCAATATAGTCTCTGTGTGTAGAGCTGCCATGGTGCTTTTTCCTGTTGTAGCTTTTCTACTGTGTGTTTCCTTGCACAGCCAGTCACAAACACTCCAGATCTAGCAAGACTAGTCAGGACCCATGTAAAGAATTGTGCCTTCCAAACAGGGTAATATTTTATTTTCCCTTTAGTTTTCCAAAGTCACCTATATTAGCGCTTACAATTATGATTAAGCAAATAAATTTCAGAGATCTGGAAGATAAGGAAGCATTCAAACTCAGATTAAATGCATTACTGAAGTGTAAATTAATTCTTCCAGGTCACTTCTACAGTCCAGCAATGCTTTTTATTCTTCCTGAACTGTGCATTAACACGTTTGGGTATTTTTGTGCACATATCCCCTTGCTTTTAAATATACAACAAGCTTGCAGACAAAAATATTTAACTCTATGTATCTGAATTCACATATCCCTCTCTCAAAATTCTTAGAGTATCGTAAAAAATTGGTCATGATAAATGTTTTCATGTGTATAATTAAGTTTTTCAAAGGATTGCTGTTTATTTGTACAAAAACTTTCCAGTAAGTTTTTCCCAGACCTTCATAGTGGTTCCAGAATTCTATTTTTACAACAAAATTCATCCTACAAACAACAGATGACATTGCCTTGTTTGGGGTCCAATATAATGATGTATATGGAAAAAAAAAGATGTTTCACACCACTTTCACTACCAGTCCCTACTAGAATATCATTTCAGTACCTGCAGAGGGAGAACCTAAAAAGCTTAAGAAAATTCCTAAATCTAGCCCTCTCTCATTGTAGTAGAAATATTTTCCTGTTTTTTCTTCCCACTTTGATAATTTTTATCACAGTTACATTTGAAATCACTCACTCCTTACAATGATTTCACAGTACTTAGTGAAAGAACAGTACTTCTGCTGCTTTCATTTTCAGAGTTTCCATGCAAGGTATCTTTATAACCTGAATTTTGAACAGTAAAAAGTCAATCCGATCAAAGCCATAACTAATGTGACTCTTAGAAAGTAAACAAAAGAGAGAGAACTGCCACAAGAAGTTTCTAAACCCAAATGAAGGCACATGAAAACACGCAAGCAACACCTGTAATTTCTCACTTTAAAGAGGCCTAAATGATAACATGAGATACCAAGTGATGGTTGCTTGTTGCACTCTACATGACTCAGCAGCACGCAGTGCTGCAAAGCAGGATTTTGTATTATGTGACCTGTCTCATTCAAAGTAAGAAGCCTGGCAGAATGGATGGTAACATGAACACAGCACTAATAACACAATTTTAATTCCACAGTAATTTAGTCTGGGGTGCTTTTTTATGTGCAATAGAAAGGGCTGAGGTAGAAAATCAGCTCTCATTTTTACAAGTCACTTCTTGCTTAAGGGGACCCAAGACTGCTAGACATGAGCTTTATTTTGAGACCAAAAATTTAGTAATTCTGACACAGAGAACACCAACCATACATATAATTTGGAGAAGTAGTGCACAACTCTCCAGCCAGTACAATGGTAACTGCACTATGCCATGAAACAAAACCACACTGAAAAAAGGTAGGAACCAATGGACTCTGCACCCATAGGAATGGGAATACCCATAGGACAACACCACCTCTGATTCCTTGGAGGCAAAATCAAAGCAGTACAAACTTGAAGGGGCAGGATGGGTTATCCATGGCAATACGGATGGCAAGAAGGGCATTTTGGATTCTCTCATAGTCAATATCTGTAATGCACTAGAGAGCTTCAGTCTCCTTGGATTTTGCGTCTCAAAAACCTGACTAGAACTGGATTTAAAAGAATGGGTGTCAATTTTCCTTTGCCTTGAGCAATGAGATTCTATTTGATACCATTGCTCCTGAAAAGAGTTAGATGTCAAATAAAATGGAACCCAGCCGTAATCTGTGTCTCATAACACAAATAACTTGATCTGATAACAGAAAGCAAACCTGTGACAATCTTAATCCTGCTTCACACATGAGCACTTAGAAAAAGGCATATGAATTCCTGAGGATATCTACCACCATCTTCTCTGATGCACTCTAACACAAATATTATGCCTATTATGAAATGTACCATTATTTTGAAAACATTTACAAGTTCATTGGCTTCCTTTAGATGAATTCTACACTTTCTTCCCAGCAGTCATCTCAAAGTATCAGCTGTCTTTAGGTACCTAAGTGATTCTCTGGCTACTCTCTTGAAACATATGAATAAAAACTAAGCTTTCCTCTTCACAGTTTTCTTGAGCAGTCTGTCTCTCTCAGTCACCCAGTAGCCCTAGGGAACATACCTTCTTCATTTCAGCTAAGTGTGCAGAGTTGAAAAGCATAAATACTTCATCTCTATTCCTTTTTCCAAAGAAGAAAAGAAAAATATTAGCTAAGACATTCTTCTCTTTCTGTACCCAGACTCTAATAAAACCTGTGGCATCTTCTGAGAAATAACTCCAGGAACACAGTGACAGCCCACACAACCCTAATATGAGCACCTCCCTAAGGCAGCAAACTAGTAGAGGACTCAGCCACAGTGTTGCTTCCCTGTGCTGAAAAACACAGGCTGGATCAGACTGTGGCAATGAAACGAAGAGACAAAGCTGAAAAGGTGGTAGTTATCACTGGAAATATGTTCGAGCTGTGGCAACCAACTGCTGCTCTGCACCTTCTCTTTTGCAGCAACTGCAAAGAGAGTTCTACAGGTCACTTCCCAGCTGTCCTTTCAATTTGTGCCACAGCAGTTTCCTCCTCCTCATCCAGCAGCAGAAAGCCATGGTGCTTATACCTTCAAGCAGCATAAGCCAGTTCTGATCACAGTGGAGAGAAGCCTGAAGTGTTGGAAATACTGAATGGTTAGGTTTGGGAAGGACTTTAAAGATCATCTTCCAATCCCACTGGCATGGACAGGGACACCTTCCACTAAACCAGCTCAAAGCCCCATCTAACCTGCCCATCGACACCTCCAGGGATGAGACATCCACAATTTCTCTGGGAAACCTGTTTCAGTGCCTCACCATTGTCATTAAAGAATGTCTTCTTGGTATCTAACCTAAATCTACCCTCTTTGAGTTTGGAGCAATTCTCCCCCTTGTCCTATCACTACATGTCCCCATAAAAAATCCCTCTCCAGCTCTCTTGTAGGCCCTGTACAGGTACTGGAAGATGCTCTAAGGTTTCCTCAGAGCTTTCTCCAGACTGGACAACCCAAGCTCTCTCAGCCTGTCTGCATAGGAGAGCCCTATGAGCATCTTCACAGCCCCACTTTGAGCTCACTTCATCAGGTCAACATCTTTCTAGTGTTGGGGGCTCCAGAGCTGGGTGCAGCCTCCAGGTGAGGTCTCATGAGTGCAAAGTAGAGGGATAGAATCATCTCTGTTGACCTTTTGGCCACATTCCTTTTGATGCAGCCCAGGACATGGTAGGCTTTCCGGGCTGCAAGCTCCTGTTGAGTGTGTTTTCTATGCATGTTTGACAGAATACTGTGAATAGATAATCTTGCCTACAAACTTTAAAAAAAAAATACTCAAAGGGAATATAATAGCACAAGGTTTTACAGATGAAACAGGTGGAGGCAAAAGTACCTTAGTCAAAATCAACCCTTAAGCTAGTAACAGCAGAAAGAAACCAAAGTTGTCTTGGTCAAGTCACTGGAGCAAGAATTCCACTTGCACTCTGAAATAGCCAATGCCATCACTGAAAGATTATTTCCCTCTCCCACTCAAGGGAGCCATTTAAATTTGTAGTGCTGCAGCTGTTTATGAATGCCCATAAATAAATGGATCAAGAACTGAAAGAATTTCAGACCCAAGAAATTAATAGAAACCCAGTGAATTTAACACATTCTAGATCAGTGGATTGGATGGTGTGGAATATGGGAACAGACAGCAATAGTGCACAGAAGGATAGGGAGGGAATGACATTTTGTTCTGCTTTTTTGGAACAGCAAACTAA
Organism: Phylloscopus whistleri; assembly: GCA_017589585.1. Taxonomy (NCBI): domain Eukaryota; kingdom Metazoa; phylum Chordata; class Aves; order Passeriformes; family Phylloscopidae; genus Phylloscopus; species Phylloscopus whistleri. The sequence continues at coordinate 390,931 of JADMLD010000068.1, read as the reverse complement.
TGCTTTCCCTATGTTCTTCCAGCTAGAGTAGAGGCAGCCGAGGCTGTCATTTCACTGACAGACAGATATAATAGCCTGCACTGTTGCAAGGAGATGCCAAAGGAAAGCTTAACGCCTGTTACAGTGGAAATAATGCTTTGTAAAAGCAAAGCTGTCTCTATGATTTTGATTTGCTGCATCTTATCTGCTGGCAGTAATGGTGATGTAAAGAAGATGTGAATCATCAAGAAGAGGAAATTAAAAACTGAAATTTCTTTTCTGTGATTAAAAGCTCTCTGAATTTCATTTGACTGGAAAAATAAGAAAGAAAAAAAGAAATAATTTCCAAAAATATAGCACACAATGTTCTTCATTAGCAGCAAGAAGAATATAGATTTAAAATTCTTTCAAGTTATTAGCTAGCACATATAAAAAGGCCTCAAACACAATGTGGTTCTCATCGTGAGCACAAGTACTGGGGGAAAACCAGAAATGCCAAACCAACATAATCAATCACTCTATTTAGAGAAATCATAGTCCAATGTATTGTGTATAAAGTATGTAATAAGACATCTACTGGAATTTCATTATGTATAGTAATGTGTTTGTATTCTCACAGGATAACCCAGCAATCTGCTGCTTTAATCTAAAGACTTTTTTAAAAAACTTACAAACATGAAAGAACACAATTGAAAAATGAGCTCTTCAGCTAAAGCAGCACTGCATTATCCCGGTTATTTCTAACAAACTTCAGAGCATTTACTTAAAAAGCTCTTGTGTTTCAACGTTCTTTGGAAAAGAAAAATAGCCAGTAAATGTCAATACGACATGCAGGAAAAATAAAGATTACTTTTTCAATATGAACATATTTATCAATATTGCTGTGTTTTTGTTTGCTTGAACATTACAAGCGACAGGCAAATAAATACGGAAGACATGGAAGACTCTTATTTTTAGTTATTTAAGATTCTGTACCAAATTTGTGTTTCACACACATGTCAAGAGTTAACTCCTATTCATGTCAGTACAATAAACAAAAACATAATCAGGCCCATCAGATCTTAATCTAGTTTGAAATAAAACTTTGTAAATTACTGCTGGTAAGAATCATCCTGGTTTACATTTAAAGGCAGAACTGTGGGACTTGGTCATGATGCCCACACCTCATGTCTGAATGCTTAAGCATCTCTCCCAAGGGCCATTTGCAATCAGAAAGAATATTTCTTGCACCATCACCTTATAAGGAGCAGCAACCTCTATGTTTTAAGTACAAGCTCAGGTTTGGAGTGATGTAATTAGCAATCAACCTCCTCCATGCTTCTTGGTCTTTCGACTGCAGAGTAAAACTTAGAAATATTATACCTCTTCCATGCAGAAATCGTTCTGTAAATGCAGAGAATTCAGTATATTTTATTTCTAATAATTCAGTATTATGTAAGCTTACCTTACAACTTAAAGCATTGGTATTCACCACCCTCAATTACACAGGAAAGAACTGTTGCTGAAAACACATGCTGGGAAAACCAGTAACCTAGCTATAAATAAGTAACCCAGGAGCTTACTTTCACCCTAATTCATATATATGTTTAATTCAAAGGCCAACATCATCACTGCCATGCCCCTCCATAGGTTTCAGGAGAAATAAAATAAAATTTTAAGGCACTATGTCAGAGCCCATGTCCTGATGACAGTGCTGCAGCTGAGCTCAAGTATGGATCATTCCCCTGGATCCACTATGATTTGGTGCATGGCTCTTCACAATGCCATACACAAAGGCTAGAGTAGTGTTCCTAGGGTGACTTTACGATGCTTGTATCCCCAGTTGCCTGTTCTGTTTATGCTGGATATTGATTTCTGCACCTTTAAGTCTGGTTCAGAGAGTGAAGGGGGGAAAGAAGGAACTCGCAGTTTGTTTGCAGAAACTGCACTCACTCCTCCACATGCTGGTCCTGGACAGACAGCAAGAGAGAGCTCTCCTTTGCTTTTAGTTGCTTTTAGCTAGCTGAGGTACAGAAGTTCCTCTTTTGTTGTTGTTGTTTCTTGGAACTGTTTAAACCTGTTCTGGACTGAAAACCCAGAAAACATGGGGAGCTGGCACCTGCGGCCCAGAGCGAGCCTGGGCTTTGGCATTTTCCAGTATAGGAGGGACTGATGAGAGACAGGGCTAGCTGAGCTACAACCCATGGCAAGGACTTTCTCAATTTTGTCATCTCTCTTCAGAATGGCAAGAGGTTTTATTGTTCGGTATTACTCATTTTTGACGCTTGTGAACACTTGGCTCATTGAATAAACAGTTTTTTCAATTTTCTCTAAGGAAATTTTTTCCCAGACCAGTTGAAGGAGGGGCCACTTGAATTTGTTTTCTAGAGGGACCCCATTAGGAGGTTTCCTCCCAAATCTGTCTTAAACCAAGACAAGTAGTCATAACATTCCTCTGTTTCCATGACAATTCCAAGTGCAGAACAGAGGAAGAACCCATAAATCAAAGAGAGAGTATGTGTTGCCTTATTCACATTGACTACATATCAAGAAATTTCAGATTCCTGAGAGTAACCATTAGTTATTCTTCAAGTACTCATGCAGTACTTGAGCATTTCACATTTATCCTTCCAGCTCATTAGGAATAAGGAGCTTCAGTGTCTCAAGTTCACACTGCTTTCCTGGACCAAATATATAATCTATATCCATCTATCTATCTTGTACCTGGTCTCATCTGAAACAAGCACATGATGCCACATGCCAGTAGTGAAATACCTTAGCATAGAAAAAAGCTTAAACAAAAGACCTGACATTTTTTTTTCCTGCCACAACCTTTGCAAGGGGATGCATCTAAGAACAGCCCTCTGTGGGTAATCATAGCCAAACATCTGTCTGATCGTAACCAAGCAATATATTCTGAAACACATCTGGAAGAAGTCTGTCAATACTTCCACTACAAGTTAGCTCACATGAAGTTCTAATACCACTGGGGACAGAGGCCACTTAAGACCAGTGGTTGATCACTGTGGTCAAATGAAGTATCATATAAAGAGTGCAGGCCATGACTTCTTGGAATTCATTCAAATAGGCATTCAAAAAGGGTTTTCTCAGCACCATCTGGGAAACAATCCAAGAGAGGACTCCGTGAACCCCTGTAGTATTTTCACAAATCTACAGGCAGGAGTAGGTTTTTTCATCTATCAGCATTTTAAGAGCCTTGAATAGCTCTGGACTAAACACAATTGCACAGGAGGACTAAATCTGGAATGCCTGTGAGAAATAGCTCAAGAGGGTTTAGCTGTTTTACATGCACTCAATAATAGCGGATTTGGCACCAACTGTGCAGGCTTACAAGGTGTTTTCCAACAAGACTGTTAAGCCTGAAGTCTTGAGCAGGCTGTGGCTGAGCTGCCCCTGTCCATGGTACTCAACCAGTGAGTTCTGGGCCAACACAGTTCATGTGTGCAGTGCTTTGGGTTTAGGTGGCACATCCCACCACTCTGGTTGACAGGTTTGGAAGACACGTGCTATGGTTTTGTTGGCAAAAATCTGGCTTTGCTAGCATAGTCTAATGAATAGGATTCAGGCTTGCTTTTCTGAAAGACTTACTCAGGTCTTCCTTCAACTGAGGCAATGAGGCTAAAACCCCCCTGAAGTAATAATTCTGCCATCTGTGAATGCCAGTCATGGAAAGCGACCAAGCCCAGCCTGTGACAATGCACAGCTTTGGGTATCATTCAGTTCCAGTGCCACACAGTACAGAACACAGGACTTTTTTGACCGAGTCCTGTGGGGCAGGAAGATCCCTGTCCTGACCAGTCTGACAGTCCCAAGTATGCAAGAACAGTTGCACATACTCATCAGAGATCCAGGAGATCTCTAATTTTGCAGGTGGTCCAAATGTCTTTCCCAACTTGTTCTTTCAGAATCAACATGGCTAAAGGTATGTATTACTCAGTGGTGGTTGTTTCTGCAGTGTGTGTCCAATTAGTATAAAATACTACAAAGCTGGCTCCTAATCTTATGTTCTTTCACACATTCCAGTTCCTACCTTGTCTATAGAGACCTAGAGAAAGTGACACTCACAATATATAACTTTGGACACCAAATACAGGACCTCAGTCTTCCTGAGCCCCTAAAATCAAAGGGATAGTCTTGCCCTTGTACTAGGTGATTCAGGGAACCATTACACCCACTAAACACATAATGGTGCCAGTTTTTGACTATAGCACTGACTACGCCTATCAACTACAAAATAATCATGCCACATCATCAGAATTTCTAAAGCCTGAAAATGTGATGTCCAGGTGTTTATACTCTCTGATTTTTGAGCTCAGGAGCAGAAGCCAGGCGTTTGTGTCTCTTTCCTCATCTCATCCCACCTCCAAATGCATACCAAATGCAACAGAAGTCACTGAAGAACAAATACTTTTCTTAAAGCTAATTATATACCAGTTTATTCAACCTTTTCAAGAAGAGATAGATGAGACTCATGGTTTGAGGGAAATGACCACCGATATTCAGACCGAGACTTTCCGTCACCAATGGGTTTGTTGTTAGAACTGAGGAAGCCTGCAGGTCCAAAGTGGCTTCTGCCAAGTTCCCTCAACTGGCCTTGAGAAAGAGTTCCAATTAAAATGAAACAAATTACATCAAATAGTCAAGACCTTCCATGTAAAACTGTAAGACTCATGATGACCTCATATGAAAAAAAAAGAGAAACAAAGGATAATAGGAAATATGAAATAAATCAGGGAGCAAATCCAGTTCAGTCACAAGGGTGTTTCGGGTTCTCTCCTGCTCAAGGAGTCCACCTAGCTACATGAGACAAGGTAACTGGAATTAGGTGAGATTAATTCTAACTAAAAAGGATTATTTGATGCTTCCTACATCTTTAACTTTCATTATATATTCCAAAGGATTGATATAAAGGCTCCAACACACATTTCTGATAAACATTTACTTCTCCATCAGGTCTTGTTCTACTAATTCACGATGAAGATATTACACAAGAACTCAACATTAAAACATTAAATTAAAAAGAAAAAAAAAGTCAGTTCTTTGTAGGCAAACCCCAAACAATTACACTCTCAGTGTAACTGATTCAGTAGTCACCCCATCAAATCACATTATTACAGCTAAAAGACCAGAGTAAAGCAACATAAGCAATTTCACACTTCTAGCCAATAACGCACTTAGTTTTGTATGTAATTTCAGCATTTCAAGTGAGCCATCAGCCTCATGACACAGAATTTGAAGGCACTCTTCATATAGGACAGTCTGCTTGTTTCTAAAACAGCCTGTTAGTTCCCACAAAAACACTCCAAGGTTTGGTGGTCCATAATTTCCTCAAGTTTTAAGTTTGAATTGAAATTTTCTCTGGGATGTTTAAAATACAACAATTTCTTTTTTTCATGGAAAATTTCCAACACTTATTATATTTGTGGTGGGTTTCTGAAAGGCAAGAAGAAAAAGGAGGAAGATTACTTTTCACTGGAATTGAAAATAGTGCTGAGAATATTTCTGGAAATATGAATATTCTGGGAATTTGAGGTCTTTAGAATACTCAGATGTTGCAGTAGATAGCACTGCCAGCAGACTCCAACTACTCACAGACTCTAACTGCAGGCTCTAACTCCAGCAGACTCTGACTCCTCACAGCGTGGCCAGCAAAAACAAACAAACAAACAAACAAACAAACACTTCTCTCTACCTTCTCTGTGCAATCTTTGCTGACCCTGAACCAGCTAACCCACTCTTCTATAACACCCATCCTCACTGAACATAGCCGTGACTCATTAAGAGCAAGGCTGTTCCTCCTCTTTGGTAAACTAGTACAGCTGTAACTCATCAGGGATGAGGTTGCTTGCAATCCATTCTCCTACATTTAGGGAAGTTACAACCTCATGACAGTGAAAAGGTTCATATAGAAAACATTAAATTATGCCCAAACTTCATGTGAATATAAGGTTTTGAAATAGCTGCTGTTTGGCATTTGTTTGACTACCAAACATAGGCAATCAGCTGAAACCTGTGTATACTCCATTCTTGAAGCCCAAAATATCCCCATAATGCTCCCAGCTCCTGTCCTCCAAGGAAGGCCAAGGCATTCAAAGTAAGAGCAGCAGCTTGTCAGGGTTTTTGGTATTGTTTTAAAGATCTTTATTATTATTATTATTATTATTATTATTATTGTAACTGTCATTATTCAGATGGTGAGAAGAGGAATTCTAATCTGAATGAAGAAGGAAACAAAATACAAACCTAGAGATGCTCAAGGAAATGAAAGAGGGAGGAACTCTGACAGAACACCCGATGAGTGTCTGAGAGTTATGAAAAGAGATGAAGTGACTGGGATAAATGAGGCAAATAATGGGAAAGACTTAACAGCTATCTGGCTGGAGGAAACACACAGATTAGGGCTGATGTGAGTGATGTTGAAGAAAGAAACATAAAGAAGATAAGATACCAAAGCTTGACTACATCCTTGACAGTGGCACTGCAACACTCTCCCTTATTTGTTTGTCTCAGATCAAAATCAGGGTTTTGCTGACACAGGAGTTTGTGCCCCACCATTAAGAAGTGGAACAAGTAACTCAACAGTACTAAAAAAAAATTAAATAAATCCAAAACAATAGCAAAATACCGATCTTTTCATACCCATTTTTCAGATGAACACATTCCTCTCTCAAGTTCATCACACCATCACACGAACACAGGTGTTGTATCAGAATCCAGGACACACAGTGAAGAGGTGGGATGATGTGATGGGAAGAAAAGGCATTTTAAGACAGCTTACACTGGTGAAGAAATTATTGTAAATGAATTTATGAATATTGTTGAATGGATTGATGATGTAAATAAACTCATAGACTGACAGAGGTTAAATGAAGTTGATATGAAAAGCATAAAATAGAAACAGATCATAGAAAGAAAACTAGCACAGACTGGACAAGAGTCTGAATAAGAAAAGAAATCCTAAGAGTAACAATTAAAAAAGGAATAAACAGAAAATACTGTATCAACTTTGAAAAACCTGCCCAAGGACAAGCTCCAAACCAGAAATCAATGTTACTGAATCTTTCTGAATTCAGAATGTGTTTTCAAGTGCCTCATTTCCTTATCTGCCACACAAAGATAATGCTGCCCTTTGGGCTCTTGGATAACATCTAGTGACAAAACACAGAAAAATCCATGAGGAAAACAAACATTTTATAACAGAGTTTGCATAGCATGAAATAAATCACAAAGCCTGGGGAAGGACTGCTGATAAGAGCAGCTATTTAAGAGGTGTTCAGTAAGTGCACAGGTGCAATGGTGCTCATTGACTGAAGCAGAGTGGCTGAGGAAAAAGCTGTACCACTGTGCAATCAAAGGCTGGATCAACTGCCACACAAAGGGGGCAAGCATGTCTGCAAAAAAAGCTCAGACAGGTATTTTTAATTTTCAAGAGTTTTTTTTTTCAACCTTAACAGTATTTTTAGTACATTTGTCCATAATCATCATAGGAAAAAAAAAATTAAACATTTATTACAAGCACATATAAAAAAATATCCTTAGCAAGTAATATATATAGTTTATACACAATACAGTCAATGTTTCCATTATTGATATTGACCTAAATACTAAAGCAAGATTATGGTGACCTAGTACCAAATTTTGGGAATGTGGAAACCGTGTTTAGAAGTTGCAGCTTTAAAAGCAGAATTTCTGCCTGGGCTTTTTGCCTGAGTGAAAAGCAGTGTCTGCTCCCAAGACTGCTCCCTGCATGCTAGGGCAGAGTACTGAGATTGGGAACACCTGGGATGTAAGTCTGCTGATAAGGGCCCTTGTCACAATAGAGACTTGATACTCATCAGGAATAAGTCTGTGCAACCCTGATGTACCCAAAGCCAATCTGGAGCATAAGTTTAAAAATCACAGAGGTGTCTTCACAGAAGAGAATTGCAGAAGGGAGGGGAAGGGACAGAGAAGGCAAGAGGAAATCTAGGCTGATGATAATATATAGAAAGAGGAAGGTCAAGTAAGAGGAAACAGGATATTGCCCAGTTATTGGCAGAAGGTCTTCAAGACCCCACCTGTCATTTAAATAAACCTACTTAAAATACACAATAGACACAGCATATCCTGAGTAGCACTTCAGTGACTCAAGCCAAAGTGCTGTACACAGAGCTATTTAATGGCACTCCTCACAGCACACAACGGTATTTTTAGTGTTTCTTCACTTCAGGGAACCCAAAGCACTTATAAGGTCAGAGGACAGAAGAATATTTATTTTCTAACTGTAAACAAAGAGGCAAAGCAAAAAAAAAAAAAAAAAAAAAAAAGGCTTATTTGACATAGCACCTACATTAGTAAACTCTCTTCACTAAACTGATTGGGAAATAACTTCAAAGTGATACATTATTAAGAAACATACCCTAAACAACAGAGGTACTGTATTTTTAGCATTTTGTGCAGGCCAGTGATCCTGCATTGCTTGGGTGCAGGAGGTAGGCATAGTCTCCTCTCCTGGCATGACAGCACCAGCTCTAGTGCCAAGAATTTAAATGGAAAAAGCTGGAAATGTCTCACACACTGAAAACAGAAAGAAAAATCCTTACTGTCAGACAATATGGAGAGAAAGAAATCATGTTACAGTTAAATAGTGTATCAAACCCCACTTTTTGTAAAACTGTAGGAATGGGATAAACCTCTGCTTCCCCCACTGCAGGCAGGGAGCCCCAAGTACAACTCCTCTCCCTCTGGCTTGCAAAGGGAAGACAAAATTTCCTGTCTGCCTTTACATGGCACCTCGAATTTGCTGCCTTACCCAGTCTGCTCAGCCCCTGCCTGTGCAAGCACTGACAGCCTTCACACACACATGGGGAGTGGGGGGATGCCAGCCCCCGCTGTACTCTCGTCACTCCAACGCCACCATCAAGTGTCTCCAGCCCTGTGTACGGAAGGAGGTGCAGAGAGCAGAGGAGGAGGGTAGGAAGTAGTGCTGGCAGAAGGTAAGTCAAGTCGGTCCTTACACTCAATTACAAAGCAGCAAAAAGAGTTTCACTCTTTTCTTATTCAACCCATGTACACAGGCACCTCTTTGCTATTTCTCCTTTCCTGAGGGCCACGTGTTGCTCCTGCAGTGCTTCTTTGGGCTGCACAGAACAGGCAAGGAGAAATCCTCCACAGCAGAAACACAAACATTAATACTCCCATGTGTTCACTAAGATTATCCTTCACTGTCATTATTCTATAGTTTTTCTTAGACACATATGTATGAACACAGTATTTATGATCAGTTAATAATTAATACCATGCTAATATATGCAAAGCTAAGCTATGGCTTAGCTTTTAAGTTCTTCAATCATCTAAAATTTCTTAGAATTTAATGCAGTAGTGATCAGACTTAAAGCTGGTCACTACCTAACAGTAATGAAAGTAAGTATTTTAAGAGTTTACAGTTCACTGGCTCAGTTTCCTGATTGCACCTACGAGAGAACAGGATTGATAGAAATCCACACACATGCACATTTGCAAGGATTCCAGACAGACAGAGCTAATATGTGACTTAAAATAATGCATCTGGATATGGAAATTAACTCTGAAGATATTTGAAGAAGCTCATTTTTTGTCACGTCCCTATATCACAAAATAATCACCTTCATGGAATAGCAGCCAGCCCCTCTCAATTATCTTACACATTTGACTCCACCTCTTCCAATTCTCATTTAAAGTCTTTAATTTTCCCTCATTATATATCAGGATGGAGCACTCTGTGTGGCACTCCAGTAACTACCATCATGAATAGTTGTGGAAGTCTCTAATCTCCAAATGAGAATAATCAAACTCTATTTCCCAACAATGTTTTGTGTGCATCATTCAATACAAATAATTTATAGTGAAATTACCAGCAGCTGTATACTTTGTGCAATTATTCATGTCCATGCTGGCTTATGAATATCTTTATTTTTCTACACATTTTCTCCTTCTCTACTCTCAGACTGCAAGATTACTACAAAAAGACAGGAACACTCTGTTATATGCTCATAACCAGTTGGAATTGGCACATTGTTTTCAAGGCTTGTTCATGAAGTTTGAGTAGTTAAAGCATAAAATATCCACAGTGGCTTTAAAGGCCCCTGGGAGTACTTCTCAAGTACTTAGTCTTTGCTCAGTAGTTAAGGATGTGCATTTTTCATGTTCAGTTCCTCATTTTACATGGAGTCTGCATAGCCTGAGGTGTCATATTTCATGGGAATTTCACAAAGCATAAAAAAAAAAAAACTACTCAGAACCTGAAGATTCATTTTCATAGAGACAGAAAGCAACTCAAAGGCTCCCAGCCTCTGTCAGCTTTAAAAACAAGGGAAATCCATAATTTTATGGTGGTGTTATTACTGAATTCCATGTAGACCCTATATCCTCCTCACAAGTAGTCCCACCATGAAAGGCCATTTCATATAATGCACAACACAAGGAACAGCTCCGTTTTTTTGCAGATGTGTAAATTACTATAGGGTGGTTAAACTTTTGAACTCAAATTTGCTTCGATGCCAATTCCCATCCCAGACTGGGATGACCTGTACAGTATGCTCTATGTGAGGACTATCTGGCTCTGCTTCCAGATGGATTATGCATCATAATCACATCCAGGGAGAAGGGAGGGAAGAGGAGGACAAAGGAGAGGGCAGTGCTTGCCCCAATAACTAAGGGAATGCCTAAGGTTGTATTCAGTAGGGAACTCAGCATAATGCATGCATAGCACAAGTTTAATAAGTATCATTTTACAATAGCCAGATGAGAAATGAAGAAAGGAAATGCTAGAAGTGTACAGTAGAAAGGAAAGAGGATTCTTCCCTCTTTTTAAACTTCATGGCTTCCGTTATCAAGCTCTCCCAACTACCCCTGTAAACGAAAACAAATCTCTTCATCTTAAAGAGATATCTGCAGAAGTGAAAGAGGATTCACCTACTGAGACAAGAAGATTTAGTCATTTAATCATGGAGATGGAATAATGTGCCCTTTTCTCCTGGTATAACAAAGAGCATCGTAACCTCATTATTTCTAATCTAAAGGGTTCATGAATCAGGATGCCAAACCCATTCGTACTTTTTCATTTCATGGCTACTCAAGAAGAGGCACATCTTGAGGTTTCTGCACATGTAACAGAAAGAGGTACTGATTCATCAGGTATATAGGTCTGATTGTTCTGGGACTGCTACTTTTGATCTGAACTACAAGAAATGGTACCTATAACGTTCACTGATGGAAAACTGGCAGTGTAGTCCATTTCACAAAGGGAGAAGGCATGGCTGCATCTCTGCCAGGCTGTACCTCAGCTCAGCAGTGCTGCTCATTAACAGGTCTTCTTAGCTCAGCTACATTAATCTGCTACTAACTTGCTCACACAGCTGTGGCTTGGTTTGGTGTGTTTTATTTCATGAGGTTTTTCATGGTGGTGGCTGGAAATCTAGGATGTATCTCCCTGTGGAGCTGCCCTGTACTATGTGGACATAAGAATTTCCAGGTGGAGTTGCCGACTGATGGTATGGTTCCACGGGAACTGTGGTCTCATGTCCAGCAAAAAAATGAAGGATAAGAATTTTGAAATGCTCACAGGACAAGTGTCCAATTCTGATAAGCTTTCTGAAAGGTCAAAAAACTGAACTTACTGGGAGATTGTGCCAGCAAATCTCTCTCAGAAGCAACACTCCCAGTAACCCAGCTACAGGCACCCAATTTCTTTTTAAAGTTCAAGCTGTTCCTGCAGGTACTTTGAGATGGAGTGAGAAAGTTTACATAATTTTAAAGTACTGCACATAAGAAGGGAAGTTGAATATATAAAGACATATACAGCAACTTCACAGTTGCATACGGATAACCTTCACACTGAAGATTAAGAGAGAAGACAGAAATACAAAGGTTGTCCTAATCAAGTACTGTCTATTCCTATTTACCTGGGGCTGGGATACTTTTCTACGACTGGAAAACTTTAAACAGTTCTCCAGTTCACACTAAAACAGGAATATTGCAAAGATACGGAGTATTCAGTATTAGCTCCCTTTTCACTAGTAAACTTACATTACTACCAGCTGTTATACTGCTGCAGTACCAACTAGCAAGACATGTCTGTTTAGGATAGAAATAGCCTCTCACAGACTTTATTTCTTTTTTTTTGTTGTTGTTATTTACACAAGCCCTGCTTGCCATACAGACATTTACTGCAGAAGAATGTGCTTCTCTATGCTAAATGCTTTGTAATGCCTAATCTTTAATGCAAAAGCCCAAAGCTACATAATTTATCAGGCTGAGGAAGGAAAGTTCAAGAGCACTGGAAACATTCATGTCCTTGCAAATAATGAGGGCTCTTTTTGATAAAAACAGCCAGCCAATTCCTGGAAGCAGATCATCCCCTCATTTCAGAGAGCACACTTACAAACCCCAAGCATTCCTAGTAGCAGTTGGCTCAATGCAGAAATGCCACCAGCTTGCTGATAACTTCATGCCTGGCTTTCAGAATGAAGGGGTTATCAGCAGCAGCTTCCACTGCCTGCTTGCAAAACCTCACCCTCACTTTCGACTTCCTCTAGCTCCTTGACATCTTTGGGCACACACAGTGTCCTGGTGACAGACAGTAACCAGATGGGCTTTTACCATCCAGGACCGAGTCGCTTCAGGAATTTAATCTGATTTCCCAGAATATGCAGCACAGCCCTTGGTTCCAAACTTGGCATGCAGGTGGGATTGCATGCCTCTGGCTTTATAAATAGTCATAACTGTTGGTGGCTTTGGTACATGTCAGTGTTTGAGCTGTTTGCCTGTTAGTTTGGAAAACCTGACCCCTGCCTAGGCACTCATCTGTAGTTCTGATTGACACTGGTGGCTCCTGTTCATGTCCAACCACCCTGTCAAACAGCTCAGCTTCTCCTAATTCCAACAGCAAAGTCACTTTCTGCTTTACAACCAAGTAGCTCTTATGGTAATTTCCTTCCATTTTTTATTGTTGTCAGCTACACTGACAACTGTACTGTATAATTAAAAGCACATGCAAAATACAGATTTAGAATCATCTTGCTGCAGTAGGGAGCTGAGGTTACTGAAAGGGTAACTACCCAGATACAGCTACACTCTCTCTTCATCCATCCCTTTGCAAAGGTTGGCTCCCATTTACCAGCTAGGCAGGTGAGGAATCAAAATACTGCCCCATTCTTATGCCTTAGTGGGGAATTGGAAAGTTTCAGGCCCCTCAGTTCTCACTGCTCTACCTTTGGAAATCATTACTCCTCTTGGGAACTTCTCCATCACTGGCAGTTCACATATCTGAGCAAATTGCAGCTGTCAGGCATGAAGGAAATTGTTTTAATGGATCCCCCAAAATTTAAGCATGTAACAAAGATCAAAATGGGCCTTGGAGTTATGTTTCACATGTGATTTTAGTGTTTTAAGACACTCAGTTCTTTTTTATTTACATTTTAGGACTCATATAGAACTTTTCTGGTAAAAGTCTCTCATAAAATTACTTAGAAGTCCTGAAAGGTCTTGCAAAACCTGGGAGAAAAAAAAAATAAAAGAGCATTATATATTATATACTCATTTTATCTGCATGAAGATACAAACATGCTTGTATAAATGCAATTCCAAAACAAATTACATTTTTTATTTATAAGGAAGAAATTGTAGGGTTTAATAATAAAGATGCTGTTCTATCAGACTGAAGATGCTGTTGACTTCGTGCATGAACTTATCAATTTTTAATCCTCTTAAATAGTATGTCACTGTCCCTCAGAGTACGATAGATCCCTTACCCAGGACCATTACCATTACCTTATGTGCTTGCAGAATATCTGTAGAAACACACAGGACTTTAGCACTTTATCAGAAGTGCAGAGGGTCTGTGACAGGAAAATGGTCTACTGGTTATACTGCAACCCAGTGTTCTGCCCAGATTATTGAATTATAAGTATAAATTACTGAAGTTTTGACTATATTGTCCTTGGAAATACTTAAAGGATGTGCACACATGGTACTTAGGGCCATGGTTTCATGCTGCATTTCCCAGTGGTAGGTTAATGGTTCAACTCAATGATATTAAGGGCCTTTTTCAACCTAAATATTTCTAGGATTCTACTTATCTTTAATTTTAGATTACAGTAATGATTGGGGTTTTACGGGAGAGGGGTTAACTTAAAGCACAAATATTACCTCAAATCATAACTCCTAGACTCCTCCAAGCACTTGTTTTTCTTTATTTCTTCTTTAAAAAAATTCCTACTAGAAATTCAAAAACTGCCAAACAAAATTGAAACCATCTCTCATCCAGACTTGACACTCAAATTTTTATTCTGCATATAAGCACACAGCTCTCACTAAATCAGAGAGCTGCATCCAAAAGCTGAATTTGATTCAAGGATAGTCTAGTATGAGCACTGACTGCTGACCTATTTTTTCCTCAGCCTCAGTTCCTTAGACCTTGCAGCAAGGTCAAGGCCTTTGCCTGCTCGAACTGAACACTTGGCTTGTGCTTTCAGACCACAAGAACAGTATCTGGCTTTTATCTAATTATGGACACCTCTAAATACTGTTCTGAATCCATAAGCAACCTAATAGGCACCCAAGTACACAATGACACTCTACAAACGAGGCTGGATGACCTTTTGACAACCTTCTCATTTGATCTGAGGGACAGATGGCACAGGACCCCAGCAGGCAGAACTCCTCACATCACTGCGCCAACAAAGTCATCCCTGAACCCTCACAGCTTGTTTATTCAGTATATCTTTAAAAGAATTAATCCTTGGTCTACACAAGCTGCTTTTTTTTTTCTCACCTTCCCAACAGCACTGGCTAAACTGTAAGAAAACATGAAGGCTACCACAGCATTTCATGTGTTGCTTTCTCATTCTGTGCAAGGAACAGACGATCTCAAAATTATATCCAAAGAATCTTCAAAGTTACAGTAAGACTTATATTAATCCTCATCAGTTATGGATATTTTCATTACCTTTAACCCATTTCTATCGAGTTTTGAATATTTAGGTAATATCCACAATATCTCAATCTTGTAACTGGGACAGAAAAGTTTCAGTGTTATCAGTGAAGTTCTTCATCCTTATGGATCCTTGTGGGAAAAAAAAAAAAAAAAAAGGAAGAGGGAAGAAGTAACAAAAGGAAAACAAGCCTGTTTCCATGGGGAGGGAAAAGTCCCTCAAAACACAATTTCTTTAGATGTCCATAATAATTAATAGGAACACTGGAGAATAAATTCAGTTTTAAGAACTGTTAAATATGGAGGACCAAAATCTGTTTTCTAAGTTAGTCTTTTTAAAAAGTAACCCTTGAGAGAAACCCTGGCTACTGTTGGTTTCCAGTCAATAGGCTATATACTGACAAAAAGGAGCACTTTGGGGAAGGTACACCCAAACAGCCCTAGTTCAGGGGACCTGAGCAGAAATAAACAGTCATTCCTTAGCACTCAACAACAAACTGTCTGGATTTCTCAGCATTGTATGGAAAAGCCACACTTACCTTCTCTTTACTTGCCCATTAAAGTAAATAAAATTTTCATGACTCATATTTAATCATTTTTTGGCAGCTCAGTCTGACTTGAACCAAGTCAAAACCCTAAGAAGAAATTCACAACCAGGAAACATTAGAGTGAAACAATGCAGACTTTTGGAAAAAGGAAAATAATATCCTCAAGAAATAACTTGTACCTGGAACTCACTGAAACACCTACAGCCATTAAGCATATGTTCATTTCCAGCCTATTTTCCCTCCAAGGTACAAAGCTGTTTCTTGATGTGTGCAGGCAAACAAGCTGATATGAAACACTGGGGAATTGCTCAGTCAAGATGACAGACAGTCTCATGTAGGCAAGTCCTCGAAGCAAAGGAGGTAATGCCATGCCTAAGGCTGCCACTCACTGTCATAAGCCCTGCAAGATGAGTTAGAATTGCCAGAGGAAAAGAGGGAATGATACCAAAGGTGCTGGAGAAATGCCAGAACTTAGGAGAAATCCCATCTATTTATGATTTAGGTTAAATGCAATGAAAATAAGAAGAATAAATTCCATTCCAAAAAGATCTGCAGAATAAGGACACCACAGCAGGAAGGCAAAAAAAATCTTTAGAAAAAGACTACTTTTTATTTCTCAAATCTCCACTATCTAACACTAAGCTTAGAGCTTAGTGGGATCACCTCCTTGCTAACTGTGATGTACCTTCAGTAAAATTTATTCACCTATTTACCAGTACTCCACGTTCCATAAAATGCAGCACTGCAATAGGTACACACAACTGCCACAAAAAAAAAATAAAAAAAATCCCTAACCAATCAACATGATCTTCCAAAAATAATACACCAGAAACTCTCTTACATGATATATTTAATGCTTCTTTTCAGCACCCTCCTCAACGTATTTGGATAAGATTGTTTGGCTATACTGTACTTCCAAATCTATCTTTATCTCATCGCACATGCAGACCTATTCAGAAAGTACATGCTGGCTCCTGGAACTGCAAACCACCTGACATAATTTTGGAATTGTAACAAGCTTTGAAATTCCTGAAATACAATCAAGACCAAAACTGAAATGAAGCCTATATCACACATAATAATTGTATTATTGTAAAGGATGCTAGGATACAGTACCCAGAGAGAAACTACAGCAATGTAAGGAAAAAAAAGACCTGATTTCAGAAGTTACCAATCCCAAAAAGTATCTTCCTAAAAGAATGTTTTTACCTTTATGGCATACATCTGCACAGTTAGTTTTTGTTATTGTTACTGTTGTTTTGTTATATTCATTTTGAACAAGGTGTAATCAATCACTTGTTGATAACAATGCTACAAGATGAGCTTGCAGTTGCATTTGTGTGATGCCATGAACATTGACACTAAGGCTCTGTTTTATCATTCATTGAATTCACATGAAAATTTCTAATTTTAGATCATGGAAACCAAGGTCTTGGAAGCCACCACAAGAAAGAGACCATTAGATCTCCTTGAATGCTGGATGCATTAGGATATGGGAAGGGAAGGAGAATGGAGTAGCTCCTAGACCGAAGGCCAGACTGTCCCATACAGCACTTTTATTTTGCTTCCAGTCTGAATTTTCTGAGAGTATCTATGGCCAGTTTTCTCTGAGAAACTTCTAATTGCTTATGTTTCTGTGGCCTTGTCTTCAAGTATTTTTATGTGACTGCACAGCTACTGACATAGAACAAAATTCCTGTGGTTTGTTTCCTTTACACCTCCAAACCTGGTCTTATCTTCAACATCTTTGCATGAAGCCCCACTTACTAGTTGAATCCTTGCTTTCCATAATTCAGCATTTCTGGTTCTTATGAAATCCTTTTACTTATTTTTGGGTTGGTGTTTTGTTTTTGTTTTGTTTTGGGTTTTTTTTCTCCTCAATGTGTAGTTTAGTTTTAGCAGTTAAACGCATCAGAGTGACATTAAATACAGCTATATACGTCAGTCTAAGAAAAATCAAATGAGCAATCTACCACAACTATGCATTTGTAAACAGTCTCCATTTACTGTGAGATCATCCAGCAGCAAAAAACCCTTGGAGTGACTGTTCTCCCCTCAAAATACTGAATAAACTTTCCAAATTTACTGCTTAGGTTTCCTGGCTAGATGGAAAAACACGTGCATCCATTTGGGTCACAATAGAGGAAATCAGCTTTTTGATCACACAGCACACCTTTTCCAAATCCCTCTCCAAACCCTGTCTTTGCCAGTTATCTTTTAAATGCAAAGAACAGAACATTACCTGTTTAACTCCAAAATGTCTGCTTAAAATTGTTTCCAGCCAACTGACCCCTTACGGTATGACTTTCTCCCAGTTTATTCCACAGATACTGCATGATACCCAAAGATACCGATGATGCTGCATTCTGCTGCACCACGATGGACAGAGGAGATAACAAAATACATCTCCCAGCAGTGTGATGGAGCAGGCTGGATGCTGCCTCTCTCTTTTCCCTGGTACTTTTCAACTGTCTAAGCAGCATGGAGAAAACCCTCCGTGCTGCCTGGGAGGTCAACAGCCACCCATCACTGCAAGGAAGGAGAGAACCACAGCTCACAAAATTCCACCTACTGCGTCCCGCCTGCTTGCAGCAGCTCCTTTGTAAAAGATTACCACACTCCAAGAAGTTAATTTGTTCTGTGGCCCCTGACACAGTTATCCAGTAAAGGCTTTAGAATGCCTTTTCTTTCCTGGAATTAGAGATTTGCAGTGTAACATACAAGAAAAGGTGAAGGAGGAGACTATCAAATATTCCAATTCATTCAGCTCAGTGGTATTAATCTTCCCTTAAGTTTTTTGCATAACATGAAAGAATCAGGACCAAACTTAGAAGCAAGTTCAAAGACACTTTACACAGCAAATTGCTGCAGATCTGCAAGAGCTTCCAAGTAGCAGAAACAACTTTTGGATACATTTCCTTTACCTCTCAGGATGTAGTTCTGATAATTCTGGTCGGCTTCCGCTCCCACTTTGATTAAGCAAGTCAAACCTTCAGCAACAACAAACTCATGAACCAAGTCCTTGTCATCCTGTCACAGGAGAAAGGAAAAGGTGAATTAGATTTTTGAAAGACAAAGAAACAGATTATATCAAAATGTAAAAACAAATGCATGCCTGCAACGCATGGCAAGCAAGTTGATATGAAAATTGTTATACAGAGGACCTGTCCTAGGGTGGCTTTATGATGCTTGTATCCCCAGTTGTCTGTTCTGTTTGTGTTGAATCTTGTGTTCTGTACCTTTAAGACTGGTTCTGAGAGCGAAGGGGGAGAAGGAGAAGCGTGCAGTTTGTTTGGAGAAAACTGCCTGACTCCTGCACATTCCAGCTCCTGGACTGCGGTTCGTCTGAGGCATGGACAGCAGGACAGAGATTTCCTTTGCTTTCCGTTAGTTTTAGCTAGCTGAAGAAGAGAAGTTCCCTGGACTGTTTTTTTTCTCTTTTCCTTGGGACTGTTTAAACCTGTCTTGGACCGAAAAGCCCAGAGAGACACCCAGATCTCAGACCTGGGCCCCGGCCAAGGATGGCATTTTCCATCACCGGAGGGACTGATCAGAACTGAACGAGCTGAGCTACCCACACCAAGGACTTTCTGAATTTACCATCTCCCTTCAGAGCAACAAGAGATTTTATTGCTTCATATTATTCATTCTTTATGCTTGTGGGCACTTTGCTTGTTAAATAAATATTTTTTTCCACTTTTCTCCAAGGAAATTCTTTCCTGGACCGGCTAGGGAAGAGGCCATTTGGTTTTGCTCCCAGGAGGGACCCTATTTGGAGGTTTTCTCCCAAATTTGCCCTAAACCGGGACAGGACCAAAAGTAGAATTTTGAGTTTTAAAATCAGAATTAAATACATCAGTGCAAAGCAAGAAAAGACAAGTTTTAACCTTTCAGTCAACTACAGAAAATTAAAATCTGCAAAATATGACTTCATTTTTTTCATTGAAGGCTTGCAGACATTCTCCACAATACTAAATCTCATCATATCACATAAAAAATATCCTTAAAGCCCTAAAGTGTCAGGATCAACAAGAGAAACCATCTCTACTCCTTAGCATAATTCCAGTTTCAGTATTTTAGGTTTGTACAGCAAAACTTTAAAACCAGTTTTATTGCAATGTAGTATTATATTTATTACCTTAACATAATTTAGAATGGGGAAGTAAAGTGTTAAAGATAAGAGCAATATGTAGACAATACATAGACAGTAGACAATATGCCCACACTGTGATGGAAAGAGCAAATAGAAGAGAAAATTTCACATCAGCTTATACTTGCTGAAGTGGCTCACTGTTTTTTCACCATCAGTTCTTTCCTCAGGGCAGCAGAATGAATCCCATGTTACAGATGGAATGGACACCAGGGAGAGGAGGGGTTTCCTGGGCTTTACATGAATAACTACTCTGCCAAGGGACTATAGAGCACCACATCTAAAGCTTGTCTACTCTTACAGAAGGCTCATGCAGACAAAAAGAAGCTACTAAGAACTGGATTAAACAGCCCTTAATGAATCAGCCATGCAAATTAGGCCCAAGACTAATTAAAGATATTAATGAAAAAGATTTACTCTGCCGACAATCCCAGTTGCCAACTCCTTTCTTTTAAAAAATCTTAATTTATGCTTTTATACACAACAGTGTAACAGACAAAAATTCCAGCTTTCCAATAATGCAGCCCTAAGAGCCCAAGATCCATACAGTAAATTTGTTGAGAGTGATTTTTGAATTCATAGTGAACACTTAGCAAACTGCCAAGAGAAGTCAAATAATCAAACCCCCGTTAGTGAGACATTTCACTTACTGCAAGTTGCTTTCAGCCAGATAGTTTATTTATTATGAATTTCCTTCTTTCAGAGATAATTTACATAATTCCTCCAGTCTGACAAAACGGGATATTAATAATTGGAAGGTGATCTAGCAGCTTGTAAGAAGTTTAGAAATTGAGAGAAAAAAATCCATTTCATGTTTTAGCTGGTCAAATTTGTTAAAACTAGTTGAAAAATATTATACATTCACATACAGATACACAAATTTATCACATGATAAAGGTGATTTATCCTTTTAATGAAGTATAAAAATGTACAAAGTGGAAGCATGCAATCATACCCCACATCCTGGTGAAAGTATATCGTAAAAGCCCAAAATACATAAGACAAATTTCACCTCTGCATATGTACCCTTGAACTAAAAATTCTTTTCATTTCTTAGTCTCAATGTTTTCTCTTTTAAGAGTGCTATTTTTTTTTTTTCCCAGTAGCTAGATAAAAGCCTTAATAATGGTTTCTGGAAAGCTAAGAAGTTTAGAAACTCACATGTCAGACCAAGGCACTACAGATACAAGCACATGATTTTATGAAGATAAATTTCTTCTATGGGTTTTCAGCACCAGGTGAGTGCTCCCTCCAATGTATCCCTTTGTTATACGGTGTTTTTAACTCAAAGATACCAAATACTTCTTCAAGAATTTTGAATCCTGTTTCTCCTAAAATTCAAGAGAGGAAACATATCCATGGAATCTCCCAGCTAAGCTTAATGTAAAGTATATTAAGGGTTCAGGTAAACTAAGGTTATGTGTCACAGTAACAACTTCTAATTTAAGAGAAACAATATACATAACAAATCTAATTACTGAGTGAAATAATCACATTTTTTCCAGATGGTAATGTTAATCAAATTCAAAAACATTTCCTTTTTCTTTAAGTGCCTTCTCTTAATGCTTGAGTATGCACTTTGGTTTTGCACCAAGTGTGTTTGAATCCTCCTTGAACTGAGGAAAAAGGATTCTATTCTGGATTGACACGCAGTGAAATAAAGAACATTGGAAAAACAGGAAAAAGTAGGCATAACTGTGGTCTGCAGATTCTGACTTTTATTAATACAATGCCTGTTTGGGAAAAATAAATGACATCTGGATGATCAAAAAAAAAAAAAAAAAAGTCCATATAACGGGGAAGTTAACAGTAATTCAGTTTCTGAGTCTTTCAGGAAACCCAAAAACCAAATTAAAATTTTTAACAGCATTTAGCAATTAAGAGTTGCTGACATGCAGTGAAAGATAAAAACTGAAACACCCACTGTAACTTTAGTTTCCCCATAATCTTAAATAGTGAATACATATTAGTACATCACCTGGGGGAAAATTAGAAATCAGCATTTGCTTGTCAAAATAAATCAAGCTAAAAATCTAGTTTTATGTTGGTGATATTTTTTTATTTGTTAAGTTAGTTATTTAATTATTTATTTTTTAACATGGACCTTTCTAAAGCAAATTTTGAGATCTGTCTTCTGGAACTTTTTCAAAGTAACCAAGTCATAGAGTCACCCTAAACTGAAAAGAGATATATTGCAGGGGAGCAGCAGAGGAAATAGAGGGGATGAAGAACTCCAATCAGACTGCTTTTGGAAAGCACCGAATAAACAAATCAAACCTGAATTAAAAAAAAAAAAAAAGGCTTTTAAGGTACTTCTCTTTTCCCAAATAAAAGGGAAAAAGAAGGTGTAATGAAGTAGAGTACAAACACATCACGCCTTAGACATAAATCTCAACTCAGTACATTATCTATCCCATCATGTATATACGATGAGAGGAAAGAAGAAACATCTGGGATGTGCAGTGAAAGATGAAAGGCAAGCAAGCCCATACGTTCTACATTGAAAGGAGAATGTTTACATCAATTTTGGTCTAGGATAATCTTTTCAGACCCATTAACTCACTGACTTGCCGAGTTAGGTGACCTCAAGAGTAAAGGCTACTCTCTAGCAGTGGTTAAGAGGTTCAGGTTTCCAGGAAGAGAGCATTCATTGTTCAGAATATATGGCACAAGCGTGACAATGATGCCTACAAGCATGTGCCACACGTGTGTGATAACAGCTAGAAGGAGGCAGGGAAATGTTGCCATTTGCTAGGGAAATGGACTCCTCTGCTAATATTGCAAAGATTTATGAGCCCTTAATCAGCCAGCATTAAGGCACTGATGAGAAAAGCAGCAAAACAGGCAAAGCTCTCTAAGCTTGCTGCTAAGCTTCTGCAACCATAAAGACTGTGCAGTGACACAAAGGCTGGCTACTTAAAGTCTTTATGAAAAGATACCATTGGCCCCATCAGGTAACTATATTTTGCTCATTTATTCACTGACTTGAATTAGATCACATCTCTTCCCTTTTTTAGGCATCTCAAAGGAAGACAAAACAAGGTAACGTATGTCTGTGCAACAGATGTCTATTTTCATCCAATGTATAATGGAAAAGACACAAAGTGTACTCAAGGTGGTGACTTGAAAACTTGCTTATGTGGTTGACAAAATGCACAAACCATACTTTTTCACCTCCATAACTCAGCCTAGCAACTAAAGAGACCCCACAAACCCTGGGATTGAGCAGTCTGTACCATAGGCTCCGGTGCCACTGGCAGAAGCAGTGGGGGCCATTGTCTTCTTTCCCACACGTTTGTACCATTTGATAGATTTTCTAATATAGCTTTGCAGGGTCTTACCTGAAGGTGGAGACTGAAGACATTTTCCTAAGGAACAGCACTTTGCAAGAACATGTTTTATCTGATGTGCAGCTTCCACGTGCGAAGATAAATTGTTTATGTACTGTTTAAGATAAATCTTTCCGAAGCCTGCTATTTCTGTGGGCCATATGTTTGAAAGCTTTTACCCAAAGCATCATTATTTTTATGCCACAAGAAAGTTGCTTCATTTCCTAATAAGAATTGAGGTTTTGGAACATAGTTTCCTGAGGGGATTTTTTTTTTTTTTTTAATCTAACAAGCACTGCTGAAAGCTTCATTCCAAGTATTTGGGGAAACTGGATTAGTAAGTGAATATTCACACTTGGATATGCACATATGTATTTCTTTCTTACGTGGCTAGCAGCTGTGCAGAGTACTGTCTTTCCAAGGAATCATAACACAAAACAAGTTGCTTGTCTCTAAGATTTCCATCAAAAAGAATCTCATTTTTATGTTTTGAGCTTCCCCCACCCTTAATAAGCTATCCCATTGTCTCTGTGTGTTCAAGCATTCCTATATTTAATTCTATCTCGTACAATTCTCTCCTGTTTCTGTTACAAAGTTGAAGACTGCACATTTTATAATGTTCATTTCTTTAAATAAGGAAAACCATGCCTTTCCCATGGTTTCCAGGTTCCTCAGCCTGTGCATTCCACATGACACATTATTGAGAGAGCCAGCAATCACATTCCATACTGACCAAGCCTTCCAAAATGCAAAAGTTGCTGTGATACAGCCTAAAAGTGAGAGCAGCACAGGCAGTCAGAGTACCAGTCAGAGACAGGAGAATCTCCTCACTAAGCTTTGCCTATGGGTTTACCAGAGGCGACTGCACTCACACAGAGCTCCAGTGATGCATTTCACTGTCTGCTAAAGGAAGAGCTTCCCTCTCTGCTCTGTCACTCTACAACATCCCTATTAAGAGAAATTTAAACTCTGATTATCAGGTCAGCTCTGGTTTTGTCTGTAGACCAAAAATTGTACCTTCACAAAGATATACTGCATTTACATTTCAACACTGTGATAATTCACCAAGGCAAAGGGTAAGATGAATCTTACCAATTCATAGGGTGCCATGCATATGAGGAGAAATATATACTCAAAGAGGAGGAGCATCCTCCTCTGCTGCCTGAAATCTTTTGGGACATGATGCTGGCAGCATATCAATAGACGATCCTATGAGCAGAAAGGGCACAGCTCGTTCAGACACTACCTGGCCTGGCTCCTGAAGTAAACATTCCTACTTTTCAAGAGGGAGAGCTAGTAAAATGTTGACTCTCTGCTATGTTCATCTATGAAACAGCATCATGGCAGAGTGCACTGTCCCTAGGCCACATTATTATGTCAGAGCAAGGTCTCCTTGAAAAGCTCTCTTCCTCAGATTCTCCTGCCAAGAGTTCACTGCACAGCAAGGAAACAGAACTGAAACAGAAACCCCAAATGATTATGCTAAACATGAAAAAATAAAATAACAAGGAAAACTGCACTGATCAATAAAATGCCAGTGCATTTTAGCCCTCTGAAAAACATAAAAGATGGCTGCACTCTTTAGAAGTTAAAGCACATTTTTTCAAACAGCCCCCCCCCCCCCCCCCTTTTTTATTTTTAATCTCCTGCAAAGTCAAGATAGGATCACAAAGTTCAGCTGGTTTTAGGAGGATTAAGGTTTAGGGATTAAGCTTCATTCATTTGGGGATGTAAATTAGCGGCAGAGGGATAGCAGCTGACTGGTGAGGAAAGGGAGGAAGGAGGAGGTAGGTCAAAGAGCAAACCATGCACGACTGCAGGCTTTCGCTGGCATAAATCTCAAATGACAATGTATCTGGCACTCCACCACAAGAAAGCAAAATAAAGGAATATTGCCCAGTATACTTCAAAATCTTTCTCTGTTAATGACTGCATAAAGGCAGAATGATAAAATCCAGGTTTCTACTAGCAGTAGCATCAATGATGAGTAGGTCCTTGTTCCACCCTTCCTATACTTAATAGAAACAGACTTTTTTCCTAAGTATTCCTCTTGCTCTGGCAGACCCTCGAATATACAAAAAACAAAACGAAACAAAAACAACAACAACAACAACCAACCAACTAACCAACCAACCAACAACCCCCATACTTTGCTCCAAATTTGACTGTCCTGGGCAGCAGTAGCCCATGTGGCAGCACAGACCAGAACACACTTCCATGACCTGAGAGCTTTCATATCCACAGGCTCCCTGTATAATTTCAAATGCTCATATAATTCACCATCCCAGCAGCAATAGACAATTACACACAGTTCCTCTCAGCTGCCCTTTCGGCTGCCTACCTCTACAACCTCAGTGACTACATTAGAAATGTACTAAGCCTCCACAATAATATTTTTAACTATTGCTACCTGTCTTCAGTATGCATCACATCTGCTGAAGTCACCAGCAAAATAATTACTCCCATTGACAAGACTAAAATGATGTAGTAATAAAAGTTATGTCGTGCTCTATTAGAAACAGAAATCCCAAAGCATTTCCATAGTCCAGCTTTTTTATTGGCTAAGTGACAGGTTGCATTTTTACAGATCAAGATTGGCTTGCAATGTTTGCCATTAGAAAAGCTCACTCTGGCTTGAAAACTGAGTAAACACAGTCAGGAAGTGATTGAAGGAGCACAGATTGCCAAGATATAATTTATAGTTACTTTCCCACACTTCAAACTATAGTTCTGTCCTTTGGACTCCAAAATTATTGATATAATTAAAATACTAGATTGCCAATCCAGAAGTGCCTGATATTATCTAATTCAATTGTCACTGTTTATTTCAGTCCATTTTAAAAGCCAAGTCATCTATTGCAACCAAATCTGGAAAGAAATCATTCCAAAAACATATACACATGCACATATACACACACATCAATACAATATATACACACATCCACACGTAAACTGAAGTCTACGAGTCTCTCAAGACTGGGTTGCCATTTCAACCTCAATTACTTACGAAGCTATGAAACAATTCTATGTATGGAGCAGTTAAGCCAATGGTTAAGTAGGCAAGTCTTGTACTAAACATGAAACCTCACCTCTACTTTGTGTCAGGGCACTACACTTAGAAGATGAACCAAACACAGATCTGAGAGTCCTCTGCTGTCACAAAGAGTCCATTTCTCTGGGACATGTATTTCCACTCCCTGACACTTGGCAACCAAGAAGCTACCCCAGGATAGCTGCTTTGGCGGGTTCACTAGCTGCCTTCTGTCAATCTCTCACCAGCACACCTAGAAGTACAGCTCCTTGAGAACAAGATTGCTCTAGACTGGGATGTCCCAGAACTGCTCAGCTGCTCGAAATAAATGAGGTAGAAGCATTTTAATAGTAAAGAGTCTGCAAGGACCAAGCAGCTGGTTTGTATCTCAATGGAAGCTCCTTCCCTTTGCTCTATTTGTTGATTGCAAATGCACTTTACCCACTTTACAGACCTCATCAGCTTTGCCTAGCTTCCATTCCTCTTCCCACCAAGCATTTCCCTACACTAGTCCATGCTGTGGCTCCACTCCTCATTTTCTTCTGTTCACTAGTGTTTACACCTTCGCAATTCATTTCATGTACATCTGTGTAGAAGCATGGCCATAACATGACACAAAGATGTCAGTATTTTTACACAGTTCTCTTTCTTCCTATTCATTCATCTATTTACATGGAGCAACATTTTACAACAGCATGCACGGAAATTGCCATCCCCCGTTACCTTCAGTGAGGCAATATACTAAGCCAGCCTGTGATGTAAAGTTTGGCTTCTGGTGATGGCAGCAATGAAAACTTATCCCCAGTTCTCTTGCTGGAGGGAAGGGATGCCATTCAGAGGGACCTTGACAGGATTGAGGGGTAGGCCAATGCAAACCTCATGGAGTTCAACAAAGTTACCTGGGTCACGGCAATTGCAGACACATTTACAGGTGGGGTAGAGAAGAGATTGAGAACAGCCCTGTGGAGAAAACTTGGGGGAAAAAATGTGGGGGAAAATTGGGTTGATGAAAAATTCAACATGAGCCAGCATTGTGCACTGGCAGCCCAGATAGGCAGCTGTATCCTGGGCTGCATCCAAAGCAGCAAGGCCAGCAGGGCACGAGAGGGGGATTCTGCCCCTCTGCTCTGCTCTGGTGAGACACACCTGCAGTGCTGTGCACAGTTCTGGTGTCCCCAACGTCAGAACAACATGGAACTGTTGGAGCAAGCCCAGAGAAAGGCCATGAAGTGGATTAGAGAACTGGAACACCCTTCCTACGGAACCAGGCCAAGAGAGTTGGGGCTGGTCAGCCTGGAGAAGGTTGCATGGAGACCTCATAGCAACTTCCCAGAAGAGAGGCTGAAGGGAAGTCAGAGAGGGATTCTTCATCAGGAACTGTAGTGATAGGATGAGGGTACAAACTAAAAGAGGTTAGACCAAGGAGAAAAATCAGCCTACAGTCTTTCATGTTTACATTTTTCTGATGGATAACAAGTCAGTAAAACACACGTATTGGCACCTAACACGTAGGGAAAGAAATAAAAATTTGCACAACTAAGACAAAAACAAAGATTCCTTCAGTGGGTGTAACTGAAACCCCCCCAAAATTACTGTTGTCTTAAGTTAATTAAATACAATATTTAGGGAGGAAAGGATCCTTAGCCTGCACAACGAAGTTGCTCCCATATCGCACTTATGTTCTTTATGTTTGCTTTCTTCAATTACCAAGATTGAATTACTGTGATCCTGCCTCATCTTCACCACTATCTTCTTCAAAAAAGTCCTATTTACTCTGAACATGGTGCTTTCCTTCTTCTGTGACTTTGGTCATTAACTTCACTGCTTTTACGTAACCTGCCTGATCCCTGCATCTGCTGAGGGAGCTGCACGTAGAAAGCCACCTTACTGTGATGATATAATATTTATTTCTAGTGCTCCCACTGAATTTAACTTTGTAGCTGGATGTTCACCTGAGAAAAATACCAATTATTATCAAGTTCTACTACTGAAAATGCTGGGCTACCTTTTTGGCTTGTACAGAACAATAAACTGAGAGGGAACTGAACTGAGCTACATTCTTAAAATAGGCTGAAAGGAAGAACACAGAAAAGAAACTGTGCTCCTATTTAACATATTGAACAATTTGTAAGCACATTTCTGCTTTCAATATTTCATTTTATTCAACTAATAAGGCCCAGATAATAATAAGATTTTTTTTCCCATATAACTTTTGTTTTCCCCCATGAGAGCAAGAAGCAAGCAAAAATAAGTCACACGTCAATCTCACATTAAGCTAATTAATTATTAGGCAGAAAATCTTTGGTTCCCTCCCCCCTATAATGGCATTTAGTAGGAAATGAACAGAAAAAAGTCCCGCTGTGACTATCTCTGCTTACTACAGTCTATCTCCCTATATACACTCAACCACCAGATAAAAATAGCAGTGAAACTAAGACATTTTATGCCACTGACTTGATGGGGACAGAATTTCATTTTCTGCACCTTTTGTAGGCAGCAGATACATCAACACACTGTGTGTTTGTCCTTCCAGTTAACAGCAGAATTAAGAACTCCAAGAAAAGTCCCCTAGAGCAGACACTACCAGGAATATTCTTCATGGCAGATAAGCAACAGATCAAACAACATTCAGGCACTGTATTACATACCTGAGGAAGCTAAGTAGATGGGGCACCATACTAAACATTTCCTGTTCCATTTCAAACATTCACAGTGATTAGAGAATGAATACTGGTGGCTTCCCAAGTTTTAAGCTATCTTTATGGTGCAAGCAGTTCACATTTTTTACTCTCATTAAGCACTGTTTAGATCTCGGCCTGTAACATTGTCTAGACATGAAGAAGACACTCTACGTGCTAATGAAACTGAGAAGCTCATTTAATGTGTCATATCTATTTTATTTATAATCTCTAAACAGTAATGAGTCATCCTTTGTAAAATAGGATTAAACAGATCTGTAAACTGCTACGTAGAACTCTGGTAAATTCGATTTGGGAAGGAAATGAAGGTTTCTCTTTTTCATGACTTAACCAAGAACCCTTCCAAGAGGCTCTTAAAGGGGAGAGGTGGCAGGCAGCCTCCTCACAAGTGATGACAGCAGCCCCTAAATCAAGTGTCACACAGCTTCAAACCCTAAGGAGTCATCAGTCATGCTTGCAGGAGGGGAAGGAGCAGCCTCCTTCCTTGAGATCAATGAGGCAAACACAGAATACTCCTGCACTCCTAAGGATGATTGATGACTCCTCAGCAGCTGAAGTGTGTGACATTTGATTTCACTCACTGATAAGATTGTGTCTTCCAAACACCTTCTAGTTAATGTTTCCAGGGCACCCACATAGCTGTTCTTTGTGACATTTTTTAACACAAAGCTCAATTGTTCAATGATTAATGAATTTCTCAACAACAGATGAAAATTCTGTAAGAGAATTTTGTAACTGTGTCCCTTGATACTCTGATCACAACACAAAACAGAAACCTAGGCTCCTTAAGAAAACTAAGAGGAGATCTGCTGCACCTGTCAAATGGCACTTGTAGGCAAAACAATGCTGAAAAAGAACTGTCTTTTTTCCTGAAGACTTTAAAATATACACTTGAGGTCTGCTTTTCAAAAAACCTAATGCATTCATTGATAATGATTAAAAATATTTCCCAAAACCTTAATAAGCAGATTTCCACAAAGTTATAGATTACAACAGACTTGAAATGTGCTTTATGGTTTTCTTATTTTTCTTACAGCACCATATTTTTATCCAGGTATTTCCTATTTTGAAATGATACAATCAGCATGATTTGAAACTATGTGTTGTAAATACAAGTATACTTGCTTATAGGTTCTGAAAGATGACTGCTTTATATCACATCCTGTTGTATCACAGGCCATGTTAAGTAAACTTTTTTAATATCACTTAAATCTCACATCACTATTTACTTTTTTTTTGTGGTTTTGCTCATTTTTTTGCTTTTAAGATTGATATTGAATTAAATGCTTTAAGCAGATAGATGTATTTTTAACTCTCTTATGAAATGAAGAACATTTTTTGAGCCTGATTTTCTAAGTGCCATGTTCAGCTGGATTCTGCTCAATGCCTTTGGAAGTTTTAGCACTTTCCCAAAAATCATGAGGTTTTGATAAATACAAGAACCAGGCAATTCAGAAGTCTTTCAGAAAATCTGTTCAAAAGGAGAGAAACTGTACTGGTTATCAATCACATATTACTCTGTAAGTTTGTCAAAAAGTGTACTGGTAAACAGAGGAAGAAAACTGCAGTACAATCCAGAAAAAGATGATGACTGCGGCTCTCTCACCCCTTCAGAATCAATGACTGGAACAGAATGGCAGCACTGTCAAAGAAAGACACTTCACATAACCTTTATCATTTTGCCAAAACCAGCCCACCAAAAGAAATCAAAGAGAAATTCCAAGTGTGGACTTGCCAAACTAATCTTTCATCTAAATTTTGAAACAAAGACATGGCTCTTGCCAAGCATTGCTAAGCTTTGCTGAGGCCTCACATGAAAAATCCAGAGCTCTGACAATTTGGAATTCAAATTCAATGTAAAACTTGGGCTTATTCCCAATTAATGCAAATGAGAGGCTCCACACTACCTTGAAGGTCTTTAAATTAAAAATGATCCTGACATAGAACTGTGCCAAATTAAGTCAGCAATGATGGAATTATTAAAAAATGGTGTTATGAACTGTCCTGGCACTTAAATACTTGATGAGGTCTCAATAACACTCTGAAAACTTGTTATTATGAAAACACTCTTTTTAAGTCATCTTATTTTCAAAATATTACACTCTCAAGGAATTTAAAATACTCTCTATAATGACATACAAAATCAAAAAATATATTTATGTTGAAAAACACACTTTAAAAAAAACTTTTACTATAATGATAAATTTCCAATGCTGACATACTTTCATGTCATACACAAAAAAAACAAAAAAAACCAAAAAAACAAAACAAAACAAAACAAAAAAAACCAAAAAAAAACCCCAACAAAACAGACATTTTGGACAATAACATTTCATTTATAACATAACCTTTTCATATTTACTTATATTTTTCTTCAGTAAAAAAATGAAACAACTTTTCTTCCTAAAACTACTACAAAAATTACCTTACATTCTCTCTTATGGTTCATTATGAGATAAACTAAAATCATACTCCAAGGATGCCCTTGGCAATGCTGCTAAAGACAGCAGAGCTGGCAGGTAAACGCGGGTTGACAGGGGCTGCTTTTCCAGTTGAAAGTGTACTCTCTCAAAGACTTGAGCATATTCTAATGAATACTCTCCAGCCCAAGGAACACTTTTCAAGTCCCCATCCAGAGAAGCTGTATTTTAAGAGTATATGTAGATTTTTTAAGGGTATATTTGCTCGACAACTAGCCACAGTTCCACCGGAAAGAGCTTCCGTATGTGGTAATTCCCAAATTCCTTTCCACATACATTAGAAAACAAGAAAATTAAATTCTTCAAGGAAAACTATGTCCTGAAACAGTCAGACAGGTTTCATTCAAAACTAAATTCATATATAGATATGGGTTGTGTGCATCACTTTTCTCTTCTTTCTCATTACTCTTCAGCTCAGTCAACCCCTAAATTAACTAGGATAAATATATAAACAACATTTTCATTAGAACAACCAATCAGCTGGAAGAGAGAGATCTTACTAGTGTATTCTCTGAAAGAACTGAGCACTTGTGCTCAGTAATACCTAGTACACTTCAAGAAAACTGTAGGGAAGAGTGAATAGCCAAACTGGGAGAAATCATGATGGAAGGGCATGGGAGGTGCAGGACGGGTGGGAAGAGAGGCTCAGCACTCATTGCTAAATATGTGTGAGTGCCCAAATCATCTGTGTAACAAATAAATGCAGAGAAACACAAATATTTCCCAGAAACAGCTGAGGTGCACAAAAAGAGAAGAAACCAGAAAAGACTTTTGGACATCTGACTGATTTCCTGTGAGCACACAGTCCACATGCTTGGCAAGCTCACAGGGAAACCCAACTTGCATCCTTGTGACTCTCAAGCAGTCTCCCTCTGGGAGTGAGGGACAACGTTTCTTGGAGAGACAATGGTTTTCCCAATCTGCACGCATGAGATGACCAGACTGTTTTGAACTGGAACTCCTCCTTTGTTCAAAAATTTCAAAATTCAGGGACATTTTTCTAACCCAGAACACATCTTCAACTACCAAGATGTAACATTAAATGGTCCACCCTTCACCACTCACTGCTACTGTTTGGAAAATTTTAATTCTAGCATTTTCTAGATTCTAAGTGCTTAACTTTGAAACCTATAAAAAGGATTATGTGCTTAGAAAATCTGCAATTCTGCAGTGTTGTGGATTTCTTAAATGTTTTTATTTTTCTTAGAATAAATGTCTATTTAAAACAAAGCAAAAATGTTAAACTGAGAGTTTGGAATCTTTCCACCTACCTATTATAGCTAAAAAAAGGATTGTAGGTTGTCATCCTCCATTTGGATCCATTAGTAAAGGTGGAAAAGTGCTCCCCTTATTACTGAAAATGGAATGTCTCAAATAAATTCCATTTTAGAATCACATTGAGAGTATGCTCTAATTCTCATAGATTTTTTTTTCCTTTTCCTGACCTCTTCTCTCCAACAAGTTTCCTTGCAGTCCTGCAGTTTTCCCAAGTCCTTCTCCTTATCCAGTAAAACCAATCTAAAATCCAAGATTTTAATTCAAGCAAATTTCTTACCAACCACAGCACTTGTCTATCACATTGCCTACTTCCCCACAGGACCCAAAGTCCTTCAGATTTCAGATTTCCTCCATAATGAACACTCACATTCAAATCCATGTGTTTCCTTAAAATGACCAGTCACTACCATATCCTCCTCAGCTCTATGAAGCATCTTTATGACTTATTAGTAAATATTTTCCTCTAAACTCAGTCTAAATTCAAACACACTCAGATTCACAGAATACACAGCTATTATTTGCTCACCTGAAATATTTGTTTCAAAGAAAAAAGTGCCCGTCTCAGCTCCCGTCCATTGGAATTGTAAAGTTTTTCTGGGAAAACAAAATAAGACAACAGAAAAAACTTCAGCATAAACTGACAACACAGCAAGAATGTAGTACAGCTTTTGAATGAATCATAGCACTCACTTCCCATTAGGCAGACTTCTCTTAAAAAAATTAGCTTTTTTAAATATCGATACAGGACTTATTCATTAAATGTGCACGTAAACCAGGATTTAGTTGTCTATAACTTAAGATGGCATCTCCCAGGTATATTCACAATAGCTTCAACAAGATCAGTGAGAAACAATTCCCTCTGGAGCTTTTGAAAATGCTTAGAAATACTGCTCCTTCTGCATTAAGGTAAATTTAGGGTTTACTGAAAGTACCAGATTAATCTTAAAAGACTCGGCTGAGACCACTCTTTGCCTTTGTTATCAAAGCTAGAGCCACTGAATCCCATCCTTGACTGCCTTCCCTCTAGACATTCTTTTCTCATGTTCTCATCTTTCTATTGTTAAATCCTTTCTCCAATAGCAGTGAACGTTAATACCAGAAATAGTCGGACAGTCTGTTCTTAGCATAATTCAAAACAGTGTTTTATTCTCCTGAAAACTGATCTTGACCTTTTTCTAAATGAAGCAGAAGCCTTCTTTTCATCATCCAATACTGAAATGTATTACTTCATTTATTCCCCTACTAATGCATTCTCACAGAAATAATTTAAAGACAAAAGCAACTCTGCTATCTTTCTGAACCCTGCTACAACGTTTGAGCCTTTGGAAGAAATCTTGGACTGTGCATCTCAAGCCTGCTGTTGCAAATTTGTGACTGTGCAGGGATAGAGCAGAAGGGGAGCTCTTCAGATCTTCCTGGGTTACTACACTTAGTGTGTCTGCTAGAAAGAGGCTTTATGCAACACTCCTGCAGCCCTAAATTTAATTTTATTACACTAAGGCAATCTAAGGGCAATGACAAAGGAAAATCAAATCTTCACGGTCACCTCAGATGACACACTGCCCCACCCACAAATCATCAGGAAAGCCCCCTCTCTGCAATAGACAGTGGCCAGCAGGTCCTGAGATCAAAGCTGGAATGCCCATGGAATGATAATATTCTTAGGAGAAAATTAAATATCAATCCCCAACATTTTATTTCTTACTTTCCCTTGTCTATTTCTCTTTCAATTACCACCTTACATTACAAAACCAAATTAAATTTTATTCCCCTCTGTCAGGAAGTTGAAAAAAAGGGACCAGCATTTGAGGATTCCATGATTTATAACTCAGTGATCATTTTCTACTTCAATCAAGGAAGGTGGGGTTTAATTTTATAAAAAAACACATTTCTTATTCCCAACAGTCATCTTCAACCAAAGGAAAAACATGAAGTAAAATGTCAGCAGAACTAACACTTTTTTTTTTTTTAACTTTGAAAGTTGTTTTGTTCATCCCTAATTGCCTCTGATTTCAAAGGCAGAATGTACAGAACTGGCAAAACTATTGTTGTTATAAGTTGTCTCCTTTCTTGCACTTTCTTGCACTTTTTATAGATTTCTGACAACACATTGGAAGAATGGATTTCACTTCAAGCTATAAACTTAGAGGCACACTTTAATTACTCTCACTTAAAAACTCACTGGCATGTGGGACCACATTTCTTGGCAAGATAAAGAGTAATTTTGTCAGGAAAGCCTAAAGAATAATAAAGATCTTCTAAGACCCAGTCTGTCAACTTTACATGCCACATTACACAAAATATTCCTTTTTGAAAGTTACCTCCATCTGGCATTTGTTATTACTAATTTCCCTCTATTCATAATTCACCAGCATCATTATGAGCAGAATGTCTCCAAACAAGGCAGTGCATTATCATCTTAATTAAGAGAGGCACCACTTCTTAAAGTCCTGGCAACTTTGTACATAAATATCAATGTCCTAACAAATGCCATCTGTTGGTCTTGGTCTTAAACAGAAATCATCATCTCAGCCTGGGGTGAAGTCCTAACAAACCATTGTTATGATACCATAACACTGGTTGTTTCATTGGTGCGTGAAGATTTTTGGTACATCTCAGAGGAACAATGCTGAACATTTTTTCTCCTTGGTCTTTTCACAGAGCATAACCTCATCCTTGGCAGTCAGCACAAACAATGCTCTCCCTGCTCGTCTGTAGCAAAGAGGACAGAAGTTACTGACTGGAGCTCAAAAAGGGGCCTATTGTTAGAGCTAAGAATCAACAACCACTGCAAGTATCAAGTTTGACAGCAGTCGTGGCACAAATGCTTGAGGTGGGTTGAAAATCTATGTGGGGAGTGACAGTCCAGGTAAGTCATCTCATTTCTGACATCTTCTACCAGAGGCAATGTACACTCACAAGTACCTCCTCACGCAGAGCTGATCTTGTTCAATCAGCTCAGAGATACAAGCCCACAGCATCGTCACCTGTTACTCTTACACACTGGCAACACACCCTGACTAAGTCTCGACAGCCACTCCTTACAGTGCTGGCAGCCACCAGAAACCTTCACTGACCATAACCCAAGGAGGAAAGCGAGGTGGCCATGCTACATCAGATGTTTTGGTTTGGAAAACCTCAGTCCAGGATGAACCTCACCCAGGGGAGGAAAGCCTGCATAAGCCAAGGTACTGCACAGACCCTTGCAAACACTTGTATTTTTATTGTGTGTGCTGTTTTTCAGATTACAGCTGGGAGACACTCACTAAGATGCTCTCAAGGCCTTAGAGAATTCCCACTTGTAAACAGTAACTTTAGGACACCAGAGACCTCAAGCTCATCCTGAAAGCTCTAGACTGCAACTGAGGCTATGAAAATGTATCAGCAGAAACTGAAAGGCAAAAAACAGTTCTGAGCTCTTTTCCTATGGTAGAAAAACAAAATTAAAAAAAAAAGAAGAGAGAAAGAGAGAGGAAAAGCCACATTTGCTTACCATGTTTTCACACTGCAGATGATTCAGAAACTAGATAGTAAATGCTTTTTAATGCTTGTTTTCCATAAGCAGTACAAAGCGTTGCCCTCTGAAGCAGACTGAGAAATAACTTTCCATGTTAAAGCACAGAGGTGACTAATTGCCATAGTACCTCCCTGGGTGAGTTGTCTGTAACTGAAACAAATGATGCCTACAGCTTTGAAACAGGAGTCTAGCCTGCTACTGTCACCAAACCCAGAAAATTCTGAGGTTCTCCAAGGACAGTCCAAAAGACTCACATGTTCACTGCTTTGCTATAAGGTGTCAGATAAGCTTGAATATGTACACCAAGGCTGCTTTGTGCCAGAAAACAAACCTCTGATTTTCAAGCAGGAACATCTGCTGCTACACTTCTCCCTGAAACTTCTCTGGTCCTTTGGTAAAACACATTTCCTGTCCCTCACCAGGCCAGGTGCAGGCTGGAGACAGTCTACATTCATATACTTCAAGGTAAGATAAAACAGGTCAGTGAGTTTGTAGGTCAGGGAAGTTTGTGATATCTGACACACAGACTTCATCTACCTGTTAATGACGGTGGCTTTGAAAGCCGTGTCCTGATAAGTGATGCTATTGCAGCCACCTTTACTACTTTTCTTCAAGAAATAAAGAGCTGCATCCGCAGCTGTGAAATAGTTTTAATTGCATATACACAGATGACAGAAAACTCTCCTTGTGGTTCTCTCTGGTATTAACTAACACTAGAGGGCACTGCTTATTTCCTTATCTTATGAAAGACAGGCACTCTACTCCTCCATGGGCTTCCTGCTGATAGAACAACACTGTTTGGGATGCAGAGTTGGTACTCCATTAACCTTGAAACCCTGTTTGCAATCGGTAGACTGTAAGATATCCCACAAAACTGAAAAGCATCAGCACTGCTAGTCTCAAACATTCAAAATCAGATTCAACTCTTTTGAAACTGATAGAAAACCAGGTACTGGGTAGGGGCCTGAATTTCATTTACCTTTCTGCAAAAACCAAGAGTCACATTTATTAAATAATCCTTCACATTATAGCAGGGAGGAGTATCTCCTCAGATATAGAGACAGACAGATTCCCTTAGCTCAGCACTTGCTTCTAGAGGCAGAGAATCACAGATAACCAGACTCGTGGTAGAGACAGACACATGTGACAGGTAGCAAGCAACCTGCAAGTGGCTATTTTCCTGCAATAGCAGAACTTTGGTCAAGAGAAGCCTTTATGCTCTAAAAGAAAAATATTATTTATTCCTCTATATTTTTGCTTGTTTTTACTTTTGTGGAAAACAACTCAGGCTAAGTGAAAAGAGATTCCTATAAGTGAGTTTGGTACAAATGTAGCAATGGAAGGAAGGCAGTTTGGTTTGAAAACAACATCTTTTCAGAAAGGCAGAGAAGTCTTTAAGGACATTTTATCAGACAACTTGCAGCTTTCAAACAGATTCCATATTTTCAAAGATAATTGTCAGAGGCTCAAATTTAATTGGGCTTTCACCCCTTTTACTATGTGGGAAGAGGGACTTTATAAAGAAAATAATAATTTGTCCTTATATCCTTAATTAAAGTACTGACTTCTGCCTTCTATCAGAAAAAATCAGTGTTTTCAATCCACAGTAGTAGAAGAAAAAGTGGAACTGGCTGAACATTGCTTGTTTCAGTCCCACATGTTACACCCGACCTCTGACCGACAGGGTACCATCCTCCTCCCTTCCTCTTCCATCACACCCATTGAATTAGTCCCTAGGATATAGTAATTTATACAGCATCAGCCTTTTGAGCTGTTGGCAAAGGCTTGTGAACATCTGGCTGAGCACAAATGGGAGTTGCTCTGCTTCACTTGCTGCTGCCTGAATGACCTCCATGTCTCCCATCCATGCCTCTTTTCTTTAAACTATAATTTCAAGATGAAGCTCCTTTCCTTACAAAAACATAAAAGGGAGATTAACTCCACATTTGATTACATTAGCAGGATACCTGGTGCAGATCCACTTAAATGACATTTGAAACATTTCCTGCCATTCATTTTTACCTTGCATGGGACAGAAGTAGCAATATTCTCTGGCTTCCAGTAGCCACTTGCAAATTAGCTGGTAATTAGAAACTAAAAAAAATTAATTCCTCTCCTTGCAACAAGGAGTAAAATATTATTTTAAATGCTCATTAAGAAGAAGTATTAGTGATAAAATTAAAATGTTTTCAAAATTTAATTGAACTTCCTACCTTTCCAGCAGCATTGAGGGGAAAGAAAACTTGAAAGAATAAAGAAAAGTGTTTATAATTTTGGCATTCATTCTTTCTGTGAATGCCCATGCCACTTCTAAATTTATTACTTCTACATTTCTTCTAAGTTTATTACTGCACTATTCCAATTTTAAATGCATGTTATTTTCTCTGAATGAATGTATACGATTGTAAAACTGAAAATCTGAGCAATACAGCAAGAAGTCAGGCAAATGGGTGCACTCCTGTGAACAGGCATCAGGAACCAGCCTGGTAGACTTCACTCAAGTAGGCCCACGGGTACATGTAGCGCTGCAGATCTATAAAACAACTGTATATAAAACTAATTAGTGTAGTGTGCCAGTCTTTCACTGTATGTCAAACAAATTAAAGCAGTTCTCTAAGAAAAGACCTGGTCCTGTGCCAAGAATAGGCTCTTTTCTTAGTTTAGCTTTTGTCCACGAAAGTTAGTCATAAATGTGTTGGCCAGACAAGGCACTCTCCTTTTCTTCCCAGACCCCCTAGAAAATGCACGAAGAACGGATTCATTCACAGGCATATCGCCCACTATTGCATTAACACAATTGCTGCTTCTGCTGAGATTACTTCGTTTTGCATATTACAAATTTCCTTTTTTTCCCTCTGAATCTGATCTTATTTTGTCTGGATAAACGATTATGCATTAATTAGTGGAACATGTCACATGTGAACTCAAGCTACATATTCTCCCACTGATCCAGGGATAAATGATTAGCACTTAGTGCAGGAAAGGAGCTTTCTCACAATAAAGGACCTGAGGCCAAGCAAGTGACTGCGTACAAATTTCGGGAAGCTGAGCCCACATCACTGTCAGCACCGACTGCTTTGGAGGAATGTGCAGGCTGCCTCCAAGGAATGCTGCCCCAGCTCCCCGGCAGAGAAAAAACCTCCCCACTCTCCTTTTCATTCAGACACTCAGCAGCTGCTTAGCTAATTATCTGGGACAGTGGGTCCCCTCAGCGAGCAGGGTCCTTTGCCCCCACTGGGAGAGGGGGATCCTTTGTCGGGAAAGGATCCTATTACGCCTGCATATGAGAAGAGCTCAGCTTCAAGCCTGCATCCTTATTCCCTTTCTCTGTAAAGGACCTGCAGGTGGGGAGTGGGAGGAGGGAAAGACAAAATAGCCTTGGACACCCTTTCCTATCCCATACCCTAAAGCCATGCTGGCAGAGGCTCAAAGTAAAGAGTGCAAAGAGCCACCTGCAAACCCCAGGGAGCCTGTGGGTTTGGACTGACAAGCACAGGGCAGGATCTCTCCTGGGAACAAAAATTACCCAATTCGGCCAGCACTTCAGAGCAATTCTATACAGTCACATGTGGGATTTTCTGCCTCTTTGAAAGCAGAAGTCTGCTTTCCTGACACTGCAAAAAGTACCCAGCAGAAACAGGCCCTGGATTTCCACAGGGAGAGTACACATGGCAAAACCCCCACTCTGGGAAGATGAGTTGGAGCTAATCTTTTTTGACTATTTCTCTGAAATGCCAAATGTCTTAACTTCTATCACAAGGGAATTAACATAAAACTGCCAGCACAAGAATGATTACATGTTTAAATCCACTGAAAAAAGTATCTGCTCCTGCAGGTGCGTCTTCCCTTATTTCTTGCTCCTGTGCTTTTAAGAGATATGAAATGAGACTCAACCAATTGTGGGAAATGAGTAATATATAAGAAAAGTCCAGAGGATCAAGAAGAAAGACAATGACCCTGAGGATGAAGAATTAGAGACAGCAACAACAGGTCCTTTTCATTCTGAACACATCATTCCTGAATGTCCTGGTGACTCCCCTGCCCTTGGTTCTAGGTATTAGTCAATGCTGGAGGTTCAGCATAAACTACAGTAACATCTAAATAATTCCATGAGATTTAAAAGAAGAGGTTTTTATGCAGATATCTGGTAGAAGGGACTTTCCAGTCTTATCCTACTTCACTGTCATGGTTTAACCTCAGCTGGCAGCCAAGCCCCAGGCAGCTACTTGCTCACTCTCCCACCAGGGGGATGAGGGAGAGAATGGAAAGTGTAACAGTGAGAAAACCTGTGGGTGAGATAAAGACAGTTTAATAGTAGAAGAAAAAGTCACCCACACAAGGAAAGCCAAACAAAGAATTTATTCACTGCTTCTGATGGGCAGGCAGGTGTTCAGCCATCTCCAGGAAAGGAGGACTCCATCATGCCAACAGTGACTTGGGAAGACAAACACCTTCATTCCCAATATTCCTCCCTTCCTCCTTCTTTCCCCAGCTTTATATGCTGACCATGACACCATATGATACAGAATGTCCCTTTCTGCTATGGTGGGGTCAGCTCTTGTGCACCTCCAGCCCCCTCACTGATGGGGTGGTACAAGAAGCAGAAAACGCCTTGACTCTGTGTAAGTGCTGCTCAGTAGTAACAAACATCCCTGGATTACTGACAGTGTCTTCAGCAGAAATTCAAAACAATCCAAAAGTCTGCCCCAAACTAGGTACTATGAAAAAAAATCAGTTCTACCCCAGCCAAAACCCCTCTGGCAACATAACAGGACTATAGTGATCTCTTCTCAACCATTTCTACCAAACTTCTGCATATTCTGCTTGGTTTCAAGCAAACCACATGTCATGGATAAACCATTAGCCAGAGTTTCCCCTTTACAGAGCTCTAAATTACTATCCTTTTACTTCTGCAGACCCATCCACATGGAACTAGGAAGAACATTTGTTGGGCTATCTGCACACATTATGGCAAACAAATGCCAGTGATTTACACTAAAGGGAGACATTAAAACACAGCAAGTGTTTATATAGTTAAGTGCAAAAGGAAACCTTTGTTTTCATCTGCTGGATCCAGACATTTACAGCTGTGGAAGATGGGGCTCTCTCTGTATGTTGCACTGCATTATGTTAAGATCCTAAAAACTGATGGTGTCAAAACTTCCTCTTACTCTTTCCACTTCTAAATTAGCGTATTAAGGCCCTGCTTGCTCATAAGCAAAAGAAAGGACATATAAGGTGACGTGGGCTGAGAGCAGGGTGAGGCTGCCTGACAAAAAGGGCTTGTATTTTCCTCTTAGTTTTATATGTCTCTGCTCACTACTGTTTTCCCAACCCTCTACTGCGGAAACCCATGTCGGTTGTCTTTGACTGCTGCTGTGAAGAAAAGGGTATCAGCAGTAAGAAAGCGCAACAGCAGGAGAGCACAACAGCAGGTTCTTCCTAACGTATGAAGTAAAAATCAGAGTGGGACATTAAAACTCAGTGTCAACAAGGAATCACTTAACTAAATAGAAAGCAACAGCAACAATCCCCAGAAACTCGAATAGTTTGCGAATCTCCATGATTAAAACCCCCAGGCTTTTAAAATTAATTGTATCTGGAGAGATAAAGAAAATGCATGGGGTGTTCATTGCCAAAAGACTTTTTTTAGAACTGGCTTTCAGGGTCTGGCTGGGGAAAATATCGCAGACCAGTGCCACAAAAAGTTTCCCTGCCCTCTATGAGCCAAAAACTGTGACTGGAACAGCAAGTCAGCTCTGAATCCACTTCCCATCTGGTTATCACCACAGCTTTTATTTCCAGTTCCAAATTACTTCTCTCATGTATCCTTTCTGATTTTGTAAGCTAGAATACAGAATTCTTCCTTACAGTTACATTTACCAGTGAGTCAGATGCCTACTGATAACTTTGTACCCATGGGGACACCATGTAGGTCTATGCACACAGAACAAACTGCTTCATCAGCTCAGTCTTCCTTCCTTCCTTGAAATAAAAAGCCATATTCAAAAGTTACAGCCTATCCAACATATTAACAAAATAAAGAGCCTCTGCCTCTTCAGTCTACTTATTTCAGCTATGGAATAGGCAACATAGCCTACTTCCCTACAATGATTTATTTATATAGGTCCTCTCCACTTGAATGCAAAAGGCACTAATATGCTCTTTAGTTCTGAAGTGCAGGAAACAGTACTTTGAATTGACAGCTTCAAAGGAGGGCACTTCTGCATGTCCCAAAAATGCTATGACTGCTCTTCTGTAAAAGTCAAAGGGTCACAAAAGGGAAAAGGCTGGGAAACAAGGTCAAATATTATGGCACCGTATTAGAGCAAGTGGTGATGGAAAAGACTTGAGAGGTCATCTTGTTCATCCCCCTGCTAATGCAAAATTGTTCCCTAGAGAGTAATACAGCAGGAAAGTAGTTGTTATGCTAAAATATAGGTTACGTAATTCAAGAGACTGGGGCTGGGGAACATTTCTAGAAAAGGAAATAATATAGAAGGACTTACTGCTTCTTTAGAGATTACTGTAGCAAAACTGAGGCTAAACTATAATTTTAAAAGGATGTGGAGACCAACTTTTAGTGTTTGTTTCAGTTTACAACGTGGTCTCTGAGTTGCTGACCTGTATGCTTGTGCTTGAACAAACACGTTAGCCAGTGCCTGCTGGATTAGAAATCTTTAATAAGAACATGCTAGTCATGATATGACTTTTCTAGTTTTATTCTATTTTAAACACAGTGCCAATATGTTGCTCTGCACGTTCAATGGGTATTAGTAAGCAAAGAGCAACAAGAAAATTATAGCAACGCATCACCAAAAAAAAAAAAATTAGGCACACCCTCACTATTCCTTGAATTATGGATGCCTTATCTGTGCTGACAGCTTGGCAAAAGGCAAAACGTCTGAGCGAAAAGACATCGCAGCTTTGTGCCAAGAACTTGAATGAGTTACTGAGCTTAAAGCTCATATCAAGTTTTTCTGTTGCATAATACATGACAAAATATGTCAGATGGTATCGCCAAGACCAAGTTGTTGCAGTGATCCTAAGTCCAGCCTCAACAAGTGCATCAGAACTTAACTAGTCCTTTAACTTCAGAGGATGCAGCCTTCTAATTAACTGCATGCACTGAAGCATCCATTTGTTCAAAAATTTGGAAAGGAAGGATGAAACCATTCATTTGATATCAACGCAACAGGCAAAAGAGAAGCAGCAGCAGCAGCAGTTCATGTTGAAAACCTGATAAATTCAGATAACCTTCAGATTGCTGCTAGCAATTAAAATGGTGCGTGCATTTTTTCAATACCTGAGCTTTCATTGCCTGTGGGCATGTGAGACTTCCCAGTCTCACAGCCATGCTGCTGGAGGCAACTGGCTCCAGCTCAGTGTTAGGGGGTTTTTTTTGACCATTTGAAGTAGCCAAGACCAAGAATCCCCCACAAAATCCTCACACACAAAAACCAGTAGATGTGCCTGTGACTGGGACACACTTTCAATATTAAGGATTAGTATTTAATTGTACTTCAGCAACCCCCAGAAATCCACACAATCACGAAGATCCCTTCTGGAAAACTTCTAGAGGTGGCACCTGAATCCAGTGGAGCTTCATCTTTAGGATTTTTTATTCCAAAATTAATTTAAAAAGAGAATAAGCAAAGAATTCCAATGTAAATGCCATAGCATCTTCAGGATATTGATTTCAAATTTTCATTACATCTAGTTGATGATAATATTGACTTCCAAAACATTTTTTTATTATTTAAATTCAATATACAGACCTCCTCAGTCTGAAACTCTTGCAGTATCTTGATATCAGTCTCTTCCTTATGTTAAGAATTTTACTTGTAGCTCATCTTTTCTACACCTCCCTGTTCTTATGTACATTCTCTAATCA
Source organism: Phylloscopus whistleri (assembly GCA_017589585.1). NCBI lineage: Eukaryota > Metazoa > Chordata > Aves > Passeriformes > Phylloscopidae > Phylloscopus > Phylloscopus whistleri. The sequence continues at coordinate 347,076 of JADMLD010000068.1, read as the reverse complement.
ATTCACATCTTTAAATGTGTAAACCCAGACACAGCAAGCTGCATCTGCAGCTGTGAAATAGTTTTAATTGAATATACACAGATGACAGAAAATTCTCCTTGTGGTTTCCTCTGATATTAACTAAGGCTTTACTGATTTTGAGTACAGAGGAGAAAGAGCATTTCAACAGACAAAGATTTGGTTTTGCTTTAGTGTTACAGTCACACAACAAAGAACAATCCCTTAAGTAATAGTCTCATAGCTCCTAGCAGACGTGATCTCAGTGAAAAACAATAAGCTCGTTAACCAGCTTTGTTCTAATAACTTTAACTGCCTTTTCCCATGTGTCTTGACGCATTTTAGAGTTTTTTGGAAGAACGCTTCTTTAGAATATTTGAAGGATATAGTTAAATTAACAGAAATTAAATTTACAGAGATGGATTTGCAACAGAGGGAGAATGAAGAAATATCAGATGTGCAGAAGGAAAGACTGCAGCACAAATACTTTTAGCAGATGTCAAAGTAATTCGGGGTCAGCAAGTTTCCCATCATTCTGAAATTGCTGGGACATATGAAAAACACACCATTTTGGCAACTGAAAAGCAAACCCCACAAATAAACTGGAACAGAACACTAAAATCTCAGGCTAAATCCATGCCAATGCATGACTCTCATCTGATGCAGATGCCAGATCAAGCACATGGCCAGTCCTCCTGCAGTAGGCTGGAGAGGCTTGGAGATCCCTGTTATCTGCTGGACAACTCATTTCCCAGCATTCCTACTGCTGCTGCACCCTGTGCCTCGCTATCTCCTGGGTCACACTGGCACACAGGGGGTGCAGGTGGCTGGCACATCCATGCTCCAGCTGCTGTCCCATGTCTTACAGCAGAAGGGACAAGAACAGGCATCCAAGGAACGTGGCACAGGCACCCTGAGCAGCTTAACACAGGAGGAAGGAAGGTGACACCCTGGGGCAGCCAACGGCCTCGAGATCCACATGCTGCACACAGCAGCAAGAGAGAACTGCTGCTGTCCTGTACTCCAGAGCAATCTCTTTGCCCTTCAGTTACTGTCTTTTATTACCACTTAGCCTGTTGGGAATACAAAGGCTTTTTCAGAAATGGAGACACCTTTGTACTCCCTTAAGGACCTGTACATCAGTCTGCAAAGGTTTAACAGCAGAAATACTTTGGTGTTTGACATCCATATAAATATTCTGTAAAAGCAGGGTATGTCTCCACTTTCCAAGTATCATGATTAGGGTGAAGAGAGGTGTCCAAAGCTACATGTATTAAAATTAGGAAATTACTGATAATTCAAGTAGATACTGATACATCAGGTAGAAATTTCCCTTTTGGAAATTCTCTCCCATTTTCATAGCTGAAAAATATCCTATATTTTCCAGAAACAAGGTATATGATGCTTGTAGGGTTCAGAACAGTATGGTTGGATCTTTGAGAGAAGAGACAAAACCAATATCAGAACAATCATTTCACCCCCATTAACAAACACAACAACTATACAGCTCTGTGCCAGATGCTTCTCTGAGTTCTGTTTGGGAATCAGTGGGTTCAGTTAAGTGCATTTGCAGCCGGAGAGAAGCTGGTATATAAATCCACCCACTGCTCTGGCTACACACCTCCCCTTTCGAAACAAAAGCTGGCTGATGCCTCTCCAAGCAATGGTGTGCTGCCCACTGGGGCTCCAGCTCTTCACCACTCTCTCTGTCTGCAGAGAGAGAGGTAAGAGAGACCTGGGAGCATTCCTGGCCTCATTTTGAATGCCCTTACCCCTCAACATCTCCACACCAACAGTTTTTACAACAAATAATTTAAATGAAAGGTCACTCAGGCTATGGGGTTCCTTTCCATATGGCCCCATCCTCTCAGGGCACCTTCCAGGCAAGTTTGCAAGTTTCCAGAGTAAAAGGAAGGGATATCCTCACAGTGCTCCAACCATACCACCCCTAGCAGACACTTACATTTTCAAACATTCCTCAAGCACAATTTCTGTTTACCATACCATGCGGAACCTGGCCTGAACTTGTTTAACACATGTTTGCGTTATTTATCCAAACTCATTCATCACAGTTGTAAAACATCTGACAGAAGATGGAGCTTTTCCAGCGTGTATCAGGCCTCTCGCTGAATTCAACCGCTGATTATTTCCACCTCTAAGTAATTTGACCAAAGCCACACGAAAGCATTCAGCTGTACTAAATCTTTCTCTGTTTGTTATTAACTCGGTCACTGGCTGGAAAGAGCTCTACCTCTCTCTCTACTTATCTAATTAATCAGAATAATATCTATATACACATATACAATATATATTAACACACATAATGGATGCACACATTAGTTATATAAATTATATGTCCTTATATATACAATATACATATTCTACACATATAAATTCAATAGTTTCTTTTTAGGAGGCTCCATGTGATAAGGAAAACTTAATTGCTACATGGATTGAATTGTCATTTGTACCATAAACACAGCCAGCTGCTGTGCAAAGTGCTACCCCCACACCCTACAGCACACATTGCACACGTTCAGGTACTTCATGCGATTTTTTTTTAGTTCCCAGTTATAGGAAAAAACATAGTAGCATAAAATCCATGAATTCACAAATTCACTTAGTATAAGCACACCAAGTCAATGGAGTTTTGAATCAGATCCTGAAACTGGAAAGCAAAAGCTGTTTTTAATGTGATTACTGAGCACAAGCACTGTATTTATCGCCTTTTTACTCCTTGTCTCTTGCAGAAGGAAGATCTTTTACTGTTCCTCTTTTTTTTTTTTTTTGCATACTTTCCATTGCTCATTAATCACACTGACACAAGTCTGTAGCTATGAAACTAGAATCAAGTTAAGAGCTAAGGTCTGCAAGAACATTAAAAGGACCAAATCATGTCTTCTATCTAGGCTTACTAGATTCAAAAAAATATGATTCAAAAAGTGTCATATGTACTGCAGGAATTCGAGATCTTTTCATTGTTCCTGACAAACCCTCAACTGTTTGCTGCATGGTTTGGCTGTCTCATATGTTACTTTTTGTACCCTTTGGAAAACGGTATAAAAAACCATTATGAACTACATCATCACACTTTCACTTGACAGCACAGGCAGGTTAGTGCAGACCTCAGTTCCTGTACTTTCTTTCTTCAGGAATCAGGTGTGTCCTGCCTTTTCCCATGTGTCTTGACGCATTTTAGAGTTTTTTGGAAGAACGCTTCTTTAGAATACTTGAAGGATACAGTTAAATTAACAGAAATTAAATTTACAGAGATGGATTTGCAACAGTGGGAGAATGAAGAAACATCAGATGTGCAGAAGAAGGACTGCAGCACAAGGACTGGAACTGGAAGGACTGGGAGTGTGAGGCCAAGGTAAAAGCTGGGGCAGTAAACTGAGAATGAAAAATCTCTGCTTCTCTTAAGTCAATGGTGTTGTCCCACTGCCTTTGAGAATCACTCTGTACCAAGGGCTAGTACGGATCTGACCCCTTTGTCTCCTTCACTTCCCAGCCTATTATTATTTCTAAAGCCTATACAGAGACACTGGAAAATAAGGATGATGACAAGGGATGAGTGCAGAAGACAGCTCCAGCAAGAAAACAATAGGGTTTGCACATCTGATTATATTCTATTACATTCAGAAAACAGGAAAATGTGGCTTCTTAGAAGAAATGCAGGATATATTATTACCGTCAGCTACAGAAGGAAAACCACGAATAACCAGTTGCTCAAGGTTGCCTCAGTGATGTTCTTAGTCTGCAATCACTACTAATCTTTCATACAGAAAGCAAGCAACGAAGCTGAAGGGACAAAAGACTTTAAGAAAAAACCCAACAATATCCTTATTCTTTTAGCTGAGGAACACTTTCTTACTGTGTGTTTCTTTTTTATTGCTCTTGGCAAGGCTTTTTATGCAAATAAGTGCCCTACGGCCTACTGTCATATGTTGTATATAAGACAACCTCTCAAGTGTGTACAGAAAACATAGCTGATGTAGAATTTGGCAACTTGTTTGTTAAGTGGCACTTTAGTTCATGGGCATATTAAATCCATGATGCATAACCTGCTTGGGCAGCCTGCTAGTTTTAAGATGTTAGTCTAGACCTATAAAGCCCTAAATGTCTTGGGACCTACTTATCCAGTCATTGAGCTTTTTTGGAGATTTTTCTGATGAAATAAAAGTTATTATCAGAAAATGTCAGTCACTAAATTGGAAACACTGCATTCAAAGCCTCTTGCAGCCAACAAACTTTCTCTACATCCAGGACAGGATCCCAAAGAAGTTTGTCTATATTCATTGTAACTGAGGAACAAGGAAGGATAGGATCTTCAGTCCTAAGATTGGTGCTGTGGGAAACTGTGGGGCTGCACCATGGTGAGGCAAATCAGAGGAGAAAAAAACTGCAGGTCCTAAAAAGCTGAGAGCTCTCAGAGGCTTAGCTGCACTGCAGATAAACCAGAGAGTCCAATCCTGAGTGCAATTGCCAAAAATCAGTCACAAACTTCAGAAAAGAAAAAATCATTTGTACTTAGACTTGTTCACTTCAATATCAATTTTCTGCAGAGGTATTAGGATGGTATTTCCTGAGTAGTTTCCGAGTCGTGCCACAGAATATTGGGTGTGTTTGTGAAAGCTCTGTCACTCCTCACTCCCTGCAACTTCAGGGTTTTGCATGTCTGGAACAATCTTATTTTTTTCCGGTGTTTCATTAGCAGCCCCTTTCTGAGAAATGCCAGGTGGCACCATGCCCAGAATCGCTTGCCAGCTAATCTCAGAGGATTGGGCATTATGCCATTTGAATTAAAAGAGCTCAGCTCTAACTCACTGATAACATTTAGGAATCAAACCAATAAAAATGGGAAAACAAAACGAATACAAATAACCTCTGAATGCACACAGATGATAGCTTTTAACTGAAAATGTATAGAGTTGTGGAGAAAGAAAAAAAAAAAAAGGCAGTAGAGGTCTTTCTCCAAAACTTAAACCACGGTTCAAGTAAGAAAAATCAGCTATGATTTCATTGGTTTCTGAAAACAGCAAAAAGAAAAAGAAGGAATTTGCACATTTAAGTACAAAGTTAATGTCACAGGGTTGCCTGTAACAGGGAGCTCAAACTTTAGGCAAGCTGTGCTATGCCAATCACCCCATGAAGTGCAGAGGAGAAAGAGGAAGAAAAGAATTTGCATTTGAAGGGAACAATGAAGTTTCGCCCTCAATCCCTTCATTCTGGCATTTTGACATGTCCTTCCTAAAATAAAAGCAACATTTAATTTATGAAGACCAATAAAATCATAAATAGCCAGTTAAAAAGTCTGCATAATCCTAATGTTGTCCACATCAACAGTAAAAACATGGGATACTCCAGCATGTGCACGTAGACGAGCAGGCAAGAACACAGACTAAGGATTCTGTAAATTATAAACTCTTTTTTCTATCATGAGTTTTTAAGTTTTACAGGCTAGAAATTCCCACATACAACACACTCAGAGGAGGGGTAAGGAAAGGAAAAACACAAGGCTAATAAGGATGTGACTATTAGGAAATAAAACAATTCAAAACCATTTCCTATAACACAGTTAAAGAAAAATATGGGAGGGAACTTTGGCTTTCTCTGACTGCTGTCTTTATAAAAGCATATCTGTGTTGTTTACATCTTCTCCTCCGTTCTTTCAGAGACCATGCAGTACAGGACAGCTATTTTTCCTTTCACTTCATCATACATGTCTTGGAGGTCAGAAAGTACTGGTCTTGTAGTATTTCATAGCTAATTAACGGAGATAACAGCTTATCAAATTAAATAAATCATACAGAGAAACTGCTTTTTCCTGTGGCACAACATCATCCAGGAAATTTTTATGGGAGAAACAACTGAGATGAGAGTTAGGAGGTCTTTCCCCACCTTGCAAGCAAAGATAAAGGATTTTTAACTTTGGTTGGAACAATCCCCCAACAGTTTAGAGGGATGAAGGCCCACAAAAATTCCTTGCTTTTTTGGCTCTGTTTGCAAAGCACGGACATTAGCCATGGGCAGACACTTCAGCACCCTTCACACAGAGGCAGATACTTCAGAAAGGACACAATCCTGTGTGAGATGCCTGCCCTCCCACTGCCTTTGCCCCACATGTGCCCTGCTGCCTGTGGGGGGCTGCAGGGACCTGCTCACCTCATGCTCCCAAGGGAGGAGGAGAAACCAAGTGTCCACTGGAGCTATGAGAGTCAAAGAGGACTTCACAGGCAGGCAACTCTGCCCTTACCCAGCACACTGTGTTCAAGGTTTGCCCTGAGCAGCCCTTGCCATCCCAGTTGAATCCAGCTCCACAAGCCTTGCCCCAGGACAAAACACACGGCGTGCTGCAAACACCCATCGCCATCCTGCCATCCACATGGTCCCCTGCAGACACAGCCTGACAGCAATGCCAGTGGAGCACAGCACACAGAGGAGCCCAGAAGGGAGCCCTGCAGCACTCATTTGTCCTTTCTCCTGGCACAGCTTGCAGAAATGACATTAGAAACAAGTAAAAAGGCAGATCATTACTGAAACACTGAACTTCATTTGTAATACCTTAATTTATGAACACACATATTTCTTCCAGTGAGAATCATATCTGACTTGCTACTGATCCAGGCAGAAAATCAGAGGGAAAGGGACTAGCTTCTGAGGTGCTATGCATAAAAATGTCTGCTACTGAATTTGTTAGCTACTAATCATTCTAGGGTTTCTGGGGTGCTTTATCAATCCTCAGCAAAGCTTGCTTGTGACAAGACATGTAACAATGCAAAACCAGAAACAAACCCTGCTTCAATGAGACCAGAGCAGATCAAACCTAGTAATTAATGAAGGACAAGAAGAGGAATTACAGATAACATTCATACAAGGTCACTTCCACACCCCAGCAGTGTGTGTTTTATACAGATCTTTTAGCTTCTTTGTGGCTGGATGAGTTAACAGTGCCTACACCAACAAAGACAGTCAGATTTTAAAATAATTCCATGCACACCTTTTCTTTCAAGGACATTAACACACCTTACAGAAGTCCTCAAGACATCAAATGCTATGGATAGCCAGAAACTACCCAGATTTGTCCTCTGTGTTATATCACATCCATCATCAATACTAAGGAGTCATACAAGATGAATTTACAAGAAATGTATGCACATGTACAAACACATACATATAATCAAAATATATTGTGCCATTTGCTTTTTTTTGGTACCTTGTTCTAGTCACACTTTTGATCAAAATACACCATTGTTTTCTCTAGCAGTATGGCTGGTAATTTATCAAATACTTGAATACCAAAAGAGACATTTCACTGAAAAATTTCTGCCCTGAAAGATGTAAAGCAATACCCACTGCAACTGCTTTTGCTTTGGCATGCTGGCCTTCCCTGCATTGTGAACTGTGACAACAGACAGATTATAGTTTACAGACTGTAAGTAAAGTACCCTGGATAAAGAAGATCACTAACTATAAGCAATCAGAAAACCATCTCACTTCAAAATCTCTGACACTAGAAAACAGTAATGAAAAAAAAATAAAAAATAAAGAAATTCAAGGTTCCTGTGAGAAGCAACCTAGGATCTGAACTTCAGATTCGACTACTCCCTAAGCCCTGGATTCATAGATGAGCCTGAACGAGGCAAACATGCTCTCTCTAAAGACTATCAAAATGAATGAGACTTTATCATGCAAATAAAATTAGGCATAATATTTCTATCATTACATCAGAATTTGCCTAAAGAAACCAACATTCCTGAAGCTGGAGCACTATAGCCACGCTACACGTGCTGTCAAAGGCAGGTTAAATCAGTTGGGGATCCTAAATGCCTAGTATCTGCCTTCATTTTTCCCTGGCAGTTACTTCCTTAGCACTAAACTGCACTGAATCAGTACAGTGCCAAGCATGTTTCCCTTTTCCTTCTCTTTTTGAGACATTGTCCTATGAAAATCCTAACTAGAAGAAATCTTCTGCAGGTGGATGGAAATTACTTCACAGGCCACAGCCTTCAAAACATCACTGCACTACCTACCCACCAAAGACTTTTGCCTCAAGATAAACATTTGTGAGTCCCTTGGTCATGTTCTTGTTTTCTCTCGGACTGCTTTCTGAAGGACAAAACAAAAGACTGTGAACAGATTTGTGTAAGTGCTTTGGCATGGCAGTCACTTCACACAGCAGCATTTCCATACCACTCTGATGGGTTAGGACAGTGCTGGTCCAGCAGCACAAACTGATGTCACACAAGTTTGTTCTGTCTGGAGAAAAACTGCTCCCCCTCCCAACAGACAAAAACTACAGAATCCACAGATACAGTTCTGCCTAAAACAGAAGAGATTAAGTGACAGCAAAAATGAACTTTTTTTCACATACAAGACAAGCACAAAAAAATAAATCACAAAAAAGCTACAGAGATATGGTATGCACACATTTGGTTTCTGCTTTCCTCCCTTTTGATAAACTTTTTAGTTTTAGTCAATAGTACCCTTCATGACAAGTCCTTGGTTGAAATCCTTGAAACTTTTATTCATTTGGCTCACTTAGATGAAAGCCCAAAACACAAAAACTTTTGTTTTCATGCCATCCCCAGCAAGCGGAACCAAAGCAAAGACTTGACGGCTATTTTATGTTTGAAATATTGGCTTCAAAGCAATGGGGACAGCACAGTGTGGGTGGGCCTGACACTACAGCTGGCTTAAAACAAAGAGCCTATATATCAAAAAAAGCTCACAAGAGACAGGATTTACCCGGAAAGAATTACATCCAACAGAAATGAAGATGAGGAAGAGGACATGCATGCACACGTGTTCAGGGAAAGCAGGGGGAAAAGGGTAATGGTACAGTTAAAAAACTAAAAGCAAACAACAAAAAGAAACTGAAGAATGTTGTATCCACTTGCAGCTATTAATATTTCCATGGAAAGTATTTTTAAAGAACTTTCTGACTGCATTATACTACCAATGCAGTATCATAAAAATGGTAAGAATTACTTGAGCTAGTAATGGGGCAAATCACTCAAAAAGGGTCTGTAATAAAAAGAGGCATCCCATGCATCTATAAACTAACTTGGAGTAACAAGATCCATAGGGTAAGTGAATAAAAATGTTGATGAAATGGTTAAAGTTTAGATCATTCATTTCATCTCTATACTCCCTTGCAATAGATTCAGAGTGATTTTGCTGCTTAAGCAACAGGAAGCAGCAAACATTAAAATATCACACCCACAAAATTCTTGTCAGCATGTATTATCAAAATAATAGAGAGCCTAATCTTAAACAGAAGTGAAACAGATGAAGATTACAGGGGCAAATCATTGCCACAACTGTGCCTGAGTTTGCCAACCGGGTTTATGGCAGGTGAATATTTTGACTGCAGCATCAGTTTAAAACATTTGACAGGCTTCCAGGCACTGGAAGCGCTAAGTTCCCAGAGCCTAGATTCTCTCCTCTTACTGTTCCAACTGCTGAAGCCAGTGTGTTCACATCAGTGCCTTCCTATGCCTGTCCCAACAAAAAGGCTGTCAGGAAGTAAATCAATGTGGGCTCATTTCTGTCCCTCCCTCCTGGGACTGCGTGGGACAATACAAGACAGCTGGACAGAGCTGCCTCATCTCTCAAAGATCCACTTTGCAAATGAAGAATGATGAAAATGTCACCTGCTGCTTTGGAAAGATCACCACGGTGCCACAGCACACACACTATGCTTGAAAATGGCATTTCATCAAATCTCAGAGGTAAGTTGATTCACCTTTGGGACACAGGCATTGCAGATCTGAGATGAAAAGTGAGAACTGTAAAGACACACACCCATGTGATGATGAAATCAATACCCTGACACCTCCCTCTCGGAAAAGACAGTGCTCTGGGTTACATGGCAACATGTCAAACAACATGAGAAGCCTCTCCCTTGGAGCTGAAATCTTGACGATCCTCACCACACATACCCACCACTCTCAACAGCCTAAGAGAAGCTGGATTTTTGGGCCAGCAATAAAGAACATCATCAGAAGGGGCAGAAGCATTTGTTTAAAGCAAACCAGTATCCCTTCGTATTGTAATTCTCTCCTCTCTTTCATACACACATGCACAAAAACTTGCTATTTACTGGCTGTTCAACAAAATTATTTCTGTGTAGAAGCTGGGACTCTTCAACTATGAATTGCTGAATTTAACTAAGAATTGCCCATTGAGTGGGGGCAGAGGGATCTCCTTGATACCTAGAGAGACAAGACATCCATAGCTCCATTTGCTCCCCAAAGGGCCCTTCACTTCAGGGGCCCCCACACAGATGAAAGCTGAGTCTCTTTTGCAAACCTCTCTTTGTTTTGTTTTTCCCCTTTGCCAACTATGTTGACTCCAGAATCATTGATAACAAAAGCAGATGTTTACAGCCACATGGGAGGCTTCCCTGTATACAGTGGCTACTGCATTACACTGCATTAATCACTCCGTGACATCTACCATATGTATCACATTGATTAGTAGGCATTTTAAATCCCATTGACAGTGGTGGGATTAAATGTGCACAAATATTAAAATGTAGACTCCTTCCCCATATGGTGATCATAAAAATGATTCTCTAAAACATTGGCTTTTTTCAGGATTCTCATTTCCCCGACTGAAAAGTGTGCGGATGCTTATATATCTTGCTGAGAAACAAATATGAGGTTTTCTTAGCACTTAATGCAATTGCAAGATCTAAGATGAAGCTTTCACACTGTCTTTTATGTATTTTTTATATACTTTAGAAAGCAGAATTTTCCTTTTATTTTGCATATTTCCGGACACTGCAAATATCTCTGTCATTCAACACAAATGATAACCTTGGTAGAGTTCTCTACTTTAGGTATCTAGAAAAGGGCTTCTGAAAGAAGAAACAAATATCCTGAAAATGACTCACTGATATATTCAGATCATTGTTAACTAGCCCTGGCTTGCAAAGCTCAACCTGTGAATTGCTTCCTGCCATCTTCTTAGTTTTGTTTGTTTTCCTCTGGTTCAGTACAGATTTTTGGTCTGATTCACCAACTACCTTTCATCTGACACCAAACCCCTCCATTCTGACCATCACTTTTGCTTTCACCTGTGCTGAACCCAGTGATGTGGTATCTGATCTTCTACCAGCTCCATCCATAATCGTTATTACAACTAAGGCCTGTTAGTGTCAGTATAAACGTTAGGTCATTGGAAAATTATGGGTACAATTTACAGACTAATAAGCATTTCCTTGAGATTGCAAGAAAGACTTTAGATTAGTAACTCACACAAACATCAGTCCATTAAATGGAATGGAATTACTCATCAGCTGAGACCAAGACATCCTCAATAAACTTGTATTACACATCCATTCACATCAGAATTTGATTATCCTATGCTGATGGAGGCACAGATTTCATCTATCAGATGAGGATGAGTATAACATGTGAAACTTTTCTGGTGATGTAATTTACAAAGAAGACTTAGCATATGATGCTGTCTGGGATCTGGCATTGTTACAACAAAGTCTTGAGGAGGTTACTTCCAAGAAAATACATTTTATAAACATCACCTATTACTGCAAGCTCTGTGGTGCTGACTTCCAACTGCACATTTATTTCCTATGCCAAGTAGAAATGTGAAATCTTGTATTATTATCTGAATATAACTTCAGGGGATGCTGGGATTCAGCTGTTGTAACTAACGAAGCCCATTTTTAGTGTTCATATAGTGTCATAATGGGAACAAGCTGTTTTCTTTACAAGGTTGATTTCATGCTCAGCACAGCCTACTGCAGTATATTCATGAGGAACAATAAAAGTAGACAAAATTATCAGATAAAATCCCTGATCTTTCCTACAAATAACTAAAATGTTACAAAATCAGATAAAAAAGCATTTTTTTTTTTTTAATGAAACACCAGGTAACAAACTAGACAGCCTGGTCCATTTTCTGGTCCTGCAGCATGCACAGCCTTCTGGGTCTCCTGCCCATCTGCCTTGGGATCCAAGCTCTAACGTGAGAGACAAACAGGACAGTTCCTGCTCAGCCACCCCTAAAGATTAGGGTGTTTTGGGATCTGCATGTTGGCAGGGCTCTAGGAGGCTCTGCAGCACACTGGGGATCTGGTGAGTGCAAACACCCATGTTAAGTCTCAAATCACCCTGGCACAGGGTAACAGGTTACATGCAGAGGCATCTCTCCACCTTCTGTCCCTGTCCCACCCAGCCCAAATGGACAAGAAAAGGCAACCTTACAAATAACTATATACAGGGATAACTTTTTCTAAGCAGACTTCCTCAGAAGATGTGAGCTTTTCTGAAGATGAACGGTGAACTATCTTAGGGGCAACTCAAGTTTTTTGGTAGGCTGAATTCACCGGCACGGACTGCCCTTAGACTGACGAGCAGCATCAAAGGTCTATCTCCTCCAGTGCCCCCTTCTCTTCATGTCATGCAAAGAACTGTTGGGGCTACAAACTCAATGCTGTGTTTCGTATCATTGTACTGGTAGTAAATTCAATCACAGTTCCTAAACAGCACTTCTTGTGCTGGAAAGATGGGAGAACAAAGCATTTACATTTGGGAACATTTTTCTTCATTCTGGCACAATTTGTGCCTCGCATGACAAAACAACGCTGCATGAAAGACAGCAGCTGTGGCTGTGCCAACTCTCAAGCATGCCAGTGAACTCTGGATAAGTTTTAATTTCACACTAAAGAGCTTGTTAAGTCTCATTGGGACCTTGCTATTAAATATAACAACTGATAGCTGCAAGCTAATCCCATCGAGGTATGTCCTTGCTGCAGCTCTCAAGTGAGAGAAGTAGGAGATGCATCTGGCTGCACATACACATTTCTCCTTACATATCAGCTATTACCTCACTGGTTTTTACATTTATATCACAAGCATCTTCACAATCCTTTCCTCTTGACCGGAATTAATTACAAAGAAAGTGATCTGGGGGGTGAAGAACTGAGATACACTTGGACAACCCAACACAATCATACTCCTGCGAGCAGGCTATGCCTTGACTACTAAATTCCTCAGCACTTGTAAGTGAGTGAATCCCCAAAGCAAAAAATACCATTTGCATGCAAAGATGAGTTATTAGTCTTCGTTATTTTTTTATTATTTTCTCATCTTTAAAATGGGCAGAATAGTACTTTCATACTTAACAGAAATTCAGATACAGCTTTGGAGCAGTTGTTTCACGATAGATTTATTTGTAAGGATGAGTCAAACATAAATAGATTTCTAAATGAATGCAGGATGGCACCAAACACTTGTTACATTCAGAACAGATTATTTTTACTTTAAAGGGAGCAGAGGCAAAGCTGAGAGACACATCACACACAGCTACGCAAAATGCCAATCTCCAGCCCGAGAGGTATGAGATTTGCTGCTATGCATCTCTTACACCTGGGTTTTCAAATAGCTGGGTAGTGGAGCCAAATGCCTTCACAAATTTTGTTGCACTTGGAACTTCACTTAGCTGCATAGCCAGCAATTTGCTCTCTGTTCAGACCCTCATCAGAGACCTGAATGACATCTTGCTTTATTACTCAGTAGATTTCAGAGTTGAAAATAATTTTAAAGTAGCGAGGGGGGTGCAGGGGGAGTTGTCAAGATGCTTTAGCTCCAATGGCTATGATCTAGGATTTCAATCTCCTTTTGAAACAGCATGATTCCCACACAAGTCCAGCACGAGAAGTCGAGCTCTGTTGTTCAGTGGCACCGCTCCTTCCCTAGCAGCAGACACTTGGAAACAGCAGAAGGTGCAAAACCCAACTGACTCCAAGTTCTCCAAAACATTAGAAAAACACGAATCTGAAGCTTGCAGCTGCATTTTATCAGATGTAACCATATAAATAGACCAAAGTCAAAGTGGATCCAGACCTGAACTTTTCACCTTGTGTCCCTCTGTGACGAAAATGTATCTCATTTTGTTACTCAGACTAGAAATTCTTTAAAGACTTATATTATATTTCTAGCTAAGGAATGACGCTCTCACCAAAACCCTACTGTGCTATGGTGCCTAAAATAGTTAGCTCACTAATACTGTCCAGGTTTGGAGGTTACATTCTGAACAACATGTTTTGACTGAATAAGGATTTTTTAATAATCTTTTCAGTTTTCTCCCATCATTTATCTTCTTGGAGCATAAGCACTCTGAGCCTGGACTGGTTACAAATACCAGTGAAGAGAACACTGCTCTCCTGTGGGCACTACCAGAACATCATTAAGAGAGGAAGAGATGTTCAGGAGGATATCACGAGTCTTTTGTCTGGTCTTCAGTGTATCATATACCCTGGAATGTCTCATTAACTCTTGGATAAATGTCTCCCATAATGCATAATAAAATTACTGATGACTGATCAACTACGCTTCTTTATCAAGCCCTGTCTTTCATCAAAACCAGACACTTTCACAGTGATTCTGCAGTGTTTCTTTCTCCAAACTTAAACCCAAAACACCCCCCTCCCTTTCAAATCCGCAAACTGCTAAATTTCAGACACCATTTAAAAAAAAAAGTACAAATCACATTGAAACCACAAGCACTAAACAACAATTATTAGCATATAGGTTTTGGAGAGATTTTAGACCTCAGGAGTTCAGGTTTCATTAACACATTTTGCTGGAGCCAACTCTCCTTTAGTTGTCCTAGTGTGGAATGAGGGAGATGCTGATTTTCCTGCTAAAAAACAAGTATGGCTAATGTTACTGCTTTCCAACTTCTATCTCAGAGAGTCAAACTCAGACAAGCTTCATGCTGCAGTCACCACTGTGTTCAGTGTCAAGGTGACAAGAAAAGACAGCAGTGTCTGGTGCCTGAAGTACTGCATCCAACTTGACTGAAGCCAGCCTGCACAGAGACAATGTAGGGATCTCCAGGTGCCAATACAATCTGGTTAGTTTCCTTATAACAAACTCAAGGTGATTTTTCTTTTCACAATAAATATTTATAGGGAGACATCAGCTTTTTAGACTTCTTTGGATACCTAAATAAGTTCAAAGCATCTCCAGGCAACTTCCAAATACTGAGGGACCTATATTTTTGACAACTGAAAGTGTCAGATAGCTCAATACAAAGGTACTGCAAACATAAAGCAGCACCAGAGCTTGCTAGAGCCACAACTGGCTATTGTGCTGTCTTTAAATGGAGGATGGGCCATTCTGCTCAATCACTCTAAGTGGGACAACTTTTTTTAAAATTAGTGGAAGTTGTGAGTGGATGGCAGGATTCACAACCCATTAATCCATTGTTTTGCGTTGTGTGTGTGGGGTTTTTTTTGTTGTTGTTGTTGGTTGTTTGTTTTTGGTTTAGGGTTTTTTGTTTGTTTTTGTTTTTTTGGTTGGTTTTTTTTCCTAGGTCTGTTTGAAAATCCATGCAATTTAAAGCTTAATGTTCATTGTTTAGCTTTGTGGAAACAGATTACTAAGTTTCATATAAAGCAACAGTCTTGACTCGTAGGAGATGGTTGAAGCAGATTGATTTCAAATGAAGTAACAGCTTTCTAAATCAGTTCTGGAGAGCATCTGCTGTGCCACTTGTTCACTTTTCCTTTTTTTCAAAATCTTTTTGAACTTAAATTCACCACTAGCTTATTTTTCTTGCTTTGGTAGTGATGGGAGTCAATCCTTCCAAAACATAGTTTTTATTTATTACTAACCTTACAACTCTTGAAAGCAGTGAACTTATGTTTGTGTGTAACATACTTACAAATAGCCAGTGTTCTGCTCTATAGCCACAAAAAAATAGAGGAAGTCTAACACACAGAAAAGAATAAGCAAGTGCTCAAATGATCTGCTGCATGTATCTACAGGGTACAATCACCGAAAAGGAGAAAGTGTAAAGGAATTAATTTTTCCATCAATGAATCAAAACAATTCAGATTTCCCAATTTTTGAGACTACTTAAATATCTGCCTCCCACCCCTCTTACCAAGACTTCACTCCTGCAGCTGTGTCCCCCAAACAGATTCTTACAGCCCCCAAATTTACAGTATTGTCCTGGGGTGACGTTACGATGTATCCCCAATCGTCTGTTGGGTTTGTGTTGGATATTGTACTCTGTGCCTTTAATTTGGACCTGCGAGTAAAACGGGGAGAGAAATGCACAGTTTGTTTTCAGAAACATCTTGGACTGGCCTTGAAGAGTGGGAGTCACCGGCACACAGACAGTGAGGGGGTTTTTTCGGCATTCACTTTCGCTTTGCTTTGCAGCTAGTTAGCGTAGCTTAGTTAGGGCTGAGCAGCTTCAGATTTCTTTTTTTTTTTCCTTTGTTTTCTTTTTTCCCTTTTTTCTGCCTCTTTTTGGAACTGCTCAAACCTCCCCAAACTGAAGACCCAGGGTGGGGGGAGGCTCCAGGGGAGTTTGCACCCGGACCCACCAAGATCTCTCCAGTGCCGCAACTTTTCCCAGAGAGGAAGCGAGGAAGAGCTGAGACCAGAAACCATCTACAGGAGAGACTTTATTTTCCCTAATTTGTCATCTGTCCCAGGCAGCATGAAGTTCTTGTCATCTGGTATTGTTCAATTTATTGTGCTGGAAGAGTGTTTTTGCCAGTCTAATAAACAGGTTTCTTTCCACTTTCTCTTTGAGGAGGTTTTCTCCCGAACCGGTTCGGGGGAGGGGAGGGAGGATTTCCCTAGGAGTTCTCCTCCTAAATTTGCCTTAAATCACTACAAGTATCTACACAGGCGGTGTGGAACTCAGATGTGCAAAACACTATACTTGGTATATAAAAAGAAGAGTCCTGCTCCTTGATCCAAGCCTGTTGCAAATTGATCAAGAGCAACACTGGCTCGACTGCTGTGAAGGATGCTCACAAGGTCTTAGTTTGGAGAAACTACTCTCATGTTAGCCCATGAATATGCAACATGAAGAACATTGAATTAAAACAACTCTGACATAAGTCTGGGTTTGTGTAAGTCACAAGATGACTTCAAGCCGGCTACCTGCACCGAGAGCCAGGAAACCAGAGCTCAGTCCTTCACAGAGGTCTCTCTTTCTTGCATTTGTCCCTGTGCTGCTGCAGATGCCAAAGCAGCAGGTCCTGCTGAAGGGCGAAGGAAAACATGAGAGCAGCAGATCTCCATTTGTTCTACACAGAGAGGAGTGAACTTCCTCTCTTAACAACAGATCAACAACTGTGTCAGCCAAGAGCTCCCCTCATCATCACCATGGCATCACTGCCCCGGTGGAAATCTTGAACTACCCTAATTACAAAGTGCCATGGTTTCAGCTTGCTATACCTGCCAACAGCCAAGGTGCAAACATGCTTCTACACCCAGCTCAGCAAAAAAAAAAGCATAAAGTTAGAGAGTCAAAAATAATTTAGGCTGCAGGTAAAGTCAAGGACACCTGGTCCAATCATCCACTAAAACCAGGGCTCCAAAAACCTATGTATGAGCTACCTGCTGCACTGCATGCAATAAAAACATAAAAAGTCAAGATACCCAGCTCCAGCTTTCCCTATAGTAGGACCATAGTTGGCTACATCTAGTTGTGAAGTCTCCATTATCCTAAAGAAAACTATCAGATCCTCTTTCTTCCACTGAATGTTCTCAAATTCAAGGGACATATTATTTAAATGGCTGTTTTTCCTAACCAAAGACATCAATTACACCCAAGAATCTGCAGCTGTTAAAACTGCTTAGGGTTCTACACTGAAATAGCTGTCTGGTTACTCAGAAGCAAGGGGTGAGACTCTATAGGGCAGTTGAAAGGGAGGCCAAATTTAAACATGAGAGATAAAAAAATACATACACTTGAATTGAAAAAGAGAGCTGACCAGAAAGGAATTAGAAATATTTTTTTTTGCAAATAAGAGAATTATTGTAGACAGTGATCAAATTATGGATTAAAACAAAAAACAAAAACCCAACCAAACAACAACAACAAAAAAAAGGGCAAAATATCATTAATGATTGTAATTTTCTTGCTTCCAGACTCTGAAAGCATTTGAATAAATACTAAGGAGTGCTTTAGAGATAAATTACTTTTATCCCATCTCTTTGTCTCTCTCACTGCATGAGTTTAAAACGGCAGCTCTTCTCAGCACTATATATAAAAAGTAGGGACTTCAGGGACTTGCTCACATTGCTGTGTCAAGTGAGTATCTCCAACAGTTTGTAAAGTTTATTCAATTCACATTTGAAGTTCTCCATGCAGGCCTTCTGAAAGCATGGCATGTGTGAGCAAGAATAAGTGATATAACCCTACTTTTACTAAAAAGCAATGGATAGTTTCCTGTTTGCTCCAAGGTTGCATGTGGCCATGAATATCTGGTTCCTTTACTGGTCTGCCCATCTGATTTGCTTAAAACACTTTTTTTTTTGCTTTAACATTTTCCTCTCTGTGTCCTCTAAGAGTATTTGAGTTCTGCCTGAACCTTGGTAGTTATTTCATTACTGTACAGCCAATTAAGCATACAGCTTTTTATATATCAAAACAGCTTTAAAGAAATGAATCTATATCCCCTTATTACACCAACCAGACTTTGTGATTTCCCATTACAGCTGCTTTCCTAATGTATCCCTCAGTTAAACTAGTCTAATTACACTGGTTCTGTACTCTCCCACAGCCTAGACTTATTTTCTGATGTCTTTCTCACCATTCAAGTGTTTGCTCTAATGAAACAACAGACCTTCAGCTAAGGGCTGCTTTGCCACAGGGAATATATCCTGGCATGAAGGGCTGGGGGGGTGACTTCCAACCAGAGGTGACTGGGCTGGAACCAAAACAGAAATGCCCATGTCCACCTGTTCTGCTTTCGGACCCTGTGGTTTACAGCCAGAAGGGCAGGATATTTCACACATAAACCCAAAATGCCAATTGTGCAATTCCTTACAGAAAATAAGCCTCTGGCCACTCAGATTTAGCCTCATCAAACAGCTGCCAGTGCAGCAAAAATAACCCAGTGATACTGCAGAGAATGAATGTTATCACAGCACCCTGGAACCTCAGCACCAACAGATGAAGAGAAACCACAAATACTTCAGCAGCACCTTTGGTGAAAGCCTACATTGGGCCATAATTAAGCATTGAAACAGAATGCTGCTATTTAGGTATTGTTTAAAATGTCACACATTTAAAATGCCCACTTTTAAAAGGTCTCCTCAGGGCACACGAGGAGATCAAGTCTCTCACAATGAGGTTGCAGTTTGGACAGAGAAGAGAAGAAATGTGACTGTCTGCAGTTGGATTTTTATAAATAACCATCAGTGCCATCATGCAGCTGATACTTCCCCTTTTCAGTAAGGAAGGATGTCATTTAACAGAGTAATCCATGAAGAAAATTTCTGATTCCTCTGAGAAGCTCTCTGGGTAGGCATGTCTGGATCAGTGTTGAAGGTTAAAAAAATACTCAAAAGTCACACTGAAGTAAAATATTTGAGTTTAGAACCTTGCAAATATCATGACCTGTTACATTTATGACATCTTTGCTATTTAAGCAGTTAAGATTTAATATCATAAAATAAACATCGCACATCAGAAATTATCCATAATTAAGCTTTTACAAACTGATTTATACCTGTTATGTACCAATTTCAGATAAAACCACTATTTAAACTCCATTGATAAAAATCTGTCTATAAAATTCTCATGCTTCCTGAGAATCTGAAGTCCTTCAAAGGATTTTTTTTTTATGCAGACATATAAATAAAATATTTTGGTAATTGAGTGGTCAAGATTAACGTACAATGGCTTACCATGACAACACTTTGATTCTAGTTCTTAATGTAAAGTTGTAATTATTGCCCTATTACTGCCATAAATGCAATACCATTTGGGATTACAACTTTCCCAACTCTGAAATTGCTTGTGCATGCTCTCCAGTTGAAGCTGTTTAATACATTTTCTAATCCTGCATAAAATCCTATAACTACAGAAGCCTTTGGATTCTTCCTGTAGTTGAACTCTCTATCCAGTACATTTGAATTATTTCAATTTCTCCCACCCTGTCCTGAGTCCTTTCAGCTTCTACAGCAATGATGCATAAGTACAGAGTTAAGACAAAGAAATTAGAAGCAATTTTGAAAAATGTCTTCAAAAGTCTCAGCAATTAGAAAAATGATTCAGATTGAAAGGCATAAGCTCCCCAAACCCAAGTTATCACAAATGTTTAAACTTCCTCTCTGCCCCAGTTCTTCCCTAGGAAACCAGAGAGATGCTGCTGCAAGCATGGGCATCTTACAGTCAGGGAGATAAACTACATCTCCTTAGCAAGCTGTGAATGTCACAGAGAAATTTCAGGTGGTTCAGCTCTTGTCAACAATGCTGAGGCACTCGTTGCATCTGCCCCTGCATTTCTGCTGATATCTGTGTGTATGTGAGCAAGGCTGCGTGCAGTTTTCACGCCTGAAGTTCTGCTAATGCCGGTCAGCATTCGGCACACACCCCTAATGGCATATTTTTAGGACTGTTGAAAGCCTTAATGCAAACCTGTTCTCCTCTGCTAGCCATAACACGGTACCACAAATAGCTTAGCAGTTGGCAGCACTTTCTATGTCTCATAAAAAGTTACTTCTGATCACAGACTAGGCTTTTCTGCACGTAGTATTCTGTCCAAACAGGCAGAATATATTGTGGGTGTAATACTATCTTTTTGGGCAAATATCCTAGATAGAATTTACTTTGTTTTTATCAGTAGTATTTTTTAATAGTTTGATCTAGAATTGCAGCCTGAAAACTCAATATGAAATTGCAGCAAACGTTTTTGTGTTACTTCTTTCATCTTGGCTTATTGTATATTTAGAGAAATTCCACATCAGCAGGGCTAAGCATAACATTTGTTCTCATCACCTTTTAAGCTGCAGGAGTTATCTGTTGCATCAGATCCAGTTTTTACTTATATTCTTCTCTAAAATCACCAGGTATCTATAAGTGGCCTTAGGTTTGAAAGAGGGTCTGAAATCCCACTCAGATACAAGAGACTGGCAGAAAAATACTGGGAAACTACCCAAGCACAAAACTGGAAAGTCATCAATCTTCCCCTTATTCCTGACTTGTTCCTTTAAGCCCTCAATTGCACACAACCTTTTCTCTTCTCCATTGCCCACAGCAGAACAAAACCCATGCACAGTTCAGTCTCCTTCCCTAGAAGAGGGCCTGGGGAAAGCTGCTCCTATAATTGGCTCACTGTTGGGAGAAACCTGTCTTCCAGCCACCACTAAAACATAACATCTGAAAAAGAGCAAAAGCCATCAGCCTGAAACATTCACAGAAATATGTGTACAAGTAAAGTGGCTAGGTATCTCAAGATACAATCTATGTGATCACATTTCTCCAGGTACAGAAATAAAAAACAGGCATCTGTCTTATTTAGTAAAATATGAGAATACACTGAAAAGTTTTACCTCAAGGCTATAAATTATGAAAAGGTTTTGCACAGCCTGGGAAAACACTTCAAACTGGCAGTTGAAGTGTTGTTCTTCCAGCTCCTCCAGTGTTCTGAAAACTTGAAAGAACACAGCCATGGCAGGGTGTGAGGGTGGGGGATTTAGAAAAATACAAATATTTTCAACTCAACATTCCCACACCTTTTTCAGCTCTGAGATTAAAAATACATTGAGCTGAACCTAATAGAAAAGAACAAGGAGTTGTGTTATCCAGAAGGCCACAATGTATAAGAGTTATCTGTGCCAACTCCAGCATAGCCCATGACAGACTGAGGGGGACAGGCTGTTTTAGAGATCTAACATGTACCAACCAAGTAACTGCCACAAGTGACAAGGAGTACCCACCTGGTCAGTGCTCTCAGAGTCGCAGTGCCCATGGAGCATGAGAAGCCCTACACCAAGGGCCAGCAGTTACCTCTTGAGCTGAAAGCTGGCCACTGAATCCTGCTGCCAGGATGTCCTGGGGAATCCTGATTCCCCCTGACATGAAGCAATCAATATTCTGGAGACAAGCACTTCATTCACTTGAGCCAACAAATCCATGAATAATACAAGTGACTTCAATTTTCAAACATATCTTCCTTTATAAATTTCCCATACACCGACCAGATTTTGTCAAGAAATGATTAAAAAGCTCAAACAGGTATAAACATCTTAACCATGTACTTATCAAACT
Source organism: Phylloscopus whistleri (assembly GCA_017589585.1). Classification (NCBI taxonomy): domain Eukaryota; kingdom Metazoa; phylum Chordata; class Aves; order Passeriformes; family Phylloscopidae; genus Phylloscopus; species Phylloscopus whistleri. Next base: position 325,020 of record JADMLD010000068.1, on the reverse strand, counting down.
CCTACTTGTTTCTCTCACATAATAAAAGCAAAACTGACAGTGGACCTGCAAATTCAAGGATTTACCAAAGCCAAATGGCATAATAAACACTGGCTGTAGGCTTTAGGACAACTTTCAAAAGCAGTGAAGTGACTTAACAGCCAGGGTCAAATTCTGAAAAAGTGATCTAGGATACGAATCATAAATGTTTAAGTGGCAGTATGAAAGAGGTAATTTTTCTTTTCCAAGCCAGTGGCAGAGCATGCTGATAGGAACTCAGCAGAAGCTGAGTCAGTTCCTGGAGCTGACACCTCTCTCCAGGTGCTATGCACCCCTGCTCCCAGGGCCGCGCTGGACCTGCTGAGCCACGCAGCATCTACCCATGCACCACTGCCCATGCCCAGCTTGTGGATACCAGCTTTGGGCACATCTGCAAGGGGAATTGGAGACTTTTGCACTCATGGAACTTCACTGATTTCAGAAGGAATCTGTCACAATTCACTGATGCTTTGATTGAGTTGTCAGAGGCAAGAGAAAGTCATGTACATTCCAGACCTCCTTTGCTCAAATGAAGCACCCCTGAATCTGGACCCAGCCCCTGGAATAAGCTTCCACATTCCCTCCTACTGGACATGAGACCTCCAGTACAATCGTGCTGTGCTCCAGAGACGCTATCAGGCCCCATGATTTGATGGTACACTTTCCAAACTCATGCTCTTGTGCATTCCTGGTTTAGAAAGTGCTTCTTCAGTGACACTACACAGCTGAAACAAACAAAACCAAGTTTTTCAAGGAGTTTACCCGAAACATATATGCATTACATTCCACAGGTGATTATGCAGCACAGATGGAGATAAAATAATCAAAAAACAAAACATAACCCCCCCAAATCTTTATGCCAGATTAGTAGAGAAGGGAGACATGGTAGCCACAGCCCTGCCCAGAAGCTACACAGGTCCATATACAAGACTCAGGCTAGAGATAGAAAGGCACATTGCAATCAGGGGTGGAAAAAAAGGGATACCATACAGAAAAAAATGTGGGCTACTACTATGTGAGAAGTGGAAATGACAAACAAAAAGCCTCCCAAAATATAATACACAACATTCTAAATTAGGGGCATGTTAATAATTTTAACTAAAATAACCATAAATAGTTTCAGTTATGCTTTGAGTTTAGGATCCAGCTTCACTAAAATGATGTGAACATATAGCCTCAAAGACTATTGAGTAATATAAAAAGATTCTTGAATAACAAGGTTTGTAGGTTTCTCTTTTTCTTGTTTGTCTCTAGAGGATTAAGTCAGGGTACATTTCAAACACTGAAGAAAGCAAGGAACATGCCTAAAACTCCTGCACTTCTAAACTCAAGAAAAGATTTCCTTCCAAAGTCAAGATATGAATAACAATCCTTAAAAATGGTTGGTACATCTCATCTTTTTGACTCTACATGCAAATACACACACTCATACACTGGGTTGCTGGAGCAGCAGCCCCTCAGCTAAGAGACAGGTCTTCCCAGATCTTAGCTTGATGTAGAGACGTGGGCTGCTCCACTCCCACAGGAAACGCCAACTTGAGGAGATTGCATGTGCAGTTAGTTCCAGTTAGCAAATTATTTTCTAACAATACTAACACTTGAAAATAACTTACTCTGAAAAAAATCAGACAAAGCTGCAATACATGTAAATACAAGAACCTGAAGATTTTGAGATTGAGAATAAGAAGAGAACCTAAACTGCATGAAAAACAGTACTTTGCCAAACAAAGATCAATAATAACGATGAGAAAACAGAGAGTATGGGAAATATCTGTAATTTCTACTGCTGGAACTCACAAAACACTGGCTTCCAGTATTCCTTAGAAAGACTCAGCCCACTGACTTACAGCTATTGTTAAAAAAAAAAAAAAAAAAATCATTTTACTTCCATGCCAAGTAAGACGAGCAGAGATGTTCTGCAAAAAGACCATACAAAGAAGTAAAGCAGTGGAGAACATGTCTGAGTATTTTCTAATTGTGTTTCAGCTATTATTAAACTAATTTTATGGCACTTGAATCTTTAAAGAAAAACAATACTTACAGAAAATTATAGAGAACTGACTTACTCAAGAAATGCTGCCTAGCTTACAAATCAGATTTTTCTTTGCACTGCTAGAATAGCCACTGACTTGCAAACAGGAGCAGTAAGGGTGACATCTCTTGATCTCAACTCAGGTCTTCACCTTATAGAGTGGGAAATTCTCACTTGCAAAGAAAAGTAAGCCAAGGAGGATAGTCTTATTTTGGCATGTTGTCTACCTTCAGGGTTTTCTTTTTCCACAGTATTCAATAAACTCTTTTACTAAATAAGAACAGGGAGTTTATTTCCTCACCTCCTTTCTCCAGTGTTGCTTCACATTAACAGAAATATTAACATTTAATAATACTTCTCTTTAGAGATGAACAAGGTAAGAATCTCTTTTCTCTTTTGCACAGTGTTGTCATATTTGCTTTGAGACACATAACAGACCTCAGTGTGGGACAAAAACAATAACATCAATGTTTCCTTTATATTTCAAAAGCTGATTAAATTCCTCAGATGAAAATTATGTGAAATTTTAATCAAGACTAAGCTGACTTACAGCAGCAGAGCTCATGATGGCACTTTTGCAGGCCATGCTTGGTAAATGTAATCTCTAAAACCTATTTCAGCCACCAAAATGGGCATGAAGCTCCTTGTACTCCCCACCTTATATACTCATGGCTTGGTTGCTCAGGCTATGATGGAGGGGTAGCTATGCTGACATCAGCATTTTCCAAATACACCTCCAAATTCTCATCATATTTAAGGGTGGCTTCAGCACTGATACCACACAGGAAAACTTAGAAAAACCAAACCCTTGTGTGGCCCAGGCCTGTAAAGACCTGTAAAGAAACCAGCATTTTGAGCTGTAACAGGAAGAGGCTGATAACTGCATAGCATTTGGAGGAATGATGGAAAGCAATTCAAGACAGTCATGGAATACGTGAAGAATAAATAATTAGTCTCCACTAGCAGGCTATTCCAGTGACAGGATAAGAGGCAATGGGCACAAATGAGCTCTGTCTGAAAATCAGGAACCTCTGAGTGTGACCAAGCACTGGCACAGATTGTCCAGAGAGGCTGTGGCATCCTCATCCCTGGAGATGCTCAAAGGCCATTTGGATAAAATGCTGGAGAACAGACTCTGGGTGTCCTTGCTTAAGCAAGGGGTGAGACCAGGTGACCTACAGTGATCCCTCCCAGTCTCACCCACTCTGTAATTCTACCACTTGCATTTCCCTGTGTATTCTATGTATATCCTTCCAGCCACATTGATGGTTATCTTCCTGCCAAAATTAAGACAATGGCAGATGAAGACTAAGCACCAGAAATGCAGTTACTGAGTGCAATTCCATTCTAAGACCTAGACTGTGAATACATGGATGAAAACAGAAGCAAGCACTGATACTTTCGTAAAAGGCTTCATTTCTCAAGCTTGGACTGGGGCCCAGGCCAAAGTGCAAGAGTTAATATAATTCCCTTACAATGTAAAAAATAATGTAATAGACCACTGTTGTTCTCATGTGAAAGAGGATATAAGGCAGACTTTGTGAAACAGGAAAAAAAGATGACCTAAAATGTATAAAAATTAATACTGTGATTCAGACTAAGGGAACTCCAGCTAAGAACTGGCTGATGTGAGGCTGACAGACCAAGTGGTGAGTGGGGGCTGAGACATGAGCAGAGTAATGAGAAATTCTGAAAGCTTGAGTTTACAAGGCTTACTAAAAGCACACCACAAAACTTGTATAAATGTACACTTACTGCAAAAACCTGGCATACAAACTATCCTCTTGTGCTGTAAAAGATGCTTGTTGGGCAGTTCTATTTCAACCACCAAGAAATACAGGATAGGAACCACTGAGCCAAAGCCCAGCTTGTTGAAGCAATTACACAGACCTGCAGGGCTCTGCAGCTGAACAGCCCCTGTCCATTAATGAAGAGCTGAAGGATCCATCCCTTAAGGTGACCAGAAGCTCAACATAAAAGCAACGTCCCAACCAGCCAAGACAACAGCTACCTTAGGGAGTTGAAGGATAATGCTCTCTCAATTGCAAACCCTGTTGCACAAGCTGTATCAGGTAAATTCCCCAAAGGCTGTAGGCAGCAATGAGGCCGTGGCTTCAGCACAGTGAGGCTCCCACCCACAACACACAGCACACAGATGATCACAGAATCACAGAATATGCTGAGTTGGAAGGGACCCATTAGGATTATCGAGTCCAACTCCTGGCCCTGTGCAAGACATGCTGTCATCTCCTTTAAGGGGCTTCAAGAGCAACCCAGGATCAAAAGTTTTCTTGCAAACCTTCTCAGTAGGAGTTGAATGATTTTCTGCTGTGTCTATACAATTCTGTGAAGATGAACAGCTGGCAAGTCACTACCAAAGAAAGAATTCATGTATAGCCTTGTTATAAGGTATCTTGAGGGGAGGGGAAACAGAAGAGAAAAGGCAAGCAAAAACCTTAAAGAAATAAAGACTGCAATCACTCAGGGATTATTCTTTCCAAAAAAAGATTCAAGACTGTATTTGTAATGGCAATAAACACTTTAGCTATATGCTTACTGTATTTCAGATTAGCAGATATGTTAGCAGTCTGTCATACAATAGCTTTAGGGGCCAAATGGTTTGCTCAATTCAAGTATCTACTCTGAGACCCACAGGAGAATAAGTAAAACAATTTGAGCCAAGTATTTGTGTAAAATACTTATTTTGCCAGCACCCTAAAGAAAATAAGCAGAAAAATCTCAAATTGCAACTTAAACACGAACATCTATTACTGTTTCCTTGTGGTCTATAAATCTAATCCTACTGCCCATACATCAGACTTAGCCATGCCTTCTGCAACTTCTCAAGTGTCCTCTCTTTTAGGAAGTCTTAATCTGTATTAGCTTTTCTTCTTCACGTGCATTTAAGGTGCAAAACTGCACCTTGCTTCCCGGATTTGTCTTTGAAAGACCTTGCAATGACTTTTAGTTTTCTCCTTTTCCTAATGTAATATATTAACATAAATCTAATCAAAGAAGCGGTGTGGCAGCTAGCCTGTGGTGGATTCTGATGATCAGCAAATTTATCACAAAGCCAAAACCAGAGAAGTTCAGTGAGGGCAGTTTCAAGGCAAAAAGGGCCATCATCGTTTCTGAAAGCACTTCTATTCTGCCAATGTCAAATTACCAAAAGATGAAAATTGGTTTTGATGGTAAAATTGTCCTTGATTTTAATTTGTTTTCTGCAATGTTGACTTTTTAAAGCCATTTTTTGTTAAAAGAGATAGGTCTCTGGAATTCCTAGACTACCACTCAGAAAAATGTTTAAACAGTCCCTTCTGAGGAACATAAATAATGGGATTTTTGTAAATGGTTAAATAATTCATCTAATATAACAATGCTCTGTACTCATCTTTATGAATTCATACATCTTATGTCTATATGAGTGCAAATCTCTGAATTTGAAACATTTGTGAAAATTACACCACAGTCTAGTAATAAAAAAACCTATACATAAACTTAGCATCATTCTTAAATAAATTAATAATGAAAAAATAACCTATCAATTATGGAAATAGTATCAACATAACCACTTACTGTATCCTTAGCTGTATCATAAGTCTACAATTAGCTAATAATAAAATTCCTTTTTTCCCTTTATTTCCAAGCAATGTTTCCCTGCGGTCAACAAACAGTACAGAAGGAAGGATTAGAAAGCTATCTCACAGAAAGCAGCATGAATGCTTATTAACCTCAAAAGACTGACTCAGAGGAAACTAAATTCCAAAACTTGACACATCCTACTTCTTGTATCCCAACCAGCTTTGTGGTTTCCACCATGATTTCTCCATTCTCCAGCAAAAACATCCAACTATTTGGAACCAGATGCAGTTCAGAGAGTAATGGAGATCCCAAAACACAGCTTTTCTGAGCCATGGACACATATCATCGTCCAAGACTGGGCTTATGCAGAGAGGCATGGTTAAATGCAGATGTTATTCTACTGGAGATGCAATGGCTTTGAAGTTTTCCAACTTGTTTAAGAAAGTTGCTGCACACTAAGAATGCTGTCAGAATCCTGTCATATGCAACAGTGACATAATTGCTCACAAAACATCCAAAACCACATCTTCAAACTTCTCTGTCTGCCCTTTGTCAGCAGGACACAATGAGGCATCCATTTTTCTGAACATAGGACTGTATCTTACAGCGAGTTGAATAATAAGAGTGATTTTTAAATCTTTTTCCTCTGATGCTACAATGCAAACTCCTGATCTGGTAAGATATTTTTGAGGCTTCCTGCTTACTTCATCTAAAGCATTAAACCCAGTATATTTTCTCTTTTAAAAAAACGTGAAGGCACATGAACAAAAAGCTTATAAGAAAACAATTAGTGCATCATTTAACAAACACTAGCATGACAAAATTGCCAGACTAGAAGTCAATATACATATCTTTTAAACAAAAGTACTTCAAAAGTGCTGAACAACAAAAACTCAGAGAAGATAACTGTGTCCTAAAATATATTAATTCTACCATCTGTTCAGCAGCTGCTTGCAAAAAAAAGAAGGTCTCAAAACCTTCTAACCATTAAAGTAATTTCATATTTCCAAGGAATGAATGGAGAATACATCTTAAAATAAACAGATTCAGCTTCCATTATCTCTGCAGTAGCAGCAGGAAACACTCAAGAATGAAGTTACAGATGGTTTTTTGTGGCCATGAACACACAAAGTTCACCATGTTCTAGAATATGCCACCATCTTTTGCATGAAAAACATACAGCAAAAGCTAACAAAGGATGACTACACTTAGGAGATCAAATCATGAAATAATATAGAGTTTCATGAGATGGCTCATCAGGTTAGAAGATTTCCAGCTACATAAGTAATAGAATAATGGAATCATACAATGGGACTTTAAAGATCATCCAGTTCCAATCCCCCTATCATGGGCAGGGACCTTCCACTACACCAGATTACTCAGAATGCCATCCAACCTGCCCTTTAACACTTCCAGGGATGGTGCATCCATAGCTTCTATGAGCAACCTGTTCTAGTGCCTCACCACCTTTCCACTAAAGAATTTCTTCCTAACGTAATCTAAATCTCACCTCTTTTAGTTTAAAACCATCCCCTTCTACCCTATCTTTATCTGCCCATGCAAAAAGTCACTGCTTCTTTTTTATAATCTCCCTTTAGGTACTGGAAGGCTTCAATGAGGTTTCCCCAAAGCCTTCTCTTCCCCAGGCTGAACCTCATCTCTCTCAGCCTGTCTTCACAAGAGAGGTGCTCCAGCCCTCTGAACATCTTGGTGTCTCTCCTCTGCACCTGCTCCAACAGGTCAATGTTCCTCCTGTGCTGGGGACCCCAGAGCTGGATGCAGCACTGCAGGGGGGTCTCACCAGAGCAGAGCAAAGGAGCAGAATCCTCTCCCTCACCCTGCTGGCCATGCTGCTTTGGATACAGCCCAAGACATGTTTGGATTTCTGGGCTGTGATTGCACATGGCTGGGTCATGTCCAGCTCTTCATCCACGAGAACCCCCAAGTCCTCTTCACAGGGAAGGACTGTCAATGAGTTCTTCTCCCAGTCTGTGTTCATGTCTGGGGTTACCCTGACCCAGGTGCAGCACCTTGCCCTTGGTCTTGTTGAATCTCATGAGGTTCCTGTGGACCCACTTCTCGTGTTTGTCCAGGTCCCTCTGGATGGCATCCCATCCTTCTGTTGTGCCAACTGCCCATCTCAGCTTCCTGCCATCTCCAAGCTTGTTGGCAGTGCACTCAATCCCTCTGTCTGGACCATTGATAAAGATACTGAAGAGCAACAGTCTCAGGACAGAGCCCTGAGGGACAACACTCGTCACCAGCACTGACCTCAGCCTGGACATAGAACCACTGACCACAGCTGTCCAGCTGTGTCCATCCAGCCAAGTCCTTATGAACTAAGTAATCCACCCTTCAAATCTATGTCTCTCCAATTTGGAGATAGGGATGTCATGTGGGAAATGAAAGATCATCCTCATCCATTTTAGGCCAGATTTAAAAGTGAATTCTCCCAATACTATCTTGGGTTTCTAAGTTCAGCATTTAGAAAGTTTCTGATACGGTCAGAAATTTTATGTTCATACTAGCAATGACTGCCTTCTTTACAGTAAACATTTTCCACAACCTCCCATGGCATCTGAGACATTCTGTTAACCACAGCCATATGTTGCACATTACTGTTTGTAATAACAATCTGTTTGCATTCACAGTCTCTTATTCTGGTTTATCAGCGAATAACCTCTGTCACACAATGCATATTCCCATCAGTGGTTTTGGTTTTTTTTTTATTTTTTTTGTCTTTGTTAGCTTGCTTCTTCCAATTTTTTGAAATTTACAGTTAGAAAAAATAACCCTCAAACATTCAATGACATAAAATGATAAGTAGAAACAAAAGAACACTACTGTGAAATTTCAAATAAACATGATCTAACAGTTCTAGTCTCACTTTTATGCTCTCAGGTCCCTGATATTGCAGAAAATAGTTTGTTATAGGTCTCATATTTTATCTGCACACACTAAAACTGCCACACATTTTTAATGAACATATTTTTAAACAATAATTTTTAAAATACTAGGAAAAGGAGAAGTAATTAACTCAGCATCAGTTTAATGAATCCCTTACATCCCTTTTCTTCCTTCTAATGAATTGGCAATTCACTGTGGCAAACAGTGTTTGTTCTCCTTTCTGCTTTCCCAAAGAGATCTGGCAGAATCAGACTTCTGCTTTGCCGTGGTCAGCCAGACTTGATTTTTTTCTGACAGTAAAATTCCTGATGATTGAATTAAGGACTTCTAAATGAGAGCCATCCAGATGATTAAAGCTACTTCTGTTAAAACAATAAGAAATACTTAATTTGCCTGAATCAGTATACATGCACCAGCCACAGAGTCCATCAGCAGCTCACACAAAGAAATGAGATGCAGCATCATCTACCTGAATGCAAGCAAGTAGGTATCAGGAGGGTGGGATGGGGCAGGGAGCAGATTTGAGAAAAGGGAGATGGCGATTCAGGTAGAACAGGCATCAACCCTCAGTTTTAATTCCCCATTCTGTCAGATGCTTTGCCTTTGAGGAGGGCAAAGAAAGCCAGAAATAAAATCATTCAGTTTTATGGTCACTGTCTATTCTGCTGCTGCTTTGAGCATAAAGAACTTGTACTACCATGTGTGCTAAAAGTAAACAAAGCAAAATTTTTTGCAATATATTTTTATTTTTGGGTTTAATCAATTTTTATGCATTTCTACTGTCCTTTTCCAGTTCACAGAGATTGCTTGCTTCAGCTTTTCTAACAGCATTGCTTTTGGAAGCAGCACAAGGTAACCTGGATGCTGTCCTGTTTGCCTTGCTGTGCTCTTGCAGTAAATTTTGAGAAAAAACACTACATCAGCACAATTTCAGAACTCAGGTTCCTTTGCAAATCGGAGGAAGCAAAGAATTCTGCAAGTTGGCAAAGCATCAGAAGGACATCATCATAGTCAGGAGTGCAGCAGTTACAGATCACAGGGAAAAGCCTGAGGACATTGAGGGATGCATTTCCAAGGGCATGGGTTTTACCACCACAACCAGATAGCGAGCAGACTTTTTAAATGGTGCTTTCCAAATGAGGGCCAATGGGATTTTTCCACCCTGTCACTCAATATGATAGAGTTAGCAAACATTTTTAATTGATCTATCTGGTTGTTCCCATCCTTCAAATAACCTCTGTTGACCTATCACTCTAGGCTGTATGCTGCAAACTTTGTGCCTCTGCAGAATTCCCCATTAAAACACTGCTGGTTTCCTCTGCAAATTAAACAAAAACCTTCTAAATGCACTTTAGGCAATATAGCACCAACACACATGAAGTCTTTTAATCAACAACCTTTCAAAACACACACTTTTTTCTCTCTCAGAAAGTGTTGTTTAAATCTGAAATACTATATCTTTTCTTAAATCTTGGAAAGTGCTCAGCTTCCCTTCACCATTGCAGTTCATTTATCTTGCAAGAAGTTTCTGAGGGCTTGCTACAGAGAAGAAATTTTTAAAAGTCACAGAGAGAGACAGAAAATGTCATGGTGCCAGACACTGTGCTCTGGACCTGATTCACCCAGGCTGCACCTTGGAGAAGGCTGCACTCAGACCTGTACTGGAGCCATCACTTCAACTGGTCACTACTTTCACATCTGGAGTTGTGAAAGTGTAAACAGAGGTACCACAAAACTATACATTCATTTTCTTCAGGATTTAACAAGTCTTTCTCCAGAGAACAGTGTTGCTTCTTTCTGACCTCCACCCCAACATACAGAAATTTTCAAGAAAGCATCTAGATACAAAAGACCTTGTAAGCTAAAGTTATACAGAATGCACAGACAGACCTCTGTACTGTTTGTTTTTTTGTTTGTTTGTTTTTTTTAGTTCCTCTCATAGTAACCTTATTCCTATTTTTGAAAAGAGAAATCTTTGTGTTGAGTACCTCCTCCTGATCGTCTCCTCCCACAGGGGAAAAAAAATGTTTAAAAAAAATGCATTGGGATATCTGGCATAGTCACGGTTGAGACACAGCTAAGGGGCATTTAGGTACCCAAGACAGGAAAGTGTAAACTTTTTTTAAGTATGAGCTGCCCACTCTTTCCTCTGAGGCAGAATGTGAATGCAGCCTAGAACTTTCTGTGGCCTTGCAAGTAAAACGTAAAAAAAGCAAAATATCTCTTTTAGTAGTAAATGTTTAGTGTGGCCACTAACATTTTTTTTTTCAAATGAAGAGAAACCTCCACTTTCTGTGAAGCTGAAAATATTCAACTTCAGCCTTTATCTCAGTCTTCAAAGACCTTCAATACTCTGGAAACAAAAAAATACAGAACCTTGTATAAATGTGGCCAAGTGAAGAAAATGCATGCACCTCTAAGGCTTGAGTCACACTGAGAAGTCTTAAATGTAACAGATTACCACTTAAATTTAAAAGGACTAGAGAGCAACATAGGAAATTAACCAATTTGAGGTGAATGCTCAAAATGCACACATTTGGGTGTTAGAGCCACCAAGGCGGGGGTGGGATTCAGTTTTCAGAGGACCAACTGCTAGCACTGGAAGGTAATGGAAAAGAAAAACTATCATCTGAAAGTTCACTGAACTTATTTTCTGCTCTACTGAGTGTTTTTCTCCTCTAAATTCGTTCTGACCAAATACAGATATTTGCATAGATATCATTTTGTAGCATGATAATAAGAGAAAAATCTTTACACATGAAAATTGTTTGGTCACTGATTACAAGATTCTTTTAAAAGTTTTTTTCTTCACTTAGCAGTAATTTCATTTCTCCCCATCTAACCAGCCACATCATCCTGTGAATTGTAATTCACTCATCACCAAGCAAAGGCAATCTAATCCTTATCATGTTAGTCAGTACTGTTTCTGCAGCTTCATTTATTATTTGTTCTGTCTGAAATACTTAAGATGATGGATAGAATGAGGAATTAATATGGGGAATTTTCACAGATGCATATAAACACTTGACGCAGCCAAGTGACGTGAAGACTGTGAACTGAGTCCAGTTAATTAGGGCCAAGGTGTTGGCTTCTGCAAACTTGCAGTGTATTTGCTGGAGGAAAGGGCTCCGTAACACCTGTGAAACACATTCATTTTCAGAAAACTCCAATATACTTCAAGCTGCTATGGCCAAAATCGTTTTTTAGCCTTAGTGGTTCTCTGTTCTAGTCCTAGAAAGCCTTTCTTGTAAGCATCTCCTTTCCTCTTGAGACAAAACCAGTGCCAGATGAAAACAGCCACAGTCGATGCAGTGACACAGGGGGAGGGGAAGCTGGCACGTCCTCGGGTCCTGACTCCACACCGGCATCCACCTGATGGATCATCTCACTGTGGGGCTGACTGGGAATGAACCCGACCCACCAAGCCTAGCTTCCCACACACTCCTTCCTTATTGCCCTCCTGCTGATGGGCACCACGCAAAGTTTCCAGCAGGGATCCCCAGCAAGCTGACCACAGGAATGAACGTAACTGACTAAGGGTGACAAAAGAGCAACAGCACCAGCGCTCATCTCTTAAATCACCAAAGAAATTGAGGAGCTGTTGGCAGCACTGGAGCATCTGCTTGGCACCCAGTGCTCATGCTTTGTGTAGCTGTATTCTACACATCTGTTGTGGCATGGGAAGAATAGAAGGGAACTGAGATGGGAACACCTCGGAACATCAGAATTATTTCTGTCTTTCTAACATTTGTCTTTACTTCAAAGGAGGTTTGTTTGTTTGTTTTCTTGTTTATTTTTTTAGTGTAAGGGCAAATTTTACCAATTTGGCCAGGGTCTGGAGCAGCCTCCAAAAAGACCGTGGAAGATAGTGGATACCTACAGACAATATGTGTAAAGGCCTCAGAAAGCATAGAAATTAGGCCACCGAGTTTTGTTAGAAGATTTTGTCAGGGGCAAAAGCCACCTTGAATGAAATTACTTCAAAATTACTGTGGTAACAACCCTCAGGAGGAATTTTAATTTCTAGTGAGGAGGGGAAGAAAATAAAAGTGGGGGGGAAAAGCTGTACCATAGGGGAAAGTAAAATAAAAATCTTCTTTAGGAGGGACAATCTGCATTCAGAATTTGCAAAAATAAATTTTGGTTTTTTAGGACCCCAGCTGGGGTGCAAGTGTCTCCCATTCAGGTAAGTTAAAGTTACACAAGATTTTATCTCATAATGACAGAAAATTAAATCTTCTGAGATTTTATCTTTCAGTAGATAAGCCTAATGATAACAGGAACTTGAAAAAAATTATTAAAACATGTCTTAGGATTTAGCTGCATCTTAAATGCCATCCTCATTTAGAGTACATGCTTAAGTCACCAAAACAAGACCTGAACCACCCAGCTAGAATTATTTAGGAATGGTAATTTAATCAAATTATCTACCCAATACAGAAACTGGTCATTCTAGTGTATGGTGTTGCAAAATCAGCTAATTACTTCAACATGTTTTCTCCTGTTTTTAATTGCTGAAAGGGTTACTATGCCATTGACTCTGTATTAGCATTTGGTTTTTACAACTGAAGGAAATATACTGTGCTATAGCACACTATAATATATTAATATATTTATTATAAAGCATACTATGGTATAGTTTTGAAACTACTACCCTCCTGAAAGACATTTCTTACCATCTTTCTTCAAGTTCTGGCTTGTGTCAGACAGTTAAAATTTTTATTAAAGCATAAAAACAAATTATAAGAAAAAGTTTCTCAGTTCTACAGTAAGAAAATGACTATAAAAACCCTGTAAAAAACAACAGCAAAGAAACAAACAGTTTTAATGTTTAACACCCTGTTTGAGCTTGAAAAACTCTCACTGAAGAAGGCAGGGATTGTACGTCAGCAGCTGAATTTGAGACCGGGTCCAGGAAAAGCCACTGTGCAAGTGTGGAGAAAAAATAAAAAGAGCACAGAAAGAATATTAAAAGCTTCTCCAAAAAACTACATAATAAACTACAGAACAGAATGTAATTTCCAGAAAAGATAAGAAGCTATTGCTTTTTGGTCACAATCAAAGCTTAGTTTACGATTTCAATCTAGCACACAGTTGCAAAAGAGCCATCTAAGGCGAGAGCAGGATAGGGGCAAAATGCTTTGCTAAATGAATTTCTAAATGTTTCATCAACAAAGGGTAATTTCAGAAAAAATGGAATACACCACATTTGAAGAGGCTTCTGATCAAGACACCATACATAAATAAGATTTTGAAAACTGATTTAACCTTGCAATTTTGCTAATGGAGTTTCATACACTGACAAGGTGCCCTGGCAGGGAGTGCACAGAGGCTTTATCCCTCTGGGCATCTCCAACTTTGGCTTCTATGGAAAAGTAAGTAATCATTTGTTAATTCAGCTGTTATTGCTTTGACTGCTTCTGTTTTCTCAAGTACAAATTTTGACTGGCTAAAAAGAAAAATAATTGTTACCCAGGAAGGAAAGCAGCATATATTAAAACACTTCTCAGGGAAAGACATTGTTCCTGTACAGTCTGAAATGAGACCCAGTGAGGGAACTATTTCATGAATGTTAATCCAGGTCTACTGAGTCTCAGTCCAATACCCACAGGTTTGCATACATCAGTTCCACTAAATTACACTTCTATGCCTGTCTATCTGAGGTAATAACAACAATTTTCTCTCTTCACCATTATTCTGCTCTGGTGAAAGTTGTACTAATTTATGTATGTTTATTTTACGTACAAGTTCTTTCCATCATTTGTCTAATAAAATATAAATTAAAAATATTCTGCAGAACATGGATGCAAAATGAAAGAACAACTTAAGCGTAATTTCCACAGAAAACTTGGCAAACCACACTAGGAACATTAAAATCAGAGATGGCAATGCAAGACTAATTTTCACTCCGCTTGGTCATTTCTTATTTAAAAAAAAAAAGAAAAACTGAGGACAAGAGCCTTTAACTTAACTTCCATATGCTCTTCTAAAGACCATGTGCAAATGGGCTTAATAAATATGATTTCAAGGACCTTACCTAATTTTTTAATACCTGCTGCAACTTGAATCCGGGGTATGTATTTATCCCGGAGCTGTAAGACAGAGTGCACTAATGCCTGATACAATGTAAGGAATGCTGCTGTCTGCATAGTTTACATATGAATGGGGGACACCAGCTTCTACCTGGAAAGCAAAGTCTGCAGAGCCCATGCCTTGGCATGTATCTAAATGTTCAACCCCGAGACACACTGAAATCTCAGCAAGTACTGGTGCAGTCATCAATGGCTGTGGTTTCAAGTGCTCTGAATCCAGTGGGCAGCAGTAACTGAACCAGAACCAGCTCAGCTCCTTTGAGAAGGCATCCATGTGGTCCAGCTCGGAGCAGTACTGGAAGAATGAGCTCCAAGAGCCAGCACTACAAGGAGCCGTTTGTCAACTGTGACAACTGAGCAATTATCCTGAGACACTTGGGTCAGCAGGAATTTTATCTCACCTTTTCGTGGTTGTCCTTTACTTTCAAAATACTCCAGTAACATCTGCCATACTATTTAGACATCCTAGAAGGGTTCTCTGCTTTAAAAAAACCCACATTATCCGAATTCTAAAACTTGGAGGAGTCAACTACCTGCTATCCTCTGCAATATGGTAGAAATGCTGAAAGAAATGACTGAGCAGTAATGACTGGGCAGCAGTGGGGCTGAAAATGTTCTTCAGCTCAGTGTCAAGAATATCACAAACACTACGAAGTTGGAGGATTGAAACATGAAAATCTAGGATGCAGATGCCTTAATTAAACTGTAATTTTAGGACACCAAGCCAGAAAGTCACCATTTCCAGGCACAGGATGAGGGCTGTCCTGCAGTGTGCCAGCTGCTGTCAGGCAAGACAGCGAGCAGCTTCTTCCATGAGAGGCCTCAGGGCTTGAGGGTCAGGTTCATTGTGAGAAAATTCAGACTGTCACTGTGAAAGCAACCTAAAACTGACCATCTCCTAATCACGCCATCTTGTCCTTTCAACACTCACAAAACGGGTTGTCTTTTTTACTTCCATGGTGCTAGGGCATGCAAGTGAAAGCATGCCTTCCTGCTAATCAATATATCCACATCAGCAAGTGATTGGGCCCAACAAATCTCTTATGGTGGAAAAAAAGAAACGGAAAAAAGAGATCTGTTGATTGAACTGAAACGGCTTATGTTATTTGTTCCAGAAAGGCCTGAAGTATTTCACTTTTTCAGCTTTGTATTTCTTTCACCTATTTTAGTTGAATGATACACATTAATACATCTTAAAAAAAAATAATTCAAAGCAGGTATCCACTTGCCACAGCCCAGTGAAAGCCAGATTGAAATAAAATTTATAACTGAAATAAGATATTAAGATTTTTACTAAGAATTTTTGATTGAAGAGTGGACTTTCATCTCATAATTCCCTGTGATGCTATGCACAGTTGTTGTCTACTTGTTTGTTAAGAAGAGAAGTTACATTTTCAAGCATCACTGCTTGCTGTCCTGGAAAACCTGCACATATTTCCTTGAAGGAAAAACACACGGACTCCTCAGGGGCAGCCTCACATAGCACCAGGACTGTAATGCAAAGTATCCTTTTTCAGAAGCAAGTGTAACACAACAAATCACATTTTGAGAAATAATATTTGTGTAGCAGTTTGTAATATTTTAAAATGTTCTGCTACAGGGGAAAAAACCACAACAAAACAACAAACCTCCAACTTTTAAACTTGCAATGCAGTGGATATTTCAGCTCCTCAAAGTATCATATTATCTTACTCTCAGACAATCCAACCACCCAGCCTGTCATGTTAAATATGGGAGTAATTTACAGGCCAGACTTTAGGTCTAGTTCTACAAAAGAAGTCCCTTGGCAGAGGGATGTCAGACACATTGACCTGGGCACTGAGTGACTGACAACCTTCTCCACAAAACAGGAGAGGGGAAAGAAAGAGAGCTAGAGAGAAAAATATGAAAAAAAAATGTAATCCAGTATTCATAAATGCTTGTCCTCATTTTCAAAATACACCTACATAAAACTTTTTATTTTTCCCCTGTGGCTGCATGCAACATTCAGCAGAGGAAAAATTATGCTGTTATGTATTTTGCATGTTTTGAATCTCCAGGAGGATTTGAATAGAAATGTTAGATACTGGTACTATGCTCTTTCCAGTTCGCATCGCTCTTCCTCACACACACACAAAAATCCTGCAGATGATTAAAGACACCTGCTCATCACAGACATCCCACCCATCTCCCAGGGAAAAGGGTGCTAGACTCGAGCTCTGCTAACACTTCAGAGGGCACATGGGCTCAGGTATGTTTGTGCAGCTGGAGAGCCTTGGCAGGGGTCAGTGCTGTGCGCAGATCCATGGGCACGGACATGTTCTCTGGACATCCATTAGGTCAAGTACTGCTTAAGGGATACAGCTCCCCAAACTGGGACTTAGCACAGCCAGTCATGTCTAGCCAATTCTGAGCCATCCACTTCTGCTCTCACATCTGCTAAGGGGCAGATAACATGTTTAGCTGAACATGGATTTTCTGGATTAATTTTCAATCAACTTAGTTCTCTGGTCTAGCTTACCATGTGGCTGGACAATTACTGCTTGCTGGGGGGAGGAGGAGGACAGAGACAGACACTGCATTTCTATTACACTGAGGCAATTCTGGATCCAACCCCATGTTACCAGGATTCAGCTGTGCCTGCAGTTCAAGCACAGCCAAGCACGAATTTTAACTTCTCTCAGTGAACCAAGGCCATATCCAGTTCTGTCATATTAGAAATTGGTTTCATGTTACCAAATACAGCTGTAAGCAAATATTCGATACAAAAAAGGAGATATTTTCATAGTACGTGATAATTAAAAAATTAAAATATTGTTCAACTGCCATAGAAATTAAGAAACCGATGGGAAGAAAGGGTGGGGAAGATGAGGGCTGCCCACAGTGAGAACACAATGGGTTGTCTTAGAAGTTCCTCTGAGGAAACCACACTGAAACAGTAAACCTCCAACACGGTGAGCAGGATCTCTGCTAATGTACAGAGCTGAAGGGCCAAATTAATTCCTTGTGTAACCCCAGTGACTTCAAAGGAGTTAGCCCAGAGATGAGTTTGGCTTAAGGAATTTTGAAATGGACCCTAACCAATTCTCCCTAAGTAGATTTCAGATCTGTGGCTTCTTGTGTTACAAAACTGCCTTGGCTCTGCACTGTTACTGTGTCTTTATCAGCATTTTTATTCATACAGAATGACTAAGAACTCCAAACCAGTAGCACCACCTGATTAATATCAACCACTCTTCAAAGCATTTGTCTTAACACCAGGGGTTGTTGTTTTTTCAAGCTGGTGGGTCTCAGCACTGATGACTTCATTGTGTGGTCTGTCTGGTCAAATTTGCTGCTGAAATCCAGTCTTTTTGCAGCTGAAGGGTAATATTTTAAGTTACTCATGAGCAGGGATTGAATACTAAACTTGACCTCTCCACCTTTTCCAGTGTGTGTATTTCTGTGCTTCCTCTGCAGCCTCTGGATGCCCATGTGCAGTCTGCTTCTTCTGGCTCCCAGAGAGACAAGATTAATATTGCCTTGTCACGTATCGATAGCCAGCAGCCAAACATAAACAGCCAAAAAGCTGTAATGAGTCCTACTAACTATCTTTATATAAAGCAGGATTTATGGTGACAGATCACATTCCCAGCAGCCAAAAGATGTGTAAGGAGGGATTATACAGTCTATTCTGACTGCTCGTCTCTGCTTCAGCTCTAACGACGCTTTTGGGTGGCTTGGACTAAGTGCACCATTTTTACACATCCCTCCCCTAATTGTTCAAAAAGTGGCATGTCTGCCAAAAACCACCTCTGCAGCCAGAATTACGACTTTAATACTCATAAATGCATTCAAGTGTGCTGCACTGTTGAAGCAGTACCAGTAACTTAGGAGGGGAGAAAGGAACTACTCAGTGCAGGTAAGGCTATCACTGTTGGGCCCACAGGCCCATACAGCCCTTAAAATATAACCTATATTTTTTCCACAGTCTGAATAAAACTGCATTCAATTCAGAACATCCTTCCCTTCAGAAGCTTTGCTGTGACGGTGTGGGTGGCTGGAAGAATTGTTTGAATCTGCTTTTTCCTCCACGTTGCTTCTGTCGTTGTAATTTTTGTACATTTTACAGGATATTCTGTTTTCCATCAAACGAGGACAGACTTTCAGACTGCATTGCTAAAGCTTGACCAGTCAAGCTTTAGAAGAAAATATATATCAAAAAGTGGTATGAAGGTAAAACCCCTGTTAACAACATATATTCATGGCTCAATTCCAACTTTTATTATGTGCCTTTTACTACTCTCTTCATATAAGCTCATTTAAATTCACAACAAAAATCAGTGACTATCAGCAAAACAAATAATGTAACAGGGAGTAAAAAGCATTCAAAATACTCAGGTTCCACGCTCAAAGTGCGTGGCAAGTAGGTAATTTATATGGTGAAAGATCTATTTTCTATTTTGTTAACAAATTCATTATGTCTGGCTCACTGCTTTCATTAAGTAAGTACATCTGGCTGCATTAAGGAAAGCATGATGGATATTTTATACATTATTTTGCTCATCATTTCAGAAATAAGTGAAAATCAATTCACAATAGGAGTCAAAACTGAAACTGAGGGAGACAGGAATTGCCATATTAAATCAGAGTGAAGGCACCAGTGCTTGACAGCTGTACAGCCCAGCTGCTGGAGAGACAGCTGCAAGACCTCCATCACAGACAGATGTGGGACAGACAGCCAGCATCCTGAGGCACATCTTGATTTCCAACAGATAAGAAATTGGATTATGACAGATAATGGTTTACTATATCTTCATGAACAGTAACCAGACACACATTTACAGGCAAATGAGGAGGATTCACAGAGAGGGGAGAGCTCTAATCCCACTCCTTTGGTATTTTTGAATGCCCAAAAGCTTAGGAAAAGCACGAAGAAAAGTCAGGCATTTCCTTTCTCCTCCCCTCCAATTCAGATCTAGATGGAGCATAAGAAGAGAAAGCATCCTATAAATATGAGGATGTCTGGAAACTCACTACATTATTATATATGTTATTATAAATATACAGATTAAGGAGAGAGTATGCATTACTATCTTACTCAAGGACGTATCTGTAGGACCTGTAAAGTTTTCTCTCCACATGCTCTGAAAACTGAAGGAAAATGAAGGATGTCTCAGCATTGAGCTGAAAGAAACATTCTTCCCTTCCTATCTTGCTAAATCCATTATCGGAAATCATTGTCTACACTACACGCCTGCATAAATAAAAATTAAATGCAACTCTCACAGACCTAGCTAGGAAAACACACATGTGCCTCATTTGATGACTTAAGCTAATCATTTATCAGTCACTGTGGTGCTGTTATCTACTATCTAAATGACATGGAAAATTACCACTATCAGTGTCCTAATGCTGATATATTACCCCTATCAGGAGTAATTATTTAGTTTCACATGCAGAGTTTCAGGCAGTATCTGGGGTCTATGCCAATAAGCATCAACATCAAAAAAAAGGGCAGTCATGATACAAGCAGAACTTTACTGTTTTGTGATAACTATCAGTAAATCTCTAAGAAATTTGTGGCTCTTTTTTAGGGCTTTTAGAGGAAGATTCTTTAGAAAATACCAAGTGACAAAAAAAAAGACTTTCCAATGTTTATGAATTCCTGGAGAAATCTGAGGCTTCTCTTTTCAGCTAGGTATCTTGTTGTGGCTTTCGCAGCCACCACCCTGGCGGCCTGGGTTAGGTGGAGACACGACCGCCACAATCCGCGTGTGGGGCTCGGGCTAATGACTCAGCAGACACCAATATGATGCATTCGTCAGAAGTGTTTATTGTCTGAAGCACAGGGTTTAAGTACACTCTGGGTTTTTGCTGCGTCATGGGGGTCTTTTGCTGTGTCATGAGGGTCTTGCAAATTTTCTAAGGGTAACGGAAAACTACTGGCACGCCTAGAGGAGAGGGGTTTGTGTCTTTGCGATAAGGGTTATATCAAGGGTGGAGATGTGCCTTGCCCTATTCCGTGACAATCCGATATCTTGCGCCACCGCCTCTCCCTACTCTAATTCACATCTTCACTACAGTATCTAATCATTATCTTAACAAACAAATGTATAGCGATCTATTTCAAAACACTGAAGTGCATTAGAGTCCTTTCTAGTGTTCAAAATTAACAAATACACTATCAAAGTAAACCATAATACTATAAAGTAAATAGGAATTTCTTATATGATATGCTAACTGGAATGGCTCTGAGTTCTTCAATTTAACTAGCTTAACCTTCTGAAATTCCTAAATCAGAGATATTTAGAGCTGTTTTACTGCAAATTCACTATCTTCTTTAAGGGGTCCTATGGGAAAAAGCAAAATTTGGTTTGATGAAATGAAACTTGACAGCTATAACTCTGCCTTCAAACATCACAGGAAATTCACTGAATGGGGCTAAATCATACAAGTTGTTTTGATTGGTTGTGGGGTTTTTTTGTTGGTTGGTTTGTTCGGTTTTGCACATAAACATTTTACTACGAACCCTCTCCTCCAAAACAAAGCTGTAAGGCCTCTCTCAGGTCAACTAAGGGAACAGAACTGTTGCTGGATAAAGAAACCTAACTAACCCAGGTCTACCATTCATCTGTGAAAAAAGATTTCCAGTGATTCAGCATGTTACTGGTCTGAATTTTAATTTTTCAGCCTAATTTATTTTGGTGATTTTTAGGATAGGAATAAGCCAAACCCAGTCCCCTTGTCCCCTCAGTCTGGGACCAAGCAACAGAGCAAAAATTAATTCTCATATACACAGTTATTTTATTCAGGCTAGTAAATAAGTGGAAAAAATCAAGTGAATTCTCGTACTGAAGCCATTGAAATGAAGCCTACTGCAAAATGAAGCTTCTTTTTCTCTACCTGAAAGGATCTGCAGGATATCTTCAGCCATCCTAAATATATCTTTGTAAAATGATATATCTTTATATTCAAAATGAAACATCTTTTTCTGTTACTTTGGCCCAAGTAGCAGACTTTAGGAAGGCAATCCAGTCGATGCACAGAATGCAAGTCTCGAGAGCATGCTACTTGTCTTTTATGTATTTGGTCCTCTGGGAGACAAACAATATCTAATTCTTTCTCTAAGTCCGAAATGCTATCTACAAGTTACATACATCAGTCCAAAGAGATAAAAAATAAATCCCTTTTCTAAGCATGCAATGATTGTCATCCTAGATATTTTCATATGCTTAAAAAATACATTAGTTCTAGAGATTATGCATTGTATCATAATCATTATCAACCTCCTCCCCACCATTTATGTTATAGGATGACAATGAAAGAACTTAATGGTTCCCTAAATTAGTAATTAAGGGCTGCATTCCTACCAAGGTCTTCTCCATAACACCACCAAGGCCAGTGTCCCAGCTTTGCATCTCTATTCTGCAATGCTTCGTGTGGATGTTTCAGCTCGTAGAATTTACACTGCTAGAAATCTTCTGTCAGCTCCCATAAGAGTCAGATCATCAAATATAGCTTCCTTTATGAGTCATTCATTGCACAAAAACATGGTATAAATAAAGGTTTGGCACACAAGTTTCATTAGTTACTTCCACTGAATCTTCACCAAGATCATGAGAGCACTGTATACAAAAGTTTAAAGTTAAGAATTTAATGACACAAAAGTAGAGGACTCAGAAGAGAGAGAGACTGACTGGAAGAAGACAGAAACGTCACGTATAGCTTATATGCCATACAATTTACAAATACATTTTGCTTCCAGTCAAATGGTCCTCCACTCTGCAAAGTTTTATTAATACCAACTTTCCAGAGGGGCATTAGATTTTTACATTGCAAAATACACAACAGCGCTCTAAAATACAGAATCCTCATTTTTGGGCTCCTACTTGTTAATGAAAATGATAATGATAAACCCAACATTATACCAAGCTCTCAGAATGCCATAAGCTTAAGATTTAGAGGGTGTTATGGAAACGGTTTTATTTGAGCCATCTCCTATCCACAAGTTCAGTCTTTCAAGTAACGTATACCAGAAGACCACAAAGGTAAGGATGTATGTTTGTGTTATAAATAATGATAGTTTCGCTTACCAAGTGATAGGTTCTTCAGTGATACCTAACAAACAGCTCCAGAAATCAGACAAAAACCAGAGTGGCTGCTACTGAAACATAATTTACAGACAGGATTTACCTGAGTGCAATTGCTTCATGTGCAATGAGTGCATGTGCTTCCCTGCCTATGTATAAGCAATTATGTAGGATGTCGTCTACTTATGCATATATGTGCATGCACACACATTTTGTTAGGACCATGTACAAATTATATGTATTTTAGAGCAAAAGAAATTTAAATGTGTGGGCCTGTGTGGATGCTGGTTTGACGTTTTTAAAGGGAGTTGGTTGGTTGCTTCTGATTTTTAAACGAGATAGCAGCATATTGCACATAGTCATGATGGGAATACCCAGGAATGAAATACCTCATACAGAATAAACCACATAAAACACCAGCGAATGCTTTCGCAATGTAATAAGTAATCTCCAAAAACTCCGTATAATATATGCTGAACTTAACCACACACACAAAAAAAGAGATTCCCTAATGGGACATAAACTCTCCCTTCTTCTCAGCTGAAGTGCTTTAAGGCAAATATTGTTTCTACTGGAATTTGCCAGCTACTCATTACTTTACTGTTTATTTTTGTTCCTGAGCTGTAAGCATGATGTTTAAGCAGCAGAATGGTGATGCAAGAATACTATGTACATCTATGTAAATCTGTGAACAAGAAGGGTCAAGACAATCTTCTCAAAGATTACAACAAAGCCTACAATAAAAAGGGGAAAAAATCCTGAATTTCTAGAAACTGTATCACCTGGTCAAACATGGAACAAAAGATGAAAATACGTCCCAATATTTCAAATAGTGTCTTTAAGAAAGTCCTTATTGTGCAGGCTTTGTAATATATCTCATTATGGTACCAGTTTCAATATCGCTTTCTGAGAAATTCATTCAATTCAGTAAAATTTCTGATGGCCTAAAGACATAATTTATGTTACTCATCTTTTTCTATACCAACCTGTACATCTGTATGGCTTTAAAGCACATTTTGATGGCTTCTTATATTTTTTCTATTATTATATAATAGAAATACTGTTATATATGTAATATTATTATATAATTTTGCTATTCCTGCAGAAGAAATCTTTGCTGTGCAGTCGCTGCTCTATGTCTAAGCTGCATCTTATTCTCCAGCCCTTTATTCAAAAAACCTTTTTTTCCAGATATGGGAGTTAATGAATCACTTTTTTTAATTTATGCCTAGGGTAGTAAACAGGATTCAGATTTTGATAAAGATTGAACATGTGACTACACTTGCTTACAACACTTAAATATCAATACATAAATAATTAGCCAGGCTAATTGTGCTTTGGGGGATTTCCACAGGCAGTAAAATTCAATGTCTCCCATTCGATGCGGAGATGCTTTCTGGAGCTTGTGGTGGTTCTTTCAGTTTCAGCCTGAATTTCTGATTTGTGTAGTACTTCAGGCATAATCTAGACATAGAAATCTATTAGTTACAGAAATTAATATCCATAATTTTTAAGTGTAGAGAAGGTATGAAGAAAGGCCAAACACAGGAAAACTCCATAACAACATAAACAAAACAACATGAATCTGTAGAGTGTAAGTCTAAGATCCCTCTCACCAAATTTAAAACAGAAAACTTGACCAACACCATCAGGCTGCCCATAAGTGGCAGATGCAAGAAACCCCTCCATTTTCTGAATTAACTACTGTACCATGTATGGAAAAGGATGGTGTTTGCTTGACCCTCTACAAGGCAGGTAACATTACAAGTAGTAAGCAGTCTCTGCATGCCAAACGCAGCAGGTGTGTGTACTGCAGAGAGACCTGCAGCAGATGGGCAAGCAGCATCTACTGTAGCCTAAAACCAGGTGCATGCTCCACTTCAGAAGGACTCAGACATGGGAATTAATGGATTTTTTTTGTTGTTTGCTGAACAATTCCTAATTTTGGCTTTGTGTTGTAGTATAATTATTTACAGAGTAGCAGCAAAATTAAATACACCTATTTACCAAATGAAAGTCAAATAAAATAGTAAAAGTTCTTGTGTAGTATCAGACCATTTACTCCAGTTACTCTTAAAAAGCTTATTCATCTGCTATCAGACCCTTAAGACACCATACATTAAAAATCAATGACAAGTAAGAGGAGTTTGGCTACACTTAAGAACTGAGTTCACTCAGAAGGAGCTGAAGTGGAAAGCTGTAATGATTAACAAAATGAATGAAACCTACACCAGTTTCTGCAAGCATACTTACAATTTAAAACACAGACATAAAGTATAAAAAAAAGGAACTAGAATAATTTCACATTCATTATTTGCCAACACAGACATTATTCCTTTATTAAGACACAAGATATTACATCCAGCTCCACTGCAATTCTAGCAGTAAGGAACTGGCTTTATTTTTAGAAGACCTTACATATGTTCTTCAATAAAATGTGCTTTCTTTTCCTGCTTGTATTTCAAAGTCCTCATCAAATAAAATCCATTCAAGCAAGAGAACAGGTGGTTTGTGGTCAGAACACCAGTACACATTTTGATAACTTGTTAGTTTGTTTGGCAATTCTGTTTCTTCTCTTATTTCTTAGTGATAACACTACAGCCATGAAAACTGAAAGTATTGTTATTTCCACACACTTTTCTCTATCTAACCAAACTTCTCAGGAGGGACTTCAACTGACTAACAGCAAGTTATTTTAAAAAGAGATTAATTTTGAATATATCTAGATAAAGTAATTTTCCAAAAGAAACTTGTTAACTTGCTTGAAAATCATTGCAAGGAATAAAATCATTACAGTCTAAAGATAAAATCAGTGGAAAATCCTAACAAAAAAGTTGGCCAGGAAACCTACCCAGCACAGGTGCACTACCATAATCAGGGTGTGTTATTGTGGTGCTGGTATGCACTTGGTTGTGGTCAGGAGAATACTGAGGAATGTGGATTAAGGCAACTGCAGATCAGAATTCCACTCTGCATTAAGTAAACTTTTGTTAGTACTACTGGACAAATATCTCAGTCACCTCACCCCCTCACACGGTGAAGAAAAAAAATTTCTCCGGCTTCTCTGTTTGACACTGGAGGTGTAAAGGATCCTTGGGCTGAGAAAAAGCAATGGTCAAGGTCAATCTTGCGGTATCAGTGACAGCAGTAACTCCTGGATAAGTCTAGTTAGCCCCATAACATTTTCCTACCCTTCAAACCCAACAGACATGAGGGAATCAATATGGTTTTGGCTGCTGGAATACCACTAACAAAAATTTGGTCCAGACTTGACGCTCAGTGATGTTGCAACAACCTAAATTTCTTTCCCCTTACATTAACTAAGACAAAAATTAACTTGTGATGCCTGGGATAAAGGTCATCTTTCAAAGCCCCTATGGCTACAACTGGGGAGTTGGAGGATCAGTGCTTCCCACCCAGCCCAACACCTACCTCGGTTTGGCTTTACTTTTGCTCTTTAAATGTATGCAAGAACATTTAGGAGATCTGCAGTGTTCATTTTTCAGGTCTGGACCAGAAAAGGTCAATGAAATGGCTGAAGCATGTCACCTATACAGGCTCAAATGGAAAGAGCAGCCACAAGCCAGGTTTCTGTGTAAGTCTTTATCTGCAGGTTTGACACTTGACTAGAAACTTGGATTCAGTCCTAGGCAGATTTGAAAAAATTAAAAATGAAAACTAATCTGAGACCCCTCTAAGGTTTCCCCAAACTCACAGACCTCCAATATTTCCTTCTGTCTCTTGTCACTCTTCTGGCCCCTTCTAAAATGCCTGGCGGCCTTCTGGCACATCGCCAACAACCTCAGACTCTCCTGACTTGCTCACCTGGTCTGCCTGTACACTTCTCAAAGACTAAACCTTAATTTAAAATTTCTTTTTCCTTCCATTTACTATTCCAGCCAGCTACTTCTCCCCCCCATGCCTAAAAGGAACTGGATTTTTTTTTTTTTTTTTTTAATCCATCTGACTCAGAAATGGAGTTGCATGAAATTTCTGAGAACTGGTAGTTATTCCTTCATCAGACCCTTACAATTCACCAGTTTTACACAGCTTTATTTGTTAATTTTCTTTTGATTTCTTAACTGTATTTTTTTCCTTTATATGCAGTTGGATTGCAAAACCAGTTGGTTTTTGACAGCCAAGCCGGAACACCAGTCCCAGCACTTCTTCACTTGCTCCTGTCTCAGCAGGCTTGGTGGAAACGTTAAGCATCCCACACAAATCAAGAGAAAATGCTCCCAGTGCATTGGAGACATTTTCAATACTAAACAGATACGAGATTTTTATTTTCTTTTTATAGTTTCTGGCATATATATGAGCCTTTGATATGGTTGCCTGCCTTGTTTTCTAAGACTACATTAAATCCCAATGGGCAGCAAGTCCAAGAGAAAACATGCATCATTGAACCAGTATTTCTGCCACTTAAGCAATTCAAGTATATTAATTTCAGAAGACAATATCTGAACACAAATGCAGCTGAACTAAGAAATAGGCTTGAAGGCAAACTCAGAGATAAATTTAAGTTTTATTGCAGTCAAAATTCAATAAGATGTTAAATGGCAGGAATGAAGAAGAGACTGTCTTGGCTGGATCTCAGTCATGGGGGGAAAAAAAGACAACTCTGAAATGTAGTTAGAAAGAAATAGTAGGGATTGGTTCGACCTCTGAAAGTTCAATCAAATTTTTTGCTTTGAAATATGAGAAATAACAGATTCACTTTAAGTTGGTCCTAGACTGCAACAGCAGAAGAAAAGCATCTGACAAAATTGTAACATAAATCTGAGAGTGACAAAGAACACTCCTCTCTTTTCCATCTTTGTCTTCATGAGCATCAAATGCAGAGGAACACCAACAGCTGCAGCAATGAGTGATTAACTTCAGCAGAAGAATAATGCTGCAAACCTACACTTTAGAGCTTTCTGCCTGTCTAGACTCAAGGGAACATAAGATTTATCACAGATTAATAAAGCTGCTGCTAGATGTGGCATTGCTGTGGCTCAACCACACAACACCAAATTGGCAGAACATTCCCACATAAACAGACCCTACTTTCTCTCTGGTTGTGTGCTCTGAGACCCACCATGGGCTGCAGCCTCTTACTCTTGTTTTGGCTAAAAATACGTGAAGTGAAAGTATTTGCCATTTTCAAGCCGTGCCAGTGCCCAATGCTGTCAAATTCTGCTGCTTACAAATCTTCAGATTTTTTTTATAAAAAGATGAATCTTCTTAAAGTTATTAGATTATTTTACTTCTCATTCCATTTCAAGTTTTAGGAGACATGCAAACATTTTCACATGACCTTCCAAGACTCTGAGAGTCAAAGATTTCCTTGTAATAAAAATTTACCCCAAATTTTCACCCAACCAATTTGCTTGTGAGACTGATTTTATAAAATAATAAAAGGATTCGGGTGCCAGCCAGATCCCAGGCATGCCTGGTCTCACACACCCTGCCCTCAGGTTGGGAGCAGCAGCAGCTCCAGAGGGCAAGGGGCAAGGTCTGTGGCATTCGTGCAACAGTTGGGATTCTACCCACCACCTCCTCCTCTTGGTTTGAATGAACAACGGGTTGATTTAGGGTCTCAAGTACAGAGTTTAACTACTTTATTGATCATTAAAAATACTTCCACTAGTGAAAGGGCAACAAGTTTTAGGAAATTGCAATCAAGTGTGAAAGAGTTTATTTAATTGGAAGTACTGAGTGCTCCTGAGACTTCACAACTAGTTGAACAACTTTAATGTTGAGTTTTGCACTGCTCCTCAGTATTTTAGAAGCATTTTTGTTCCTCAGCAATAAGCTTCCCCCACAGAGCACAGCCTGAGGGGAGAAAATAATAATAAAAAAAAGAATCCAAAACAGAAGAAAGACAAAAAGTGCCAAAAGAGAGTTGGTTACCCCTGATAAATGTCTTATTTTCCAAGAATTATGCTAAGTATTATTCAGCACATTTCCAAGCTGCTGAGATAGAGAGAAATCATCTATAGCAGAAATTAATTTACAGCAGAAAATAATTTCTATCAGCATTACACAGCCTATATTATATAAAGCTAGTTGCATTCCAGGGAATGAAGGGCAATCCCTACTCAGTGTGGTGGTGCAACCACAGCTCCCTGTCTTCCCCAAAGCAGAAGACTTCTATCACTTGGTCCTGGACCATGACAAATGAACTGGGGCAATCCCAGCTGCACACAAACGCTCCTGAGCCAAGGCAAGGACTTTATCCTGATTTGCTTCCATCAATAATATTTCTATCCAGGAACAGTTCCTAAAACCAAATCAGAAAATCATGACATCAGTTTGCAGACTTTAAATCAACAAGCTCTGTGAAGTTACTCCTACTGTTTACTGGGATTTCCAGAAAGGTCAGAAAGTTGAAAAAGATGAGATAGATTCACATTTCCCTCACTCCCTTGAAAGTCTGGTGTGAATAAAGTCAGTGCAAATTCTGGTTAGTTGCTCCAGAAGAAATGGCAGCAAATCTTGCTCTAGGTGTTTTGACTACTTAGCCAATGACAAAAGAGACTTCTGAATGCAAAACTGTGTTTTAAACAGCACAAAAATATCCACCTTTAGCAGCTGGTCAAGATGCAGAGGCCACCCACTACAGTGAACAGTCAGAGTGAAAACCAGGTACTGCCCAGCCAAAAATAAGCTCCAGCACATCCCAAAACCAATCACTGTATGTGGAGAATATATATGCACAACACAAAGAAAACCAAGCTGACAACCCAGAACGGAAACCACAATACACTGATGCACAGCAGCCACAGAATTACTGTATGTAAGAGAAATCTTCCCAAGTGGATTAACAGCCTGATTGACAGCTGCCACTGGGCCTCTGGCTCTACCAGCCACTGCTCAGAAGTGGCAGTTTAGCTTTCCTTCAAACATGTTTCCATATAACAAGAAAACAACACCTATGCTCAAATGAAACAGGAGTATAACAAGACGGCTGGCAGACAGCAGCAGACAGTGGAAGCTGAAAGACAGGGACGATTTTTACAACTAAAGGGGGAAGAATATAGAAACAAACACTGAGCTGCATGACATGAGGCTCACAAATACCACAAAATAATAAGCCCATAAATACCATATAACATGCTTGCAAGTAAATATTCAGGAAGGCATGAAGAAGTAATCTCTATCAAAAACTGCAAAAATAAAACAATGCACTATGAATGCCACCAGTTTTGCCTTCAAGGAAAAAGTACTGCAAATTTATCTGACTTCAGTAAAAAATTCCTCAGGTTTAAATATGCTGTGTTCTCTTTGCTTCTTTTGTTCCCATTCTTCCTCACTGACCTCCATTCCAGAGTGGGAAACATGCCAACAGTGACCACTGATCTATCAGCTTTGGCTGAGACGTCAATGTATTCCACTAAAAGTCCGCCTGACACAAACACAGTTATTTCTCCGTAATCTATACTAATTTAATGTACGCTAGCTCTACTGACAGACAACTAAAAAAAGGTCGAAGAAATATCTGCTTTATATTATTTAAATGAAAAGTAAAGTCTGCTAGGAGAACAACTGTTCATATACTATCATAGCTTTATATGTGTGTACTAAAAAACCCCACAAAAACAAACAGACAAAACCATGACCTCAAAAAACCCCCAAAATAACTACCAAATGCTGAGGATTTTTTTCATTAAATGGCATTCTGATATACATACTTGGCTCATTCCAGAGAGAGAAAAAACTTTTGCAAGGAAATATCAAGTAAAATATTTATTAGCCTTCTCCAGGTTGCAAATTTCCCAAGCTCCAACATTTTGTAATGTCAGGAAATTGCTACTATAAACAGCCTAAATCTGCCAAAAAACTAATGTAATCAGGGCCAACTAAAGGTTTCTTATCCTTCATTTCCCATCCCTTGGGAGGTTCCTGCCTCGGAGACACACTGAGCAGAGGTGCTGCCTTGACACAAGTGGAGCCAGGGTCTGCAGAGAGCTCACCTCCCCGTGCCTGTCACCCCAGGAGAGCCATGAGGAGGTGGCACAGACAGCAGCTGTAGGCTGGAGCAGGGTGGGAGCCCTGGGAGCTGACTGGAGCCTCCAGCTAGGCAGGGTTGGAGGCCAGGAGCTTGTGAGCCATGGCAGCCTGGCGCCTGTTGCTCACCTGGAAGGCCAAGCTTCCCAAGTACTTACTCTACAGCTTTTTATCTGCCCTTACACAAGCTTTGGCTCTTAAATGTCAGATGCATTGTTACTTTTTGTTATCTTAAAGACAAGATTAAAAAAGATTCTGATTTTTTTTAAAGTCAACTTCACCTCTCGCTCCACTTAGACACAAGAACAAGTCGACCATTTCACAGTGGCTTCTTCGAGATTTCAAATCACATACATTCAGTGGTTTTATTTACTCAATAGTTCAAAGTTTCCTTTCATATCAACATTGTCCAAGACAATCCCTTTCATTATTTTAAGAAAAGCTAAAAATGGGAACTTTTCATGTAGCCCCCACTCAGGTTATTGTGGCAAGGCATGACATTTCCACCACCCCGCCAACACAGGCGCTTTGTTAAAACGTGGCCAGACAGAGGGAGGGCAACAGAGCACTCATTGACTCCTTGCTGGAGCTATTTGGGCTGGCAGCAACCTCTGACTGACTGGGCAGAGCCTTTCCAAAGACAAGATGCTTGCAGAGGCGCCAAGGGCCTCCCACACAAAAGATGCTACTTTACAATGCCAATCAGAACTCAACTTTCTTCTTCCTCAAGGAACCTAAGGCCAACATTTATACTTACCAGAGAAGACCAAAGACTATTCGTTTCTTTTGGAGGCAATTGCCCTAAAATACGTTCTCCAAAATAAATCTGCTGTAAGGCAGACTGGAAGGGTCCCAGGGAGCTGGCTGTGCTACCACCCACGAGGGACTGCCAAAGCTGATACCAAAGATCAGAGCAGAGACGGGGACCCAAAACAACATCTATGCCATGATACATATTTTTTCAAGCGCTCAGTCATCACTCATAGAAACTGAAAACAATCTTAAATCAGATATTTTACAAAATTTTCCCTCAAACTAAAATCAGATGGGAGGGAGCATCAAGCTTCTTTCTCAGCCTCACCTTGCAAACACAGTTATTTCTGCTTCATGGAACAAAACAATTATCAATAATACATAATATTCATTGAGATAGCTTCATCCATACATCTAGCTATTTCCTTTTTCAGGTATTTTGCTGAATATTTTCCTTTTGACAATCCTGAACTACCTGTGTTTTGCAGGTTGGCAAGATGGTGGTTTCTTGCCTCAAAGAAGCATGTGACTCCTCTAAACTAAGCAAAAAGTATTTTTGGGTTCTATAGCACCTTAAAAGTTATTTATTGCTGCAATTTTATAAGCAATTCAGAAAGTCTGCCACTGCATGCAGTTCTGGATCCAATGTCCATCGGATGCATTGCTTTTATTTTCAACCTTAACCTTACATTTTACCAAAGGTCATACAGAAATTGAATGTAACAGATATTTCTTTTTGTCCTCTTATTGGGGAAGGTTTTACTTACATAATATTACACAAGCACATTATTTCAATTGAGTATGACTGAAAGAAAAAAGATCAGATAAAATGGTCTTTGAGTGAAATGATTTTAAAACTTCTTAGTTATAAATATGCCAGAGATGCTGGTTTATAAACATAAGCAGAAACTCTATTGCAGCCACCTCATTTGCTCCTGCCTTGAGCTTTGCCTGGAATGATTGCATCAATACATCTCAGGAAATTCATTTTTCCTCTTCAAATGCTTTTACAAACAGTATCAGATCCTTCTAACAAACTCGGAAAGCCAACATCAACATGTGTAAATGCATGACAACCCAGCAACATCAGCACAATGCACTGCTTTAGCATTTACTAATGCTTTTTCTTTACCTATTCTGTATTTGCTGTCCCTTGCCTTCTCAATTCCTGATCCACTCCTGGCTGTGGAATTTGCTGCTGCTGGCACTGCTCAGGCACTGATTGAAGTTCCTGAGAGGCACTGAGAGCCAGGCCATGCCAAGGTGTGCAGCCAAGTGGCAACAGAGCTTTGGCTTCCTGACATGGGTAGTCCCACCACCACACAGTCCTTCTTACAGCTGTTGTGTTGTTCCTTGTTCCACCTCATCCTCATCCATACAACATTCAGCACTCTCCTGCCACCCTTCCCTCACACTCTGATTTAAAGGTTTCTTGAGTTCCTAAAACCAGCACACACTGATACCAGTGATTTAGAGGCTCAGCTATGCTTTCAAAGAGGAACATATCTGCAAGTTTTATAAACCACTCTAAACCTCTGCATACTAATTTACACTGCACCTTTCACAGCTCTTGATAACTAAGTCTCCGTTCCTCTACCCCAACCTCTATCCTCATTTGCAGAGCTGCCATGAACAAGTTCTGTATGAACCTCAACTGCAACACTCTTATTTTATATCAGAAAGCAGAAAACATTGCTGAAAAATCTTCATCTGCAATGGAACTGGCTGCAGGGACTTATACAGAAAGGGAAAGTAAGAGCAGATACACCAGGGAAGATGCAAGGGAAAGTTAAACAATGTGCAAGAGTAACACAAAAACAGGTAGTTGAACACAATATGCAGTTGCATGCACAACAGGATCATCTTTAAGGAATTTCTCCAGGAAACAAACTTCACAAAAATTACATAGTTTAATAAGGCACACAATGAAAAATAAAATTTAAAAAATGTATTCTATTTGCATGGAAAAAAAAAATTACCACAACACCCCCAAAAGAACAAAGAGTTTTATTAAATCAGAAGTGCCTGCCAAGTAATAAGATTTCTAAAAAGAGCAGGATTTAAAAAAAGTTTTAAAATAAGAAGAGGCGGCAATTTGTTTTGAAACATGAATCCAGCTGGCTTAGCATCTGAATGAAAGAAAATTATAGATCACAGTAAACATCATGTGTAAAAATAAAGAGTAATCAAAGCCCCTCTTAAAAGGAAAAAAAGAAACACCAAACAAGCTATCCATACAACCAATAATTCTGAGCAACTTCCCTGCCAGCTGTAATTGCCACATTGCAAAATACGTTTTTCTTAACGATACTCAACCTCTTTGTGAAGTTCGCCAAGTAACTATTGGAAAGCAGAAAGAGCAGCATGGGATTCTCACGAAAATAAGTTAAAAGCATAATTGTAAAAAGAAGTATTATCTTGTGGAATTTAAAATATATGCCACACAAATGTTAAATGTTACAGCAAAAAAATGAAAGGGGACTGTACTCTTTCTTTCAGTGCAGGAAACATATAAAAATGCCTTAAGTGAAGCCGATAGCAAACCCAATGACAATATTCAATGACAATATGTCAACCTGAACATGATTCATTTGCTTTTAGCATGGACAGGTTCTTCACAAAGTCCCAAATTCAGTCATCTGGAGATGGAGAATCAAACCCATATGGCAAATTAACTCTACAGTTCCCTCTCCTGCTAGTTCCAATCCAGCATCCTCAATTACATCAGAAACCCAGAAATCAATACAAACATTAAGAAGTTTTCTTTCTTTGTAGAAAGCAGTTTATGGTGCAGAACCAGGCTGAAAGGACAAACAGAGCACAGTATATTTTAGCTGTGTACTGTAAGTGTCATACAGCACTGAGTTAAACTTTTTGAACCAAAATAAGATAGAACATAAATTAAACAGACAGGAGTCAGAAACGAGCACCTCTTAGGATACAGACAGCCTCCAGCTTACTTTCATATGACCAATGGCTGATTTTCTGTATTCTATCACCAAATACTACAAAGATATACCTTAATACATGGCCTGCAGAAGGGCATCCAAAAGGCTTCACTGGCGCTTTGCAAAGGAGCCAGTTCCCTGCTTCTGGCCTACAGCACACGGCAGTAACCCATGCAAATACCAATAACTACCTGTCAGCAAGGCGGGAGAAAGAATTTCATGCTCTAAGCAACATACACATGCCACAAAAATTTCCAGAATACAAATTATGAAAAAAACCCAAAGAAAAACACATAAATAGAAATATCCCAGTAGATCCCATCTAGATTTGATAGGCTTTGCTATTATATAAATATTTGTTGGACATTTAATCCTCTTTCCCCTGCCCCTAATCTGCCTCCTCTATCCTGACCTTCCCATAGTAACAAGTTTATAAACCAATTTTAGTGCACTCTTCAGAGTCCATTACCCTTCTGGGAAAGGATATGTCAAATATGTCAGGTTTGCCTAGAAAGATGCCCTGCTCATAACAGTTCCTTAAAAATCAGTCCTACTGCCAAGGTTTTGTTCCTTCTTTACAAACTGGTCACAGCTTCTTTTAGGAAGTAGTGGGATGAGATGGAGTAAAATTAGAAGGGGCAGAAATAAAAGGGAGAAGAAGGGAAAAATGGCCCTGGTGCAAAATTATCCAGTAAAATCTTCCATTCAACTCCTGTATCAATAGTCTGGTGTCAGCCACTTGTTCAGCAACCATCTACATTCTCAGACCTCCAGCTGCATAGCCCTTCCTTTTTTCAAAACCTACAGCAAACAGGTTTACTACTCAGTGTTATAATGGCTTAATAACACTTACAAAGATTAGGTACAGAACACAGATTAGATAACACAGATTCAAAAGACGAAGTCTCAAGATTAGATCTAGATTTATCATCTCTATGTCTAAGGTCTTGGAAAAGCATATTGAAGGGAAACAATTTCAGGACTCTGAACTGGGCCCTGGTTCTCCTGGTGACAAATGTCTCTAGTGTTTCAGCTGGGACCTGTCCTCAGCTGCAAATAAAACAGCTGGCATTAATCAGTGTCTCTTCATACACAAGCCTTCATCCTCATGGAGGAGAATTAAAAAACATGCAGGAAATCCAGCCTTTGTGTTTGCTTGCAAGGCAGATAAAATGAGCTGTCATCCTTTCTCACAGCAGGAAAGAGTAAGGACAGCTCAGATGAAAGTGCTGACAGGCCTGGCGGCGGGTGCTGGGACTTGGAAAGCACCGTGTGTTCATAGAAGACCACCAGCAATCAAAATAAAACACTGTTTAACACTAGGTACATTTACAATGATTAAATACAACCAGTTTACCCAATGATGCTCAGTTCCAGAAGTAGTTTGTTCCTCTATTTTACAGGCTATCCCAAAAGAATAACCATGAAAACAACAAAATAAAAAGCTTGGTGTTACCAACATGTTCTTGCATTCTTTATATTATCTCCTGTTTGAGTGACCAGGAACCAGTTAAAGGCTGAATTGGCCTTTTGAGTCACCATCAAAAATTATCCACATCATACTAGTCCACACAGAGTGGTCCTGCACTGCAGTGCCAACACAGTAGAAAACATAACCAAAAATGAAGACAAACCAAGAGAAAACATCCTGTAGCATTAGCTCACAAGTGCAACGTTTTATGAGCCAGCTGGACTTCAGATGGAATTTTTGGTCAGTCATCTGAAGAAGTTTAGTGTCTATTACTAGAAAGCTTTGAGGAGAATAGGCATCATGGATGAACATTCATCACTGATGGTTTGGGTACAGGCACCAAAAGTCTGCAAAAGGAAGAGGACTTTTACCTTATAACATGAGATGAGAAAGGAAGGATTGATGCTCCAGAAAATACTGAAAAGTATTTCATGACTGGAGGAAATATCATGAGTCAGCACCTATGTCTGCATACAAAATTAAAAAGTCAATAAGGCTGTATGTTAAAAGAACCAAAAGTCACATTAAAACTCAAGCTAAATTACTCACAATTTTCACACTATATAAGCAACACTGTAGATTATTTCGATTCTTTTTTGAGATACTTGCTCAGTTTAGGCAGATCAAAACTTGAAGTCGCTTATTTAAAAAAGCAAACAAGAAGCAATATATGAACTTACGCTCCCACCCAAAGCTGAGATCTCCAATAAGAACCTACAACTCCACGAGTGAGGTTTTAGAAACTTCAGTTCCTCAGCATTTCTGACTGAATGATAAGAAAAAGGAGGAGGGATGCTTTTAAAGTAAATAAATAAATAAATAAATAAATAAAACTAATTAGAAAACATAAAGGAAAATTGCAATCAAACTTGTCAGGAAATTAGAGGAACTGAGTTTTCGAAATGCAAGAGTGCTTGATTGACCTGGGTCACAAATTACTGTTCCTATTCTTTCCTTTTCAAACTGAACAATGCCTTCATAAACAAAAGATAACCTGTAATTTCAAGTGGTTTAAAAGCGAAGCTAAACCACATGTTTTGTGCGGTTATTTTTAAAGCAAAGAGAAAGAAAGTCAACTGATACATGGGATGAAATATATGACTTCCAAGCTCCTTTGCCATCCAAACTGGGTTTACCTCCACTCTACAAAGCAAAGACCTTTTACAAAGAGATATACAGAGGCTGAAGAGAAGTTCCACACACAAAACCTCTTCCCATTGCTTTTAATATACTAAAAACCCAAAAGGCTGCAATGCTGAGATACCCATTGCCATTGACCTCTGGCACACGAATGAATCACCAGAGATGAAGGATGACCATTCTCCTTCCTGTCCAGAAAAG
The DNA here is from genome assembly GCA_017589585.1 of Phylloscopus whistleri. NCBI lineage: Eukaryota > Metazoa > Chordata > Aves > Passeriformes > Phylloscopidae > Phylloscopus > Phylloscopus whistleri. The sequence continues at coordinate 287,833 of JADMLD010000068.1, read as the reverse complement.
CTGAGGCATAGCAATGTTCAACACAACTCCAGGTATGGATGCTTTTTAGACCTTACAGCTTTCTGCTTTGCCCCAAACATGGGCCCAGTTACTGAGATGCTACCAAGAAACACAGTATCACTCAATTATAAGCTCCCTATTGGCATCACTTAAAGATATAACTTACCAAATCCATATCTGGTAGCAATCCAGTGTGCTATTTTGACCGGCAACATGAAAGACTGTAAGCCATTTTTGATCCAAAACATATATAACCAGGCTGTATAAAAACTTATAAGGCAAGAATAAAGTGTAACTACCCACTACTGCAAATGTTTATCTTATTACAAATCTTAGACTTAAGACATTGATCCTCACAAACGTCTTTCCCTTAAGACACAACCACATCTTTGCTTGACAGCATCTACACAACACTACATGGAAGGACCATGCTTTCTGAATAAAGGCAGAAATCAGTCACTCCAAAGTTTATTCTGTGGAGCCCTCAACGGAATACCAGCATTTGCAATCTTGAGCATTATCCACATGTATTCAGAATACAATCATGTCCTTGGTAGATGCCTCACTGTAACTGCTGGTGTATAAACACTGCAAGCAGTCTCTCTTGGGTATATCCAAGCTTAGCAGAGTGTCAGAGCCAAACACCATCATCCTTGACCCCTGGACAGCAGCAGCAGTTAGAAAGAAGAGATAAAAAATAGCTTCAAAACCCATTTGAAAATCCCGACCTTTCCTCTGCAGGGTGGGGATAATTGGGCAAGGGCAGCTGCTGCCACTTCAAAGACAGACATCCCATAGGATCGGGGCTGCTCTCAGCTGAGGCACATTACATTCACTGCCCTGATACTGCTCCACTCTTCCCAATACAGAACACAACCTGGTGAGATGGGTAGAACAAGTGCTCTATTTTAATCCCACCCATCTCATCATCTTTCAATCCCATATGAAAGAATTTGAAGCAGAGAGCGCTCTCCATATCTAGGGGGCAAACATGGTTTTCAGAGCAGAGATCAAACACACAGACTGCTATTTTATTTCTGTGCTGGCTCTTCACACCTTGTCCTGACAGTGTGAACACTGATTAAATCAGTAAGTTGAAAGGATGTGGTAGAGCTAGGAAAGCCAACAATTTGACCTCTAAGTTAGATAGTAGTTAACCTTAAAGCTTTCACCTATTTTTTTACATCTTCTCAGTAAGAGGATCTAATATTTGCTTACAAACTTTCCAGTGTGTATTTGTTTAGTTCTCTTAGGAAGCTCACTCCTGATAATTCTGTCTCTATTTCAAAAGAAACCTACCTCCCTATCTTCTTTACTACTTCCCAAAATTTTCTGCCTTCTGATCCTAATAAAAGCAAGAAATCATCAGTAATTTTATCAGCAACTTGCTTTTGAGAGGAGGATGAAACATTCTGCATGCTGCACATAAAAGAATTGCAAGCTGTTCTCACTGCTCAAGCCAGCCAAAGAGGGCAGCTCTCTGCACACACTCATTTGCAGCCAACAAGCTGCTTCAGGTGGTTACTGCAGAGTGTGATTTGAAACCTACCTCTAGTGATGTGACTTCCACCTATTTCTCTCCTTTTTCAATGAGGAAATCAAAAGTTTGATGTGTATGTGTAAAGGCTGCCATTACTTTCAGAAGCAGCAGACTGCACAAGTTTGCCCTGCTTTTTCTTTCCCTGGAGTTTACACACAACTTCCGAACAGCATTAGGGACAGAATGGAGTGAATTAATCTACCAGAACTATTTCCAATGTTTATTCAGTTTTAATGTTTTCTTTTGAGGTTTCTCTAGCTGGCTGACCTGAGACCTGTTTCCCCCTGGAGCCTGTGTTGTGGTGCCAGCCCTTTTATTACAGCAGGTTCACATCTAGCGGTGAGAGCAGAGGAGGAGGAACGGCAAGCTCCCTGCTGCTGCTTTTGGTTAGCAGCCTCCTCCTCCCACTCTTCAGCAGATGTTTCTGCTGTTTTACCACAACGGGATCTTTTCATACCCTCACAACTTCTAAAGCAAACAGCAGACAAAAATCAGAGACCCATCTCAAAAGAGCCACAACAAAAGCACTGACCCAAACTACCACCACAATACAACTGGAATAAAACTTGGCCCTTGGGAGAAGAGGAGGTTGTACACAGTGTCACCAGGACAGTGACTAATCTTTGGCAGATCATGTGAGAAAGTCCTGAAGTAGCTGTAGTGACAGAGAGCAGCATGAAAACAAATGGATGATTCAGATGTGCATAATATTCCTTAGAAGTAATATTATCAGAAGCTCACATAAAACATTATCCAATCTTTTTACCATTTGGAAAAGCCAATGGCATTTGCAGCCGTCTCCCAGATGTTGTGCATTTTCAGTTACATGTGTCTGTGCACATGTGCATGAAGTCAGTGGGTTCCAAACAGGTGGGATTTCTAGAATCTCCATTTTAAAACAAATTCCTAGATACCACTAAAAGTACATCCCAGAGAGTAGGAAAAATCAGCTTTCAGACTCTATGTCAGTCTCCTGCAGCTGATGTCAAGTCCATGCTAGGAATTTTCTCACAACAATGGAACCAGACTGTGGGAAAATGAAACAGTTATTCTTGGGTTCCTCAGGTCTCAGTGGCTGGCAAGGAAGAAAAGAGGTCCATTCAGATTAAAGTATAGCTATGTATGCCAACTAGTTAAGCTAGACTCCCTTCAAACTGCTGATGTACGCACAAAAGGCTCTATATCAAGGTTCTCTGAAAGGTACTCAAACTAGTTTGCCTCTACTCCCTGTCCTCCCTCCCCAATAATCTTAATTAAGCATTATTTCTAGTAGTAGATAAAAATACTCCTATTTGTACATGCAGAAATAGACACCATATTGCTTTGTCTTTTAGACTTGCTGGATGTAAGTCATTTGTGGCACTGCTGTGGCAAATACATATATGTAGGATTTGCTAATCCTACATAGTGTGTCACTGTCATGTATTTACTGACAGAAGGCATCTGCACCATCCAGGTCAGGTAACAATCAAAGCTATGGCTGTGGCTGAGCTAAGTCTTTGCCTGCACTGCTGCTATTGCCTGCTTTGAAGAAGCCACATGTGAAATGCTGTGAGGTGATGTGAACATTACCCAGACCTTCCATCTGGTTTTGAACACTCCTCAGGGCTGAGTGCAAGCACATGTGTGCCCATGCACAGATGTCCAAAGAAACTGCACAGCCTGGGTCTCGGGCTGGCCTTGGAGCACATCCTGCTGCCATGGTCTCCACTTAACACATGAATGGCAGCAATGCTCTGCTGCCATTTCACTCCCTCTAAACCAAAAGCCTCTTGCTCTCAGCCAAGCATCTATGACTGCTGCTGCCTATCCACACAGGGTTCCTTAGATAGCTGGGTTTCCTTGTTTTTCCTTAAGTAGCTGCTTCTCTTTGATGCTCAGGCTTTCATCTATCGTAACAATGAGGAATCATCTGTTTGGGGAAGAAAAGCACAGTTCAGGATATTCTTAGGAGGGAGAGTTGGATGCCAGCAGCATCTACGGTGGAGGACGACTGCAGGTCAACTACTATTTTCCTCCTGATCTTTACCCTGGAGGTGGTTAAAGGGAAACCGAATGAATGATTTCCTTGTTCTAGCGACATTTGTAAATCCTGTGTAAACGAAGCTATCTTTGACAAAATCTTGGTGAGCCTTAAGTTAAAATAACAGGGGTGATGTCATTGACCGGGCAGTTGTACTGAATGCTTCCTACAGCTTCTGTTGCACTGCTCCATGAACACCACACTGGAAAATTCCCCATGTTTCAGCCATCTTTCAAAGTCTGCAATTTGATTTCATCAAGTAAAAATACAAGTAATTTTTTTTTAATGAGCTGTTCTTTAGATGATGATTAAACCCAGAACCAATAATTTTTGAAGCATCAAACATTTAAAATAATATGGAAAAGAGGTATGCGGAGTTTAAAATCCTAAGTGATTTATGGTGGACGAGGTTTATTCAGACAATTTGAAGAAAGATGAGCTCTCATCAGTTGTGTTGCATAGAGCTACTAGTGAAGATTTTATGAAAAAATGCACATTAAGTATTATTTAGAGAGCTTCTGCAGGGAGAGTTTTGAGAGCAAATACAAATATTTACACTATAAATGCACTTTAATCCTGTGGCTCCTTTTTTGGGGAACAGATCAGAGGACCACCTAATCCATGGGCTTTATAATAGAGGTCAACAACATAGCTTAGAATTTGAAATACTGCTCTTCCCAATAGATTTCTCACAAACAAGCTGGAGAACAAGCACTACCTGCAAGAATTATGCAGACCCTTCTCACAGTAAATAACTGAAGATTGATACAATTTTCAAACCTGCAGATTTCTTGCAGAGTGAACTGTTTTCTAATTAAATAAATTCTTGCTAGGAGGTTAGTGTACTAAGAGAACACTGGCAGAAAAGCATGTTCAGCACCAATAAAAGATAAAAAATAATTAGAAAGCTCAAAAACTGAATTGAGGACTTATTAGCACAGAGAAATGAAAACTGAACTGCTAGACGACAATGAAGACAGTTATTTGTATCCAAGCTATACGATACCACTTAGGAACTCTTCAAGCTTCTTTGGTTTTTGTTCCTTAATAATTAAAGCTCAACCATTATTCAGAGGATCAGAATGGCATTTGAAGCCTTTTGTCTGAAATTTAAATTCTTATATTCAGTGTATTCCTCAAGACTTTATTTTTGAATGGGTGATGTACCTAGACTGTTTGTTTCAGGTTTTGTCTTAAATCAGTAAAAAGCTCTTCTAATACAGCTCTCACACCATGGGTACAGTCCCATTAGTGCCACAGAGACTGAGGCTGGTCTGCTTCATTCTCATTCAGTAAGGAGTGATTACTGGTACAGGATGACATTATTGCAATTAAACTGTGGATACATTTGGAAAGCTTTTACCACACTTAGGCACCTCCATGAGCATACTGTGGGAGTCTTTACATTTCTGACTCAAATATTTGTCCTTATGTATCCTACCTACATATTGGACAAAGCAGGTACATCCAGAAGGTTACTTGAGAGCAACCACCTTAGATGTCCAAAGCTAGACTGGTATTCACTTTGCCCAAAAGTATTTTATTTATGTTTTAAAGCTTGTTTCACGTGGCCGAGACCTCCCAGAGATGGAAGATAAAGTGAAATTTTAGGCACCTCAGTTTTAAGGAAAAATCTCACAGGAACCTAGCTTTCAAAAGCAAAATATTTATGTTTTCTTAAAATCAAATATCAAATTATTTTGAGACATTTCTGATACACTCAATTATTAGAGGTTTTGCTATTAGTTTTCCTTTAAATGGAGTATATTGTTCAAACCAAAGTTTATAGAGAATAATAGCATAGCAATGGACTCAATTAGGAGATGGAAGGAAACACAAAGGAAATTCAAATGTTTTTTCAGGCCTAAAATAGAAGTAATAAACTTCCAAGATAAACAGCTTGAGAGTAACTGCTTCAATTTTAATTTGATAAACAACATTACAAAATTACTTTATAATGCTCAGCAGTTTGATGGCACTGGAGATATCTGGAAACAAGGAAAATCTGAGCCTCTCATGGGAAACCTTCCTGCTGTTTAACATTTTAAATGATGAAGTAAAAACAGGGCAAGAATCCCTAATACTACACTCTACCTTCTGTTTTAGATCCCCTACACATCACTTCAGCAGTAATTAGCAGAATGTGGTCAGTAGAATACGTGGCAATGACTTCACAGAGATACTGAACTGCATAAAATGCAGTATGTATTAATAAAACTCTGCATTTGTTGCACATGTGAACTTTTGAGTCTTAAGTTTAGTGAATCCACTGCTGCAGACTCATGAAGTCAACTTTCTCCACTAGAAGTTACTGCAGCCTGCAGCCTATGTGCCAGCCTCAGCAAAAAGGTATGAAACCTAGTTAATCACTTGATTTAGTAAGCTAAAAGTTCCTCTGTCATGTGTTTTATTCTTTACAATTATATCCCTACTTTTAAAAATCCCATTATTCTACTGTATCTTTTTCTCAACACATCAAAACTCAGTTAACCCCAGGTAAGTTTTTCTGTTGAATGCTGTTGAACTTTAAACTATTGACTATCAATTACAGAATCTGTATTTCCTTCAGACCTGAACCAGACAAAAACTTGACATATATTCAGCAAATTAAAAAGAAAACATTTCAAGGTGAACAGCTCAGCCATGGTACAACTCAAACTAGCTGCCTACTAATGCTACCCTGTAACAGAAGACTTGAGAAAGCCCCTTCCCCATTCCAGACCAACACCAGTACCACTGACAGCATTGATGCTGAGAGTGAACATTTACACTCTCTTCTCTGTTTCTCAAAATACCATGATTTCCTAGGGTTTGTGACTACCTGAAACTATCTCAAGTACAAAGATTCGAGAGTACCATCAGGTTTTCAGCAGTCTCAGCCAGAAACAGACCTCAGATACAACGCACAGGAGCACAAAGTTTCATTACATACAGAGAAGTTCATCATTAATTATGAAAATTACTACAGCCCAGCCCCAAAGAGATTGGCACAAAGCTGCAGTAGGATTTGGGTACTGTTTAGACATGCAAGAGTTTGGACATTTTGGATATTTTATTTAAATATCACTTAAAAAACTGTGCCATCAGACTTCTGTTTCTATGTATTTATCACTGAACACCCCAAAACTCAACACAACGATTTTTACCAAAGAAGAACCAAAGTACATCATCATCTAGACCATGATAATTTAGACAAAGTACAAAGGAATGATCTGAATAATGACGCTTCTTAAACTGTGATGAGATTGGGCATCTTTCTTTGTTGCCTGGACCTCAGAAGACAAATAAGTGAAAGTACAAAAAATAAACAGAAGTAGAAATAGCACTGTCACAAAGAATGAAGGCACACCCAGTACCCTGTTCTGTCTGATGACTGATGGAAGCAACATGTGAAATACACACAGAGAAAATTAAAACTGACAATAACAAGCCTGCATTTTTTAAGCCATCCAGCAACTTAAGACGTTAATCAATTTCTTTGGGACGTCTCTGCTGTTCATTACTTCAGCTTATTCTTCTTTATGCCTTACTGCTATTCACTGAGCAGCAAACAAATACAATAGCACACAGGAAGCAGCAAACAAAAGTCCTTTTAACACTTGCTCACACTCTTTGCTGCACATGTCAGGGCTGCCCAGGGGCTACTGGTTTACAACCAAACCCAGTTTTCTTAAACACATAGCAGAACAGTACCTCACTTTGGAAGTCAAGAAAATTGGATTTCTTAAAACTTGAGGGAGCACGGTAGAAAAAGAAAATCACAGTGCTGACACAACTGGCTTCCTTTATGTTTTCTTTATTTAAATGTTCTGAACATTCCATTGAATTCTCACAAATAGTTTCACTGGAGGCATTTAGCACACATTTGCTCTATATTCACTTGCTCTTCTGCTAATATACTGACATTTCTTGGTGTTAAATCATTCTCACAGATGAAGACACATCACAGATCGCCTGTTTGCTTTCTAGGCTGAACTCAGGGAAAACTCAGAAACCAGCCACACAAAGTACTCCTTTTCTGTTTGTATGCACAAGAAATGCACTGATAGGTGTGTTTAGCAAAGTCACAGCATGGTCTAGACGAACGGTCTGCAATTATGTTCAGAAATCTGGCTTAAGTACTTACAAAAAAAAAATTTTTAGGAAATATTACTGACATTTTATAGTAGTAAAAATGTTAGAATTTATTTTTCAGTTTTTCTCTAAGTGAACCATCAATACTGCACAGATTCCCAATGAAAACTCTCAGACTTGATAAAAAAATTCCATGAAAGCACAAATTTCAACAAGTATGATTTGAGAGAATTTATCACTTTGAAATTAACCCATCACAGAAATTTCTCTTGCAGCCTATACCAAGAAGCAGCATTACTGAGGACAGTTAACACAGCAGGCATCTGATTTACATTGCTGTCCTGTGCCAAATGCTTTACCTTGTCGAGTTCCAGCTGCACAAGCTGTCCTGCCTCTCACAGGAGAAAATGTCAGTCAGGGACACACACTGTCCTGGTTTTGCTGGGTGGAGTTACAAAGAGAAAAAAGCATTTCTGTACTAGTTTCTTAAACTAGCTTTTTAAAAGTCGTTATAACATCTTTTTGAAAGGGAGGTAAAGGGGCAGGTTAAACAGAAAAAACCAAAATTCTTTTATTTTAGAATTTTTGTTATGGACCAACAGGCTTTCTCTTTTTGTTGTAACTTAAAACCATGAATAATGAAACATGTATCAGTGGCCTGGGATTTGGTTCAGATTTTCTTTTTGCTCTGTTCTGCAGGCAATACATAAGCACCAACAGCACACACCCTTACTTTGGAGTAGCTACACTCTTTTGCAAAACCATGGAAGTTTTCGGCCAAGGACAAAATTAAAGAAATTAAAATGGTGATAGAGGAGTCCAGTACCCAAACATTAAACTAAGGAAGACCAAGGAAAAATTCATTCAGAATTCTAATACAGGATGTTATGTTAAAAGCATAATCCAAGCAAAAAGACTAATCTCAATAAACAGCCCCATCACCTTCCCATTTCAAGACGCTGTTGAAGCCAAGTAGCTCTGAACATATTCCATAATGTGCCATCAACAGAATAAGAAAATTTAAAAAGTTTCAGGCTGTTTTGGTTCTTCTGGGTTTTGGTTTTCTCTTTTTAATTCTGTATCACAGTTTTGTCATTTTAAGGCTCTTAAAATAATTTAAATCACCAGTGAATTGGACAAAGCTATAAACTCATGATATTAAAAAAAAAATAAAAAATTGCACAAATGTTCACATTCTACCACACTATATTACTGTTTGATTTTGGCAGAAATGCTTTTTCACATTTAACCCATAATGTCTTGGCACTTGCAAGAGGGAGAAATCAGACAGAAAAAATAAATATTCCCAAGGGAAAAAACAACCCAACATAAATCAACAAACCAAATTTTCACCAGTACAAAAAAGAAAAAAGGGGAAAAAAAAACCAAAAAAAAAGGGCTCAGTGTATCACAGCAATAGTAAAGCACAAAACACTTTACGAAAGCAAATTCCAGCTCTGTAAGACCACCTCAATTCAAGCAAGCATCAGGGGAAGGGAGGAAGCAATTAGGAGAAAAGGAATACTAGTGTTATCCTAGGAACACGAACAGCTTTGGGGCAAGGCACATAACTCGCCTTCAGATTATAGAAATATATCTCTATTCACAGCAGGCACTCAGCCAATAAACCCCCTAAACCCCTTGTTATTTTTCAAGGTTATCTAACAAAGTAGACAAAAACATATTCCACCTGCTCTCTTTGTGCCTGATTCCCTCCCCTTCAATCCCCTCCCTCTTGCCCCTTGTCTTTCCTGGTTTTATACAGATCCAAAAGTCATGTTTCAAACCAGCACATTTATGTTAGCGTAAGAGGCATGGAAAGTGCTACCACAAAGTCTTAAACTGAATTACAGTCATGTGTTTCAAATAACAAAGAACAAGAGCAAAATGCATGGTTAGGTCTTGAGCCTCTTTCCATAAACATGAGCAGAGCCAAAGGTTGGCACATATGTTTCTTTAGGGCCCTACACAAACGTTTGGGAGGAGAGGTACAGACAGGCTGTCCAGCAGGGGTGTGTGGACGCGGCACAAGAGGGAACCTCCTGGCAGACCCACCTTGCCACTCTGATACCAATGAAAGGGCCAGGCTAAGGGCTCCTTTATCAACCTCAGACAGACACATGGAAAACCAACACGATTATTTGTCTTCCCAGCAAAAGGGAAACATAATGAAGAATTTGTAGCAGATGGCAAAGACATTTCTGCAGACTGGAAAGCCAGCTGCATTGGGAGCACCTTGAATGCACAGAAAGTTGAAGCAAAGTTGGCTGAGGTGGAATAGTTAAAAACTTGCTCAAGAAATACAAAAAAGGATCCTGGAAAAGAAATTCCATAGAGAATGAATCTTACAAAATTCACATGCTTCCCTAGGAAGGGTGGCTTCAAATGCATCAGCAAGAAAGGTGAGCTTGTCCAAAAGCAAAGTCTTGAAAGCATTATCACTTGCTCATTAAATTATTCTCTTCAAGTTACTGTCAAATTGATGTCAGCCTGTGATACTCAAAACACTTAATCATGGCAGCAAGTCAGCCTGCACACCTGACAGAGCTGTGCCTGTGCCACCCTCCCAAAGGCTTCCACACCAGCACATTGGGATGAGTGAACATCCAGCTTGTGTACAGCAGAACCTTCCTTCTCCTTGTAAGTATCTGCTGTTAGAGAAATAATAGGAAGAAGGACAAAATATTACCCAATTTCTTACATACACTGCAACAAATGCTAAACTCAGACAAGAGCTCATTCTCTCTCTCATACTCATTTTAATGAGTAACATGAGTTACTCACTAAAAATCTGTTCATGAGTTAGTGCTTTTGTTTTGTCCTCTAGTCTCTAGAAATGTTAGAGCACTGCAGTATAGCAGAGCTGCTGTTCGAAAAATGTCATTTCAGGAGTGGTTCATCTGTAACAGATTATAAATTCCAACCAGGCAACAGGTTTTTCAGAGGACAGGTTTTTTTCTGATCTGTTCTCCTTAAGCAGTAGCATATTCGACGTAAGCAGGATTTCTCAATACACCTTTCTTTATAGTGAAAAGGGAGGCACAAACACTCATCAGCCTCCTTGATATGCAACCATACAGAGGGGAAAGAACATGCCAGCAATGTTGCTGAATTCTCTTCCTAAATTCCCTTTCTTCTCTCTGCTTTCACAGTATCTCACCAGCTACATGGCAGGTTAATCACATTACCCCATTTTATTCCTCTCCTTACCAGTGACGGAGAACAATAGTGGCAGAGTTATGATGTGTCAAATCTTGGCATATACTATTTAATTTTCCAGAACTGCTTCAAATTGTAAAACACCCCTATTGTTCCTATTGTTTTATCTTAGTTAGGATTTGCATCTTTCTTTCTGCATGACAAGCAAACACTGCAATTTCTACAAGTCCAATTGGATGAGCACACTTCAAACTGTTCCTGTTCCCACACGGAATTACTGCAGGCAGGAAGATGCCATGACCAGCTAACAAAGTGGGTATTCTAAGTTTCTGGCACCACAGAAATAAAGGGAGGAAAGACTTCCAAGCTTTGACTAAGTCACTGCATGTGAACAAACTGACTTTTTATTATTAGAACACAAACCCCCTCCTCCTTTCAAAAATGCACTTACAAAATGTGAGAAGCCAAGTGGATAAAACTGTACTTGAGGCCCATTGAAGGTTCATGACAATCACTGCAGGATCATTACTGACTAGTCTCGGCTCCAGCCACCCTTGGAATTTTGTCTAACATAAGGGACGTCCTGATAAATAGGAGGCAGCAAAATGTGGGTACAATAAGTACAGAGGATAAAGCCACACAAGTGAGAACAGAAGATATTTTTCCCCAGAAATATGAAGTTTCACTCCTTTCCACATAATTTCTAGGAACTAACAACACATTTTCAAAAGAAAATACAAATTGGCCAAGACGATTTCAACTAAAGTAGGAGAACTAAAAGGATACCTGAAGCAGCAACTTCTAATTATCTTCCCAGAAATCTTCTTGAAAACCAAAGAATAACTGTTCCTGACACTCACACTAAATAAATAAATAAAGTCTGAAAACAAACAAGCAAACTAAAGACTCCACCAAAATACTCTGCACAAGTGAGCCTAAGCACCACATTTCAGAAGTCCTTTAAGCAACCCTGTGCTATCTGTAAACAGACCAAGAAAAGAAATGGCCACTTAAATGTTCTATGTGCTATCTTACTAAAAGGTTACACAGCCCATTCAAAGGTTTGACAAGCACTTCCCCAACTTTTTGTTTATCCTGCAGATGGTGTAATTACACACACACAGAACAAACAACAGACTGCCAGCTTGCAGAACTTTATAAATTGCATTTTGGAGACAATTTCTTAAGCATTCATAGCATCATAGAATGTCCTCTATGGACAGGTGTAAGGGACCTGAGTAATATCAAAATACAGCTCCTGTTCCAACAAACACCTTGCATTAATTGCAATTAACATAACTGGGAAGAGAGATGGTATACATCTAACAGTGTCTCAAACAGACAAAAATCTTTACCCAGGTTGTCACATTCTCTTCCTGGATATTCAAACAGCATAACTTCTGCTTCTTCATGCAAATGTTCAGAAATATATTTTGAAAACTTTTGAAAGGTATTTAAAGAATAATACAATTATCAAGCATAGTCAACGTGGGTTCACAAAGGGCTAGTCTCTTCCAACTGAAATATTCTATTATATTCAAATATTCTTAATGTACTTAGCATTTTATGACCTCCAAAAGAGGGGCAATCTAAGAACAAACCAGCACAAAAGTATTAACATTTTATCATGACATTTTAATAACAGAAAAGCCCAGACTACAGAAAACTACATCAAAGTTGGGTTGTATTCATAGAACAGCCACCCATCACACAGAGAGGTTTCTCACTCACAATCTGGCTATGGCTCCAGCTCTCAAAGTGACCAAGTAAAGTCAAGCACATGTATAAACAGGAATTGGGCAAGAGATGCTCTCTGAAATAACACTGTGATCCTTGAATTTAAAAAAGGGCTAGAGCTTTGAACCTGCTCCAAGGTGAAGAAAGATGAACTACATTCACAGTTCAGTGCAAAATCTCAGCAACAGTTCTCACTTGGGAAACACCACGTCCCAGAAGATGCCATCACAATGCAGCTTCCTGCAAGTCAAGACAGTCTTCTGCTTGTGAACTTCTCTTTATAGAAATTCATGGGGTATTGCAGGAACCTACCCCTGGCATCATAGCTAACACCTCGGGAGCACACTACAAAGGAGGCCCTACTGATTAGGCTGGCTGGACTCTGAAGGTCTGTTAACATGAACAGAAGTTGTGTGACAAAATGCTCACTAACCACTTAAAATTTACCTTTAAAAATGTTAAAGACATGGATACAGAGAAGGCTATATGAGATGTGTAATTGTCAAAGCTAAAGGAAATACAGACAAGCCATGTATTTACTGGAATGTAACAAACATATACCTATGGGCCTCTGTCAGGGTCTGACTTCATTCAACACTAAGAAAAACAGGGAAATAGATTTTTCTCAGTTTGCTTGAAAAGGCTTTTCATGTGTCAGACTATGATTTTAAATATTAAGTTTCACCCTGGCAAGCACTGTATTACTGTGGAGGTACAACAGCCTCCGAAGCAGGATTCTACTATGGAAGTGCCTCACACGTGCAGTACTACCAAGGACCATTAATCCCTGAGAAAGTCTGCTTGGAATCACTCCAGTCACCATTTTACAAGAACATGCACACACAATGCTGACCCAAAAGCTAACCGTGCTCTGTAAAGGGCTCCAATCTATGCAAAGCAGAAATAAATGAAATCAGATATCCACAAGCTACTTACAGACAACATGAAACTCGCACACCATGGCTGTCATGGCAGGCAAGTAGGGTAAAGACACTTTCTTTTTTGTCAACACAAGCACTGCTGCATGGGTTCCTGGAACAAGTCAGCAGCAACAAAACCCCATGCTTGATCAATGCACCTACCACTAATATTTACTGCACATCATTCTACAAAAACTCCACTGAAACCTTCTCTCAAAGCTCATACTAAAATAAAAAAAACCACATAAATAGCATCTGCATTTTTCTAAGAAGAATTTATTACATGGAAACTTTGGTTAGTGGTATGTCCAAGTTCTTAATTAAAGAGAGACCAATCTGCTCAAAAGCGTGACCATTCCCACAGGAATGAGAAGAAATCCTTCTTATTGAAATAAGAGCAGAAAAATAAAATGGAATTCATTCTTGTTTCTGGCAAGAAAGGCATTTTCAAATCCCTTTTGGTGTTGTAATTCCAATAGCTTCTTCTTTCAACACTACATTGAAGTACATGTTTAATCTTTCCAAGACGCTGGCTTTTTCATTGTCTTTAACAGATTTATACACATATTAAACACGAGTACATCCATCCATACACATATCCGTCCCTTTTTTTGTACACCCTACATAAGTTTGTCAAATAAAGGAACTGAACTGAGTAACACACTGATCTGGGAATTCAGAGATTTCTGAAACTGTGAAATCAAACCTGCTCTTACTCAATCAAATAATGCTCATGACCTCACATTTCAATCCCCACCCTTATCTGACTGATACTAATTTTACACTGGCATCCAAAAAGGTCATTATTTCAGCTGGAAATCACCTAAGGAGATTTTATTTTTTTTCTGGGAACTAAAGACATTTAACTCCTTTCTGACTAAGACATACAACTTTAAACGTTCCTACCTTTAGCATCACCATGACTTCAGCTCCACAGTCAACTTAAATGACCACTACTGGTCAGCACTCAAAGAACATTTAGCACAAATAATGATCTTCATTGTTCCTGAACTTTGGGCAAATGGAAGAAACTTTGCCAAGTGAAGCTCAACAGAGAATTGAGAATTAAAAGCAGCAGTAATATTCCAGGGCTAACACCTACAAACTGTTGCAACTTTTTTTTTTTTTTTTTTATTTCCAATTAATCATGTAATGGAAATAAAAGTGGATGTGTGATTTAATTTTCTTCCATTTTCCCCTCTGAATGTACTATGGTGTCATGATGCTTATCAATGAAATAAGACTACTAAGAAAACAGAGAGAACATTTTTATCTAAAGCTGACTTCAACTGGTTACAATATGAGCTTACAGAACAATTTCCAGCCCATGTGTTTTTGTCATGTCAACGGTTTCCAAAGATAATAAATGCTCTTCAGTATCATGCCTGGCATAACTAAGCCTGTGAGCAGGCTGCTAAAATTATATAGAGAACATACAAGTGAACTCTTCAAGCAGTTCTCTGATGACTTCAGCCCAAGAGCAGCACTCCAGCGAAACGGAGGGATTTGGGCAGGAATGCAGACTATACAATAGGCAGCCATAAACAGAAACCAAACTTCGTCACCACCAGCATGCTCGGCGCGTCTCCACATTACGCCGCACCGTGCCGGCTCTACCTCACCCCGCTCCGGCAAGCGCTCGCTGGGGTCAGCACACTTCTGCTACACCACCTTGTAGCCACAGCCCACTGCAACAGCTCTGAGGCGGAGATAGATAGATAGAGATATAGGCTCTCTATCATTTTTTCCTACGTTTTACTGGCAATTTTCAAGCCTTGGTCCATGGACCATTTGAAAAGGTTGCCCAAACAAGAGATAAGAAAAGCAAGGCTACTGACAAGCTTTAAGTCATCGTGCAGATTGCTGCTCTGGGCTCCGCAGCATCCACAGAGAGTGACCCCTGTGCACAGGTTGTGGCACGGCCAATTCCCCGTTAGGAATGATGTGATGTGCTGCACAGGCAATCCTGCTAAGATTAGACTATATACATACACACACATATATATATACACACACACACTAACTGTGAAATAAAATAAACGTATGAACTTAGCATAACACAGAGGCATGAAAAAAAATATGTTGGGAACCCACGTTCACCAAAAATAAAAAAAAATTGGAATCAAAAATAGATAAGCTTTTCCATACAAACGACTGCAGCCTTTAGGTGAGATTGCAATGTAGCTAAAACTTACATCACAACCTTACAACCCATTTGAACAGTACTTCACTTTTGAGAGAATATTATTTCCTTGAAGTTCCAGTAATCAATAAACTTCATATGAATTTTAGCATTATAAATTAAATTAAGTGAAATAAAATAAATAAATGAATACAATCACCTCAATCCTGGAAGTTGGGATGTGCAAAATAGCAATCATCCAGCTCCTGTGAAAAATGCCTGAGCAGGCTTAATTCACTGTGCAGTCTTAAACTGGGCATCCAAGGGGCACTCCAGACCCACATGAGATCTCATCTCAGGGCTGAATTTGACCCACTGCTGACAAAGGGTTCAGAAAAGGCTTTCTCCTCTGACAGCATGGTCTCCTTGACAATTTCTTAAAGGACTCAGACATGCAACTTCTTGAATTTCAAAGCTTTCTCAGTCTTTCTGAAAGCTGATTTTCAAGGGTCTGATCCAATGTTCAGGGAAGCAAGTGGAAAGATTTCAACTAACTTCAGTAGCCTGTGGATTGGGTTCTGCAGCTGGACAAGTTATTCTTCATTAGGTTTTCCATTAAATACAACACATGCCATAAGAAGCATGGATAATCTTACTGATCAAAATGACACAATCTAAGAAGACCTTAAGATAAAATTCCTGCTCAGTAACATCCTTCCTTTGACTTTGAAAACATTCAAAAATATAAAATATTTTTTCTTTTATTTCTTTTCTTCCTTGGCAAACATCTCTTCTTACTACTACTTCTTAAAAAAAATACAACCCACCCCTCCACAAAAAAAAATATTAATTTAAATGAGTGTTATGTAGAAGTCAATACTGTACTTTCCAAAACTCATATTAATTGAAGGCAAGGTAAGATCTTAAAACAATGAGGGGGCAATATTTGAAACCACTGACAAAGTTAAATTTCTTCCACCTTTTCTGAAGAATTACAAACCACGCTCTTAAACATCAAATGGTCAAAAGCCTGTCAGAAATATATTTGTACAAGACAACAGTATTGCCAAAACCTCATTTAAGTTGCTACAGTCTACAGAAATATTCCTCTTAAGGACTTTTCCACCTGCAGCTAAGAAAAATACTCTTTAAAAAAGCATAGGCTACACTGGTCTTTGCCTCCATCCAAAGAAATCAAGAGGTGTAACGCTTAGACTTTATCCCACCACACACAGCTGTAAATACGACACCATTGATCCCCTTCCTTAATGCAAAATATTTAGACAAAAATAATGAAGCAGATCACCAGCAGGAACTTCAGTCCCAAGAAACATCTTCTTACTACATCTTTTATCAGAGAGACTTACGAGTACTTGTTCCTTTTTATTCATTTTTGTTCAGTGCTAACACCAAAGCAATGAACAAGGACGACTTATGAAATTATTTCACTGCCTGTTGTTTTTCTGTTTCCATTTCAAAATAACTGAAGCATTACTGGGCTTGTCTCTACGACATGCACAGGTAGGCTCACAAAAGAGCAGCAGTCCACTTGCAAACAGGAATTGTTATAAAACCCACCATTAATAAACCATATGAACTTGAAGGAAGTATTTGTGCTATTGTACTTTCAACCAATTTCACTTCACTTGTGATGGTGTGACTTCAGCATAGAGAAATGCAGCCTGCATGCTGATCCAAGTGCAGTATTTCTCAGGTTGCTGCCTTTTGTCCATGGTGCAGTTAGGTGACTGCTCATGGGGCTTGGGCTTGAACAAAGCCAGCAGCACAAAGCCCCGACTGCTCTTGCTGCTTTCCCACAGCCCCCTGTGCCAGGGGTGGCAAAGGCCTTTCAAGGGGGTGCCCTAGGACTCCCACTGCTGTTTGACATGCAAATAGCATCAAAGATCTTTCAATCCCACCTCAAGGAGGGAAGATAAAGCCAGCAGTTCCCAGAGGAGCTTTGCTCCCAGAGCAGCATCCCTGCATCTCTCCAGGATGCTGGCACTGCTGCACAGAAAGAAATCATCCTTGAGGTTATGTGAAGGACTTAAAGAAAGCAACTGAGAGAAAGGTACTTCAGGCTACAATTCTTCTCCTCAAGAGTAACAATGTAGTATCTTAAAAACTTTACTTTTATCTTCTTATATACAAGCACACATTCAATAATTCCAGCATTTCCGTTTTATTTAGAGTCCCAACACAAATGGTAAAATACATTACAGGCTCCAATTTCTTCTTGAGCAGTCCGCCTTCATGTGCTAGTATTTTCCAACCAGTTTAAGTGGAAATCAAGCTCTGTAAAGTTATGCAACTTCACAGACCCCTAAGTCATCCCACAGGTAGCTTACAAGGTTTTTAGAGTTTCTAGTCTTATCTTCAACCCAAACAATTATTATATCACTTTTATTATAAATACACCCAAAACTCGTTTTCCCCTCCAGTTTAAACCGTCTAAACCCAACTCTTTCAAACTAGAGGCTGAAAATTTAACCATTTTATAAAGTTGAGTAAAGCTAAAAAAAGTTGAGTAATTTTCAGACACCCTCAAAATACAGAAATGTGTTCCCATGGCTTTAAACCACAAGAGCACCAGCTGATCCTTGTTTGTAAATTAAAGCTTTTCTGATTAGATTGCTAAATAATTATGTCAACAGGTTAAATAATTATTAAATATTATCACTACTGCTACCTTCAGAAATACAGGAATACATAGGAAAGAATCTAAGTTAACTAAATTCTGAAAGTTGGAAAAACTTGTGGAAAATATGAGTATGAAAGAGAAAAATGGTGGGAATAGAAATAGCATGCATGAACAGATCCTACTTAGCATAATATCTAATGGAAAAAGAGCTTTCAACTATTCTCATTTTCCACACTTTAAAGTAAATCTATTTTTTAAATGTGCCTTATTTTAAATTTTATTTATTACTTTCATATCCTCTTTATTGGTTTTCAGTCACTGAACAGAACATGATATGCTACTAAGCAACATTAATGCCAAAATCAGATGGCAACATGTGACCAATTTCTTGGGATCAAACAATAAACAGCTTTCAAAGAACACATTTCTTCCTTGCTTCCTGCACATCTTGAGAGAAAAATTGCTATGTTCATCTCAGTGGTATTGGTAAGAATAAAGATATTTAGAGAGCTAAGGAGAATCTGAACACATTAGAGACATATACAGAACTAGATAAGAAGTAATTGATAAAACCTCACCATGGAATTGATCCAGTGGCCTCTGATCGCCTCGTATGAAATACATTAGTCAAAGAAATAAATCTGCTTTTTTATTTTACAATACTCATGAAAAGGGCTAACAAGTAGCTTGCCTAGATTCCCCCTTACCAGCTAATCTTGCCTCCTTCCTTACAAACCACACTCCTTGTCTGCATTTCTAATATTTATTGCAAAATCACAAAAGGATCTGTACTGGTTTGGTGAACAGCGTGATAGCTTCCCAAAAGTAATTTTCGCAATCCAGATGATAGTTATGGATAGTAATTGAAGGCATTCTTGTAAGAAGAATGCAAAAGGATTCCTGTTGTAAATTCAGAAGTTACTTCTAAGGCGATTTGTTTTCCCCTCACCATGAATTTCGGTGTGGTCATGGATTATAAATAAGTTTCCTCAGCCAAAGCTCCGAAAGGACCACTATGGAACTTGTATCATGTATTCAGCTTGAATGAAGCAAATGTAGGTTGGCTAAGGGTTTTCTGTTTACCTTTTTTTGCATCACATTTCAGCTTCCAGCTTTCCAAAAGCTTCTAGATTTCTGGACTTAGTCATCATATTAGCACTGTCAAGGGAAGGCTTAAAAATAGTATTTTAAAGCTTCAAGTAAACTTACTAAAAATGAGAAATTAAAAGATCCTGACATTCTGCCTAGGCATTACAGTTTGTGTATATTCCTGAAAGGAATACTCGATGTGAATCTGAATTCACCCTATATTTTTAGTCACCAGAAAAGCCCAAACACAACCCAGAAAAAAAAAAAAAAACAAGCCACCTACCCAATCCCAGAAAAATTAAAATTGAAGTGTGCAAGAACAAAGCAGGTCCAGAATTTAGGGGCACAGTCCTTTTAGTTACAACATCTAACTCATTTCCATACAATTTACAGTTGCACATTTATAGACAGTGCAAGCCACACAACCTAAAAATTAGGACACTGAAGAGATGCAATAGTGGTATTTTTCAGAATAAAAGACACAATAGTTGTGAAATAGCTGGTACATGTTTTTCCCATATGACAGACTCCAACTCCACATTACACATACTCACTTAAAATTACAGGAGTGCTTAATAAAGCTCCAAACCTCTGTTTGTATTATTGCACACTGTGTAAAGAGAAATCCCATGGAGTAACAAACCCTTTATTCTCTCAAGTTTCTCAAGACAAAGAACCACAGCATAATTAAGAGTTGAATGGGTAGTACAGTAAGCATTCTCATGCACATATTGGAAATATTTAATAAACGCAAACAAATTACTATCAAAAGAAGGAAGAAAACTGAGAACTATGAAAACTGCATTCCTCTTTTAAGAAGCAGCATGCTACACACCATTCAGGTTTAGGCATTTTTCAATACTATGAAGCAACAATTCTTTCTTTCAAGGTGCAAAACTATTGCAGTTTGGTGGCACGTCAGCTCCACTGAGACCCTCGTCCGAAGAACAGCAATTGCAGCACAAGAGTGCATGGAGCACAACTGCTGAAGTCTGTTCATATGCTTAGGGCTATTTATATACACCAGCACCCTGGGGATTAGACTCACAACACAGACCACTTGCAGTCTCTCTGGGTAATTATATAGTGAAATGATGACAACTAGTTCATTTGGAGCACAGAAACTTTTGGGCATGTTCACTATGATTAACCAACATCCACTTCTGTCTTCTGACGTTAAACTGAAAACAAGTATCTTGCATCTTGCTCCAATTTTTTAATGCTTTAATAATGAAGTTGATGTAAAAATAGAAAAATATAAAATAAATTCAGTGTGCTATTTTGAGAGATTTTTGCTGCAACTCTCATGTTAATGCAAAAAATATACATAGTTATATATATATATATATACTATTGAATACATGAAAATTTAACAAAAAAAAGGGGTTGAAAAATCTGCTTGTAGAGGGTGAGTACCTATATACTTATACCCAGGTTGTTTTTAAACAGTGCGTTTCACATTTAGGAAACACCAGTTCTGAAATAACACTCCAGTTCATGTAGTTGCATTTCCAGTCATGCTGCCTAACTAGCAAACACAACCCACTGCCCCAGTCACTAGAAATAATAGCCTGACACAGAAAGGTGCAGGATCTCCCTCTGGCCCAGAGCCTGACAACGGTTGTAGCCAGAAATGTAAATGAGCAAAACTTCTCTATTTCATTGAGCCAATGGTACCACGTTGAAAACAGTGACAGAACATTTTCTGGCCAATGGTAAATCATTACCATACCCCCAGAAGGAAAGACATCAATGCCAGTACTTTGTTGAACAGCATTTCTTTTTAATTTGTTGTACAAGCGACACTGCTAGATGTGACAGGCTAGATGGAAAACTACAGCAAAGCATTTCCATCAGTTGAATTTCTGGAACCTCTCTTGACAGCTAAATTTGCTTTTGATAGCAGCTGGAGTTGTTTTGAAAGAAAAAATCCCCAGCTTGCTCCCACTAATCATTCGTTGCTTTGGTTTACAGAGCAGTTTTGTTGTATGCTAACATACTCCTTCTTTTGGAGATAAATTAAACCAGAAGTCATAATCCAAACACACAACAAATATGTTCTAACTCCTAAGGACAAAGTGGAAGTCCAAATGAATGAATGGTCTTTTATGCAGCTGTGAGTGACACACTATGGTGAGAGAGTCCAGGGCCAACTAAATGCAATTTGAAGACTCTAAGCTGGATATATAGTATAGAATTAGAGGCCCACAACACCAGTCATCTCAGTGTCCACATTTGCTCCTCACACCTCACCAAACTACTCATTGATTTGCATGTAACTGCCATCTTGATTCTAGATATCTATTTATGATCAAGTAGGAGTCAGGACTAAAAAATCCAGCTTTTTAAAAGAACATCTTAAGGTATGTCACATACATACTGTAAATTAAATCTCCTGCTTAGGTACTCTCCAGAATTATTGATAGATCTCAAAATATAGTAGGCCAAACTTTGCCTCAAAGTTTACAAAATCATGAGCTTACATTTTAAATAAATCTAACAAACTACTAGTACCATCAGAATCAATGAAAGAATCTACTCTCACACCAGTTACGTGACAAAACTAATTCTACTGCAGTATGCAGAAAAAAATCCACTGTCCAAGTTCTGCAATCATTTTATGAGTATGACAGTTCCCTACATACTAAAATTAGCAACTGATGAAATAGTCATTACAAAAAATGATCAAGGATAGTATTAGTGTTTAAATACAAATATTTCAATAAATGTGCACAACCTCAATAATCTCTAAACAACAGAGGATTACAAACTTTCACTGCAGAAAGCCTACAGATGCCTTTTTTGCCCAAACCTCTCTAGAACTCAGAAGTAAGGCAGCATGGACAACATGTTTCCCCATACCACAGAATGCTATGCCTGTTCCCATTTTCAGTAGTGCAACCAGAGGAGACTCAGTCCAAGAGAGATCAGTCTCTGCAACAGAGAGAACGCATCTCAGCAAGGTCAGTTTTGTACTATATACTACTGAGAGCTGTAATGCCAATGCCACCCCTCTGACAAAACTTTAGCATTCAGTAATAACTTAAAATTTAAGCTACATTTTATTACTTACCAAGGTAAAGACAAAAATCAAAATATGTATTCTAGAATAAGCAATGTAACTAAGTGCAATACTGAGACTACAGGAAATAAATATTCTCAACTCTTCAATACAGAATTAACAACCGAAGGACACAGCCCAACATCTTGACTTAAAGGAGGAAAACTCGGTGGAAAAACCTCCTGTTGTTAAGGGCTGTCCACGCACCCCTCTTGTGCTCTGCCAGAAGATACTGGTAGACAAGTGCTTGTCAGCCCACCAGGAGTGAGAATTTTCCCTGTCACTGCCCCACTGTACATCAGAAAACAGGAATCATCCCTGCTTCCTACTTGAAAAAAGCCTTTTGGACCCTCTGATCTCACTTCACCCCCATAGACAGATTTCAGCCTGCACACCTCCAGCACATGGCCTGAGCCACAGGACAGAGGAAGATTTAGGGATGCAGACTGTCCCCACAAGTCCCAATAGCCAATGCACAGTCTCAGCCACCACTCAGTTTGTTTTCATCCATCACTGGCAACACTTGAAGGTCTCTTTGCCCCAAAGGATGACATGACATTCAAAACTGAGTTTTGGGCAGAGTTCTGCTCCTGAAAATGAAGCATTGGACACCACAGGGCAGTGCTGACTTCAGCTCAGGAAGGCAAGAACAGATGTTGATGCTGGGTTTTAAATCTTGTTCTATCTTTACTCAATTATTTTAGATATGACTGCTAAGTACAAGCTCTCTTATCAGATATTCCACATCTTTTTGAGATTTGAGAGCAGTTGTACCTGGTGGGTTTCAGGGACTGTTAACACCAAGGAAAAAAACAATTCCCTTTTGTATGCTGACTACCTGTACAATCTGTTAACCCTCATGGCAGCTGTTCCATGTGTAGGCTTGTGTGTGGTCACAAAGAACAAGCCTATTAGAAAAGAAGATATAAGACAACATCACTGCTGCATCCAACTTTAACTGTAATTGAACTTACCTCCATCTTAACCTGACTGTGTTTACACAAAGATCTGACTTTGACAGACACATCAGCCCACTGGTACCTATCTAACTTCAGCAAGGAACAAAATCTAACTACCTGTATTTGCTATCCAAACTCTAAGAAAGGAAAAGGGTTTCAAGGGAAAAAAAACAAACCATATTAATTTAACTATTTATTTCTGATCACTCTAATTCAGAATGTATTTCACCAATCTGAAAAGCTAATAAGGGAAGAACCAATTTAACTGTGACAGGACTCTCTCAAACTTCAATAATGTAATTAGCAGATAATTAGGATGCCTGATGTGTGAATCAACAAAAAGAAGTATTTCTACAAACCTTTAGAGAATTTACCCATTGAATATTTACAGAACTACAGCATTACTGTGGCACACCAGTATATAGCCACTGCAAATTCAGAAACTCTTTGATTTTGAATGAGCAACAAGCTCTTTGGTCTCTATTAAAAAATCCAAACTATTTCAGAAAATGAAGATAAATCTTCACCTGGTGTAAGGGTCTAGTGATCTATCACAAAGTTTGTCAAAGTTATGAAATAATAAACAGATTTTATAAAATATGATGTATAAGATAATCAGAGTTGATAAGTAGCAACACAAATTTTAGAACATAGAAGTTTCTTATTCTTTAGTTTTAGCTTTCAGACTTTCTTACAGTAAAAAAATGGGGTTTTTAAATTTATATGCATTAAGCTTTTAAATATAAATAACCTAAAAAACAGAGCAGTAAAATCAAACAGTAATGTTCCTGCCTTTCTCTTTCTTCTACAAGAACCTATCAGGAAGCTGATCCTGCTCATCTCAAGAGGAAAACCTCAAGCGTCCCTTGCTTTTAGAGAACGACAAAAAAAAAAAAAAAAAAAAAAGGCAAGGACCCTTTCTCCTTCAAATACTGAGATTTAATTGATGTCCCCACTTACTAACTTCTTTCATTGCTGTCCCTTTCTGCAAATAGTACAGTACTTCTCTTAATGCTGAACATGGATGTACACAAACTGGGTATGTACAGACACCTACAGGTCTCTCTTTTTAACAGGTGATCTCTTTAAATAGCACAATCCTTCCTGAAGGTGGATAAACAAAAAAACTACCTGAATGACTTTGTATTTTCTATCTGATCCCCAAAACATGAGCTAACACCACTGTATCCTACAGCCCAAGGAACTGAATTTATAATACCACAGTCAAAGTGTGTTTAGCATAGCAGCTTCACCCTGCAGTTGGCTGCAGAGTAATGTGAAGTTGAGTAAGAAGCTTTTATAAATAGAGCTTGGGGATCCCCTCTCCTGTGGAGCTTGATTTTTTTTTGGTTTTTTTTAAGCTGTTAAGACAGAAATAACTCGGGCAGGGAAACATAACTGCTTGGAGACAAGAGCAGAAACTTGCATGCCAGCCAGATTGACTGTACTGGTGCTGTCGAGGTGGTGCAAGGGGACACTGAGTAAGGTGGTGTAACACACACTGCCTCTGGG
The DNA here is from genome assembly GCA_017589585.1 of Phylloscopus whistleri. Lineage (NCBI taxonomy): Eukaryota > Metazoa > Chordata > Aves > Passeriformes > Phylloscopidae > Phylloscopus > Phylloscopus whistleri. The sequence goes on along the minus strand of JADMLD010000068.1, from coordinate 262,996 downwards.
ATACAGACTCCAAGGAGGAGGAGCAAGTGGCAGCTCAGAACACAGAAGGACACACACTACCTGCCAAACACAAAAGCAGCCTCCTACAGGTTGCCACTCTGGTCACAGGAAGGTTTTAAAGCTCCAGTCCAGCTCTTTAAAAATCTTTACTAACCCCAGCCCCTGGAGGGTGACTGCTCTTCCAGAGCATTTTCCATAGAAATGCAGCCCACAGTAGAAGCAAGGAGCCAGTCTACAGGGGGCTGCAGAACACAGAATTGACAGGACAGCCATAAAAAGTTGGCCTTAATGGTGAAAATCAAGCTTTGGAGCAGTAAGCGGTCCTTGTAATGCCCTGTAACCATCAGTTTACAACACACTGTTTTGCATTTCTCTCAGCCTCTTATTAAAGACTTCCACAGAAACCGGTTCTTTGAAAGGTTTTATAAGGCATTTCAATTAAAATAGAATACACACGGCTGTGTACATCTCCTGAAAAGAGGTAATTGTGAAGAGATACAATGAGATACAATGATTCAGTGAGCTGCTAATAATATCTGAATACATAAAGTCATCATGTGACAAAAATATTAAAGTGATACAACTAGACAAAATTTAGATTGCAAAATCCTTAGCAGTATTATCCACTTACATTTAATTCTAGGATCACATACACAAGTTCACTGATTTTTATTTCAAGTAATGATAAAGCATCTCACCTTCCCAATGTTGTAGCCACGTCCAGAAAAGCTCATGAAGGAACACACAAATTATATTTTAAATATACTGTATCTCCACTCCTGGGTCATTTGCTATACCAGAGACTATTTATTTATTTATTCATTCATTCATTTTGGTTGAACTGTAGAGTATTTTGACTGGCATTTTTTTTGTATCAATACAAAGAAGAATTAGATTTCTCTACTCCTGTAGATTGTGAATCTAACAGGGGGAACTGATGGGGAATGAAGAAGGTAAAGAAAATAAACAAGGTTAGCCTGAATTGAACCTCTGAGATAACACATAACCTATGCAATGGCCACCTAAAGCTGCAAACAGAACAAGAAAGTCCACAATCCAATATTTGGCAACTCAGGGACTTATGTTTTGACGGGGCACTTTTCCTGCAATAATAAACTGCCTGCTGGAGGTACTGGCAGTCACACGTGGTTTACCTCCACAAGAAGTCCTTGGCAAGAACCTCCTCTTGGAAAGATATTCAGTTGGATAGGGTCTTGCACATCAACTCAGGAAAACCTCAAATGTGTAAGCTTGTGCTAAAGTTTTTCTGCACAGTCTTTATACTCAGTGGGATCATTTACAGCTTTTGGTAACTACTGTCCTAAAAATAAAGAACAGGAGGGGAAGGGTTCAACAGTGCACTGTGCCAGCCATCTTTTCAGTTACAAAAATGTAAGAAAGTTAAAATTATTCTTGTTAAATTGTTATTTTATGAGAATTTTCTCCCCAGCCCTACATGTTGATGGAAGAAGCAGCATTTTATCAGTCATTCTTAGCATCCTCTGAGTGACACTTCTGTCACAGAATATCATCAGTAGGTTAGCTACAGGTCAGACTGGCAAGCTTTGCCTCTTGTTAATATCACCTAATGCTTGTTTTTGTAAGACCCTACTCTTCACCGTTTATTTTTTTTTTAGCCAAACTTTAGCCATCTGGTCTGCTGTCTGTCCCCTCTTCTCTCCCACCTGGGAGGCAAAGAGGCAGTCAGGGAAAGATTAGAAAGGGAAAAATGGTTCAGTCATGGAAGAAAGAAGCTTTACTTTGTTCCTTTTCTTCTCTACCAGTAGCCAGAAAAGTTAGCTACCAAAACAGAAAAACTTGGTGGTTTCTAACACATATTCCCTCTAGTACCTGAAGTTAAATCTGAGTTTGTCAATGTCAACATACTTTTAATGCCTGCAAAAAACTGAGAAAACCACTGGCAAAATATGAGTTCCCAAAGACAACCATAACCTCCCCATGCCATCCACTAGAGTGGTTCCAGCTGTGCCAAGAAGTCCACAACACAGATTCACCTAAGCCTCCCCAGAAACCCTGCACTCAGCCCTGGATGCCACACTGCAGAATTTGACAAGAGCCTTTTTGCAAGCTGAGCACAACTCTAAGACTTCTATGTCGTGCTTAATTAAGGAACACATCACATCTTGGAAATGCACTGCCCACCATCACTTCTAGGCTGTGATTACATCTGTCAGTACTTCACTCTGCCCTTTAATTGCCTGTAGGATGGTGAGAAGTGTGCCACGACCTATGGTATTTGCTGCATAGGTCCTTCTCACCCAACATCTAATGCACACAGTTGTCTGAAGCAGCAGAAGCTGAACTCCATAAGCAATTATCCCCACTCAGCCTTTTCCCCTTCTACAGTATACACGGTCAAGAAAAGACACACAGATAAAAAGTTCTGAAATATACCATAATAAAAGCTTTGAAGTCTACTGTAATTCTACATTTCCTAACTTTTGAAAGTTTAACTCTTAACCTTAACTGTTTTAAGTATTTTCTGGATGGGCAATTAGGCATTTAAACTATGTATACCCTTCTACATTTCTGTAGTCAAAAAATGAATGCTTTGAAGCAGAGATTATCCTTGTCTAGTTTTTGGAAAGTACCTTGCATGTAAGCATATAAAAGGAATTGTAATAGAAATAATGCTTTGTTTCCTCCTTTATACTCCTTCCTTTTGGTGTTACAGCCAAAGACCTCCAGGAAGGTTCTGTTGAATCTAGCCCTAGTCAGGTACTTACTGTCATGCAATACGTTTGTCTCCTGCCCTAATTACCTTACTCTGTTTCAATCTCTTTCCCAAGCAGCTGTCTGTCTGTTGCAGCACTATTTTACCTCTGCTTAACTGACCTGTCCTCTAGGAGTGAGCCAGTATTGAATTAATGCATCTTCATTTCAACCTAGGTATCTGTTCACAGCAGCACTGAAAGCTTCCTCAGTAAAGCCATCTTTTTTTTCCTAAAGCAATGAGGAAATTCAAGTGTTCCATTTGGATATGAAGGTGACCAAGACCACTGTAACATATTTATATACCACTTAGACATTCCTCATCCTCAGAAGCTGGCATTCCCTCAGGAAGGGAGGGAAGGGTGAGTTGGATGGGTCTTATCCCCTTGAGTTAGCTTAGTAGCCCCAACAGTATTTCTATATCCTCAAATTTCCTTTTTGGCACCAAATAACCTACTGTAATCCCACAGAAAGTCTTCAGTGAATTTAAGTGCCTTCACAGCTGCTCCTTTGGAAATCTGCAGGGTATGCAACACAGCAGCATCCAGTACCAATTTATGTCACAATTTGCTCAAGATAAATTGCTTGGATTCAGAAATTCAAGACTCATGGACAAACGTGTAGTCTCTTCCTTCCCACCACTCCATACGTTTGTTCAGTACTTCTCAGTTGTCAATATTCATTGACACATGCCACATACAACACTCTGCTGATTAAAATCAATGCAATGAAAATATACTCAGCATAAAACTAATTCTACAGAATCCCTAAAGGAGAACTGCTGCTGAACAGAAATGTTCAATCTGAAATTTGAGCATGAGACCTTAATTAATCTTTGACTGCTGATCTCTACCCCAACTGTGTTTATCTTAATTTTATTCCACTCTCAGATTCCACCTTGGAAGCTCCTTGCTGCTTTGAACCCAAAATCTATAGAGCAACAACAAAGATCAGCATAAGTATTTCACATCTATACATGACAGAAATGACATACAGGCTGTACCAGCTTCTCAGCTGACTTGCAAAAGAATAAGTTTGCACAGGCTGAAGATCTGATTCAGCACACTCAGCTGTTCCCAAACTTTGGATGCCAAGTCAGATCAGCAGTAATTAAATCTTGGGCTGCAGGCCTAGCAGAAATTCAATTTTATCCCAGATCTACAGGGTGAACTTAAAAATTTGTAAATGTAACTGAAAGCAAAAAGAGTGGTTGTTGCAATATCTATGTATACTAAGTAGGAATTTTATAGAGGAGATTATAAAATACGGGATAGCAGAGAACTGCTCTCAGAGGATGCCCTTGCCAGTCTTAAAACCTTTCATACAGACTAGCAGAAAATAAATACTTGTCTAAAGTGATTTTTACTACATGTGATGAACAGCACAAAACACCACTGATTTCCCAGAGGACATTCTTTATAGCACACAGTTTTGAAAGCATGCACAAATTTTCAAATTAACATCCATAAACACCCTTGTGCATAAAAACTAAAGCTGCAGAGGATTCTTTTTTTTCCTTTTGGAAAGCAATGCTTATACCTCATGAGTCACTTTATGTTTCTGATAGATGTAGCAGATTTGCAGAGACATTTTGTGAGTTTCCATGGTAAACTGATCTCCTCTAGACACAGAGTGTATCAGCTGCCTGCCCTGCTCAGCAGTAATTGTCCCCAGAACCCTCATACTTTGCCACTGTGGGTCAGATTTACACATGCAAACAGACTGTGAAGCTTTAGGATTTTCAGCCCATATCAAATGGAATTCACAATGACTGAGCAACCAAGTAATAAAACAGAATTCATCAGCACATTTTCTGCTGGCGAACATGTGCCAGTGACTGAAATGCACAGCTCTAGGACACTGGAAAGCAGAAAGGGGAAAAAACAAACAAACAAAAAAATCTTCAAAATATATTGACAAATAAAGAGACTGATTTCAAGATAAGCTAAGTTCCCAGAGCTTCAGCAGAAATCTATGCAACTGTTTCTGGCTTGAAATGGGAAAAAATTTTGTTCAGGGAGTGAAAATAACAGGAGGACAAGGAGATCAGGAGATTTAAAACATATTAGATATACAGCAGGACAAGGAAGAAGTTTCTTCAACATAATATTTTTACTGGTTTGGGTAATGCATTCCCAGTTTGCACAGGTGATGCAGATTGCTTTTTCTTTATCCTCTGAAATTTAGCACCTACCTGAAAAACATTCTATTTTTAATTTTTTTTTTTTCAACAGGATGCTCATCTTTTTTTTTTGGTAAAATTGAGGAAGGTATAAAACATCTTTTAGCACTCTGCTTGGAGTCCATTGCCCTCCTGTGCCAGGACACAGACTGTGATTATTCCCAGTAATCCCACTAAATTCTGGTGGATCCAGCAAGGAGCATAGTCTAGCAGAGGCACCCATGGGACTGAGAGGATGGCAAAATGTGGTGGAGAGGCAGGAGGTAGCAAAGTCCCCCTTGGAAACCACAACCTGAATTTAGCTAATCCTCAATACACACAGGGTCCTCCAGCTCCCCCAAAGCACCAAACTGACCAGGAGGCAGAAAACTATTACTGTATTTTATTTTGCTTTCCATGTACGCACACGGCATGGCATTAGTGGCTGGGACACCACACTGACCCTTCTTAAACCCTAATTGTTAAAAGTCATCAGTAGGCTCAAGGAATTGCTGGGCCTTTCCAAACAGGAAAACCGCCTCAGCAAATGTCTGCAGAAAATTCTTGCATTCAAGCCTTACGAAAGTACCACCATGAAGGAGAAAAGAAAAACACCCATACAAACACTGTATCTTTGACAGTTCAACAAGTAGAGGGGAAACTGCAGTGACACAGAAGTGGTGTTATTTCTGATAAGGTAATGAGCTCATAAAGCAAAGACCTGTCTTCTGTCAAATTATAGTCATTATTCTTACTAAACAACATTAATTGAAATTTACTGGTGATATTAAAGTAATTTTACTCAAACGATCTCAAATTTCAGCCAAACACAGCAAACCTTTTTCTTGAGTTTGTTATGGATTCATGAAAAATCAGTGATGAGCAAGCAAAGAGAGGTATTAGTTACATTTTGATTAGAATGAAGAACAGATGTGCGGTGATTAATCACATTCAAGTTAAGACAAGCCCATCCTTGAACAATGAACACAAGGGTTAGTTCTGGCTCCTTCAATACACCTAAACATGCATCAGGGTACACCTTCATATTCACATCAGAAGAGGTGTATTAGGGCAAGCTCACATCTTCATTAACTCCTCAGAAAGTCCAGAGCTAAAATTATATCCAATTTATACTTACAAAATTGTAATAGAGGGTCTAGTGAACCAATCTGATGAACAGGCCCTGTGTTGATCACCACAACCACAAATAATGTGAACAAAAATGTTATATGGAAAGGGAGAAACATTTGAACAGAATGAACAAAGCAAGTAAGAGTTTCATCTGTGAAGAAATGACAAAGGAACACCCAATACTTACTGGGTAATAGAAGAGACAGATGCAATTCAGTGCACAGCAGTGTTACAATATTTGGTGCGAGTTTTTTTGGTTTGGGGTTGTTTCATTGGGGGTTTTGTGGGTATTTCGGTGTTGTTTTAAAATCCTACAAGTCCCCACATAATGATGGCATTGAACTGAATTTTATCGCTCAGAAGCTGCTCAGATGATACAGTTCTGTAGCAAGGCTGCTTTTTAGCTGCTCCAGAGCAAAATGATCCTTGGGATTATTTTAAAAGGAACACAAAGAAGAAAGAATCATTAAAGTACTGTTTAAAGAAATTGTGTACCCACATTTTCAATAGCAATTACAAGTGAGACCCTGAGTCTTGAACATTATACATAATGCTCTAGCTCTTCCAGTTTTACCATTAGTCAACTTTGTCACAGCAGGTAACTGTTGACACATTTTAAGGAAACAACACAGCAAAGACAGTCCAGTTTGCACTGGAGCCTATCGCACTGGACACCCAGGCCATTCCTAAAATTTTACAGGCATTTCCCATTCTTATGGGGATTTCCACTCCTTAAAGAGATGATCTGGTGAGAGTGTGGGAGAGAAACTGAGAGAAATAGCTACTGAGCTTTCAGCAGACGGCTGAAGGTGAACAGTGAACTCCTTTTCCTATACAGCTACAGGGAATAAAATAAAAGTTTTAAGTACAAAATAAGAAAAAAAACCAAGCCAAACCAAACCGAACAACACACAAAACACAGAAACACAACAAACCACAACCAACCAACTAATAAAAAAAAAAAAAAAAACACCACCACAAAAAGCCAACCAAACAAAAAAAACCAACAACAACAACAAAAAAAAACCAAAAAAACCCCCAAAAAACTCCCCAAAAAACCCCCCAAAAAACAACACACCTCTTCCTCACCCAGATGCAGTTGAATTGTTTGAACTCATGCCTGTGACATTTTCTATACACTAAAAGTTTGAAGGGTATCTCAAATGTAGCTGAGCAGGTTCCAAGAAGGAAAATCTACAGAGGATGACAAACTGCAAAGACACCACTGTGAAGACACCACTTTTGAGTCCCTGAGGCACAAAACATCCAGAGGATGGAGAACACTAGGGTGGAAACACTGTTACTCTTCTTCATATTCTTCACTCCGACAATTTAAACTATCTGTTGCAAAGAGAAGCAGAAGATAGTTTAGATTGGGGGACTGGCCTAGATGAACCTTTGATCTGATCCAGCAAAGGCCATTTTCTTGCACAGCCCATTTGAAAATCACTTCATGCTTGCCCACTTTTTTTAAGTGGGAAGATGAAAATCAATCAGAAATTATCTATTAGGAATAACCTACTTAATGTCTGTAAAATAACTGTTTATAGTTTACAAAAGCCTTCACCTTCATAGCTTCTTTTGATCATTCAGTATAACATAAGTCAGTTCTGCACTTACTTGCACTATACCTGTACACTGTATGTGCTGGCAAGCCTATTTTATTTCAGCAAAGCACAACAAACAGCAAGACCGTGTATTCACAACTTTCCTACAAATAACTGCTTCCTGAGGATGCTGGAGTTATTTACCACTACATTATTACCTGCTTACTCTTCCAAATATGCAAACCCATGTTGCAAGGGGTTGATATAAATACTACTCTTTCTTCTTGGTTAGTAGGGATTACAAAGTGGTTTCCCTTTAGAAAACAGAATAAGTTTTTATGCTTTTACCTCACTTGCTAGCAAGGAATGCTCCCACAGATCCTGCCTGTCAACTATCTGCTTTCTACCTGCACAGTTGTCCCCAGGCAAGAGATACTAAAATTTTTCCGACTGTGCATGTGATTCAGCTGCAAAAGGGTACGGTATTAAGGTTTCAGGAGATGATCAGAGAGAAAGTACACTTAAAGAAAGGCAGTACCTAACAGAAAAAAAGAATTAAAAGAAAAAAAAAATCCAGGCTGGAATTTTCCAGAGCTGAAAGCAGAGAACCAAGTGTCTCTAAACAGCATTTGCTTTGCAGCTGTCCAGAGGTGTTCATTCATTTTCTGTGAATATAAGCAGTGCAATATGGCCTTCCTACTCATGCAGTTCAGAGCAGCCAAAGTACCAGGCAGCTACAAAAATCAAGAGAACATGGAACAATAAACATAAGATTGAGAAAACTGGGCTATTTGCTAACACATCTTTAATGAAAGTCTTACGAAACAAAATGGAAAAGAAATACCCCTTCTTGGGAAAACCCATTTTTCCAAGAAATTTAATCTCCTTATATTTGACCAAGACTGTCAAAGAAGTGAGCCTGAGAAACATAATCCTAATTACCTCATAAGGGAAAAACTAATCCAGTCACTTGGGGCACATGTGAGAAATCCACAGAATATGAACATCACCTTGTTCCCCAGCATGCGTTTTGTTCAGTTTGATTAAAACCCCTGAAAGCCACAAGCAAGCTGCCTACTTTGTCAGGCATGAGACAGGGCTTCGGGAGCTTCAGCTTCAGGGGAAGATGCTAAGTTCTCAGTTGCACACACACTTCCTGCTGCCCCATGAGGACCATGGGATTACTGAAAAAGCACTAGACCAAGAGAAAGAGATGGACCCAGCTGCTCAGGCCACTGCTTTGGACAGACAAAGGTAGGGTGAATGCTGAAGGCAGGGATACATCCCAATTTACACTGGCCAAGAAACTTCCTTGTAACACTAAAACACTCAATTCCCAGTTTGGATAAGATGCTCAAGATGACAAACACACATCTGCAAGCAAATGCTCCCTCCACAACAGCTACTTTTATTCTGAAATGACCAGTTGATGAAAACAAATATAAGAGGTTCCCTGCATAATTCTGATGTTACTTAACCCCAAAGTATTCATGAAAAGAAAGGGTGGGCAGATAGGAATTTGTGTTCTTCGTCCAAACTGTGCTACTGTTTTTCTTCTTGAAGAAAATAAGCACTGAGGTTGTAATACATTTCATGTACTATCAATAAGGTAAGAAAAAAAGAAAAATTAAAAGCAATGTTGTCATGCATATGCAAGCACATAAACAGCAGCAGTACAGACAGACCTGAGGAGGTCACCAGGACATAGCTGGGTCGCTGTAATGCTGGCTGTCATATCAAGAAGGCAGAATTGACAGGTGTAACTCACAATTTCACTATCTACCAACAAGACAGGGTAAAAGGGGTGAATGCTGACATGTGCCACAGCCACCTCTGATAAGGTATCTTATTTAGATGCCAAGGACATTCAGCTGTCCTGAAAACAGATCCCTTGTGTTTTATTTCAGTGGGGAGAAGGCAGGTACAGCTACAGTCCACAAAGTGACTCTCTCCTCTTTTTCCTTATTATTCTTTGGAAACACAGAAAAGATCTTTCCAGCCGCATGCTGAATGCCAAAGTAGAACTGAGTGGACCCTCAAAGGCAGGACAGGCAGCAGAGCTGGGGCTGCCTGAGCGCCTGACACCAACCCATCTGTCAGCACGAGGCACAGGCAGGCAGCAGCCGCCTCCAGAAACTGCCAGCTGCAGGGCATCAGGAGGAGCAGGCAACGCCAGAGAGCAGCTCTTTGGCAGCAATAGGACAGACACAAAATGCAAAGAAATCCCCTTTATAAGCAGCTTGGCACATAGCATGGCAGGCTCTGCAACACAGGAAGCTCCCTGCTTCCTCTGAGGGCAGTCATGTCAGGAAGACCAGAGTAAAACTCTTGAATTTTCCTCTTCTCCTGGAAGGCATGTACTGCACATCTGATCCCTGGGAAACTGGCTGGTACAAGTTATCAGAAAGCACTCTCTCATTTTAGTGGAGGACTGGTTTTTCTTAAGGGTAAAATGGACCAACTCTCACACCAAACCACCTTTTGGGGCAAGGGTTTGCCCAGAAAGTCTTGTGGCTCCAGTGTTGATAATTTCTGTCTCAGTCTTAGCAAAGCTTTCAGTACATGTGCAGAGCAGACTCCATCTCCATTTGATTCCATATGATGGGCCTTAGAGCCAATAGAGGTAACTCACAGCCTGAATTCCTGAATCTTACTCGCTCTTAACAAACTTCTTTCCAGCAAAACTTCAGAGGAGTTATTCCAGCAAGTAAATTTACATACACAAATTATATATTAGATCCTGACAGGAACTAGGAAAATAAAAATCAGCAACTATACTCGGAGCTTGGCAAAGAATCAAACTTCAATAAAAAGCTGCCATCATTCGAGAATGACTATCAGGACTCTCAAGACAGAAACCAGAAATGGGCAATGGACTGTATGCACACCTCTCAACCAGGGAGTTCCTCTCCCAAACCTGTTCCCTTTATGGTCAATGGAGCAAGAGCAATTCAGGGCAGGACCATAACTGAGATACTCCAATGTGCCCTCTGGGCTGGCTCTGCTCCCCATGGCAGAGGAGGCCCAGTGGCTGATGCAGCAGCCAAGCAGCGTTCCTGGCATCACTGGGAGGCTGACAACAAGAGAACCCTGGCAGTGGTACAGCAGTAAACCTTCACCTAGAAACAGGTTTTTCCTACAGAGTTAAAAGCAATTTAAGCAACATGAGAAAGAATAACTCTGCCTGACTTGAAGCAACCTGGCAGCTGAAAAAAGGCTTGCAAGGGTCTTACTGCTTTCCTGCCTAAAAGAAATGAGGGTAGAACTAAAGCCATGCTGTTTTCTTTTGCATTTGGAAGGGTTTTTTGCATTGGAGGGCTCTCTTGAGGCCTGGGTGATCTTTTTTTGTTTGTTTGGTGTTTTCTTTTTGTTTTGTTTTGTTTTGGTTGTTGTTTTTCTGTTGTTGTTGTTGGTTTTTAAGAGTAAGACTAAAGGTTCTCAGTCTTCACTTAAACAGATACAATTGCAAAAATGCTTTTTCTGCATAGCACCTGCTGTTTAGCTTTCTGTTTCATCTTTTCCTATTGAGAAATTTAGAAAGTGGGAATTTCTGTGTTTGAATTGCTCCCACTTCCTGCCTGCCCAACAAGCATCCCCAGTGGCCAGCTGGAAACACAGTACCCAGCACCCCAAGGTAACGGGCAGCTAGACAAACAGGTACTCCAACTCACAGGTGGTCCTTTAGGTCCTGTTGGCTGGTACCAAATTATATGCATTTGAGTGGCTTTAAAACAAAAAGATTCAATTTCACAGCTGTAGGGTTAGAAAAACTCCTCCCAAAGTCCTAGTAAAGGTCTGCAAATGACTGAATGTCAGCCTGAAACGTGCACTGTACAGAAGGGAAGACCACACACATAATGGCTGCAGTACACAATATAAAACAGGAAGACATAGTGACAGCAACATGCAGACCACTAACCTCAGGGTGAAAATCCAGGAGACTCTCTCACTGCTGCCAGAGTGCCCCAGAGTGTGTTGTCTAGGGTAGCTATAGGTACTTGCTGTTCATCACTTGTACTGACCTTGTGTCAAAAGCACAGCATGTGCTCACATGCAGGGCTTTAAGGAGCTGTTCAGAGTATCCTTGTAGCACCCTTTTCCCAGGTTACACCAGCACCAAGAATACTACTGTAGTACCTGGCTATTCCAGCAAATATATAAGGGTGGGTGGTTCCAAAGTGTTTTAACATATTTGTATTACTAAAAATTTTTAAGTTGTAATATACTGTTGTTGAAGAGAATCACATGGCAGAACTCCTTTCTGAGGGATGTGATAAAGGTTTTCTGGTTAGTTACTTATGGTTAGTTACTTATGCTTGCCTTTCATGCAAACATAGCCACGTTTTCTACAGCAAGGTTTTCCTAAGTGCAACACCAAGCATTTCAGCATAACAGCATGGGGGGGAAAAAGGTAAGGAAGCCTCCTGATGTATTTCCGATGCAGTCACAAGGAACTATTCATGCATGCTCTGAGCAGCAAGAAGCAGAAAGGCAGATACAGCTGGCTGTCGTCCTGCCAGCATCAGCATCATCACCATCCTCCCCACCCAGAACAGCTCATGCAGCCCCCACACACTGCAGAATAAACTCTACTGTTGAAAGGGCTGAGGAAAGCCCCAGCCCCTGGGCACAGGTGAGACCAGCCTCAGGCCTCCTCCCGTGCCCAACCTGACTAGAACCTTTACACACACTCAGCTTTCTCTATTTCACAAAGTCAAGAGGAAAGCAAATGTCTCCACAGGCATTTGATTCTGAATAGGTTCTTAAGTGTCAGTTGAACCTGAATTTAGGATTATGGGAAGAAGTAAGGAAGATATCCAACATCTATATTTCACTCCCCAGTACAGAAACAAGTTAACTGGATATGCCAGTTTTTAGACATTCTGGCCCTTAAAGCTGATGTATAAACCTTGTGGACAGCCACAGGGAGAAATAAACCTACAGAACAGGGCCTTTTTTAAGCAGAGTTTACCAACATACGCCTCTTCATGTTTTAATAGAAAGACCAGTGCTAAATATTTAATGTCTGAAAGGTTAAATGAAACCTGATATATAACTTCATACATACCAGACTTATCTCAAACTGCTAAATATGAATTGACATAGCTTATGACATCCTACATCTTACAATAGCATGCTGCTCAGCCACAGTAACTGCTGGGGTTCTAAATAAAGAGGTTGTAACTTTACCCCTTCGTAGACTAAATTTTTATGAGCCTTGTTGAGTCATAAGCAGGAAAAGAAAGCCTTAAAGAAGCTGTTATCATTATTAAAATACAGGTGCTGCACATAAAAAAAGACAAGAAAACCAATCAACCAGCCAACCAAAAAAATAACATCAAAACCAAACAAATGTCCCCCTCCCCTCCAAATAAAACCCTCACACCCAGAGAAGGAGAACTAATACTGAGAAACATTTGAAGACATGAAAAGTTGAGAAATAAAGCACATTTTCTGCATTACATAATATTCGCAATTAAACATTGCCATTTCTCTCTTCCCCTTTTTCAGGCAGAGATACCACAATTTCCCCAACTTCATCAAGCTCATACAAGTACAAAACCATAATGAAAGTCAGTGCTGCTTCTTCCAACACTCATGACCACATCAGACCATGGCATATTCTGAGCCCAAAATGAGAATTTCATCTAAATGCTTCCAGAGGTACTGTCACAATATTTTTTCATGATAGCAAGCACTTTATTCTTGAAACTTGGTCAATTTGGTGTATCTCATTTGACAGTCTTAGAGAACACAACATATATTACAGCAGGGTACTCTGCCACCTATTTATTTAAAGCTCCTCAGTCTCTGAAGTATTTCTTTCATGAAAGAAATAAATTGAGAGGCACACAATTTCCAAATTAAATCATCTTAATTTCTACAGAAATAAAAGCAGCTGCACATGAAAAAGATGAAAAGAATATAAATGAAAGAGGAACAGAATAGCTGAAGGCAAGGAAAGAACGGTATGCACTATTTGAATGCTGTAATAAAAATCAACAACAGAGAGCAACTCTTTCTTGACTGCTGAATTATGAGATAGTGCATTTATCATTAGATATCATAGTGGGGAAAGAAGTTATTAAACCATATGAAAAATCAGTTGAACAGTATTATGAAACCAGATATATTTTATATCATCTTCCACAACGACATCTTCAAATGGTAACAAAATTTAACTTTCCTTTCAGTAAGTATAAGGATTGAAAGAACATAGCCCTGGCTGAAACATGATACTCGTATACCTGACTTGCATCAAGTTCACAAAACGTGGCAAGTGCCATTTGTTTGCAGCATCACTGACCATCAGTTTGTTTGCACATTTTACTTACATAATTTTTAAAGATAATCAGTCTGACAATGTTCAAACATGTATCTCCTGGCCTTGCATTTCCATGACACACATACATTTTCTTTTTTAACCTAATATGAAATAAACCATCATAAGGCATCAAAAGCTTACATGTAATGCTTAATTTTGAAGAGAAGAGAAGCTTCCTTTCCATACTAGCATGATTCCCTTTTTTATGAACTGATATACCTTCTTCCCTTATATTACACTACATGTACAGGTCATAGATTTGACCTCTACATGTAGTGTAATACATCTCAGAACACCTCAGAGAAGATGGAACTATATTAAGCCTAATTCCACTTCAGCAAAATCAGCAACCCTGTGCTTTCCTTATAAACAAAGCTAAATCAGAAGCTGGGATGAAAACAACATCCCATGGAAATACCAACATTTCCTAATCCAAACCCACAGATTTTAAGTAACAGCTTCTAATTTCTCTTCCATAGTTTATGTCCTTAATTTTGTTTTACTGTCCTGCAGGGTAAAGCTTAAAACATGAGTACGTGCTGGACTGATTCAAGAGAACTAATCTGAATCCAAATCACTTGTTTGGTTTATATCTTATGTATAGAGCAGGTTTACATAGAGGCAGGAAACAAATAATTCTGTTCTTTTCCAAGTGTAATGCTAATTTATTTAAAGATATTTTTCCCCTCTAATTAAGGGCTTGAACATGCTGTACTTCATTCTACAGCAAAATGAGTTCAACAGTCTGAATACTGACCATAAGAGGAAGAACTGCTTTGTCTGTCAATACAAGTATCTATAATGTATGTGGGAAGTGCAAGTAGCCAAAAAGGAAAACTATATGAAAACTACCAACAGCTACTGATGTGCTATCAATAGCACTGACCTCATTGACATATAGATACAACTGTTGTTACCAGTTAATTTCAAAGAAGTCCATTAGAAGCATCTATAAATGGTTTAATTCTTTGTACAGAATTTTTTCCATCTTCAAGAAGACATGTCAAGATTGCAGGGGGAAAAAAATCAACTTACAAAAATTCCACATATCAATAATATGATACCTTATAATTACTTTGGGAAAAGAATCTGAAACAAGTCTAAACGGACTTCTGTTGGGCAGTGGGAAGCAAAGTATCATACTAATTTCCCTTCCTGGTTTTATGAGGAGATGGTTTCCTTTATGGTACCATTCAGGATGATTGAGGAATTTTTATTGTTGTTTTTATTTTGTTTAGAAATAAGACTTGTTTAAAATCTCACTATTCAGAGTCAAAAGGAGATTCCATCTTCCTTGCAGATTTTTACACATGGCAAAAAAAAAAAAAAAAAAAAAAAGAGGAAAGTTGTCAGAAAAAAAAAGTCAGGAAGAGGATATCCGAATTCAAATACATTTCACTTCCCAGTGTGAGTGGAGTCAGCTAAGCTTCCACATTTTAAAACAATGCTTCCCAAGACAAGAAGAGCATCTCACTAGCATGCCCCACAGATGTCCTTTCAAATCTGGAACAAGTTCATTTAATGCAAGAATCTACCACTTTAATATGAAAATGCTGCTGCTAATGGAGGTGTTACCTGCTTTACAGCCTCTTGGTTCTTCTTGCTACAAAGTCTATTTTCAGTATCATAATTTAAATCAAATATGTAGGGCGAAACTTGGAAATCTACCCTTGCGTCAGACAGCTTCTGAGATCCTACAGGACTGGCCCAGAGCTTTCTCAGTGAGATAACAGAAGGAAAATCACAGGTTATGGGGAAGTACCATGGTTCATGTCCACAAAGGAGGCTGACTAAACACATGCACGAGTACAACAGAAATCTAACATTTCAATTTAAAGAGGTGTACATTTTTAAAGCAAAACCACAAGTTATTTATATGGATAGATTTTTCATAAAGTAATCTGATCTGGGAACAGGGGATTTTACTTAGAGCATCTGTGTTCCACATTCTCAGGAAAGAAAATTTAAATAATCCTAAAAGCTGAAAAAGGTATTTTTATCACAGCCTTTGCAGCTATTTCACATTTCACTCAAGGAGAGCTGAACCAGATATCTCCAATCACATCTGGATGCAGGCCCCAGTAAGTACTGTATGCACTGCCTTAA
Source organism: Phylloscopus whistleri (assembly GCA_017589585.1). Classification (NCBI taxonomy): domain Eukaryota; kingdom Metazoa; phylum Chordata; class Aves; order Passeriformes; family Phylloscopidae; genus Phylloscopus; species Phylloscopus whistleri. The sequence continues at coordinate 246,993 of JADMLD010000068.1, read as the reverse complement.
CTAGAACTCAAATTATTCTATTAAAAAAAGTCTAACCCTTAAAAAACTACCCCCGAGTTCTGGCATTCCTTCTCATGTTTTTTCAATTTGTGTGATGTCAGTTTACATCTAATAAGCATGTTGTTTATTATCTTCATTTAAGTCAGGACTTTTACCAAGTTACAGCAAGAGTCACAGGAAGCATATCACGATTACAAATCCATAATGCATGCAAGATCCCCGTGTAGCACCGTTAAATCCATTAATCACAGTCTTTTTGGTCCCAATTATGCTAAGAAGATATTCGATAAAGCAATTTCAACTCACCTCTCTCTCTCTCTCCTGTTACCATCAGTGCAAAGAAGGCAAAACCACAGCGCTTCCGACAAATTCTCAAGGCACCTCTTTTGTTCCCTTTAAATTAAATCCGAATTGGTTGCACGTTTTACTGAACTGCTAATGCTCTCCACATGTTCCCTCTCTCAAACTGAAAATGTTTTCTATTAGGAATGCCTAGCACTGAACATAAAACTGTAAAATGTCCTTCAAACAACCCAAAGTTCCTCTCCTTCTTTGGAATGTATCACTACTTACCCAAATGAAGAGCTCACAGTCCCACAATTAAGCTTCCTCTAGGAAAGCTTTTTAATGAGACTCCTTTTCTTAGTGTGTTGAGAAACTCCTTTATCAAAAGAAAGCTGTTTATATTAAAATCTATGTGTTCTTTCCTTTAAAAAAACAAAGCAACAAGGTTTTAAAGCGTGAGATAGAGGAACTTCACATTGCCCATGGCCAGGAAAACCTACTCGAGTACTCAGCACATGCACAAATTCGAGGAAGATGAATTGAGGTACTGATGTTTGCAGGGAGAAGCATCTCATGTGAGACAGTACCAAGAACATGGGTTGTAGGCACACACTTAACTTGAAATGCAACATGGTTTCACATTTCCTTAACCATAACAGCACTGATTTTCAACACTTCAACGCTATACTCTTAAGAGGAAAACCCACTTATTTTCCCTCTTTCAGTCCATGGGTCTCAACTTCTCTGCAACAATGGGCCAGGTACAGTTTACAGATGCAAGACAAGATTTTGTCTTTGTGAAAGCACTGTGGTTCTACTGTGGAGGAACTTGTCCCTCCACGTGCTTCAGGTGCAAGTCCTACCAGAAGGTTCAATAGATGCAGAAATAGTTGCAGGATCTAATCATATCTGCTCTAACACATGCAACAAGTCCATATAATGGATAACAGAAGGGAAAACTGCACATGGAAAAAAGGACTAGCTGCATAGTTCAGCTATTACAGGACAAATAAAAACAGCTGGCTTCTACTAGCCCCCTGGTTACAACCAGCTTACAGCTTCCCCCAGGTATCCCAGAACAATACAGGCTCAAGAAGATATTTATGGCAACATTTCATAAATGAAAAGAGCAAGGGGATAACAAAAAGATAATCCCAAGAGCTCTGTGGGAAGGCTGGGTTATTGGTGCTAAGACTGCTGGTTAACACAGATGCCCTGACAGCAGGGGCTAGAAAGAGCCGATGTGCAGCACAGCAGCACTGATGTCCTGGAGTTGGGAATAATCCTCTGTGGAGGTGACTCTGCATCTCCTCACATGCAAGAGCCAACAGAACAGGATTATAAAATGGCTATAACAACTAATACCAAAGCTGTATTATATATTTTACAAGACTCTTGAAATAATACACTTGCACTCTGTTTAAGGTCCTCACTGGATCAAGCTATGATATGTAATATACACAAGTATCTATGCAAATTATTCTTAATCTTTTGTCAGATAACAGAAAATTTTGCACAAATATAGGAGAGGGATATAACCATAAAATAAAAAAATAAAAAAAATAAAAAAATAAAAGCAATTTTATAGTGTAAAGCATTTTAAAAAACCAATTGGGGGTCCTGGGTGTGTCTTTTGGTTGGTTTATTTGGTTTGGGGTTTGGGGTTCTTTTTTAATAATAAACTGACAAAGAAAAAGGTAGTAAAATTTAAAATACTCCTTGCAACATTTGCTGACCTTCCAAGCCACAGTACTCTAAGTAATCCCAGGTCAATACATGCACTCAGAATCACATCAACTTTTGTTATTTGCATTCTTCTTGTATTACATTGTATTAACAACTGGAGCTTATATCAAAATTCTTTTGGCAGAATCATTCTAAGTCATTGTCGTGGATCCCTGTCCAAACATCATTCTCAGCATTGATTGCAACACTCCTGACTTAACATCACAGGCATAAGCATTTTAGAAAGGACGTGGGGCTCTCCTGGGCTAAATATAGCATCCAGATATGTAAGACCCTTTTCTCTCAGAGATCACACCAGATATTTGAGAAAAAAAACTATGAAGCAATGAACAAACAAATGAAGCAGGAGCTGCAAACAGAGCTGGCCAATCAAGGACCTCATGTTAAACCGAGTCCTTCTGCAGGAAAAGTGGATCTGATAAAGATCTTTAAAACATCACTGTCATAGTGTTGCTCTGACTAAAATGTTCCATTTAGTTTCAGGGACTAAACCTTTTGACATTGTTGGTGTTCACTCTCTGTAATTACATTCTCATTTACATTAGACTTCATCAAGGCTTCAGCTGAGCCCTGTAATTGTTAAATATACATGAACTAAAATAATGTTAAGACGCAACCAAACGCAAAGTCATATGGTTGCCAAAAATACACAAAAGACTTTTCCCACAAGGGTAGTAACTCATAATAAATGCAATTTAAATAAAAGGTCAGATTTGAAAGCTTGTGGGAAAAAAAAAAACCCTTACAGTTGACACTATCTGATTTAAGGAGGACTCAGAGCCCAGAAGGCCAGCTGTGTTCTGGGCTGCATCAAAAGCGTGGCCAGAAGGGTGAGTGAGGGGATTCTGCCCTTGTGAGACCCCACCTGCAGCACTGAATCCAGCTCTGGGGTCCCCAGCAGAGAAAGGATATGGACCTGGTAGAACAGGTCTGGTGGGCACAAAGATGCTCCAGCCCTCTGGTCACCTGTCCTGTGAAGACTGAGAACTGGGACTCTTCAGCCTGGAGAGGACAAGGCTTCAAGAGAACCTTATAGCAGCCTTGCAGTGATCAAAGTGGTCTTTTAAAAAAGAAGAGTGGCTAGTGATAGGACAAGAGGCAGTGGTTTTTAACTGAGAAAGTGCAGATTTAAATTAGAAGTTAGGAAGAAATTCTTTGCTGTGAGGATGGTGAGGCAATGGAACAGAATTCCCAGAGAAGTTGTAGATGACTGATCACTGAAAGTGTTGAAGGCCAGCTTGGATCAGATCCTGAGCAACCTGTTGTAGTGAGTGGCATAGCTGCCCATGGCAGGGGGTTAGAACCAGATGACTTTCAAGGTTCCTTCTGACCCTCTCCATTCTATGATTCCTCCACTAAGGTATTTGGACATCAACAAGTACAAAAATACATCTATAATTATCAATGAGTTATGTTCTCTGAACAGAACTGGTTTCAGCAATGCTCTTTTCATATAAAGAAACATTCTAAATACTGAAGTTTGTATTAAAACCACTTAAAAGTATTAGCTATTAATTAATCCTGATAATTTAATTAGGATTAAGCCAAAATGGGAGAATAGAGTAATATTTAAAAGAAAATTTGTTCCTTCACATTGAAAGTCTTTAGTATGTAGATAAGAAAAGAACTCAAATTGAGAGTTAAAAAAAAGAGAAAGTATAAGCACATTAAAATAAGGTACTTAAGAGGGACTTGTATTTAACAAGGTAGAAAATACCACCACAACTTCTGCACCCAAATCATTAAATATTATTCCTTCCCTGCTCTGCTTAAAACCAAAATAACCCTACCCCACTTGACATGGGACTTGCTAAGTCTTCCCAGGTCTCAAAAATATTGGCCTGTAGTCAATACATCCTCTGACACTGAAGTCCAATGAATTCTCCAGAGATTTGAAGTCACTAACGACAGAAAACTCTGGACATCTGAACATAAACACTTCTGTTATTTCCCACAGTTTAAAAATACAATGAGTTAGAAAGAAGTAAAAAAGTATTGATCCAACTTTGAAATGGGAGAATTTATGGCAGGAGAGCTATTTCTTTATACCTATCAGGTCTTAAGAACAAAGTAAAATGCTTAATACCAAGATGACAGAAGGCTCTGCAGAAAGTTCACTACATAACAAACCACACCTTCTCAGAAAGCAGCCTAGCTACCTGTTGGAGACTTTGCAGAGTCAGTAACATTGCTAACCACAATGCTTTCCATGGAGACTGTGAAGACTGAAAGAAAACACCCAAAGCATGACAGTTTTGCTCTACGTAACACCATCTCGGACTCCTCTAGTTCCTCCTGGCTTCTACTCCAGATATGTAACATATCTTTTAACATCTAAACCTAATGCTTGCATTTCAAAAGACACGTTAACAGGCAGCTGATGTGCACACACACACAAGCAGTACCCACTGTGCCACTGAAATAACCCTCTTACTCTGTGTCAGGTTTGACTACCAGGCACAGTTCTGCAAACAGTGCCAGCAGTAAGAAACAGAATGTTCCCTGACTCTCTCAAACTACCCCATACCAAAAAATAAGACAAGCTTGATATGCAAAAATGAAAAAGAAAATAAGAGAAAAGAAACTGCATTACATCAAGCTAGGGGCTGAAACAAGAACTTACCCCAAAAATCTAAACTTCAGCAGGGGGGATGGAAATTAGAACCAGAACTTATATTTGGCTTTTCTGACTATAATGAACCAAGCCAAAAGCCCATATCCAAACACACCTCTTCTCTGGAGTCTGAAATCTGGACTCAAGTTTTTCAGCCTGGCTTCCTCTCTACTCACTGCTGAATGCATCACTGCTGCCAGAGAGCAACAGCACCTGACAAGGGACTACACTTTCATAAAGGAACAATTAAGATACATACACAGTAATATGGCTAATTGCCCACAGTAAGCTTGAATGAGAAGAGATAACAACAACACAACCACACATCGAAGCTCAGAACCTTATGTGCTCCAATTCCTCGATGGCTGCAGTCTGGAGAAAAAAAACATTACATGAAAATTCTTTTCATAAAACCTCAATCCGGGAAACTTATCAAATCTTGTCTTGCTGCACTGGTCTGTTTTGCCAAATATACTTCCAGACCTAACAAGAACAATCTTCTCCAAGCTGTTCTTAATTTCACTCACATTTATAAAATCAGTTTAGACTTTGCATCATCTCTGTTCCTTCTCTAACACTTAACACGTATGCTTGCTCTACTGTTCTCCCTCAAGTCAATGGTAGTAGAGGAGAAACTGTTCCTGCACGAGGCAGCCTAGAGATCATTCTCAATGAGAGGTATTTGTGGAATTCTGTAGGTTGCTTATACTCAGTTCAAGTTCTCAGAAATGCCATTTCATAACATATCCTGGGGGCAGGGGAAAACGTTTAGCTGTATTTAAAGCCTGAATACTCCAAAAGTTACTGTAAAAATGACATAAAACTTTGGCTTTCTCCTCCTTCTTCTAAGGAAGGTATCTATATTTCAAGGCTTCAGCTATGACCTCTTAAAGCAAGACCAAAAACAAGTTAAACATATTAGACTGTTGAATCTACTATGGAGAAGCTGAAAACAACTGTGGCACAGACATGCAGGATTTTTAAATTTATTTTTTTTAAACCATCCTCCCATAGAATCTGTCATACTGTCACCAGGACATGAGCATCAGCTTTGCCACTGACACTCAGTGAAATATTCTGCTCTGTAGAGTGCTGGAGAACTTATTAACGTCATCACAGGCCATCAGCCTCCATTCATGCAACCTTAAAGCTCTTCTGACACACCTTATGACTTTCATTAGACTTCTCCTTGTGACAGGAGAAGTCTAAAATATTGTTTTAACCAGGGTTTTTAAGACACTGACACTGTGATAATGACAAATATGCAGGCAGGATCTGCAAGATGTGAAGTAATAAACTTTATATGTTATTAAAACATAGCAGTTAGGTGTCAGCCAACAATTCTTCAAATCCCATTCCCAATCCCACAGTCTTTTTCAGATGCACACAAAGGCTGGGACAAGACAGATAATTGAAGATTCCTCAAAGCACCACCCAATCATCTGACTTCACTGTCAAATGCTATACTTCCCCATGATGGCTGACATGCTTTAAGGGTAGTGTAGCTAACAGAACCTAACTTCAGCATGCAACAAACAAAATAATAAAATCAATTTATTGGACATTCTTGTCAATTTGGAACACAGCCAAATCTGATGGATATTCCCCAGATTTGCTTCTTGGAAATCGATTCTGTTTATTTGTTCTCTTTCAGACATGTGGAACTTCACTTACCAATGCAGGCATGGACTCTCACTGACAGCTGGGTCCTCAGAATTATGCTATGCTTCTTGCCCCTCCTAAAAAGAGAAGAAAAGTATGTAAAAGTATGGTGAGGAAGAGGAACTGGAAATAAACAAGTCAAGTTGAGCCTAGGAAAAAAAAAGGTGGGAGGGAAGGGAAGACGCCAGAAATTTTATCTTTGTTTCTCATAATCCACTTCCATTTTAATTTGCAATTAATTTTCCTCGTCAAGACTGTTTTGTCTATGATAGCAATGGTTAAGTGATCTCTCCATCTTAATCTCAAACAACAAGTTCTTTTTAACCTTATTTCCACTCCCTTCTGCTGGGGACAGGGAGCAAGAGAGTAGCTGAGTGGGCACCTGGACACTCACCAAGGACACCCCACCACAATGAAAACTGTATTAGAGAAGTATCAAGTGATGACTGAACATTTTAATTTTCACAGAAGTACTTTAATGCCAGGTATTATAAAGGATTAAAAGAAAATCCAAGGTTAAACAAGAGGTTGTTGACACTTTCACAGATCTGCCTGCTTATGTAGCATAATGAGTTTTTAAAGCACAAAAGTAGCTGTGTTCTTCATGCAAAGAGGCAAAAGTGAGGTCCTTCTTCACTCTCTCAGTTCCATACTGGGCTTAAATGGAATGACTACTGTAATTAGCTGCTAAATACCTCATTTGGTTTTCAGTCAAATTACTATCAGTTACATTTCCTCAATATGGACAAGAGCACAGCTCTTGACTTCCAAGTACTACACCTGCAAACCGGCATGAGGGCACCGACACCATCTTGTCTCTGCACCCAAACCTGCTCACCTGATAGAAGGTGGGAGGGTAAGAAAAGCCAAATGCCTCTTATGCTTGTACAGCAGCATATTCTCCCTCTTTCCTCTGAAACTAAAAATGCAATTCCTGGAGAACTAGCTCTAGGTGGCCCAGACAACCTCTAGAGGTCCCTTCTTACCTCAGCCATTCTGTGATTCAGTGAATTTATCGTGGGAAAACACTCCTCAAGGCGCACTGTTTTTAGAACACAATCAGATGCAGCTTAGTTTGTGTCATGCAAGCCTAGACCCACTTCTACATACAAGTTAGAGCACAAACCAGGACAATCCTTCTCAGTTACACACTTTGCAACTCTGCTGAGAGGCTTCAGGGCCAAACCCTTTATACAGACACCCAGCAGAATCTTCTGCTGGCTGTAATTTAAAACAGTTTTCAAGCAACGAAAGTTCTTCCCCACTTATATTGTCTTCCCGCCCACAGTTATTTTGCAGAACAAAATTATTTTTAATTATTTTCATGAAAAAAAGAAGGAAAAAGTTTTATATTACTTCTCTGAAAGATCTGCAGGGGAAGAAAGGAAACAGAAATAGTGAAAGGTATTTTCAGAAAAATATTGCCCCTAGGAAAATATAAGAGAAAACAAAGAACAGTAAGGACCTGAAAAAAATTGGTTGACCTGTGTACCTGCTAATAGAGGACTTAGTTCCATTTCAGAATGGCAATTTCTCTACAGATTAAAAAAAAAAAATTAAACAGAGGTGTTTCTTTTAAAAAAGCAAAGCCAAAAACTTTTAATTGAAATTACTCTTTAATGGGTCTGCTTGGACATCATTAGGACAAAGTGAGCAAAGTGTGACCCTTCTCTTAAAACCCTGAAGTCCCAAGCAGGAAATGCTATTGCCCCCACAAAAGCAGGCTGTTCTTCGGACTGTGAAATTCCCTGGAGCAGTTCCAGGTTTAGGACTGACTCTCTGTCCACCTAAACTCCTCCTGTTGTTCTGGCTGGACAGATTCTTTGCCTGCATTTGTATTCTGCAGATTTCTAACAGCTGCCCCTCATCACAGGAGTGCCAGGACTCCTCTGGAATATTCAATTTGCCAAGTTAGTAAAGAGAACCAAACCTCTTGCCCTTCGCAACATCTGATTTTGTACAGAAACTGCTGCTCTTGATCTCCCTTCCTTGATGGATTTGTTGATACACCTGACATACACAAATCCTCCAAGATAAAATCAGAAAATGGAAGAATTGAGTAAAGATTGTTTATTTCAGAATTGTAAAGGGATAGCGCAGAGTTAGCAAAGAAAAAGAAAGTGTATATAATGAGACACATTATTCTTTCTATCCTGAAAAACTAATCAACTAAAAAAATCTGCTAATTTAACAAATAATGGACATTACTATCATGGCACTCTAGTGGTTTTAGTAGTCCATAGAGTACAAGGACTTGACCAGTTCTCTGCAGAATCTACAGGTGTGTGGTAATTTGCTGAAAGAACAGAGAGCAGGTAGTGCCCAGCCATCAGAGACTGAATAAACACAAGGACCTGAGAAATCAGCACCATTTTAAGGCCTGTACAGATTCAGGCCCACTACAATTTAATATAGTTTTTTTCCTCTTTTCTAAAAATTTAATGCACAATGTTTCTCAATATAAACAAGGCCTTTTTTTTTTGGTAGTTCTCCAAGCTTCAGCAGTGGTGAAGTAACAGTGTTACTTCCTCCTCTACCTCACCTCCTTACAAAGACCCCTGAAAACTTAAAGCAAAACTTAAAGCAAGCTCTCTTCTATAGGCTCTGCTCCACACTATTGTTGCAACTGTAATACCTCCCAGGACAGAAAATTCTTGCACACACAGACATTAATTTTTATCTCCCACTGGTTGCATTAGCTATTTTTCCAGCCTACTAAAATCAGTATGATTCAAGCCCCAAAAAATACAAAGATGAAGACTCACTTATGATGGTGCATTCCCCCCTTCCCCCCAGGCCACACCATGATCATCACTACAGAGGCATTTCATGGGGTTTAGGCATACTAGATTTACCACACAGCAATTAATTATAATAAGATCAGTCACATGTAAAATATTAGAAATAATGCATTTTCCTGATGAATACTTTTGACTATAATGCAATATGAATAACACACTTGCAAAATGAAGATCACCTCTGAAAATTACTACATCCATGATTCTACACACACCAGTTTCCTGGAAAGCATGTTACAATAATAAATAATAAATGCAAAAAGAAAGGGTAACTTGAAATCCATCCATGATTTCACAGATTCAAGAACTACTGGCTGAATAGTATTAAAAAGCATGCTTGTAGGAAAGCTTGTCGTGATATCAGGGCAGGGAAGTGGTGGTACCATGGGACAGACAGGCCATTTGCATTAAAAACAAAGTAGGTTCAAAAATACATAGCAGAAAATACTATTTCCAACAAAAAAAAAAGATTAATTTATTAAAAACAAAACCTAGACATGTAACAAAGTTTGTAATCTACTCTTAACTAAGGCTTATATTTTTATTGATATGACTTTTTAAAAATATGTTTCCGTGAGTGCAACTGGCTACTATTTATTAAAAAAAAAAATCCAAGCAGTATTTAACAGAGTTAATTTAGGAGCTCCAATTTAGCAGTAGAAGAGTAGGTAAATTTCATATATTTTGCTGACGTAGCATTCCATTGATCTGTGTTGGGATCAGAATCTTTATTGCTATAAGATTAACTTCTAGTCTTTGGAGTTACCAAGACACAAACCTTTTTCTATATTCAATTTCTCTAATAAATTAAAGTAAATAAGCACATATCAACAGCTCACTGAGTGCCTGTCTTATGGACTATAAATGCTTTATTTTGTCATTGTTTATGTACCACATTACAAATAGTTTCACTTAATTATACATTTGCAAGTCTTGATTTAAATGACATTTTGAAGATAGTACCTCAATTGACTGTCTTAAACAGTTACTTGTTTTGAAGCAAAGCCTTATCTGATCCAAGCAATTCCTTGACCAGAAGGAAAATACCAAGAACGTTGTTAAGGGTACAGAGGGAAAAAAGCATTAATAAACAAAATAATAATCATTTAACCTCAAAACCACACATTAAAAGAAACCAAGCCTTCCTCTTAACATTACAAGGAAACTTCAAAAGGAAATTTTCAGAGAATATGTTTTACTAAGACAGGACATCCTTCTTCTCAGACCTATACTAAAGACCAGTTGGTATCAAAAATGGGATTTTTATGTAAATATCCAATTAAGATTCATCGGTGTTATTAGCAAGACAGACCACAATCATTTCCTTGACAAAGCTCATCTTTGTAAAATAGGAGAATGCATCAATTAACATACATTTTCTATTTCAATGTTTTAGTTCTTTCAGGAAGCAACTACTCAGACTTCCTAATATTCTTCCAAAGGGCTAGATATTTCAATTCAATATATTTAGCCTCTTTTAAAACAATTCCCTGATTCTGAAAACACATTATTTTATCCTTTAAAACCAAAGTAGAAAATCACTTTTCAAACTTTCCTAGTTATTGCTTAATAACTCAATAAAGAAAATTCATTAGATTAAAGGTGTTAATTCTACAAAAGGCCATGCTATATCCTTCTGTTCTGCTTTCTATACAACAAGTGACAAACATGGAAAAAGCAACAGTTTTATAGCACAGCAGCAGACAAATTGCAGTGGTTTTAGTAACACTCTAGAGCTGCACAGACAAGCAAGCTTACTATTCTTAATTGTATTTGCTCAAATAATAAAATCAGCCCCAGACATCAGAATCATCAGAAGGCTGTCATAAGCAGAAGTTGAGTCCAATGCTGTTAGAAGCCATGATTTTAGCTCACAGTTTGGATCTTTTCAGTTAATGTAGGTAAGAGAGTGTCTAAGCTCTGCTCTTAGCAAGGGTCTCTACACTCTTCTATTTCTGAAATATTTAAAGTACATAAAAAAGAGTTATCCTGTAGATCTGAACCTTTCATGCAGTGCTACACACATTCATATGGCAACACAGCAACTAAGAGTGAGGCATCTTGTTGGGGTGACTCTATTTTTTGTTTTTAAAATAAATAAATAGATTATAATAGGCAATCATATCCTACTCTCAGAGCAGTTTTCAAGTAGCATATTCCCATGACTCTCATTTAACTCTGTTCTAAGCAGGGATTTCATCCATTAAGATTAGTGTTATCAATCAGTTGTAGACAAAGATAATTCTTGAGGATAACTTGGAGAGAAAAATCATTTGCTGTGCTAGAAAGTACAATTATGCAAAACCTTTTAAAACCACAAAGTAGTTTGTTTGTGCACACAGAAGTTTGGATATTTAAAGTAATGAACATCCTTTCCCTCAGGTCCCAGCCAAGATTCTGGAAAGACAGCCTAGATGTGGTTGGAAATGAATACTAGAAATTTCAATTCAAACTGGCAATAGCAGTAAAGGGATTGTAAGAATATCAGTCCAAAGCATGGACCATAACTTTCTCTCTGCACTGGGACTAACAGCATAGCTGATTGCCCTTCCTCACCCTGCCGTAGAGGAGGGCTGTAAAGATCAAGTGGGTCCCAGCTGCAGCCTGCTTTTAACTTGTGAAACTACATAAAAACCTACAGGTTACAAAAGGTTTGCCCTCTAAAGTTTCACCAAATCAAGGAAAAGAAAGTAAAATAAAATCATATACTGGCAAAGAGTAAAAGTACCTTGTATTTTCATAACTTAGTTGTTATTAGATGGGAAGGTTTGGTGCTCTTCCAGCTTGCCCCATATTCAGTTTTTCACACTGCTATGAAATGCAGTATCAGTCAATCACCCACAGCAAGGTCAGCTCTGAACCAGAGGGAATCAGATGAGCTAGTCATACATTTACCTGACACCAAGCCTCTCTTGAAATAATCAGATGATTTTTTCATAATCCTTCAGAACCACTGAAAGCAATGGAAAACAAAGCAAATGCAACAGGGTTACTGAACCCATTTAAACTAACACCATGAGCTGTTGCCTGTTTATCCCAAGGAGGGCAGAGGTTGGATGAAAACTAACCTCAACCTGATAACACTGGAACTATTTCCAGACTTGGGCAGCATTTAACATCAGCCTAACCTGACAACTTACCCTGCAACAATTCTGCAGCTAATTCTGCCTGATGTAACAATCTAACCATTATGAAAACCTATCTACTACAGATGCTGCTTTCAAAATACACATGCGCAACACATGCTTCACATTTTTAACAGCTTCTCATAGCACTCAGGTTTCTTTGTGGACCATTAACCATCTCTAATAATCACATCCGTGTTTTCCAACAGAAGTAGCTTAATGAGCAGAGCATCCATCAGCTCTTGAGCTTGAGAATCACTGACTCCCATAAAAGAGAAACCTAGCCTACAGTATGCCACCAGAAGCAAAAACATGCCAACAGACATGTCTAGAGTTCATTGCTTTTGCACATGGCGTTGCATCTTCATTTCAGAACCCATCCATTTCCATCTTCAGTTGTACACACCTTTTAGGGAGTGGAAAATGCTTCTGCAATGGGGTATTGCCTCACAGTTGCTTCATAGTTTAAAGTACTCCACAGCAGCAACGGAAAACAAACTGTTCCCTGTTGAATGCATAAAGGATGAAATTTTTGCCAGAGTTTGAGCACTTGAGTCTATCAGGTTTTCCCTGAAAAAGATCTGCAAACCAGCACACACACAATAAGGAAAGTGTTTTTTAACCTGCTATTAATCAGACAGCATAAATCCTATGCTTTGATTTCAAAGCTGTTGAGATATGGTCTGTTGTTTCACTATGATATGCTTCTCCATTCAACTGCAGATTCAAGAGATTTAAAAAGAAATTCTGACACTTCCAAAAAAGTGTTGTATAAAAGCCAAGTCTTTTGAAAGTTAGAAAGTGCACATGTGCATAGAGAGTGGAATTAAGAATCTCCCTGAAACTCATCTGAAAATCTTATCTAAACAAGGGACCTTTTTGAAGTTCTTAGGTGATTATTCTCCGAAGATCCAACTGTCATGTTCAAGCTCATGTTATTGCTGTTGAATAATGGAAGCAGAGATGCTTACAAAATAATATCAATAATTAAAAATAAGTCTTTTACATGCTAATACTTTTCAAATGAATGACAGCACTGGCAACCTATTCTGGTACATGACAGGCTGTACAAGGCAAACACACTCATCCTTATAGGAAGTCAGTGGTCTTTTCTTTCTTACCTCATTTTTTTCCATCTAAAAAATTAGTGTGAAGTCAGAATGTGTCTGCATCCTGTTCGTGTAATACACTTACAACTCATCTAATTATTTTGCAAAGTGGTTTTATTCAGAGCATTCCTAGATCATGACACATTTACTAAAGTAACAATCATTTGACAAGAGTGGACAAAATAAGTAAACAGATAAAAACTATTCACATCTGTTCACTCTGCATTAAAAAAACCAAAATATGAAAATAATTAAAGCTTTACTAATCCAAGTAGAAATAATCCCAGCATATTCTCTAAGCAAAAACTGGGCAGGCAAAATCTTGCCAATTATTAGAACAAGCAACACAATACAAAAGAACAAAGTATGCATAGAAGTTTACATTTCTTTCCCTGCAGATTATTCCAATATTGCATTCTGTGTTTGTCAACGTGATTTTAACAAATAACTGCCTCATTCCCACTAAAAACCTATAAACTACCAGAAAAGTTACATCTGAATGGCAGTGAGTGGAAGGACATCCTGGCTGACACAGCATTGTCAGTACAATTGTGCAAACAAGGACCATCTACAGACTCTCACTATGAGATGCTGCGTTTTTACATCCCCCCAGCTCTTCATAAGTACATGTACTAGGCAGGGTTGTCATTTTTCTTTTGTTTTGTTTTCTTTGTTTTTTCTCTCTTTTTAAATGGAAACAAAATGGGACAGAAGGAGAAGGGGGGGAAAAAAGAGAAACTCAAAAGTGTCACGTGAAACAATCAAGAGATTCACCAAGTATGCACTGCAAGCCACATGAATAACACCCAATTATTTATTACTAATGTATTCTGAGTATATGTCGGTAAAAGGTGGAGTCTTCTGCATACCTCACTGCAAGGCAATGATTTTTTGCCCGAAGATAATGAATCACTTTCACACTCTCTAAAATGCAATGAGTTCAAAATGGGGGAAACATTTGTTCCATTTGTCCTTTTTAGTAGTTTATGTGCAAGCAAACTTCAGAAGATGGAAAGTGAGAATCCCCTCCCCACTTCCTCCCTGTACTTTCTGAATCATCATGCTGGCTCTTTCCCAGTTGTTAATGGCTCAATTTCCACACATCAAAACAAAAACCTTCCAAAAGCCCCTCAAATATTTGAGAGCTGACTGCTGCCTTCACAGTCAGAAAATAACCAGTTTTCAAGAGTTGTCATTCATAAAATGTCCCTTCCCAACCCAAAAGCTCAACCTAAATATAATTGCTTTCAGTGGGGTGTTTTTCCTGTCATATTGTGAAACATTGATAGCATGATCAATTAAATCTCCATCTCAAGTTTTTATATTAAGACACAAACTTTCTGAGTTGGAAAATGGTGAAGAGAATTGCATTAGAAGAGCTATTTTAAAAATATTTTTCTGGGTAAAACACAAAACCAAACACGTTGGTTCCACACTTCTTGTCAACCTTGCATCACGTTCTTCTTCAGAGATGACACATCACTTGACCAATGCTTTCCAGTTCTAGGTTATATATTTCACACTGCTGTCAGTAACTGTCAAGGTCTGGCTGCACATTCCTCCCAGGAATCTTTACACCAGGTAATTTCTGGTCATAACGTTTTCCTGTCACCTGTACTTTGAAGTTAACATCACATGAGGGGTTTAATTTAAAACATTTTCATACTTTGAGAACAGATGTCTTGAAATATCCAGATTTTTGAGGAAAAAAATATTAGAAGAACTGGAAACCTACAGGACAAGGAGGAAGGTAAAATAAATTAATCTGCAACAGCTGAGCCACTTGATGTTTCCACATCAAAGGTCCAAAGGCGAAAGGTCCCTCCAGTGCTCCCAGCCACACTGTGGGACCCCTAGTTTTGGTTCCTAATGCACTCAGACCACTGCAGGTGGTTTGGGTGCATTAGGACAAGCATTGCCAGCAGGTGGAGGGAGGTGATCCTGCCCCTCCGCTCAGCCCTGCAGAGGCCACATCTGGAGTGCTGTGTTCAGTTCTGGGCTCCTCAGGACAAGAGAGACACGGAGCTCCTGGTGCACGTAGAACAGAGGGCAACAAAGATCATTAAGGGACCAGAGCCTCTCTCTTATGGGGAAAGGCTGAGGGTGCTGGGCCTGTTCAGCCTCCAGAGGAGATGACCAAGAGAGGATCTCATCAGTGTCTGTCAGTATCTGAAGGGAAAGTATCAAGAGAGTGGATCCAGGCTCTTCTCAGTGGTGCCCAGCAATAAGGTAAGAGGCGATGGGCAGAAACTGATGCACAGGAACCAGGTGACCCACTGTGGTCCCTTCCAACCTAACCCATTTGGAGATTTTGTGACCAACTTTATTACAAGTTCCAGTTCCAAAGCAGAAACAAACAACACCTGAATAATATTTTTTTTCTAACAAAGGCCCCTGATACCTGACCTTAATCTGACTTACAGTTCCACAAGAAGCATCTAATTTTTCTATAATAAAAAAAAGAAAAAAATTGACTCTGTTTGTAAAAAATAGTCTAAAGAACTTTTCATAAACATTTCCCTTTTATTAGAAATCATCCTCTACTACCTTAAGGGAAAAACCCTACTCTTTTATGGTTTTCCAATTTAATTGATGATACTAAAAAGATAACAAGTGAAGAAGGTATCCAAAGCAGCACAACACATTTCAAAGCAATTCCCTACTCACTTAATTGGTTATTTATGCTTTATCAGGATGTGACCATTTTAAACAGATTCAGCAAGAACTATTTTAAAGCTGTCCTACCTTGCAGTAGAACATGCATATATGTATGTAAATACAAAAAAATAAACTCTGCTTTGCACTGATCAACATACTACTTTGTGCTTCTTTCTGCTTTGGAAGTTTCCCATTAGCATTGTGTTTGGCAAGGGCTTCTTCCTAACTTGACATACAAATTCTTAAATACAAAACACTGTTCTCAGGCCACTTATTTCTCCATATTAATTCCACTTCAGAAATGGGCTTTATATTTATTGCTGGGCCATCAATGCTTTTACTAGTAAGCACAATTACTGAGCAGTAAATGTGAAATAAACTACTGTTTTGCTGTACTGCTGTGGTCTTAATCCTTACAGTATTCATTAATTTTCATGGCTTCATTACTGGAGATCCTGGGCTAGTCACAGATTTTCAGCAGTTTGAGCTGTTAGCTCACAACTGGAGGTTAAATTGGAGACACTTATTTTTATCAGAATCAGATTACCACCTTAGCTTAGTCAGGGGTAAACCAAACAAACACACCACACACCGAGCACACAGACAAATGGATTCCCGTGGGATAAATGAGAGTGTGAGCTTGCTTACACAAACTTCAGCATTTACCACGGGGTAGGAGCACACACAGCAACAGTTGCCATGGAATAGGAAGTGTAGCTAATTCACAGCTCTTATTAATTACTCAGCACAAACTCCCTTGGCTGCCCACACACTCTGGGCAATACTACACTGGTTTGCCCCAGCAGACGGTGAATGCCCACGGTGCTGGTGTTGTTCCAAGTTCGGATTCCCAAATCAGCGGTTCGACTCGCAACAGGAGCCGAGTTCAGAGCAGCCTTGCAGCACTTTCTGGCAGCCCTACCTGAAGCCCTGCAGATGATCTGTTTATGGAGAGAGGAAGGGAT
This sequence comes from Phylloscopus whistleri, assembly GCA_017589585.1. NCBI lineage: Eukaryota > Metazoa > Chordata > Aves > Passeriformes > Phylloscopidae > Phylloscopus > Phylloscopus whistleri. The sequence continues at coordinate 230,031 of JADMLD010000068.1, read as the reverse complement.
TTCCTCCTCACAAATTGAAGGGAAACACATTTCCAAGCCTCAAGAGCCGCTCACTTAAATTACAGCCTCATCATCGAGGAGGGCAGAGTGCAAACACAGCTATTAAGCAGCTTCAATGTTAATAAAATTAAATGGTTTTAAATAGAACATCTGGCATCAGCTGTTTCCATAAGCTGTTTTTATTTAAGTTTCCACCATAAAATATTGGACTTCTCAGCTATTTTCACATGTAAACCTGAATGCCAAATTTGGCTATCTTTAAAAAAAGTCCTAGGAAAAACTATAAGAATTATTCACACACTTTTTTGGTTTGGCACTTTACTTGGTATGTAACAGGCTGGGAGAGAGCTAAGCACAACAGTATTTTTGCAATACATTTTGCAGTGGAAATTATTTTTTAATAAAAGCACTCTTACTGCATTCATTTGCCAGCAGTAATCACTAAATTCAAAAATAGCAAATTTTCAAATGTTTCCACAGGTACCTTGGTACAGACGTAGATTTTTCCCTTTCCAACTGAGTAAACTCTGGGGCAAAGTGGGAGAGAAAGAGACACAGCTGCTGCAGTATTGACAAACAAAAGCTGCAAAATCATAGGTCAAGCTCTTAAAAAACCCAACATTTAAACACCCTCACCAAAAAAACACCCACAAAAAAACCCCATAGGGCAAGACCAGACCACAGAACACTTCAGAACTTGGTATTTGTGGTGCTGTCTTACACCCCCCAAAAGCCATGAGCTTTTGACACTACTCTCAGGCACATGGATTAAGTGCACTGTGACCCTTCAAATTCCTAAGTGTCGACTCCAAGGGCAGCTCTGACCTGCCGCAGTCACGTCTACCAACCCCAGGCTGCTGCCAATCCAAATCAAAATCACACAGAGGGTAAAGAGCTTGTGAAGCCTCCTTGTCCAAGCCAGGGACAAGCCATCCATGCTATGGATGTTGGCTCTTTCTCAGTTGGAAGGAGTGTGGTACAGTTTCAAAGACAGGGGGCACTTGGAGAAGAGCAAAACTGCTTCCTTTGAAGGACATTTTCAGCACATTTGTGAAAGTTAACACTATCCAGCATTGCAACTTTTTTTTGGTAGGCTACTTGCCTGAAGGTTCTCCATCTAGACTGGAATGAAGCTGTAAGGTGTACAGACTGGAACCCCCATCTGACATCCCCAGACTTCTACTACACACAGTAAATCACGATTGCTCTAATTTCTGTGCCTACTGTCACACTCCAGACCCCTCTGAGACAGCACACATCAAAACAGGGCACCACGGGTGCTTTTCAAAAGCTCACATACACCTGCATTTTGTCTTTTGGTGCAAACAAAGTGGCTTGCAGTCTCTGACCTCAATATATGCAGAAGAGATTTACTTTTATACCATCAAGCCAGCTTTAAAGCTGAAACTATGTAAGGAAACAAGCCTTGGCCTGCAGTAAAATTTGCTAAGTTTGCTATTATTTTGAATATGCTTGTTTTCTAAACACATTTTATATTAATAAATCAGTATTCATTTTTTAACTACAAAAGTTACTACAAAAACTTTTTAACTACAAAAATTTTATTATTAGTAGGAACCTTAATTTGTCAAACATTTCTTCACAAGATACTATGCCAAGCAGATCCACTGACATGAAATCCTTATCTCATAACTGGTGAATAATTTTCATGGTGAAACTTTCAACTGCTAATTGCCTCCATCCTGCTTTCAGAACACATCCCTCAAAGTCACATGTCTCATTTGTCAAGCCTACAAAATACATACACATTTGTGTAATTATTTTGATTACATGCTCTGGAAGCAGGAATGCTCAGAGATGTCTTGCCAATTGTTCTGTGCAGGGAAACCATATGGGACCAGTAATTTTATTTCATTTTGCTGAAATGGTTATTGCAAGATAACTGTGAAAATGAATTACTACAGTTCCACCTAGAGATTATTTTCAATATTTTACCTAATTATTTCTTTATATAAACAACAAAATTATATCAGGATTAAGAAGCTTAAAAGCTGCATAAAGTTTTGAAAATACAGGTAGTAATAGTTACTGCCCTCATTCCTTGTGATGTAATTAAGAACAGCATCAACTTATTCATCCATAAAAACCAATAGATTTCTTTAAGAATGTGAAACTTTAATCTGTATCACCATTTACTCTGCAACAGTAAGGTTTTAGCTAAATATCCACTTCAAAATGTGGTTCAGCATCTCAATCTGATACATTTTAGAGTGGAATACTGCTACCCTGTAGACATTCTTACACCTTCCAAAAATTACCATAACCTCTCAGCCCAGGTTTTCTACTTTGATGTTTCTAGGGAGCTGTTTTCATTGGGGTTTTTCTTGCTTTGTTGCATGTTTTTTATTGTGACCATCAATTGCATTTTTTCAGATTCAGCATTACATAATAGCTAAATATCTAATAGCTAAATATCACAGAAATCAAAATATTTGGGTGAACTAATATATTCTTCACAACATGAGTAAATACTGTCAATAAGCAGTTACAGTCTCCTGTTTGTAGCAACACAATGACAATCTTTCCCTAGTACCTCCCTTATTTTTCTTGTTATTGGCACTGAGAAACATCAAAATGACATCAAGATAAAACACGAAGAGAAAGCTATCAGAAGTGGAGAGCATTTTCCACCCATGAACAAACACAAATACATTCTGTTTAATATAAAATCAGCATAGAATCTGATAGATTTAAGTACTGCTTCAAGAAATAAGCCATATCAGTTTTGTAAGACAAAAACTAAATTAACTTTGAAAGGCATCCCCAACTTCCTTATGTAAACAAGTGACAAAAAGTTTTCATTCTCACAATTGTGCTATTTGCAAAGTCTAAGTGGGAAACAGTACATAAGCAGGAAAAGAATGTTAGAGATTCTTGCCAGACTCCATTGCCTCCAACACATTCTGAATCAAGCCCAGAATGAACAGCACCATCAAGAGGGAAAAGGTCTGTCATGGAGCTCACCCAGCCAAAACAGCTTGAAATAGGGTGTCTAGAAGGAATGCAAAAACATGAGCACTGAAGCCATTTATCAGAAGTACTTTAAAAGAATCCCTGCTGAACAGAAGTCTTTAAAACATATTCCCTGAAGGAATTTTCATAGCATACTGCCCAAAGAAACTTACGTTCTGCATTTTAGGACTGTGTTACCTTTTGGGCTACCATGAGGGCCCATAAAGACATATCCACAAAGAGAGCTTGAGCAATTATACAGTAATTTAAACACATCAGCTTCTTGATGATTCTTGGTTTCTCTGTAAAACCTCAAGGAAGTCAAGGAAAGGCACTTCATCGGTCACCAACACCTTAAAGCAGCCAGCCCACCTAAACAACCTCCACTCTATACTATCCTACACAATTCAGCATCCACAAACCAACTTGTATTGGAGGCAAGAGAAAATAGCCAAAGAGCTAAGCAACCCAACAAGCAAGCGAGCCATAAGCACAATCCTGACTTGAAAGGAAAGGTTGTTTCCCTACATTCTCCTACTGACACTTTTGCTGGTTGCAACATCTTCTACAGGGCCAAATGTTCATCCTGGCTCTTCCAAAACCAGCCCCCATATAAAAACAACCTGATTCTCCTGAATCTCACAGCGGTTCCCAAGGGTGCAAACGGCAGCAGGTAAAGTTGTGGAGACTGCAAAGTAGTCCAATCCCCACCCATGTTTTAGTTAGCGCTCCGGGGTACGGGGGAATGTGTGCTGGCTTTTCTCCTTCACTAGATAGAAGGTTTGATTCTGCTGGAGTGAACAGCAACTACCAAAGCCTCTTTTCACTATATTCAGTAACAGAACAGCATTCACTTGAAACTGCACGAGTGCATATGTTTCTTATACAGGTTGTTTACAGATACACATTATAAACCTCCAGCAACTGCCACCATTCTCTTCTTTCATTTTGAAGAAAAATCCTTCATGTTTTCCATTAGATTCATCCAATCTCTCCCGGAGAAAACAAATACCTACAAGCCTCTCAAACCAATCAAAAATTTTAAGACTTGGCTTTCTGCTTGTTTTGTTTTATTTACAAGTCTCCTTTCAACAGTGTTTAAAAATAAAATCTTCATTATTTCTCATGGATGAACAGCAACTTTTGGCAAAAATGCTGAAAATAGTCAGATTACGGGACATTCTGGCCACTTTGAGTAGGAGTTTCCACAGCTAAAGTTCTAAAATTTTAAAAATGCCATAAACATCCAGCTACTAAAGCCTTCAATCAGAGTTCAGCAAGCTTCAGTGACCCTGATGAGCACAGCAGCTTTGGCGTGGCAGAAAGGCAGGTCCTAAGGTAGCCTAATCTCAGAAAATTAAAAGCTTTGAAGATTAAGAGCAGGACCTTGAAATGACCCAGACAGAAAGAGAGAGACTAAATGGTTTCTGCAGCCAGTCCCTCCCCAACAACAGACTGCTGTTAAACTCCCAAGGTCTGCAGCCAGAAGCTCCGGCTCAGGAACACTCCAGCTCAGTGTTTTGGTCTCAGAACTGCAAGGCCCAAAAATGGAGTTTAATTTGCTAGAAACACAGGACAGATGAAGACATTACTGACTGCCTTTGCTACTCTATGTCTAGAATATTCTGTTCTTCTGAATAATATCACATAAGCTGCATTTACGGCCAAGTAACAACGTTAAGTCCAACAGAGAAGCTTATCCCACATGCTTCCAAAGCTCTAGTGGTTCTTATCTTTTCTTCTCTCACAAAACATGGACAAAAATGAAATGCAGAAATCTGAATCCTCACCACTACAAAACTTCAAGCAGCAGTTCCTTTTTCTTTTTTTTTTTTTTCCCCAGGATAGCCACCACAGAGAAAATTATAATTGTGTTTCAGGAACAATTCCTATCATTGATTTTACATGCCCAAAAGAAGCGTAAAAATAAAACAAGGTGGACAGTAGCTTGTCATTTCAAGAGCAAAGTCTGGCAGGAAAAGCACCAAATGGTCTCACTTGACAGATTACTTGGCAGTGTCAATTTGCTACTGTGGGTTGTTAAAAGCAGTGAAGTTAAAATTACCAGAATTGTCACAGAGACACCAACAGAAGGGAAAAACTGTGACAAATTCAAAATTTATTGCTACAAAAAAAATCCTTTATATTACTTGCTTTCAACTCATTATAAAGTTAGCTGGAAATATGAACTTGTTTGTTGCAGTGATTTTTATCACCTTGCAAAAAATTGAAGACTATATCAACTTTGACACTCAATACTCCTATTGCATAGGAAAGAAGGCTCGGTTCAGCTTGTATTGGCTATTCTGTCTATCAACAAACTCTCTTCTAACTGGTTTCTAACAGAACAGTTTTTATCTTGTAATGATTATAAAACATGCCCAAAACTGATACGTGTGAATAAGACATACACAAATGCACACACGTAAATATCTGGAAGATATTATTTAAAATTCTTCTCCACATAAAATAATCTTCAGAGGCACAGTTCAAATTTATAAGGCATATTCATCAAAGGCAAGACAGCTATCAGAAGTGGAGAAGGAGTATAAGCAAAATGGCTGCATCTCCTACTGTTAACAAACTCTGCCCAACTCAAAATTCGGTCAAACACACCCATAAAATAATTACAACTATCCAGTCCAATACAGTAAGCAGAAAGAGAAAAATAGATCTAGACTTTCTGCTCATTCTACATCTTAAGTAAGACAATCACCTGAGAGGTCCAGAAAAGGAAAATTCTTCAAAAAAGCAAATCTCCTGTGTGGATTTACAGAAACACACTGATGCTAACTTTTGCTTTCACTTTCAGTTCTCAAAGAGATGATTATGGAAAGCTGTGTCATAGCAATCCATGTGTGCCAGCAATAACTAAATAAGGAAAAAAAAAAAAAAGCAAGAGAGGAAAATATTCAAAAAACAACCTGCACCCCCATCAATTCCAGGAATAAAAAAGAAACAAACACAGGTCTTTTCTTCAAAAATATAAATGGAGGACTTAACTATCAAGGCAAAATAAATTCCATTTACAACTTCAGGAACACCATCCCAATATAATCCTCTACATGACTAATATAGTAAGAAAGATCTCAGAATTCTCCAAACAAACCCTCCTCATTTATCAAGTTCCGAAGAACTATAGAATCTTATTAGACTAATCAAGATATTCATATTTACAGAATTCTTTACAATACGTCATATTTTAGAGAAACTGTAAGTGTGAACATAGAGAGGAGTCATAAAATTCTTAATCATACAAAGGGACAGACATAGAGGCATACAAGGGAAAGATTTTTATCTTTTCTCTTCCTATGTTGACCTGAATATATGAAGTTAACCACATGCTTATTTATAAAAATTTAATAAACCTTTACTTACCCAGCATCCTCCTGGAAGCCTTCTAATTCATCTTTTTGCTCTGCTAGGGTGGATTCTAGATCCAGATAGGTACCATTATGAGACAATTGCAGGGTGCAGTCATCAAGCTGTAGAACAAAATTCAGGCCATTAGATTAGAGCAGTCTTTCTCTCTAACATACCTCTAACATTGCCTTCCCACCTTCCAGGTCCCCAGACAAGATCTCCCTAAAACAATGTGTTGGGAGCAAGTAAGAAAAGATTTTTGGCAATTTACGCAACCCCAAACCCATGCTCCCTAGACCATGCTTGCTCACAACAATATCAACACAACTAACAAACAGTTAAATTTGTTAGAATATACAGAAGAAGATCAGAGGGCTTTAGCAAAGTGCTTTTAAAATGTAATACAAAAAGAGAAGTTAATTTCAGTGTGTATCTGGGATATAAATTACTGTTCTCTGTTCTTACAGTACAGTTGCAAGTAGAGTTTCTGAGCCTCTGGATAAAGACAGAAGGAAGAAAGAGCTGTTTTGTGAGCTGCTGAATGGCCCCTATGAGGACAGATACAGTCAAGGGACAGTACAAAATGTGGCAGGCAAGAGTTGTGGTCCTGCAGTGAGGGTGAGTACAGTCAACCAAGTTACAGATTTTTCTGGCATTTTGCTTTTAGAGCCAGGCACTAACCAGCCTCAGAGGGTGCAGGTACAACATTCCTAGGCACTGAGAGGGGGGAACACTGGAAACCTGTGCCAGCTTCCTGCAAAGGTACTGAGGTAATCAAGGACCAGACCTGAAAGCAGATATCTGCCCACAATGGTGCTTAGAGGGAGGGAAGGAGAAATTAATAAACTATCTTAATTTCTTTTCTGTCTTCCCTCATCTTCCCCATCATTAATTGTTGCAGCTGTTGTTAAAAACAGACAGATTTGACCCAAGTTAGAAAAGAATTTTTTTCTGGGATTTTATTTGCAGGGTGTTCATCACAGTAGAAGATCTAGGATGAATCATCCCAATACTCTGGCTAACTCATTGACCAGGAATACAAAGTAATTACTGATTGAGAGGGAAAACTAAAGGAGCTGGAAGAAGAGCTAGAAAGGAACATGAGCTCCTCTCTCACCATGACATAACTCAGTGTCAAATAACGAGGGGAAAAAAGCCTTCCCAGGGCAGGAGAACAAGACAACACTTACCAAGGGGCAAGTGACTGTACAGGGTTGTCCTGCCTCACCACTAGGGAGGTAAGTGACCATCTGCTCAGAGAATCCATCCCAGAAGCATAAAAATGCATATCAGTGAACCCAGTTGAACATTCTGCTGGGACCTTCATGTGCAGCACTGCACTGGGGGTCCTTTTGTAACTGCTTCCAAGCTCACAAATATAGTAATATCTACTTTATTTGTAGATATCTGCACAAATATCTATTCTAGATGTGTTGTGCTACTAGATACAAAATCCAGTCTGACAGCCAAACAGAACAGAGAGCCATTAAGGTTGGATCTATGATCATTGAGTCTCACTGTCAACCCAGCACCACCACAGGATTTTCCTCCATGCCACATCCACATGTCTTTTGAACATTGCAGGGATGGCAATTCCACCACTTCTGTCTGTTCCAACACCTGGCCACTCTTTCAGTGAAGAATTTTTTTTTAATATCCAATCTAAACCTCTGCAGGTGCAACTTGAGGCCATTTCCTCTTGTCACAGAATCATAGAATGGTTTGGGTTGGAAGGAACCTTAAACACCACCTACTTCCAGCCCCTTATGTCATAGTTTTCCTGCCTGCTGCACAGTAGGGTCCAGTTCCTCCTGTTTGTTGCCCATGCTGCATGCAGATGTGTAGATGTACTTGATTTGGGTGATCAATCTGGCTGGCTTTTCAGGGGAAGAAGCTCCAATTTCTGCTTGAGCATTCCCAGGTGCTTCTGCAGTTTCTAGCACATCAGTAACCCTTGCTGCTGCATGGATCTCTACCCCCTATCACTAATGAGACAGCAGAACAAAGGACCTATTAACACACTGTCTCTTAAACAGCAGCATGCAGGTCTGTCTTCAGTGATCATGATTTTATCCCCTCACCCCTCCAAATCTTATTTAAAAGCTCTCTCACTGAATGAGACCTGCTAACTCCTGTGCAAAGACCCTTTCCCCCTTTGTGACACATGTAGCCTGTCTTCTGCCAGCAGGCCCAGCGTCATGATCAAAGAACCCAAAATGAAGATGTTTCTTTCCTCTGGATTTAGTAAAAACAAACTGACAGATGCTTTGCAGGCCTCTGTCTACCAAAAGGCAACCATGGCAATGGTGGTGCAACCATACATCCCTGCTGCAAAGGCCACTTTGAGAAGAGTAAAATACTTAGCACCATTCTTTGTGCTGATCTTCTTCCACAAGTGGCAGCCAATTACTCTCTGAAGGGTAAGGAGGGGTCTGAAACAGCCAGTGACTCAAGGCAAGGAAATTACCACCCTTTATCACTTCCGTGGATTTTTCTTCCTGCTCTTTTTAATACTTCGAAAAAAAATCAATTAAAAATCTATCCTTGATGAATTACCTCTTTTAATTTCCCATCCAAGTTTTGATTCTCAGTACTGTTCAGGAAAAGCATAATAAGCAGCCACTCATCTTATCTGGCAGTCAATACCTAAACTGAGTTTCCTGCCACTGATTTATATATAAGAAAGGAAGACAAATAGTGTATTCTGGATTAGCTGCATTGGAAATACTGTAGAAAAGCAAATTTACAATTAGTGATAGAGTAAGACTTTTGAAATCTGAAAGAAAAGTTCAACTTCTGGAGAAAGGGTAGAGAGAGGAGGTCAAGTTGTATTTCAAACTTGTTCCATATTTTTTGCTTTTCTTTTCTGGATTTTTTTCCCCTGGTGGAGGAGTAGAGCGTTAAATAAGGTGACATAAGATTTTATTCTGATTCCTAGGGATTAAAGAAAGCAAAGAACCTGCAAGCACAAAATATTAAAAATATGACAGTATTGCTACTCTGTCTCTTTCCAGTTACAAAGGATATTATTAACCTGTGCTAATTCAAAATAAGCTCTTCAGAGAAGAAAGACTATATACTACTCTGGGAAACTTTTTCCAAGTAGTTCAGGGTATGTAATGAAATGCTAATTTATTCAGAGTAATGCCAAAAGGCAAACTACTAATTAGATAAATGTTGTGCTGTCTCTATGGAGATTAGGAGATTTGCCCACAATTTCCATTTATACTGAATAATTAGAGGAAAAAAAGTTGTGCTTTACTAATATCTTGTGACTTTAGTGTACAAAAAGCACTATGGGAACAGGAAGTCCTTCATGGACAAAATAAATAAGAATAGTACATTGTACCTATGTTCATCTCATTTTCATAGTTTCAGCTGAACATGGTATTCATTTGGGCCTTAAGGCATTGCACATTGCATGCTGTATTTGTTAATAGGAGTTATGGTTATGAGAGAAATGGCAATATCTTTTATTTCCATTACTTAATGCTGAGTCTTGCCAAAAAGTTGGGGTTTTTTAATTCTCTTTCATATGTACACACAAAGATGGAAGAGATCAAAATAACACTTTAAGGTAAGTATTAAGGCAATGTACTCTTGAAATCCTTCTTATATAGGATTACTTTGCTACTCTGCCTCCAGCTTTGCTAGTACACATACATTACAGGCAAAATACAAAAAGAGAAGCTACTTCATGAATTATTTTTAATTAGTAAATTGCCTGCATTTTTCAACACAAAGGATGGTTGATGTTCTCTCATTAGTGCTTATTAGCAACAATTCAAGATGTTGGTCCCTCCCCTCTGCTCAAAGTTAATCCCGTGTTTATCTGCTATACATCATTTCTCCTGTCTCTGGAGACTGTCACAAATAGCCCCATCTAGTTCATTCATTACATGCTTCTCCCACTGATCATAATTCACATTGAAATCCTTATTAAAAAACCTCTTAGGAAAATCAAAAGAAAGAATTAATACAAACAATCTTTTAAAGAATATTTAACTGAGCTGTTTTCCATCATCATGAATGAGACTCCTATTCAGATTTTTAGAAATTATTTCATTTAACCTTTTTCTTCATTATTTTCTTTAACCACTGAGTATTCCTTACTAGTCTCAAAATTCTGACCTGCATTTTGTTGTTATTAAACTGCATAATTCATTTATACTACTGCCAAAAGGTGAAATTCTCCAAGACGTTTTCAAAATCTTACAAAACTGTTCTAAAAATCTCTAACCCACCCCTTCAAATAATTTATCTTTTTTTGTATCTCACTTTACTATACTACCAAGACCTAAAAGGTTGATACAATTAATTTAAATGGAACTCATCCTGTAGGCTTTTCCATACTTTCCTATAATCCCATTAAAAGAATACTACCAGTATTGTGGAACCATAAAAAGAAATAAGCACCATCAAATGGGACAAAATTATTGCTACTTCTCAGAGTCAAACACAGGGTTACTCCATCATCAGTCTTCTGCAAGATTTCAAGGTTTTCGATTTTAGTATAAGCCTTAAACGGCATCATAAAGCTATGAAAAATCCCTATGTGTTCATTTCAATTACATTCTCATCTTCACAAATGAACAGCTTATTTGGAAAACATCCATGGTATATTTTTGAATCCCTATGGGAAGTTTTAAAACTCTTGTCTCTACAAAGAGTGGGACTACCTAAGACTAGTCTCATTCACAAAAGTCAAGAAACAAAAACACATGTAACAGTCAACAAAATAAGTGCTTTAGTCAGAATGACCAGCTGTGAATAGTCAGATCTGTCCACTGGGTTTACAAGAAGAAAGCAAAGAAATTAAGACTGTCTTTATGCACGTCTTCCTCATTTAAAATGTAACTGATGTGCTAATTATCTTCAGTTTCATACTGAAATGGTAAGATCTGTACTCTGTCATGACAAGATCAGTATCAAGAAGCAGTAGTTGCATGGGTGCTGATTCACTGATTTATAGCTGTCTTTTTGGACAAGAGGAGAACCTGGAAAAGGCATCTTAAGCAGCACTGACCTCACTAGCTACTCACTGATTTTCCATAACTGACCAGAAACATAGAAACAGTGAGACAACCAGATACTTGTGTACAACAGCCTGAAATGCAAGTAGAGCTACTAAATTAAAAAACACTCTTTCCGTAATAAACCACTCTTTCTGTAATAAAAGTTCTAGAAGAAGAACAGAGAGATGTTTGAACTTTTTCAGATTGTAGCTGGTGTCCACACAGTGCTAGCTGATCCACACCACCCAAACACTATAGTACCTATGCTGCAACCAAAGCTGGCACAAATGGAAAACCAAAAAAGCACTATGCACACAAACCTAACACCACCATCCGAACAGTTCCATATATATACAGATGTGTAAATCATGCAGGCATTTTAGATATTTTTCCCTGCAGTTTTATAAAAAAGTAATAATTGTCTAAATTTGACAGACACATTAGAAACAGCTGAAGAGGAAGAATATAAAAAGATCATAAGATTACAAATAATATTTAGACTGTTATATATTTATACCTACACTGGTTAAAGTTTCACTTAGAGAAGTTGAGAACAGTTCATTATGCAAAAGCAAATGAACATTTGATTAAAAAGCTAAAATGCAAGAATATTTAAAAGCAGAGCTTCCTACTCCTTCAGCTTTTGCCATTTCCCCCATTACAGAGTGAAACTGGACTACAGAAAAGGATAGAGGTATCCTGGCTTCAGATTTTACCAGGAACAAGCATAACAAGGTCAGAGCTGCAGAGCTTGATCCTGGCCCTGATTCAAGGGTCACTCCCACCTCATCAGCACATGTTGCTGCTGAGAGCCCTCAGCAGCAATCACCCATTTGAGAAGTGAACACATACAGGTTGGAGGAAGCTAAACAACCCACTCATGCAAGTGTTCCTTATAAACTACCAGTAAATCAAGAACATAGGGCAGAAGCTCAGTTTGTCATCTTCTGTCTCAGGTAACCATATCTGGCTGGTAGTGGCTAGTCCCCCATCCTGTGGGGCCAAAATAGCTCATATTACAAGACTGTCAAGCTTAAGAAGACTCAAAATAGATCAATAGTAGTACACCTGTGATAATGTTTTTCCCCTCATTTCAAGCACTGACCCACAGAAAGAGATAACACCCATTTTTCTCCATAAGGAAGTCCTTATTGCCTTGCAACAAGAAAGCTTTTGTTTTTTTTTTTTTTTAATTTGCAGTCAAAGTATATCACCAAAAGGAGCAAAGAACAGCAGGGGAAAAAAGAAGAGCAGTAAGAAAAGGTGTTTATCAGCCAGTTAGCTGGTGCCGCTTTCAGAAACTAGTTGAAGTAACAGAAATAAAAGCAAATAAACAAAAAAGGGCACATTCAATCATTGTTTTCATCTACTGCCTTTAGCTTCTTACAATCCAAGAGAAATACCAAGAAACCAAGCACGAGGGCTGTGAGGAGAGAAGAACAGAGCAACTCCTATGCCCACACACAGACTGAGGACTGCTGCATGATCCTCCTCAGGCACCCTTGCGAGGTTCCATGCAGCACCAATCTCCTCACTCAAGAAGCCTGCTGGGCATGTAATTCAATGAAAAGTCAACACATATTTTACTGTGCCAAAAGAAACTCCCACAAATCTCTTTTCTCCTCCTCCAGAAGGGGTTGATGCACCAGTATACATCCAAAGTGGATGTTTCTTGGGTTTAATGTCTCTGTCCCAAGGCAGCAGTAGGTTGGCAGAGGTTAAGGCAGGGAAAATAGCAGATGCACCCTGCTGTCTTTTCAGAAAGGCATAGCAGACCCATAAGCGATTTTCCTCTTCCTATTTATTCAAAGACCACAGAGTTAATATTTTTCAACAATCATAAGAAATGCTCTTCTCTCACATCCAACCCCCTGCCCTGAGAATCCACTCAGAACATATTTTGAACAAATCTCTCTAAATGGAGGGACCAGCAGATTGAGTGAGGTGATTCTTCACCTGTGCCTGAGACCTCAGTTGCACCCACTTCTGTGGCACTCAGCCTAAGAAAGATGTGGACCTATCAGAGGATTCCAGAGGAAGGCCATGAAGATGGTCAGAGGGCTGGAGCATCTCAGCCTGGAGAAGGCTTCAGGGAGACTACATTGAGGCCTCCCATTACTTCAAGAGTGCTTATGAATAAAAGGGAAAGCAACTTTTTTCCATAAGTAGCTAGTAAAAAGCAAGAGAGAACAGTTTTAAACATAAGGAAAGATTTAAATTGGATATTAGAAAGAAATTCTTTACTCAGAGTAGTAAGGCACTCTAACCAGTTTCCCAGAGAAGCTCCAGATGTGCCATCAATCAAAATGTTCAAGGTTGGATGGCCTTAAGCAACCTAATCTAGTGGGTGGCATTGCTGCCTATGGTAAGGGGTTAGAACCAAATGATCCTTAAGATCCCTTCTAACCCAAACAAATCTATGATAAATGCGAACAAAGTGTTACCAAGTTGGCAGCTAATGTGTGCCAAGATATAGCCAAGTATCCTCTTTATATTACCTTCTATTTAAATAAAAATAGGCATCCTTCAAAAGTGCAGTTTAGACAATGATCAAGGAGTCCATTAATATGGCAAAGGGCCCTAGAGTATGAGATGAGGATACACTTGTTTACTATGTTAGTACAAATCACCAAAACCACTCAACTTTGTAGCCACTCACTGGACTCACAGCCAGCTCTCACCAGATTTCCAGTAATCTGAGCTAGACCAACTGGACAGATTACTTTGTTCATTTGGTTGTTTCCAAAATTACAGAGAAAGGGAATGAGAGAGGTAAAGATTAGAGTAATCAAGTATGAAACTGCAGAAATAAAAATCCCTCTTCAATTCTAACCTTTGGCCCAGCCTCTGAAAATCCTTATCTTACTCAAACGTCTTGGCTCATCTTTCATTTAAATATGTTTGGGATACAATTGTTCTTGTTAGTGGTGGTGTGTTCCTTATTCACCTACAGCATGCTCTGCAGAGCAGGGTTGATGAAAAGCAAATTTTCTTTACTCTCAGTTTTTCCTTTCTAAATCCAAAGCCTTGTTTGGCTTTACACATCACGAGTCTGACACATTAACACACTTGAGCTATGCAGTTCTTAAAACACTCTCCCTTCTGGTTCAGCTGTTTCTAACACAATGGAAATCCTATTACCAGGGCAAACAAGTCTCAGTTTTCCCTTTGCATTCCCATATCCTCCCTTCTTTAATAAAACCAATTACTCCTCAGGAAAAAAAGCAGAAAAAAACAGCTCTTCCTACTCAGCAGCCCGAAAGTATTCCATACTTCTAAGCAAAATAGTACAAACTAATCAGTGGAAATGAATATTTAATAGTCATTAAATATTGTCATGCAAGGCTAAGCTCCACATGAGAATGACCACGCTGTTTTCAGAATGTACCATATTTTAATGCTTTTCAAATTTTATTGCAGATCAGCAGATTCAGGTTTTCCGTACCTGCATGCAGCTAGAGGTCCTTTGGTAGCACTTTAAAACGTAACACAGTTGCTGTCCCTGTTAGTTGTCACACACTAGTAAAAAAATAGGAATAATCTAGTTGTATCCCACAGATCACAGCAAATTCAACAATTATTTATCTGACTTCAGTTACTGTTGCAGCAGCCCTCTAAGTAGAGGGTAGAAATAAGCCAAGACACAGGCTTCTTGTTTATCACAGTATGAAAAGGGTCCTGGTTTATTCCTCTCTACAGCTTAGCCATCCTGACTCCAACTATTTACTGACTCTGGCTGCAGCAAGTTCATACTGTAGGTTTCCCTTGCAGCCTCTGACTGCTGGTTATTTCCTACTAAACTCTGACCGCATGTATCAGTTTGCAGACTCCAAATGAAGGCTTTTATCCAGCTAGACCATGACTGCAGGTTCCAACAACAGGCTCTGACTGCAGACCCAGACTGACCTCACAGCAGTGATTCTCTCTCCCCAGGATCCTTCTTCTTGATGATCCTCTCATTCCTTCTTCTTCATGGTTCCTCGTCCTCCATAATCCCTCTCACCAGCTAACCCTCTCCCTTTTATCACACTTACCTTTACTGGCTACAGCTGTGACTCATCAGGAGCGAGGCTGTATTGGGTAATTAACGGAGCTGTTACTTATCAGGGGCAAGCTCACCTGCATTCCCTTCTCCTACAAGTTACAACCAACTGCCCTCTTGTCTCTCCCTTCTCATGTCAGTAGGTGCTACCTGGTCTGTGTCACATCGTCATCACTTTGGGCAATATGATGCAGAAAGAATAAAGAACCTAGGCCAGGACTAGTGCCACAGACTGATGCCCATCTTGGGCAAAAAGCCTGACATACAGGAGGTAAAAGGAAAGCAAATAATCTGTATGTAAGCCACACGTTAGTGCCCAAAATTAAGTGGACACTAAAAACTACTCTTCAAGTATGACAGCAACCCAACACACCATCACTATCTTGATCTAAAAGCCCTGTGTGCCTAGTACTCCACTCCAATTACTTGAAACAAAGCTATACTCCTTTCCCCATACCTTTCTCCTTTGAAAAGCTAATTTTGTAATTCAAAGTATTTTCTAAAAAACACCCCAAACCCTATATTTTAAAATTCCAACTAAACCAATAGTTCTGTGAGGTCAGTTTTAAAAGTAAGGTCAGGCACAGGGGCTATACAGAAGGTCATTTTTGATGATGGCAACTCTGCCATATTCAGTCATCCGTGCTCATAAATCAGTAGGTTGCCAAGCTCTAGCAAACTCGCTCTTCCATTCTCATTTAGAGGTTGATGGAAAGACCCCTCATATCTTCCTAGATCTTGAACTTTACATTATAAGAAGTAATCCAGCATGTACAACAGTATTCCTGAATTTTTTTCAGCCCTTTAGGAGTGATTAGCATATCTTGTAAGAATAGTTATTAATACTAATGAACCTGTGATTTATTTTTAGCCCAGTAATTGCCATTGTCAAAATACTTCATAATCTACACTCACTTTGCAGAGCTTATGTGCAGTCACATTGACCGAGCCATGCTTCCACACAAAGGATAATCCAAAGGTTTGCACAACTGGGCGTAGGGACACAGGAGCACAATCACTTTAAAAGGAACTGCTACGCTGATATGGAAATGGTGGTATTTTGAACAAAGCCTGCACTCCTAGTCTGAAACAGCAGCTTTTATCTCTGGTCTGGTAGACGCCACAAAATACTCCTGGGGTCAGGTAATACAGGGCATGAAGTGAAACATAAATGCCACATTAGATCCTCAAGAGCCACTGGAAAAATACACTGCCAATAAAAATATTCTGCTGAAATAACAAAGACATTGAAAACAAACACAGAAAGCTGTTATATTAATATTATGGGTTTGACTTAAGAATAACAAAAGGAAGTTCAGAGTTCAAAATTCTGAAACTGCTATTTCAGGGGTCTCAAATACAGACAACACCACAGCAAATACATGAGTAGATGCCTACCTGTTGCTATTCTTGGGCAGCTTTGTCACAAACTCTCAGACCTTTCGCTTTGTGATTCTCTTTAACACAGTGCTCCCCAGGGAGCAATTTAGAATTTATTACAGCGTCTGCGTCCAAGTGTGACACTGTGGCTTCCAACAGCAGCCACATAGGCATTGCTAGAAAGCATATGATTTCTCAAAATGTCAATAGCCATTGAACAAAATAGCCAAATTCATTTAGTGTTACTGCAATGTTTAATATTAACTAAAAAAAGCTAACTGAAAAAAAATTAAAAATAATTGCACTTCTGCATAAAAAACCCTGAAAATAGCATGTGGGATGGGGAACTAACACACCTAATTGTACCATTTTAACTTGCTTATATTAGAGATGACACACAAACCTTACAGGCAACAGAGTTCAGCAAAGTCAAATTTAGACTAAAAAGCTCCATCTCTTTAACTCAAGAAACCACATTTTTCTCACACTAAACATAACAAACCTATAGCATGAGAATAACCTAACCTCTGCATCCATTCAAACTTCTGGCGTCTAGATTTTTCAAATCTGTTCAAATCTTTCCCCATCTGTTTTCAGCTTTTCCTAACTAAGAAGACAAAGAGCTAGCTCTCCTCACCTCTGTGATTAAGGACATCTTCAGCTGAACAGAAAGGAGAGAGGCCATAAAAACAGGATTCTTTATTTGAAAGTATATACAGCTTTTTGGCTGATACACAGGCTGATACTACAGCTGACAAGCTCTCATTAACATTTGGCTGGAATTACTGTGAAGATATCCAAGGAAATGGAAATAATCTCAAAGAAGGAGATGGGTCAAGAAAAGTGAGAGGGCAAGAGAAAGGATTAGGTTGGATGAAGTTAGTCATCTGAGGAATCTTTTGTTCAGAGTGTGTGTATCTGTATATGAAAGCACTGAGTTAAAATGTCAGAAATCATTCTTTTTAAAGGTAAGTAGCAGTCCAGGAAGGCAAAAATGACAACTACTTCATGACAATTCCATCTGTCCTTTGTACATCTCTTACTAAACTGAAAACTGAAGTATTTCATATTTGAAAAAGGATTTTTGAAGTCATATAGGAGAATGAATGTATAAATTACACCCTTTTGCTTTTAACACATAACCCTGAGGAAAAGCTTTCTATTGATATCTTCCACCTTGCACATAAGGATTATACCATTGCTATTCTAACTGCATTTGGGACACCACATGTTGCTCACTATCCTATCATAAAATTAAGTACTGGACGACTTCAGAACCACAGACACAATTTACAGATATGCAGGATTGCACACAGTAAGCAGTTACCCATCTTTGGCTGTGGCGGTTTCATTGCCATAAGTGGCTGAACACTTAGTAGACAATATACCACAAAAAAAAAGATACCAAGCAATAACACAGTGTGCAGACAGCATTTCCATCTATATGACCCACACATCGGCACTCTTTTAAAAATGGTGCAGCTGAAATGTCAGTCCTGCAATAAGATGTACTTAAAATCAGTATTTGATAGAAGAGGTTATTTGCATCCATGAGCACTCTTCTATGAAAAACCGAAACTAAGGAAAAATGAGAAAGTAGGGACAAGATACCAAGGCCATTTGGTAACCTAGAGCAGGAAGGTCCTGGGGGAAAGTGGACAGCTTCAGAGAAAGAGGAGTAGGGAACCGTTCTGGAACAACAGCAGTTCTAGTAAAATTCACAAACCTTTGAGGGCCAAAAGGGATGGAGAGTTAGAGAGAGTCAAAGACTGAGCCACTAAGAGATATAAGAAGCCCAGGATAAAGTGGATAAAGTGTTTTGTTATAATCAAACTTCGACTCAGAAGCTTCTTATCAGGTGTCTGAAAGCTAAAAAACCCAACAACAATAATAATAAAAACGAAAATCTAGCACAAGCCCATAGATTCAGATAGAAGAAAATACACTAAACATATTCACACAAAGGGTTTGCGTGAAATACCAAGAAAATAAAGTATGGCAGCACTCTCAAAGAGAACATCATACATTCGTCAACAGAATCATTTTTCAGACACAGCCTGAACCTTGGAGGATTCAATGAAAGATCTACTCTACTAACAATATTATAACGAGTACAGTCATCAACTCTTCCTAATACTTAGACTGCCTCTTAAAGGCTTTGTGGTTTCTAAACCAAACATCAATTGGGATGTCATTAAAGGAGCAAGATTAAAGTTTATGAGAATGAAACTCAATATAAGAACACTGAAAAAATGGAGAAAATACATGTACCCTGCAGACTCTCGTCTTAACATCAAGATTTTATAAAAGCACAAAGGATCTCAAGTCACATTTTTTACCCTTAAGCAGAATTTATTTGGCACTTGTGCTTCTATTTTTTAATCAGTCATTTCTTCCTTGTTTGATTAGCTGCCAAGAAGTTTCAACCCTCAGCTTTAAAACAGTTGTCTGGACTAGAACAGGCAAAGAAAAAAAACCCTCTGAATTCATTAGGATAACATCTGAATAATGCTAAAACAAAAAAAAAAAAACCAAACAAACAACAACAACAACAAAAAAACCCACACACTCTTCAATGCAGTTACAAGTAAAATAGTAAGTTTTTGGGAAAAGAATGAATGCAACACTACCAGCCATATCTCAACTACACTCATTCCTTGCTTACACTCTGATCACCTGGTTTCAAAGTTCATCAAGAAAATAAGTAGAAACAAATGGCTTTAATAATAAATTTCTGATCTATTTTCCTTTATAGTGCACAGACTCTAAAAGATACCATGGAGGACTAGCTGATGTCCTAAGAGGAAAAAAAAGACTGGAATAGTTTGGGGAAATAGCAAGTAAGGATTGTGGTACTCAAGAACACCAACAAAAAGAAAGCTAATTATGCTTTTAGCCTGAAAGAAATGCAAAACTGTTTAAAAGTGAACATTCAAAACAGTACATAATGGGCCAATAAAGCTCATAATTAGAGCAAAGCTTTGAGATAAAATCTAGTTAAATACTTTTAGGAATATGAAGATTAATTTTTTGTACTTAAGAGCAAGTAAAACACGTATGTTTCAAGATATCAGCCATCCAGTATCTATTATTTAAATTGGTTCATGAGGGTGGTACTCAGTATAGGTTACAGACTCATAGGATGGTTTGCATTGTAAAGGACCTTAAACATCATCTAGATCCACCCCCATGCCATGGGCAAGGACACCTTCCACTGCACAAGGCTGCCTAAATCCCCATCCAACCTGGCCTTAAACACTTCTAGGGATAGCTCATCCACAACTTCTCTAGGCAACCTATCCCACTGCCTCAACACCTTCACTGTAAAGAATTTCTTCCTAATATCCAATCTAAACTTACTCTCTTTCAGTTTAAAGCCATTCTCCCTTGTCCTATCACTACAGGACCTTGGAGAAAGTCCCTGTGCAAGTCTCTTATACCTCGTACAGGTACTGGAAGGTGCTATAAGGTCTCCCTTCAGGCCTTTCTTCCCCAGCCTGAACAATCCTGATTTGTACAGCCTGTCTACAAAGGAGAGGTGCTCCAGCCCTCTAAGCACCTTTGTGCCCCTCCTTTGGACTCTCTCCAACACATCCATGTCTTTCTTATGCTGGGGGTCCCAGAGCTGGATGCAGTACCCCAGGTGGGGTCTCATGGGAGCAGGGTCCCTCTGGAAGGCATCCCTTCCCTCCACATGACACAGCTGGGTGTCATCAGTGAACTTGAGTGCTGAGGATGCACTCAATCCCACTGTCCATGCCACCAACAAAGATGTTGAACAGTGATGGTCCCATTACCGACATTTGAGGAACAACACTCATCACTGGTCTCCACTTGGGCACTGAACCATTGACTGCAACTCTTCGAGCAAGACCACCCAGCCAACTTCTTATCCACTAAGTGGCCTGTCCATCAAATACACGTCTCTCCAGTTTAGAGAATAGGAGTTTTTATGTGACTTTGTTGAATGCTTTGCCCAAGTGTGGATAGATGACGTCAGCTGCTCTTCCCTCACCCACCAACACCAGAACCCCATCACAGAAGGCTACCAAATTTGTCAGGCACAATTTGAACTTAGTGAAGCCACATCAGCTGTCATCAATGCCCTCGTGACTTTCCATGTGCCTCCGCATAATTTCCAGGAGGATGTGCTCCATGATCTTGCTGAGTACCAAGGTAAGACTGACCGATATGTAGTTCCCTGGGTTATGTTTCCCCTTTTTCAAAACAGCGAACCTTCACCTGAGTGCCACAGCTTCTCAGATACAATGGATAGTGGTTTAGCAACATCTCCAGTTCCATCATGACTCACTAATGTATCTTATTAGCTCCCACAGATGTGTGCACTTTCTGATTCTTTAGATGGTCTCAAACCTGATCTCCTACAATAGGCAGCTCATTATTCTCTCAGTACCTGCCTTTTCCTTCTGCATTCTGGGTGGCATGGCTAGAGCACTTGTCATTTAAGACCAAGGTAAAGAAGTCATTGAGTACCTCAGTCTTTTCCATATCTTGGGCCTCCAGGTCTCCTATTTTCTTCCATAGAAGGCCAACATTTTCCCTAATCTTCCTTTCATCACTGATGTGTCTGCTGAAGCTTTTGCTGTCCTTGACATTCCCAGCCAGACTTAATTCTGTCAGGGCTTTAGTTTTCCTAACCCAATTCCTGGCTGCTTGGCTTGAACAATTTCCTTGTATTCTTCCCAGTATACCTCTCCTTGCTTCCACCTTCTATATTCTTCTTTGAGTTTGAATTTGTCCAGATGCTTCTTATTCATCCATGAAGATCTCCCTGGTGTTTTTGCCTGACATCCTTTTTTTGGAGACCTGTTGATCCTGAGTGTGAAGAATATGAACCTTCAGTATTAACCAGTTTCTCTGGGCTCCTCTTTCCTCCAAGGCTTCATTCCATGGCAGGCTATTGAGCAGCTCCTTAAAGAGGCCTGACTGCTCTTCTAAAGTCTAGGGCAGAGAGCTTGCTGTGCAATCTCTTGGCTGCCCCAGGGATCTTGAACTCTGCCAGTTCCTGGCCAGTGCAGCTGAGGCTGCCCTTGAGCTTCACATTCCCATCAGCCCTCCTTGTTGGTGAGAACAAAGTCCATCAATAGCTCTTCTCCTCAACGGTTCCTCCTTCACTTGGAGAAAGAAGATATGATCAGCACATTCCAGGAACTTTCTGGAGTGCTTCTGCCCCATTGGGTTGTCCCTCCAACTTAATATGGGATAATGGGATGATTGAATTCCCCTTTGAGGACCAGGGATTGTGAACATGAGGCTTCTCCTATCTGTCCATAGAGGGCCTCACCTACTTGGTCTTCCCGCTTAGGCAGTCTGTAGCAGACCCCCACAATGTCCTGCCTTTAATCCTGACCCATGGACCCTGTGTTCTGTCCTCACCCACCCCTAGCCAGAGCTCCATACACTCCAGCTGGTCATTGACTAGAGGGCAACATCCCCTCCTTGTGTCCCCTGCCTGTCTTTCATAAGGAGCCTGTATCCACCCATTCTAGTCATAGGACCCATGGTGACGACTTATGTAAGTGGCCAGCTCCTGGCAGGTCTTGGGACTTACCTAGGATTTCCCCATCTCAGGAAACCCCTCTTGTACGCTGTGATCTCTCACTCTGCTGTGGAATGTGCCTCATCACCTCATTAATCCCTCTAAACCACCTGGCATTAGCTACTGTAGATCAATGACATCAGTTATCACTTTTTTCTATCTACAAAAGAACTACCAAGTACCTGTATTTTGACATAAGCATAGAAGTTCCTATAAATCAACCCACCTGGGGCCCTTGTTTTCAGTGCTTGCTACCAACATTAAAAAGCAAACAACCAACCAACCAAAAAAAAAACAAAACAAAATGACTGAAATAAAGGATCAAGAGAATTTCTGACAGGCTAAATGGGTCAAACCCACTTTCTGGAAGTTTTCAAGTACTGCTTTCTGCAGTACTTGACTGGACTTACAGAAGTCTATCTAATTGAGTCTAAGTGCATTTGCCTGCAAAAAAGATACTGGAAATAATCACAGAGACCTGCAAGACCTACATATGTACATGGCACCTTCATGTAACTATGTGATCGTCAGGCAAGCTGGAATTTTGTCATCTTCAGAGCAAACAATCTCATGTGTGTATTCCAGCCCCTGCCCAGCAGTTGAAACTTGTAACATAGATCATTTTGACAATCTACCTCAGAACAAATGGTTGGGTTTCCTTGCAATGCAACTGGACATCAAGCTCTCAAAATAGCCCAGGACCAGCTGTTTGGAAGTGTCTGATGCAGACTTGCCACTGAACCCATGCATCATGGAAGAAGTCTCCTTTAGATAGCTGAGAACAGGCAAGGAAGGGGAAGATGCTATTTTGAAGATTAAACTGTCAAAATTATTTTACAGATGTCCAGGGCTATTTTGCAGATCTGGTTCTTAGGGGTGTGCTCATACGAGCTGGCCTAAACCACACACAGTTCTCCATTCCTAAATTAATTGATGCAGTATTTTGTATCACAGATAAGCCTTTATACCCATGTGGTTGAGTTCAGATGCTCCTTGCTGCTGCCTGTAACAAAGTAACTTGAAATACCCTATTACAGAATATGCCCTGAGACTGTATGGATTATCTGGTCTAATATTCCCTGGAAGGTGCAGGAACACCATACTTGCACTTTACAAAACTAGGGACTTCCCAACTTTGTGGGGCAGGATTTCTCTGAATAAAAACAGAAAAGAGAAATAAAAAAAAAAATCCTCAATAAGCATACTGATTACACTGATTTATGATTTTGAGTTAAATGGGAGTGTAGATGTGGTTTATGAAGGGAGCACAGCTGCATGTAGACACCTTTAATACTTAAAGTTGAAAAGAGTTTTAATGTTTTCACATGGAGAAACATGCCCAATACTTAAGTTTGGAACAAAGCTAGGAGCAAATTTAAAACAGTGGGAAGAATCACACTTCCCACAGCAGAGGCAACCCTAAGATGGTTAACCCACAGTCACACAGCAAGCTTCTGGCACACTCAGAAAGAGCAAATGTTCTCCCAAGCCTTAGATCAAGGCATTCATCACAAGCTCATCCCCTCTTTCCAAGCATGGCCTTTTGATACTTGTTTTGAGACCCAAAAGTCGCAAAACAAAAGTATATGCTTTCTTCTGACACAAGAATTAGTTATATACTACCTTAGACTAAAAAAAGCATCATGTTAACTAGTAATGATGAATAAAATAGGTTTCCCTTCCATAAAGCAGTTTTAACCTCATTACAAAGTATCTGGCTCAAGCAAGATGGCAAGCTCTCCCCTCTGATAAAAACAGCACTAATTTTGAGCAACTAGTATGAAGACATTGCCTGTCTCTCACTTCATATATTCTCTCTATAATCACCATACCCTTCACTGACTTAAAAAAACAAGTAGCACAGCAATAAAACACAAAAACAAGTAAACACCACATTCAAGAAAAAAAAAAAGTTATTAGTCTCTCTCTTCAGAATTGATTTTACTATGAATTACAGCAAGAACTAATTTATTTTCAGAGTGAGCTTAACCACTATTACACCACAATAACGTAACAGAACTTTACCTTGGAGCTGTTGCTATTCATCCTTCCAGCTTCATTCACTACAGGCAAATGTCTCACATAGCTCACACTCTCTAGTGGGAGCTAGCTACAATCAAAAACTCTGAAATACGAAGCACAAAGCTCTGTTTTATTCATGGTGCTTTTGTTTGCCAATTAATTTGAAAGCAATTTTCGCAGTGGGAAGAGATGCATGGCTTGGTTAAGCTGCCTTGTTAGACTACACAGTAAAAGGCAAGAAGCATAACCCCTATATAATTTAAAAAATTAACATATAAACAACTGCAGTTTGCAAAACATCAAAGCCTTTGGTGCCATTCTACACTCACAATGTATACACCGGTGTAACTTTATCAGCTCTGCAGGGATGATGTCATCTTCTCCAAGAGCTTGTAAGTGAAATAAGAAACTGGTTCTTTCAACAAGCAAGAAGACCCAATCCTTTTGTTTGGCTTTCATAGAATCATAAAATCATTTAGGTTGGAAAAGACCTTTAAGATAATCAAGCCTAACCATTAACTGTAGCACTGCCAAGTGAACTCCTAAACCATGTCCCCAGTGCCATATTTACACATCTTTTAAATACCTCCAGGAATCATGACTTTATCACTTCCCTGGGCAATCTCTTCCAGTGTCTGACCACCCTTTCCATAAATATTTTTTTTCTAATATCCAGTCTAAACCTGCCTGATGCCACTCGTGGCTATTTCCTCTTGTCCTGTTACCTGGGAGAAGAGACTGATTCCCATCTCACTACAGCCTCCTTTCAGGCAGTTGTAGAGAGTGATTAGGTCTCCCCAGAGCCTCCTTTTCTCCAGGCTAAACAACCACAGCTCCCTCACCTGCTCCTCATCAGACTTGTGCTCCAGAGCCTCACCAGCTCCATTGCACTTCTCTGGACACACTCCAGCACCTCAATGTCTTTTTTGCAGTGACGGGCCCAGAAATAGACACAGAAGGTCAGTGTGGCTTCACCAGAGCCTAGTACAGGGGGACAGTCACTGCCCTCGTCCTGCCGGCCACACTGTTACTGATAGAAGCCAGGTGCCATTGCCATTCTTGGTCACCTGGGCACACACTGGCTCACGTTCAGCTGCTGCCAACCAGCACACACAGGTCCTTTTCCACTGGATAGTTTTCCAGCCACTCTGTCCCCAACCTGCAGTGCTGCCTGGGGTTATTGTGACTCAAGAGCAGGACCTGACATTTGGCCTTGTTGAACCTCATGCAGTTGGCCTTGGCCCCTCAATTCAGCCAGTCCAGATCCCTCTATAGAGCCTTCCTACCCTCCAGCAGATCAATAATCCTGCCCAGCTTGGTGTTGTCTTTGAATTTACTTGGGGTACACATGACCACTCATCCAGATCATCAATACAGATATTAAGCAGGACAGGCCCAAATAATGAACCCTGGGGAAGTCCAGGCTGCCGACTGGTTTGCAAGTCCATTCACCACCACTCTCTGGACTCGACCACCCACACAGTTTATCCATTATTTTTTCAGCGCACACACAGTCCCCTCTTGAAACACTAGTCCTTCTATTTTTAAAGGGCAAAACAAGGACTGAATATTGGGGATGCATTCAAAGGGCAGTCCATGAAAGAGGAGACAGTTTTGAAATTCTCCACAGGTGCTTTGCTGTTGTAGTTGGTTGGTACACAGACACAGAAACCCTGGGCACCCAGGAGCATTCCTGTGGCCATGGATACTCACTCTTCTCCTGCCTGCAGTGCCTCTGGATGACCTTCCACTTCCAGAGCAAAAAATAAATTAAAAAGCAAGAGGCAACATTCAAGCCCATCCTGGCAGTGGTCCAATGGAAAAAAACCCAAACAAAACACAAGCCAACAAACAAAGATCCAAGGATTGGAAAAATGCTGACAACCTAAGTAACAGGAAGTTTTTGATGATCCAAAAGCCATTGTGAAGCCCAATTAAAAAGAAAACAATATCTATGGCTGCTCAGCTTGGTCAGGCAAGGAATAGCTGACTCAATCATCCTAAAACAGGAGAGAAATGAACCTTTTAGTCATGCATGATGAAGGTTCAAAGTAAGAAATTAAAAATACAGCTTTTCCCTCCACAAAATCCAAAGAAAAAAAAGCCAAACAACCCCAACCAAAAAAAAAAAAAAAATCAGAAAACATTTTGACTAAGTGTCAGCTCAGTGCAAAAAGCAACTGTGAACGCAAGATCTTCCTACTCTTCCTTTATTTTGAAAATTATACTTTAATTTCTGCAGCAGAGGCATTTCAGGTTGGGTTTTTTGTGTCCTTTTTTTCTGAAGCATTTTATTGCTCTTCACTGGTAGAGCAAACATCCTGCTAGTTATTATGTTTAAATACATGCTTCAAACAGTTTTCAGGTTATTTGGTTTTAGACAGAGAAATAAGGCCCAGATGTTTCACTGAGAAGGTTTTCCACCAGGAAATTCACGGCCTTTCCAGATGTCTCAGATATCTAAAAATTGAAACTTATTTTTTCTTCATGACAGGCATGAATATGTTCTTTCCAATAAGTTGCTTATGAGATTATTATAAATGTATCCATAGGCTATAGGTGCAGACTGCACCAGATAGATTTGGGATTATTTGAAAGAGTGAGAAGCAATTAAATCTTCCTAGTCTTTGCCTCTTAGAAGTGTTTCGCATATCTGTATCCTTGTTTGGCATACTATGGCAAGCAAAATTTGACAAAGAATCTAATTAAAAAATACATCATCTCTATTTATAATTACATGAAGTAGGTTGAAATGAGGGCTGGTTTTCATTTCTGCAAACCTTGGACAGTCTTGTAGCTTTAATGATGTGCAGACTTATCTTTTATGTAGTAAGATGCAGAACCCTTGCTCATCATGTTATTTCAGTAGCCAAAATTCATCTCTCTCTCTGCTTTTCCTCATTGATAGGTAACTTTTGGATGTCTTGTAGGCAGCAACTGCTGCCATTTCTCCCCACCTTTGCTAACATTGTCTCTGTACCCCAGTTATCAGCCACCTTCCCTCTCAAATTGTTTGTCATGTTAACATGATCCAGTTAAGCTATCACAGAGTGCTCCGACATTCAGGCCTCAGAGTTCCCACTTCTATTTCAGACTTGAGGAAAGGCTCACCAGCTAAGAAAAGAATCTTACTTCTCTTTGCAGCTTTTTTTCCTGAGACAGAAGAAAAATTATTACTGCATGCTTTTTTAAAAATAGGAAATATGTCAGCTGCCATCTTAGGAAGCACTATACAAGACCAGGTTTGCAGGTTTATTTAATGTATTCTTGTTGGGTTTTTCTGGCAGCAGCACCTCCTACTCCTCATAGATACACAAGCACAATTCCCAAAGAAGATACTGGGACTCTACATGGCCACCTGTAGGAACAGACAGATTTTGCACACAGATTTCTCACACAGCCACAAAAATATATTGAGAAATATCAAGCAGGAAGAGATGAAGGTCCTGATTTTTCCGGAGCAAACAAAAAAGTGTTCTGCTCAGTGGAACAGGAGTGGGGTCTTTATCATACTCATGGTTATACACCAACTTTTCATTCACATCATAAGCACAGTTCTTCCATAAATCTCCATGGAATCAGCTTCAAAACCTCCTGACAGAGCAAAGCAGAAAGCTCTGGCAACACAGTTTACAAGGATTTGCTCAAGCTAGAGCTCTGAAGGCAATCTTTTCTTGTCTCAGTTAGCTGTTCTTCCTAAACACACAGAGGGAAGATCATATTTAATCTTTTTTTGATTTCTATTTTTATAAGACCAAATGTACAAAGTTGTATCTTGAGCTGCACTAGCAAAAATTTTTAAATCTTGATTTTACGTTCATTGGGGCACAAAACACTTCTAGTAAGAGAATGAAATCTATGAGATTTCTCTTTTTCTCTCTCCTTTTCCAATTAGACGTAGTGTTTATGATATGAAATTGCAGTTTGTTTATAACAAGAAATTGCACTGATGAGTAACTGGATGAGTAGTTGCAGGGCCTATGAACCAATAGAAAAAGTTAATAGACACAATTCGTTTGTCCTGACTGCCCTTCCAGAACCATATGAAAATATTGATTACTAGTAAATAGATAGTCCTTCTTTAGAAACCACTTATTAAAAAATCGAGGTGGGGGTTGTAAACAGCGTAGGGCATAGATCTGCAGTCAATTTCTTCTATACTTTGCAATTATTATGTAAGTGGTAACTTTGTCATTATGCTGGAGGGGAACCACAGCTCAAAGTCCATCATTGAAAACAAAAGCCAAGAATACTGCAAATACATGATAGATAGAAATCCTGCAAGTGAAGCTTTGCAATTTAAGCTTATGTTGGATCTCTCAATCCCAGCATTAGGCTCCCCTCATTAGCTTTGACAAACACTGGATTAAAGATTTCATCTGTTGGGCATATGTAATAACTTTTTCATCAGTACTTTTTCAGTACTGAGATAGTCTAAATTGCAAAGATACTTGTATACACCTTAATAGCCCTGTGAGCTGTGGGGGTAGTAGGGTTCCCTGCTAAGCAAAGGCAACCATTCAAGCACAGTGACAGCAATAGCTCTTAGTCACACAGTTTTGTGAGACACCAAACCAGAAAACTGATTCCATAAAACAACAAGGACTCCACAGGACAGATGGTCCCATGGCAGAAATGCATATAAGAGAACCTCAGTATATAAATGTATAACATGCCAAAGGCTAACCCAGGTAACCATGTTATACATACAAAAGGAGTTGAAACTTTTAATAGTTGTATCAGTATGTTGACTGTGTGTTTCGATTTCTGTTCGCAACCGTGTTTATTTTTCGAATGGTTCTGAGTGGTTACAAATGCTTGCAGTTGTAGTGTTGCTCAAATGATTGTTAGATAGTGTTGCAATGTATAGTTACCAATGTTTGTAAAGACTTTGTGGGCTGCATTCCCAAATGTAATTACTACTGTAATGGAGCAGTTAAGGGGATAATACCAGGAGGAGAGGAGGAATCTTCTGCTCTCCTCCAGATAGCCCAGAGACTGAGACCACAACCCAGAGCTTTGATTGGTGAATCGGACTGACCAATCAAGTCATGGCGGGAAGGAGTGATTGGTGCAGAAAGCACCCCGATAAGGACCAATGAGAGCTGAGAAAATGCACCAATCATACGGAGGATCCAAAACGAGCCAATCACTGAGGAGACTGAAGCTATAAGAGGGGACTGACCGCCCTCAGTGGGTGCTTCGCTCTCCCGAACAGTCTGTTCTGAGGGGTGGCCTGGGTACACGCACCTGTTCGCTCTGGCTTGCCATGAGGGGCTGAGACTAGCTCAGCCTCTTGTTCCTGTAGCCAGTTTGTAACAATAAAGAGTTGGCTTTTCCTTTTTTACATCTTTGGATTTACGGCCTCATCATTATTTTTGCAACATTGTATCATCCATGCTTCCCTCCCCTTACAGCCTTGGTTGGAATTCAGCTTCAGGTGACACAAGTCAACTTGAGAACAGTGGTACATTTCGCATAAAACATTTAAGAGATTCTTTTCCCTGGTCATAGGCCTTTTAGGTACACTATGATCACCTTTCAAAGAGTGTAATCAAGACAACCAGCAATTTCTACTCCAGAAAGATCAGCCCTGATTGCTGAACAACAGTGTCATGATGACAAGCTGACCCTGCTTTGGGCTGAATAAACATAGTGGTTGCTGAAATCTCAACCGGATGTGAAGAGAAAGGAATCCATTTTCATTACTAGCTATGGTTGATTTTCTGCTGGGAGGGTTTTTGATTGACAAAGCACTCTGCTGAGTTACCCTAAACATGTCCAGCTTGACTTACTCCTGTATTCTTTGGTAGCATTTCATTTGTTTGCAAACCTAAAAAATATAAAAATGCAACAGATTTCATGTAAAGCCTATAGCAGTTGTTGGATGACTGTTATAAGCCTAAATGATTGCTTGTGACAAAGCAATAATTGCAAAAAAGGGTATTTATTTTTCCAGGAAAAAGAAGAAGCAAAAGAACTATCAGGTTAAATAGACAAGTACAAACCAGAAGCTGCTTATTCTTATATTATGAATACTGAATAATTCGACAGCACGATGAAAAACCGTTGGAGTCCAGCACACATGGAAAACTCCTTGTGCTGCCCTTGGGGGTCCGAGACCCCAGCTGGGACCCCAGGAAAGCACTGCCTTTGACCTTAGTCCATGGGAAAAGCTTCCAACACTCAGAGATGAGTTGAAAGCAACAAAGGTGGGAAAGAAATAGTGGTTTAGTTTGCCACAGGGTGAAAATTAGTAGTTTTGGGTTTTTAGTCTGGAGACAGATGAGAGCAAGACGGAGAATTTTGGGCGGCGTCTCATCTTCTTCTTTTGCTCTATTTTCTGCTGTGACAGTGGTACAGAGACATTGGTAGAATGGGTTTGACACGGAGGTTGTGTGTTTAGAATAGGTAGCAATTATTGGCACAAAATTGTAAAAATAGCACGTTTTAGGAGTTAATTGGGTTAGAAACCTTTAAGAACCTTGGGATCTTCTGTCAAGGCGGGGAATTTCATTGTGTTTCTGGTGCGTTAAGCCAGGTTTTGGTGGCGCACAGAACTTGAGATAAGAAATAGAATAAACAGCTCTGAAGACCAAAGCTGTGAGTCTCATTTATCTTTTTAACCCTGGTACTGGACTT
Organism: Phylloscopus whistleri; assembly: GCA_017589585.1. Lineage (NCBI taxonomy): Eukaryota > Metazoa > Chordata > Aves > Passeriformes > Phylloscopidae > Phylloscopus > Phylloscopus whistleri. Next base: position 199,034 of record JADMLD010000068.1, on the reverse strand, counting down.
CTGGAGGAAAAAAGAGCACCCCTCACAAATGGGTAACTCCTGAAAGGGAGTTTCCCGCAAAAAAACACTAACAAAGGAGCGACAGACAGCAGAAGTACATAAGAAAAGGCAGCATAAAGCATGCATATGGGCACTAAATGTTCATTCAGTAGTCAAATAATATCTACAATATATTTGAAAAAAGTACCTTGGGTTTGGATAGTAAAACAATAATTGTAATTTACACAAGGACACTGCACAGAAACTTACTGCCATTATTTCACTATAAAGAGCCCTTGGAAAAATAACATTTGAGAATCCAGCTGAGCTGCATATTAAAGTCATATTCATGGCCTACTACTCCACCACATCCAACTGAAGATGATTCAAACTTGCAAGAAAAATGTATCCTCTGAGCCATATCTAGAAAACCTAGTGGAGACAGCTAAGCAAGTAGGAAAATGGCTTTCAGGTACCAGTCATTCACCCCTGTCCTATGAAGACACACAGGAAAATACCAAAAGTACTTATTGTAAGATCTGGAGTCAAAGTTTTAGCCAGCACTGTGTCATCAAGAGCATGGAGAAAATATGCTCACCTTTGACAACTGTCCTGCTACAATCTGTTAAATAAGATTAAAATTAGTTAAAATGTATTTGTGCAGAGAGCACCTTACATATCTAGTCTTTCACCACATATGCCAACATGATATGCTCCTTCAACAGCATGTATTTTGCAAACAACTATCTTCCCATCATTCATTTTCTATGTGTCTCCCAAAAATGAAGGTAGCTCAAAAAATCTTGCTCTCAAATCAAAAGTTTAATTTAATATGATATTTTTATTTAGGTTCTCATTTATAAATTCCTTCTTTACTTCAGTTTAAATGACTTGAATAGCAAAAATATATACTACTTTTTAAACAGAGTTCTTACTCATTAATATGATGTCAAATATCAATAACATTCTCATAGGAAACATGACAGTTAGAAGACCCTTAAGCCCATTAAAAGAAGTACATCCCAAAGGGAAGTCTCATTAACACATTTTCTGTGTGAATGATACGATTCAACATGCCATAACTGGGTGATTGCAGATTGCAGCGTGGGTCATACTGCCAAACATCACCGCTGCCTTGTTGTTGGATTTCTATTTTTAATACAAATGTGGAATGGTCCACATTTAACAATGACAGCCTTCTCCTTAGATGTGAGAAATGGATATAGATCCTTTCTGGCAAAGTAAACTGAATGTTGGCAAGAGCCTTGTTCAAAAATCAACTGCTTAAGCAGGTACTGACATGACTATCCCGACAAATTCTGTAAAACTTTTCATCCCAAAAACTTTTTCCAACAAGCATTTGACTAACTACTTTTAAACACATGAGGTTTTCACTTGAGACAAAATAGTCCATCTAGATACAGTTTTATTGCACTAACTGGGCATTTTTACTACATTGGACTAGCATATTAAAACCATGGCTTACACATGTTTCACCCAATATACAGTAAAAAGCCAGTTTTCCTCACAGCAACTTTAGACACTTGCTGCTCTGACACTGATAAGACAATGATGTAAATGTAATTTTTCTTCCACACAAATAAAACAACTGGATACCAACTCATAAGTGAAATAAGTAGTGGAAGTTTTCTCGGGGGCTGGCTGAAGTATAACAGTTAGTTCAGGGAAGTTGGATAGACCTCATATCTTTTTCCCTGGCAACAGAAATATTTCTTAAGCTTATTTCACTTTAAAATGTTTGAAAAACTTAAAGACAACAAAATAATTCCCCTGCCTCCAAATCATAAAACAATAGATTATGTACAAACCTTTTTTCTCCTGAACCAGAACAAAACAAGGTGCCAGTAAAAGATGGATCATCAGCTTAGTACTTTGTTTTGTACTTTAGGAGACTGTGCTAAGGTTGTAATACAACACTCAAAGGAAAACTGCATAAACAAAACATTAACTCTATAATCTGCAGAAGCAATCTTGCTATTTAAACGTCATGCCAATTTTGCCATTAGGAGACATTTAGCTGAAATGCTTCTTGTGGAATCCCAAGCACTGCTCTCCTCTACCAACCCACTCACTCCTGCACCCAGAGAGACAATGGTCCATGCTTCAACACCTTTTGTGTCTCTGGGAAGATGAAATGGCTATTTTCCAAGACTTGATACAGGAAAGAAAATTTGATTTGCATTCTTCACAAACACACATGTGCATCCAGGGGTGAGGTAGACTTTCTATGTATTTGGTTCTTCCATCTGGTCTAGCATAGCAGCTCTACCAGTTCTGCCCTTCTATACTGATGTGCTTCAAAGCTTCAACTCTTCTCTACTTCAAACAGAAGCTCTTCACCCAGTGGCCTCAAAAAATTAACAAATCATCTTTATGTGACCCACTGCAAACACATCTGCAACTAACAGTAAGCATTTCCCAAATATAACTCAGGAATATGGGCAGGAGTACAACAAGACTTTCAATATTAGGTTGTACTGCACAGTTCAATTGTATTTCCTTACTTGCTTATCCTTTCATTAGCACTGGAGGTTACAGCTACACCCCTTTCACAGACAGCCCTCCAGAAATTGCTCCTGAGAATCAAGCAATTACAATGCTATTTCTGGCTTTTAAATAACCCTTTTCTTAAAAAAGAACAGACTTTCCTTCCTCTGTTACCTGTAGTTCAAGAAAGGAGCAAGCCCTGGTTACTCAAGGCAGTTGTCTCATTGACCAAAATGCCCATCACCATGGTGTAAGCCATGAAGAGTAACAAACTAGTTATCATCAATCACCAAAATCTGTCTCCTTGAGGAGACTGGCTCACAGCGACCCACATCTGCTTTAGGCTGATGTAGCACAGGCAGCAATACTGAAAAGCAGAAAAGGGATGGGTAGAAAGAGTGAGACAGGGCACAAACCACGTAGCCTGCTTTGCTACACAGGCCTTTGTAATTGCCCAAACACCTCCATGTGATATAAACATTCTGTGGTTGGAGATTTGCACTCACCTCCCTTCTCCAGAAGGCAAACAAACTAAACACAGTAATTAGCTTCAAAAGCATCTGATGAAGTAAATAGGGTTTTCCGTTTCCATTAGTAGCTCATAAAGGCAGACACTAACATGAGCACCACTCAGGTCACTGCCCAGCAGTGACAGCTTTACAGTCAAGCCAAAACAGGTTCCACTGCAACAGCAAACATTCCCTGGAAGGACAGGCACAAGTTCACAAAACTATGCTGTTACAGGCTATGGTAAGAACATTCAAGCCAAATCACTCAGATTTGCCCAAGCAGCTAATTAGAACTTCTCACAACAAATCCCATCAATATTTAACAGAGATATCCAAAAATAAACAAGGAGGTTGGTTTGCTAGAACAGATTCTCCTGCAAAATATCTTGACACAACACCTATTCAAGTTACAAGTGGCAAAGTGCAGTCTACAAGAGATACTAAATTTGGCCAGCAACCTGGTCATGATTGTATTCTTGATTCTGGGCCAGGAAAGCTTTATAGATTTTCTTTTCATTCTTATCGTGTACCCTCACGCTACTCCATCAGTCTTTGGTTGTCTCAAAAATCTGCCTTCAGAAATAACTTGAACCATATAACTTACTAATAGGCACATGGAAATACAGCATGAAATCAGTCACTTTATTTAAACTGTCAAATATCCAGCTGGTTGAAAAGTACCACAGGGGCATGGCTTCAATATTACCCTCCTATGACTCACCTACAGAACACACTTTAGCCTTGACTTATTTTGAAGAAATGGACAAATAATCAACATGAGAAAACAAAGGTAGGATTAATACTACTTTGATTGCATCTACATATACACACAAACGTCCAAGAAAGTAATCCTTTTACTGTAATTATTTGTAGCTTACTTTCCCTTCCCTGATTTTAACAACTAAAAACAAAGATTGAATACCTGTCAGCCTTCATCCCATGGTAGCTTCTTCAGTGGAATTCATCGAGGAAAAGGTTGTTTTTTTTCCTTTTGAGTATTTCTTCAAACCATATTTTATGAATTGATGCTTAATTATCTCAGACATTTAAATTACTGTTTTTATTTCAAATCTAATTTGGTGAAAAACATGAAAGCGTAATTTTAATCAATCTCCCTTGAAACTTCTTAAAATAACATTAGCTGATGATTACTCACAAGATAGTAAGCTATTTCCCTCTTCTCAGCTGCATATATCTTCCTGAAAAATTTGTTGGAATATCAGTGACAAACTGTATTAACATAAAGGAAGTAAATATAGCTCAACTTACACTGCACTTAAAAATATTTCTAATCTCCTTTTTGTCACTCAAACCACACCTAGCTGTAATGATTTCCAAATGCTACAGTCTATTACCAGTGGCTTTCCCACAGAAGCAACATCAGTCTAAAGAATGGGTTTAAGGCAAGGACATTCTTTCAACAGCCTACCAGAACTATCAAAGAATACTGTAGTAGGTCATTTATTTGAGCTGTAACCATGTGAGCCAAATTCATCAAGTTAAGAAAATACCTTCTTCGAGCATTAAATCCTAGAAATCATGGGATAGCATTGTGCCTATGGCCTTTGTCAAGTTTAAATTATGTCATGTTACCAACAGACTGCCAAAGCAGAGTGCAACTGATAGCACACAGCATGTCTGAGTTTAGCCTATTTTTAGCCTGCAATTCAATCAGCACTCTTACAATGGCAAGGATTAAGGGCCAAGACAGCCACATTGCTGTTTATAGGCCAATGCAATTACATGTTGAAACATGTTGAGAGAACATGGTGGCAAACCGGAGTCAACGTTGGGAGGAGTAGCACCAGACACGCAGCTGCTCCGTGGTAGCCAATGTCTTTACTGGCAGAGCACAAACTCCCATCTCACCCATCTTTGTTAATAGACCACAGAAGAAAACATTAAAACCAATGACAGTTTTACCCCAATTTCTTTCAATATGATTTACTGCTTATGAAAAACAGACAACATTTGGAAATCTTGAAAATCAATATCCTTCTACCTTCATTGGCAGGTGTTCAGGTGCCTTTAGCTTTGCCAGCTCTGAGCAGCCTTCATTCTGGCTCTCCTTAACTCTTGTGCTGAGGTAGTTACAACATTTGCAAGGATGCTTTTAAATACCTGTCATTCATAACACCAAAAAAAACCCACAAGATTTTCAAGCCAATAGCTTTTTACACAAATATTCAAGTGCTAACTCTTAATTAAAAATGTTACACGCTTGCTGTGTTTTTAATCTCCAGGAGTAATACTTTTGGGCTTTTCCCATCCAACTATACTGACTTAAAAAAAAAAAAAAAAAAGAAAATAACCTTGCTGTGTAACACACAGGATCAGACTTAGGACATATAGGACTTTGAGACTATCAAAACAAAAACAGGTGACAGACACCACAATGCAATCACTTATTCTCTAGATTCATCAAACAGTAAAGACTTTCATACACTAAAACTATGGCTGAATACTAATCAGTGATGTGAGGAAGCTTATGGCTGCATTCCATTACCAGTTTCCCAGGACCATTAATTTTTTTTATACAGCCCCTGAAAAGTAGCCTAAATAGTATCCTCTTCCTCTTCATCTTTATACAAATAACCATTAGGAAACATTTCCTTCAAACCTCTTGATGAGAGAGAGAAAAAGACTAAAAGGAACACATAAATATTCTGAGGACTTCCAAGGACACATATAAATTATGGGCACATCTAATTAGCAAAGAAAGAAATCTGTACCTTGAGATAATTCTCTCCATTATAACAAGCTCCCAGATTTCAAACTGACTACAGGTGGTCATTTCTCCAAAGGGCGTATTTCTGAGTGCTGATCACTTCTCTTTAGCAAGATGAAATGAAGGCACCAAAACAACTCAGAAACTCAAAGATTTGCACACCCAAAGATAAGCACACCCGAGGCTTAACATAAATTCCCATTGATAACTGATGGAGTTTTCATGCACATTTCAAAACTAAGCAAAAAACACTAAGAAGACAGAAAACCAAAAAGTGTAATTCAGCAGCATCTGAACTGACACACCCATCTTAAGTCTCAGAAACTATATTTCTTTTACTTCTAAAAGATGAGGATTTTCTTCCACCACTTTCCCCCACAACCCTCAGCTTTGTCAGAAAAATGACTCATTTTTCTCCCCAGACAAAGCTCAGTCTAGAAGCAGCATAACTGCAGTAATGCACACATAAGGCAGAATAACATCCAGTAACCCCACCATACAGTAGCTGAAACAATACTGCAGACTTCTTAATTAGGCTAAAAAAGCAACAATTGAAATCGGCATCTAAACAAGAACACATTACTGTCTACAAGGCGAGTACAACTAATCTAAGAGCATGACTTGCAGTTATTTAAGCTCACTTCTGTGCAAAAATAAAGGGGACATAACCAAGTAAAATAATGAGCAATACTACAGTATAAAGTGAAGGCTGTATATAAGACACTACAGGAATGCTCGAGCCACAGGCAAACACAACTGTGGATACTAAACCCAGAGGAGCTACATTTCTTTCTGCCTTGTGTAGTCACAGACAAAAACACCTAATGTATTATAATCAAATCAGAACAAAAAAATTCACAGTAAGATGACAGTGCTTCTGCTGTGACCAGCAATGATCATTGCAAGGCATTAGTCATTTAGAATGCTCATACAGGAAAAATCAGTCATGTCTGTCTGAAATAAAATACACTGCTTTTCCACTTGTGAATGAAGCCTGTCTGCCTTCCTTGTAGTCACTGGGGTTACAAGTCACTTGCATCTATAACTGAAGCTCAGATCAACCAGTAGCATGGTACACTACTTGAAAAAGAATGATGAAAACACTAAAATAACACATGTAGAGACTGATAAGCACAAAGAGTGTAATTTAGCAGCATCTTTTCTTCCTCAGTAACACCGTTTTTTAAAAAATCACCTATTTTCAAATCACATTACAATTTCCTATAAAGATACCTAAAGGAGGGACTGTGATGAAATGTGCCTCGTGAGGGGGACTTCTTAAATTCAGAAAGCCTTAGGACCAGCAGTTTCATAACAAGACGTATGTGTATCTGCATCTCCCTGGCACTCACCGCTATGAAGCTTCCCAGTCCTTGCACCCTTTTCACAAAAGTAAGTAAACCCAAACCAAACCACAAAGAAAATCCTGCAAATTCACTTACTTTTTATAGACTATTAATAGTCAGACAACAAGGTCCTTCCTGCCTGTGAGGCAAGGCAGCACAGAAAAATCTTAAAATTTCAGCAATCTGAAACAGGTATTCCTAATTCTCTGCCTGGCAAATCTGGAAGGATCTTCCATAACAGAGACACCAAGATCTCCTATAAAGAGGGCAGAGGACTCAAGATTTTCACAAGCCAAGTCCCTCACAATGCTAGAGCTGAAGGGGAAAATAACAACCCTTTGTGTGTGGAGTCAAAGGTCATGCTCCAGGGCCAGCTGCTGCAGTATGGTAATAAACAGAGCGTATATATGTGACTTTTTTCAACTTTTTCACTACCCATAAAATGCCAAGTCTTTCCAAGTACTAGAAGTCTGTTAATGTCTACCCCATAGCTAGAATGGGTTCATCACTGGCACTTGGAGAAAATTCAGAGAAAAGAGAAAACTTTTTATTCCACACTGAGAAAAAACAGGCACAAGTCCCCACTTGGCATTTCACTAGCACAGATGAGATTCCTTTTGGTTTCCTGATTGCACACTCCACTACTACATTCTTTCCACGGAAGCCTTGCAGTAATGAAGTAAGAAAGCAGACACAATGTGCTTTTTCAACTAGCCTTACCTGGCATATGACATTCAGATAAGCAACCTGGCTGGCACAGCTATGAGAGCTACAAGTCTTCTTTGTCAGCCCCCAAATCATGCCAGGTGGTTCGCACTGAACATGCAGAAAAACCCCACCAGACAGAGTCCAGAAACTTCATCTTCTCCTTGTCGATAACAAAGCCATCCAAAAAACAAACAAAAACACCTAAACAATTCTAAAGAAAATATTTATTTTCTCAATTTCACTTACAAAGGTTGAAGAACTTAGAAATCTGAGGCAACTAGCTTCAAGGAGCAGCACTGAAATGTTCCTCTTTTTTTTTTTTAACCAATATCAAAATTACTTAAAATTATCTTTTTAACTGGTATAGCCTGTAGCTTCTAGAAGAGAAGACAACACAGAAACCAAGATGAAAGTAAACTTACTTTCTTTCCTAAATAGGGAAATACAAGCTATCTGTAAGTGCATTTCATTCCAATATAATCATGCATGCTGTGTACAAGAAGAAAAGTGTATTGCCTTATCTATATAACCTCAGTTAAAGCAATACAACTGCACAAGATACAGCTCACTACTTTTGTGCCTGATGAACATAATTCTTCAAGCCATACACAGTCCTCCACTACTGCATGTAATCACACGTACCTGACTTTGTATTACAGTTTGTTTATTTATGCAGCTTCTTCTTATCCCGATACTAAGAGTTTAATTGTTAGTAAACATGAGAGTTTGTTAGTAAACACAAGACAGCACTGTCTATTTCATTTTCCCAAGTATATATACTTTGTCATAAAAACTCCTCTAGAACTACAACTAAAAGAAGACAAAGCTGCTTTTCCAGTCATCCCATTCTTTCTGTTCAGCCTAATGATCACTACTACGTAAAATGATGACCAATATGACCAAAAGAGTAATAATAATGCATTGCCCATATTTAACCATAGCAATTAGGCATGCAGGACCAAAATTAGCAATTTTCCAGGATTTTTTGAATAAAATAAATAAATATCCTCCTCACAAAATAGAGGGTCAGTTGAGAAGTACGACTACTAAAGTCAAGTAGTCATACTGAACGTAAAGAAAGAGGTCTAAGCCTTTTTTTTAAGCATTCTTAAAATGCCGGGAATTACAGATTTCTTTTTAACTGTTTGGAATTGGAAACTGCAATGCATTTTTGTGGTATATATGTGTTAAGCTGATGACGTGGACGGTGAACTTCCAAGTCTTCAGTAGTTTCATATGCCAGATAGTTGCAGATGTTTCTAGGTAGCTGGGCCTACTAGAGAGCTCACTGCTACTATTGTCCCAACTTGTTCCACTGCTAAAAATATGTAACAACATTCCTTGCTGTCTTATTAATAACTGTAATACAATATAAAGTTAATATTAATATAACGCAATCCAGGTTGTGTGGAAAGTGATGACAGAGGTGTAAGTAGCTGGCAGTCTTTCCTCTGAGCTGGTAATGAAGTAATCTTAGCACATGGGTACAGCCTACTGAAGCAGCATTTACCAAAGGAGCTGTATAGCCCCAGCCCAGCCCACTTCAGGTCACTCAAAAACACAAACCACCTTTTGAAACAGTAGAGGTACCAACCTGTCCTGGCTGAATTCCAGCCAGAGAAATGGACTGTAAAACCAAGTAGGGTTGTCATCAGTGATAATGTGATGGATGGGTGAGTTACAGCCCGGCTGCCTCGCACACATTTCCACAAAGGTTGTAATGCTCATTGTCACAACTCAGTGAGTGAGATCAGACAAAGAAAAGGGATTCTCATTTAGACCCTAATTAATGGCAAGGTAGGACAGCTGTGGATGCACTAGGAAGAAAAAAAACCAAACTCTTCTAAAACATCGTGAGAACTTTAGTTCTTATTTAGAACAACACAGGAAGAAGAGGAGATTGCAGCATGCCAGGTTCTGTATCTCTGGCTATCCCTTTACAACACAGATATGAACAGCAGTCGTCTTAGTTTCTTGCTCAGTTAATTCACTACTAATCTTCAAACAAGAAGAATTTGGATGAAATGGGGTATCTACAAACTGGTTTTGAGAAAAAGCATCAAAATTTGGAACTGCAAGTATGAGATTTGTGGTAGGGTAACATCAAGGTCAGACTTCTTCCTATTAATCTCCTTTCTTTGACTAAGAATCTCCAGGAAACAAGGGGTGATACAAATTTTCAGAGACTGCATCTGAAAATCTGTGATTTAAAAATTTAGTGGAATCCTGAAAACTACCAAGTACACTCGCTCCTATCATTCTTGACGTGGAGCTCTACAAAGGCTCTTGAGCTATGATCAGCCAAACTCAGTGACTTGCAAGAGAGCTTTCCAAGTCAGGAATTGAATCTCTGGGATAGATCTGTGTCCCTGCTTTTACAACACAGCTTTTAAGCTTAGATAAAACAACTGAACTGAACTACAACTTGTCCAAACCATAACTTATCAGAAAAACCTTGTAAGAACTTCAAAGTCATTTTACCTTAAAGTGCCAGAGGTAAAGCCAGGCATTTGACAATTACTTTGTATCTGTTCTACAGGCATTTCTTCTCCTTTGAAGGCCCACACCGCAGAAGACAGTAAGGTGTTGGAGACTGAGCAGCTTTTCACAGTTGTGCTTTAGGGCGGGTGTTTACACTCCTCCAGAAAAGTGTGCTTCACACAGGACTCTGATGCAGCTTGTGCTGTCAAGTCAGGAGACAGAGCAGTGTCCTACACCTGCTCTGCCCTCATAAATAATTCCCTATAAAATTCAAGCACAGGAGACTGCTACAGGGTCAATCTCTTGAAGCACAGGAATTTGTCAGCTCCAGAAATACTTGACTAAAGTCAGAATACTTCGGAAACCTTTCAGAAACAACCTTTGTGTTAAATCCCCTCTTCTCCCGAAGGATGAAAAAAGGGTGATGTCCACCTGCCTCAGGGAGAATATGAAAGACTTATATGTCTTGACAGCCCTCTCACCTAAAATATTTCCCAGTCCTCAGCAATGACACTTGCAGAAGATATCAGCCAGTTTCCCTTAAGTGTGGGTTTATTTTCCCTGGGGAAAATGACAATATTCCAGTTTCCATCTTCTATTCTTCAGCTCCCATTAATGACATAATGACTAACCCAAAAGTGCTCTCTTCAGAGAACAGCTGCTCTATTTACCAGTACCTCCATCAGGATCAGGATTCATACCACACTTGATTTTTTTTTCTGCCTACCCTCTATGGACCAACACATACAACTTAATGCCAAGGAAACCCAGGGAAGAGGAGCCAGCTGGTAGGTTTCCTGCTCTCAGAAAACCTGAGGCTGCTGCTACGATATAGCCTGGCACAGAGTCAATGCCAGAGCTGAGCTCCATGCCAGTCCACAACCAGGGGAACTACTCCTGCTATCAGTTTACATTACACCATGCCTCAGAATGAGCCCTGACTTTAATGCAGGGCTAAATCACAGCAGCTGAAGACAGAAATGTGGATGGCTTCTTTATGAATGAAACTCCCGAATCCCTCAAGTGCTCATTGGATTTATTTGCTTATACCACTCTTTTCTGAATGACACTGTTGCTAATTACCTATTCTTGGAAGGGATTTAAACACATAAGTTGTCTCAGTTTTCTCACAGGGAACAAGAGGTCAAAACAATTATCCTTATTGCACTATAACTCTCGTTTACACCATCACCACCAGTACACTATATGGATGGAAAGATTTTTTTGTTGTTTTCCATTGCTACACAAATATTTCCACGTTACACAAATATTTCAATTACGTTTTGTTGATAAATTAGGCAGCGTGATGTCCTGTATTATTGTGAAGATGTATTTCTTACAAAGCTGATCCAACAATGAACACTACTGTGGCACGTAAAAACAGACTATGGCAACATACTCAGCATGCTGTAATTATGTGAATAAGTTATAATGAAGAAGATCTCTAAAAAAAGCACACCATTTGACATTGGCCATGTATATATAGCTACTCTCCTGAGCGACCCTGTGTCAGCAAGTTGTAAGTATCAAGTAACTCAAAGCAATTCAAAACCAACAAACCCAATGTACCGAATTAGATTCAAAGAGCATTATTGGCACAGGGCCTGAGCCACAAATTTAGACCCAGTTCTGAATTTTCCCAAGGTTCACAGAAATGGGCAAAACTAGTCAGAATCCAAACTAGATCCAGTTCTACTTCATAGAACAGACAGTAAGAGTGACCTAAAGCCCTCATAAACAATAAAAGCCAAATTCAAAATGGCATCTTAGAGAGCCAAAACAATATAGGCAAACCACAAAAACTCTGCAACGTGGCATAGTTACTCAGCAAGAATTTGTAGATGTGGCTAAAAATACTGTAACAGAATTTGTGGTACTTCATTGCATCATCAAGTAGGATGGTGTGTTATCATCTAGGACCAAATCACTCATAACCACGGGGAACAGCTGAAACAAGCATTCCTGATGGCAGTGCCCTGCCCCATGAAGCTCAGTGTGCATGCCAGACAGAACTGAGCACAACTCAATGAACAGCAAGCTGCTGTATCCAGAGATATAGATGCAGAGAAAAGTATGTGCACAGAGAGAAGCAGGGAAAAAAAGAGGGAGGATGATACAATTAGGCACCCAGTTTCAAGTGAAAGATTGCAGAGACTCTTCTAATCAGTTTTCCCTATTAACCAGCTTAGGTGCTCCACATTATTCAGAGTAGTAAAAACCAACCCAGACATTATTCTTAGAACTCCGTTTCTTAACTTCTCAGTGAACCCACATAAGAATCTAAAAACATTGCTGCTCAGAAAACAGTGGGTAGATCTAGACTTGCATCCAAACTCAAGTAAAATTTTAAGTTTAAAGAAAAGAAGCAGTAAAACCAACATGTGAAATTAAGTTGTACTTTCAAAGAACTAGAGTGAAGAAATCCTGACCCTTGGAGTCAAGCTAGAACATCTGTTGGTTACAAAAAAGCTACTAATGACATACAATGACAGGTCCGAATGTCAAAGCATTTTTGTTTACTTTTTAAATGGTTTTCTTAATAATTGTTTATAGTGTTTAACTTCCAATGAATTGCAATATACACGTTGTTTTACTAACTACAAAAATACCACCGTCACTATACTGTCTTCATTACTCATTTCAAGACAGCAATGACGAAATCTGACCCCACTGAAGTCAGCTGGATTCCTGCTACTGACTTCATCCTATCAAGTACATCCTACAGCAGTACATCATCTACAAGATGTGCAAATCATCCAGTGGTGTCAAGGCAACAAGTTGGCAGCTACGTTCAGAGAGTAAGTGAATGTTCACCTAAGTCAAGAGATGGCAACTTAAAACTTGCTGCAAAAAAGCCTAGCACTGATCATTCAAACCTGCTGGCAAAAAGTCCACCAGTTTATAAATCTTCAGAAATTATTTAGACATTGGTGTTCCTATGCATTTCATCATCATCATAGAAAGGCTTGAGTTGAAAGAGAACTTAAAGTTCCAACTCTCCTGCTGTGGGCTGGGACACCATTTCAGCTAGAAACTCCTAGGTCTCTTTCAAGATATTTTGCTCTAGTCACTGTGATGATACTAAAAGGACAATCAATCCATTAGCTCATTAATTTTCAAAAGTAATTAATCAATCAAACCTCAGATGTGTCAATGTGAACCGACACCTGAATTTCTACCTATGCTCTGCTTTGACAGCTGCATTCCTCTGGGATCAGAATCTGCCCTTATCTCTGGGTGAAATGAAACAAAATTCTTCTTAGTCAAATAATGTGGTGATCTTCTGTTGACCAGTGAATACAGTCTTGAGGAAAAGCTGCAGAAAGAACATGCCCATCTCCCAAAAAGAAAACAGAAGAAAGCAACACAAATCACTTTCCTCTACAGAATTACAGGCATGAAGATGTAATGCCATACACAGAAATGCTGCCCTAACTGCAAGTGCAAACACAGAACTATGCTTTCATTATAACGAATAAAGGTAAACAAACCTAATCAACCAACACTCTTTTTTTTTTCCTTATAAAAGCCAAGAGATAGCCAAGAGACATAATTAAGGCACTCTTGAAACAGGCAGCGGCTCTGCAAACACAAAGGTAACTGAAAGGTAACCATGTAAGCAGATTTCAATGGGCCTGCCTACACCCTCACAACAGAAAGAAAGTATTTGGAAAAGCCAGAACCTCAGATTAACAAGTCACCGGGCCAGTGACTTGCCTCCAGCAGAGCAGCTATCTGTCAATAGCCGGTTACAGCAGCTCTAGGCGAGCTCTCACCCAAAGTCTGCAAGTCCATTTTCCAAACATTAATTAAACTTGAGAAACGCTGCACGCAGAAAGACTGGGAAGGAGTTAAGCATATATAAGTGGCCATGGATTTTGGCTGGCTCCTAAGACACTAAACCAAGGTGGTGGTGTTAGTATAAAAAGTTATAAAAAATTGCCAGGAAAGTATTCAAACAAAAGCAAAACATAACACAGTGAAATACCCCTGAAAATGAGGCTGAGTTAACTCTAAATCCAGATTTTAAACTATCTCTTTATTTACTTCATTAGGTGTCAGAATCCATTCTGCCTTTCTTTTAATTAGCTGTAACTCCAAGAAAAAAAAACGCCTCCCATGAAAACAATGGGACCACTCTCTGAATTGGGGACGACTGAGCACATGAAAACAGAATTGACCCAGCACACCAAGAGCTTCCAAAGTTTTTGTGCTTTAGGCAGAGCTCTGTTCACTGGATGCTGTATCCTTGGCAACTATTATGCGAGGAAACCGTTCTACAAATGCAAAACTTCTGTCTGCTCCATGAGCTTTTCTCTGAAATACTTTTAGGGGGTTTGGATATCCTTAAATCTAAGAGGACACACAGCCTTTTGTCATCTTTCTGCAGGCTCCCATGAGAAAAATACAACAAGTGATCTTAAGAGAGTATTTTCCTCCCACTTCATCACAGAGCAAATAAAAGTTTTACAACTTTTACTTTGTAGGGGAAAAAAGAAAAAGTGGGCATTTTTTTCCTTTCTTCTTCAGTGCACTCTGCAGAACTAATGTGCAGATACAAGATAAAAATGAAAAGACATTATTATTATGTCAATCAATGGCATTGCTTTGAAAACTAAAAATTCAAGGATAATGCTCGCGTGCCCATTTCAAGGGCAGAGCAACAGATGTATGACATGCACATGTATTAGAAGAAGCATGCAAGCAGAGATAGGTAAGACTTGACAAGGGCCATGCTGCAGTTCTTCGCAAGAGGGACTAGCAGCAGCGATTGTTTCAAGGGCAGCAGACGCTGCTATTTTTACCAAAGCCCCGGCTGGAACTGCCTGGCTCATTAAACCTCACCACGGCTAAGCCCGGGTCCTGCCGGCGCGACCGCGCTCGGCCGGCGGCCCGACACACCACCTTATCCCGCAGTATCCCAGATACCCAGACAGCGCTAGCGAAGGGCAGGCACCGAGTACTTGATACCCAACTTGGGCTTTGGTTTGATGAGGTTTTTCTTCTCCTGGGGAAAGCGTGAGGCAGCTACAGCTAAAGCAGAGGCGGTAGCTGCCCTTGAGGGCGTTTGGGAACGCAGGAGAGCAGCAGAGGGAACCCCGCCGCCGTCCCCCGGGGCCTCTCCCCAGGACTTAGGGAGATGCCGATACTGCCGGGGCGAGGGATAGCGCCGGCGGAGGCACGGGGAGCCGGCGGGGCAGCCCCGGTGCCGGGCGCGGAGCCCGGACTGCCGCCTCGCAGGGGCCGGGGGCCGCCCGCCGGCCTCTGTTCCCCGCTGCCGGGCTCTTGCGGAGAGGCCGCTGCCGCCCGCCCGGTGCCCCCCACTCACATTCCCATGCCCTCCCCCGTACCTTCTGCGGGGCGCGGAGGAGGCGGTGCACCCCGGCCAGCTGGGTGGCGAGCGGGATGTCCTCCCGGAAGGTGTACAGCGGCGGCCGGGTGGGCTCGGGGAAGTTGGTGCTGTTGAAGGGGTCCGTGTCATCCAGCAGCTGCACCCGGCACACCAGCGTGGCCATGGCGCATCCATCCACCGCCGCGGCCAGGCGCGGGCGGGGAGCGGCACCCCCGAGTCACCGGCACCGAGGTGCTGCCTGCGCGCCCGCCGCCGGCTGCGAGCGGCGCTCCCCTCCCCGGCGCAGCCTGGCCGGCAGCCGGCAGCCTCTCCCCACGGCTCCGCGAGCGAGCGCCGGCCGCCTCACAGCCGCCGCGCCTCGGGGAGGCGGCCCATGGCCCCTTCCCCGCCGGGATCCACGAGTGCGAGCGCGCTTCAGGCCGAGCAAGGAGGAGGCGGCGCCGGAGCCGCGGGGCGCGGGCAGAGCGGCGGCGGCGGCGGCAGCAGCTCCCCCATTCCCGGCCGCTGCGCGCCGAGCGGGCAGCGGGAATGCCGCGGCCGGCACGAGCAGCCGCCAGCGCCGCGCGCAGGGCCCGCAGCGCCCCCGCGCGGCCGCGCGCCGCCGCCCCGCCTCCCCCGGCCCGAGGAGACCTCCCCGCGGCCGGGCGGGAAGAGAGGGAGAGCGGCCGGGATATCCCCCGCCTCCGCCGGCAGCGCCCCGGGGCACCGACACACGCACGGAGAGGGCCAGAGAGAGCGTGAGGGGCTAGCGGGCCCGCCAGCCGCGCCCGATGCATCACCCCTTGGCTCCGGCAAAAGGGCGCGTGTACTGAGCTCGGTCTTGCTGTCACAAACATCCCAGATGTCCTAAATCACCGTAAAATTTACCTCGTTCCAAATAGAAGCTTTAAAAAAAATCAAAAAGAAGTTTTAGAAAGTGACCTCAACGGTGGGCTTTCGAAACAAGAACGATTTTCTGTACTCGTACAAAACCCTTTCTGCCATTAGGGTTGTGCATACCCGGGCCCTTTGGCTTCCCAGAGCATAGGCCCGGGGCAGACTCCCCATCCCGGACAGGAGACCAGGAGACTGCCTGTCTTTGCATCTCTCCTTCCTTCCTTCCTTCCTTCCTTCCTTCCTTCCTTCCTTCCTTCCTTCCTTCCTTCCTTCCTTCCTTCCTTCCTTCCTTCCTTCCTTCCTTCCTTCCTCCCTCCCTCCCTCCCTCCCTCCCTCCCTCCCTCCCTCCCCACCCTCCAAGGTGAATCTGCGCTCTGTTACCTTGTCTCTGCAACCTCATCTCTGGGGATTCGGGATGGCCACCCTGGTCTTCCCTCTTGGGAGTACGGGGTGCAGGAAAAGAGCCATGAAATAAGTCGCAGGTGAGAACAAAGGGGCTCACCTGTGGGAGTGGCTGCATTTGCACAGGCTGAGCATCCTCCCAAGGGGATGCACCGTGCTTTAAAGCCTTGGTTTACAACCTCTCATCCTTCACAGGCAGAGCTGTGGGACAAGACCTGTAGCACTGTGAGAACTGTGGGATTTACCACAGAAATGTGTCTTAGGCAAGAAAGTATGACCTCTGGATCATAGCGTTTGCATGAAGCAACAGTTTCCTCCCAAAATGATTACTGACTTGGGAGTATTTGTCAGAACTGAGACAAAAGGGGATTTCTGTCCACACATGGTCTGTCCTTCTGTTTCTGTTATTCTTGGAATTAACTTGTCATGGTTCAGCTTTGCTAGCAGTTATGCATATTTTCAGAAAAGAGAAGTTGTATGTGGTAGTGATTTTTGCATCTAATTAATTTAAAATTCCTATTTTACAAAGAAATCTGTTTTCACATCTCCTTTAGTAACAGGAAATAGGTTTTTAGAGAAAACAGTACTGCTGTATGTCTGCTTATTTCTATTATATATTTTTGTCACCATATGAAGTGGAGGTTAAACAGAGTTTTTTGGTTTTCTAAATCATAGTTTACTAAATTGCCATTTAACTTCCATTTTTGTAAAGCAAATTTCTACATTTGCTGCTAATCAATGGTTAATATGAGGTGGCATAAGATTGCCATCCTTGCTGTTCATTGGATTAACCCTGACTTTTTGTAAATTAATGTATGGCACTTGCCTCATTGCAGAGGCATTAATACTTGGAGGGCAGTTTTAAGTAAATCATGGAAGCCAAGATTTTGAACAGAATCTATGTGACAGCATCAGCTTCTCTTTTGTCCAATACTGAAAAAGGAAAACAAAGAATGGCTGCAATCCTTGGAGCTAGCAGAGATTGGATAACTCTGAGGCTCAACATCTAGCCGCAGACTCTAAATCCCATAAAGAAGAATTAGAACCTTCTAGGTCTTCAACTAAAAGGTGGACAGTGGAAATACATTTTTTGACCAGGAAGGAAGGAAAATAGAGCAATACAACCATGAAAGCATTCTGAGATAGCCAGAGCTTTTTTTACAAAGCTTTTTTTTTTTTTTTTCTTTACAT
Organism: Phylloscopus whistleri; assembly: GCA_017589585.1. NCBI lineage: Eukaryota > Metazoa > Chordata > Aves > Passeriformes > Phylloscopidae > Phylloscopus > Phylloscopus whistleri. The sequence continues at coordinate 180,953 of JADMLD010000068.1, read as the reverse complement.
TTCTTTATTGTAAACACACCCAAACCACTATAAACCTATGAATTTCAAAATCTGGGTTTTACTTGAATTTCAATTCAATTTATACAGGTAGAAAGAGAAAACAACTCTGCTGGATAAAACAGAATAACATTACAAGATCAGTAAGTGTGAGTATAGAGGGAGATACACACCTAAATTCTACATTTGAATGTTTTCCCACCTTTCTACATGTTCTTCAGAGACCTCCTGAATCTGCAGTCTCTTTTCATCAGCCTGAGCCAGGGCTGTACATAGTTTGCTCACTCTTCTTCCAGTCACCAGTTTATGCTTCTGCTGCAAAGCTGTACCTTTGAAAAGTCCTTTCCTCACACACTGCCTGCCTTTGCAGACTGCAGGAAAATGCCCTCTCTCCTCTCTCCTCTCTTTCTCCTCTCTCTCCAGGTTTTATTTATTCAGTGTAGCAGCTAAACCAAGGCAAGCAGCCTGACTTTTCCTTCTCACTGTTCCACTACAGCCTTTTAAATGGATGTGAGATGGCTTTTAAAGACCTTAACACACAGTCAAATGCAAACAAACAGTCAGACACCACCTGTTAAAAGTGCATGCCGTGAGGCACCACGGGCATTGCATCTGGAAAGACAGAGACATGACAAGAAGAGCATAAGTGGTTGCCTCAACCCATTCCCCGTCGTGGAAGGTAACGCCTTCTCAGAGAGAGAGAGAGAGCATTTACTTCAGTCATGTTGAGAAAAATCAGTGCTCAGGAGCTCCGAGGAATCGTCAGCAAAGTTCAGGCTGAGTTCCTTGTGCCTTCAGTGGTATCATGGTCTGGTCAGTCCCATTCCTGGAGAAGGCAACTGCGATGGCCTGTGTTACTTGCTGTCCTTGGGGTCCCTGAGGGGCATCTCACATACCCTTTCCAAGAAAACAAAGCTTGCACATTTTTGTTGTGGGTTTTTTTGATTGTTTGTTTGTTTGGCATCATTTTTTCACAAAATCATAAGGGGAAAATCCTCCATGTGCACTTATTTCTCAGGAATGAAACATAACTTAGGAATTTTTATTTAGGGCTGATTTATTCATCTTAACTCATCCCATTATTGGCATTTCTTAGAAATACATTGTTGAATGAGTTAAGATGATGTGTCAAGCTTAAATTTGAATTTCATTATTGTTGAAACCTCAATGCTAAAATAACATAGGTTTTTCTGTGTTTAATTTCCTCTTTTTTATTAAAAATAAAAAAATATGTATTTGAGGGAAAGTTATTGAAAGCATACTTTTTAACCCAAAGACCACCCAGACACAATGTATATGTGTATTTAAGCAGTTTTAAAAAAATTATGCTAGATATCAGAGCAATTGGAAGAGCTCCACAGGAGTAATTTTTTTCCTGGTATATCATCATGTCATTACAGATCTAGATGCATGACAGTGAGATTGAATTCTAAGTATGTGAAGTGGCCAGTCCTTTGACTTTATCTCTTTCTTTTGGACAAATTGAATTGCTTTGCAAAGTTCATTGTTTGAACTTCAAGCCAATTTTAGTTATGGGAGAGCAAAAGCAATTTTAACTTCCATGATTTATTCACTTAACATTAATAAAGCTGAAAAATAGCAGTCTATTTGGTAATGGTAATCAAAATGGGCTCGCAAACCACTGGAATTAAAGTATGGTAATGGAAGTGCTGACAGATCCTCTACTGTAGTGATGGGAACAGTGTTTCTGCCCTATCCACATTATAATCTGTAAATAATGCTTTATTCTCTCAGTGAAGTGTGGATAGTGATTTATTGTCATTGTTAGCATGGACAGGCAAATAACCTAACACACTTCTCAAAATAATGGTGTGTAAGTGAAATCCAGCCTGTCACAAGCCAAAAATTAATACTGTGGATTTGGGGCCTCATCATCCAAGGATCTCAAAGCACTCAGCTACCCTTATAACATTGCCTGCTTATTGCCACCCTGCAGATGGGGAAACTGGGAAGCTGACAGGTCAAGGATACAATACTAATATGATTGATTTTTATTTTTTTTTAGCTGACTGCAATGGAATCTGAACTGAGTGTCATATGACTGGCTGACAGAAAATATCCACAGAAAGGCCCATGGTAACAAAAACTTTTTCTTTGGTAGTTAAGGACCTGTAATAGTCCCAAAGTTTATCACTGGTCTTCATCAAGCTTGAATTGCAGAATCACACATTCCAATTCCATTGAGTTGTACTGAAAAATATTTTTCTGTGGTGGCTGGCTAATACTTTGTATGAAGTAATACTGTGTGCTATTAACACTGGCTAATACTTCAGTCTGGTGATGAAGCTCAAGGTTCACAATTCCAAAGTCACTCAATATTCAAAGATAATGCACAGATCTGTAAAAACCAAGCCCTGGATCCATGGGATACGACTCCAGGAAATAATCTGTTAGATGTTCTGGTGGTGATCCTACAGATCACCTTCTGTGCAAGGTCTTCACCTAAGGCGGCCAGGTCTGAAAGATATAACCATTGCTGAAAGGGCTGAAAATTGAGGTTTCTATGATGTGCACACTTCTCAGTGCCATTTAATACAGTCTTTGGTTACATAACACCACTTGTGGTCTCCTAAAGGACTCCTGCCTTTTTCAGCACAACAACCAGGGGGCTTAATTCATGCATGGAGGTATTTTACTTCACCTTCACTGTTTGATGCTCAAGGCCTCCTGCCATATCCATTGCACGCTACCTAAACCCTTTTCTGATGACAGAACTAATTTCCTCAAGAGATTTGCTCCAGTGCTCAGTCCTAAAATAGACGGTTGCTTTGCAACTATTTATTAATTTATTTTCATGGAACTCCTCTGCAGAGAGAAGGTCATTTTGCCCCCCTTTGATGGCTGGAGTGTTACCAGACAAAATGGAGATGAAGTCAAAAGTAACCACTGCTGTTGGCTCTTCAGTTTTGGGCTGCCTACAACCAGACTTCAAAACTTCTAGAAATATTATGTTTTGGAAGTGCAGCTGAGAGTGACTAGGCTGCACAGAGGAGGAGGAAACACATGCAGTGAGACTCTGAAAAAGTTACTGGGAGTGATTTTAACTATGCACTGGAATTTTACCATGGCAGCATTTATGGGTTATATATAATATAACAATTATATGTTAATTGTAACATATCCTTACCTGAGTCCAAGCCTCTGGGTTCATTCACTTTAAGTGCTCCAACAAGTGAGGTGGTGAGCTTGCAGAAACCAATCTTCTCTGCCACTCAGCCATGATTCTTTCTTAGAAAGAAAACGTGTATCAGATGAAGTTGTATAGTAAAATTTATTCTGAAAATACTTTATTCTGCATCTGTGTAAGCCTGTATATCCATGTTTTGAACAGAAATGTTTTTTTCAGATTCTAAATAAAGTGATCAATACTCCTTACTCTTAATTACTATACATCAGACCTTCAGCCAAGGACTATCCATACTTTATCAAATTCTAAATAACTGTAATTGTTCAAGCTCTCAAGCCCCATGGATATCAGTGAGGTCACAAACATGCCTAAGGTGTCTAAGGACAAGTGTGAAACAATGAGAAAAAACAAGCATCACTTAAGACCTACTTCTGCTTGCAGGGTCTTTTATCATTCATAATGTTGCAGGGCTGTAACCACACATGATTTTTGAAATGGCGACTGATTCTCCAGAGCTGACCATCAAAATCAGACAAAAACACACTCTTCAAACCAAAGTACTCATTTTGTCATACAATTATGTTTTTAATAGATTTTCTGAGCATTTTTCATTATCCTTTAAAAAATCAGAGGCTGTGTAGATTCTTCCAGGTGACATTAATGTTGCTCCTTTCTGGGAATTGGCTAATTAGGAGGAAGGGGAGGAAGTTGCACAGCTTAAAGGGTATGACAAGGTGGAGAGTGAAGGTCCCATTTCAGAGCCTGTAGATCATGCTCAGATGGAGAGGTTGCTGATTTGGGCTACAGAAAAACTGGAAAGAAAACTTGCTAGAGAGCAGAGGGGAAGCCACAGTTTGCTGCTACTTAGAAAGTTAGTGAAAAGACTGAAAACTGGAAGTCAGCTCTGATTTAACCCTGGCAGTGCATTGCAAGAGGAATTGGCCACAGGCATTTTCTGTTTCTGCTCTGGGTTCCTCACTTTGGGTTTACTGGGAATGTACTAGCCTGTATTCTAACACAGTCTGGCTTTTGAATGGGAAAGCCATTTGATCCACTTTGGAAAGTTCACTTTGGGGAAGGGGGTCGACAGAGCTTGCCTCAGTTCATCTCTCTCCTCATTCTGTGATGCATGCTGTACACTAAAGGAGAACAGCAGAGTGGTGACAAGGGTTTCTGAGCTTTGCCTTCAGAGAGGATATGAGGCATAGACTATTTCCAGAAGCAAGGTGAGACTACAATGGACCAGTTGTCCATCCTAGTATGGCAAATTCTGTAAGGACCCCCAAAACTTTCAGTAATTTCCTGCCCAGTAGTTAGTTGAAAACATTTTTTTTTCTCAGCAATGGATATTGATTATTTCTTTTCAATTGGGTAAATAATAAAGCAAAGTCATTTTTCTCCGTTATAAAAGAGAACCTGAACTGAAAAAAAACCTCACATGCAGCAGTGAGAATGGTTATTAATGTGTTTATTATTCTTTGACACATGAATTCTAAAATAAGCTGGCATTGGTTTTATCAAACATAATGTTACCATTAAACTCAGTTAATCAGTCTTTCTTGGAAAATGGGAAGACACTGGCATGGATTATATTACTTAGTAAGCAAATTATATTTTCACACGTAATTTGTGTTACTGCTCTTTTAATTTTTTTTTCCCGAAGCAGAAAAGCTCGTGTTTCACACACATTTGTACAGAAAGCCTCTATCATTATAGGACTAAAGAGAAGAAGGAAACAGGATTAAAGTAACCTGCTTACAGACATGCTGTAGCTATGGTGGTCTTTTTTGCATTTTCAGCTCAATAGAAACAAATACCAGACAAAAGCAGTGCAGACATTTAACAGATAGCAGCCAGGAATGCAGTGGCCATTTGCTGGCACATGACCAGTGTGCTGAGCACTACTGAAAAACTGTCAAGACCCTGTCCATTTTTAGAAATATTCTCTAAGATAAGAATAGCATCTCCTTGAGTAAAACAGTACTTTTTGGTTTGACATCCGAGCATCCAAAATCTGTTTTAATTTGTCTGTTACCATCAGCATTAACCCAATGATTAATTGTTATCACATTACTTTTATCTTATAAAGTAATGCTGTTTTGCTTTACTGACTTATATAAACGAAACTTTGGACATTTTACATTTTGGGTTTCCACTTTGTATTATGGATGTTCATTTGATGCAAATTGATCCAGAAACTGGGAAGGTTAAAATAAACAGATTTTACAGAGAAAAGTGTTTATGGAAAAAAACCCCACAAGTACTTGGTGTGCTTGACAGTTTTTCAGCCCTGTTGTCAACAAAATGAGCTTCTGCAGCTCTAAAACTTATCTTCATTGTCAGACATTTGCACCTTAGGTTAGTTAGCTGCTAATTAAAATACTACTTAAAATGTATTTTCCCCAGTCGGTATGTACACATACAAGAAGTGTACTCCAGGATTGGACCAAGAATAAATATTTGTGGTTTGATGAAAACACAGGGGAGTGTTCATATCAACTTTTATAAACAAGTGAAATGACTGTAGATAATCCAGCATTATTTATTTTGACGTAAAGAGTCCTATGCTGATATAAACATCCTCAGTGCAAAATTACTTTTGTAAACACAAGACCATAAACAAATTTCTGAGGACAGTTAAAACAGGAGAATATTAGTCTTAGTGACTAGTATCACCTGCCCCAAGATGAAGAGCAGGAGACATCATATTAAGAAATTGCAAGAAAATTTGTACATACTTTTTAATGATAAACACTCTTTGGCAGATGATTTTGTACATTCCACAATAGTTTTGGTTTCAAGTATTCTTCTTTCATACGCTTTTCTAGGTTCATACTTTCCTGTAACTATAACCAATCCCTCCTTTCTTGAATGCAGCCATATATTTGACCTTGTTGCAATTTTACATTAAGAAGTTCCACAGGCTAAATATGGAATTTTTTTTTAAGTCCCTCCTCTTCATCATTTTGGAATTCCCCTATTTTCAATTTTCTTTAAAGCTTACATTACTAGACAGCTGCATAGATACTAATACTTTTCGTTTTACAGCATTCATTGTTTCAAATAGTTTTTTCACTTTTTTCAAATTCAATTCCATTGTAAAAAAAAGTCTAATATTTTCTTCCTCTCTTCAAATGAAAAATTTACATTCCTGTGCTATTCTTTAGTCTGTCTCTGAGCATGCTGTATGCTTGGCTTGTATTTCAGGGAGTGGAAAATAGAAAATTGGACTGAGAACTGTAAGAGTAAAAAGAACTATCTCCATAAAGCCATTGTAATGTTTTCTGTATTAGATTTTATCCCATTCTTTATGCATCCAAATAGTTTTATTTATTAAATTTTTAGCTTTCCAGCCCCTGGTGTACGTAGAGCAGGAGTTTCATCTATCTTTTCAGAGTAAGGCAATACTATTTTCCTGGAATGGGCACAATTACTATAGAACCTAGTAGGACTTTGTACCAGATACGTACTGCTTCTTCCAATGTATAGCATAAACACATTGCATATTTTAAGTTTTCTGAATAATTTGTTGTAATGTCTTGTCTTACCTCATCTCTCTTGTGTACATCAATCTGCTTGTAGATTTTATTATAAATATTTGTATGCATAGGCAAACAGAGAACTCCTGCATATCCCATACTTACGGGAGCAATTAAACATCCTTCTTGAGCTGCAGGTGGCCATTTTGAATACAGGCTTTTAGAAAACTTGCAAAATAATTCCCTACTAGGGCTCTTATTTAGAATCTCCTGCTTGAGGGCTGAATGGCACAAGAATCCTGATGCCTCTGGGCCAGCCAGCTGTTTTCTGTTTTGCTACTCTGAAATGTCTTCTACCTTGGCTGTAGCCTGAGGTTGTGAGTTGCAACTCAGTCCATTTTCCTTTCCCTGCAGAGACACGAAGGGATCCCTATGTATTCCAGATGGATAGAAACCTGTTCTGCTGGTTAAAGTTTGCAGGCCTAATCCTTGGACCTGTGCCACTTGACACCAGCCAGCTAAGGAGTTTGCCATTTTGGATATTACTTTTCAAATCCTTCTGCTAAGGAAAAGTCCAACAAACCTGCAGAGAGAATGCTTGTCTGTCTCCTTGAACTGTATTTGGTTAAGAGGGTTACACAGCTCTAACCATTTCCTTGGAGATGTTGGCTGGGCCAGGTAGTCACAACCACCAGGCTCTTCTCCAACAGACTGTTCACTCCTCAGTCTGCATGTTGGGCATGTGGCTTGGGTGGGGACTAGGTGTTAGAAAGCTCTTGATATGCTCTGAGCTCAAAACTTGGAACTATTTTAGTCATGTCAGAAGTTGTTTATCCTGGTGGACTAGTCAGGCTGAGTAAAACACAGAGGCAAAATTTGTAGGATCAGACAAATGTTTCTAGGATGCCAAAATTCATCCCCTAAAAAGAAAGAGTGATAGCAAAATCTCCTGTGAGCACTTCATATACACAGACAAAGATTTCACTTTTTGAAAATATTGTTCAGTTTTTGTCAGTGTTTTTAATCAAGAGAAAGGAAGTCCTCGAATGAGCTTTTTATTCTGTTTAGCTTGTGCTATCCTTAAAACTCTGGGTACCAGCACATCTTGCATACCACTTGAACTGTTAAATCAGAAGGCACTACACCCTATATTTTTAATGTAACACCCTTTCCTCTTTTCCATCTTCAGACAGCACCCCCAAACCAAAACCACACTGTATAACTCTGGTGGTCTTGTCCTCACCCATATCTGCCATCTGCCAGCATCTGTGGCAAGGAGCAGAAATGACACACAATGATTTAGGAGGTCAGAGAGCATTTTCTTATTTTATCATGAAACATTAATTTTACAAAATATTTTATTTGTAGTATTGAAAATATCTTCTGGAAACTCATTTACATCAGCATGCTGCCCTCTCCTTATTCTTTCTGCTGTAGAAAGGTACTTCTCAATGTTATCTGTATGAACAACTTTGAGATTTACTTTCTTTAGTTTGTAGGATTTTTTTCCCCTTAACTGCTGAATAGTGCAAATAACCTGTAGATCTCTGCTGAGATAAGGAGTAGTGAATGGAATTTTTGCTCGAGGCCACTGTGTTCAAGCACAGCAGCCTGGGCACCTCTTACAAACCCCTGTAATCAAGATTCAAAAAATGACCTTGCCCTACCTCTCCCTTCAAGCCCCCAAATGCATGCATGTGAGACTGCGGGTACTGAAAGTTAATGAGGCTGCAGCTAGAATAAGTCACATGTAAGATTGGGAACGAAGCACAGATGGCTGAGGAGGATCACAGACAGCTTTCTGCTGGAGAGAAGGATAGGGAGGCTGCAGTGAAGTTCAGCCAGGACTTCAGTAAAGGTGGTGAGAGTCCTGATTCCCAGTGGAATACAGGAATTAGCTTGATGGGCTCAGTCAATCAGTCAGCATGAAGCAGCTCATTTTCAGCACTGCATTAGCCATAACAACTACCCCAACATCTGCACTCTCAGTGCCTCACGCTGCTACAGTTGTGCCATCCTTGGATATACCCAGATGAAGAAGTACAAGCACAATGCACAGATTTGATATGAATTTATTATGAATGTTGCATTGGAGGAAAGTATTGGGTCAGCCAAGTGACTGATCATGGACTCTGTAATTCAGGACAGTGACATTCATTTTTGCTCTTGGCACTGCATCATGGTATTTACTTAATACTGATTTTCTTTGATTAAAAAGTGTGTTGAGCTATCACAGACATCCTTCCTGCCTTTCTGTCCTCATCTGAATTTTAACTGGCTATGTAGCAAAGACAAAAACAACAGTCAAAACCCATGAAGAACAATACTGTAAAAGATCTGTGGGGTAAAAAAGTTATAAACTCCTAATAATACACAGTTTATTTCCTTCTTGATTTTGAGACTAACTTTCATACCTGAAATATGAACCACTGTTTTGTTTGTTTGGTTTTTTTCTGTGGTATTCAATTTAATAGGTAGTCCATCTTTTGGGTTTTAATAGTCAAAACCAGTTTGGAATACTTTTCCTTGATGTGGTTACATTTCTTCCAAAAAAGAACAAACCAAACTTGAATATGATTTTATAGTGTTGAAAAGGTAATAGATTTGTCTTCCTTTCTTAGGGTGTAGTCTCTTCTCCATGTTCAGAGGAGATCTGCAGTCAGATTCCATGACAGCAGAGTTGAGTGCCCACCAAAAAAAATAGGACCTTCAAAATTCTGCTGAGTTACCTTGTTATAAAGCGCACGCAAAGCAAGGAACAAAAGCTTAAATATTCATGTAAAAGTGATGCAACATGAAGAATAATAACAGCATAGGGATATAATTTCTTCCTCTGAAACTGGAAGTTATGATTTATAAATGATAAGTTTTTTCACTGGCCCTATCTGCTGTTTCTAAAAGTAAAGCAAGGTTAAATGCAACTGATAACTCTGAAAGCCAAGAGCCAATCTGTCAACTGATTCAGAAGGATGACAAAGCAGAGGCATCATATTAAAACAATTAGAAGATCCATGGCAATTAATTATAAAGAATGTCCTTACAGCTGAGCTCAAGAACAGAGAGTATTGTTGTAGTATTGTACAGTCATACAACAAGCAATATATCCTAATTGGCTTTATAGCTAATGAAGAATGACACAGAATGCAAATCTCTTATTAATCTGGATTAAGCAGAGAAAACAAACTTGTTTTAAACCTAGCCTTATAAACAGAAGGTCTAATCCTGAGCCTGCTTATATAGGGGTGTTAAACTAAATACAGTAGGAATGGTGTGTTTGCTCAGTGGTGGAGAACAAAGCAGGAGGCAGCCCTACAAACTGCCGGTGAGGGGGTTACTCTTCGCAGTGAAATATGAGTCACGGGATCACACACACAATTAATAAGCCAAAATCAACACAGGCGGGAACATTAGGCTCATTTGTTTAATTATTCACTACAGGCAAAGTCTGTTGTTCATTTGGTTTCAGAATCTGGGCAGCACTGTTTTGTGCTGGATTGGTCCCCATTCAGATCTGCCTCTAGACCAAACAAGGGAGTTTCTGATCCAAGCAATGGCCACATCTAAGAACTTTGGATAAAGTAGTATTTAACTTTTGTCTAGGAGTTACGAACTGTCTGCAAGGTATAATGGCTTAAATTGACACATGCCGAAAGATCACTAAACTTTCAACAGCTGTATTATGTGTCAAGAAGCATTTTTATATATAACATTCACAAGAAAACAATAACAGACAAAAATCAAATTCATTCAAACACTCAGGAATTCTGTGAGAATCTTGATTATTGTTTTTTGAAGAATATTTATGTCATTAAAATACACCATTTTGGCTACAAGGAAATATTTCATGCAGAAGTGTCAGTGGTAACAAACAGTTTAAATAGAGTATTTTATCACATCTGTAGGAAGGTTTTGGAAAGATAAAGTTTATTGGTTTTGATCATCAGACTTTGTGTGGTTAGAGACAATTTTATTCTATGACATTGTTCCAAAGACTTGTGTTCAGCTCACTGTGAGCAGAAAGATGCTCACACTTCATAATTGGTCAGGAAACGGAGCAGTGATCTGTAACCCATCCCTACAGGGCAGTAATTATTTTGCACAAAGGGAAACTAAGGTATCATTTCTCTTTTGACCATTAAACACTGCCTGATAAGAAGCCAACTTTGAATTTTACTATTCATTTATTTTCTAAAGGAAAGGTAAAATAAGCTAGTGTCCCTTGGGTATTAGCAGTAGAATCTGGCCACCAAACTAACTCGATGCTTGTACGAGAGAACTGATGGCAAATGTCAGGCATCAGCTTTTCTTCAACAATGAAGAAAATAATGATTACCTAGATAAAACTGTTACTAGCTCAATATATACACTAAGCTGAGTTAAAAGGAAACACTCTGCACTATGTTCCTCTGACAATATTCAGGCACTTAGTGCATGTCTGGATGTTCAGGAGTCCTGACCTCTCTCAGCTGGTCTGTGGATTTCAGTATTTAAGTGGCTGAGCAGGAGCTTGCAGGCTCAGCACTTCTGTGCTTTAGGCCACCTGTTGAAGTGCCTAAATATAGTCCTCTGAGCTTAACCTCAGCCTTGACAACCTTGGCTATTACAAACTGCTATTGCACCTCTAGCAGTTATTCAAAAAGCAGTTCAATGATCCTGTGGGTCAGGAAATTAGCAGGAGCACAGCCACAGCTCTCTCCTTGCGGAGAGAAAGGCAAAGCTGAATGAATTAGCAAATAATATAATGAGATTTGGCAAATAGCTGAAGCGTGAGGAACCACCGTGTTAACCACTTAACACTAAAGCTGATGCCTGGCTGAAGCTTGCCACTAAAGAGCTAGTGCAAAATGAGCTGCACACGCTTCTTTTAGTGGCTGTATCATCTTTAGGCTACCAAAGGATAAAAATCTAACTGCAGTACATAGCTCAGACGTGGAAACTCATAAAATTTCTCCGGTACTAGATGTATCTCTTGGTCTCTCCTGGTAAACATTGGTTTGGTTAGGGAGCTGAAAAAGCGGCTGGACAACAGATTTTCATTATTAAAATAAATCAGGTAGTCTCTAAGCTCTAAAGATGGAATTATTATGCACAGGAATGCTTTCATGCGACCATTTGGTTTTTAAATAAGATAATTGCAGCAGCATAAGTAGATAGATCTGTGTATACAGCTGTTGTGTTGTTGAAGAGACTCACACCAGCTAGTTATTCCACTTCTGCTGAAATGACCACTGTCAATCCTGAAAAAAAATCCTTTTATAGTGCTAGATCTGCAGAGATTTGTTACATTTGTGTACATTTCTGTGTATATTATATAAACAGTGCCACTACCCTTAAAGTGAACACAGCCCTTGGATTAGCAATTTTCACAAGATCATCAGGCAGACCTTGTAGATAGGATTAGCTCACCTCATTTTCAGAGAGAAAACAAAAATCTGGTGTGTCAGCTCATTTAGTAAGCAAAAACAAAAATACCACTGCAGTACAGTCACTTCTCAGTTGAAAAAATAGTACTGTTATCTGTCCTGAATGCCAGAGGACCCACTGAAGAACATGTGACAAAACACCAGAAAGGAATAGAGCGTTACAAAAGGAGAAGCCAGTGCAGTTACCGTAATGCATGTGCTGCTCTGCTGGAGGTCTTGCTCAGAGACCTCGAGTTCTGCAGAACACTTTCAGGCTGATCTTGATTAAACAAAGACTGGCAGCACAAGTACTGAGATCTATTTCCAGTGAGATCTTTGAACCTTGTTTATGGCTAGCTGCCCCCAACAGCAGCCACCTGAGAGCGGTGATGTTTCCCCCTTGTCTGCCAAGCACGCCAGATGCTCCCAAACCACGCAGCCAGGGAAGCACAGCCTCCAGCCAGGACACCAAACATCACTGCCAGCATCAAGCACTATATGACATCCCATGTGCTCCTGTACAGCTGTGCCCCGTGTACATCTCTGCCACGCTCTGCTTTCATACCCTGGAGATCATTATAGCTGCAGAAAGTTGCTCCTCAGAGACACTTTGCACTCACAGACGGCTGCTGGACTGCTATGCAAATAACTTCTTTGCTACCAACTTTCATATGCAAATATTTTCCAGTAAACCTTACACTTAAATTGAAGTGATGAAGATCACGCAGAGTCAGGCTGCAGGTCTTGTCAGATGGATTGCAATATCCTCAGAATAGAGGTTTTTTGGTCCTATTTTACCTCTAGTTAATTTATTACTAATTAACTTGAGTTAACCGAATTCAACACTAAGTGCTGGTCTAGACATGCCACAAATGTTTGTTCCAGAACATTCAGAAGAAAAACCACAAGTATTTGAATCCTGAAAGAAAAAATGTGTGGAATATCCAGACTAGCATTTGCAATTGTGCTATTAGGTCAAGTTAGCATTGCAATTAATTACTGTGGGGTAGAGGGTACTAAAAATGCTGGCACTAACATTACCTAATAAATTTGGTGTTCCAGATTGCCACTGACAGAAAATTAATTCTTTCATGTCATTTGTAGCTGGTCAGTAGACATGTGAGAATTCACTGATCTCAGAGTATAAGGTTGTAATAAATACTTAAATGTTTTGGGTAAAATAAACTTAGCTACAAAAACATTAGCAGCTTTCTTGTTTGTAATTTCTATGTGTTACCTAAAGTTCTAACAATGTATTTACATTACATCTTTGCCTAGGTATGTTAATTAACTTAAGCTTAACAGTCATAAACCACCAGGAATGTAATGAAGAAAACTAGTATTTGCTTTACTACCTTTTTTCCATACTTTAAAATATTGATGTAAGCTCAGTTTTTACATTCTGATGCTTTTCTCATCTTTTAAGTCTCCCCCCTTTGTCTTCTTAAATCTTTGTTCTTCATGGGTGGGAGCAAGCAGCTCCACATCTCAACCTTTTCCAATTAAAGTAATATTAAAAAAATCATTGTAATATTTTCTTTGACTGACATCTTCCAGAAATAAGTGTTATGATCAAATGATAAGCCAGTTCCTGCCCAATGCACTGCACATTTGTTCTCAGTGGCAGCCTCCCACAGCCCTGCTGCCAGCCAAGTGGGATATCTCACGGTATTTGCAGTTTGCACCTAACATTTTATCCCCTGCCTTTCCACAGGCAAACCTCCTAGTTTCTTTGTGTTATGTGAAAAAGCAGTGGCAGATGTCTGGCCTTTGGCTCTCCCACAGTCATGTAAATCCCAGAGTCTCACAGAGGAGGAGTAATTAGCATTATGCTGCTCTCTGGGGAGTGGGCCTTTCAGAAAGTCCCTTTGAGCACAGGGCTTGAAGAATCCCCTCAGCACCCACAGTGAAGGGGCACAGTACACATCCCACACAGTGCTTGTAGGATGGGAGCCAGCCATGAGCCTCATACTTAGAGTACATGGCCTGATGAGTTTGGGGGAAGAGGCTATAACGGAACTTGCCTCACATCTAGGCTGACCTACCATGGACTAACCCATGCATGGAAGATCCTGCCCGCAATGCCAGATTCCATAGTTCCTTTCTGTCTCTATCCTGTGCATGAGGCAAACTCAGAAAATCCCTGTACCCACAATCCCACATGTAAGTCAGATGGTGAAAGAAGGCATGGCAGCCAGCCTTCCAGTACTGAAAGAGGACTTGTAAAAAAGGGAGAGGGACTTTTTACACAGGCACATAGTGATAGAACAAGGGAGAAAGGTTTTAAAGTGAAAGAGGGAAGGTTTAGATTAGCTCTTAAGAATAAATTCTTTATTCAAATGGCTGTGAGCCACAAGCACATATTGCCCAGAGAAGTTCTGGATGCCTCATCCTTGGAAGTGTTCAAGGCCAGGTTGGATGAAGCAGCCTGGTCTAGTGGAATGTGTTCCTGCCCATGGCAGGTGGTTTGGGACTAGATGATCTTTAAGGTTCCTTCCAACCCAAACTATTCTGAGTTACTCTGATATAAAATGGGATACGTCAACCAGCAGTAAGAGCAAGGGCACTCACCAGGAAGAACAAACTGGGAGATGAAGGTGACCACAACACTGACAAGAGTCTCACCCGCAATATACAGTCCTTGAACAGGGGCAGTCAGAGAACAGGAGAACTACAGGCTCAGGACCCCACTGAGCACTAGGAGGTAAAATAAGTAAAATGTCAGGTCCAAGACCAGCTCAGGAAAACCAGCAGCAATTTGGAAGGATCAGGAGTTGAAAAAAGGCTTGCTGTAAAAGAAGGTACTGGTCCAATCTTCAGCCCTGATGGCTGCTGAGGCAACAGAGCTTCTGCTGAAATAAGTTAAAGTAAAAAATCCTCTTGTATTTAATATTCTGGCTGCTTATACCTAAGGTTTTGGGGTGTGTGATCTGGGCTAGTGATGGAAAAGGTGTGGGTGATATGACTTGAGCAGGGAAACCTGGAAAAACTAGATAGATTTGCAAAGACTATGGGTGCTCAAGGAGGTTTGTTACTGGATTGATGTGATCAGCAGTGGGGAACAGCTCCATGTAAAATGGCCTGGTTTGATGTATTTTCTAGAAAGCTAAACCTGGCTACCTTTGATAGCAAATGTCTGGGAATGTGTCCCTGCTGACTCTCACAAATTCTTCTGGTGTTATTCATGAGAAGAGTATGAGCCTGGTGAAATTGGGCAAGCAGGCTACAGGAATGTGGGAAGGTGCTGGAATATTTTGGTGGTAGAAACTGAAATGAACAAAGGGTGGAGCTTGTGGTGTGGGTATGTGGATGTTATTGTCATAGGCAAAACTCTGACTGTTGAGAGGAGGCAACCAAGCCATATTGGACAAAGCTCATGTTATGCAGGAGATGACAGGATTGTTTCAGGATTTCACTCACTATCTTTGTCAGTGAAGCAGAAATGGGGTAGAAATCAGTCTGCCTGACTGCTGTTTTCACAAAGCCACAGAACAGCTGAGATTGAAAGGGACCTTTGGCAGTCATCTTGTCAAACTCCCTTGTTCAGGAGCATAGGCCCATGTCCCCGTGGCTTTTCAGTGTCTTCAAGGAGGAACATAGTTTGGGGATGGTGAAATGAGGACAGGGGAGTTTACACTGGGAGAAGACCCATGAATTTCTTCCAATATCTGTCTTTGTCTTGAGCCTTACCAGTCCTTAATGATGGGGTAATTATTGCTTGTTAGGACCTTTGGGGCACTGGTAAGATTCGGGCTTTCCCAAGGTAGAATAATGGTTAAAAAGGAAAGCTAAACTATGTTGATGGCTTTTCTTTTTTCTGAAAATCAACTGAAAAAACATTACCTGATGCTCTTCTTTAAAGCTGTCATGCAGAGACTGTATGTTTAATCTGGGAAATTCTTCCACACTGCCACTTTTGAGCCCATTGCTCAGGGAGATCAGCTCCCTTGCATTTTTTTTTTTTTTTTGTACTGTCCAAATCAGGTTACCTGTTTAATAATGTTTTCATCATATCAAATTAGTAGCTGCAAAAGCCTTCATATCCTTTCCCTAGAACATATTAACTGTTAGGCATTGTTAATTGTATAGCTTTTTTATCATGGAAATGTGCCTCTTTTAGAAAGGGAAAAAGGGACTTCATGCTTCTGGGTCTAGCTGATTAACTTCTTAATTCCTAATCAATGTTCTTATTCAGCATTTGTGTTTGTGTCATCAGGTAGCTGTGCTTCCTGTAGGCCTTGTATCCCTATAAATACACTTACTGCTTATTTTCTGTGTGATGTTTTCAGATCCAGCTGTATTCTGAATCACAGGTTATACAAATGACATCTCTTTTATCTTGATTTTGGTCTTCTCAGATTTCCTTTTACCTATAGAATGGCAACTTAGAGCTTCAGATGAACTCCATTATGAATCGAATATTAATCTTTGAGAAAAGAAAAAAAGCAAATATATGGAAACATCTTCTTTCCCAGTTTTATTGCTATTGGTAAGCTTTTCATGCTTGGTTTCATAATAATGCCAAGATGTCAGTGCGAAATGGGGTCCCACCGATTTAAGGCTCTTTCCAGATGTATGTGAGAGTCGCCAATTAAGTGGTTACAATATAAAAGCTAAAATAGATACAAAATGGAAAAAAAAAAAAAAAGGAAGCATATGCTCTTTCTGGAGCTCAGCAATCATGGGCAGACATGGCAGAGGGGGTAATGGGAAGCTGTTGCACCCTCAGGTAACAGTTGTAGGATGCAATAGTCCATCCACCCATGAGCCCTCTCAAGCAGCCTCATTCAAACTGCTTGTGCCTCTGCCTTCCAAACATAGGGAAGAATATATTAAAGAACTGGATATATATGAAGATTTAGGTGCCTTCAAAGCTTCAAGTCCTAAGTATGGAAGCTACAGCTTTCTTAACCTGAAGAAAAGAGGTGTACAGCACCAAGGGCTGATTTTCATCCAGGCTACTTCAAATCAGTAAAACGCACAGAGTAGCAGTGCATGCAAGATGGCTGTGATAACGTCTTTTCAGATAAGGATCATTGTTTTCTACTTAATGAATCAAACACAAGCTTTATGCCGCTACTATGCTTGAAAGAAAGGGAACCAGTGAAGCCTTACTGTGTTGGAGGTTGCCGATTTCTTTACTGGGTGTAGAGTGCCACCTGCAGCACAAAGTTTGAAGCTAAAAATGAGGTAAATAAAGCTATAGCCATAACTGAATTTATTATTATTATTATTATTATTATTATTATTATTAATGTAGTGTAAGGGACAAATTCACAGGACTGAAATTGAAGACCACGTAAAAAAACCCCAAACATATCAAGGTGACTCTTACTTGTCTTTAAAACGACATAAGGAAATTAGTGAATAATCAAAATGAGCAAATGAATTGCTAAAGTCAACACATCATTTAGTAAGAAAATATTTTGTTAATTTTTAGGTGGGGTATGTCCAGAAATATATGTGAAAAGATATAATGAATATCAAATATATATTGCAATTGCATTTACTTCAAGGAGTCCTTAATAATCTTTTAAGATTCCTTAAGACTTGCAAACTTACACTTTGATTGCTGTTAATTAAGAAGTGTATTTGAAAATATACTGTTAGCATTCATCACTGAAATGGATGGAAACTCCTTAATTCCTAAGTATCTAGATGGGATATGAGCTTTTAAACAGATGTCATAGTTGTTTGTATGTGGACAAACTACCATCCCATATTCCCACACACTTGAAATCTGAAGAAATTGAAGCCTATTACAGATTCAAACTTTAAAGCTTGCTTTAAAAATATTTACAAATTAATTTGGAAACATGTCAAACATATTTTACACTTTAGTAGAGTAGTGCATGCAGTCATTAAGTAATCTGCAGATGGAAGGTGATCTTTAAAGAACCCAGGAGTACAAGAAATCTGCAAAGGAAAAGGAAAAAGGCAGATGGTGGTGGCAGCTCTGGCATCTTTTCACTGATGCCTTGTAACCATCATATCTCTGGCTTTGAATGTAGAAAAAAAAGCAAGAAAAGGCACTTATATAGTAAATATGCACTGAGCTGGAGCCATGGCTTCCAGATGATGACAGCACATTGCTAAGGATTTACTCAGAACAAGTACAAGGAGACTACCATGCTAACCCTGAAAAGCCCTGGTGGCCTTGGGAATTCCTCTAAGAATTTTGTTTTAGTTACCACCAACCTGAGTTTGAAATAATGTCATTTAGAGGCCAGTGGTAATTTTATCATCAAGGTACAAGGACAAAAGAATTGGCCTGTAGTTTTAGGGCTGAATGGAATCAGATACTGTTTTTTTAGCAAAACAGCGTCTTTGCTGCTGTAGTCAAAGGAAAAGAAATGAATTGGAAAGCAGGGTATGATACCAAAACACTTGGAAGTACTCAATTTCAGAGACAAATTGCAGCTCTGAGATTCAATGATGTTTGTAAAAACACTTGTTTTGATCTACTAGTCTGAGCGATGCTTTGCACAAGTTTCCATTTTTATGAAGTATCCTATGCAAGATTTTAAAAGAAAATAATACTTTCACTCCCTGCCAATATTTCTGCTGGCTTCTGAGCTGAACAAAAAAAACCCAAATGAACAAAAAACAAAACAAAACCAATCAAAACCAAACAAACTAACAAAACCCAAAACCCCCACAAATGAACAACAACAACAACAAAAAATCCCAAAACCTAAGCTGAGTAAAACACTGTCACTAAAATTACCCTTGGAGCTAGGTGTTGTGAATGAGTCAAGAGGACACTGGAGACATCAGTCTTCTTTTGATTAGGGATTACTTTTTCAAGTTAAGCAAAAAAAGCTGAAAACTCTAATGGAAAATTTAAATGGAAGTATGACCAACTTCTGACATATGGATTGTTTCTAAAAATGTCATCAATTTCTTAACTTTATTAGGCACAGCCAGTTTAATCAAAATAAGCCAGTCACTGTTAAGCCACTCACATGGCTATCAAGAGTGGAAACACGTTTTACAAGTTCAATTACTTAAAGGACAGAATGAAGCCTTTTAGGTTCTTAATGAAAGATCTGAAGAGGTGATGTCATATTTCTCAAAGAAAAGAGTAGGAAAATAACTATCGCTCATTCTGCAAAAAGCTTTGAAACCATAAGAGTGGATTTTCAGTGAATACAAAATATTCAGCAAATAAAAAACTGTAGCAGCTTGCATTTCTGTCCTCTTATTAGTGGTTTTCAAATGTGAAAATTCCCACTTTGTGGTAAAGGTAGAATTGCAGTGGAAAATTAGAACACTTACTGATTTTTTCTTCCTATACTTTCAATTTGAACATAATGCTGATTTTTTTTATGTATATACGTTCTTGCATTTTGTTGGATAATATTCAAGGAACCTGAAACTGCAAAGTGTGAAAGTCTGAGATAAAATATTCAAATCTAAATAGCTTGTGGTAGTGTTATAGCTCTCTCTCTTACGCTGCTGGTGTAAAAGAAAGGGGGACCCTTTTATCCCATGGGACCTTGGAGAGAAAAATCTAAATTTGTGATAAGGATATTTCACTTACATGTGACTGTGGTATGGTTGGTACACTGGTCCCAAATTCCAGTTTACTCGGTGGAAAGGCCATGAGTGTGAGGTAGGCTGCAATCCCAGCAGACTTTTCTGTTTCTTTTATCTGAAGAGGCACAGTTTAAAGCCTTGCAAGGCAGGCTTGGGAAGCTTAAGCCAC
The DNA here is from genome assembly GCA_017589585.1 of Phylloscopus whistleri. Classification (NCBI taxonomy): domain Eukaryota; kingdom Metazoa; phylum Chordata; class Aves; order Passeriformes; family Phylloscopidae; genus Phylloscopus; species Phylloscopus whistleri. Next base: position 161,219 of record JADMLD010000068.1, on the reverse strand, counting down.
TTAGGTCCATGCATCACAGATGGGGAATAATCGACCTTTATGCCACATGCCCTTCCCAAACCCACAGCTCATCAGCAGTGGTGTCCTCATCTCTTCCCTTTCACATTACTTGAGGTACAAGGTGTTCCCTGGAGTGTATGAGAGAAAGCCAGGCAAAGCTGCTGCAGGGAATTTTAAATGGGTCTCTAGGGAAAAAAGACCCATTTGTGTGAGAACAGCTGATTTTGACTGAGCCTTAGAATAAGAAAATCTAGTATTAGAATCTCCACAAGAGGGCATTATTAAATATTAAAAGAGCATTAGTTTCAGAGCCTGTGTGTGGAAGTGCTGGTGACAATATGATTCATCAGATGGAATTTATTTTCACTCAGATTTTCATGGGTCTACCCGAGTTCTGAGGTTAAAAACTCCTAAGACTGAGATAAAGGCAATAAGAGGCAGCAAATATCAGTTCTCCACGTTATCTGTAGCACAGATTATGCATGTACTATTGCTGGCTCCCATCATCCTGGTGGGATGGAAAAAAGATTATGAAATGAGATCCACAAAAAATAACCCCTGCCTAGTAAATAACATGAGGCTGTGCTTAATAGTAGTTACCCTGTTAGAAGATAATGGATTTACTTGGAGATACAGGTATTGAGTTACTTCGCTTGTTGTACTCACAGTCAATCAGAAGACAGCAGGGGAATTTGATCTTGTGGTAGGAAAAGCTAGAAAAACCAAGGTAAATGGAAGGAATAATTAGGAAAAATAGATTGTGATGTCTGGGAGGGAATTGTGCCAAATCCTGAACAAACAATACAAAAAGGGACAAAAAACCACTGAAGAAAGGTTGAGAGAAAAATACAATGAAAAATACATGAAAAGGTGTCCTTGGTGTTTTAGTTTTTGCCAGGTACAGAGAAATGCCCATGACCTCGACTGTGCTTGCTCCAGGTGGTGTTCAGTGATTGGGCAGAAGCCATTTAGTCATTCTAGATTGTCACAGCCCTGTGTCCTTCCATCCCACATGGTGCTGTTAATTTGCCAGGGCTGTGCATGCTAGCCCTGATAGCTCAGCCATGTCAAAGGGTGTGAATTCAGAATTATAGGGAAAAAAGATAAACAGAAGTGATTATAACAAAGAAAAAGTGCTCCAAGGGGCTTGTGTTTATAAAGATTTTACAATTCAACCATATGGTGCATTCTGCTTGTACCAAATGCTTTTTTTTCCATACCATAAATGTTGCCTTTAACCACTGAGATTCAGACTGAAATCTGCCACAAGAGTTTTCTAAACTGCAATATCTTTTTCTCTTGAAAGAATTCATCCAGATTAAGCAAAGACTTGAAGCCAAATTATTTTCCCCTGCCAAAGGATACATATACACAGAGCAGCACTGTTCTGCATATCTTGTTAATCTGGTGTTTTCTTCTTTAGAGTACAGTTAAAGCCACTAACGCTCACAGAACCTGAGGAAAATGTTCCCCAGGTCCCATATTACAAAACAGTTACATTCAATTGTGCAGAAACAGCTCCCTACTACACTTTGCTATTGGGTCTTTGGTAAAATACTGCCATTTCTATTGCTCTTTCTCCCACCTGATTTATTTGTTTATGTATTATTTTGTTAACTTGGAGGATTTAACAGCTTCTGGTAAATATATAGGACTGACTGAACTTGAAGTAATTATTGTTCAAATGAGTTTTCATGCTTGAACGATTCCCTCTTGTGAAGAACTTCGTTTGGCTCTGAACTTTCTTACATAAAACACATTTTAAAAACAACTTGCAAGAAATTATTGCATACTTCAAAACTGCTCTTCTAACAATGCTTCTAGCAAATTTGCTGTGAGGAAAATTTTTAATGTTCTTCTGAAATAATTAAAGTGTATAAACCAAACAAGACCTGTTTTTTAATGGGAGGGGAAGGATAACACTTAGAAACCTTGTGGCCTAAAGGACTGAAGGTGGGAGAGGAGATATTTTCAGTACCTATAAGGAAAAATGAGTCTGGATCCAGCCAGAGAAATAATCATCACCGTGGTTATAAGCAACAAATAATGGATTAGGAAAAAAATTAAATCAAATCATCTTAATTCTAGAAGAGTAACAGAAGGAAGAAGCACCTGGGCTTTCCCCCTCCAGATAACCCTGAAGCATCTGCTGAGCTCTGACCACAGCATGTGATGGCCTGAAGAAGGTCACCAGGAACCCACTGGGCTGCCCTGAGAAAGGGATTACAACCCTGCTCATCACTGGTATCCTTTCCCAGGATAGGGAAAGGTACTTGAAAAATACCTTAAAAGACAAATGTATTCTGCTTACTTTTGCTGGTTTTGAACAATTTCTGGTGCCAAACATAGCACTTCCATCTCCACTGAATCTCTAAAGCATCCATAATTTAAAAAGAAAATCAAGTAAGTTTTCCTCTTTTCCCTTTCAAAATATGCATGTTCTCTCAGTTCATCTTTTTTTGATACCAAATGCTGAGACTTTTCATTTGTGTATTAGAGGAATTTTACTACACGTAAAAGGTTGCAAAGATTAAAACAATTCTGCAAGGTTTCCAGTATTGTGGCAAGGAATGTATTAAATTTGAGAAGGAAAATTCTAGCTTAATGCTGGGATTTGCTGCTTGTTTCTTCTTGTTGTGGCAGCAGTCATATTAAACTCACTTTTAATATAGAAATACTTCCATTTTAATCTAAATTTATTTGTGATTATTTTGCCATCTCTAAGCAGCATTCTGTGTAGAATTACCAGACACCAAAAGTAACTGAAAAAAAGCAAGAAATGGTTCCACGTAGCAACAGCTTTAGCATAGCTAACACAGAGCAATATTAGTATTTTGCCTTCAATCTGGAATTATTAGTGTATAAATTTAAGTTAATGCACAAATATTTCAGAGCAGAAACATGCAAAGTGTTGTCTGCATGAGCCTTCTTCTCTTAGCTTTTCTAAGGAAGCCAGTCTTTGGGAGTGCAATGATTTACAGTTTTACTGAGAGTGGCTGTATATGGACCCATTTGGTGTGTTTTTTGGGCCTATCCTAAAAGTCATGGTCTAAACATAAAATGCATGTGAATATGTACAAGGATATTAGAAAAAACATTGGAACTGGATTGTAAGAGGAAACTGTTATTTTTTCACTGTGCAAGCTAGAAATTGGAAAGGACAGGAGTCACCAAATGAAAAAGAAGAGTAGTGTAAGTTGCAGGACATGGACTGAGAAATGAGTTTACTCTCTGTCTTATTTGTTGTAGCCAGAAAGGCCAGTAACAAAATTCTGAATTGTTTCTGAAAATGCATCTTCAGCAGAAGATGAGAGCTGGGGTTAATTCAAAAAGTTTTTGATTGAGGAAGAAGGGGAAAGGTTTGGTTTTGACCAGATATTTGATGGACTGTAAAATGCTTAATTAAAAAGTGAGAAAACATAGCAGTGACAATAGGTGGCAGTGTCGTCTCAGAAAAACCGATTTCTTATAATTTTGCTTTTGCCTGGATTTGCTCTTTTAAGGGGAAGGGAGGGAATAATAACCCTCTTTTGCCGTGGAGAGCAGCAGGAGTCAGGAGTCAAGATTATTACCAGCTTTCATCTGAGGTTAATTTTCTTCCCGGCATTTTTTTTTGGTCATCATATTGAAGATTTGTGGGAAGATCTCCTATTTGGAATTGACCTTGAATCCTACAGTTACAAATGCAGACCAGAAGGTAGTTTTTAATACTTGGTCTGTATTGTGGGGTTTGAAAGCCTACAGGGCTTAATCAGTTGGAAAGCAACTCGATTAAGGGATGAGTTGAAGTTGTTTAGGATGCTCTGCCTGACTGTCAGCTCTTCTGGTGATTCCTTAAGGTTTCGTATTTTCTGCCTTTGCTAGTAGCAGTCTCTTCTCCCCTGCTGCAGTGTGAGGCCTCGCATGCAGCAGCAGTGGGAAATGTCACTAGGCAGATGAACAAAACTATTCACTAAACTGGTAACACCTGAGGAAAAAACCTGCCTTCCAGGCTCACAGAAGTAAAGCTTTCCCTGTACTTTTAGTTATAGGCTAAAGGGAAGTGATGGCCTGCAGCTTTGAACAGGGTTGAAGGCGTCTCAGCTCCTCACACTATCACAGATGTTTTCTCCTGCGACCTCTGGCAACTTGCCTAATCTCCCCCTCTGCTGCTTAGCCTGTACAATGGAGATAGCACTTTAATTTGCCTGACTTCAGGGTAATGCTTGTCTCTCACTCTGCTGTCCTCTGCTAGAGGAGTTCTGATACTGAGTTAGACTTTCAGTTGTGTAATGTGAATAAAATTACCTGTATCTGCTTAAGGGTTTCCAGGTTTGAGGGGAGCCATAGAAATAGAGTAAAGTTAGTACATGGGTGAAATCACCTAATATGAAGTGTTTCAGTGGACCAGGACCACACTGGAAACCAGCAGCTAGATCACTGACCTAGAATAGGGAAAGATCTAGATTAAATGTAGATTAAATGCCAAAAAATGTTTAAAGTTTCCAAATTACCTGAAAGAGCATTGATTTGTAGGAAACATGGTATTTCTGGGAAAACAAGGCTTGGAAACTCCTCATATTAATTTTGTGCACAGAAGAGTGAAAATCATCATGTACTTATATACTTAGATCACTCAGATGAGTAATAAGAATTGTGACACGTCTTACCTGCTCAGGCTGAGTCATGCTTGTGGATAGGTAGCAAAAGCACCTAGACATGATTGAAACTGTCCTTTGTTACCTCTCCTGAGGCAAAGGACTCAGCCTTGGTTGCCTTCCACTGCTAGCTTACTGCAGAAGGATCTATTGGGTAAACCTCCTTTTTTTTTCTTTTACCCAAAGAATTTGGACATTCAAATTCTGCATAGATTTTTTTTTTTTTTCCTACCCTATTACCACTGCAGTCTTTTTTCTGGGCACCTCCTGGTTTGGGCTAGAGTCAAGGTGCAGTCTCCAACACTGAAAGTAGAGTTTCTCAGATACCTTAGAAGCACTGGGCTACCTGTTCTGTATTCCCTTCTTGGCACTGGATCCACAGAGGGCGTAGAAAGCCCAGGTATCGGTGCTGCTGTGATGGCTGATGCTCAGCTGCAAATATTGCACGTTTGGGCTCTGAATCCTATGTTGAATTTAGGTAAAAGAGGTCTTGCTTCACTGACTGACCTGAAAGCTGTAAACTGCCACTCTGCTCCTGCTGTGAAGAACTGCTGATCCGTGTGGCTAAAAATTAGGCTTCTCATATGTTTCCCTGTCAGAGTCTTGAAGCTGCTTGGTGTGCAGTGGGAATTAAGTCTCACTGTTGGCATAATCATTTTGAAATATCACCATGTGAAACTTATTTGCTATTCAGTTAGATGAATTCTGAAAAATAATTGAGCTTTTCTCTGGCTGGAGGTATGTGCATTGGCTACTGCCGTGATTACAACTAATCTTGGAAATTCTTGGCTCAGGGAGCTGGTGTGCATTGGTGGAGAGAGCTGACGCTGGCATCACCCACAGGTTCTATCCTCTGGATCCTTGATCAGTTGTTGTGGGAATTGACAGTGGTCAGAAAATAGATTGTTAGGCTTCAGGCACTAGCTTGAGCCTCTGGGGAAGCCAACTACATAACTTTCCCACTCTGGCCTGAGAAATCGTAAGGAGGAACCCAAACAGTCCTTGTAGATGTTCTCTTCCCTGACACCTGGTGTTTTTCCAACTTTTTTACTGGCAGAGATGTTTACAAGGAGGTGTAGGGTCTAAATGACCAATCCTACTCATTGTACCTAAACACTGCATAAAAGAGTGTGTCTTTCAGTAAACCCTTGCCATAATGCCCTCTGAAGAAACTGGAGTTTTTATGTGTCGTTATTTGAGACGTTCCGAATAGTAACAATATCTGGTGCACCCAACTGTTTACTGCAGCCTACAGGGACTGTCAGCCGTGCTTCCTTCTTGAAAGGTCAGCAGACTATCCCCCATACAGGCCTTCCTGGAGAAGGCTGCTCTTTCCAACAACGGGGTAGAGGACCTGGCTTGGAGAGCTGGGTCTGGAACAGCAGCCCAACAAAGCCCATATTCCCGGGACAGACCACTGCGTAACTGCAATAACTGCCTGCGTTGGGACAACAGTAAAGCCTAATTGATTTATTAACTTAAGGAGAACATATGGCTGTGTTTTATCATCAGCAGGTTCAAGCAGTCACATCAGGTGTCCATCACCTTCGAGGAGTGAAAAGGGACAAATTGCATAACCTTTGTGGCCAGAACAACAACAGAAAAGTGACTGCAAAAGAGACAATCATGTGTCTGAAAATTAGGGACAATCTGACAACAAAAGCCCTGTGTCAGCATCATGGTACTGTGTTTCTACTACCTTTCTTCCAGCTATTCCCTGTTTCAGGATTCAAGAAGACATCCAGCGATGCCAAGATCAGCATCCTCTGCTGATGAACTTTTCCCTGAGTGTCAGTTATTTGGACTCTAAAGCAAAAATTATATATCTTAATTTTCCTAAAAAGATGTAACTGTACCTCATGTGATATCTCACGTGCCTCTGGTGTGCCTTGCAGTTACCAAATGATGTGGTTTTACTTTGTGGTAATTGGGATCATGCAGATCTTTGGGAATCAGGTCCATCAAGCAAATCCCTCCATTGATAATACTGTTTTCATCATTAATTCAGATTTACATCCTACAGGTATCATTGGCCAATTGAGTGAACAATGATGTGATCCTGCACATCCTGCAATGGGTCTCTCTGCCCCATCAAAAAACCAAAAAAAAAAAACCAACAAAAAAAACACCACCCCAAAAACCGAAAAAACAAAAACAAAACCAAAAAAAAACCCCAAAAAACCATACAAGCTACAAAGCCCACACAGCTCACTCTGGTGTTTTCACCCCACTTCCTGCAACAGTAAAAAAATGTAAGAGCAAATACAGATTTCCAAAAGCTCTGAAAGTGCTTTGGAGATTCAGAGTAGAAATCAACCCCTAGTTTTCATCTCTCTCATCACAAGACTTGGCCTGTACAGTCTTGCAGCCTATATCAGAGTAGACCTTCTGCTCCTTGGGGAAGTAGTTCATCTCATCGGCTGCTGCCTGAACAGTCTTCTCATTCACAGCATGGCCATGGCTTGTCATTTTGGCCCTGACACACATCTTCACATGCCTTTGCTTCAAAAAAAAAAAAAAAAAAAATTCCAGTATAGCAGGGAGACTTTTAATGGAGCCTTGTTAACAGCGAACAGTGCTCCTTTGCAAAATGTGCTACAAATTTTCAGGGCAGATTGCTTATCACCTGCCCAGTCATAAATTTTTGAAATTGATAAAATCAACCAATTTGTCATTGCAGCTGGGTGCTGGTGCAAGGACCACCACCTTTTACTGGCGGTTCAGAAAAACAGGAAAAGCCATTGTTACCTGGAAGGATGAATCTGACTGGCAAATGCTAGAAGGTCATGAATCAGGCTCAGCACAATTTGTTGAATTAAGGGCTGTTGCCATGACATTCCAGCAATTTCTTAAAGTACCCCTGAATTTGGTCATTGAATCTGCTTATGTAGCAGACCAATGTTTGGATTGTTCACTTCTGAAAGAGGTCAATAATGCAACTTTGTTTCAATCATAAAAAACTTTGTGGTGTGCAATTCAAGTCTAAATTTATCTATATTACATCCTGTACATTCGGAGTCACTCCAATTTACCAGGTTTCATAATGGAAGGTAATCCCATGGCTGACAATCCTACATGGGTAGCACCTCAGCCTGACAAAATTGTGCAAGTCAAAGTGTTGCATGATTTTCCATCAAAGTGCACATACTCTGCAGAAGCAGTTTCAGTTAATGCCAACTGAGGCTTGTGACATTGTCAGTTCTTGTTCTGACTGTCATGGCCTTGCTGCACCTTTACCAGTGAGGGTAAACCCCAGAGGCCTGGAAGCCTTGCAGCTTTGGCAAACAGATATCACTCATATTGCTGAATTTGGGTGGCTTAAGTATGTTCACCTGTTTTATTGAAATCTTCTCCCCTGCCATGTGGGCATCTACTCATATTAGAGAAAAGGGGTTGTAGTGCTATTGCCCATTGGGAGATGGTTTTTGCAATCTTAGGTATGCCTTCTTCCATGAAAATGATAATGGTCTTGCCTATGTCTCGCAGAAGAGTGGCAGTTGGCAGTTTTTATGTGCATGGGGAGTGTCGCATGAATTTGGCATTCCACTTTCTCCAACTGGTCAAGCCATTGTTGAATGCGGTCATGGCATCCTAAAGCATGTTCTGTTAAAACAAAAAAGGGGAATGCCTGGAGAAACCTCGCACAGTCAATTAGAAAATGTTCTATATGCAATTGATCACTTTGCAGTGCTACAAAATGTAAACCATCTTGTCATCCTAAATTACTTCCTTTTCGTTGCAGTCATCAAGTGAGGTGAAGCTGCCTCAAGTGAAAGTCTGGGTACAGGACCTAACCACTAATAAGTGGGAGGGCCCATGTGAGCTTATCACTCAGGGTTGTGGGTATGTCTCTGTTTCCACAGATATTGGAGTACAGTGGGTACCCACAAAAGGTGTGTTCGCCCTGACCCGTGACACCAAAACCTGAATGTGGCCAACAGGCAACATTTGAGTGATGATCAGGATGATGATCATCGATTGAATGGTCTCTCTACCAGCAGAGAATGAGCATCCTCTCTCTTTCTTTCTTTCTCTTTCTTCTAGAGTAATGAGTGTTAACAAGATAGGCTGCCATTTTTTTGAGCAGACTGATGATGTTTTGTTCACTGTATTAGTATTAGTAACTGACTCCTTGCAAGAATGAGCAGCAAGATTTGATGTTGGTGCATGGATGTGATTGTGAAGAATTCGATAGCATGTGCCAGAGAATCACACTGACCATTCTAAGAGGTTCTATCTAGTAACTGTCAATTACTAAAGGGGCCTCTTGTGCTGTCTTTGTTCTCCTTCATGCAAGGGCCCTGCAGGAGATTACAAACACCGCCTTCCACCTTAAAAACAAAAAGGATGAATTGTGGGAACTGACAGTGGTCAGAAAATAGATTGTTAGGCTTCAGACACTAGCTTGAGCCTGTGGGAAAGCTAAGTACATTACTTTCCCACTCTGGCCTAAGAAATCATAAGGAGGAACCCAAACAGTCCTTGTAGATGTTCTCTTCCTGACACCTGGTGTTTTTCCAACTTGTTTACTGGCAGAGATGTTTACAAGGAGGTGTAGGCTCTAAATGACCAATCCTATTAATTGTACCGAAACACTGTATAAAAGAGTGTGTCTTTCAGTAAATGCTGTAATGCCCTCTGAAGAAACCAGAGTTTTAACGTGTCGTTATTTGAGCCGTTCCGAACAGTAATGATAAGTTGTGCCCTGCTCTGTAGAAAAGAGGTGTGTATGAAGGTAAATGCCTTCCTGATTCTATGAAAATAACTTCTATGAAAATAACTCTTCAGTAGGTCACTGCTGCAAAGGAGGGAATTTCTGTGCACTAGGTCCCTGCCAGATGACCTGGGACAATAAACACATAATAAATACGGAGAACAGAGTTATTCTAGACACTCTGAACAGCAGTGAAACGTGGGATGCTGTTAGAAGAAAAGAATCACTTCTTAGCTTATAGATTTTGGGCAGCTGTGGTATTTTAGATGTAATATGATTGTTGTCCAGATTAACAATCTTTTGCCATGCCTGATGCTTATGGAAAGTGTATCTCCTACTAGAAGGACTCCTGAATATTTGCCTTCTTTATATCTGCCCTCCCTGAAGTCTGTAGGGATTCATTGGATAATGACTGTTTTCAAGAGCCCCTGAAATATGAAAATGCTTAAATCCCATACCACTTATAAGAAGAATTAAGCACCTAAACCTATGCGGATATCTGGGTTCTCAGAATAGTATTTTTAATTAAAAATCCCAGATATAAATATTCAGTTTTGAATTAATATGAAACTAGGAGGAAATATATGGTTATTGTCTGAATTATTATAATATATAGCACGTAATATATTAATCTGTATGCTATAATTCATGTTTTATTGTAATTGCATATGAATTATGAATATGGTATGGTATGAATTAATATGAAATCTATGGTTAAATTTGCACCAACCTCCACTAAGTTAGATAGCTGTAGAAGAAAGAGGTGTCTTTGCCCTATTCTAAGCAGGAATGAATAGTAGCAGAAGATAAACCATGAAAACTGATATTCTCAGGTTCTTATTCTCTCATCCACTTATATTTAGTTTGTGCTGCTGCATTTTTCACCATGGAGTGGCTATTTGCAGAGGATGAGCTGTTTTCCTGAACTGTTTCCCTGAACTGTTTCCCTGTAACGCACTGCCCAAAGTGGAAATGGGGAAGGTTCTCCCACGTGGGGACTTCTACAAAAATACTGTCAGCTATTGATATGAGTTAGATATCAATATCACTTGAGCCAGCTATGGGAGCTGGGATGTGTACTACATATTCCAGCTGCAAAGCAGTTATGAACAATTTTATTGGGTATTTTTGCAATAGAAGAAAAGGAGGAAGACAGCAAAAAAGTGAACTTGCTAAAAACTCCCACCTCGCAGCCTTCAAAAATATTACTCCAAATAATTAAAATTATCTGATAGTCAGCACTAAACAAATGAATTATTCTGTCAATGCTCATGTCATTCCATTGTGTCTGCATTCTTTTGCATTACTTTAAGAACACATTATTCTGCTTTCTGTTTTTGTATGAAGTCTGAAATTGTGTTTACTGTATCTGTCAGAGCTGGCCTGGAGCACTTCCAGTCCTGTCTAAAATCTTGATATATAAAAGAGGATGTAACTTTATTATATTTTTCTCAGTAGAGGCAAACACCATTATTGGTTTTCTTCTATGTTCCTTTTGGTTTTTTAAGCTGGAGTGGGAAAAAAGGAAAACCAAACTTCTAATAGCAGACTACATTATGATGTGTATTAAAGCCGTATCATTTATGTGTTAATATCTGTTTTATTACTAAAATCAAGTCTTTCAAGAGCCAAATAAAGTATTCATAATATTTCCTTGCCCAAATACTTAGAAATGTTGGTAAATGATAAAAACATTCCCTTGTGTAGATCATACTGCTAGCTGCTAAAGCCTGAAAATCTCCTAAATCTTTACTCTTAAGAGAAGTAGTATTGTACTTCAAGCAGTAAGCAGTAAGCCTTTAACTGTAATCTTCCCTCACTTATCCCTCACATGGCCCCAAGTTATACCACGACAACTTGCTGTATTTGGGAAAAGTAAAATAAATAAGTTAGTGTATTTCTGTCTATGTACAATTACTATATTGAGGCAACTGTCAGCAAAAAATACCAAGGGATGATAAAGCTTTAATTGATCTATCTGTGAGTAAAAGTTGTGGCAGATTTGGTAAAATACATTTGTAGGTGCCCGTATTTCAAGAAGTTAGGAGGAAAAAGAGAAATATTATTATAAGCTAAGAGAATTTTTCTGAACTTGACTTTTAAAGTTTTTTCTTAGGTCCAAGCAAAAGCACAACTAAATATTTGGTCTGAACAAGCCTGTCTCAAGTGCAAATACTGATCCTTTCAGATCTCCTCATTTCCCCTTGTTCCTGATCTAATGAGCAAACACATTTCCTGCCAAATTACTTTCTGCTTAGGATCTGATTACCAATGGTTCTTTCTGTACCAAATCAATTACTGATCAGAGGTATAAGCTGGGAAAATTCTGTAGAAATCTGCCTAAGAAACCTTGCTGTGAGCATTCAGGTGGGAAAGCCTGAGTGCTGGACCAGCTATTTCTTTCATTAATATTTAAGTACTGTCTTAGAGGCTGTTACAGATATACAAAGTACCTAAAGCTGTAATTTCAAGTCTAAAATACATCCAAATACACTTTCAGGAGAAACTGCTATCAAACCTGAAGTGTGTGTACAAGCCAGGTTATATTGCCTGTCTTCTGCAAATACAACCTTTTTCCTTTTCTTGCTATTTCCCATTGCTATTTCTCCTGTTTGCTTATGGGGGTGTAATTTCAATCCAGTAAGCATTTCCTATAAAATAACCTTCAGCACTCTGTGGAAGCAGAGGTGGCGACGCTGGAACTGAGTCTAGCCTGCCTCTAAAAGATAAAGTTTAAATGAAAGAAATACTGGCTTCTAGTAATTGCCAGGTCAGGCCAAAAGTACCAGGAAGTTGTTTCAATTATTAAATGCTGTATTTATAAGTACAGATGGGGAAGACTGTTTTTTTGTTCCTTTGGACAGCCTTAACAAGCTACCTACTTTCCTGCATCTCAGACCCCACTCTTACAAATGCTTTTGAAGAAGTGCGAGACTGTTGCTTTCATGTTTCATTTCCCCCTCCTGCTCTGTATTGGCTGGGAAGAAAAATGGATTTCCTAATGAGCTAAAGTGAGAATGAAAAGGGAAAATATGATTCAGGAACCAATCCTGCTGTCTGTCAAACTTAGTAAATCATTTAAAGTGGCCTCATGTATGGATGCATGCAGATACCAAATTACTGTTTTGCTCAGTGCTTGCTTTTTTGGGTCACCAGATTTGGAATGCTGTAGACTTCATCCTTGAAATGAGTCTCTAAGCCAAATGCAGAAGTTTTGTACTAAGTGTAATGGAGTTGGTAATTATACTGTAGCACAGTATAATTAATAACACAGAGTTATTTAAGTTTCACTTGCAAGCAAGAGGTGAAGTACTGAAAACAAGTATTTTATTTTGCAGGATTATTTTTATTTCCTTATTGCAAATACAGCCCTGGATCCATCAAGAAAGATGCTCACAGTAGGGTTCTTCCATGTTTTCAAAGTCTACTCTCTCCCACTGTTTCCTAAACAGCTATTCTTTGAGGTATTTCTTGAGCACCTGTGCAAGAAAAAGGAAAAGCTGGTTTGGGATTTAGTTTCCTGTTCAGTGGGGAATGGGAATGACAGGATGGGAGGAGGGAGGACGGATTAGTCCTTCTCACTATGGCACTAATGAAAGTATGCTTCTCCATGAAAGAAATTTGTTCTGCTTTGAAGTCAGTGGAAGGACTAATGATAATGGAGGAGTTGACTAGTGATGTGTAACACCATGCAAATGTCTGTATTTGAATCTTTATACTGAAAGCAATTAGTGCCTTCTGTCTTGTCTTCCAAGGAGGCATTTTTCTGCCACCTGCTGTGGATATTGTTCCCAGCACATCCCAAGTACACATAGTACTTCATCCTAACATAAAGACCTTTGGTCTGAGCATGGTCCCTGCAGGCATAAATTCCAGTATGTCCAACTTTACCCTACAGAAGAGAGTGTGAACGGGACTAACAATATTCTGAAGGAAGCAAATTTTGAAAGAAGTGAGTTTTCAGAGTCTTTCAGGTGTTTATTTTCTATTTTGTGGGGATAGCTTATGCCAGTCAGATGGTTTAAAGTTTTCTGGGACCACTAGACCCAGGAAAGAAACTCTTTTATATCAGTTTTGAGGAAAATAATCTAAAGTAAAAGACAATAAGAGGCACTGCAATGCAAAGTGTACTAGTAATGCTTCTAGCACACTGTGCTGCTTTAGCCAAATAGATGGATACTTGCTGATTGTCAGTTGTTTAGTAATAATCCCTGTGTTCCCTCCACCTCTTCCTTCCCCACTGGAATAATTGTGGAATTACTTCTTCATTTTTATTTTACTTTTTGATAAAGGTATCAGGAACAGTTCACTCTGAACCTCTTTTAAAACAATTCTACTGCATATCTGTGTCTAGGGGGCATAGATAGTGATTTTACCCATGTATAGATCTACTACTTTTGGTTTTCTTAAAAAGTGAACTTCAGCAGTGAAGAAGGCTTCCTCTGAAAGCATTGCTTTCTTTTTTCTAGTACAAATTCCAAATAATTCTATATTGAATTTAAACTCTCAGCTGGGCCTAAGTTCAAGCAGGTTTATGAAACTGTCTTTGTCATATAAAAAGCTTTAGGCAAGATTTTACAGTGTTTAAACTTCCCCCACAATGGGGAAAGGAGAAGGAATTCAGAAAATCTAATTGCCTTAGCAAAAACTGAGCAGCCAAGGAGTACTTTGGAGATAAAGCAATCAAAGAAAGATAACCCTTTTTCTTAAAGAACCATAGACCCTGTGCTGATGGGAACTGTTGAAAAGTTTCATATAGTTTTTGCTGGGTTTTCTGCTTAGACCAGATTTCAGCCATCTTCTTCCTTTTCCTGCCTTTTCTGTAGTGATACATGACTCAACTGTTCTTGATGAGTATTTTTTAGAATACTACTTTCTCATGCATTGCAATATATGTTTTAAATACATACTACATTTGTAATATTTCGACTGGGAGTGTTAGTGCCAATTTGTGCATGGAAAATGTGCTCCTCCCAGACTCTAAAACATTTCTTTTTCTTATAACCTGTAAATATTTCCACTTAATATTTTACTGGGGGTATTTTGCTAGTCTTTAGACATTATGTACCTTTGTCTAGGACTCCTAGCAAGCTCTGTGTCAGAGAAATTGCTCATTCCTGGAAGCTTCCAGCAACCTCAAAGGAACAGGGAGCAGATTTCACCTGTTTAAGGTCAGGAAAGCAAGGTCAGAAAGGAAACAAACTTTAGCTTAGTTTCCAATTGCTACTGATGTAAACATAGTGTTGTGCTGGGGAAAGGTAGTATACTTACAGAAGAGGCACCTTTCAGGTATTTGTCAGCTCATTGTTCCTGCCTGTAGTTCCCAGCCCAGTGGAATACAGAAATGGAGTTATCCTTCCCAGCACAACAGAGAAACATACAAGTTGCTCTTAAAAATGTCAACTGGGTTGTTGCACTTGAGGATGCACCCAGCAGTATCCATGTTTGGATAGTGGTGTGTTGTAGGAATTTATTCTCCGTCTGGCAAGGAAATAAGTGACTGCCTAAAGCCCTTCCTACAACCCAGACACTGTGAAGGCTTGCTGGGCAGCAGATGAGAGTCAGCCCACGTGCAGCCCCACTGGGCCATATGCTGTTATTGGGGTCTTCAGCTCCTGTGAGAATAATGATTTCAGCCTCTTGCTGCCACCTGACAAATCACTGCTGTAGGTTCTTCTCATTGAACTCAGCTTGCTGGCCACCATGGAAGCTACATTCCTTCTGCAGAAAGGGCAGGGAGCACCGACACTGCATGCAGTCTTGCTTATGTTTCCCTTCAGGTTCCATACCACTTTCCCACTGAAATTTTACTTCAGGCTCTTGATCCTGGCTGGGACAGTTACCAACTGTACCAGCACTCCAGTGTTTTGTGCTTTGAGCTCTTTGTCTGGGGATCTTGCAGGAGCTCCTCCAGGCCTGGAGCCAGGTATGTGTGCTCAGCAGTGGGTGTATGGCCATCCCACTGTGCTCCAGGGGCTTGCATTAGCTGGGAGCACTGCTGTGCTGCTGCTGGTACACACACAGTCCAGAGGGGGAGACTGTAACTTTTCTGCCTCTGGGGCTCTTCAATCAGTAGAAGTGATACAGAGATGATGCAATCAGTTTTCCCAATTAAAACTATTTTGAAGCCATTATAACAACTTCTGCAAAAAAATCCTGATTGCACTTCAAGGTGTAAATGAAAGTCCTGTTTCCCAGGAAGTTCACTAAATTGAGACCATTCATCTAAAGTCTCTTTGCCTTTCTGACCATTGGTTTAATATCTCCTTTCCCCTCTGAGCATCATCTATGGATACACATTTCATACTGCTCCCTTGGAGATGACTGTTTGCCACCTGTTTTTCAAATCAGACAGCAGACAGATTTTGGTTTTGCCTTACAGAACTAGAGCTAAAAATTCAAGCTGCTGCCAGAGGCATAGCAAAACATGCGTGGGTATTCCCTTTTGTTGTGGCTAAAACCAGGACACCCTTTCACCACACAACCTATCTTCCCACAACTCAGCTGCACTGTTGGCACCCCTGCACCAACAATGGCTTTTGAGAGGAGCTGTCATGTATGGGCCCCCCCAGGTGGTGTCTGTTCCCCCATCACCCCAGTTCTCTGCAGATCTGCCTGTTTCCATGTGTACCAGACTGAACTCATTTGCTTTGCCATGAATTCTTAGCACTGGGGACAGACACAGATGATGATGCATGTCACATAGCTTGGGTTATACGCAGAAATGTAAACTCCTGCTGCTGCCATGATTCCTCAGATTAAATGTTCAGCATTCCAGTTAAAGCATATGTCCACACGATTTGCAATCTCAAGATTACAAATTCTGTTCACAAATAGAGAAACCTAATGCACAATACCCATCAACACCTGTAAATGTTAAACACCTGAAAATGTTTGTGTAGCTGTCTAACAGAATTGTAAATCTGCCGAACTTCCCAGATTTCAATCTCCTGCCAGTAAGTAATTTATTGTAAATGTGAGACTGAATTCAGATCCTGCTTATGACTGGTGTGAAGGCAGGGGTGATAAAAGAGGAGATTCCACAGTTGTCTTGAGAACAGTGGATGCTGCTAGAAGCAGTGGCGAATGTGAACATTTCCAAAAGCAAACGTCACTATACAGCACGTACCTGCTGAGCATCACCAAAGTAACAGAGCTGTCCATCCACAGGCTGATCCTTTTGCACCCTCCTTGTTGCTGGGTGTGACAGTCTTGTATCTCTTCCACTCTCAAACTTTATGATGAAGGCACTGCAGTAGAATTTGTGGGCTGTAAGGTGCCAAATGGGAGCTAAAATGCAAATTTTATCAAGGCTCACTATAAGTCATCACTGTTAGATGCTGTAAAGTCTGAACATGTTATTTCCTGCTCTTATTAGAAACAGTGTGGCAAAACCGATGTAAACAAAAAAATTCATTTGAGGTTGATGAGAACCCCAGTTTAGCAAATCCATGAGTCCCAGTTCTCCACCACCTTTATGCCTTTGCAGAGGTATCATCTGTGTAGATACTTCACTAGTTCCTTGTTGCTGTGTTTACCCTGTGCTGCAACCTCATGGAACTGCCACAGCACTGTCTGTGGGTGTGGATTTCTGACACAGCAGCATCACAGACCTGCTGCCTGTAGTACTGACTTGATTGCCTGCCTTCCCTCTAAGGAGAAAGTTTATAGCCTGCTGCCTATTTGTAACATGGCAGTTTAGAAATGCCAGAGACTGGAAATTGGACTAAATGTGCCATTCATAGAGTTACAAATGGGAATCATTTAACGCTAAAAACATCTCCTGCTTTTCCTCCACTCTCTCTTTTCTAAAGGTCAAGGTATTTGTACAGAAACATTAAGCCAGCTGTAGAGAGGTTGCAAGACCATTCCAGCTATACTATGATGTGATTTTTATCTCCCACCCTAACAGGGAATGTCAGTCATAATTAGTGTTACACATAAATTTCTCACTGGGATTCAGGTTTCACATGATTAGGAACTAAACTGTGTAAAGTGCTGCTCTTCTGACTCTGTAGTTTCAATTAACAGATTCAGCAATGAAAAACCACAGTGAGAGATAATGGCTGAGGTCAGAGAGGTTATCTTTTTTATAGCAGTTGTCATCTTAAACGAGAAAACACAACCAAAAGAGGGTTTCATTAACCTGACTAAGGAAATGGCTGCCGCAGACAGTGTCTCAGCAGGAAAAGCATGATCAGGACAAAATCCTTCCCATGGCCTTGGTCACTGCTGTAATCATCCTAATCCCCAGTGGGTATGTTGATGATGTGCAGTACAAGCCTGCTGTAGCTTAGCTCTGTTTCACTGATGAAGCATGTAAGGAGATTATTACTGGTCTGATCAGTGCTCTCGCTGATCAAG
Source organism: Phylloscopus whistleri (assembly GCA_017589585.1). Taxonomy (NCBI): domain Eukaryota; kingdom Metazoa; phylum Chordata; class Aves; order Passeriformes; family Phylloscopidae; genus Phylloscopus; species Phylloscopus whistleri. The sequence goes on along the minus strand of JADMLD010000068.1, from coordinate 143,504 downwards.
AAGCCCTTGTTACTGTAGAGCAAAGCATAAGAAAGACAGAAGGTGAAATAAATACTGCACAGTGCTGGGCAGAGACAGAAATCCACCACTGTAGTCCAGGAAAGTGACCCTGGATTTCTTTGTTTTCTTTCAAGGGCCCTTAGAGCCCCAGAATCCCATCCTAAGAAATATTCAAGGGATAGAGTATTTAAAGGAGTTAAAAAAAAAAAAAAAATCAATTATAAGGCTGGCATTAGCATTGGAAAAGTAGATCTGCCTGGAGCAGGAGACTAGGAGACTATCAGCAGTGGCAAGGGACATGGACATGCTCCATGCTTGTTCTGTGTGGATTTGGGGGAGCTGTGTGGGGTGACTGCCACAAAGAGATATTATTATGAAACTGATTCACTGTTGGAAATGGTGAAAATGGTGAAATGATAGAAAAATCTATCCAGAAAGGCCTTATATTATGGAGGAACAAATGCATTCTACTTCTCATGGCTGTTTTCACAGTACGGCATTCTATAAGGGGTCAGGAACATCTGCCTGCCATTTCTGCTTCTCTCTTTTCCTTCAGGCGACCAGGACTGTGCTGGCTGGAGGGAAGAGATATTAATATTTCCCAGGAGTTGCTTGATCTAAGCACATGAGTTAAAAGGCTATGCAAATATGTTATACAGATGGTGTCTGTGTGCTATTTGTATGGTCTTATACCAGCAGGGAAGAGTTGGGAGTAGTTTCTTGTTCAATAGACTCCTCACTACACACACAAAAAGGCTTTGGATATCTCTGCCTTGAAAAATCACTTGTAGGTTGAATGTTAGAATGAGGAGGGGCAGAAGAGTAATAAACAATCCCATTTTCCCTCAACTTTTTAGTCACTGATGCACAGTGATCTTCATCAATGTCACCTAGTACTGGCACAGAGTGACTTTTGTGTATGCAGATAGCTCAGAACTTTGGCTGTTCACATCTTTCAGTATTAGAGCTCATTTGCATCTATAACTGTTCACCTTGATGATTGCTCTCTGTCACATGCTTGGAGTGGTCTGCAGTTCCCAGTCTGCATCACCTGGCTCCTCTGGCTGAGGTTCAGGCTATCTCCAAGCAGAGTGCCTATGAAATAAGGTTATAGGATGCAAAATTTCTCTGCTTTCAACAAGGTTATGCAAATGTTGTGTTCAGAAGACAGATGAGTTTTGATTTCACTTTTGATTTTTAATGATACTTTTGGTTTTTAAGGACAATGAATAATTGAATAAGAAAAAATATTTAAAAAAACTGTAATTGCTTACAATTTAAGGCAAGGACTGAACTGCTGTCATCCAGGTTGTCTCTGGTTGTACTGATCCTTACTGGATGGTTGAACCTGGTTACCAGCTGTTCTTGAAAAGCTGTCAGCTCTCAAAGCAGACTCCTAGCACTTCTTCCCCTTCATTCAGTGGGAATTAACCAGATATCTCTGGGGATAGTGAGAGCTGGATGGATTTTTTTCCTAAATCTGAGCTTTTTGTGTGGTAATGCAGGGAGAGTGGAGAGTGTTAAAACAAAATTACTTAATCACAGCCTTCCTGACTGTTATGAAGGGTCAACTGTAATATGGGAGAGCAGGTCTGAAGTTACAGGTAGAGAGCTGCTTTCATTTGAAAGTAGCATCATTAAAAGAAAAAAGAAGAAAAAAAAAAAAAGAGAAAAAGCATTAAACATCTGAAATACATTTTTAAAAGATAGAAGTATGTGAGTTCTAGTACTTTTGCAAGGAGTTGTATCAAACAAATGCTTTCAAGCAGACAGCATAATGGCCTATTAGAGAAACACAATGTCACTTGTAGGTGGGTAGAAGTACAAAGTAGGAAGATGATAGCATCACTAAATGTTTTTTCCAAATTACAAGGATGGGTGTTCACTGAAATATTTGCTGGCTGAGTAAAGATACAAGATAGGGGCAGGAGGAGACAAACAGACAGTCTTTTCCCCAAAAGCTGTCTCCCATCCCTCTATCTTTATTCTGACTCAAGCATCCAAAATTTGTGGGTCCTTAACTGAGGCTTTAACATCATTCAGCTATGAATAGATTCCCAGTGACCATAGACAAGTGTCCATGTTTGTTTCTCTCTCCCTTTAAAGCAGTGTCCACAATGCTATAATATTGCTGTCATTTTGAGGGAGGAAAAAAATCAGCAACAAATTTTGTTTTCTGGAATATGGGGGAATTTTTTAGCTGTTTTATTTTGGTGGCACTATGGAAAATCAGGCATCTCTATAAGGTGTGCTGAAAATGCAGTGTAGATTGGGGATTTCTATGCTAATTTTGAAGGACTCAACTTGAAAAATCAGGAGTTATCTAGCTGTCACTGTACAGTGCTCTGCACTGACTCATATTGTCATGTTATTCAGGCAAACTACTCGTCAAGAGTTAACTCAGTAAGTGCATCGCCTTAGCAACCAGAATATTAACACACTGCAGCAGCAAAGTATAGCCAGTTTATACTTTGATTTCAGGCACAGGAGCTTGAGGTGGTGATATATGTGCTGTAGTGCTGTGCAGGGCTGGGATACAAACTAATGGTAAAGCTAAAGAAGTACCAAATGTAATATTTATTGTGTATCTAATGCTTAGGCGGTTCTGGTTGCTGGAGTGATTTCAAAGCAAAAAAAGTGAAAATAATGCATGAGCCAGAATATATGGGCAGATCACTCCATATTCTCTTTCCACTTCTTTGCCTAACCTTCGTTAATTTTACATTTTATTCCTTCATGAGCAAAACCTATCATGAGCTTTTTAGTGTCCCTTATTTTTTTCCTGTCATTCATGCATTTCATCCAATATGTAAAACATATTGCCTAAATGGAAAATACTTTTAAAGCAGCAAAGTGTAGCAAGTGGCAGATACCTGGCAGAGCATCATCTAAGAGAATAAACTGAGCCCTTAATATGACTGAAAGACAAAGTTTAATTTTTAGATGACTCAGTATTTTTCTACGTATGGATCTGAAGTAGTGAGAAAATCACTACGAAATGCAACATTTATTATTATCCATCCAGGACAGCCCTGATTCACCTTGTTTTATTGCTTGCTGCAGCTGCAGGTACACTTTACATTACTTCCTGAATCCCAGTGTGCCCCAAAGGTACTTTGAATAAGACACTGTCTGAACTAAGAACAAACAAGCTATATTCCATCTCTGGACAGGCTGTTCCTTCCCATGACCCATTATTACCACCTCCAGCCTTGGCACAGGGATGTGAATGTGACTGACTTCCACTTCTGTAGGAGGAAGAGAACTAGTTTTACTTCAAACTGTTATCTCTAATTTTGAATTCAAATGCAAATCAAAATGGGTGCGAGCAAACTCTAGAGCACCCTAATGGCTGCTCTAAAGCCATACAGAAAAGCTTCATAGAACTCCTCTGATGATCAACTGTGGGACAGCTTTATGTTTCAATTCTGTTTTGCCCAGGTCTTCAGAGTTATGTTGTAAAAACTTGCTCTGGCATTATATCATCATAACAAAAGTCTTCCTTTACCTCTATGAAACAGCTCTTTGTTTATATTGATGTTATACTTCTGAAGGTTGGGATCATACCTGCAATTTCATTTAAAGGAAAATTAAAATGTGATTTTAATTTTTTTCTTACATCGTTTCTTGTTCACTCCAGTCTTAGATGCAAAAGGAAAGTCTTGAATTCTGTTGTTTGAAGTCTGACTTGGTCTATGCAATAGGGACCTAAACAAAAGCCTGCTTAAAATTATCTTGTATACTATGTTTATATCATATATTTAATGTTCTTTTGACAGCCTCTTTAATATTGTGTTCTGGTGATACCCACAGAACTCCAGGCAGTTTGACAAGCCTGTATGAGATTGTCCGTGAGATGCAGATTTGCACACATGGAAGCAGATGGTAAACCAACTAGCAGTTCAGGGAGTCAGGCATCAGGAAATTACAGCAGTGGCAGAAATTAAACACTTAGTGCCAGTGGCCCAGTTTCTTAACTGATGTGAATTTCTGTATGTGATGGACACTGTCTTATGAAAAAAAGAGGAATGGGACTAGATATTGCATGTTATAGTTGCTCTTTTAAAATAATCTGGTCCCTAGGCACTAAATTTCCTACGATAAAGTCTCTCACAGGAGTTAAAATGGAAAAAAAAAGACCCCAAAACCCAAAAAACCCCAACCCCCCCAAAAAACAACAAATCACAACAAAAAAACAAATCAAGCCTAACCGAGTCTAATTTCTGAAAACTTTTTTCTTTGAAAAATTTCGTCCCCTGCCACATTCTTTAACTTTTCCACAAATATGACTTGCCACTTTGCACTTGTGGGAAACACGGAATGTGCGACCCAGAGGGACTCACTGCTGGGAGGCTGAAGTTAGAATAAGGAAGTCCTTGTACTGGGTTAGAGAAGCAGTTTGATGGATGAAGGAATTACTGCCCCTACCAGCATAAAATGTCTGAATATACATGCAGCTGGGTCATAAGCTAAGAGTGAAAAAATGTTTCATACAGGTTTTCCAGCTCACCTGATTTTACATCTTGGATAAAGCATCTGTTACAACAAACACTGCACTCTAAAAGTAACATAGGCTGATCCTGAAAGAAACAATTGACTTCTTCTGATTTACTTTCTGTGTAGCTCTTTTCAGGAAGGAGTAGAGAGTAAGGAAACTCCTCTCATGACTCTCTAAGTAGTCAGGACACCCAACTTTCATTATTTTCTCTCTCAAAGACATCTTCTTTGCCTCATTTATGCATATTCAGAAAGGAAAGGAAAGGAAAGAGAAAAGAAAAGAAAAGAAAAGAAAAGAAAAGAAAAGAAAAGAAAAGAAAAGAAAAGAAAAGAAAAGAAAAGAAAAGAAAAGAAAAGAAGGTCACACTGCTGTCTTGGTTCCTGCAAGTGCACATTGTGTACATGTCCTTTTTACTCTGTAGGGCAAAGCAGTATTTGGCACATGTTGATGGCCAGCATCTGTGTTTGTGAAGCAAACTGCTGCCTTGTATGACTCCTGTCAGGTGTTCTCTGGAGGAAAACTCACCTGTTTTCATTTAAGTAAAAATAAAGGCTGGGGAAAAAAGATTGGGGATGGGGAGAAATGAGTGGGAGGAGGGTCTAGAGGAGTGAATTGCATTAACTTTATTTTGTCGTCTATAACTCTAGAAGCAGTATGAGCCTTCAACTAGCTTGGATGCTTTGTCTAATGACATTCAGACGACAACTTCAGTGGAAATGCTTTGCTTTATACTAATCCTGTAAAAGTCTGGCTAAGACTAATTGAACTTTTTATTTTGGGTTCAGCAGAAAGACAATACCCAGACATTTTAGACTTAGCATAAAGGTTAAGAATGCTGCATTGTTGAATAAACAGGATAGTTCCTTCAAGCATGATGCTGTTAAAGTTTTATTTGTTTGGATTTTTTTTTCTTTTTTTTTTTTTTTTTTTGAAAATACTTTCATTGATATGAACAGCTTATTTTTTTTCTCTTTTCTCATCTGGTGCTCTTTGGGTGGCTACAGAAGACCTGATCCACCATTTATGGAAAAGACAGAAATCTTAGTTCAGGGGTTCTAAACAGCAGTTCTGCCCATGGCCTGGAAACAAGGGTCAGATTATGGATCAGCGTAGCTGTGCTTTTGTTGGTGTCAGTTTTACAGAAGTATTAAAACTGAATGCTTTGTAGACCATCTACTTAACAAGAGTGCTAGATTTGCTGAAATTACTGCCTGTTTCTGTTCCATTTTATGACTTCCACAGCTTGATATATGTTTCTACTATGACATCTCTTCCTAATATGAATGTCTGGCTTGCAATGAGCCCTGAAGGTTCAGGTTCCATACATTAACCCACATTCTGAGAGCAATAGCTCTTCCTGAAAGATCTCAAAGCCAACCACATGGCTAATTAGTAATAAAAAACTACTTATACTCCTGTAAGTGTCTCTTAAATCCTTTGACAAAGACATGTGATAGCTGTCAGAAACTCCTCAGAAAGTAGTATCAATTTAGTAAACAGTGCTGTTGGTTATTTCCAACAGTTTCATTATTAGGAAGCCTTGGTAATTCCCTTCCACTCACAGATCCAGTATATGCTTTTCCACAAGGTTAGTTTGCTTTACAAGGAAATTGCATAAAGAAGCATTAAATGGTAAGTCTGGTTGAAATTAGTGCATTCTGATAAATATTATCCTGGTGTCTCTTGATTGTGGAGTAAAAGAAATGATGGGTCTATGTCAAGGTAACTCTGCTGCTGCAAACTCTGTGTAAATACTGAAAGGTTCTTGGGGGGAAATGTGACGGAAAGGTGCAGAAAACCTCCTTCATTTTTAAGGGTTTTCATTATTTTCCCTAGCAAGAAATGAGGAACATACTTTCTGCAGAAATAGGTATTAAATAAGTACTTATTCAAAACCTAGAAGTGGAAAAAACCCCAGTGGACCAGCTGAGTTGCACAGAAAAAGTGATTATGGGTTAATCGGAATTAACAGGACATCTTGACTGTGCCTCCTAGCGTTTTTTGGGTTTTGGTTTTTTGGGGGGTTTTTTAGGGATAGATCTACTCTGGAACTGTGGGTGTATATGACAAAACTTTGTTTACAAAGCGTACCCCACTGAAATTTGTAGCTCTAAGCTGAATCATGGATTTCTGATTACCAGTGGCATGGATCTATGAATTCATTATCTTCATGTAATCATACAGACAAAAACCTCTTAATCTGTGTGGTTCATAGCTTCAGCTTTTCATCACAATCTAAGACTGATACAAAGAGCACAGAGCTAAAATTTTGGAAATAATAATCTTTTGAGGTTTTGCCAATGAGAATGGTTTCTACTCAGATTATCAGCTTTGTCAAAGATGGTAATATGTTAGCTTAATATTTAATAAGAAGAGAATACTTCTGTACATGTTCTTTTATTGGAAAATTAGTTGCTTTGAAACATGATTTTGCTTGATACCTGTTCTTTTTTCCACCATTTCCCCTAGTTTTATTTAAAAAATGTCAAGATACTCCATCTAATTGAGTGGCTGTTTCTAGCTGTGCTTTTGGAAAAAATCTGTTTTCACATCCATTTCTTCTTTTATCTCTGAAAGCCTGCAGTTTCTGTCTAAAGTTCTCATGCAGGCTACATGGAATGTGTGTATCTAAAAGCTATATTTATTAGTCACAATAGGATACATTTGGAGCCCAATAACCTTCAGAATTTCCCTAGCAAAAATTATATGATTTACATACACCTTTTATGTTTACCACTGCTCTGATTCTCTTTTCTTTTCTGTAGCATTAGGGAGATGTCTGTAGTTCCTCACTGCGAGGAAGAACAGAAACACTTAATCTTTTCTACAGTCCATCTGTGTAGCATTAGATGTCTGCCTAGGCTGTGGGGACCTCTGCACAGCATAGCAAAGAGCCAGCCTGAACTAGATCAAAGATTTGTTTGGTCCAGCATCCTGCCTCTGACAGTGCTAAAATGCTGGAAAACAAGAGCAGAACAAACTCAGCCTTCCAGGGCTTTACAAGCAGCAACACTGAATACAGCAGGGTGATCACATCTTTTGACTGGCTGGTCATGTTGTGTTTGATGCAGCCCAGGGTGGGGTTTAGTTTTTGAGCTGCCAGGGAACACACACTGCTCACCCAAACCGAGCCTGCTGCTGGTCCCTTTCTGGGCCCCATGATTTAAGAAGGTTATGAAAGTCCATGAATACATCCAGAGGAATGCAAAAAAGGTGGTGAAAGGGCTGGAAGGAATGTTCTGTGTGGAGCACCTGTGACCTTTGGTCTTGCTTGGTTTGGAGAAGGGAGTCTGATGGTCGACCTCATTGCTCTCTGCAGCAATCTGAGGAGGGGAAGTGGAGAGGGAGATGCTGAACTCTTCTCCCTGGATTCCAGTGGAGGATGCATGGGAATGTTTGAAAGCTGTGCCAGGGAAGACTTAGACTGGATGTTATGAAACATTTCTCTACTAACCAGGAGATCTAACAGTGGAAAAGGCTTCCTAGAGACGTGATTGATATCCCAAGGTTGCCAGTGTTTAAGAGGCATTGAGACAATGCCCTTAATAATATGTTTTGACTTCTGGTCAGCCCTCAGCTGGTTAGGCAGTTGGATTAGATGATCACTGTAGGTGCCTTCCAAGTGAAACAGTCTATTCTAATCTAGTCTAGTCTAGCATTTTTAGCATAGGAGTTCTATGCATTTATACTGTCTAAGTGGATTTACCCATGAACTTACCCAGTTTTTTTCTCACATTTGGTATAGAATTTTAATTTATCACATACCGTAGTATGGTCCATATCTTCACTACCTGCTATGTGAAGAACCAGGCCCTTCTGAATAGTCTAAATTATGCAACTGAAACTTTTTTGAAGGCCTGCAGCCCTCACATTGGCAGGAGAAGGGAGCAATTGATTCTTATCTATCTATTCCTATCATTATACACAGATTTTATAGACATCTACCATATCCTAATTTGTTTGGATTTGTTTGCTTGTTTGTTTGGGTTTTTTTCTTTTAGAAGTCATTGCATGTTTTAAAACCTCCTCTGAACTCCCTCTGGAGGGAAAATGAAGGCCAATGTTGCATGTGGTGTTCAGCCACAATCATGCACAGTTTGAGAATGTTGGCATCCATTTTGTTATTTAGTCCTTTCTTAGTAATTCTTATCATTGATTTGCTTTTCTGACCACTACTGAGCAGTGAGTTGATAGTAACCCCAAGAGCACATTCTGATGACTGGAAACCCATTGTTCCATATCTGAATGTAGGACTGTTTTGCCCATGTTGCTTTAACTGTCATAAAGATACTTTATTTCTCGGCAACTTCATGAGACATCTCAGATGTGGTTCCTTTTGTTCTAAGGGCTGAAAGTCAACTGTAGGAGAAAATCAGAGATGAATCCTTAAGGGCACAAGAACTGAGTTTAAGCTGGTTTTATATTCTGTAACCTCCAAGGGGAATCGTATTATAAAGTCTGTACTTTACATCTGTTTTTTTTCCCCTCTTAAAACTCTGAACTTCTGTTATGCATCCATGACACTAAATGGTGCCTATGGGCAGCTGTCAATCTTTTGCTGCATGTTCGTGCATTAAATTTTATGTACTGTTAGAGGTGAAATGGTACCATTAAGAGTAAGCCGTCTTCCTCTCTAGTATAATGGATACAAAACTCTGAAAAACAAAGAGGGAAAATGAATATTTGAAAGAGACAAAGGATTTAGGCTGTATTAGCAAAACCTCTGCTGGACATTCAACCACATCCACCTACATCTCTGCTCTTTTTAATGGCTTAGCCTTCTGAAATTGGGTCTATTTTGCATTGAGCCTCGCTCTGTAGTACAGCTCTTGTGTAAATGACAGATTTTGTACCTGTAATGTCAACAAATCTGGGAAATAAGCTATCATTTTGAGGAAGACAGACACACCAAGTTGCCAGGTGTGTTAGTAGGACTACTCCTACACTCATAAAAGTTTGGCTGCTTTATCAAAGCCGCGTCCATGTTACAGGTGTGCACTTTTAAAGTGACAGGGAAGAAGGGAAAAAGATAAAGGGAGACGAAGTGTTTTATTGGCTTCTGGAAGCAGACAGATTTTTGTAAAATCTCATAAATAGCTCTGTTCCCAGTGTATGGACTTACAGAAAGATTTTCTTTTTCTATTTCTGGTTACAGACATCTGTTCACATTTTCTGGTGGGAATTCTGGGATTTAAACAGCCATCTGCTTCCTACTGTAGCAGCTCAACAACAAAGGGCATTTTCTCAACTAACAAGAATCTTTGACTAATATAAAGGCACAGTTAGGAACATATGCTACTTTTTCCTTTTAACCTTAGTCAATATATTTTTCAGTCTATTTAGATTACACCAATTTACCAAAACAAACTGAATAAAGCATTCAACGTTTCACGCAGGGAGTTGAAACTTTAAATAAAGCTGCAGGTGTGCAGCTATTGTGTGCCCCTGCATGAGCATGTTGCTGAATTCTGCAGCTTTGTAAAGATGGAGAAATTCACTGGGGTTTTACTACAAGCTTATTTGTTTCAACAAGATGAGGAAAATGGCTACATGGCTTGTAGACTAGAAAGAAAACCAGACCACATATGCCCAGGAAGCAGAAGGCACCTGGGAGCTGTATAGCTGTCTCTGTCCTGTTTCCCTGAAGTCTAACTGGTAGCATGCAGTATGAGCCTTGTAGGGCTAGACAGTTTCTGACATATGAGCTTGTCTCTGCAATAATCAGACTAGACAGCATTTATTGTAGGTTTATGGGCAATATGTTGTGTATTAACTTCCTATAAGTGATACATATTAAATTTAATATTCAAAAGGTCAGCCTTCCCACCTTCCCCCTCCCCCTGTGAGGGCATTCCAAGTATTATTGACAGTGCTTTGTATTATGTGAATAATCATATTACACTTCCAAGATGTAATCTATCCCCGAGCAATAAAGAAGACCTTCAAGGATTAATTCTGGGACAGATCTCCATTCAATGTAAGTAGCATGCGCATTATATATGCTTAATGAAATTGAAATGAAGCTGTAAGTTACTGTCAATACAGAGGAGATTAAAACAGAGAAGAGCTAAAATGACCCAGAAGAACTTACAGTGATTAAAGGGGATATAATACAAGGTCGCAAACAAGAATTTCGGCCAAACAGCAGGCACTTATTCAATAGAAGCTATGTCTGTGCTCATCAAATCATTCTGATTCTGAGATGCAATTTTAAGTTGTACCCAGACATGTTTTTTCACTGGTTACATACAGGACATCTCTGACCCTTGTGATGTAGTGTATGTTGACTTTGTTACTGCACTTGGGAAAGATATATTCCAAACAAACTAGAGAAGAAATAAAAGGCTAGTCAGAAGAGTGGACACTCTTACTTACAGGCAGGACTCAAAATCATGTTACCACTGGCTAACAGGAGGTTAAGAAGACATGAGCATACTTCCAATACATTCAGTGGGGAACAAGCAGTAGGAAGAGTAAACTGTGAAGTAGTCAGGAAGGTGATGTTGGCACAAGAGCAATAGGTGTAAACTAGCTATGAAAGTAGTTTTTAAAGGATATTTCATTCTGGAATAATTTTTTAGTGAGAGTGGTATAAACAAGGAACAAAAACCTTCAGAGAGTCTTCAATCAGGCTAGTCAGAGAGTTTATGAATGTGATTAAATAATATATTTTATTACAATGACCCACAGTGGCTCCCCATCAGAATTAGGGGGAGGTGTCATTCCTGCTCTGCTGTGATCTGGAGAAAGACTGAGAAATTTTTTTTGATGGACTTGCCTTCAGAACATCAAAATATACGTGTTGTCTGTTGTGAAGTTCACTAGCATAGTTTTCAACCTTTGCATCTTTTCTTTTCTGTTTTTTTTTTCTTTTTTTTTTTTTAACTTTTTTTGTAGGCTTCATTTGCAGTTACACTTCTTCTCTCCAACAAATATTTCAAGGTTTTTTTGGAATGTATCTCCTCTCCTTCCTGCACCTGTTCTTCTTATCCAACACTGCAAAACTGTCCTACCCCATTAAATCTTATATTTGTGTTGCTGTGGGTAAGTTTCTGTGATACAGATCCATTCAACTATACTTCGTGTTTGTTCAAAAACATGAAACAAAGCCCCATCTTAGTGCACTAAATTTTAAAATGTATAAATCTGTGATTTGAGGGCAAAGCCTCCATAGTCCACTCATTTTCTGGACTTCAACTTGGCAAACAAAGTCCAATACAGAATCTTGAAAAGCAGTGAAAGGTCTCTAAGTGAAGGAATTTTTCATTACAAATTTCAGTAAGTCTGCTTTTATGGACTACTACTACCTCGACTACTAGTGGGGCACAAAGATTAAAGAGACATGGCCAGCCTTACATGAAAGGTCAGTGGAAGAAAAATTATTCTCTTTGCTCTCAAACTACCCATAGGCAGGTCATAGAACTGAGCTTTGTGCTGTCATTCCAAGGCATCCCATTGCTGGAAATTTCTACATTTTTCCAGATTGACCACAGTTATGAGTGACATCAGTTCTACCACAATTAGAGGACCACCTAAGAGAACCCACCTATTCTGCTTGGATATGGGCACATAGCCTGGAGTTCTGGAAGCAGCTATTGGCCTCTGTGAAGTTAGCTGGGATTTTACAAAAGCTAACTTCAAAGAGCTGCTGTTTTCTTACCAACAAAACCACCTAGAAATAATAATTAACTTTTAGCTCTTGGCCTCTTATTCAAAAATTATCTTTCTCTCTGTCCACTAAAAACCTTATGTACTGTACTGTATTATGGCACTGTCTTATGGATCAGCTGGTCAGTCAGAAGACTATTCACTCTGGAGTCACTTAAAATCAGTGAATGTTGACCAGGGGGTCTTGAGACCTCACTCCCACTGGTATTAGAGCTAGAAGATTAGGTACATTTCCTGTCTAGGTGCATCTCTTTTGTGCTGGGCTTAGGGAGAGGAAAGGGGAAAAGTGACCTTTTTACTGCACATACAATAAACAAAAATATTTATGAGGGAAATGGCATGCATCTGTTTCAATAAGCAAAACAAGACAATTAAAAAGGAAAAAAAAAACACCCAAAAGGCCCAAAAGACAAAAGTACTATCAGATGAGACTAGTCCAAGATGCTGCTGGGATCCATGTACATGCACACAGACCCTTACACTGAATTCTGAGAGGTTACTTGAGATTAACTGTCATTTCAAAACCAATAAAGTTGTCCATGCAAATCCACATTTAATATCCTACTGAGATGCATTTAAAACCCATCAGCAAGATAATATTCATATGCCTCACAGAAAGGACATCAAAAGAGTCGATTTTTAAAGAGATGCATCTTCACCAGTTTTACTGGGAGCTTGCCTAAGGAAGGACAGAAAAATCATTTCACCATCTCTGTCAGTGCTGACAAATGAAGCCAAGGAGCCAATCTGTTTTGGCAACCAGGTCTTTACACAGAGGAAAACCTTTGACTTCCTTCCTCTCAAGGAATACCTTTCAAGCTGCTGCCCCTACCCAGTTAAACATTTTTTTCAATGGAAGCCCATTTACTCAGGTTTCCAGTGCTGGAACAGGTCTGTCTTAGGAACAGTTCAGAATATGAGGTCACACTTCTTCATCTGGTTGTGCATGAATGCACAATATATAATATCTATATATAAGATATCTATATATATATATAGATATAAATACATCCTGCTGAAAAGTTTCAGGTCTGATCCCTTGCTGGTGACCAGAATCTTTTCATTAATCTAAGCACTCTCTCTTATTGGTTTATCTTTGATGGAAACCAAAGATAATCAATATCAATAGAAGAGGGGGGAGGGGGTCTCTTACACTTTAACCAGTTTTTTTTGCTATCACAAGAAGGTTTATTTATCTCCCTAAACCCAAAGAATATATGTTTTTCAGTATATCGCTTGCTATCCTCTGTTTCTAACTACAGCAGTCAAATTCTATGTGGAACAGGTTTTTGTAACTGATTTCCCCATTATGTTCTTATGTTCCTTCAGTACTTTTAATTGTGGTACTCTCTCGATGTTATGGTCTCATTTGCTTTATATAAGCAGCATTCTTGCCCCACCACTCTTTTAACACTTCTCTGAGAGAGACTTATTTTATCTGTTTGGATGCCTGTCTTCCAATTGTTCTTGCTCTTGTGAGTTTTTGACAGATGAAGTAAACCAACCTTCCTTCAACTGTACTAAAACCAACTTCAGAAACAATCTGAATGAAAGCACAAAGAGAAAATTTAGTGCTATAACTTTAGACTGCAAAATATAGCTGGGTTTCTACAGGAATGAAAAACATGCCCTCTACACGAGAGTGCACAAAGAATGGTTTATATGGTTGTTTTTCTCTTTGACCATTCATTTCAAACCCCAAAATGGAATCCAACAAAACAAAACTGACGTTGTGTTTGGAAATGTACCATTCCAATCCTGAGAGCTGAAAAGAAAACAAGAGAAACAGAACTAACTCCTTGAAATCTGGAGTGGAGGGGAAGTTCTCTCTCTGCTTTTCCCTGTAGCTCAAAACTACAGGAATTGTGCAGAGGGATGAGCACCATTGCTGTGGGCGAGATAGTCTTTATTTCAGGAGTTTCACTTAATTTAATGCCAATTAACAAACTTCAACTTACTGATTTGGATACTGAAAAAAACCCAAGAAGATAAACAATTAAACATTTACTGAAACATCTTTCTTCTCTCTTCCCCAGGCTCCATCTCAGTCCAGTACCTCTCCTCCTAACTTTCTAGTCTCAATTCCTCTTGTTTTTACTGTTAGTTATGTTCAGTTCCCTCTCAATTCCCTCTGTGAGGCAACAAGTGCTGCTGGAGGCTGGAATCAGTGTATAATGGTTTCTTGCTCCTTACTCTATTTCACCTCCACTATTCCGTGCACCTTACTTAAAAAACACAGAACCTGTGAGGTCACAACAGTTTGAATAAATATCCATTGCAAACTCTACCTTTTATCTCTACACACTAGACTACATAATAATATACAGATTTGCATTACAAACTTATGGCCTTCTCTGTGCAACACTCTCAGCCAAGAACGCTGCAGCAGTTTCATTGCACATGCATTACAAATTGCACACTTTATCACTGCAAGGGGATATCTCCTTTGCAGGAGCAAGAGGATTTGGCCATCACCGATGACAAGGTCATCTTCTTCTGCAGGGCAGGTTATATGAGGGGAACAGCCCCCAAGTTATGCAGGTCAATGCTTTCTTAAAAACATCCTCTCTATCTCAGCAGCATCACTTTGGTTGTGTTCAGGAGGAATGTAGATCTCTTATCCCAGCTAACAAGAAATAGAAAAAGAAGAAACGGCCTTAAGTTGTGCCAGAGAAGGTTTAGATTGAGTATTTGGGAAAGGGGCTGCCCTAAGCCCACTGTGTGTGGGCTGTGGCCCCTCAGGGCTGCCCTGGCCCCAGCACATGGTCCTTCTCTCCTCATGCTCCTGTTCATGTGCTTAGCTGGCCCCTCTGTCTGGTGGAGGATCTGAAGAGGGTTTGATCAGCCAAAGAATCATCTGCAGCTGACTGCAAGAGGCACAAGGCAGCACACAGTCACCCCCTGCCCTGGTGTACCCCACTGGGACTGAGGAGAGCCAAACTCAAACATCTGGAGAGTATTCTGTGGTCCATGGAACCATATATAGCAGGGCTCTGGATAAGGGCAGTGTTCTACTGGCAGCAAACATTGGCCAACTCATCACTGGAGGGATGGTGAGGCCAGTGGGGTGTCCTTGGTCGCTATAGCTGGAGGAGTGTCTCCCATGGTCCAGAGAATAGTCCTGTGATATGACAAAAACTGAGGGAATAACAAGGGAAGTTGTGGGTGCCCTTGGTCAGGAGTGGTGCAGTCTGAGGCACAGAAGGTAAAGCACAATGTAGAGAACTGTGCATGCAGCCATTTCAGTTCAAAGGTCTGGTGGAATAAAAAGGAAACAGCCAGCAATAACAGGATTGGGGGAACATGAATCTTCTCAAATCTATACTTGTGTTTTCCTTCTGCAGTTTTGTAAAATTATTTTTGTTATAGTTTTTAGATGGCAGGATACTTTTTCTCACTAGGCTTATTTGTTGTTGGTAGCTCCTAAGTGATTTCCAAGCTGAGTGCTCCTTGCAGAAAGCAGCACAGGCTGCAGAGTAGTCCTGTGCAATTTCATTCCCTGCCCTGACTCTTTGGGAGGCAATGACAAACTGTTGTCTTGACTTGGCTGTCAACAAAATTGGATCCTTACTTACCAAGAGTGATGTAGTCTTTTAGGCTGCACTCTTATTGATCCTATTAGCTTTCTTAGCAATTCATGAATATTTATGGCAACATACCAGCTGCACAGTTTACTGGTTCCCTTAGAGAGAAAGTTGTATTAAATTGGACATAGTTCAGTGACTTAAAGGCATCAAATATTCTCCAAGCTCCTGAGCGATGCATCCCAACAAAGAGGAAGTCAGGCAAAAAATGCCAGGAGGAACAAGGAGCTCTTGAAGCAGCTCCATCTCAAAAAGGAGGCCTAGAAGGGCTGCCTACACAGAAATTGCCCGAGCAGCCAGGGATCAAGTTAGTTAAGCTAAAGCACCGATAGAATTACATCTGGTCAAGGACATCAAGGGCAACAAGAAAAGCTTTTATAGTGATAAAATGAAGATTAGGGAAAATGTGGGCCGTCTCTGGAAGGAAATGGGAGACCTGGTTGCCCAGGACATGGAGAAGGGTGAAGTACTCCATGACATTTTACCAGTCTTCACTGGCAAGTGTTCCAGCCACATTATCCTCCTACTTTCCAAAGGCAAAGGCAGAGACAGGGAGAATGAACTAGCTGATGTAGGAAGAAATTTGGTTTGAGACCATCTAAGGAACCTGAAGGTGCACAAGGCACCTGATGAAATAAATTCATGGATCCTGAGGAAAGTGGTGAAAAAAGTGGCTAAGCCACTATGCACCATATTTGGTGAAGTTCCTGCTGACTAGGAAAGGACGAACAACTCATTTTTAAAAAGGGAGCTACAGGCCAGTTAGTTTTACCTTGGGGGCCTGGCAAGATCATGGAGCAGATCCTCCTGGAAATTGTGTTGAGCACACGGAAAATCAGGAGGTGATTGGTGACCACTAGCATGGCTTCACTAAGCAAATGGTGTCTGACAAATTTGGGGGCCTTCTATGAAGGGGTTACAGAGAATTTGTTGTTGCCCCATCCCTCAAAGTGTTAAAGGCCAGGAGTGCTGCACAACTTGGTCTAGTGCAAAAGCTGTAGCTCTAAGGTCCCTTCCAACCTAAATCATCCTATGATTATGATTCTGTGTTTTTAAACTCATGTATTTATGCTGAATTCATCTCCAAGTAACTATACAAGTTGTATGCTTTAGCATCTCCCTCACTTTTTGTTTTTCAGTTGAGTAGGTTGTCTCGAAAGTGGACTTGCCCTGATCTCAACCTTAGTCAAATTCTGATTTGCTTAGTGAAAAAAAATTATGCTGTTCTATAGGAACTATCCAAGGATTGGAAATGCAATGGATTTTAGGCCTGCTACAGGTTTTTGCTACTGTGGGTATAGATCTTTAATCCTGTTATCTTTTATCTTTAGAAGTTTTGTTGTTTCAAGTCCCATGGCAAGAACCAAAGTGGGGACTATAAACTTAAACAGATGAGGAAATGCCACGTGTAGCTGACTGAGGGCAAGGATTGTGAATGCAACTCAAATCCATTCATGCACACTTCTTATCTTCATGCCTTTTAGAGTTTGAATCATCAGCACTAAACTGAAGGGTTCCCCATGTATGCAGCACTTGGATTAATATGCCCTTCTTAATAGCTTGCTTGATTTGCATGCAGCTTTAGAAAATAATGTAACTTTGAATACATGTAAGCTGCAGACTGAAGCTTGAAAAGGTTGTCAAACACACTTCAAGCTGCATCACAGATGTCCTTTCTGGTGCTGAAGATACCACTCCACATACATACTGCAAAGATAGCAACAGCAGTTCCCAACATCTGAACTGTAGTGATTTTATGTGTTAGACACGCCCTTGTGGCTACCTGAACACCCCATCCCATCAGTAATTTTTGCTGGGGTGTCTCTTGCAGACAAGTTTCTGCCACAGATGGTGCTGAGGCATTGCTTTTTGAATCTTACTTTGGAGATTTTTGTTTGCTGTCAGAATCTTCTGGATAACTACTGGGGCTGAGCTGAAATGATTAAAACTGAGCAATTAAAAAGAAGGGATAGCAGGGAATGCAGCCCACAGAAACCAGCCTGCTACTGCAGTGGTTTCACAGTTGACTGCCTAAGTGGATATCTGACACAACAAATGTTGCTTTGAGCTCTGTTCCTCTGCTGAGCCATGGCAGTGATTCCATGGAGGCTTTCTTGTGGGTTATTATTACTAAAGACTTCTGATTAGAAAATTAAACCAGTGATTTTCTAACTACTCAGAATGTGTCTTTGCAGAAAGGAAGGAAATAACGGGGTGAAGACCAACAGGGAGGGGTAAGATTCTTGGGACTGCTGGGATGATAGTTTCTGAGCAAGCTCATGAAATCTGTCATTCTCCTGTCCCATAAGAAATCCTAAATGGCAGAAAAATTTAAGAGTGTTTGTCAAGTCTGTATTTCACGGATTGAAAGTGGAAAAAAGAAAAGGATGGAAAAATAAAACAAAAAATAAGAAGAAATGGACACACCTCTTTCTGGGAAGCCAAACTTGTAGCCTCTGACTGGTAATTATGCCAAAGTTTGTCAATTAAAATGAAATTTTGCAAAAATCCTGTATAACTATACAAAATATTTAGGAGAGACCAGGTTAACAGAAGGGAATTCAGCACCAGGCTGGAGGAAATATTATTCAGGGAAGATGAGAGAGCTAAAGGTAATGGTGTATGTTGGTGCTCTGAAAGAACATTAAAGAAGCAGGCAGTGCCAATCAGTTCAAAATGGAAGAGAAAAGCATGAAAATTCAATATATTTTATTTGTTTTATTTGTTTTTTTTTGTTTTGTTTTGTTGTTTTTTTTTTTTTTTTTTTTTTTTTTTGTTTGTTTGTTTGTTTTTTTTACTTACTTTTGCTTCAGGGTTACAAGAAATACATTTTAATTTTACCTTTCTGAGGTCACAGTGTATTATTGGTCTTGATGAGAATATGGGCCCAGGCATGGAAAAGTTTATACTTATCCTATGTTAATAGATGTTATGGGATGACTTTTCTGTGGACTGTTGCAGACTGTAGTGGTGCCAGTCACAATTTCCTACTGTATCACCACAGATGAAAACACCAGAATACTTCCTAACCCTAATGAAGTAGCAGCTTATATGCACTGTTGTATGAGATACTGCAGCAGTGTTTTGATATTAAGATGAAATAATGAGAAATAATGGAGGTATAAACCTGACAAAAGACTTTTTGTCAGTCTAGTGCAGAAAAGCACAATATCGACCGGACAAAAGCTGTCATTTTACAGGGGAAACAATGCAATGTTATTTTTATTTCTTTTGCAGTGAAGTAGATGGCAGTAATCAGTTTGCCCTGTTTTAAGTCATTATTGCCCTTGCACCTACCCTTTATTACATATTTGGAGCCTCTGAATCTATCTGAAACTGTCACTTTCCTCAGTGGTGGCTGGAACTTGTACCTCTTTCACAGTAAGCCTACTTCAATATTAATTCAAAAAGGATTTGGGGTGTTTAGCAGGGGAGATATGGATGAATTTGTCTGAAGGCAGAACATTAGTGATTTAGAGTGTGTGTCTTGTCAGATGGTTGCTTGCTCCTAACCTCAGGACAGTACAGTGAGTACCTGGAGGTGTAATGTAGTTGTGTCTTCTGTCACACACATGTGATTCACAAAAGGACATATGGGCAAAATGATGTGAGGAGAAACTTAGAAAGCTGTTTCAAAGTAATACCACAGACAACCCATCAGTTGCTAGAGTTATTTAAGGAAGTGATGACATAAATGCTGCATTTGGCCTCTGATCTCTTAATGCAAGCTCCTTCAGACAGACTTTACCCTTCCTTTTCAGTGTATTTATGTGTGCTTTGCTCTTCTTCTAGAGTGACTTAGAGAGTTTTTTTCCTCACAGGAATGACTGTAACTACTTCATTCCAAAAAGCCTAAAGGGAAGATCCATTGCCTTGAGTTTTTGGACCCAGGTACAGAACAGCAGAAACATCAGATTGCAGGAGGGCAGAAAGGGCTCAGAACTAATTATCTTTCTTAAGAAAGTATCTTCCAGAGATTCTTAAACTAGATGTGCAAAATGATTAATTTTACAAAAAAGTAGCCTCCATTTAGGAAACCTTGCCAGATGGAGAGTGAAGTCCCTCTTTCCCTGTATTGGGAAATAGATTGAGGCAGCAGAGAGGAGCTCTCTGCCTACACAAAGAGACCTGTGGCACTGAACTTAAGGTAGCTTTTTTTCTTTTAATTTTCCTGATAAAACCAAAGGAGGAGAGCCCTGAGGAATTAAATCATGGAGAATGGTGCAGACTGTCACAAGCTCAGACTGCCTCAGTGACCTGCAGACCTTGCTTGTGCCACCCTCTGGAACAGGAAGGACGTGATGTGCCTTCTGACAAATTTTCAAGTCCCTCCTATGTGATTCTGATTTTTATTTGGAAGATACTGGAATGCCAGCTAATGTTCTCTATTTTGGAAGCAGTCTTTTGAATATGGGTGCCTGACATTTTTTCTTTCAGGGTTTCTATTCTCTCAAATCTTCTGTAATTTTCAGATGGTTTGATTATGCAGTCTGGATAGGGATTCTCTCGCTGACTGAAGCAGCCCAGAGATTTGAGGCTGGCCAAAACACTAAAATGGCAAGCAATTCTGTGGGTGTTTGAGGGGATTTGAAGTCCTTTAGCTTCTCTTGGGAGGATTTAGCATCTCCTGACAATTGTACTAGAAGCCTCAGCTGTCCTAGCAAGGGGTGTCCTTGATGGCACAACAAGCTGGTGGATATCCTTGTCAATTCAGCATTTCCTGAGGGCTCTTGCTGTGTGAGAACACAGCCTGTTGAAAAACAATTAGCCAAAGTAGCTCATCCAGATAACATGCTGTGTGTGGAGAAAACCATAGTCTAGTGGAGATTTTGCTCTTGGGGAGCATCTTGGGGAAAGGTAAACCATTCTTTCCTAAGGAAGCTTATGCTTTTACCTGACTACTACTGGGGATAACTAAGATAATGATCGATTGCACCTTAGTGGCAGCCATACATCTGTCATGAAACATTCCCCTGAGACACCTTTAGTGTATTTTGTAATCACTTCTTTTTTTCTCCTTTTGGAACAATTTATTACATCCTTCACAACACAACTGCCTCATCATGGAGTTTAGTCATTATTGCATAGCATGAGCTATTAATAGGGTGACACAACTAAGGTGTAGTTCCTTCGCTGTTTTGTTAGCATAAACCCTGGAAAATGTGGATTTTCTTTTAAGGCCAGCACGTTGTTTGCTTTGCCCAGCTTAAGTTTTAGGGTGTTATAATGCTTTTAAGTGCTTCAGAATTCACAGATGATGGTAGCACCAAGGCTTGGGAGGTAGCTAATAAAGAGTAGCTTTTTCCTTGTGGCCCTCCTTTCCTCCATCCCTTCCTTCACTTCAGCCTTTACTATACAGAGTTTGTGTACATCTTTATATGCATCTTCTGTTCTGGGGAAGTACTTTTTCAATAAATACGAGCTAGAGTAGCTATATCTTTAGACAGCAATCATTAGCTAATGGATGGAGCACTAGACTGAAATTCAAGAAATGGAAAGTGGTTTAAAGCGAAACTTTACAATAGAAGTGGTAAAAACAAGATTATGCTTTCCTTATTTATTGTGTTTGATTTTAGACAAAGCATGCTCAGTTTTAAAATAGAGAGAAAGGAAATGTGTGAATCAGTCATCCCAAGTACTCCCTTTGGGACCCAGAGGCCAAACTGGTGCATTAATTTATGAACCATTACCAGGACCAGAAATTTCCACTGGCAAGGTTATATAGCTATCCCGTGTCTTCCACTTATATAGCCCTGATTATACAAATGAAAACCGAACCTGTGTGGTTAGGTGGCTTTATCCATGATGTCTATTTATTCTGTGTACTGTCCTTTCACATTTTAAAGAATTAGCTGCCTATAGATAGCCCTGGGCAAAGAAAGAGATCAAAGAGGATGCACATTGTATTCCTGAACTGGCTCTTCTGATTACTTAAGTAGCTGCTGCAGGTACTTATGAGGTTTAAATTAGTGCTGAAAGGCTATCTTGAGTGCAGCTGGGGGGTGGTTATTATGTGCTAATGGCTTATGGTTTTCATTGTGAGGCACCAAGGTGGATGACTTCAGTTCCCATGACCTACATTATGTCCTGTGAGGGTGCAGAGAAGACAGAAGGAATTTTTATTTAACAAAAATTTATTTGAGCTACAGCTTAAGCTAAGGTTTTAAAAATACCTCAGTGGTCTCTATCTGTAAAAGATGCCCTGTGAAGGGCGGCTGTTAGCTGTTCACATACAGCAAGGCCTGGCAGGCTGGAATAACCTGTTTTCAAATTGTGCCCTGTTACACCTGTGACCATGACTGTGAGCCTGTACTGATGGACTTAATTGTCTTCAGTGGGATTGGGGCTTATGGAGAGCAGTTTGGCTCAGCAGGTGAAACCAAGACAACGTGTTAATGTGTCAGACTTTATTTATTCAAACAAGCAAGCCATACTTTCCTTGCATGTGGATCTGTTGGCTTCGCACTGTGTTTGGGAATAGGAAACTCTTCAGTGAGTCAATTCAGCAATGACTGAATATTCATGGGAAGTTAGTCTGCACACTGAGTAGGTGCCATTTTTACAAAGCATAATTTTCTTGCACGGAGACTGCAGGGTGGGTTTGCTGAAGGACAAGGTACAGCTAAATTGTCAGACTGCTTCAGTGTTTGTATCTGTGCTGTGTTTTGTAGCTGCAGGCATGGGAATATGCAGCCTGCTTGCTCTTTGAAAGGGCGAGAACTCCTATCTGCTTAACACTAAATTCTCTTGCTCTTGGTGCTTACACATGTGAGATTAGATTAGTCCAGAGTAAAAGTGTAGGGGTGGTGCTGGCTGCTGTGACTGCAAACGGGCAGGTAATGTATTTATGCTGAATTTGTTGAAAATAGAGGTTCTTTTGGATGGAGCTCTGAGGTGAGTTTAGAATGAAGCCTGGCTGGAAGGGCTGTCTGAGCTTACTTGGGAGAAGGCAGGAGGGTGATGTTTTTAATCTGTTTTCATGAGGAAGACATCGATAAGTGAAGGTTAAAAGATGGCTTGATGTAGAAAGCAAATAACTTCTTGCTGTTACAAAGTCTCCTAACTTCCATATCTAGAAACGTATTTGTAATCAAGTAATTGTTGGGGTTTTTTGTTTGCTAATAAGGGAATTTTATTCGAGAAAGAACTTTTGAAAGAGAGGTCAAAAAAAGGACAATCAGCTGGCTTGATGCAGAATCCATTTTACTGTAATTCTCTATGTTACCGTTTCTTGAAAGCTACCTTTGTAGCAGGAAAGACTGTTCTCTGCTAGAGATAACACTTGATGGCTGTAGAGATGAGAAGATGTGATCTGCTAATAACAATTTCTATAGTATACTCAGTGGTATTTTAAGGGAAAAATAGAATAGGGACAGAGAGTTCCTTGCCCTTCTTTTCTAAAATAAAGTTATTTCACAAATACTCTATGAATATACTGTTCATTCAAAAACACTCTGGAAACATAACTGAAATAATGATTCCTTTTTTCCTTCTTCAGTTAAATAATAAACCTGGGACTGAGAAACCCTTGTGGGAGTGGGGTAATGGGGCTTACCAGATAGATCTGACACCAGGAATAGTAATCACTTTGTGAATGGACCCAGTGGATTAAAGAAGAAATTATAGAAGCCCTTTTCCTATCAAAACCAGAGTATGTCTGCGTAGGAGACTCCTCCTGCTCTGTAGAGTGGCCTGGCTAGTTGGAACTGGAAAAGAAGGATCATAATGGTTTGGGATGCATACCTCTTCAAGATGGTGCTGGTAAGGCAGATTTGGTAGCCTAATACTTGGGGCATTCACTTGGAAGAACAAAAAAGAGTGCCTGATGTTTAAAAGCCTGAGAGATGGCCTTGTTCAAATGTCACAGTTTAGAGTCTGTAGAGTATATTGACTCTTCCCAGTCTGATAATGAACTATACTGACTATTTCTTGTATTAAAGGAACATAGATTTGGCTAATTCTACATAATATGCTGAGGAAAGCAGATTTGCTGTGGTTAAGCTTCAGATTTGCAGTTATTGAGTCATAAGTCTGTAAACTAGGTAACGTTTTTGTTAAACTACTGCTGATAATTTCTGTGTATTTTCAAAGAATTGGTCTGTAGCTGTCTCCTCCCAGCCCATGCTGAAGAACGCTTTCTTTCCTTGCACAGAAACAGCAGAGTGTTCAGGCAAGCACAAAGCAATTCACTCAGTCTGTTGCCAAACTACCTGTACAGTTTACGGCTCTTGTTGCACAAGGAAGAGCTTCGTCTTCAAAGCCAACCTGACACAACCTCTGTATTCTGGTCAAAGAAGGTTTCCAGGTATTGTAGGAAGAGAACAGAAACTCTGGAAAGGCTGGGCGAAATGGTCTGAAAACTAAGGCTCAGATTCTAACTTAAATGGTAATTTGTCTTGCACAGTGAATATGCCTCATGTTAGTTAATTCAGAGTCCTGTTGCATGTCTGGAATGTGGAGTTCAGTGTAGATGAATAATAAATGAATGTAAAAATGTTAAATCTAGAAGTTAATTTTAACACCATCCCATGCATTAGTGACAGCAGAAAAAAATGCATGTGAGTTTATATTCTGCAAAGCTGTGACAGTTATTTTATGTGAATCCTCAGCACTAGTAAAAGTTTAACTTAGATGATGGTCTTGCATGGTACACTCCCTAATTTTGATGTTCTGGGCCTGAGTCAAAAGGAGTTTGACACAGGGTTTTTCTAACTCTAATACTCTAAGAGATTTGTGATGTACATGTATGATAGCTTTAAATTAACTGCTCTGCATATGGCTAACAATTTAGCTATGAAATTATAAGAGTACTTTACATGTCTGAATAAATGAATTTGTGGATTGCTTTTCTGAAATTTAGTAGGATTGTTGTTCCTGTGCTCTTCGCTTAACCTAGTTTATCAAACTGCACATTCAAGAATCTGGTTAAATGTCTAAGACTTAAGGATAATAACATTATGTAGCCTAAATGTTGTAAGAAGAGATCTCTTCATGTCTGTAGCCTCTCCGTTCCCCCAGCCCCAACATCTGGTTGATATTCCTAGAGCTCTGCCTGTTGTTTCTTAAAGCAAGGAAGACTAAAATAGGGAACATTTCTTTTGCGATTACATCCTTGGCTAGTCCTTCATCATGAATCATTCGTGGCCATTTATAAGCTATATATAGAGAGAGTACAAAATCACTATGGAAAAGCCTTTTTGAACAGATGTCTATGAGCAAAGAGCACTTTGTTGTTGGGTCTGTGGCAGCTGTGTATGAGTACCTCTCCAAGGCGCTGTTTAGCTCTGGGAAGTGTTAGTTCAGTGACCTTTCAGGGAATGTAGATTACAACGACAAAGGGGAAGTTAAAGGTAGGAGAGGGATTGTCTTCCAGGTTGGGAGCTACTTTTTATCCTGTTCTTGTAATTCTGTGAGCAGTCTTAGAGCCTTTGGCTGTAGCAGAAACATCACTGTTACCCTCAAACCAGACTTGGTATGAGGATGTGATTTGCAAATTGATTGTTCACTACTTTTTAAGAAGTTGCCTCTTTGCTGTAATTCAGACCTCCTGCTTTTGAGAAAAATTATCCGCAGTAGTTTGACAAACACGTTACCTAGTTTACAGATTTATGACTCAATAACTGTAAATCTGAAGCTTAACCACAGCAAATCTGCTTTCCTCAGCACATTATGTAGAATTAGCCAAATATATGTTCCTTTAATACAAGAAATAGTCAGTACAGTTCATTATTAGAGTTTAAAAAGAAACTAGTTTGAATTCTTTCTGTGCTTCATGCATTTTTATTTATGCTAACCAGCTGCATTTGAATCAATCAAATGTATCTTATGACTTGCATTTTGTATCAATCACTATTGAAAGAATGATGGTGTACAAAATATGTGGATTGCACCAAACACAAGAGATGTTTACTCTTTTCTGATATTCAGAATCTATGGCCCTGTATATAATGATAAATATACAGTAATGATACTGCACTTTATCAGTAGTATAAATGGAACACATTGGTTCCCAAGATGGTCCTCTTGTAAGAGAGAAAGTTTGCATATTCAGCAGATACATAGGACTACTTTATCAAATTCACAACATCTCTGTGGAAGCTGGAAATAAAAAATTATAAGTGGTGACATATATAAAACTCAGATCATCACTAGTTTTATTCTACTACTATGGAAAGTCAGGGTGGAGTGATCACATGATAATTTAAAACATTAAAAGAAGATTGTCTCACTCATTTGTATTTGTATACTGAAGCAGCATACTTTGCTTGGAGATGTCTGTGTAGAGCAAAGTTTGAGTTCGGCAGTACAAGGGACAGGAAATCTCTGATGTCACTGAAGAAAACTTACAAAAAGGCCTCAAGAGATACTAATGAACAAAGCAGTGAATATCAGAGACTACTAAAAAGGGATCTTTGTGACAGCCTCTGTGGAGCATGAATGATAATATCAAGAGCTTCTGTCTAGACCTTTTTTCCTTTTTATTCTATTCTGTGAATGTTTTTAAGGGTGTGACTGTCAAATTTTCAGTTATTGCTTGTAATAAGAAGGGTTTAGATCCCATTGAAGTGTTATTCTATTTACTAATTGAGCAAGCAAGTTTCTCACTTCTTGGGCTTATGACTGTATGTTTCTGCTGTTAGCATGTCTTCTGTTTAATGATGTTTGGAAGATACAGGCAGTTGTAACTCTGAGACCTTACTCTCATTATCCTATGGAACAGGAGACCTGTGGGGTATAGAGACCTGAGGTACTGTAAGGATTTAAACAGCACAATCACCTGTTCCAAACACTTTTAAAGGCCCCAGAAGGACTTTTCCATGAGATAAGCACAGAAGGGAGCAACAGGATGGCATCAACTCCAGGCCTGGCAGAGGCAAGATCTAGTTAGCACATTCTGGGTAATGCATCCAAACAAAAATTCCCACTGTGGCACACTGTAAAGAAGCAACTGCCTGTAGTCATGCTACTGGTCCAAAGAAAAATAATAAAAAATAGTAATGAAAAAAAAACAAGATAAATTTGCAGTTACAATCCTCATCAGTCATGAAGTAGGTATATTGGGTGGTACGTTATTATTCAACTATTAAAAAAATACAATGTGGCATCTTGTTTTGAGAGAGACACATCAGTGGTCTGCAAAGTGAGACGTGCACCCCAGGGTGTGTGCAAGATGAGAGGTGGGAGGAAATACTGGAGCCTCCGTTTATGTATACATTTTAAAGAAATAAACCCAAAATAAGTTTACTAATACTTAATATACAGCTTGACTCTGGTGCTCTCACTTGATCTACATGTCAGATGACCACAGTAAGGTCACAAGGTCTACTCAGAGAAGAGTGGGTGTTCCAAAATATAGAGAGATTGGCAATGGCAGCTTCACTTGTTCATTTCCCTTGAAGTATTTTGTGATGTATAACAGTTCATATGTGTCTGGTTATGTGGATTTAAACACTATATGATCTACTTTTAGCTAAACTAACCCTCCCAAAATAGACAAGTATCTTAAAAAGATCCCTGCAAAGAAACTTGTTGATCAAATGTGAGACTAATAATGTGAGAACAATTGAACAAGAAGGAAATGATAGAGCTGACACTTCTCCTAGTTATAGTAGAAGCTGTCAGCTGCATTATGAGGTGAAAGCAATGATACCCTTACCAGATCCGACAAGAACTTGGAAAAAAAAAATGAAATTATCATTATAGAAATAAAATGAACTTTGAACCAGGCTTTTGAATTGCCAGATTACAAAACTAAAAAAGTTAGTTTTATTTTTGGGGAAAGCAAAAAAGGTTTTTTTGAATAAGTAAAATTATAAATAAAGCATTGATTATTTAATCCTTATTCTAATTTACATTTTCTGTTTGTGTTCTAAAAATGTGCATAATGTATTAAAAGAGTAGTACACGTACTACTATGAGTACGTTTTTTAAAGAAAAATCTATGCATGTATTGGGAGTGCATGTTCAAATTTATTTACCAATAGGCATATATGATAAAAAGAATCGCAAAGTGCTGAACTAGAGAATAGACTTTTAAAGACTAAATAGACATCAGATAATTAGATAGACATTAGATAATTTACTTTCACTCATTTAATGTCCTGCAACACTCTGGACTGTTGGTGTTGTGGGGGAATGGAAATTTTCCTGTGGTTTGGCTCAGTTTGCTTCACATGGGATGTCTCAGAGGTGAATCAGTTGTGTCATGTACAGAATGCAGTGTCCTGTGATGCTGCTGCTATTCTGAGACACGTGTTGTGCAGTGCCTGAGCAATGAATTCAGCTAAAGAGTCTATGTATTAACTGCTGGTATTTTCTTGAGTTCATTAGCATCCTTTTTCATGGTTTTAGCTTTTTAAGTGAGTGGCTTTGACTGGAATGATCAGCGCTAACCTTGGTGCCAGTGGGAAGGTTAAAATGACATAAAATATTTTGGAACACAAACTTTGTCGTGGTCCTCATTATGTGAAATACTGCTGTATAAGTCAGCCAAGGACACCTTGATTAGTCTGTAACATCCTTTGATTAACATTTCCTTTTTTCCCCAATGACAGATATTTATTAATACCAGCTATATAATGAAGATTTATTTCTTCTACAGAACTATATGCATGTTCTTGTATTTCTGATTATATAGCAATTTTTGAATTAATGGTAAAAGACTAATGACCTGAGGAAAGATCTGTGGAGATGCAAAACTTTTCCAACTCTGACTGTATGACATGGTGCTTTTTATGTTGGTTCTACATGAATGAATGTATAATCATGTATTTAATGTGAATATTGGACATTACACTGTGGTAATGAATTAGCACATTATACTGCACAGGAATTGCACAGGGAAATGCAGTCAATGACATTTCATATTCATTTCAGCTAATGCCACTATTTTTATAGTTTCATTTCAGTCTTTTCTTTCACTTCAAAAGTCTAGTGCTATTTTTTTGTGTGTGTGAAGCAATTCTAAATCCACATTTATTAAGGGCACAATTTTCCATACATCCATATTAATTCCAGAATTTAAACTATAGATGTGCAAGTTAGGGCCTGAGATAAGACTTTATGCAATTATAATTTCTGGACAATGAAATGCCTCTGCCATGAATATGACAAAGAGGAGCAGGTACTGTATTAAGTGATTTGTGATTTTTTTTTTTTTTTTGCTGAAATGCTTTTTCCTAGTAGTTTTCAGTCATACTTGGTGTATTCTATTCAGAGGAAGAGGTAACTTGGGCAAAACTTAAATCCATATATAACCAATTAATTACTTGGAGTTTCATCTTTCTGTGGTCTTCCTGTCCCTTTCCACTGGGCTAGATATAAACCTGGGATATCCTTCCCTATATCCCCTTTATCTGCACCTGTGCACCATTTTTCTATGCTCAGGCAATTACTTTGCCCTGCAAAGCAAACTATAAGGGGTCAAACAGGCCAAGCCTCTCCTCTGCATCCACCACCCCCTGCAGGGATGCAAAATGTTGTGCTGCTGCTGAGCACCAACCAGGTCTTTTAGAATGTCTCTACCATGCAGGTGACCTGTCTAGAGCTATTCTCCAATGACAGAGGGTGGGTGGTGTGTGTGTCCAGACAATGTTGCATTTCTGGACTTGCTCGGCTTGTCCTAAAAAGAATTCATGTATTCTTTTCAAAAAAGCAGAAGGAGATCAGAGGACTAATTGTTACTGCAGTTTGCTCACAAATTGTGTTGGTAACTGGTGGGCCATCACTGATTCTGTTTTCTAGAAAATGTACTGCCAAAATATTCACAAAGGTCTACTGGGGAGTAGCAGGAGAGCAGGAATGAACCTTAGAGGATGTAGTTCAACAGAAGTCTGGAAGATTATTTGCTTGCCACTCAATATTAGGAAGTTTGTCTACCTTCTTGTTTTAAAACCCACAGCTTCCGTGATTTTGAAAATAGTTGTGTACTTTTCAAAGCTCTAGTGTAGCTTAATTTTTTCCCCCTGTTGTTTATGGAAGACATTGGATCCATTCTTTATTTCAAAACTCATTTGGACTTACAATGACTAGTTTTATTAAGAAGGATTGGCTCTACTTACATGTGAGCTAACTTTCCAAGAAGTTTTTTACACTTGTATGTTTTCTTCTATTTTGCTTTAGTTGCAAATCCCCCTCTACTTTAAATTTTATTTCAGTTCTGAGACAGATTCTTCCTACTTTAGTTGTGTTAAATATTTGTATCAAACAAAGAGAAACAGTGGAAGAAATATAGTTGGGATTAAGTTATTGTTATCAAATACTACCCTGGAGATGCAATGAACAAGTCAGTTGTTTAATATGAAAGAGTGATCAGATTAATTTCTACATCCTTCACATCTCTGTGTACTCATGCAATTTATCAGTAGTTAGCACGAAATGTCACTGGTGACAATGTTATAAACAGATTTTAATTTACAGATAAATGTTACAATACTGAATATTGAGAGAAGAAATTGAACCCCTTTTTCCATCTGCTTATGTGAATTCCCACACGTCAGGAGTGCAGCAGCATGGACATAAATTATGAGTAAAATGTGTTTATTATTTAAGTAACACGTAGTGCTCAGCTTTTAAAAGAGTGCATCTGGTTCTGCTTTTCTGTTTAATATTCAGTTTTTAAAAGCACGGAGACTTTGGGGTTCAAAATAGAACAAATCTAGGGTCAGCCCTGTATTTCTTCTTAATCTTGTGAGCCCTTATTTTTGTTCAGAATAAAGCACCAGTGAACTATAATACCTTCACTCTTGCTTTTCTCTCACCTTAATTTTTCCCATTCTCTCTTGTTTTATTGTACCTGTGTGTGGGTACTTTTTTATTAAGTTTTTCAAGCTGAAGCAGTAGAATAAGTGCAGATTATCATTCCTTCCTTAGGCTCTACTTTGCTGTTGTGCTTCTTGAACTGAAATAATATGAACACTTAGATGAGAGCAGAATTGCTACCTTGTGAAAAGAATGAAGTCTGGTTTTCTATGGATTTTGGCCTCATGAAACAAGGCTTTGACAACAATGGCAAAATAGCATAAAAATGGACAGGAAACCATCTTGACACAGATTTTTGGGGTTCTGGTGTTAGTAAGTCCCGTCTTCCACTGCATTTCTGTCTTGCCTAGTCAAACAAGAGGAGGTTCTGTCTCAAGATTAATACTCCAAAGTTTATATTGGTTTCTGCTCCCTGAAACTCTCCTCAGCAGTCAAGATTCCATGGTGCTTCTCAATAAGGTTCTTGATTAAAATTTTTCTGAAGAACTAGGTAAATATTACACATTAAAAAAAAATAAAAAGCCTGAATTGGACAAAAAAAATCTGATTTTGTGGGTAGCTGTGGACAGCTCCATGTATCAAGATTTTCAACTGATCTTGATTAGATGTGAAGCAAAAAAAATCTCCTGCAAACTGCATGCTGAATTTCTGCCCCTAGGACATTCCTCCTGCTCTGATGACAGAGTTTTAGCATTGTTATAACTGAGTGGCTGTAAGCAATATGTCTTTGCCTTAGTTCTTTACCTTTTCCTTGGTTTACAGAGAAAAAAAGTCTCAATTTTTGCATTTTTAGGTTGGGTTTTTTAAATGTTTTAATATATCCAAGTATAGACTGTGAGTAATCTAGACCAAGTCCTTTGAAAACGGCCTTGCAGAGTGGTGAGAGTGTATTGCTGGACTGTCATGGTTCATAAATTTTATGTGGCTAATGAATTACATGGTAGATAACCACCTCATACTTTGTATTTCCTGCTGTGGATAGAGAAACGTCCTGAGCTCTCTGTGGCAGAGAGGGACAAATAATTTATTGGCTTTTCTCACTTTTGAGTTTTGTAGGCAAAGGAACAAAAATACTGCTTGCTGTATGACAAGGAAACCCAGACATTTTCCTAAGTCTGTGTTATTCAACCATCTGGGAAATGATGTTTGTTCACATCACACACACAAAAAAAGAAATGCTATTTAATTTCAATGCAGTTGAGGAAACTTGAAAGTCAGGTTTTCCTTTTTAAATATCATCATAAGAAGCATCTTTCCTGTAGTACAAGCTAGCTTCTAACATCTGAGTGCTGTGGCTGGGAAATATCCTTGTCCTTCATGCCTTCCAAAGCATCTTATCCTAATTTAAATTATGGGATAGTGTAGATTTACTAACCTTGGCCACAGCCCGGAGTATCTGGCAACAGGATGTTCTTGGGACATCTGGGTGCCTGAGGTGCTGCCCCTGCATCCATCGCTCCCATGCTCCCTCTGCTGCTCTCTCAGGGGACACTGCTCGGGCTCAGGGGGTCATCTCCAGGTCCTCTTCCCACATCCCATGGGACAGCTCCTTGTGAAGCTGAATTCCTCTCCTGCTGCCCCTGTGCCCTCTGCATCTTCCTGTTGAAACTGCTCTTTGCTCCCATGGTCTTTGAACACGCTTCAGAACACCTGGCTTTTTCTTTAGTCTTCCTACTTTTCCAAGGCTGAGAAACTTGTAGGTTATTGAAACTCTAAACACAAAAGTTTTGGAGTAGACTTGGTGGGAATGAGTTTTAAAGGACATTTTGGAAACAAACTGAATAATGATATCTTTGAAGTAGTTAAATTTCTTTGTGGTGAGTGCTTGTGTTTGGTTACAGGTATCTGAAGAGATGCACAGGAATGAGTTTTGGACTGTGCTGACTGATTTTGTATGTACTTTGGAATAGATATGCAAAAAAACCCAGTGCTCTTAAGCTGTTTGAGGTAACAGTGAAGATAGAATAGAAAAAATGGAACATAAACCTAGTTGTCCATGCACGTTTTAACTTCTGACTTTAACTTTAAAACTTTCACTATATGAGAAAAGCATAGCTTCCT
The DNA here is from genome assembly GCA_017589585.1 of Phylloscopus whistleri. NCBI lineage: Eukaryota > Metazoa > Chordata > Aves > Passeriformes > Phylloscopidae > Phylloscopus > Phylloscopus whistleri. The sequence goes on along the minus strand of JADMLD010000068.1, from coordinate 110,933 downwards.
AAACAGTGATTCTGTTTAAAATGGTCTATTTTTACAGTCTGAGTTCGATGGGGTATGTCTATATCTGTATAGTTTATATCTCTGTTTATATGTATTGCCTTAAGAGCAGGTAGTTCAAGCATAGTTTGGAGCCTCACAGCAATGACAGGAATGATAAACCCCAGGACAGTGTTTTCAGGCTTAGCAGAAACAGGAGAGAGCTCAGAAGAGTAGGTATTGCCAGCAGCCCTGCTTGACTGGGTGGCTAGGAATGATGGACAGGTTTATCACAGGTGAGTTCATAAAGATCTCTATGATTCTGACAGCAGTGCAAATATATTGGTTGTAGGTGCTGTATTTCAGAGGCATAAAGTCAAAGAAAGGCTATGTTCCCAGAACGGATTAGAGAGCCTTAATGTCATATGTCCAGAGTGACTGTCATTTGCAAACAAGCTAGAGATGTGTCTTACTAATGGACTCAGACTGAGCAAAACACTACTGCAGACAACATGTGAACCACAGCTGATCCTGTTAGCAGTTTCAGTGATCACTAGAGCTGAAGGGAGAAACAAAAACTTCCAGGTGTATGTTTGGAGAAGTCATGTGCAAGTTTAATTCCATTAATTTGAGGTGAAGTGAGCAGGAACTTTTGGGATACTGTCTTAGAGAAAAACCTTTCTCAGGCACTTGTTTATTGGACTACTTGAGAGTATAAGCTGTACTCTTAAAGCAATAGAAAACAGTGCTTTTTAAACTGTGAATTGCAGTGCCACTATTTATTTTAAAATATCAAATTTTACTGGCTAGTGTCTTTACTATCCAAGAGCTGATGCTGGTGTGTAGGAGTCTAATTATTAGCTCTTACAAAGGTATGAATTATTTGAACCAGCCAATTACAAACAAATAAGATTTTTCCATGCCAAGAGCCCTGAAAAAAACCTACACCATAGGAGCATATGTACTTCGTCAAAACAAGTCATTGTGCATTCTTACCCTATCTCTGATAAATGGCTGGGAGGTATAAACAAGCTAAGAATAAAAGGATAGGGCAAGTGGCATTGCAAAGAATAATAGAACACGGAAAGTGTCTACAATACATATTCTTGATTCTTTTCCAATTTTTACTGGTTATTTCCAAGGAATTTGAGCCACCTTTGATTTCTCCACAGTTATGTGGCCTTTGTGTTTTTTTGTGATTATGTTCACTCTCTTCTTGGACTTGTGTAATTTTTTAAATATAATTATATCCTTGTCAAGGAATTCTACAATCTGTCTCCAATCTAAGAAGCAACGGAATGGGGCTGTGAATATAGATGTTTACTAGGGGTGCCCATTTTACTGAAAGCCTGAAAACCACACAAGTTTGATGGGAAAACATTTTCTTTGTCTTCTGCATGGTGTTGACATACATTTTATGTTCAATATTGTCCCTACATTACACATTTAAGCATATTGATTTACAACTCTAACTTAAATAGAGTGGAGAGGGAGTGAGAGAGTAGAAACAAACAAACAAAAATACATGGGATATATTGATTAATCCTGCTGAAATTTGGGGTATGTCAGCCTGTTCAAATCAGTGTGATGACTGTGACTGTCAGGAATTATACCTTTGAACTGGTGTGTTGTGACTTATGAGCCAGCAGCCTTGAGGAGTTTGTTGTGGGAGCTGTGACAGTAAATTGATGTCATAGACAGGAGGCTGAAAGGGACTGAACAGCCACATAGATTTTTTTTTTTTCTGGGATGGGCTCAGCTTTCTCCATCCCTAAATGGGGATAGGATGTATCTGGAACATGCATGAATAGGACATGCTAAGCCTTGAACCCTTTCCCCTTGTGGACAATACTTGCCTCATCCTTGTCTTTCTAGGTGAAGTGTGTCTTATGTGTCATGCTGATGCAGCCTGAAAGAGCAAAAAGATTTATGACTCTTTATGAAAATGTTTAGATAAAATGCAAAATGAGAGAGACAAATTTCTACAAAATCTGTCTGCCGCTTTATGAAAACATTCACAAGTTTTGGTTGACTTTTTAAAAATACATTAATGAAATTTGGTTGTCTCCTTACAGAAGTGTTCAGACTGGGAGCAAAATGAAAGGGCAAAATTGGAATCTGCTGCACATAGAAAGGGGCCTAATCCAACAGGTGCACTTTGTGCCTGTATGGTTGCAGAGTGGGGGAAATTACTGAGGGAGGTGTTGGGTGCTGGGATAAGAAGGAGGTATTGGCTTTGGGAACACTTATTTTGTTATCGCACCATGATTGAATTATTTTAAGGATCAAAAGGATGAAGATTCTGCTATGGGAAATCTGGGGCTGAGCCAGTGAGGGAATCTGGTCAGATTATGTGAGTGTGGGGTGTATAACTGCAAAGGGGCCTTGGTCTCAGCTCAGGTGGTGTGGGTGTGACTGCCAGAGTGGCTTCTGGATGGTTGGAAAGGGAGGTATCCTTAACAACTGTACAATAAAACGTACAAGTTCCCTGACACGTGGTCTGGTGTCTTTGTACAACCTGAACGTCACTTGTCCCACTGATGGGTTGTGACACTGCTCCCTGCTTTGCAGAAATAGCCTATTTTGTTGTTCACTGTTTTCCCTACCAGAGGTGATTCATGTCACCAACTTAAGGCAGATCTGGAGTGATTTCTGAGCGTGAAGAGTGGGCCTGACCACGTATCTTAAAAGAACTTCTTGTGGCATTACATAACCTGCATTTCTTCTGGTGCTCAGAGATCTGCAGGAGTGTGAAGGACAAACAAGAATCCATCTTTTGTATTTGTGTAGAAGTAAATTCAAGTAGGTCTCCTAGGTTTTTATCACCCTCACCCCATGTTTTTAAATCAGGAAAGATATCTCTGCTGTCAGGTTAATAATGATGAGGATTCCTCTGCTTTGGATTTCTTTGCTCTGTGCAGCAACAGCAGCATATCACACCACTGAAATCATAGCTGAAGCTCTGATATGGATAGTGCAGGCAGTTGTGCTTGACACAAGTCTAAACTAACTAGGAAAGCATGCCTCTTCTGTCGTCCTGTTACGGTGAGAGCATTCACCTTCATTTTTAAGTAGTCTCTCTAGTTTGGTGAAACAGGTGGTGCTTTATTGTGGTTATAAAATCATAATTTAAAGCTGAAATGTCCTGGAATTTTTTTTTTTCCTTGTACGTAATGGACCATGATTATACCTGAAAATACACGCAGGTGTAAATGTCTGAAGCTTTTCTCTGTGACAAAAGCAGACTGTTAATTCAGAATGGGGATGGACTGCTAAGTACTGCATGTCTAATAACATTACAAAAGCCTCTTTAAACAGTTCTGTGTCATTCAACAGGAGCACTTCTATGAGAGTGCTGTTTTAAGAAAAATTACTTGAAAACATGCTGAAATACGCATTGGAACTGAATACTTAGTATTGCTGTAGGAATTCACATTCAACTCTGCAACTCCTTTTTTCTACAGACTTGTAACTTTATGGTGATCTCTCCTTTCCAGTGAATGTATTGTGAATGCATGTGTGTGGTGTCTTGTTTAATATATTAGAAATTCTGATTTTTTTATGAAGTCTCTTCATAAAGAGTTAAGGAAGTGCTGTCATATTAATGTGAATGCCTTCAGTTGAGCCTAAGAGTGTAGTGCACATATATAAGCCCTCAGAAATTTCCAAGTTATTTTGTGCCCATACTAAGGCAGCAAGTAATTAAAAATTAATATGATCTCCATTGGTATTTCAGCATGTTTGTCTTTAGGTATCTCAAAGCACAGTACAAGACCTGTGTTACACTGCTCTAGATGATGTTAAAGTTCCCTCCCAACCCAAACTGTTGTATGTTTCTATGACATTTTTTTTATTTGGGAACAAAGATCCAAGTATATTCCTTTATGGACACAAATAATCTTTGGTTCTTTTTCTTTCTTGGATGTGTGTGAAATGAGGAAAAATCCTGGTCCTACAATATTCCTTTACACAAACCCACTTCTCTCTTGCTAACAGTTTTTAGTTGTTGCTTTAAAAGGTGTTTTACTGAGAATTCACTTGGAATGGAATTTGAACCATATATTTTAAACTGAATAATCCACATGTATATCCTAGTTCATTCTTTTATAGCCACTATTTAGATGATTAAATTGAGGTGTATCTTCTCTATGTACAGCTGATAGAAAACCTTTCATTATGGAGAATCTTTCATACATGAGACTGTTTCAGAACAGAATAATATTCTGCTTCAACTATATGTGTTTTCTGCATAGTTACATATTGTTTCTTTTTTGCTGTTGCTTTTGTTTTGTTTTTCTAAACTTTCCTTTCTGTCTTACTCTAAAATTGTTTGTAGAAAGATTTTTTTCCCTTTCTCCAGGACAAAAGAGTGGTGTTTTTCCAGTGTCCCCAGGTCTGTGCTTGGTATTTTTGGTACAGTAAGAAGTGGAAAAAAGCGTTTCTTTCAAATCACTTTTCCTTAATTGGAATTGGCTTCTATGGGGCTTTTAGAATTCTCTTCAACTCCAGAGATTTGTTCTTATTGCTGTAAAGGGTCATGAAGAACCAGATGAGCAGATAACGGATGGATTTGTGATCTGCAGTCACTTGAAGAGCTGCACTTCCTAGTCCTGTGTTATGATGCTAAAGAGAAGGATTTGCTCGCCTTCCTCAACACAGTGCATATTCCAGATAATATTCCAGAAAATATTAACTCTTCTAATTTTAGCTCAGGTCATCCTAGATGCCTTATCCAAATTTCTGGAGCAGAAAATGGCCATCAACATTAAAACACGGTCATATGTCATTATTCAGTGAAATGATTAGCTAGATTGCTCTGGATTATAAAAAGTGAACAGCATTGCTTCATGTTGGGATAATAAGTACAAGCTGCACTATGGGTCTTCGAGTTTGTTGTTACTGACAGAATGGGCAGTTGAAGCTGCTCTTCTCTGAGTGCTCAGAGTTTGTTGTATTCCTAAACTGTGAAAAGCATTTATTGTGTTGGGAGTGTTGACCTAGAAAATGTGTTGTTTTCTGTCAAGTCTGTTGCTACTATTTCTCTAATATGAGAGCCTCTCACTTTATTTTCAAGATAATTCACAGACCTACACAAGCACAACACCCTAGGGTTCCAGGAGGCACTAAAATCCTCTAACAGGTATTCCTGGCTTTGCTCTGGGGCAGTAGCTGGTAAAATAAATGACTACCATTCTTAGAGTTATAGCCCTTCAAAATGCTGTAGCTGTGAATAATTAACATGCAAGGTAAGTGGAAATTTATTAGAAGTATTTCAGAACTCATTTGTTCTGGAGAACAAGGGCTCTGAATGAAAAACTAACTGTTCAGCAGGGTTCCTCTGGTGATCAAAGGCATTATGCACCAATTAAGGCTGGTGCTGGAAACTCTGGTTTCACGGAGCTCTGCATTCCCATGGGTTTTTTCTGGGGTGGAAAGTGGCTCTCTTTCCTCAAGACTTTTCTGGATATTAGAGAAAATTCTTATGAAAGACCATAATTTTATGAGAAAGGAAACACAGGGGAGTAACTATACAGTAACCTGATGTTCAGGCTGTGAAGCTGATGTGTCTGTATGTGGTAGTGTAACAGAGATAAGGGCAAGATGTTCACCAGCACCTCCTTGCCAGAAGAACATTCCTAACCAAGTTACCTCTTCCAACACAGGAACTTTTCCTAATTCCAAAGCAGATGTAGTGGGCTTATCTAGAACACTTAGAGTTATTTTAGGAACACTGAAATAGTAGCATAGATTGAAGGTGTGAATATGACACTTTTAATAATTGTTGAACTGCATCTCGAGTAATACAGGATGACTGTGAAGCCCTACAGAGAAGTAACAAAGGTGGTAGAGGGATCTCTGAGGGGGACATGAGGGAGAAAAAGATAAAAATACTTAAGATGGAGAAGATTCAATCCAAATCAGGTGAAAATGCAGTGAGATAGGTTACCTCATTATACAGCACTGCATAAGAAATGGAAGACTATGATCCTGCTAATCTGGAGACAACAAAATTTATTTAGAACAGGTAAAAATTAAAATGTTCTAAGTCATATGAGTTGTCCTTGTGGAAACATTGATCTAGCTGAATGACATTGCATTCTCTACTACTGGAAAGTGAGCTAAATTCCCACAACAGATATATGTTTAGATTCTATAGGTTAGGATTTCAGAAGTTCTGTCAAACTTTATTTTCATCCAAAACTGAAGTTAAGAAATGTTTCATAACCCTAGGATTTTGACAGCTAAACACTCTTGAGATCTGCTTGCATTGAAAATACTTAATGTTTTGAGTTTGTATGTTTGTGGTTATGTTGCCTGAAGCACTTTACTGTCATCATCTGCTACTGTTGCTGTGAAAAGGTTAAGATAATTCTAAAAGTATTTTCACAGGGAAGAAAAACTCAGTAACAGAAGAGTCCGTCAATAAGCTCTGGGAAGTATAACAAGTGTCAGTGTCTCAAAACTGAAGCTGGAAAAAAAATCAGGTAAACCCCAAATAAACAGCACTACCTATAATGTTTTGGCATCTTTCACACACATTGAATTGGATTTCGTATTTGGTGTACTTAGTGGCAAGGGTTACTATTTTTTTTCACTTTTTGCTGTACTGTCTTCTGCTTGTTCTCCACTAAGATGATATTGACTCATTTCTATACAATCCTGGACCATTCCATTCACGTTAAATTTGAAACTAAACCTCATGCTTTTATTTGCTACTTCTGGTTTTAGGGAGTCTCACTGTTACTAGTTGTTCCTTTTTTCTATGCAAGTTAACAGCAGCCCTGTGCTTTGAATTTATTTTTATTCAACAAGAATATCTGAACTTAATTAACTTATATCTTGGGAAGAATGCAAGTGGGACTAAAACAACTGAACTGATTTGTAAGCTTTACTATGTGTGAGGAGTCTGACTTGATAGTTTAGTTGACTGAGAAACACCCAACCCTACCCCTTTTGAAGACCAAGGTGCACACTTCCTTTTCTCTTTTTTGGTTCTCTCTAACCCTGTTGCTTCCCATTTTTCCCCAATTGTTACCAAGTAACAGCCAGCAAATTGGCCTTGTCTTTAACAGGAGAATGCTTGGGTATTGTTTGGCTGAAGATGTTTCTTGCTAGTTGACTCTTTAAGACAGCAGTAATGTCTACTTATTTCTGCTAGGAATTTCAAATATGCTGGAAGGACTTTTTGCTTCACTGTGCAGGTTGTTTCTCTAATTAACCATTAACTTGGGTTGCAATGAGCCTTTTCTTCTCTTCATGCAGTAGGGCATTCAGTTTCTGGAGACTGCTTTGAAGATTTCCTTTCTGCTTGTGGGTTTTTTATTTATTAAATTAAGTTAGCAGTTCTTCCTCACTGATTCTACATACTGACACAAACTCTGGGCTCTACTGCATCTGCAGCATTCAGTGTGGGTGTGGTTGTGTTGGGAAGTGGTATAATGCTCTTTATAGTCTTTGCTTTCTTTTTTTCTTCTGTTTTTCCTGTGAGGGGCACGATCCCAGAATTCCAAATCCTTAAAAATAAAACCTCCAAACCAATCCTCCCACTGTTGTACACAATTTTCTCTTTTTCTGAAGAGGTTTCCTCTGCTGTAACCCAGGGGGTATTTAAAAACCTTCCTTAAAGGAACTATTACCATATTGTAAGAAGCCCTAGTTCTCTACGTGTCCATCAACCCTTCTTACTAACAAACCCTTTAAAGTTCAGGTATCTTAGTCTGATGCCCCAGGAAACTATGCCAACTTCTAAATTGAATTTTAAAAGCTCTTTCTACAGCAACCTTTTCAATTATAGTATTGCAATACTGGTATACCCTACTTTGCATCATCACTGTGGTGATCTTGTGAAGAGATTGACAAGGCAACACAGCCTGTAGGCTAGAGGGACAAAGACAGTATCTGGAGAATGGTAATCCATCAGTTCAATAGTCTGCAGCATCTTAGGAAACCTTCTCCATTTTCATCAAAATATCTTTATCTTTGAAGGAGAGTCTGCTTCAACAAACTTCACTTAATTTGTGCAGGTTGTGTGTACTCAGACACGTGAACGTAAGTGTGTGCTCTCTGAGGAATATTTAGTGGGTTGTATCAGGTAAAAATTCAGACCAAGACAAAATTAGTTACTAGGGAGATGCTTTCATGGACAGATCTGTTTCAGACACCCTTTTTTAAGAGCAGTAAGCTATATGTGCTGCCTTTACCTCTGAAAGAATGAGTGAACTCTGTTGAGTTGAGTAGTATCTTTGCTACTGCTCTGAATGTTTTGACAGGAAGATCTATGTTTTGACTAAGCTTGAGTGGTCTTTCCCTCTTGTATAAAAAAATTTCTTTCCTTTTGATCTATCTTTTTGATACTTAGTTGTCTCAGACTCTTTAAGCAATGTAGCTCCATTGGTTGTGACTGGGATAAAGTTAATTTTCTTCAGAGTAGTTTGTATGATGGTATGTTTTGGTTGTGCTTACACAGTAATTGCTGTTTCTCAAACTGTCCCACTAGCAGTGGAGGAGGCTGGGAGTGCAGAAGAAGTTGAGAGAGGACACAACCAGGACAGAAGACCCCAAATGACCCATATTGTATAATGCTGTTACCAGGGGGCACAAAGGGAAGAAGGAAGAGGGGGGGAAATAAGGAGGAAGGGGTGATCTTGGGAGTGATGGTGTTTGTACTCCCAAATTGCTGTTAAAATGTGATGGTGCCCTGCTTTTCCAGGAATGGCTGAAGAGCTGCCTGACCTTGGGAAGTGTTGAACAAATTACTTATTTAGCTTTGCTTGTGTACATGTTTCTTGTGTACCTTTTAAGCCATCTTTATCTCAACCCATGTGTTCTTGCGTTTTTATCTTTCTGATTCTCTCTGCTTATCCCACAGTGAGGGAGTTAGCAAGGGATTAGGTAGTGTTTTGCTCCCTGCTTGGGTTAAACTGTGATAGAGGCAAATTCTTTGAATGAGTGTGACTGATTTGCACTGTCAGTGCTTTAAATACTATTTCCCATGGCCTTATGTCCAGCAAAGTCAACAGAACCCCAGCATGAGCCAATGCATTCTTGAAGGTTTCACCTTCTTCTCACATGTAAGAGAGAGCAGGTGATAAGGTCTAGCACAAGTATTATTTTTTTTCAATTCAGCCTTTATTCTAATACAGTGGATGTAGTATGCCCCAGCAATGCATGAAAATGGAGAAGAATTTTTGGGTGTGGACTTAAGTGTCTATGCTAGAGCATACGTGCAATAATGTGCCTGTTTTCTTACTGCCCTTCATATCAGTTTCATAGGCAAAAAAGCTGTATATTGTGTGCTGACATTTTTATGGGATGTTGGATGACTGTGGGAACTATATTATGACATTGTATTACCTTCTGAAAGTGATACTATTACTTATGTCAGGGTAGCTTACTTTGTAGTCTGTATACATTCCCTAGTGGCTAGAAAGCTAATGATTTAAAGACCATTTTATGTTTTAAAAGAGACTTCTGTGGAAGCCATCAGGATTATAGTGGTAGCCTTTTTGTCATCTGCACTTGGACCTTGGTTGAAAAGTCTTAGACACTAAATCATGTTTATGTCAAAGAAACTGAGTACCTAACCTTACTTGTTTGAGGTTTTGTTTGAAAATGGTTCATTTTTAATGATTTAAAAAGGAGAGATGTGAATCTGTAGTTAAAACATACTACAGAGTGGTCCACTCTGAATGTTGTAGGATGCAGTTAGTTGAAGAATGTAGTGTGTAACTACCAATCTACAAATAGCAGGTTAAACATAAAGTGTTCCAACTACTGCTGTTGCTAGTTCTGGAAGATGCTCATTAGGCAGCCTGCAAATTTTTATTAGATATTGCTTCATCTTTGATCTGCTACTCTTTGTCTTCAGAATAATTGCACTAAAAACATACAACAGGTGTTGTACTAAGACTAGATCATGATTCTTTTTCTTGCTTTTGTACCCATCTTGATGCCTTGAGAAGGCTGACCTGGAACAGAGACTGGACAGAGCTAAGAGAATAAAGTAGATATTTATTAAAAGGCCTTTAAGGATACACCTTGGGCGGGACAAGAACCTGGTCAGGGCTACACCCAAGATGGATCCAAAATGGACACAAAATGGACAACTGGTCATGAGGTTTCACACTTTTATAAATTTTGGTCCATTTGCATATTGGGGTAAATTGTCCAATGATAGATTGAGGTTATGAATTTCCATCCTTTTTCTCTCCCCTCAGCCCTCTATTGTTTATGCTTTGTCTGGGCCTGAAACTTTGTCTTTGGTCTCAAGCTGGAAAAGGATTGTTTTGTCTACCTACCATGGGAAAAGAGCTGGCTAACACTTAGTATGAGCTCAGAGCTACACACTTAAGCAGCACAGAATTTGAAAAATATGAAAGCTAAAACTTAAGGCAGCAATCTGTACTAACCTCTGCTTTCAGCTTTTGGGAGTTTGAGAGTATTTCACCTGTGTGGGGAAAAAAAATCCCACAAAACCCCCATACTATAATCAGATTTTTATGCAAGTCTGTGAGCACCTTCTGATTGGGTTCACTCCAAGGTGCAGATGTAGCTTTTGATGTGTTTGATAGTACCTGGGAAGGGAAAGAAGGCGACAAATCTCATCCACTGTGAGTATGAAAAGGTGTAAGAATATGGCATACCCATATGTGCATTTTCTTCAGATTTGTGGCTGCCACATGGAAAATTGTAAACCTGGTTACAACCTGTAAACCTTGCTTGAGAGATGGGTCTGACGTCTGTAGGAAGATTGTGATGACATTTATTACCTTTTTTTGGCACAAGAGACAGAACTGAGTTTTGGCTCAGAACAATGTGAGCACTATGCTCTGTCTTCTAAAGCACATTGGTATGACTGAAATGAGGTGGTAACGTTGCTGCTCCCCATTCTGTTTGAAGTTGTTTGGCAGCATCTTGAGAGTCCAGCTGGCTGTAGAGATGGGCAGAACTCACAGTCATTACTTGGCTACTAGTTTACCCCATCCTTTCCTATTCTATCTTCTTCCCCTGATGCAGTAAGTTTTTCTCTAGGCACTCCAAAGGTTGAAATTCTACTTCCATAACTTTCTAACTTGTGTAGTAAAAGTTTTGAAGGATTAGCCTGGAAATGTCACTTTTCTGCCTGAGAAACCTTGTTTTTGGAATATCCCATTCTGGTGTGTAGTAGGAGGATTTATGCTTGCTGACAGAGGTAACTGCTGAGGCATGGCAAAACACATTTACTTAAAATTTCAGCATTTTTTTCCAGGTAAAGAAAAGAAATAGTATGAATAAATGAAGTGAGGAATGTTTATGAATTGGATGTGATATAAAGAAATGAATTTCTTACTCAGCAGCCTGAATTGCTGCAAATGTTGCTATATTAGAACTGAATGTCATGGATGCCCTTGTCAATATTAAATCTTTGGTATAAATGCTATTTCTTGCATATATGCTAGGAATATGGTGGACTCTTCAAAGGAATTGAACTAATCTGTAAGCAAGCATGGTCTTTAAAGATAGCATGTGATAGTGTAGGCTATTCTTCTTAAAGGGAATTAAGCAAATAACAGTTATCTTCTTCTAGAATTTTAAGTGTGAACCAGTCTTTTCTTATTCATTTGCTTTCTGCTTCATGAATACTTATGCTGTCTTTGCCACATGTCTATGATATATTGATTCCATTAGTCTTCCTGGGTAACTCAAAAGGCATCAACACTTGCTGTCTTAGCCAGCTTTGTTATAGAGGGGAAAGCTCTGAGAAGGTTATGGACCATGTTGTCCTGTTCTGGCAGGTTATTTTTTGGACAAAGCATTATCACTACTTTAGTGGTTTTATAAACTCTGGCTGCACCACCATTGCAACAGCAATGTCATTTGGTGCTTTTCAGAAGTCCTTAATACGGCAAGTGAATCAATATTAGCAGTTCTTTCTGTCCTTGGAAGGGATTTGGACCAAGAGTTCAGAATAAATGGACTAGTGGTGAAGTTTAGCTGGTCCTCTAATCAAGTTGTCATTTAAAATTGCAAGTGAAGGAAGAAGTAAATTTTCAGTGGGAGATTTAAAATGGACAAAGTACAGGATTTTTTCCTTCTGATGGAAAACAGTTTCATTCTGTTGTGTCTAAATGTAAGAAAATGAAAACTTGATCAGTTCTGGGGTTTTTTTGTTCGTTTTTTTTAATGAAATGATAAGTAATAAAAATGTAATACCGCTTATCTCAACATTATTTTTTTCCCTCAAACTTGTTTCTGTGCATTCTCAGTTTCTGAGTTCTCATTCCCCAAATTCAAATTGTTGGTCCTGTTTCATGAGATCAATAACTCATTATTCTTCTCTTTTAGTCTACCTATGTCTTGCTGAGAGATCAATTTTTCAAATATGAAATCCAAGTAGTAGTGATCATTGGTGTGTTAAACGTCTCAGGTTGGTGAGAAAGATTTTGAGAAGAAAAAGATCATTTCTAGTGTGTGAATATCCTCGGACAGAGCCATTCCTAAATGATTAAAGTAAAATTGGTCTGATTATGATCAAGTATAAGAAATCCTCTGATGTCCTATTGTTTTTCTTTTGAAGTGGATCATATTGTAACTTGATTGTGGGGAAAATGAGCTAAGATCCTTCTTTAGGAGTTAAAAAGACTATCTCAAGTTTCCTTACTTATTGCTACAGTATATTGCTGCTGTCTTCTTATTTATGCTGATTTGTTGGCAAGATGATGCGTGAACACTTAACAAACCCAACCTGGAAAATCTTCATTGAAATAATAGCTTGATTCAGGAAGGAGAGGTGGAATAATCAGCCAGTCTAAGAAAATTTATATTTAACTGCCATCTCTGTAGCTAATTTTTTTTGTAGCATGTGGAACTGTGGTTTTCAGCTTCTCCTGATTTGTGACGCCTTATGTATATATATGTGTGTGTATATGTGTATATGTATATATATGTATATGTATGTGTGTGTGTATATATATATGTTTTTTTTTTTTTTGTGAGGATGATCAAGTTGATGAGTCTGAAAGCAGTTTTTTGGTGTATAACTCTCTAAATTCACCCTGAATGGCCTGTGTGCTAGGAAGTGGTTAAGGGGGAAGGAATGTTGTGAAAGCACATCCTTGCAGTTGTGATTTATAGTCCTCTGTAAGTATATGACCAGTGATCTTAGGAAAATAAAAGTCACGTATCGCTGATCAGTTTTTAAGAAAAAGCAAATGAACATGAAAAATAAAAATCAGAATATTATTAAGTGAGGTTTTAAAAATTATTAAATGTGTGCTCCAAATTTGAGATTAGAAGCAGCAATAGTGGTTTACCTGTTATTCCAGTGGTGATTTTACTACCCTTTTGGGAAGTATTAACACTTGTGAATAAAGTTATGTGGTGAACTGGAGAATGTAAATAACCTGTAGATAATGTTTGTGAATTTTACCTTTTTTCAGGCTCAGTTGTATTCATAGGTATAACTGTTGGAGATGTTTCAGTCAACTGGCAAAATTATTTAAACAAAAGATACTCCTTTTTTTTCTTTCTGTTTTCCACATTATTATGTGCCATTATTTCTTTGACTTCTGTAGAGGGAAAATGCAGTATTTAAGTAAGGTGGCTCTATGGAAAGCATGGATATGTTTCTTGCCTTCTGAATGCGGTATGAAATAGTTGACAATAGTAATGTCTTATTACTCTGCTCTACTGCCTCCAAATAACAAATCTTGTCGTGTTTTCTTATGAGAAAGAACAGTTTGTGTCTTAGGACTTTAACCTAAAAGACTTAAGGCTGTACAACACTTGAGGGTTAATTAGAAGCACTGTCTTGAGTCACTGGTCCTTTGAGATGTACTTGTCATTGAATATGCATATTCAGCATTTGAATATAAAGTTGGGAGGTTTTGTTTGTTGTTTACTGCCTAGGCTGTACCCCCTTAAGCCAGTTAAATTATTATCTTTTGTGTGTATTTCCAAGTCGTTTGTAGGGTGTGCTCTATATCTGCTGTATAATTTAGCTGAGCAGGTTTGGTTTGTATTACATTTTACAACTAATCACTAAACACAGAAGTTTTGTGAAGATAGATCATTTTACTCAGTGAATAATCCTATGTCACAATACAGATAGTCTTTCTAACAGCTATGCCTTGATTTCAGTGTGTACAGTTACTGGTAGATATCTCCAGCAAAATCTGCACGAGTCACTATCAGGCTCTGGTTTAGTTGGTGTTGGGGATATTTTTTTGTGATTCTCTGTGCTATTTTTGTTCTTATGTTGTCATCTTGTCTCTTGCAGAAAAAAGGAATGCTACACTATCTTACTAATGAGAATGAACAAACATTCATTCTAAAAATTCACAAGACTTTGGGATTCCCAAGTGGTGTTTTTACACAACTTGCTTCTGCAGTGCTCCTAAATAGCAACAAACAAACAGCTCTGTGAATTACGCAATAAAAATGCCAGGTAATGTTTTGTTGCTTGGAACTCTGTTCCAAGGTCCATAGCTTTGTTGGATAGCTCGCATTGACTCTTCTGAACAGCTGTAACTTAGTTGTCTCCTGCAAGGACAGGTATTGCAAGATCTTAAGGGAAAGTGGTTTGTTACAGTGGCTATTTACTTATAATATGTATTTCTGGCAATACATCCCGGCATTTTTTTGTTTTGTTTTGGTTTTTTTGTTTTTTTTTTCCATTCATCAGTGCTTCTCTATTCTTTTATCCATGGATATTTTTTTAGAACAGCAGCTGCTTGTATTGTACCAGAGCTGCCAAAAGTCTCAGTTAAACACTCGAGTGTAACACAGAAATTTCAAGAAAGCTTATTCAGAAGTGCTGTAACATATTTCAAGCTACAATCTGAACATCTTTGTATCTTTGCACTAGTCTATCATCGAGTACATTTAGAGAATGTAATCTCTGAGTGTTGGACCTTGAAGGTTTCAGATAGCTTCTTCTTTCCCTGATTTCAATGATCTCTACTTACCTTAAGTATTTCAATCCCCAGACATGATTTTGAGTCCTCTTTTAACATCATACAGTTTGCCACCTTGAACAGTCTTCCAAAACATCAAAAGTTACTTGGATTGGTAACTCTGCTGCTAGAAAGGGAGAGTAGAGCAGTTCTCCCTTATGAATCTGTTTGTATCTGAGAGCTGGGGGACATAAGGATTAAGTGAGCTCATGCTAGGGAGAGCAATGGCCTTTATGGTTAAGAGGAAGAAGAAATTCCTGCCTTTCTTTGGGGAAAGCTTGTTGCAGAATTGTCTGTGGGAAACACTGTTCTCTGTCACCCTGCAATATTGGTATCAGTATAGCGTTGGAAAAAATCTCTCCTCAAGGGAATAATTGACTGCAAGCGTGGCACTGCTCCAACTACCCTTGTGACAGACATAGCAAATAAATTGTACCCCCTTGTCAGTGGCAGTAAGTGACTTCTTACAGTCATGAGAGAATTTGACAGGATATAATTGTTCCAAACAGATGCAAGTGTTAGCCCACACTCTAAAGGAGGCCACAGTCCAGATTAGGTTGAAGCTGGGAACCAAGGATAAAATTCATGTCAGAGCACTTAGAGGGTTAATTTGCTCTCCCAGCTCAACTGAGTCCCAGTGGCTGCCTCAGTGCCCTGCCCTGATGTGCAATAGGGCTGCAGGGCATCACTGCTACCCCAGCAAGTGCAGTTGTAAGCTCAGTTCAGAAGGAAACTATCACACCAGGATGGTTCATGATTGTCTGGGAGAAATGAACAGAAATTCCATGAGAATTTTTCATTCTGCACAGCCCAAGAACAGGACTTGTTCTCTTTGGTATGTCTTGCACTGAGCATTTTAAATTTAGCTGTCAAAGTAGAATGCTTTTTAGGGTGCATTTTAAGTAACAAACTTTTAAGTTCAAAGAGTGCCTAGCAAATACAGAAACTGCAGTGTTCTCTGAAGGTTTTCGTTGAAATTTTATGATGTTTTCAGTAATGTATACTTGTTTCCTAAAATTTAGAGACAACAATGCATCCACCTTGCTTTTATTTGGGTGTGGCAGTTTGTTTGGTTTGCTGTTTTTCTTCCTACATTTTTTTTTCCCTTCTTCAAGAAATAAAATTGTTTTGATGGCAAAAAATCATAGACTCTTAGAAAAGCTTGGGTTGGAAGGGACATTAATGATCACTTAGTTCAAACCCCCCTGCCATGGGCAGAGATTCCCCCCACTATGGCAAGTTACTCAGGGCCCTTTCCAACCTGGGCTTGAACACTTCCAGGGATGAGGTATCCATGGCTTCTCTTGGCAACTTCTTCCAGTACCATCACTGCCATTTGAGTGATGATTCTGAACTAAACTGGACTACTCCTTGGGTAATATGAATTTTTATATTTTTGAATTTATTACTGTGTTCATAAGTTCATAAGTTATGTTAAATAACAAGTTACCCTCGCGTTCTCTAACTACTTGTATGATTTTTTTAAGTATTCTTCCCAGTGCCACAACTGTGTCTAAAAACCCTTTAAAGAGCATTCAAAGCAGCCTTGTAAACAACTGTAACTGACTATATTTGATCACTTTTTCTCCTGAGACATTATTCTGAGGAGTCAAGAAGTAGTTCTCCCAGATAGCTCTCCTGAGGGCCAGTCCTGTGTCATGGTGATTTAGGCTGCTTGAGCAATGGTTTTTTTGTATTTCAGGTATTTTATGTTTTGGCAAACAGAAAGTACACGTACATTCACTCTTTAAATTCACAAATTTATGTCTTAAGTGTTTGAACAAATCTAATGGAATTTTGCCATCTCAGTAAGAATGGAGTAAGTTTTCTCTACTTGGTAACGGGAGAACTCAATTTTTTGAATTTTGAGAGTTTTTTTTTTTTCCCTTTTGTAGTAGATCAGAATTATTTGTTTAAATGTGGTGGTCGTTTTAACCAATTTGTTTTGGAAGCTGGGCAAAGGCATGGTGAGATAGGGGAGAACAGAACATAGGAGTGGATACCTAATATTGCAAATATGCCGAAGCCCACTATTTCTTAATGACTAGAATAACACTGTGGTTATATGACCAAAATGTCTCTGAAAATTTATAACTGTTCTACCAATAGCTGAGAAAATCTTATTGGATATTTCAGTTCACTGAAAGCATAGGGCTCAGTTTACACTTTGTAACTTGATGATGTCTGAAGCCAAGAAAACAATGTGTTGACATTTCCAATATTATTCTGCAAAAGATTGACTGTCCAATTCAGGCTCTTTGAGATACTTCTGAAGAGAAATGTGTCAGTTTTCAAAAGATGTGATTGCCCAGATCTCAAATATTTAAAAACCCAATGCCTCTGGGAATGAAAGTCCTTTTGGATAAAATAAATGGATTATCAGGGAGTATTATCAACATGCTGCATTTATTTTTAGAAAACATGATGTTTGTTTCCAGCAATGTGCAATTATGGGCTCAGGGCTAATAAATCTATTATATATAAGGAAGGTTATTTGGTTTAGTGACAAATAGATTTCATCAGATTCTTGCCTTTTGCTTTTGTCAGATCTGTGCTATCCAAGGGGAAGGCATTGGGGATGCACTTGCCAAAACAGGACTGCAGATGCTTCTGCAAATTAGGTTTTCCCAAAGTAATGTAACAGCATGAACCTGCTCATAAAAGTATTGCAGAAAAAAAAGTAGAACTTTATTCAAGTATGTGTACCAATAACATGTGCCATAAAAGATGATAATTTTGACTTTATATTGACGTAAATCACTTACTGGTGAGCAGTACTTTTTGTGAAAGTGGCATCATAAGAGTAGGCAATAACCGATTGGAAAGGTCATTTGATAAACCAGGAACTTCAGGCATCTGTTTATTATCAACATTCTTCTTTCTTGTCTCAAACAGAAAACAATTTTCTTTCTGTCACTCTCAAATCTCCATATAAATTGCTATGAGTAGCCAAATACCTTGGCTTCAGGACCTGAGGGTATTCCTCCCTTTTCTCTGCAGTTTCCAGATCCTGTAAGGCAGATCATGTGCTTCCAGTTGGTGCACCCACAAAATACAAACACAAATTTTTATACAGAGATTAAAGCAGACAGGGCAAAGATGCTTTTGGGGACATCCCCAGAAAACATGAAGAAATCTACTGGCCTTCCCTGATTCTTTTCTGTAGCTAGTTTGGTTTAGTGTGTGCTCATGGAACACACATATGTACACATGTATTCTCACTCCACTCATAATACTGGCGTTATTAACAGGGTTATTTGGGCACTGCTGATTTTGGAAGAGCTGTCTCCCAAAAAAATCTCCTACTTTCCCCTCAGTTAGCAATTGAATTTTGGGCATTCCTTGCACAGCTTCCCCTTCAACCATCTGTGAATGCCATCTATCTCTTAATATGCTTTCAGGAACATGTAACTGCTTGACGCTATCTATTTATGTCCACCAATTTCTTATGTCACTTCAGGTAGTTTCTTGTATTAGGTAACTAAACTGCCTAACTTAGTTGGGTCAGTTAGGTAACACTTGAGAGAGGGACTAGTATTCTGCCTCCAACCTTAAGGTTTTTTCCCCTTTCTTTTTGTGCCCACTTCTATGTGTGATACTAAAGGTTTTGGCTTAATTCCAGGCGATTGTTGAAGAACATCTCCCATGTGAGGCTGTCTGATCTGAACTTTAATGTACCAAGTAAATCCCATCTGCATGTTGTCGTTTAGGAATGGTACCCTTAAATCCAGTGCTCCCACTGAAAGTGTCCAAAACCACACACTGCTCTCTTACACCACCTCATCCCTGCCTTCCCCTTCTCCTTCCCACTGCAGTGGGATGGACTTGAGAATTAGAGGCACAAAAGGTGAAGATTACAGATTGAGAGAAGAAGACTTTACTGGAAACAGCAATGAGATAAGGAAGGGAACAGTAACAGCCACAATATTAATAACAAAAGTGTACAAAAGAGAGGATAATTCACATGCAAAAATGCTCACCATGGGCCCCAAGACAATGAGCAATGGTAGACAGCTTTGCCATTACACTGCTCTTCCAGGTACAAGGTATTGACAACTTCTCTGGGTAACCTGTTCCAGTGTCTCACTACTCTCAAAGTAAAGATTTTTTTCCCGATATCTAATCTAAACCTACTCTTTTCCAATTTGAAATCAGTCCCCCTTGTCCTGTCACTACATGCGCTTGCAAACAGTCCCTCTTGATCTTGGAGGATCCCTTTAGGTACTGGAAGGGTGCAATTATGTCACCTCAAAGCCTTCTCTTCTCTAGGCTGAACCCAATTCTCTCAGTCTTTCTTCACAGGACAGGTGTTTCATGTCTCTAAACAACTTGGCCATCTCTGAACTTACTCCAACAGGTCCACGTCCTTCCTGTTCTGAGGATACCGGAGCTGGATGCAGCACTGCAGGTGGGGTCTCACAAGAGTGGAACAAAGGGGGAGAATCCCCTCCCTGGCCCTGCTGCCCACACTGCTTTGGATGCAGCCCAGGACACGTTTGGCTCTCTGGGCTGTGAGTGCCCATGGCTGGGTCACGTCCAGCCTCTCACCCACCAGCACCCCCAAGCCCTTCTGGGCAGGGCTGCTCTCCATCTGCTCAATCCCCAGCCTGTGTTGATACCAGGGGTTGCACTGACCCAGGGTACAGCACCTTGAACTTGGTCTGGTTAAACCACATGAGGTACCTATTAGCCCACTTTCTGAGAGCCCTCTGGATGGCATGCCATCCTACAGGGGGTGACAACCATACCCCTCAGCTTCCTGCCATCTGCAGATTTTCTGGGGGTGCACTCAAGATCTTTGTTTATGTCATTAATGAAGCTATTAAATAATATTGATCTCAATACAGACCCTTGAGGGACACCATTTGTCACTGTTATCCATTGGGACTCTGAGCCACTGAGCACCACCCTCTGGATGTGACTGTCCAACCACTTTCTTCTCCATCTAAAAGTCCATCCATCAAACCCATTTCTCATTAGTTTAGGGAGAGGGATGGTGTGAGGGACCATGTCAAATGGTCTTTACAGAAGCTCAGGTGAATGAACTTTACAGGGGTTCAGATAAACCATGCCTGCCGCTCTTCCCTAGTCCATGGATGTAGTCACTGTCGTAGAAAGCCACTGGACTGGTCAGGCAGGACTTGCCCTTGGTGAAGCTGTGCTGGCTTTTGAATAACAGCATTGGAACAGAAGTTTACTTTAGGAAGTCTAGATTTCAGGAGAAGAATTATTTATTATGCTAAGAAACCCAGGTGACTCTACACCAAGTGCATTTAGACAGTAATGCTGTTCTGCTTCATATATCACAAAGTTCGACTAAGCAGGACACAAACTAAGAAAATTAGTATCAGAGGAAATCATGGAATTTCTGATACTTCTCTTTTAGTTGTGAAGGGAAGGCTGAGGAAGGAAGACTGAGAGAGAACAATTGGGGTAATAGTCAAAAAATCAGTATTTTGCTTAAAAATAGTACATAATTATGTATTTAGTCTAAAAATATGAAAAATCTACATGACATTTAGTAAGTAAGCAAATTTCTTTCAACAGATGTGAGGATGCTCTTCATCTTAATTGTGTAGCATTGTATGATACTGCTTGGCATTCAATATCTTCCTGCAATTATTATTGAGATTTGTACTTCCTTGCTTGTTTAGAGAAATTTTGTAGTTTATTTGTAAAGCTTACTTATATTCTCAAGATCTTTTTAATGGCCTTACATATCTTTATGTACCATATGACAGAAACTGCTTCTGAAGATCCAATTTTCCTTTTTTTTTTTTATTTTAATTTTTAAATACTGGATCTTGACAATCCCCACTGATGTATTAGTGGGCACATGAATATTGCACAAAAAAAGTGTGATGTAGAAATTTTAACCTGATGGAGAATACACCACTTTCTCAGATTTTAAAAAGACCATTTATTTTTCAGTATATGCATTTCCACAGATATCTTTTCAGGAGCAGATGCTTTCTGTGTCTATCTTCTACTTCCCTAAACTCACGTGTCTGAAATTACCAAAGAGATAAAGAAAGATAATACTATTTCAAACATCCTTCCAGCAGTAAAGAGGGATAAAACCTTCTCTGAGTTGGCTTTAATCTGAAGTTGCTTAACTTCCTTTAGCTAGTTTTTTTGAGATTGGAGGTAGAATAATTTTGCAACTATTGACAATGAACTTGTTAGACTTTGCTCAGTTTTTAGCACAAATAGCTCCTTCATAGGCCATTTCCTTTCAAATTATTCATTTACAGAAAAACAACAATCAATATGGGGCTTTTTCCACTCTAAATGAGGTAAATAAAAATATGTGTGCACATTTTGTCACTAATTATATGTTCCTAGCACTTTAGTTTTCAACATTTTAATTGCTTCAATTCAAATATAACAGTTCTCTTAAGGCTTTACTTCCACTTCTTGATCTTTTTTGAAATATTGTCAACTTGGGAATGTTTGGTACATGCTATAATAATAGAAATTCTTTAAATATTAAATAAGTATATATGGTAAAACTTAGTACTCACTTCATGTAGCTTTCACTGTCTACTTCTAAGCTGTAAAATACAACATGAAACTGTAGATTCACAGAGGAAATTTTTTGGTTTTTTGTTGGGTTTTTTTTTTGTTTGTTTGTTTGTGGTTGGTTGGTTGTTTGGTTTTTTTTTTTTTTTGTGGTTTTTTTTTTTTTTTTTGTTTTTTTTGTTTTTTGTTTTTTTTTGGTTGTTGTTTTTTTTTTCCTAGTGTGTAAGTACAGGTTAGTTTCAGCATTGATTAAACAGGTTACCTAGAAACTCTAAACTATTTTTTTTTAAGATACTCCATATCTGTGTTTATATTACAGGAGGTTATGGAAAATCCAAAAATAAAGACCATGTGTTTTAGAGAAATATGTCACTTTTCATAACATGAACGAGATTTTATTTTTATAGGCTGGAGAAAAATTTCTGCCACAAGAGGGTAAATAATTAATTTAAATGGCTCTAAGAATATTTAGATGCAAGGATCCAGTACACAACCTCTAATCTCCATCAAGTCAATGCAAACTGACCACTAAAAAGTGCCAAGTTCCTATGGGACAGAGATGAAATGCTGAAATATGAACATGTTATTTCATTCAGTGGGAAAATTTCAGTCTTCCTCATTCCAGAGGGACCACTCTACTTCTCAGTGGTCATGAATGTATAATACATGGGAATATTCATATTCATTATTTAGGAAAAGGATGTTCATTGCATTATGGGGAAATCTGAGTTACATCCGTTTGTGGATCAAGATAGGCATATTCTTGATAATTTTTTTCAGGACATATATTTTTGAGAGAGCAACCCATTAAAGCAACCAATTCTGTATTCTGTAGTACTGCAGAATATAAGTGTATTTGTGGAAATACAGACATCAATAAATTAAGATTTCCATTTACACTTTTAAGTAGGTGTGGTGGGTTGTCCCCAGCTGGATGCCAGGTGCTCACCAAAGCTGCTTTCTCTCTCCCTTCCTCAGGAGGAACAGGAGAGAGAAAATATAATCAAAGACCCATGGGTTGAGACAAGGACCAGGAGAGATCCATCACTGGTTACTGTCATGAGCAAAACAGACTTGACTTGGGCAGATTAGTTTAATTTATTGCCAATCGAATTGGAGTAGGATAATGAGAAATAAACACCTTCACCCCAGCCCCCTTCTTCTGGGCTAAGCTTCACTCTTGATTTTCTCTACCTCCTCCCCCTCAGTGATGCAGAGGGGTGGGGAATGGGGCCTGTGGTCAGCTCATGATGTTTTTTCTCTATGTCCTAGTGGACAAGAAGCTGACCCCATAATGTGGCAAAGAAGGTCAGAAACAGGTGAGGGGAGGTGATCCTTCCCATCTCTTCAGCCTAAGAAGGCTCAGGGGCAATTTAAGGTGTATGAATGGGAGAGAATGAAGACGGAGGCAGTCTCTTTTCAGCAATGCCAATGACGGACAAGAGGCAATGGGCAAAAATTCACATACAAAGTTTCACCTGAACACAAGAGAATACTGTTCTGCTGTGAGGGGAGCCAAGTAGAGTAACAGCTCACGCAGAGATTGTGGAGTCTCCATCTTGGACACACACAGGAGTCAGTTGGACAAAGATTAAGACAATGTACTCCAGCTGACTCCCCCTGAGCAAGGGGTGAGGATATACAATTTGGAGAGGTAGCTTTCTAGCCTCAATGGTTCAGTGATTTTGATATCCCTCATCATAGCCATCACAATTATTTTTATTTATTTTTTACCTAGTGCATCTTAATTTAGTTCAATTGACCCATGCATTTAAAAGTACCTTTTTTTTTTTTTTTTTTTTTCCTTGATGAGAAAGATTTTATTATTAAGCAGCCAAACTCGTCTGGAATGTGCAGACCAATTCACAAGAGAAAAGCTTTTTTCTTTTTCTGTTACATACAGAGTTCTGAAAATGTAAATGATTTCTACTGTCTTTTTCTTTGTAGGACTTCAGTAGAGATGTTTCATCTGCTAGAGTAGCTATCTAGAAAAATTAAGGTGTATTTGTACTCTGAATTTGTTACAATATTTACATGTCCAAATATAGATTGTGTACCTACATGCAAAATACATGCAGTAGCTTGAACATTTTTCTGGTTTTCATGCTTTCCTGCATGAAAAAAAAAGAAAGAAAAAAATTAGATGATGATACCTCATATTCCTTCTTAAGCAGAAACAATAGTAAGGAAAAAAATTGCAAAGTGCAAAAATAGAGAGTTGATCTTATTTCTTCTCCATTCTGAAGTCATTGGTTTAATTTATTGGGACAGATAGGATGGGCTAGATGAGTGGACTTAAGCCAAAATTCAGAAATTTTGGTTAATCATAGCTTAGCATTTCAAAAAATCCTGGAGACTTCCACATATTCATTGTGTAGATTTATGTCAAAGAGGTGATTCCAAGTTACCAGCACCAGCCACCTTGAAGGCAGATGTCATCAGTAACCCCCTGGTTGTTTAAGATGTGTCATTCTCTTGCTACAAGGGGCATTCAAAATCAACAGATATGGCCACTTTGGAAAATGTATCAGAGGAGCCGGCAAAATAGTGAAGAAAAGCATCAGTCATTTACAGCCTCTAGATCTGCCAGTGAGGAAGAGATAAAAGTTTTACTTTTTCCTTTTTGAGTACAGAGAATCTTACATTTTCATATCCTTATTTCTAGCAGCCTACAACTCTGTGCAGGTGACTTCTTGTGGGGCAGCAAGAAAATACCTTAGACTGGAGATTACTCAAAAAGCTGGATGCTAGTTTTCAAGGCGACAGATATTTTAAATACTGAATACAGAGTAGGTGTTCTTAGAGGAGAAACATAAATCACAGGAATACTATTGTTTTAAAAGGACAAAAAGAAGCAAGAATATTTCCTGAGAAATGCACTGGTCAAGAAGGACCTGTTGGTCAAGCATCCACCTTATTTTCTAAGATTTAGCCTAACTAAATTGAACATAGAACAATTAAAACTTTTCCAGTTGTGTTTTAGTTTTAGATCACTATATTCTAGGTATGTGAGTCATAAGCACCATGTCTTGGACACAATTACCGATTAATTGGCAATAAAAGTAGCTACAGGGTGACAGAGAATTTCTGAGGGGAGTGGAGACTTTTCTGAAAAAATAAGCACCTAGTGAGAAACACATGAAGAATGTGGTACCTCATTATTGTTACTGCACTTAATATTGATGTTTTAATTGGTTGTATTAATAGCTAAACTGTATTGCACTTATTACAGGGTCTAATTTTACTTGCAGTTATAATGAATAAGAGTTCTTGAAAGTGTTTTTTTTAGCTGAAGGCTTCCAAGGAGACACCTGTAAGTTGATCAACAGGACAATCACTGCATGCAGTTTAGCATTAAGTCCCTTCTCTCCAGCTATGTGAAATGAATTATTATACAATAGTGTTTGGCTGCTCTCTCTAAATGGAAATAGGTTTCTCAGTATTTGCATGGTTTAAGCAAGATGATGAAAATAAATTTTGCATAGAGCTCATGCCTTTTCAGAGGCATAAAAACTGAAGAAAACAAAACCAGAAGTGGATAGAAAAGCAAAGCCTCAAGGAAATAATATTTCACTAGCAGAAATGTTCACAAAAGCTTTCAAGGTAAAATGCATTTACCATTAACAAGGTAATTTTTTTTCTTATTGTACTCTATAGATACAGTAGGCCAAAATCCATTCACATTAATTGTTCTGTACTTTGTTTTTTTGGTTGAAGTATGTAATGACTGTCTTACTGACTGACTGTTGATTTGTGAATGTATGACTGTATAGGTCTTGTCTAGCAAATGAATTTAGGATTACCTTAGTTGATTAGGGCATGATGCTAGTAACACCAAGGTCGTGAGTTTGATCCTGGTATGGGCCATTCACTTTGGAGCTGGGCTCTGTGATCCTTGTGGTGACCCCCTTCCAGCTCAGAAGAGTCTGCAAAAGTTGTTTTGGCATGATTGTTCTCTATATGTTTTATCTTTCAAGACAGTGTTTACGTAATTGCAAAAAGCTTTATTGATGGTTGTATTTTTGCTTTCTTTTTTGCAAAATGTCTTGCCCATCCAGATCAGATGTATGCATGCGGATGTGTGCATACTGTGTTTATGTAAAAATACTACTTTGTATGGTAAATATAGTATCCGTTGTTAGACCCTCAGAATTTCAGGCTTTTATATTTGAGCAGCCTGCTTTTCATAACAAGTCTGGTTTTCTGAAATAACGTATACTTTGTTTGGAACGGCACCAGTTCCAAATCTGTTCTCAGAAAAAGCTTTAGAATTTGTGAAACAATGGCATTGTCTCAGACGACTTAAATGCTCCTTCTTTCTACTCTGACACAGTGCTGATTTTTCTTGTGGTTTGCTGTCTTAAAGAAAACTGTATCTTGTCCTTTAAAATTACTGTGATGGTGCAGGTACAGAATTTCTAGGAGTATGTTGTGATGGTTGCAATTTAACATCTTCAGCCTGACTCACCTTAACTTTTGTGGTCTTGCCTAAAAAGGTGATATGAGTACTTGGCTTCATTTTATTTTGATTTTGAAACATTAAAGGAAATGGAAGTGAAAGGTCATTTTAATATGCAGTCCTTGAATTAGAGACATTGCAGTCATTAGAGACAAAGCTCAGTATTCTCTGTGTAATGTAGGTAGGAAGAGATTACAGTGAGAAGACATTTCTCTACAAAGCTGGTACTGGGTGCTCACATTGCCTGTGAACCTTAATATTTCCAGAAAATATTTCTTTTTAAAAAACCAACAAAAATGGTTTTTAAATCAGAAGTATTGAATGAATTTTTAGCATACTGCTTATATTATTATGTGCCCAATGGTCTCAATGTTTGATCTTTCTGCGTGATTGTGGTAAAACCAAGATATAATTGTGGAGAAGTAAGAAAACACGACATCTAAAAAAAAGAAAAATTAATTGAAAAATTGTAAAAATAAAAAACTTCTGACAGCAGAGAAATTTAAAGTCAATCCACCAGTATGGTGTTAAACTAACAGTGTAAAACTTGCAAACTGGAGCCTGAAATGCAGAAATTGTTTGCCTGCTGTTCCTCCACAAGCTTTTGTATGGATTGAATTAATGTTGTTACTGCATTTCCTTCGTAGTTTTTACTGCATTTAGTAGTGAGAAGTGTTATGTGCAATCTGGGCAGCATACGTACTTTAGTGTCTTAGTTTAAGCCATAATAGAGTAGAATATCTTTAATCTCTACCAAGGGGGTCAACAACATGCAAATGTACCTCAGGACATTATATTCATTTATTCATAGAAATAGGTGTTATGGATGTTGAGGATGTGTAGAGTAGCTTCAGAAACTTGCCAGTTACCAATTAGAAGTTGGTATTAGTTGTTGAGATGATTTCTTGACTGAGAATGTAGTGAAGCATTAATTTCATTGGATTCAAACACCTTTGACTTTGTCTTGCAATCTCCAAGCATCCAGACATTCCTGTGTTAATCCTGGTTCAGTTATGCAGAATTTATTCTAATAACTCAGACAAGTGAAAGTCAGATTTGGTATTACTCCTTTCAAGACAAGGTGTTTGCTCTTGCGCCTTGTCTTGCAAACAGACTATTTGTTAGGAGAAGAGGTGGCATGATATGTCATGGTAGAAAGGAAAGGTGAATGACTGGCATGACTCTCCATGAAGAGAGAGTGCTAGACTAAAGGTGTACTGAATCTCAAAGTACAATTTACAGGCAGACGTCAGTGTAAAATCTGGACATGCCATCTAGGGGATTGTTCTAGTTGCTTTCAGAAAACCTGTGAAGAGATCAGATGGAGTGTCACGGTTTGGTGTGAAATGGCCTCACAGATTTAATGTAGCTTTGTAGACGTGCACCAAAATAGTGTGCAAGCAGCATTGTTTTCCATACCTGTCTGTAACAGGATGTAGAATGCTGAAAGAATGTAGGGCAACCAACAGTTAGCATCAAGTTATGCAAGAACGAAGGACAAAGATATTTTGGGATCACAGAGTTTTTTAGCAGTGACTGAACAGGCACATGACCTTGAGTTAATGCTACAGAAACCAGCCAGCCATTTCCATATTCCATAGGCATGTTTCTGTCTTCCATACCACTCTCCCTTGGTAGTAATATACATTATATACATTATATTCATTACTTATATACATTAAAAAGTCTGATATGGAAAAAATAAAATTAACAATGGGAAAAATAATTTATTTATTTTTAGTACATTGTTCAGCTTATTTTAATTTGCTTTCATTTGAAAACAAAACCTCTCAAATAAAACTGAAGGAAAAAATGGCATTTACACACCTGTGTCCTGGATTTAAATCACTTTTAAAGGAACAGGGAAGATTTAGGATTTACAACAGGCAGTTATTAAAAGGGATGTAGAGAGAGAAGTTATCAAGTCAGAACAGAAGAAATGCTGCAGAAGGGAACTTGGTGCAGGTGAGCAGTGAAGTTGCCTACTTACAGGCCCAAACTGGTTTTTATGAGTATCTCAGTCATACCTTTAGGGATAGGCAGCTATTTTTTCCCTGCCTTGTTAAGCCTATTGAAAGGGTGAAGAAGTATGCAGCTGGCTCTCGTTCTCCTTTACTCTTTAGTGTGTGGAACACTAGTTCAAGATGCAGGAGTCTTTGGTTGGTTTTTGCCTCTTCCCACATACAAAATGAATTGGTAGTCTGTGATCTCTAGCCCTTGGGCTTTGGTCTAAATAAAATGCTGTAAAGCATAAATTAGTTTGGGGAAGAATCTGTGTCTCCTGCTAAAGCTATGCTGTTTGTCAGCCATGACTTCAAGGTTTATGGACTAGAGTCAACATGAGATAGGGAACTTTACTTTTAGCCTGCTCATGAGGACATCCAAGTGCTATAACAAAACTAAGGTTACCAACATGGCTTCTGTGGCAGGTTTTTGTGTGGGAAATATAAGGACTTCCTGAAATATGACACCCATTTTTACCATCTTCCTCCCTCAGTCACACCTCTGGACCTCAATATCATAAAACAACACATTCTGCCAGCTATTGGAAGGAGGAAAAAAACAGTATAATTTTGTGAAGTTGCTGGTAAATACCAGTATGTTTCTCGATGCATTCCATACAGTTTCCATGGTGTCAGTAAGTCAAGTTATTCACATTCCTGTGGAAGGCATAAGGAAGGTATATTTCAGCCTTAGACATGGATGTGGGAAACTGCCAAAACAGGATTACAGCTGTCTTTTCTGTTGAGGCAGTACCACACACATGGCTAACTAAGAGTTTAAACATAAAATTGAGAATGTGCTGTCCTTGTGAAGGAGATGGTTTCCTGAACAATGAGTGTTTTGATTGATGACAAGTCATGTTGCTCAATGTTACCTTTTACTAATTCCAAATTTAATGGTTTTTTTTTTATTATTCCTTTTAACTTCATTCTCTCCTTGTAAATTGTGTTTCTAAATAATGGTTCTAAAAAAAGTGAAGATGCAAGTATTTAGAAAAGTAGGGAAGGCTTATATCTGTATGGTGCTGTGGTAAATAATTTAGGCTTCAAGTAAAGTACCAAGATAGCTGAATTTCCATTTTAAATCCAGTTCTACTGATGAATAACACTATCAAGCCTCGTTCTACCCCTACATATGGCAATGTCTCTTCAGAGCCATTTCTCTTTTCTTAAGATTTTAGTAATAGTTTTTAAATGAACCTCTGACTATTCTATGTTTGAACTGAAAGCCTCCAAGAAACTCTGTGATGTATAGTATTACTTCATTTACATTTTCCTGCTTCTTTTCTTTCTTCTACCTCTTCCTCCCTCTTCAATCCCTACCAACCTTTAAGTTGCAGGCTAATCACAAAAATAAAATTTAATTTTGTGATTAGGGCATCTCTTCTTTTTAGCACAGTAGGGATTAATACCTGCCTGTCTTCAAGAGTACACATCATGTACACTGAGGAAATTTGGAGGCATAGGACTTTTCCCAGCCGTTGGAGGTAGTGGTAACATCTTGCTTGTGTCTTACTGTGACTGCTACAGAGGGCTATATTCAGCATTTCCTATTGCAATATCATTCAATACTTGCCCGTTTGGTCTTACAAAGTCTAGGATGTGTGTGGGTTTTTTTCCCAAGTAATTCCAACTTGTTTGGTGTTGAACCGCAAGTATTTCTACTGGGGACATTGGATGGCATTTATCTCAGTCCATATAACTTTCTCCGTTACACATGTTGCACATTTCCTCTCTGCATTGCCCATAGCTAACACAAATCAACCACTTTTTATAGTGATGTAAGAGTGAAACAAAAAGTTTGTGCAATAAATGTTTAAAGGTTAATATTGATTGGAGCAAACTATTCTAAAAGAGCTGAATCACAATTAATTAATTTCAAAAAATGAGCTTTCCTAAAGACATGGTCTAAAAACAAAGCAGTAGATCAATAGGGATCCTAAGATTCAAGTAATGCACTGAAACATCTAAATCACAATTATTTCTACTGTGTGCTGAACAGATTGGCAGTGATTGCTGTTGATGAATAAAAGCCTGCCTCCAAAACCTGACAAGAATTTTGCCTGTGGCATCAAAAATGGTTGGGATTTTACTGTTTTTACTGTTTATTAAACACCAAGAAATTCATGACTTGTCTGTCCAGGGAATAGAGAATAAGACACAATTATTCTTCATCTGGTGTCTGTCATAAAAATACCCTTCCTTAATATTTGCAAATTCTATACTCCTCCTGTTCCATCTTATAAAAAAGAGATATTGCAGTCTGAAAGCACTATATAAAGGACTATTTCATAGTCTCCTCCTCTAAGACCACTGAAGAGACCTATTGTATGAAGAGGAAAGGAGAACTATTTCTGGGCAGTTGGGCTAGGATGCAAGGGAATGTAGAGAAATTAAAAAGTAACCATTATACCAGCTTCCTTTGGCTGTTCTGCACAGGTGTTGCAGCAGTTGTTTCCCAGAAACCTCTTTGGACAATTTTTTCCAGAGACGTGAGGCAGCTGTAGGTGGCCCTATTTACTGACACTGAAATTTGCAAATGGAATCGAGTTGTTAATGCTTTTTGTTTCTTTTAAAAAAAGGTGGAAAAAGAAATGGAGGTGGGCAGCAGAAAATGGAAAAAAGCCATTGTGCATTTCTTGCTGTTCTTTAGACTGTTATATGGTGCTAAGCAATATCCCCTGACAGAGCTTGAACAGAGGCTGAGATTGTTATTAATGATCAGTACAGGGTATTTGAATGTTTAGCAATCGATGCTGAATATCAATTTTGTTCAAATTGCACAAAGAATGTTTTTCTTCTATTCATTCCCAAAATGATTTGTACATCTTTTGTTATCCTGGCAATAAATAATTTTGCCACACACTGGGTTGTAATTTGACAGTTGCTCCAATGTAATTTCTTTACTTTTTAGGATGGCACCTTTCCTGGGGATGTAATTGAGTCATTTGTTTTAAGTAAGTGAAATTTATTTTCAGCCATGTCCCAGTAGCATATTCAGGGAGATAAAGACCTCTAATATAAAGCTTGCCATGTAAAAAAAAAAAAAAAATCATATTCAGTCTCTATGCTCTGGTAGAATTCTGCTATCATAGTTCTGCAGTGCAGTGTAACCTGTAAGACATTATCTAAGTCTCTGTATACACCTGGATAGGCAAATGACATTAAATGAGCTCCATTTACCAAAGGGAAGAAATACTATGATGATCCTCCCTAATAAGTAGAAATTCACTTAACTCCCAGTCAAATAAATTCACAGCAATTAAGGAGAATGATTTTTTAGAACTAGGTCCCAGACTGGACTGTTAAAATAATATATACTATAATAAAACGACTTCCAAATGTTCACTAAGGTAGTTGAGTATTCTTATATCTCAGTACTGCCAAAGGTGAAGGAAAAGAAATGAATGTAGAAGCATATAAAGAATGAGACAAAAAGATATTCCTGGAATGCCACAGTGTGTGTTGCTTTAGTTATTGTAAACATTGGCCAACAAAGAGCTGAAACCTCACAGAGTTATCTATGAGAACTTTTAAACTGTTGTGGAACTGCTTTAACAAATGCCTGTACAACATTTGGCAAATGAAATATTTTTGTCAGGTATAAGCAGAGGTGATTCTGTTAAGATTATCACTGTAAAATAAATATATTTTATTCCTGCCTTAACTACTTTCGTTTGCAGCACCTATTTACAGAAAAGAAGTTACAGATGGAGAACTTCATCATTTAGGCCAGTCAGGTGCTATTTACGGATAGTTGCTTACACAGCCTGGAAATACAAACTCGTTGGTGTTCTAGATGTCCTAGTACTGGACTGCGTCATGATGGATACCTAACCTGAAAATGTCCTTCTTAATAATGCCTGTTTATGAGGAGTTAGCATCTGGGGTATATTCCTAGCTTCCCAACAGTCTTGAGCATAGAATCTGTCAGCACATAACTTCTATTTTTTTGTTGTTGTTTACTTGAATCAATATAGTCGGGAGTTACAGAGGACCTACAACTAACTAAAACCAGTTCTTTTCAGATATCCTAATTTTGAGGTCTCATGCTTCAGATCTGGTTGATTAATGCCTGTAGATATTGTGTAACTTCAGTCTTTCACCTGAAATTAAGTCATAGCTACACATATAGCTAGGTTCATCTTTTGTAAACTATGTTAAGAACAGTCACGGTTTTGTAGTGAATTAGGATGTGCTGAGTAATACATCTGTGGTGATTAAACTGTGCTGGAAGCAAATTATCCTCTCTCTGAAAGTTTCCTGTGGAAAAACACATGCTGACAACATGAACAGAGACAACCCCCCCATGAGTGGGATTTGGCTTACTAGGCAGGATATTTCAGTGACTGGAGTGGAATGAATTTTCCTACCTTTCTTATTGGTAGGAAGGTGGGTTAGGTACCTTCCTACAATGTAGTCACTGCAAAACTACAGCAGCAGCTATATCTGGCTATGAAAAACAAACAATCTGATATCCTGAAGTAACAATGATGTTTGGTCCCATTTAAAATTGTTTAAAGCTTGTTTTTCTGTTTGGGGAAAATGACAAAATACCTCATTATATTCTCACTTAAAAGATTGCACTTCCTTGTTGTGTATATGTTTGTACACGTTTTATTAGAAATATTTTAATAGAAGTACAGTATCTTCTGAAGGAAGGTATCATGGTCTGCTCTGTTATGGACACGGTTGGTTCCAGCCCTCTCTGTAGCGGACCCACTGGAGAGCACAGGGAGCCCATCAGCCACTGTAAGCACCTCTGGGAAGACTTACCTAAGACAGGTCAGAGCAAACAGAAGGTCTGAGGGTGGAGCTGAGATAAAACTTGTGTGCTGGGAATTATCTTAGCATGGCAGTTTGGGATGGCAGGGGACTGTGAATGCCTGTTTAGCAAAAGATTTTTAATTAAATCTATTTATCAAGAATATATTAGCTCTGCTCCTCTTAGATATTGTTGTATTTCTTTTGTGAGGACTTAACATAACCTTGTACAGATTGTAAATAAAGCTAATTAGAATGGTGGTTTATTTATTTATTTTTTTAATGGTTACTTTTCTACCAAAGAGAATAAACTCATTTACTACAGTCCAGGAAGGCATATGGATACATGGATGCTTCACTTTTTTTTTTTTTTTTTCCCCATCCTTCCACATTGTGTTATCTTGCCTTCATCAGTATTTTGAGTAACATTTCTGTGACACCTCTGCTTCAACACCTTCCACATACACATAATAAACCAGTAAACAAAGTCACTATGAGACCACAGGGCAAGAAAACACCTCCGTAAGTACATATTTATTTTACAATTATGAGCTAACTACATGGAGATACTGAAGTATTTCATGCTAATTTTACTAAATTATCATATGATTACGCAGGTAAATTGACATCTGCAAAGTTGTCTGAATGCTAGGCAAGCCCAGCAGCAACATATTGTATAAATTCACATTTTAACAGCATGAAGCTCAGTCCCACAGGTCTGCTATTGTGTTATTGTTCCCAATCAAGCTGTCAGTATTATTTGGCGTGATTCAGATGCTTATATGTACTAACATTGCTATATTGTCTCATTCTGAAAGCAAAAAAGATTAGTATACACCTAAATATGTAAAATAGGATTATCAATTCAAGTAATTATATGCTAGTATACATCACCAATAAAACATTTAACTCAAATTTCTATCTTCATATTTACCTCCTTAGTGACTCTTATTTGTCCCTTCTAGGTCCCTTTACTTTTCACTTTCCTTTGTGAATAAAAACGATATAATTTTACATTTTATATCTTACATTTTATGAAAATTATGCATAACAGCTTTTATCTGTGAGATATTCAATCACAATATTTTGTACACAGCATAAGAACATTTGTGCCAGAGTCTCAGAGAACTTGAGACATCAACAGTGATTTTTAGCCTTTTTCCCCTCACCAAGCCAGGAATGGAAGACGAAAATTAAAGTTAAAAATTATTCTGTCAGACATTGGTCCTGCCTGAGGACCCATCAGCTGTGACTCTGCTCAGATGCACAAGGAATTCAAAGGTGCCTTCTGTGAGAGCAAGACATAACACCATAAGATGAAGTAAACAGGGTTCCTAACAGGGATAAGGAAGACAATCACATTCATTATTCAATTATTGTCCCAGAAGGCCATAAACTCTTCATGCTTAGTCCTTTTTCCTTCCAGTGAAGACTCTCCTTGCCGGCTAAAGGCTTTTGGGCTCAGTTCTTCAGTTTACCACTAAGGGGAGGCAGCCCATGTGCCTGAAGAGGGTCAGAAATATGTCTAGTGTTAAGAGCTCAATTTAAATAAACTCTAGGCCTGCCCCATGAGTGTCACTTTTTTGTGAGGGGTGTCGATCTGCTAGAGGGTAAGAAGGCTCTGCAGAGGGATCTGAACTGGCTGGAATGATGGGCAGAGGCTAACAGTTTGAGGTTCATACAAGCTGTGTGAGGCTAAGGTGTTGGGTCCTGCACTTGGGTCAGAACCAACCCCTTGCAGCGCTCTAGACTTGGCTCGAGAGCAGACCAGCAGAAAAGGAGCCCTGTTTTGCTGATAGGCAGCAGGTGGAACATGACCCAGCAGTGTGTCCAGTTGAGCAAGAAGGCCAATGGCATCCTGATTTGTACCAAAATTAGTGTGGCCAGCAGGACCAGGGAAGAGATCGTCCTCCTGTACAAGGCACTGTTGAGGCTGCACTTCAAGCCTTTTGTTTAACTTTGGGCCTCTCACTACACAAAAAAACCATTGAGGTGCTGGAATGTGTCCAGAGAAGGGCAATGAAGTTGGTGAAGAGCACAAGTCTCATGAGAAGTGGCTGGGTTTGTTTAGGTTGGAGGAAAGGGAAACCTTATTGCTCTCAAAACTATCTGACAAGAAGTTGTAGTGAGGTGGATTTCAGTGTCTTCTCCCACCTAATAAGTGATAGGTCAAGAGGAAATGCCCTCAAGTTATGTCAGGGAGGGTTTAGTTAGGTATTAGGAAAAATTTCATCATGGGAGTAGTGACCAAACATTAGAACAAGCTTCCCAGGGAAGTGGTGGCATCACCATTCTGGAAGTGTTCAGAACATGTGTGGATATGGCATTTGAGGACATGGTTTAGAGGTGGACGTGATTGTGATACTAGCTGATGGTTGGTCTTGATCGTAGAGATCTTTTCCAACCTTAATGACTTTGTGATTCTATTGAGATACAGATGAGTGACAACTGCAAACTCTTTTCCTTCCCATGTGCGTTGCCACAGGGCATGTAGGTTGTTTCTTCTAATATCTAAATAAATCCTCTTTCATTATTGTGCTGGGCAGCCTGGGAATCAGTTCAAGCACCAGCTTTCAAACAGGATTCACAGGGAGATGGTTTGTCTTTCTTGGGAAAAATGGCTATGTTGGTGTTTCAGTGTAACACATTCAGTAACTGCATGTGCAGAAGCAGAGTGAGGAATAAGGCTCTGTTGGGATGAGTGATGTCTGAAATCATTGACAAGTCTGTGAACAAAGGGCCTGCCAAATGGCATTCTGGCATTGAGTCTGATACTCGCTGGTCTTTGTTGTTCCTTGTTTATGGTGGTTCTCTGTATGAGACAGTAACTTTGTGATTGCCCATTTGATGCATCTGGTGCTCACTCGCGATAAAATTGTTGTTCTCAAACCTGCTAGTCTGGAGACCATTTTACCTGTACAGAATATCTCCTCTTCATGGCAATGCCTTAGGTGATTTCAGTATTTATATCAGAGATCAAGAAGGCTAAGATGAGAAGGAGGCTTTGACCATTGGAGGAACAGTGGTACTGTTTCCAGTAAATCCAGCCGAGAGCATCTGGTGGATTCAGCTGGATTACTGTGTTGGGCTCAGATGGAGTAGCTTAAACTTTGGCACAATCATCTGCAGTGTTTATTGAGTGTGCTGTGTTGTCATAAAACCATAGTTTTATAAAACCATAGTGAAGGGACCTTAAAGATCATCCAGTTCCAACCCACACGCTGTGGACAAGGACACATTCCACTAGAGCAGGTTGCAGGAGACACCACAACTTCTCTGTGCAGTCTGCATTCTACTCTTGATATTGGTAAGCTGGAGAGTTTTCATACTGTACAGACATGGCACACACCTTTAGAGTCACATCAGTCTTCAAGATCAATATATAAACTGATCAGAAGTTTGCAAAAGGGGGAGAAATGGGGAATGAACCATATTCCTGAAACAAAAGTGGTTTTCGCTGAAAGCTTCTACACAATTGAAAAGACAACCAGGTTTTTGTTTATTTTCATGATAATTTTGGATTCTGTAATAAAGCACAGCAGGTAGGTTAGTTCTGCACAGATTTCAAAAGAAAATGTTAATCTGTACAATAGAGCATATTTTTAGGAAATGGTGCTTTGTATAATGTGATTACTTTCATAAGTAAAACTTCTAAATGTCTATTTTGGAAGTCATTCAACTTTGAAAGAGGTTGAAAAAGACATACTTATCAATTAATAGTACTTTTGCAGAAGTGGATAGATAGCAAGAGGGCATATGTGTAAATTCTCACAAGGTCTAAACAATAATATTTAAAGGAGCTTGTAAGATGAAATGAAACAATAGAGAAACCTGTGCACCAATATTTCTCTTTGGAATTATTATGGTCTATTTTAATTAGGAGGATGTGTGCTGTATACTAAATGTGAAAGAAAGGGAAAGACTGGAAAGGAGGAATTACTTCAATGTGCAACATTCTGCTTCTAGTTCTACAGTTCATATCCATCACTTGAAAAAATTAAGACCAACTTCTGTACAGAAATTTTGTCTCAAAATGTATGTATTTAATAAAATACGTATAAAGTTTAATGTATTCAATCTACAATGTAAAATTAAAGATGACTGCAGATCTAAGTCCTACTTACTATCTATTAGTGAGCTATCTATTTCTGCTGCTGCCTTGTCCAGCATTGCAACTCGGTCACCCTATGCCAGCAGTTCAGTTTTCCTGCTCCCATACTGAATGCCTACCCTGCTCCCAGTAGGCTCTTGATTGCCTGTCCTTCTATTTGTTTTGTCCTTACTGCAATCTCATGACTGACTAATTTTTGGGTACAATTTTCTTCAACCACTGAGTTGTATCAGTATAACAAATTTCACTGATCCTCTTCCCACTGTTAGTCTTTGCTAGTCCTCTGATATTTACAGTTAAGCATTTTTGCCTCATCTTGTCCAAAGTACTGTGGTTTTTCTGTGATGGTTGCTTTTCTGACTTGATATTTGGAATACTCCTCTGACTCTAATTTTACTTTTCCTGCACAAATTTCATAATTTCTCATGGTTCTTGTCTTCCATCTCCACTTTTCATTCCTTTTGTAATATTTAGTCAGTAACAATGCTCAAGTGTCAATGTTGTTTGACATTGAAGGTGCAGAGGTGTGTCCTAGGATATTGCAACTCTGTGACGTATCTTTGAATGCCTCATTAATTAAATAAATTAAAGCAGCCCTATAGAAGTGAGATAAGTTGTCTGAGAAGTCTCTCGCTATTTCCCATTTTTCACTCAAAAGTGTTTCCTTTGGGGAAGATGTGGAGTGCCTAACTTTTTTTTCTCCTTTTCTAGTTGAGCAGCAGTATGTAGAATTGAAAAAGTCAGTGTTGATTCTGATGTCATTGTTTACAGCACAGTGAACAGAAGTCATTGCTCTCATCACCTGCCACTGCAATGTAAAATCACATTTCTGAAAAATTCATCTGTCCAGCCACAGTAGCTAATCTGTGGTTACTTGAAACCCCTTTCTATTAGTCTGTGATTGTCATGGGTGTTTAACCACAGATTTTGGTGTTTGGCCAAAGATTTCTTTTTGTCTCCTCTCCATTTTTTCACTATTCTCTCATTTTTGAAGTCTGTAAGTTTAGAAACTTCCTACCGTAAAGCATAAAATGTTAACAGAAGAGTGAGCATAGCATTAAGTACTAGATGACCCCTTTGAATTTATCATCTGTGAATTGTACATTAGATGTGTTCAATGACAGACAAACTAGCAAGATGCTTTGCTTTTCACCTGGGTGTTTTTCATGTACATGAGAACTTTTTGAAAGAGTGGAGGAGAGTAGAGCAAACCTTAGGAGGGTGAAGAGGTTCTGCTACTTTCTGTGCTAGCACCTTTCAAATGGTGCTAGGCTTAGTCTTGGTCAAAGTCCCAAAGGCTTTTGGTAATATAACACACATGTAAAAGTAAAAAAAAAGTCACACCATTTTTGTTAAATGCCATAAACCAAGGCAGCATTTAGCTGCCACGTCCTTTCTTGCTAATTGCATTTCATTAATGAACAAAGCAAGGTTAATACCTTTGCTAATAGTGGTCTCACTCATGATGCATAGTGAGTTTCAGAACTCTGAGACTGCAACAACTGCTCAAGTCCATGGACAGTGAAGTCCAAGTCCAGAGTGAGCAGTGTCTTGCACCTGGAATATTATCCCGCCCTGAGTACAATATCAAGCATTGCTTTTAGGCAGCACAGCTGTGAAACATTGCACCAGTTATGTCCAATAGTGTAAAAACCTGCTTGGTTTTATTGTTTCTTTTCAACAAAACAAGTGCTATGTATCTAATTATTTCTTACCTCTTTGTTTAATTGTCTTTATTAACAGAATGAGCATGTTTTCTGCATAGATAATAGGAATATAAACTAAACCAGTACAAATAGATTTATTTTGAGGAATTACAAAGCCAGTGTTTCATCAAATGATAGAACTGTAATATTGAGGTTTATAACATTGGAGCTGAGCACAGATTAACATGTTCCACTCTTGACTGAAAAGATTGTAGGTTCAAAGTCTGGGGTAAAATGGCGCCATTGAAATGTGACTCTTTGGGCTTTCTGGATTTTAGAGGCTCAAAAGACAGCTGAAGTGCAAAGTTAAAGGTAAGTCTCATTTGTGCTCCTGCTTTTTGGGAACATTGGAGGCTGATGCTGGGCTGCAGTGGGATTTCACAGAGAGATACCCAAAAGATGTCCACCCCATTAAGTGTTCTAGTGCACAAAGCCACATCACCCAGGTGGAGCTCTGTAGTCATGTTGATCTAGCACCAAAGCCAAGATAATCACCCTGAAGATATAATTAGCTGAAGTACAGTGTGATAGACGTAGAGCTATACTGCTCCTGGCTCTGCAGGTATTGTGATTTTTCTCCCTACTTGCTCTGTCTTCACTGCAATCAATAAACTTTTCACGCTTTCTTTCTTTTTTTTTCTATTTTTTTTTCCTTTAAGTGAAATTTTGGTGCGTTGGCTGGTCACGTTTCTCAAGGAGAGCTTTAGATTTGTGCCTTTAGGTGGAGCTCCATACTCATCTTCTGCTGAGGCAGACTCACCAGTGTGAAAGTACAAGCAAAACCAAAAAGGCAAACCTTAAAAGACCACTTCTAAGTACAATATCCAATTTGTAAAATTTTACAGAAGAACATGCTTAAAATTTTATAACAGAATGTTTCCAGTTTTCAAAATAATGAGAACTGATAGCAGTTTTATGGTTAAAAGAACGTTTGTTTCCTTTACTTGCTCAATCATCTCAGTGGAAGCAATTTCTTCCTGTTTAGGCACCTTATGTAGCCTTATAAAATTTTAAATCTTAGTCAGGAAAACATAGTAAAAGCCCCTTTATTTCCCCTTCTTTTTTAATGGCTTCTCTAATATGAATGTTTAAACACGAGGCTAGGACTTGTTTCCTGATAAAAGGATGTGTCAGCCGTCTGGTTTTGTCCATGGTTTTCTCCTGTGAAGTGTATAGCTGTAGCAGATATCAAACCCTGCATCGGCCCTTTGCATTATAATTCCCTATTTAACAGAAAGTAATTTCAGGGTCACCTCTGTCCCAGTGAGCACTGTGTGTGAACTCCCTCAGGTTTAATGGAAGGATTTGAATTCTGTCACGAGAAGAACCAGTGCAACCATGTTATAGAATGACTACTCTTAGTAATTCTTGTAATTAGTTTCTTGCTTTATGTGGGGACTAGGAAAGATAACTGAATTTGGGTTATGATATGGGAGTTTTCAGCTGATTTTTCACCTATGTGGGTTCCAGATCTTCACTGAATGATCTTTTTTGTTTGTTTATTTTCTTACTGTTTAATCAGAGAAAATAAAAAAGAGTGCTGTTTTTAATGTATGCTATTGTAAGAACTATGTTTTTGCCTTATTGACTTTTCAGTGACATTTTTTTTCCATTCAAATATCAAGATACAAATTCTACAGTGAAAAGAAATCTCTTCTCTGTTGTAATTCACTTTTCCTAAATGGTTCTGTTCCCCTGCAACATGTATAGTTCATTACCAAGTTGTTGTAAACCACTGTAACCCCTTTGTTACCTGATCCCTCCTACCCTCAGTATCCCATTGGTCCAAGCCTTGAGTCTGCCCCTGGCTGGAAAAGGCTATTTAAGCTAAGGACGAGAGGGGGCAGGCCTCTCTCTTTGGCTCTCTCTTTTCCTGCTCTCTTGGGGTCTTGGACTCTCTCCCTCTCTCTCCCTTCCCCCTTCTCCCTTCTCCCCCTCTCTCCTGTGGGAGCCATGCCGCTCCCCCCTGGTGTGGGACCCCCCAAATAAACCCTGTCTGATCAACACCCTCGAAAGTCATGTGGTGTTTTTTCCTGCCTGCGTGCTGCCATTACCTGCTACATGTAGCCAAGAGAATCTTCCCTGAAGCTTTGGTAATGCTCCTGTACCCCACCCCTGCTTTCAAGATCCGAAAGACCTTGTTGCCAGTATCTCCTGCAGATGCTAGCTGGGCAGAGGAGGAAAAGCAGGAGGCTGCAACACTTCTCCATAGTGATTTTATCCATTCTTCCACAGAAGAGTAATGGTGATTAGCTTTTACTGTGCTTGGAAGGATGGATGTGAGTAAATCACTGGTATTTGGGGGACAAACTAACAAAACCCCCCAGGTATGTGCTGAGTGCTCCTACTGTGCAGGGAGATGCATATTGGCTCCTTTAATGTACTCTTAGTCCACTTACAAGTTATACTATAAAACAAAACAATTTCTTCTGGGACAATTTTTTTTTTAAGAAGAGGTAGCAGATGTGTTTTAAAGTGCTAAGTTTTCATTTTGTAGTGTCTTTAATATAGTATGTTGATATTGTCCATTGACTGCTGTCAAAAAAGTGTATTCTTCTCAGAATCTGTTTAATTCCTTACAGAAATACCCTTGCAGTATATGGGACTACATTTATGTGGGTTGAGCATATTACTTGTGTGCCTGTAATAAAGATTTGTTGGAAGAAAAGGAAAGATGGCTAAGTTTTCAGATGATACACAAATCTCTGGCATTACAGTTTTACTGGCAGTGGTTATTCCAATTTTTGAATACCTGAAACAGAGCCTATAACCTTGTTACAAATAGCTCTTGCTCTTTAAATATTTAAGAGCACTAAGATAAGATTTCCTGAATTTCAATGACATAAATGATAGTATAGTGAACAAACATTAAATCAAGAAAAAAACAAACACCCCACATTCTTCTGAAAATAGTGGCTAGCCTAATTTTGAGAAAAGGAGGGAAAATATGAGATAGTAAATGTAGGTGGGAACAACTTTTGCTGACTAAAAAGTGACAGCTTGATAACATATCTGAAATGCAGTGTGATATTTGTTTTCACAGGTAAGTAGACTTGTTACTCACATGGTTTTGACATGGAAGAATTTTTTTTTAACTTGATATATATATTAAATGGACAGAATATTTCATGTTGAACTGACAAGGCAAAATCTTTCTATGATGTTTCTCTGACCAGGGATGTAATATTAGGGAAGATTTTGGTTGAAACCATTCTGGTTCTGGTTTATAGACTAGGAGTAAGGCTTGATAGCTCTATTTTGTTTTCTTTACTCTTACTTTCTTATCTTCTTTCTGTCTTCACAGAGTCTTCTTTACCAAGCTTCACTTCAGAAGTAAGTAAAAACAAGGCTGCATGTGTTTCTAGAAGGTACAGTATATTCCTTTTTGCCATCTCTGGATCATGGGTTAGCTGATTCTTCCTTCACTTTCCTCTAGTCTAAAGTTCAGGCTGCAAAGGCTTGTGATTGATGTCATAAACATTCTGACCTCTAGGTACAGATTTACCTAGTCTGCCTCCCCCACCAAATTCTTATTTTTGGCCTGTATCTTACATTAAAGGTATGGATATAAGGACTTTGTAACTTGTTTTAAAATCCTAGAGACTGATTAGGTCTGTAGATGTTCATTTGTAGCTTTCCAAAAGGGCTGGGACAGGCAAATAGATTATGCCAGTGTGTTTCATGCTGATAGTGCCTGGAAGCAAGTGAGTGCTCTGGGTTCAAAGCTGTGTCAGATCTGTCTTATGGGACTGATGTTCTACTATCAGAATGCCAATTTTACTCTTCCCCTGCAGAATGGATGTTTCTGATGCACCTTGGGGAAGGAATGTATTGATATATGGATGGCTTGTGGGAAAAGAGCAGGAGTTCTAGAACTGACATAAAATCCAAAATAAAAGAAAAAAGAGTGAGGAGATCCTGGAAACTGAGTATACAAATGGGGGGGAAAATGAGTGGAGATACCTTAAGAGCAAATTGGGCATTTTCTTGCTCACAAATAAATGTTCCTTTAGAGTATGTGCTGGATTAGTAATGGGAATTTTCATTCTGAATGTTTGTCTCAAAAATAGTTATATAGTTATATATATTATATAATAGTTATATACCCCAAGGTTATACAGTATAACCATTTTTTCTTTTTCAATCACCTTTTTGACCAAATTCAACTGCTGGTGGCAGTCTGCAGACTTACTGTAAGGGTAAGCCTAAGTGTGTGATTTTGGTGATACAGTATTTATGACATTGTAGAAACAGAAATTAAAGGGCTTCTTCCTTTCTGCCTGGAATTATTGAGTGTAGTATTTTGTCAGTACTGTTTTTTGAGAAGGTGGGATTCTGTTATTGACTTGACCAGCTTTCAATTAAACCCTTAACTGTGGTTATTGTTTGTGTCC
The DNA here is from genome assembly GCA_017589585.1 of Phylloscopus whistleri. Taxonomy (NCBI): domain Eukaryota; kingdom Metazoa; phylum Chordata; class Aves; order Passeriformes; family Phylloscopidae; genus Phylloscopus; species Phylloscopus whistleri. Next base: position 68,065 of record JADMLD010000068.1, on the reverse strand, counting down.
ATTTGCATTGTGGTATAATTCCATTTATATATTCTTAATGTGTTTGGCCCATAGCAGTGTTATATGGAATAAAAATCAAAATGGCAACAGTAATAGAGTTAAGGATCTATTCCAAAGTCCATAGAAGTCATCCAAAAGAGTCCCATTCAGCACAGCTACCCCACTGCATTATGTACCACCAAAACAAAACAAAAACAAACCTCTAAAATAATTTCCCTTCAGAAGTCCTTATTCTATGATACAATGTTTTGATTATGACAGTGGCATTTCCTTTAAGAAATTCTATGAACTAGCCTTTAAAGTTCTGTAGGTTATTTGCTCTACATCTCTAAAGTTTATAAAATTATTGCTAGTATCCTATTGTGGGGTCTAAACTCTGTGAAATTCTGTGAAATATTTCCATTTGTTGTGTGCTTAATGCAAAATCAGAGTCTTTTTTGCTGATATCTTCCTGTTAAATTTTTTAGCCATAGATCATTATTTTCCAATGACAAAAATAATTAGCAGCAAGACATATTAATGACTGTGTTATTAGGTAATGATGTCTTCATTAATGCATGGCTCTACTCTCTGAAATAACTTTGTCAGTAGCTGCCTGTGGAAGGAGTGCTTAGAGAGGAGGGAATGCTTTGATGTACCCACTGTCCAAATTCATTAACTGCATAAAACTCAATCGTGTCTACTGAATGGTCAGGCTATACCTCAGGTCTTTAAAGGCCAGACTTGAATTCCCTTGAATTTTTGCTGGAAACCCTCAGTGATACCTGTTTTGGTTTTGTATGTGCATGCATTTGTTGAATTCAAATGCCATATAACTGATCAGTGAGAGTTCATTCTAGGATCTAAGGATTATGAGGATAAATGTGCTAAAAGAAATCTTTGTTTGGATTTTGAATTGAATTTTGCATCACTACTTTTTTTCTACTCGGGACTAAATCTAGCTGTTTTATCCTGGACCCTAGAGACAAGGAGAAAGAATGAAATTGATTTATGGGTTCCAATCAGTTTGGAACAGTTTCTTTTCTGCTTTTAATAAAATCTACTTTTCCGGGATTATCATGGAGACTGATATGAGAACTTGGAGGGATTCAGTAAAATGACTAATGCTGTCAATATAGCAGTAGCTTTGAGGAAGGTGATATTGTTTACAACCTTTGCAAATACATTAAATGTTAATTTTGTAGTTGATAGAAAGAAACAAAACAGGGAAATCTTTGCTGATTTTTTTTTTCTGTTCTTTATTTAATAACTTCTATTTAGGACACTTCTATGCTTATGTTCCTTTTCATATTTAACTTCCAGCTCTTGGTCATTCTCCTGCAAACTCTAATTGTGTTTTAATTATTAAAATAAGAGTTGATTTTTGTTTGCAGTTGCCTTTATAGCAGATATTTACAAAGCTGGAGTTACATGACAGAATTTCTGTAACTTTCCTCTAGCTGTGAGTTAATAAACTGAATAGGCTTCCATTCTAAATGCCTTTTTGATTACAATGTGCAAAACATGTAGTGGCTCTTAATAAGTTTGTACTTTTCCAGAATTTCATTGGAGGTGTAACATGCTAAAGAAATTATTTGATGTGAAAACAACATTTTTTCTTTTAACTTTATGTTAATGTGTGTTTGTTTGTTTTCTTTTCATGTTAACCTACAGCCTCCCTGTTTTATGTAAGGAAATGGTTGGGTATTGAACTGTTCTCTCCTTTCACCTTCTGTGCCTAATGCATTTCCTTCAGTCTCTGAAGAAAGCCCAACCTGAAAACCTAGCATCCAAGGCCAAAAAGTAGAAGCAGTATGACAGGTAACAGATGTAGGTGTGAAGATTTGTTGTGTATTTTTTCCTAGCAGTAAAATCTGTCTTGGCTAGTTTCCCCATAGTTATGTGGAAGACGAGTGATCTGTCATTGTTTTTGTTCACGGAAGTGAATATTGCAACTTACTCCTGTGAATTCTAGACTGTTGTTTTTCTTTTATATTGCCAAGTGGAGCGTAACTCACTTTAAAAACTACTCTGTTATATTTGATGTAAATCTGTTGTCGCTATTATAAGATTGGAGTGCTCTAAGACTATTCACCTGTGGATACCTATAAAAATATTTACGGGTTTGCAAAAAATTATCACTATCCCTTGAAAATGTACTCGTATCCTGTTCAGAAATGTTGATTTATGGGTGGTTCTGAAAATGTAAAACAGTGTTTGAGTAGAGATGATTATTGATTTTGCCATCTGACTATAGTAGAACACTCAATTTTCTGAAAAGTGGGGCAAGAGTCTATTGTTTCTTTTTTGCAGCAATATCATCATTTCAATACATCTTTGAAGACAAAGAAAAAAGAGGACTCTCTTAAATCAGAAATTCCATGTCTAATGATGACAAAGAAGGGCATCCTGTGTTTTCTTTCATGTACCTTGTGTAGATAGTACTTCCAGAGGTAGTCTTGTGGCCATTTCTGCTCTTTGGGGTTTCACTGGTAGTTGACCAAGTAAACACAGGAAATGGATATTTTTTTGATAGCTGAAATAATTCCCTGGGGACATAATGAAAGCTGACAGCAGCACCAATGTTATACTGAATTAGGAGATTTTTTTCCCTGATTTGTTAACTTATTTTCCTCTTAAAATGGATGATACTTAAGCCACTGTGGAGGTAGTGTGACCCACAGAGGCATTCCATTTTAAGACAACGATGGAGTCACACTGGTGTGTGGAGAGACTGGAAAGACTGATGTCTCGAGACATTTTGGGGTGCATGTGTGTGGGGCTAGGGGCAGCTCCTGTTGTGAGGCGGTGTACAGCCCTATACACCACACCCCCTAAAGCCTGTATCCTTGCCAATCCCTGGCACACCAAGGCAATGCTCGACACCCACCTGTGGAGCCCCTAACCCAGCTCCTAAGGGGCAAAATGACCAGGATTCCCAACTCTGGGAAGGGCCCAGGAAGGCCAAGGGGGTATTTAGGGCCAAACATGCAGCAAGCATGTCTTGACTCTACCTGCTCTTGGAATTTCTATCTGAACACTGCTGGACTCCACGAGCTGGTAACTATAAGTGTGCTTGTCTACATATTTTCTGTCTTTCTCTCTTTCTTCTAAATCCCATCTCTAGGAATTTTTGAGGAACTTAAAATTGAATGGGCTTAGACTTCACTAAGTTGGATGGGCCAAGGTAATGCTTTGAGAAGTGTTTTATGTTCATTTAATGTTGCATTAAACCTTTTGCCAAAGTTCATTTGTTTTCAAAAGCTGACAGTAAAATATTTTTTTGTTGTTTTGACCTCTGTAGAATATCTTGTCAGCATTTCTCCTGTATATCTAAGTCGGAGTAAATGAACAACAGTAAGCCCTTTAAAAACCTCATTAACTGTTGAGTTGTTGTTTGTGGTTTTTTGGGTTTTTTTTGGTTGGTTGGTTTTTTTGTTTGTTTGTTTTTTTGAGTCCTTACAGCTGGAATTTAGAGAGTTCAATTTTACAGTTGTCTTCCTGGCTGGCAAATAGTGTGAGGACAAGAATAATTAAAAGTAGATTGTAGTGAAAATGATGGGTTATAAGTCATGTCTGTTCATTTGCTGTGGAGGGGGTGAGAATAGGCACAAAGATGAGAGAAGGCAGAGAACACAGTCTGAAAGAATAATTATACAAGGTCTGTGTTTCAGTGAAGCACCTCTCGTGCTTTCTGGGTTTCCTTAGAAAATATGATTTTAAGGAATGAAAGTAGCTTGTTTCTGGTTTGTTCACTCTCATAAAGTTTAAATTGTGTAATCCCTTGAAACAACTGAAGCTGAAGGTTGGGGTTTAATATCATGCAAAACTCACTAAAGAAGATGTTTATTTGCATGTAGCCTTCTGAGAATCCTTTCATCAGTTTCATTATGTGCTAACTTATAAAAGAGATTTCTTTATGGTGTGTTGGCTAATTCACAGTTGAGAGAGACTCCTTAAAATACAGTTTCCAGGATCATTAGATCATTTATGGACTGTAGTTTCGTTCATTGGAATGGGTGGGAAAAATCATGCTGTTTTACACAACTCTATTTATCCATTGGAACAGGCTTTTGTAACATAAAATAATTATGGTGTAAAACAGGAGAGAAAATCTGCATTACATATTCATCATGTAAATTGTGTTCCTTTTCCTGGAAAATGATAATTATTAATAAATAAAGAGGAGTGAATGGGGAAAAAGATTTTTTTTTTTAAAAAAAATATGAGGAGAATGTGACTTAATAGTCTAATGACATTTAATGATCTGCCATCAATTCCTGATCTAAACATAGATTTTTTTTTATGCTTTTGTTTTGCATGTATTGTATTTGACTGCCAAACAAAGAACATGTTATTTTAAAAGAACAGTTATTTTTGTCCTTTGAAAGCTTTTTACCTTTAGAGAGAAATGAAACATTCCGTAAAACTCCACTTGTTTTGTGTGTTGTGCTAATTTTTTTTAATTCTTCCATGTGATAAAGATTAACCAAATGTTCCATGAAAAAATGTTTTTCTTTTAGAAAGCTTGTCGCCTGCTATTTTAATAATTTGCAGGGTCTTAGGCAACACCTTGTTGTACTGTTGCACATGAACTCTGCAGTTCTTTGAAGACAACCAAATTTACTTTGACAAGGTATTATTCACCAAGAGTAGGCAAATGCTTAGTGATATGTATATCTTTCTCATATTTTGTCATCTTAAATTTATTTTGTTTTAGGGCTCAGGTGGAGCCTTGTATATAATTATCCTCATAAGCACCTTCCTGAATAATGTTGACTTTTTCAAGAGTTAAATCTGCAGGTTTTCACTGAGTTACTCTTGTTTCTTTCTGAAACTATAAATCCTGCAGAGTAATAACTGAATGCTACGTTTTGTGTATACAGTGTATTGGGGAAGTATTATTCCTCATAAAAGCCTGTCAACAAACTTTGTAGAAATAAAATGTTTGCACAGATGTTTTGGATAAGGAAACAGAAAGAGATAGGAGTGTACAGAGCCTAAATTGCTACATGGAAAATGCTAAATTATTGTGGGAGACCAATCTGTCATCCTGATAGAGATGAGGCAGCTCTGTATCCTCTGGTCCAAGCAAAAGCAAGGCTGAGAATATGCTGCAGACACACAAACATAAGTAGACACTATGTACATGCATGTAATGCTCTTCACCTATATTTTAAAATGTATTCTTTGCACATAGACAGTGAGCCCCTCAGACCAAACTATCTCCTGTTAGTTCAATTTGGGTTTCACACCTGGATTATGGGACTGATGGCTCTCCTGGGACAGCCCTGGGGCAGGCTGGACACCCTAGAGAGGATATACATTGGGTTCCTGACTGTGCTTGTTCTTCCGTGCGTATCTGGACTTGTGGACATGGACTGCTGATGGACCTGGGAGGAGCTGGGACAGGATACTTATTATTCAGGTTGCTGCATCTGCTGTTGTCTCTCTGTGCTTCTCTTTCTGTGCAGAGATGAGCTTTTTATCACATGATGTAACACTAAGAGGCTCAGGAAACGTATTTTTGCCACGGATCACCAATACTTGTCTAGAACATACTTGATTTAATACTATTGATGACAAGCTATGCAGTCCACTGCCAAATTATTTTATGCTGTTACCATCATGTTGATATGAGCCTCTCTATTGTTAAGCTAAAAGTTGGGCATTGGTGTCAGCAGTTTGTTAACTAACAGAATAAAGAGAGCTGACCTTCAGCTCATCTATTGGAAAACCTACTTTTCCATAAGGGATATAATCCACAGGCTTTTGATATCAGTGGAAATAATCCTATTGACCTATTGCACAATTATTATGTGTATTCAAGGCACCCTTAAAACTTGATTTTTCAACCTGCCCCCTTGCTGGTGCTTGACTGATTATTTAAACATGTGTTATAGATTCTTGAGTGGGTTTTTGTTTGTTTGTTTTGTTGTTTGTTTGTTTGTTTGTTTTTGGTTTTGTGTCTGTTTCTGTTTTTGGGTTTTTTTACCTGTGATATCCTTGAGTGTGCTTTTAGGTCTTAAATCTATAGAGAATCTGGTGGCATTCTCAGTTAAGGCTGTGTAGTTGGTGGTCCTGTGGGTGAGGGCTCCTAGTTTCTTTGATCAGGTTGCATTTATTATCTCATGTCAAACTACTCAATTCACCCTAGGATGCTCATGTTTCTTTTGTTTTTCTTAGCCTACTTGCTCTCTTTAGCTTGAAAGGTTCTTGGGAATTTAGGCTATTACGAGTTTGTGTAGCAAGACAAAAAGGTTGCTGGTATCAAATGTGAAGGACTAGTTTAATACAAGCAATAAAATTAATAACTAGATAATTACCTTGCTACAAATGCCTTTATCTCTGAATATTATTTATGTACACTATTACTGCATTTTTGTAGTCTTAGCATGTTTTTTGCCTGTATTGTTATATGTGCCTTTTAAAAATTATTTTTTATGCAAGGAAAGTGAGACAGAAAAGAGAGAAGTTCTGTAAATGTATTTGTCTCCTTGTAATTTGGTCACCAGGGTGTACCTTTTAAACAAGCTCACAATAGTAGTATTATTTCAGTTTTCCTCCCTTTGAGCCAGAGAGTGCTAGCAACAATTGTCCTGCTATAAATGCTAAGTGTGCTTAATGATTTAAACATCAGCCAAAACTCTGTATATAAACGTTTCTGGTTGATATAAAAAACAAGACAGATGATAATGTAAGTGGTTGTGTATCTTCTATGCATGCATAGAACATAATTTTTCCATTGGTCAGTTGAGCACAGGCTCCTCTACTTCTGATTTAAGGCACATGAATGAAAAGAAAGTGACAAAATTTTTACTTAAAAAGCTGTTTGGAGGCTCCATGACACTACAAGGATGATATACTTCTCTCTGAGTGCCCAACATAATTGCCACTCTGCTGTTAAAGTGGCCATAGGTATCCCTGCACCAGGCTAAATATTATTTAGTTCCATGGCTGAGTCAGTGTCTCTGCCAAATTCATCCATTCCTGTGAATAAGATGGACAAATGTCTAAGTGAACCTCCACGATAAGTTGACAATGTACAGAAAAAGGAAGTTTGTACCATAAATCTGACTTAACTGTCATAAAATCAGCAGTAGAAACATGACAATACTGTTGTAGCAGGAGATAAATACTTGCAGTTAGTCCTTTAATAGACAACATGACAGGAAAACTACATAAAGGCTTTGTCTGTGTACAGTCTCTGAGCTAACAAAATTCTGTATGTTATGCTTTATAACTATAACACATGTAACACTCCAGTGCTGTTGTTTCTCTAAAATGGAGGGAGTCACTGGAGATTTATTTCCAGCCTGACATTTAAATATTATTAGGTATCTTTTCAGGCCTTTTCTGGTTTCCAAATGCTCAAAATTGTTTATTTCAGTATGTATGGGCAACTATATAGTTGTATTTGTTGGTTCTGCTGACATTTTAGAAAATAGTATTTACTTTTCTTAGGGATCTTTTTTATTGTAGCTTTTTTCCTTACTGCTTTATACTAAAAGAGATTATTAATGCTTCATTAATCAACTGTTCAAAGTGTGATTGCTCCTGAATAGCTCTCAAAAGCTGGCTTTTTACCACTTACTTTCATTAGTGCTTAATTAACAGAGGAGGTGAAAACTAAAATCTTCAGACCACTCAAGAATGAGATATTGCTTTTCAGAAGAGGGATTCAGAAAAGGTCTGTGTTTTGCAAATGTGTTGCAAAAATGCTGTAAGTTTAGACCAATATTTTCTGTACAGTCTAGAAATATCCCTGCTTTGTGCCAAGAGGAAAAGTGGTAATATTGGGCCACCACCTTAAACTATAATATATAACTTTACTGGATGCATAAGCAATGCCTGAGAAAACATTACTAGATTTGGAAGCAAGAATTACCCCATTAAAATATTCCCTCTGTATCCAGTCTTCTCAGTTAATATAATACTCATCTGCTTGGTGTGTCCTGGTCTGCCTAATGCAGTGGTAGAAAATACTTGTGGTAAAAAAGCAGTTTGGGAGTGAAACAGTTTCCTGAGCATCTTGCTTTGTTGATGATGTTTGTTGGCAGGTAGCTCAAGAGAGCCAGGTTTGAGTGACAAATGTAGTAGCTTCAAATAACACACATCTTATTATGGTTCCCCTTATTCGTCTTCTCTTTCATTATGACTCGGTGTTTGACACCTTGCCTGATTTCCTACAATAGAATTAAAGGAATTTAAGTCAAAAACAAGTACATAAGATGCATGTCCTATGAAGGAATTTGCTGTCACACCCTTAAAGATTTAGAAGGATTAGGATTTCATTTCCTGCCTCAGGATTATTGATTATTTTAGAGGCTGATCGAAATTTGGTGAGTGCCACTGACATGTGCTTATCCAACCAAGTGACTGGATATCTTGGCCTTAGTTGCATATAAAAGAATAAATGGTCTCAGTGCTCCATGGCAACAAAAATTGTTATGGATTGAAGTGACATTATGTAACAGCCTAATGTAATAAAGAAAATTATAAGTACTGTATTTTAAATTTATTACCAGACGTTAGAATATGCATGTGTTTTTAGGGCTGACTTTCATGTTTTATTTCAGACATTCAGGTTAAAATATTCACTCAGGTTTCAAGTACTTGAACTTTTGCTTGTGGGTGCAAATTAAGGAGCATTCTTAAAAGTGACTTTTTACTGTATTTTATGAGAATGTGTTTTGAATTTTTCTACTCCTCTGTAGGTGCACATACAGATATGTTATTTTCTCCCTTCTATACTGTTCTGAAATTTACTTCAGCAAGTTCTGTACCAGGATGCTGTTAGTCAAAGATTTTTTTTTGTCTTGTTCTAATTGCTATTATTTGATATATTCTGGCTTTATATGTGCATTTACAAGAGAATGTATATGAGAAACTCTAAAGTATCAGACTATAATAAAATTTAAAATAAACATACAACAGCCTGACTGCCAAAAACTCCATCACCTTTAGAAGGAAGTTGAGTATAATGCTTTAACTTATCTAAAAATGTCAGAACTGGTTAGGGTCTCAGATCTACATGATACATCTGTACATGTTTATCTTCCTTGAAACCTGTGATGATTAGCTGTGAAAACACATTTAAGGATTTAGCCTGAAATTTGGAAGAACTGTTTCTTCAAAGGTAGCCTGGCACATGCATTAGCTGCATTCATGGGTATGCATGGCCTGCCCTGGTGTTCCTTGGGCATTTTTGATATAAGAAACAAGAAACCCCCAGGCCAGGGTAATTATTGAGAGTTGATGACAGATGAGGGAACTGGGCTGATAGGAACACCATGAGGTTCATCAAGGAGAAGTTTCAAGTCCTACACTTGTGGAGGAGCAACCCTGGGCACCCAGTTTTGCAGATGAGGCCCCGGGGGCCTTATTGGACACTGGATGGACATGAGCCAGCAATGTGTCTTTGTTGCAAAGGTGGCTGATGATATTTGGGGCTGCCACTGGCAAAGCACTGGCAGCAGGTCAAGGAAGCTGATCCCTCCACTTTGTTCAGCACTGGTGAGTCCACACCTGGAGTGTTCAATTCAGTTTTGGATGCTTCAGTGCAAGAGCAACACGGACATACTAGAGGTACATAGAAGGTCCACAAAGATGCTTGAGGAGATAGAGGATCTCACATGCAAGGAAAGGTTGAGAGAGTTGGGGCTGTTCAGCTTGGAGAAGAGAAGGCTCAGGGGAATCTTGTCAGCATATATAAATACCTGGAAGGAGGATGCAAGGAAGAAAGGTTCTTTTCAGTGGTACCCAGTGACAGGACCAGAGGCAATGGGCACAAACTGAAATACTGAGCATCCCGTCCTAACCTCAGAAAATACTTTTTCACTGTGAGGATGATTGAGCACCAGCACAGGTTGCTCAGGGCTGTTATGAAGTCTCTGTCTTTGGAGGTATATTCCAAAGCCATTTGGACATGTTCTCGAGAAATTTGCTCAAGGAGACTGTGCTTGAGCTGGAGTATGGAGCACACGACCCGGCCTCAACACATCTGTGATTTCATAAAATGTCTTGTAGAAGCCATTTGGTATTTCTTCTTGAGGGACTAGTTGCTTCTTTATACATTCTTCAATCTGACTTACGGCGCTATGGGTCAGATGCTCTTTGTGACTTTCTGGTGTGATTTTTCTTTCCTTAAATTGTCATGATTTAAAGCTGCATAGCTGTTGTATATGATTGGCATGCATAAGGTAACCATATGTCATGGTTGCAAAAGAAACAAATGTTTTTAAAGTCACTGGAGGTCAGATGACGCTTAGACTAGTCCTTTCTCATTCTAAATTACTTGAGCATACTTTTCTCTACTTAATTGATACTGGGAGGTTTTATGGGAAATTTAATCAGTCAAGCTTTGTCAGTTCTCAAAAAGAACCCTATGGAACAATATTTATATGATATTAAACTACTAGGAGTTACTGGAAAGGCTAATTAAAGCAGAGTTATTTGCTAGTTTAAAGCTATATTACATTTTCATATTTCATTCATGTCTGAGTTTTTAACAATATGTATGGAAGAACATCAAAACAACAACCTATGTGTGTGTGTGTATAGTCTGTATATTTAACATTTATCATGAACCAGAAATAATTTGATTGTGTTTTTTTGTTTTGTTTTGTTTTTTACATAAAGGATGAACTATGTGCACCCTACAGGATCACAGGTAGTCAAGCAGGTACTGTTTGGCTTGTTCATCCTCAGTGCCAGAAATTGTTCCATATCAGCTAATCAAGGTTGGAGTATGATTCATTATGCATTTCATTTCAAACCAACACCTTAAATGCAAACTAATTTTTAGATAGTTCAGCAATATTAATGCTCTTATTACAGAATGCGAGTATTTAATTTGCAAAAGACATCAAGGAGCTAATATCATTTACTGCTTTAAAGTATGACCTCAATCCTTACTTTTTTTTTTTTTTTTTTTTTTTTTTTATTTTATTTTACAGGAAGGGAAGTTTTTAGTGACCTGGACCTACCAATAGGAAGAAAATATCACACTGTGGACAGAAGTAGAAATGGTGATGGATGGTCTGGCAAGATGCATTTGGCTTTTCAGGGTAAATATGCCTATAACTGCCAAATAATTTCATTTTTCATGCCATTGATATGTCATTCAGTAAACCATATACTTCCACCAAACATTCTCATTTTGCCGCAGACTAAGAGCTTAGTGTTTGATGAAGAAAAGTGAACTTAAATATCTTCCTCATAATCAATGACAGAGTTGTAAACATAATATAAATAAAAATATGTCTATAAACATAAAAAAAAATTATTTATGAGTAGCATTTTAAAAGATAGAAACCAAATAACTGTATTGCTACAAGGGATTGCTCAGGTGAGTAGTGGTGTATATATATGCCTATAAATCCGAGAAGCTGGTGAATTCTTCACTGACCAGAAAAATGAAGTTTCTGATGGAAAATATTATATATTTTTGTATTACAAATACAAAGTTGAAGTAAAAAAGAAGTCACAATTCACGTGGTGATTGTGGGATTTTTGTCTTTTTTTTAAATCAGAATACATGCTGATATCATGCTTTCTTGGAGACATCATAATTACGGCAAGCACTGCATGTAGTAGTCATCCTTTTATTGAAGTAAAGCCTGTATGGCTAATGTAGGCTCACTTGAAAATGGAATTGCTGTTGATATAATCATCCTATTGTTTTTGACATTTTAAAAATGATACAGCAGTGTTTCTCAAATATTCACATTTGAAGACATATACTGCAGAAAATACAGAAAAATACCTCAGACTTTATTAATCACAGAGCCTCACGTAGTAGTCTTGAACTGGATTCTTTATCTAGCTTGAATCTTATCAGTGTCAGTGTTACATGTCATGGCTTTAATTCATGAAATTGTTTAGCTTAATGGAGAAGAAACTCCAAAGATTATAGGTGGTGTTATGCCCCAATTATTCCAAAGCTCAACGTCTTTCTGCTGACTTTGTCACAGCAGTAGTTTGTGACATTTACAGTAGACAGCTGTGCAGATCAGGTGTCTGCTGAAAGAAACATTTGCATTTTTATCCTAAATCTGTGCCAGGGTGTTAAAGGAAAATGTACACCAAAAAATACTGATGTATGATTTTTTACTATTTTTTAGACAGCTATTTACACTAAGTCCTACAGCTTTGATCTCTGGAAAAACCCCTACATTCTCCCCATTTGAAAATGTGGACTGAACATATCTGGCAGCTGAGCTCCTATCCAGTAATGCACTCATTCCCCCACCGCAGAATGGGCAAGCAAAAAAAACCAAACTTGTGGGTTGGTTTAACAGCAGTTTAATCAGTGAAAGGGAAAACAAAACAAACCAAATTATATGAAGGCTGTCACTCATCACCTCTCACTGGCAGATCAATGTCCAGCCTGTCCCTTGGGAAACCTGCCCAGCCCGTCCATTGGGAAAACTGCCACCTGACAGTTTTACAGCTGAGCATGATGTTAGGTGGTAGGGAATACGTCTGCTGAATTTGAGTCAGGTCTCTTGGCTGTGTCCCCTCACAACCTCTTGACAATGTTACTCATCTCATATCGCTTCCACTTCAGCTGTGGTTTTGGGAGCCATCACTCTGGTGTGCCAGAGGTGGGCAGTCCCTCTGCTCCAGGCCCTCTCTTCTGCAGTGATGGCTGGCATCAGAGGGCCTCAAAGCTCAGCAAATTGCAAGCCAGCTGCTGGGACCCCTGTATTTATAGGGCCTGGAAGAGAAGACAGTGAGGTGCCTTACGGCATCAGGAGGCTACTGTGATGACACCTTCCAGATGTTGGGTGGACTTCCCTTGTTTTTGTGAGAACTGTGACGGTGTACAGCACGGCACAAAGCCCACACATCAGGGACTGCTGCACCATCAGATTGCTGCAGGTGTCAGGGGGAGATGATTACCTAAAAGGACTCTAATTGCCCTTGGATGAAACCATTCTGTGGTGACAGACCTTTTTGCATAAGGGGAGAGCCCTCCACAGCCATCCCGGCTGCCAGGTTACTTGCATGCAGTCTTTTCTAGCCCTGTGCAATTACCTGGATTTCCTTCCATCTTCCATGCCAGCCCCTGCCTCTGTTCTCTCTTGCCACCTCTTTTCACAGCCCTTGATTTGTCCTTGTTCTATTCTAGTTTTAAGGGCAAACATTCTCACCACTCTTTTGGGTTTCTTGCCTAACAAGTTCAAAGAACAAACTTTCTGGGTGTGTTTGAAGAACCGCAAACAGCTCTTGAATTGGAACCTGCAAGCAGGTTTCCAGGGTGAAGTTTCTGCTCTTCCCCGACTTTGGGAACACAGAAGTTGGGGAAAGATGAGAGAAACAGCATTATTTTTCTGTCAGTAGCTTCTTAAGGGGGAGTAAGAAAAAGGAATTAAAAAAGTGAGTAATGAGCTCAGTTGACAAATGAGTAAAGACACTAATTATTAAAAGTTTATCTTTGCTTCATTAGGAGGTCTTTTCAAGATCAGGTTCAGTTCTTGACATAGTCAACACTTTCCTCCCTGTTTGACACTGGGTGTTTGGCAGCACTCTTTATCAGGATTGCAGTAATATTTTTTCTAGTTTAGTAGATAACCTGTACCATTTCCCTTCCTTTCCTCATCCCTTGATGTTCGGTTTGGTGATACACATATATAAAAAAGATTGTAATAAAACAAAAAGATAAACCAACCCTTAAAACTTAATGGTGTGTTATTTTGGTATCCTGAGAGATCTGGGAGATTTGGTCAACAAATGGAGGTTGAATACAATGTCATAATGAATACCAAGGAAAAAAAAAATAAATACTACCTCAAATTCTTTTAAAATGTATAGTATACCTTATGCATATACATATATAATTCATATTCTTGGCTTGCCTTTACTATACATGTACTAATTTTAAATTTTAAGCAGCTGAAATGAGTTCTCAGTGGTTTAGCTTTACAATTTTCTGCACTGACAAGAAATACTTTCTTCTTTGTGTTCTCTTACTTATCTAAAGAATTACATTTATGCTGGAATCTTTTGTTGGAACTTGTGGTGCAATGGATTTGGCCTCAGAAGGAAAGTACTCAAGTCTTTTCATCAAATGATTTCTGTGAGTTCTTACTTCCTATTTCTGGTTAGTATTTCCATGCTTAAGGAAAACAAACAAACAAAACCCCTTACACGAAAACAAAACTTTTTAATTTAAAAATATTCAACAAACAGGAAAGAGGCATAGTTTTGCAGAAATGTAAATATTCATATTACTGAACAACTTTAACTTTTTCAGATGCAACTACAACATGAAGTTACAAAGATGACTAACATACGCTTCTGAAAAATATTTTCTTTATGTTAACCTTGATCTTCCAGTGGCTTTTTAAAGTCATAACCTTGTTCCAGATTTCTTGAATGATGCTTAAGTATCTATCACAAAATAAGTACAGAACAGATGCAATGGCAAACCCATTTCATCCTGATTTATAGTATTGGTCTTCTTATATTGCAAATTCATTAAGAAGTTGAAGGAAAACTTTCATTTCTTCTGTGTAGCTTGCAAAGTCTTTTCTAACATAAAGAGGCAAAACCTGTGTATTTTCTTTAAACTTATCTTTTTTTGTCCAGTGAATTTAAGGAGGTTTGCATAATTTAGATACTCCTTGTACTTTCCAGTATCTTCAGTTTGCTGTAATGCTTCTTCCATTAGATCCTTTAAAGCCTCCTATGTTGGAGTTAAAAAACTATATTAAAACCCCCAAACTATATAAAATATTTATTCAATACAGTCATATCAATTTTTCTAAAGTTCTTTTATGATTATTTTTCATTCCTCCTTTTTTAAAAGTAGTAGTTGAAATGTCTGTCTTCTCTTCCCAGAAGAACCAGCTTTTTCGGTATATTGTAGTAAGAGAGAACAAAACTTTTGGCAAAATTTTGACAGAAAACAGCTGGATTTTCTAGTAGGACTGCTCTCCACTGGCTTTTTAAAGTGAGATATGTAGACAGCTCTTCGATAAAGAACCAATTTCCATTGTTTCTGAGAATTTGTTTTCCAAAATGCCCTTGCATTTTTTTTCCTGAGTTTTCTGTATGACTTACTGTTTTGAAGTCTTTCGGTTTGAAGACTTCAAATTCAAATATTGTTAATCACAGCATGTGGACTAGAGAAGAATTTTTTCTAGTCATGATGGCACCATGAAGAGAAATTGTTGCATGGAGTTTTAATAGGAAGTCCTTGGTGGGGGATAACTAGACCAAAGAAATACAATGGGCAGAACCTCAGAGCAAGGAGCAAAAGCAGTTCCCTTAATACAGAAATCATTACATATGTAGCAGTAAAAGCTCTGGCAACAACAACAAAAATTATTTGACTTGTGATTAATTCTAGCATGATTTGTTTGCATATGTTTCTTGTTTCAGAAGAAGATTTTTTTCCCCACAAATAACAGTTTGATGGTGGGGGTTTTTTGTTTGTTTGTAATGTTAATGTTGTTGTTGTTGTTGTTGTTGTTGTTTTTTAGGAAGGTTTGCAGTATTCAGTTTACTTGGACTGATATGCTCATGTTATTTTCCCATGCTTGCTGTTGCCCTGGCAGTCACTTAGTCTTTGGTGTTCTCAATAAAGGTGGCAATGCAAAATCAGCATGCAGCATTTCTGTCTATTAGAACTGTTTATGAAGTTGTGGAGACTTTTTTGCCTTTCTTTGCTAGTCATGTATCTCTGCTCTTGGGTTTGTTTTTTGTTCTGGCATCAAAAAGGGTAAGCAACTGGTTGTTTCTTTTATTGAAACTGCCAAAAGAAAGCCCCTGAAGGCTGTACACTGAAACACCTGTATTACTGCCACCTGTTTCACTATTCCAGCAATGCCAGAACATATGGTCTCATTCAACTTCTGAGTTGCAGTTCTTTGGTATTTTTTAAGGCTATGCCTTTATTTTTGCAGCTGAGGCTTATCAACAGGAGTAGCTTCCTTATCCATGCCACCTTTCCATCTGATTGTTGGAAGGTTTGGGTCTTTGTTTTTATAGTTTTGTGAGTTCAAATATTTTCTATGTGTGAATATGCAAAGTGTGCCAGTTACAGCATGTCAACCAAGTAGTGGAAGTCTCTCAAGTCAAGGAGGCTTTGACTTGCTTGTTTTTGACAATATAACAGGAGCTCTGTGTTTTTACAGAGAAAATTTGCTAAGGCTTTCTGAATTCCAACTGTGGCATCTGTGTTCTATGTCCATATCCAGTTGTAAATTACAGAAGTCAGTATTTAACTGGAAGGTATTAAAAAAACTAACATGTCTGTCTTTTGTTGGAATTGCTCTGCTTTTCTGGAGATATAGGAATGTTTAATAGGCTGTGTACTGGAACATTGCATCCTCTCACTGCATTTTGTACACTTTGCCCCTCATTGTGTTGTGATCTCAGTGGATAATCCTAAACATGATCTCTTTCCTGTTCATTTTATTCTCCCTGCAGAGTGCTTCGCTTCAGTGTGAGATCTCCTGTGACTCATTTCCATCAGATTACATCCTGTCACTTAAATAAAAAGTGATTTCTTTTTAGTGAGACTTTAATAACATGATCTGGTTCCTAACTCAAGTTATTTGAAGAAAATATTTTTAGCTGTGTTTTCCATGAGACTCACAAACATATCCTCATTCACATTTCTCTCAAAACAATTATAGCATCAGCTTAGCAGGCAATTAGCACTAACTTGTATTTTGCTGTATATTTTTCCACTAGGGGAGTGTTGGTGGCTGAAAATTATTATATTCCTGTTGGTAAGGAATCTGATGCATGGGTTGTTTCATCCTACATTTCCTTTCCTCCATAAAGCTTAATTTCAAGCAGATGTTCTATACCTTCAGAGTGGTACTGTATAATTTTAAGAATGTGGTAGATGTTATGTGTGGCTTTTTGGGTATGATCAACACAGGTATTGTAGGATGTGTTACTCTCAGTTTCTGTAGGCAGTATTTTACTGTTGGTGGTATTTAGATTGTCCATGCAGAGTGAACCAGCAGGCTTTACAGGGTAAGAATAGAGCACTGCTGTTGCTGTTTCTGGCAGTTTTGTTAATCCAAACTCTGGTTTCCGTTGACTTTTCCTACAAATTCCTGAGAATGAAAGTTTTCAGCTTTCTTACAGTGCACTGTTTCTTTTGCTTCCCCCAATGTAGTGTGTTTTGGGCTTGGTTTTGTCTGAATCAAAATGGATGTAAGCTCCTGGGAGAAACAAAAGTGAATAATTGTCAAGATCTATGTGCAAAGATCTATAATGCAAAATTCCTTTTTTGCTCTTAGTCATATATGTTTCCAAAATAGTAAGAAAAATGTACTTGTTTCTTCCTTTCCTTTCTGCAACCTATAATTTGAGGTTTATATGCTTCTTTACTAGCACCAGATTTTCATCAGATAAGTGGTGGCTTTAGTAGGAGGTGCACTGTAAGGTGGGAATTGACTTCCGTAGAAGGACACAGAGCTCTGAATTGATACTTTTGGTGAAAATGTAAGAGCTGTGTCCTGAGGCTTGTATTGTCCTCATGCTTGCACTGTAAGTGTTCATTTGGTTTGTATTGAATATAGCGTGAGTGACTGGGTAGGTTTTTTCCTTCCTGAATGACTCTGACTTCTGAAAATATTGTGGGAAGTGTTCGACATGCTGACATATTCTTGGAAAAGTTGAAGTATTTTATCTAGAAAATATCAAAAATGAAGCATTTTGACTTTTCAGAATGAAGTGTCCTATTTTGAAAATGTAGCTGTAAAATGTGCAAATATTATCAAATTCTCTCTCATTAAGGATAAGCTACTTTGTCCTATTTGACTTGCATATGTTATCAGTTTTTCTCTGATACAGGGCATCTGATAAATTTTCTATTCTCTGATGTGTTCTTTGAGCTTGTCTTGGTTTGGAAAGACAGGAAATCTGCCAGGGAAACTGGGGTTTCCCTTAGAATGGAGAATGTAAACCCTTCACCCCTCGCCAAATTATAATTTTGCAATTAAGGGCTTTCAGGCAAAGATTTGGGAATAGGAGTAGCAGTTCTTTACTAGGAATAATAATAATACAAATGTAGTAGAAAAACAAAACCACCCAACCAAACAAGCAAACAAACAAACAACAATTTTGGAAAACCCTGACAGACTCAGAGCTACAACCTGACACCCTGTTGGTCAGGGTGTTGGAAGCAGTCCAAAAGTGAGTCCTCCTGGAGTGGCAGATGTGGTTCTGTTGGAGTAGAGATGATCCTGTAGCCAAAAGCGTCCAGGAGTGGTGAGAGGGGGTCTGGTGATGGTGAGATGGGGTCTGGTGATGGTGAGATGGGGTCCGGTCTTCCTCCCAGAAATCGGGTGAAGCAAGAGGCTTTCCTGTTCCTGTGTCTCAGTTTTATCCAGGTAGGAATGCCTGCCCCAACCCTCTCCCCCACTGCCAGGGGGGATGTGATGCATCTCACAATAGGATGATGGAATGTGGATGCACTGCTCTGGGGAGGGTATAGTCCGGGGAGATGTTAATGGCCCATTATCAGAAGGCATCAGGCCCTCTTCCCCCTCAGTTACAAGAGATAAAGAAAAAACATCTCCCCAGCTGCTTTTAACAGATGAAATAGAATACACACCCCTGGCTCCACAACCCAAGACAGAGCTCTAAAGAAAAAGTCTGTTATGTTTTTCTATTTTTTTAAATTATATGACATATATAATTTAATTTGGTCTCCTTTCTTTTAACAATTAAGGACTGCTGACAATTGTAGCCTATATTTATGCATATACAATGTATGGAGGTAGTTTGCTATTTTGAACTGCTTTGAACAGATCATTTACATGTTTAAAAGCTTTCCCTCCAATTAATTCAACTTATTATGTTTTTTCTTCTTAAAAACAAAACAAAGCAAAACAAAACGAACTTGCTTTGTTAATATTGTGTTTTAATCTATCTGTAGCTTCTCTTTTAACATGAAAAACTAAATCTGTTAAATAGAGCAAAGTATGATGAATATGACAATGCCTGTTCTCTTTCAGTTACAGGAATAACAGGGGAGCCCTTCAAAGACCAATGAAACCAAGGAAAGAAGGAAAATTTTCTACTAGAAAATGCATCTCTTTGATCAAAAAAAGGTGTAATGCTTATATAACACTTATTCAGGTAGACTCCTTCAGCATCTTTACAGACAGGTGTTGAGCATTAAATGAAGAAGGAACAATTGAAATTTCTTCTGGATGTTGCATCAAGTATAGCAGCGATAATTCTACTGCAGATCTCTCATCCAGTCCTCATAGGAGAAGTGTTCCATCCCTCTCATTGACTTGGTGTCCTTCCTTTGGACTTGCTCCAACAGATCAATGCCTTTCCTTTAGTCCCAGAGCTGGATGCAGCCCTGCAGGTGAGATCAGAGCAGAGGGCAGAACCCTTTCCTCACCCTGCTGGCCACGCTGCTTTGGATGCAGCCCAGGACACATTTGGCTCTCTGGGCTGTGAGTGCATATGGCTGGGTCATGTTGAGCTTCTTATCCACCTACACTCCCAAGTCCTTCTCCTCAGGGTAAGTCTCAACTCATTATCTGCCCAGCCTGTACTTGTACTTGGAACTGCCTCAGGTGCATGACATTGCACTTGGCTTTGGTGAACTTCAAATTCCACATGAAGCCATCTCTCAGGCCTGAGGTCTTCCATATTAGAAATCAGTGTAACAGATAGATCTGTCTGTCTCCTTGCTAACTGCTTCATCATTGTCAAAGATTTTTTTTTCTCCTTTTCTTCCTACTGAATACTCCACCTGTAGAAAAGGAGTGAGATTAACAGGTCATTCATGATGCTTTTCTCTGTTGAGCTGTATTGTACAGCAGAATCAGTTAATTTTGTCAAATTTCAGAAATTTTTATAGAATCTGAGCACTTTCAAAAAAAAATGCTTGATTGCTTAGCTTCATGTATATTAAGCAATATACATGATTAAATAAGCTGAGAAAAAAATCACACTGAGAATGTTTTACTTTTAAACCAGGAAATAGTGAAGTGATTGTAAATATTAACATATTATTGGAAAGGCTGAGAAATTTTGGTTGTTTTTCCTTTTTCTTCACATTAAATTGGTAATTTAATTGCATAGTTTGCTGTTCAGTATATTTTAGTTTAGAAGTAAGATTTGCCATTTAGTACTGTGTGCTTTAATTGGAAGAGTATGAAACTTCTAAATTAAGTTGTTAAGCCTTTTTAAAATACTGTACATGGCAATGCAGAAGACAGGTTGTCTAAACTAGAATGGGAAAATTTGTGCCCAATGTTAAATTGCATATACTGTTTTTACTGCAATTAATGTTGTACTAGAATGTATGATTTATGTATTTTACTTGAAACAAAAATTTCACACTTTAATCTTCCTGTAAGTGGTGCAAATTTCAAGCATTTGGTGAGTTTGACCCAGATCTCCTATATTTATGTTTTATTTATGGTGTAAACATAAACAGTCACTTGTTAATTTTTTAATCATAATTAGTGAAGTCATGCTTGTCCTTTCATTTTTTCTTTGAGGGAAATGGGGATATAAAAATGAAGGGAACTTGATGGAACATGCGTCTTTCATTGATTAGCTTGAAAGAAAGATTACTGTTGTGATATGGCAAAATTAATTTCACTTGGCAATTTAATTTCAACATGTCTTTTAAGTATAATTTTTTGTGGTTGATCCTTGGGTAGAATGTAACCTCAGTTACACTCTCAGTGTAACTCAGGGTTGCATGCTACAACTGACTCCAGAATTATCTACCTAATGCAAATCCCATGGAAGAGATTTGGATTTCAATAACCTTGAATTGTGTCTTCAGAACACCAACTTTACATAGGGTGGAAAGCAAGATGTTTTCCTGTTATTTGTACAGTTCTCCAGTGGTCAGTGCCAAATTGATTGCTGCAAGATGAAGAGACCATCATCACGCAGACCATCTTTCATTTGAGAAAAGGTTTATCTTACAGGATAATTTAGGAATTTTTCCTCCATTTTTATTGTAGGTCACTCCTTATTTCTAACCTCAAACCTCTCTGCTGACAGAAATATCTTTTCCAGGGTAAGGCAATTGAGAAAGCAGACTAATTGTTAACTTCAAGGCTTTGTATGAAATAATCATGGATGCTGCTGATTTTTTTCTTTGTGAGAAGAAGGTCAATGATATTTCTATATCAAGTACCATAGTGATCAGAGGGCATGCTATTGGATAGAATTCCTTCCTACTGACAGAGGTCTCAGCTGATGACAGGAAAGTGTAAGAAACGCCCTCCTAGCTCAGAGCAGCAGCCTGTCAGTCCTCATACTCTATCTCCAAAGGTGACACTGTGAGATGTGGGTTAGGGAAGGCTTTGTGCACATTGTGCACATGTTCTCTTGTCCTTTGTCCTTGTGTTTTTCCAGGATCTACAGCTTTATCAGATGTGTGAGAGGGTGCATCCTTGCCCAATCCTTTTAGTACGTGCCATGCAGAGCTCCTGAATTTGGCTAATCTGTCATTGAGCCTTCTAATACTTTGTACCTTCACAGCCTTCTGTGGCAACAAATTCTCTGTTCTTCTGTCCAAAGAAACACTTTTATCTGCTTTGGGCTATCTCCCTCCCACTGCTTTTGTCAAGTGGCCACTTTGTTCTTGTGCTGCAGGATTTGCTGGATCATAGTTTATCCATTGCTTTTGTGACTTTATAAACTGCAGTCCTGCCTTCCCTCACTCTGTTTCTGTCTAAAATTGGGGTCCCATTTTTGTTTGTTTGTTGTTTGTTTGTTTTGTTTTGTTTTGAGTTCCTGACCTCTGGGTGTGCAGCCAACTTGGCTACCCGTGCTCTGTTTGTGAACCTAGTGTGTGTAGGAGGAGTCCAGCCCTATGGTGTTGGGCACTTGGGGTTACAGGACTGCTGGTACTGAATTTCAAATATGATTTCTGTGGTGCTACCAAAGTCTGCCACCTCTTAGCTCAGTGAAACAATAATGTCGTTTTCCACCTCTGTTGAAGTTTTCACATGAAATCTGAAATGTTCGTATACATATTAAGGAGATCTTCTTTAAATGAGAGTTGCAGTAAAAAATAAAAAGAAACACAGTATGTTTCTAAGTAGAAACTCCTAAAATATACTGTACATTAAGTGATATTTTGCACTGTCTCATTCTTTTTATATAAACCATTAAATTTGATTTTATTACATTAGAAGTTAAAATTGCTTCAATCAAGACATAGCTTGGGATGCTTTGGGATTTGAGGGTTTTTTTAACTATGATTTTTTGATTATACTCTTAAAATCTGCGGAGAAGAAGTGATTAAAATGTTATGTTCTGCATATGTCCCCAAAGTACACAGAATTTTTACTGCTAAAATAAGAAAGTGATGACATTATTATGAGAGACCCTATATATAACCTCCATATAACCCATTTAATATAAAATGATACTCAGCAAATGGAATTTAGGTCAGAGAGCACACTGATTCCCGTATTCTAAGTATTGTTAGGATTTCTGTTATGAATAGGGTATTGCCCATGTTGTAGTTCTTGAGGTACAATAACTAAATTTTCCAGCTGACCACCTAATGCTGAAATGCTTTGAGAATTTCTTCTTGAAGCTTGACTAAATTCTTCTGTCAAATTTAGGGGTTGTCCACATTTAAACATAATCCTCAAATTTAGTTAAAGTTATTCTTAAGAATATTTTTACTATAGAATAATAATGGAATCTCGATCCTCTATTCCTATTATCCAGTGTCATGACACTCTAAAAGAGGTTACATGAAAAACAAAGACACTCTCTGATCACAGTGCTACAACAAACTAACCTCTGAGTTCAGTTTTTGAAAAAATAGGTCTCTTTAATTCCAGGAATGTTCACAGTCAAGGATGAGAAATATATTATGTTGTTGTTTTTTTTCTCTTAGCATGACAGAACCAACAGGAATAGGCTGATATAGGAAGGACGCAAAGATAGCACTGTAGTACTGCAATTCAAAATAGACCTGATAATAATAATAATAATAATAATAATTACTCTCTGCTATTGAGAGACCCTACCACATGACATTGTAGTACTGTGATACCTTTTCATATGTACTGTTTTGGAAGACATTCATATTCTTTGACTCTAGATATTCTGTAGTTCTCAGTCTTAAAGAGGCTTTCAGCCTTTCAAGTGTGCTCTTAAATTTCTGATGACTAACCCATTTTCAGCTGGCTCTGTGGACATGTGGGGCTGTGCATGCATCTGCATTACACAACTGTTCATGGAGCAGAAAAGCAAAGGTCTTTTCAAGAAGAAAGAACTGTTTCTTAGGGTGCATCTTTGATTTCATGGCACTGTGTTGCCCACAGATGCTGCAGGTTTCCCTGTCTCTCCTTGTTTGATGACTGCTCACACACTGCAATTTTATTTATTGATCTTCTCCAAATATGGCTTTGTTCTTGGTAGCTTTTTTTCTTTATGCACTTCCTGAAGAGTCTTTGTACATGTGATTTCAGACTGGATTGCACTAAATACAAATCACTTGTCTGCACTTTGCTTTAGGAAAAAAGAAAACAACACCAAAAAAAACCAACTTATTTGTTCCAAGAAGAACAATGCTTAAATGTAGGCATTGAAGAGATGACTCTCACAAATTTGCAGGGGAACCATTTGGGATTAGGGGAGAGGAGGGGTGGAGTAGGGCAGAAAGAAGTCAGTGAGGTTTTAAAACATCTACTGCTTTTAAATTTCCCTACTGGCTCAGTGCATTAGTTGGCATGTCACACCATATTTTCTGAGCTTCTCTGTATTATGTCACACAATGTGACAGAGATAATCTTTGTGGCAAATCACAGAGGCCTGTGTGTCAGTGGGGAAATAGGAAACTGACAGCTTTCTGAATGGTCCCATAACAACACTCAATATGTTTATGTAAAAATCAGCTTTTTAGAAATTTAGATTTAGAAATGTTCTTGCCTGAAGCCTTTTCTTCAAGCAGACTAAGGGGTACTAATTAAAAAATTAAGAAAAAAGGTGAAAAAACTGACATGAGAGGGGCTCTGGATGATGGGGTATGGAAAACGCCTAGACTGGAGTGGGGAAAAGGGGATCCAGCCCCAGTTTTCCCTTTTGCCCCCACAGCACAGTTGTCTGAGATGTTCATTCCTTGTTTCTGCCCTGCAGTTTTACAGTCTTAAAGCTTCCCACTGGAAATTGCACTGACTCCTGGGTAGCTCAGGAGCAGCTTCTGTATGAGGAGAGCCAGTGGGCATTTTGCCAGCTATACTAAAATAAATACCTGATATTTGCCCTGAAATGGAGGCAGGCTGGATCAGTATATCCTCTCTCCCACCCCTCTTTCTGTCTTTGCACTAAATAGTAATGAAATGTTTAGGCTTTCTTTCCTGGTAAAATGCTGATGCTGCTTGTGTATTTGTACTCATTATTTGTATTCATCACGGTTTGCAGTTTCTATTTCCAAGACTCACCTTTTGCCCTCCGAGTTTTCTGTTTAGAAAGTGTCTCTATAACAACAACAAAAATGTCTTTGGTTCCTGGGTGGCACAACCCTGCAGCTGTTATAAAAAGAGAAAGGTATTAGAGGTGAACTTTCACATTTTGAAAAACGTTTGCTGTATATTGTACCTGGTTTCTCTTTTGTCTTTTTTTTTGTTTGTTTGTTTTGTGTGTGTGGTGTACACTTGCAAACTAACCAAAGGAGCACATATCTCTGCTCAGTCTGTGCAAACCTAGCTACAGCATTCTCACTCAGATTGCATGGGCAGCCCACAAATTTAGAAGTTTGGGGGGAACCTTTGTCCTGAAATATAAAAAAGAACTTCTATAACTTATAAGTTATATAAGGTAACTGGAGTTGGTGAATATTTGCATTATAGTAGGCTCTTCTTAATATTTTCAGTGTTTTTTTCCAAACAATAGGAAACAAGCAAATGGTTGGTGCTAAAATTAAGTTATTACATACAAACATAAAACCTAGAACCACTGATACACCATTGCTGTCATTGGCTTCTTGTAATTTTAAAATTTAAAGAAAGTCAAGTGATTGATAAAGCCCTCAGGCTGTTTAAAAAATAAGATCATGTATCTCTGCTATGATTATTTCTAACAGTTTCTGTTTTCCATGTTCCTGGACAGCTAAACCAGTGGCATTGCTTAGGGGCCTTTATGAGGAATTTGAAAAACTCACCTGTGGGTGGCATATCCCTTGTTTTCCATTATTGTTTAACATAAATAAAAAAATACTATAGTAGCTCCATCTCTCTGGGCTGTGATTTACATTCCTTAAAAGAAAAATATTACAGTGGTTTGGGATGCTACAGCAACAGTGATGGCTACCCTAGTGTTGGAAGTTATGATCCCAGGTTAGCCAGCACTTCCATCTCCGTTATTACTAAGCAATCATCTCTGGCAGAGGGGCCATCTCTGGTCAGTTGGATGGGATATCTTAAACTCTTGCAGATACAGAGATTTATATATATATATACCTATATATATATATCTCATAGTGTCTGTGCAGAGTTCTGTTTATTTTTATGGGTAAGCAAAAGCTGCACTCTGTTTTTGTACTGAAGCTTGAGAAGATGGATAGTTGTAAGATGTTTGTTTTTGTAGAACGTCTGGATGTGAATAGCATCTGCATCCTCATTCTGCACTGTGAGGAGGTGGGGGATGAGAGGGAGAGAGAAATGCTGCAGGGTCCTTTTGGAACTTGGTAAGAAAGACCTGACAACAAATAGAGCAATAAAGTAGCTGGTTTAATAAGATAGAATAAGAAGAGGAACACAGATGGCAAGTAAACCTCACATCCATTCAGATACTGGGAACTGCATTTTCATGGAGCATCAGATGGGTCCTGAATGAACTTTCCCATAGAATGCTATAGAGAACATGTTCATGGGGAGCTTCCTCCTCTTTCAAATGCCCTTGTGCCTTCTTCATGAACCTGCTTAATGAACCTATTTCAGAGAGATTGAATGTTCTCTTTTAATAATGTGCACTACTCTGCCACACAGACTGCCACAGGGCACCCTGACAGGTTACCTTACAGCAGCTACACATGCCAACATACAGATTTCTCCCAAGATATAAGAACAGGTAGAGCTGGCATTGCCTATTCAAGACTCTAAAGTCTTCTACAGAGTTCTTAGCACAATCTCTAGTGGATGTTAGTTACCAGTTTTCAAGGCAGTGTTTTTGACTAGGGCTAGGTTGAACATGCATGGGGAGGAGAGGCTGGAACCCTAGAGAGAAGAAGAAAATTACACTTTTCCTGGATTCTTCATGAGTGGTCACTTGTGAACTTGAAAAGCTATAGTTGTTATGTGTTTTTTCATATATTTATGTAATTTCCCTACTGAAGTAAATCTTGATGACTGCAAAGCAGTCTCTGATGGAAACAGCTCAGGGATTTATCTTTGATCAGATAACTGCTAACAGAGAGTCAGAGATGTATTTCTCTACTCCCAAACTTGTTTTTCTGTGATGATAGAATCAATTACATTTACTCATGCTGATTCTGAAAGAGGAAAATAATTTGTTGAATGACTCTTGCCTATGACATCAATATTAAAGTGTTCCTACAAACTTGTAAAATAAGCTTCTGTTCTTTTGGAAGATATTGCAATCTGTAATGTAAACCCAATCAAATTTTGCACTTTTACAGAGGGGAAATTCAAGAAGGTGTACATGCAACACAGACTATATAGGAGTTTGACATATTTTGGGGAAGTCATGTCCTATGGATCGCTAGATGTTACACTTTAGTTATCTCAGTTTTGAATCCAGCAGCTTGATTTAAGTACATCTATCAGATTTGGGTCTGATATTAACTTCCTTACTGCCATTAGCAATCCCATATATGTCTTCTGTAAGAGGAAAAATTAGTGTCTGAAATCACAATTTCCTGCATTGCTGTTATTTGTTGTGTCACTTATGTAAAATGGTTTCAGCAATGTATTATTCTCCCTCCAGGCCATCACAATCTTGGATTTTGCTTGTTAGTATAAATTGCCCTCCATAAAAAGATTGCTTACAGTTGATTATGTGTGGTGCTTGCCTTGGTAAAGAGAACCTTATTTTTTCCCTTTTTTGTTACTTAATATTTAAGAGTACCACAAGGCATTATATGTCTGCAGCTGTTAGGGGAAGGCATGAAAGTCTTGTCTTTCTTCCTATTGTTCAGTGGGGATGTGTTAGGAGTCACTTCTAGTGCACAAGATGTTTCTTTACCTCTTGTATTTCCCTTTGACAGCCCAAGTCTGTGCAATTCTTTGGACTTCAGCTGAACTCAGATTTTTCCAAGCCAATTTCAAAGTCTGTGACAGCACCAGGCATTTGAAATTTATGTACTCACTTTCAGCAGTGGTGTTACATTCCCTCACTGTTAACCATCCTGTTAACCCCTCTTCCATGCAAACAGTAGTTGGCATTGTGCTTTGAAAACTTCTGGCTGAGCTGTTTCAGGGTACATTGGGATAGTTATGCAGCCCTGTACAGAATTGCATAATTGTTCCAAGTGTGGTATGTCCACACAATTCTGTGATATGCTATTATTATGTTACACTTTCCTGATTTGATTTTCATGACTTTTCTATGTGTTTCAACAGAATCTTTGATACAATAAATTTCTCCCCAAACTGAGATTTTGCATATTAGTCCCTATTTATTTATAGAACTCATTGTCTTTCCCACTTTATGACTGCTTTTATTTTCTTAGCCTTGCCCTGTAACCTTAAATGGGATAGGTTTACCACAGCTATACCCAACAGTAACATGATATATTGAATAATGTGTTTAATTCAGCCTTTTTTTTTTTTTCCATGTGGAGTGGGACAGTTTTTCTGGTGCTGATTCACTCACAGAAAAGCATTAATATATATCTCCTGTTTTACTAAACACAAAAATATTACAAAATCAATGTGCTTTTTCGTATTATGGGATTCCATGAAATCTTTGGTGAAGGATATTTGGCTGAAAAAATTATAAAAAAACCCACTTAAACGTAACTAAAATCTTAATACAGTTTTGGGGGTTTGAGACAAGGACCAGTTGGTTGAAAAGCATCTCATAAAGGAAGTTTGTATATTTTCACTGTTTGAAGTGCTCCTGTCAGTTCTTAGTATCTCTGCATTCATCAGGAAGAGCAGTTTAGTGTTTAACTGTGGTGTGTTGGTTGTGTACTCTGTGGGACGTACTCCTGACCTCCAGAATGTCCCAGAGGAGGTATTGTTGAGATCTCACATGTGTATGTTGTTTGAAATAGTAGTGTGCTTCAGATAAGAAGTTCTGTTAGATATGAATCTAGTTTAGGAAGCATCTTGCTACAATGTATTGCTTTCCCTCCCTTTCTCTTGTTTTGATGAAATCCTGATGAAATATTATGTCAGGGATACTTTTGCTGGCTTTTACTTCTTTAGGGATATTAAACCCACGGGATATGACTGACTTAGCAGTTCATTCTGCATTTGGCTTGGTCTGTCTGCCTTCTGTGTAGAATTCTGTTCTTTTCAGACAAATATGTGTACCTTACTTGCACTTTGCCAAATTGTGCTTTATTCCCCTTTTCACTTTGACAACTGTATTCACGAAGTGAGATTTCTTGTTCATTCTCTTTTTAATGATCATGAATAATTGAACACATCCTTTGAGTTTTTCTGATCCCCCCTAACAAAATATGCGAGGAAAAATATTTTGCTGGATTTATTTTATTTTAACAAAGTTATATTTAAAGTCAAAATTGCAGAGACTTCTCTGTTTGTTCACTTGCAGACTTGTTTTCCAAACTGTACAAAAGTCTGACTTTTAAATATTGCATGACAGTTGAGGCTGAATGTGGTGGATTACACTTGTTTTTATGTATCTGCAATATTAAATGTTGTGAAAATTTGGCACATAGAAAATTCGTTGCAAGCCTGTTTCCCATCATGTTGAGTTATCATAAACTTTTTATTATTAGTGATTTGAAAGGTTTCAGTAATTAAATATATTGGGAAATTTCGGTGTCTATGGACGTATATGTATAACAAATGTCAGAATAATCCCACTGATCCTGGTTAGTTATGCCAGCTGAATTCTTCTCATTAACATAGGAATTTTTTTTTTATTTCCGTGTTTGCAGAGAGCACTGTGTTCCACTGTGTTGCAGAGATATCAGCAAAATAACAGGAGTGTCACTATCAGCTGGATGCTGGTCCTGTACAGCTTGGTGAAAACTGACATCAGAGCTAGCTGGAAAAATGACACTGTTGTGACATTTGAAGGTTTTGAAACTTTTCATGTCAGCAATGGAAAAAACCCCAAATTCTGTGTAGTTTTATGTAATAAGATTTTCAAAATACTGGAATCTGAACCATTTCTTTCCCACCCAGATATTTCACTTATGTACTTTGAGCTTGAAAAGCTCTCCTAATGTAACTTTAACCTGTGTTTGTCAAAGTTTTTCTGAAGCTTCCAGCACTTATACGGAAAACTACTAATTAAGTATAAGTTTTGATTTGTATGTCAGAAACCATAATTGATCAGTGCAACTTCAACAGCTGGAGAGATTAATGGTGTTCTATCTTTCATCCCAATGGCAAAGCCAGCTAGAGTGGTGTTGCAGTGATGGATGAGTCTATACAGATGATTGGCAGGTGTGATGTTACATTTTTTTCCCTCTGCAGCTTTACTTGATACTTTTGTTTCTATGTACTTTTTTTTAGCATGTCAAAGACTTTGGAGCCGTTTTCTGAAACCATTCATTTTAAAGACTGACTGACAGTCTGGGCACAAGGGGTTATTCCTTGCACATGACTTACTCTGACTGCCAGGTAATGCCTTCATGGCTGAAATCACACTCCGTGCAGGTTTTATTTTTGAGATGTATACATTTACAGGACATTTCTATCACATCTTCAAAGTTCAAATTTTAAGGACAATACAAAAAGCAAGAGAACCATCAGGTATAGAGTTTAAAAATAGTCTAATTGGTCAGTCGGAAAAAAGAGAAAGCAGGAAAATTTGGAAGAATGGGATTATATGAAGACAATAAAGATATCTGCCTTGAGGTGTCACATCTTGGAGATATGAAGGGCATCAAAGTTTTAAGATCTTTTGTTTTCATTTTCTTTTTCTCAGATCTTTGTTACACTGAAGCCTGCTCTTTCCTGGCACCGGCTTCACAAATTCTTGAGCACCTGAGCTCTGAGTTGGGAAACAAAGTCCAGTTAAGAATATGACAACAAATAAAGGCTTTGGCTGCCCTGCCCTTAAGTCACATGGGAGGATGTTCAAGTGAAAAAACCTTTGTAGGATTTCAAGTAAAAAGAATTTTCAGAAAGTTGATAATGCTTTGGGGCAAAAGAGGGAAACTTTCCTACATTTATCTATTAAAATAAAGTAAAATAAAATACCCAGTTGGATGCTGTTGCTACTTTTTTTTTTTCTCATAGTTTCTACATAGTGTATTTGATTAATTAGAAATGATATTTTATTGGAGATAATCATCCAAGAGAACACTTGAAAGAAGTTTTATGTGTGAGAAAATGATGAAGTTATTTTTGTTGCTCTTGGCTAGGTTTTTTGGTTTGTTGTTTGTTGGGGCTTGTGGGTTTTTTTTGTGCAATGAAAGAAATTTCACTCATTTTCCTTCCCTAATTCAGATATATTCAAAAGAAACTTTTCCAGAAAGACTTGCAAAACCAGCCTTCAAACCAGGAACAGAAGTGTTGTGTAGAGGTGCATGATGGTAACATATTGCAATGTATTCTTCAAATCATAAAACTGGTACCTGGGAAGGAAAATTTTAAGATGATTTAGTGTTAAAGGTGATTTTTTGTTAAAGTCACTTTCTTAGCAAGGTATCATTGCCTAGTTATTACAAAGATTGTTTGCTGGAAAATCTAGTGACTGGTGAAATTTAAAAAAATAAATACGAAACCTGGGAATAAAGAATTATCTTCCACTTTGCCTTGAGCTCTGTATTTTTGTACTGATAGCTCATTTGGTACAGCACTGAAAACAGTTCTGGCTAATTAATACAGTTAGTATTTACTGAGGATGCTTAAGCATCAGCAAGTTAAATTGAGTTGATTATATTCAACAACCATTGGTTGTTCGCTGTTTCCATATCTCCCAAGTGATTCAAAATTAGGTTGAGAGCAACTGAGCAGGGAAAGAAGGAACAGGAAGTCTCAGGACACTGTGCTTGGAGCACAGGAAACCATTACAGGCAAGGCAAGCTGACTGACTTTGTAAATGTTCAGGGATATGCAGTACGCACACTGATTTTTATCAATGTCATTGTGGTGTAATAATGCCATGATAAAACACACTGTGTATTTACTTAAACAACTGCCTTGCTTTGGAAATGCAGAAGTAAAGTTTCAGGAGACACAGGACTGCAGAAACATAAAGCTGATGAAACATGCCTGGGAAGAGAAGATTACTAGGAAGAGCACTTCAGGATGAAAGGCAACAACTAAAAGTAGGGAATCTGAATAAACTTTCAAGTCCATAGCTTATATAAATGTATTTGGTTTCCAGTCCTTTACTGTACTGCACTTTACTGAATTTTGGTTAGTGCTTGATGTCCATACTTTTTTTCTCAACTTCCATGGTGATCCATCGAGATACCTTGACCCCTTGTACTTGATATTTGTTCTGTTTGTCTTGTACTTGACATTTGAAGAGTTTGGGAATTGGCACCAGGAGGCGCTCCTCTGACTACAGCAAAAAAGACATTTAAGAAAGGTATAATTTAAAAAGTTATTTATTAGGGTTAAAAAGTTAGTTAAAAGTTAACTTAGAAAGTTATTTATAGTAGTCTTTCCCCTCCAAACTTCAAACTAACTGTAACATTACTGACAGATAAGAAGATAATTGGTTGCTATTCCATCTGGTGTTTGTTAAAGGAACCTAAGATGTATGGAAAGCAACATCCACAGAGCAATTTTATGCTGAATGAGTAAATGAAAAAAATATTATGCAACCAGGGTATTTTTTAATACTTTTAATCATGTTTCCTTTGAAAAATAGTGTGTAGGCAGCTTTTGTGGTATAAATATTGTTGTAAAATGTCTGCTAAGCAACTTAATGCAAATTTTTCAACCATTGTTACTTGTGAGTATAAGTCAGGCTCTTACAAGAAATTAATGCTTATCTTTTATTTCTTTGTCAGTGAGGTAGTCTATGTGGGATGTTGGATCATTTTATTCTTTGTTCTATGTAAAAAAAATAAACTAAAAAAAGGAATAAATTACACTAACTTTCTTGTGCACAAGAGAACAAGGTTTGAAGTGATGAAGAAGTCATTTGTCTAAACATTTACAGCGTGGAAAGAAAGGGAGGAAGGTTTGTACCTTCACTACAACTCGTTGACTCCAGAACTAGCGTTATGTAGGCAGGATGATTATTTTGTTGCTGACATCAGTAGATGACATGGCTTTGAAAGTTCTTGCTCTGGGTGTTTTCCATGGCTCCTGGAAATGACCTTGTTTTTGGCTTTGTGCATAACCATAGAACACTCACAGGATTTGAGTTTGAACTCCTAGTGAGGGTTCCTGTGTCAGGGCTGGGACCTTGGCTGTCAGTGAGGAAAATCTCCAAATACAGCTTGAGCAATGCAGATCAGCTCCTCCACCAAACTAACAATAGGATTGGGGAAGAGTAGTCTCTAGCTACAGTTTGGTTTTTTCCTGGGGGCAATTTTACACTGGCCTAGATCAGAATTGAAAATTTTATAATTCACAGTAGAAGAAGAAGAAGAAAAGCTGGTGTTTTTATTTGTACTGTATAACCTGGAGAAATGTATTATTATTTTGGAAATGGTTGCAATTTTTAAGTTGGTCCTGGATTTATATTTTCTATACATTATTCCAAGAAGTACATCAGAAAATACACATTTCCTATGATGGGGGGGGGAGGGGGGAGAGCTTTGTGTGTTTTTATTTAAGAAGTTATTTATGCTGAGTGCTTTTTAATACATTCTTTAAATAGCTGTGTGTGAGGGGAAATAAAAATGAAGTTTCCTTCTGGAAATTCTGTTGTTATAAAAAGTGCGTGTTAGAAAATATTTTTTTCTCTTAAATCCCCATTAGGCAGTATCAGCTGTATTAATTGATATCTGCATCTGGCATGTCTAAATCAGATGCTGGATCAGCTCTGAGTCGGGTTATTTTAAACTATTTCAGATCTTGATGAGCAAACGAGTTTTATTATCAATTTTCTCACCAATGTCAACATTAATTTAGTGTGTAGATCACTTTGTTTTTGTACAAGATCTATACTTTCTGCCTTTGACACATCTAAAAGTGTGATTCGAGCAAGCCAAACAACAATAGGAAAAGAGAGATTTAAAAAACCTTTCTGTTGGTTTTGACAAAACTCTATTTACGCTATGGAACGCATAGAGTCTTATCCTGTTGCTTTTGCTTAAACCTTCTTTGTACCATGAAAAATCAACACACACTGTGCCAGGAGGCTTGTTCTCAACACTTAACTTGAGTGGGAAGCAGATGATGGTAATGGAAGAGCAACATATGTGTGTGACAAAGCTTGTCTTGTCTTCTAACAGCAGCTATTTTTAAGGAAGGGCAGAAGGGGCTCATTTTCAAAAGAGGAGGGTGCTGATAACACACGGCTTTTGCTTTCAACCAGACAAGGGTAAGAATAATGAAAGAAATCTCTTAGGCACGCAGGCTTCATCTAAATTTTTCTGTGATGTGTTTTGTAGTGAAAAAAAGGTGTTAAAAATGCTTAAGGACAAGTAATGAGCAAGCCCATTTATCTGAATCTGCAGCTTTAGTTTTAGGGCTGTGTCTAGCAGTGTGAATAAAGCAGCTGTCTGGAAGGTCAAGCTGTGTGGAGAGTACCTGGAGAGTTGTTTGTGAGCACAGGAGATAAACAGCTGGGAATCTGGGAAGGTTGCCCAGAGAGGCTGTGGATGTCCCATCCCTGGAAGTGTTCAAGGCCAGGTTGGATAGGGCTCTGAGTAACCTGACCTAGTCATGGCAACCCTTCCCATGGCAGAGGGGTTGAAAGATGATCTTTAAGGTCTCCCTTCTAACCCAGACCATTCTATGATTCTAATATCGCTGCTTTGCTTGGTGGCTCTCATGTTCACTATTATTCCTTGGAAAACATGTAATTTGTTGAGGTTAGATGCTCTGTTTAATTATACTGCTGCACATTCCTCTGTCTGAATAGTCTGGACTGTGGTCCTAAATACCAAACTGGTATGAGGCATGAAAGGGGCTGACTTTTGTAATATTTACTCTTGCCTTGCTACTGGGAAATGAGGGGTCGTGGTGGTGATGTCAATCTGTGGCTGTAGAAGACACATCTGTGCACATCAGCAGTACAATTCCAGCCTGTTTGCCTCTCAAACTGAAGGTTTGGGAGTAAATAAATGTGTGTTGTGTGAGCCACGTGGATATATTGTGAAAGGATGGCAGGATAGCTGATTGAGTATGGATGTGCAACTCTGGAGAGAAGGCACTGGGGAAGCAAGACAGCCAGAAGGGGTACAATACAGTAGGTCTGGCAAGTAGATTAGGAAATAGAGCAAGGGTAAGATTACTTGGGAAACTCAAAGAAGAAAGGAAGTAACTCAGAGGACAAATGGTGTAGATTTCCAAATGACTTCTTGTTCATGGTGAAATGATTTGGCCAGCTTCTGTAAAGGGCAGCATTATGTTCCAAAGGCTTGTGTTAACCTGAAGCCCATTATCTGAAGATAATGCATGAGACCTAGAGAGCATTCTAGCCTGCAAAGCAATGCATAATTGACTTGTTCTTCACTCTGTCTGATGTAATGCTACATGCTAGTTTTGCCAATAGATTTTTACTCATTTATTCTTGAGTACAAAATCTTGTATTTACACATAAACAGATCATCTAGAAAGAGCTACTTAGTATAGATTGAGTCAGAAGTAAAGCCTGAGAATATGGCCTGATATAGGGTCATATTGAATGATATGGCTGGGCAAGGATGAATTCTTTAAGGCAGTGTGTGATTTTATTGCAAATACTGGATGAGGATAAGAGAAGAAAGCAAAAAGAACATAATAGGTGTGGAAGTTTTGAGTGGAGTTGGAGCTGGCCATATTACTTTAACAAAGAGGTTTGCTCATGTTCTCATTTGAGGTTTTGTTTTTAGCTATTTAAGCACTAACGTTTTCAGTAAAAACATGGTTTTCAAGCTGGTTACCATGCTTTAGGTGGGGTTTACCATTTCATCTCTGAGGAGAACTCCTTCTCAGGAAGTATTTACAGTAATTATCTGAGCCATCTTCTGTCAACCATATTCCTGTTTACCCACTTACTTGGGGGAGTATGGAAAATAATCAGAATTCTGAATGGAGCTTTGTTTGCTGTATGTGTTTTCCCTACCTATTTTCTCTGTGTAAGAAAAAGGCAAGTAGGGCTCAGTTTGGAAAGGTTACAAAATGCTTCTTTGCCAGCTTACCTGGAAGATATTTTGAGGTTCCAGCTGTTAGAATGAAAGTGAACCACTTACAATTATGCCTAAGAGATTGCTTGTCACCATCTTGCTGAGCCCACATGGCTCCCTCTCTGTGGGAATGGGTAAGAATGTGCCAGATACCCAGTTCAGAGGGCAAGCTTCATACTTTTTAATACAAATGGCATTCTTCCTCTCCAGACAATAGTCCTGATAGAACAATAATCACAAGAGACATCTTTTCTTGCAGCAGGAGAGGGTCATTGCATGAACAGGGAGAAGTTTTCCCAGATGTATTCAAATCTTCTGAACTCATAGTATGAGAGCCCAGAAGCTGCTGAACTCTTAATGAAGGCACTCAAACAAAAATAGACATTTTCACACGGATTCAGTGGATCTGAAACACAATAGTTTCCAGTTAAAATATGGTTTTCAAGCTTGTTACCGTGCATGTAAGAAATGGATGTCTCTTTAGTAGTAGAATTTGCTTTCTATTGCTTATTGTTAATTATAGAAGAAGCACAGTAGTTGACTGTGGGCAATAATCAGGAATGGGGAAGTGTTATCAGCACATCAGAAGAATGTTATATCATTAATTTTTCATTGTGTTCTTTGTGAAATAAGGACAAACTTTACACAAACCTAAAAAAATGATCTCTCACTAAGGAAGACAGGACAACACCTGTCCCTTTATGCTTACAAAGCTACTATATATTTTACAGGACAATGTTTATGTTCACAGATAGAGCACCAGAAAAAGTCAGTAAATAAAGAAGACAATCATCAGTGAACTTCCTGAGACAGTCCTTTCTCTTTTATACAGGATGTTTCAAGGGCTTTATCTATAAGGTAACTCTGTTTTAGTAGTGAGACATTGCAGTGCCTCAGACAACAACTGTAACTAAAAAAACCTGTAGGCTACTGGAAAAGTTTCTGTTGTCTGCAGAGAGAATAAGGGACAGACTTCAGTAAAATATTCAAGAAGTGGCAGATATGTTTTGTTGCCGTGTTTTGTGAATGCACTAAATAGTTCCCTGCAGAGATGGAGAATGAGATGAAGGGAAATCCACAAAACTGATTATGCTGAAACCAGTGCTGCAAAGGCATGCTTGAAAGGACAAGGGGAGAAAGTCTGTGTACCACACTTCTATGCTAAAACAGTGAAGGCCAAATCTGAAGAGCTTTGGGTGACTGAATTTCTTATCTATTTTAATTCTCTCCCGGTGTACTAAACCATGTGTGGCAGAGGCATTTTGCAAGGGTGAAGCTATTCTCAAATATTCTAAGGTCCAGGCCTAGGCTTCTTTTCTACTGTTTGCCATGGTGTTTACCTTCCCTCACAAACAAGCATGGTACATTGAGGGGTGGAAATACATAGTCTGTGTTACTTAGTGTTGTGCTTTTCTTGCTGTATCTAGCTTGGCCTTTTTGCTAAAGCTTCTCTGTATTCTTAAAATTTGGAAAAAATTAAACCCTTGTATTAAACAGACAGTTTTAACAAGTAGAAAGTATTAAAGACACACATTCCTTCAGCATTTTGATGATTTTTTTTTCAGTTACTTTTTTTAAATATGTGAATTGAATAAATATGATTTATTCAATACAGTGCTTATTTATAATCAGCTTCCTGATCCCTATGGGCAGGTGCATTTTCTCTGGGTAAACCACTGACTGAATGTACAAGCCCAGAGTGTGGATGGGGTAACATCCACCTGGCAGTTGCTCAGAAGTGATGTTCCCTAGAAGTGATGTGCTCAGTGTTGGGGCCTGTTCTGTATCAACCAGTATCTTTATCAACAATCTGCATTCCTAGCACTGCAGAAATCAAAGGAAAGAGACTGTGCATTGTATGCATGCGTGAGTTTGACAATAATTAATTTGGCTCTGAAAATACAAGTATTTTCATTTAAATGTGCATTTATAGAGTCTGCATTTCACTCTAAATATTTGTCTACAACTGATCTGTCCTCTCCTGTTCTTCCACTGCATGGCTCACTGCTATTCTCGTGTTTTTCATGCACTTGATGAAAATATAGCACTTAAGGTTAAAAAAGGGACTCTTTCTTGTTTTGTTAGGATCTCTTTAGTCTGCCTCATCAACTGGTTGAAGGGGACTTCTGTCCTTCAACTGACTCTTCCTTTCACAAAAGGCTTTCATTCCCCATAAAGGCATTTTCCTATCACAACTGGATTCTGCAGGCCTCAGCTTCAAAACTGTAGTAAGGCACTCTGACATCCAGAGTGCTGTTCTGCTCTCTGCCTCACGAGAAACCTTTCCTGCCAATGTGTTGGACCAGCTCCCATGTGCAGGAGTACCAGCAGTAAGTTTGCCTTCATTTGTCTCTCACTTGCCTTGCTCTCTGCTCAATTCAGTGTTTTATCGCTTGATTAAATGTAATTATTTGTTATTGGGAATTACCTTCAAAATTTTACATTTTGAAGAAAGTGCAAAGAAGAAGAGAATTCAAGACGTCTACAAGTGAAACGTATCAGACTTGTAGATGACAGTCTTGAAAAAATTGTTTAGGGAGGAACAAGTGCTGGTTGAATGAACTGTCAAAAATTGTTTTGTTTTGCTTGGTTTTGGTTGTTTTTTTTTGTTTTTTTTTTTTTTTTCCTTGTTGCTACCTACTTAGAACTGATTAGGGTGATGACACTTATTTTTCTAAGTATGATTTGACAAATGAATGTGTGAGGATTTCCAGTGCTTGGTCAGGACAGCTGTGTAGACACAGCGGGCGGCTTGAAAACTCTTGAGAAACTCCAAGAATGGGATTTCCTCCACCTGTGCAGTAGACCTAAGTACAAAGGAAGGAGCAGAGAGCAAATCACTCTGAAAATAGGGTTTAAATACCTTAATAAAGTTGTTTTTTTTTTTCTGCTAGAGTTACTGGTGCTAACAATTGCCATCTTTGCAACAACGCAGCGTAACTTTCAGCTTTGTGATTCATAGGTTTTTTACTGAGAGGAATAAACTAGAGATACTTCTTCAATGTTTCCTCTGTATTGGTTTTAAGACTTGCATAATGTGTTCCTATTTTTCAATATGTACCTTTGCAGCCATTAGGTTGATGGTTATAACCCTTATATTTTCTTTTATCACTGCTGCTAAGTCAGTTGCCATTCAAATAATTTAAGCTTCAACCTGTTCATCAGCATCTCTCTCACTAAACACAATTCCATTTATACCCAGTGAGCTCTGGGGTGACAGCATTCTTGGAGGAAAAGAAATAAACCAGAAAGCAGCCCTGTGTCTTGTTTAAATTAAACAAAGATGCAGGAATCCAGTACCATATATGACTTCTCATCAAAAATGGAGAGACTAAGCATTTCTGTAACTAAAAAAAAAAAAGAAAAAAAAAGAGCAACCAAGCATCAGCACAGCCAAGGCAGACAGCAAGTATTCAAACTCTGGTGCAAAATTGGTAGCAAAACGAACTAGATGTATTCAATTATAATAAACCCATTTGTCTCATTGACACCATTATATCTGAAGACTTGTGCAGCACAGCAAATACACGGGTAAGAGTCCAACTCAGAACTCATAGAATGACAAATTTCTTCTTGACTCCAAAAGAGAGATTTTGGTATTTTTTGTTTCTTCTAGAGCTGGCTGTTAAAAGTCAAACAAAGCTGTTGCATGAGTAACAGAATTAACATCCTGCTTTTCCTCCTCTGCCTGGCTAGCATCTACAGGAGAAACTGGCAACAAAGTCTTTCTGGGTCTTGGAAGGGAGGTGGGGTACAGGAGCCTTACCAGAGCTTCAGGGAGGATTCTTTTGGCAACATGTAGCAGCTAATGGCAGCACACAGGCAGGAAAGACACCACACGGCTTTCGAGGGTGTTGGTCAGACAGGGTTTATTTAGGGGGTCCCACACCAGGGGGGAGCAGCATGGCTCCCACGGGAGAGAAGGGGGAAAGGAGAGAGAGAGCAAGAGTCTAAGACCCCAAGAGAGCAGGAAAAGAGCGCCTAAGAGCCCAAGAGACCTGCCCCCTCTTGTCTTTAGCTTAAATACCTTTTTCCAGCCAGGGGGCAGACTCAAGGCTTGGACCAATGGGATACT
The DNA here is from genome assembly GCA_017589585.1 of Phylloscopus whistleri. Lineage (NCBI taxonomy): Eukaryota > Metazoa > Chordata > Aves > Passeriformes > Phylloscopidae > Phylloscopus > Phylloscopus whistleri. The sequence goes on along the minus strand of JADMLD010000068.1, from coordinate 28,628 downwards.
GAGGGTAGGAGGGGTCAGGTAACAAAGGGGTTACAATGAATGACAACTTAGGGGGGTGGTTTACAACCACTTGGTAATGAACTATACATGTTGCAGGAGAACAGAACCATTTAGGAAAAGTGAATCACAACACCTGGTTGTCTATGGACTTGTTCCTCATCCCCTAGTTTTCCTTCCTTGTCCCCATGGAACTTGGGACTTCTACCTGGTATATTTGGTTGAGGAGAAACCACAGCACACATGTACAGCAGCATACTAACCACAACATGCTGACTTAATGTCTGGGGGTTGTCACTTGATTACACAAAGAGCTAGGTTATAAATTATTCTTTAATGATCTACTCAGGTATCTATTTTTTTTTAATGAAACCTGTAAGACTTTAATTAATGTATTTAAGGCAGCTCCCTTTGTCAAACATACTCAAATGTGGCTAATATATTCAAAAGATAGAGGGGAGTGCCAGCTCTTATCATAAAGTCAATCTGACTGACAGAACATCTTACAAGCCTTCATTTGTGCATCATGATGAAGTGTGCTCTTGTATGCTAAAAGTGTGCTGCCAGGTCTTTGGGTAATTATTGGTGCCACATTCAGTAAGCACTTGGTAACCTCACAAAAGTGCACCTACCAACACCAAAAGTAAGAACTAAAATAAAGGAAGAGCAGCAGCCGATCTCCAAAATTGAAAAAATTATCTGCCTAATTAATGAAAGACTGTTAAAAGAGACAACTGAGGGCCGATCTGCCATGTAAGAAACTGATTTTTCATACATACAGATTTGCATTAATGTGCTGTCTGACTAAACAGAATAGTTTAGATTTGGACTAATAGTTGAATTTTTGGTATATAATTTATAGTATGCATTTGTTAACTTTATTTGACAGAAGGAATTGGGAGGGCGATAATCCAAATATTGTACAGACTTACTGTCTTACATAAAAAGAAATATTAAATGTTTACTGCCAACCAGTCACATCTTTCTGTAATGTAAAATATTTGTATTAGTTCCCTAAGTTGCTTATTATAATTTGAAAAACATTAATTTAGTGTTTAGTGGTTTTAGATGTTCAATACATTGTCTGCAATTGGTTATTTCTTTCTGTTAACTTAATGGTGTAGAGGTAGACATAGAAGACAATTATGAAGAAATGTCGTGTGAGGAACACAATTCAAATACAATAGGAAAAATGCAGTCATGGTTTTTGCTTAAAAGAAAGCTAGTAACATGGTTAACCATGGTCTGGGGTCTGACACTGCATTGTAGAAATATGGTGTATTTCTCTAGCTGTTTGTATTTTAAGTAGCTGCAAAATACTTGGTGATTCCCACACATTCAAAAAGTGACTTAATACAGTGAGACATGACCAGACTTTAATGGAAAATGAACAGTAAACTGTCATCACAGTAGAAACTCTTCCTTCACATTGAAGTTATGTCATGTAACCTGTCTAAGGCTTCATGATTAAAGTTCATACTCCTGTAGTAGGAGAAATTCAGAGTAACTTTCTGTAAGTAATGGTTTGTGCACTCTTTGAAATTGTAGTTTGGTTTCTAGAAAAAAACCCCAAATGTTGCTCACCTCAGCTCTCCCCAGCTGAAATGCTTTTCTTTAGGAAGAGATATATAATCCATGGAATTGTTTTCATGACAACTTTTAGTCATACTGTTATGTTTCTATAAGATACCATTTCAATAAATCACCCCTCATCTGAATAATAATCTTTAGTTCAATGTGAATATGAGCATTTGAACAATTTCAAACTCTGCTTTGCTTTCGGTGTCACTTTTTGGGCCTCTTTATTCTAATCTTCTATTTTTCTAAATGTATAAATCTTTCTAAATCTTAGTCTGATTTCCATGGCTTAGTTTTTGTTTCTCAATTTTCTATTGTTATAATTCGAGCATTTTTTACTGTCTCTTTGAAAGCAGTATAATCAATTCAATGTAGTATTAAAATATTTCACTATATAATTAACTTCAGGTCTTTCAATACTTGCTTCTTATATGAAGTACAAAGATATTTTCTTTATGAAGTCAATAAATTAAAACTCTACAGAGCTTAATGAAATTTTAATGAAATGCTTTTTTATCACACTCTGGTGTTTTCTTTCATTCTCAGTTTTGACATGGGTAAATGTAACTCTTATATTTCCAAAATACCTTCGTGAAATATAAGGAATAAATACAAGCTGCATTAATGATTACTGGTTAGTGATTGTTCTTTGTATAAACACAATTGAGCAATTTTTTTTTTTTTAGTTTTAGTCACATTCTTTTAAACTGGAACATCAGTTTCAGTCCTTTAAATAAGCCCATAATGTTTAAATTAGCTTCACCACGTGCTCAGCGTGTTATTTAGCTGTTGATAATTCCACTTTTTCATTTATTTAACTATCTATTTCCTTGAATATAAAAAAACAAACAAACAAAAAACCCAAAACAAAACAAACAAACAAAAAACTCCAAAAAACAGACACAGAGAAAAAAATCCCCAACCAAAACAAACTCTCAAAAATACAAAAAGCCACAACCCAGAGCCAAAAGAAAACCCTTCAGGAGGAAGTGGATTAAAGGGTGACATATCTGAAGCAGCTGCAGGATGTCATTTGGTTTGCTGATATGCGGTATATAAAGGACCTTTCCTTTCCTTCCCTTCCATAACCCTGTAATAATAGAAATGTGCAGGAGTCTCACAAAGCAGTGAAGGGGAGGAATGAAAGGAAGGGCTCAGCAATACAGATTACAAAAAGGAGGATGATTTATATGAATCGGTTGATTTTCTGGGGAGTTTTTGAGTGACCTCACTAGGTAGCATGTTTTGGGGTTTTTTATATAAAATATTATTTCTAGCATCTCATTTCTTCTTCATGAGGTGTTTTCTTCAGTGTTTTATCACCACATGATTTTTGTTTGTTTTTCACACTAAAAAAAATAAATCTGCAAGTTAAAAAAAAGAAGAATAAAACAAAGAAGAAAAGTGGTAAAGTACTGGGTAAGGGAATATTTCTGTTTTAATGTACTATGAAATCCATAAATTCCAAGACAGTTTTTGAAGTTGGCCCCAGCTCCACCCTTTTTTTTTTTTTTTTTTTTTTTTATGTCTGTAATTCCAAGCTTCTTCTATACAGCTACATTTGATAAGACTGTAGGTCCATTCTTTTGGAACATAAGGGGATAAAATTTTCTGTTGCCAAAGGAGAGATTCTTGTTTTCAGTTTTAAGACTCAGAAGAGTTGACGGTGGATTTTCCTCACAATTGCATTCTGAAAATCATGTATGACAAATGAGTTGTCCCAGCCTACTCAGTCCTGCAGTATGAGGAAAGGCAGTCCTTTCTACAGAAGATACTAGTTAAAAAACTGTAGGCTAGGCACCTTGGATTTCATCTTGTGATTTTTGAACATGATTGCCAATAGCTGCATCTTGATTTATCAAGCTGGAAGTTGCACTGGGAATTGAATGGATGCGAAGTGACACCAAAAGCACATCCAAGGTATGTTGAACTATTCAAGAAAAACTTGGTCCTCTGCAAAAGTTATCCTTTTCCTAGTCAAAGCTGGAAAATAAGTAGCAGCTTGTCATCCACCCCACCAGGCTTTATTTAAAGATTTGAACTTAGACTGAGGCCCAGCCAGCAGTCACCACTGTCACATGAATTAATAACCGGGTATTTCTGATCATACATGTGGATGTGGCCCTGCAGGACATGGTTTAGTGGTGGGCTTGGCAGTGGTAGGTTAGCAGGTGGAGTCAAGGATCTTGGAGGTCTTTTCCGACCTAAACAATTCAATGAAGCTACGACTACTGATTAAGTGTATTTAGGATAGTCACGTATGCTTGGAAAGGGGAACAACCTAGAAACTGTCACAGAAAGGCACACAACCAAGAATGGAGAAAGGGAATAGTTGAAGGATGTATAAAGGTGGAGTGAGTTTTTAGAGGAGGCAACATTAAGCAGTGTATGTATGGAAAATTAGGATGAAATGGTATTTTGGAGTGCACAGTTCAAAAGAACATTTACAGCTTTTTTAAGAGCACATGAGTGAGCCAGGAGAAAATGGGAATGGAGGATGGCCTTTAGCACCAATATTTTGAATGAGCTCTGAGAAAAAAAGATTAAAGCAGATAGGCAGCATGCAAGAAATGAATAATTTAATAAGGATGTGATTAGTCTTGATCTGGTTTCTGTCAACAAGTTGGACATGTAGGTTAGTTTAGTTTACCTGGTCTTCCTCAGTGTGCAGTGCAACTCTAAGGAACAATTAATCTTATTTTTTTAAAAATCCCTCTCTTAAGATGCAGTTGCTTGTCTTTTGGGGGTGACTGGTTTACCTTTTCCAAGAAGAAGGATGTCCTAAGTAAGTGGTGGCCTCATATAAACTTCCTAGCCTGTAGGCAACTGTAGCTAAGAGCTTCTCATCCTAAAGAAGGGTTAAGAAGTAGAAAAATTCCAAAAAATTACACGGACAAGGGAGTGTTGGTGAGCATCCGGATTGCCAGAAAACCAAGTTCAGTTCTGCAAGTTCCCCAGCTTATAATTGGCTGGACACAGAAGTATCTACGTTTCTGGCCACAGGAAGATCAAATTAAACTGTAACTCCAAAGGCAGAGCTAATTATGATATAACCTGAAGCATGCTCCTTTCTCAGGGGGGAATCCATGGCTTTTGAAAGGATTATGCATCCTTAGTTCATCTGAGGAGTCTGTCTCGACATTAAAGAACTGGTCTTTTTGCATTTTTGGGTAGCTAAGATCTCACTGCTATTCATGACAGCTTTTTCAATGTAAAAAAAGGACTATTTATTGAATAGTTTTATATTGCCTCACTCTAAGGTTCTCTTTCAAAGCAAATCACTAGAAGCCATAGAAGTCTTAAGTAATCCACAGAGATTTCATGCAATTCAATGGTCTCATCTCTATGAAAAATGAAAATGGAACTTTATCTAAAGCTTAGAGAAATATACTCTATATTTAATTAAGTTTCCCGCATACTGCATTTTCTCTACTTCTATTTAAAATGTCTTTTTGGGAGGATTATATTCCCTGGGTCATTTTAAATCTCTAGGGTTTTCTGTTCTGGAGTGTAGAACATTGCATTTATCATATCTTACCCCTCCCTTCAAATGGCAACTTTTCTTTCATAATTTTAGGGATTTTTTGTCACTATCACACTGTGTAACAGAGGGTTAGGCTACTCTGCAGCAAATTTATATTCCATGTGCATTGCTGACTTAATGATAAAGTACACTGAGAAAAGTCTGAGAGTTGGAAGAAGGTAAGTTTTTTTCTTACATTCTGTGAGAAAAAATCCTCTGTAGTGCTTCTTTAAAATCCAACTGGCTTTGTGTGCAGAGACAAGCATTGATATATTTTTTCTGAGCATTTTCTCCTGGACATTCAAAAAGACATGTGATAAGGAATGTGGCTTGAGGAAACCTGTATTTTCAGTTTTCATCTGGGATAGCTGAATGCTATTGTATAAAAGAATGATGTTCTTACTCTTTACTTGAGCTTTTCCTTTTTTGGAAGGGATTGTTCCAGTCCTTTCCCCTTTAATCAGTTCCCATCACAGGTCTACTGATGTTTTCCCTCAATGATCCTATATTTCCCTACATAAACATAAAATTTCAAAAATTGTTATCTGTTCTGGATATGAGGAGTTCTGACCTCCAGAGTTCAGATCCTCTAGGAATTTGCCTCTAAGTCCATTACCCTCTATATGGTTGGAAACTTTTATCCCATGAGGAACTTCTACACACAAATATATTATCTCATAAGTAAGTAAATGACAATTTAATTAAGTCTAGCTGAAGACAATAGGAATTCTCCTCCACGTGTCTTTGCAAATGTTAAAGGGTAGGTAATTTTGTATTTGGGAATAAAGACTAGAAATCAAAACACATTCATAAAACATACTTGGGATTTTGTTCTGGTTTTATATTAACAGCTTGTCTGTTCACATGATATACTCTGTCAGAATAACAATATTTTATACGAAGTGATAATTAAAATCCAATTAAAATAATATAAAACAGGAAATATAAGAATTTTAAAACCAATATATTCTGGATATTTAGGATTGTACTATCTAATAAATATAAAACCATATTTTTAAAGAAACATTAATTTAGATTTAGAAGATTCTAACTGAGACATAGCGGCTCTTAAAAAATTCTTCTAAAAGATTAATTTAAAGCTGTTTCCAATTTAAATGCAAGCTGATGTTCTTTGTGCTATTTTTAATGAAATTTTGCAGCAAATTATTATGTGTATGTTCATCCTTTTTTTTTCTAGACAAATACTAATTCTTGTTTATATCATATCTGTGCTTTTTAAATATTAACCTACATGATATGTTAGGAAAGTTATTCTTTGAAGGACACTGAATTTTAAAGCATTCCAAGAATGTTGATTATTTAGACATTGGAAAAAATAAAATAATGAGATGAAAACCAATCCTTCTGTATTCTTGCATCAAAGTTCTGTTGGAAATAAAATATTTTCTTCACAATATGAGGAAAAAGAAAGCGAAACTCAAACTCTGAAGGAAATAATTGTTCAGAACATTACTTCATTAAACAATAAGTACAAAAGATTTTGCTTTAGGCAAATTTGGGTATATTTCATGTCAGATGAATTAGGAATTAATTTTTTAGGCATAAAGGTCTGAGGCTCCATAGATCTTCCTTTTCTTTGAATTATTTATCTGAATATGTTGACTTAGGTTTTCTATATTAAATGTTTGTACTTTTTCTTCTTTTTTTATATTATCTGTAGATCTTGATTTTTGTCATTGAGTTAAGAAAATGGTGAACTTCACACATGTAATTTGGAGGTTTCCTCTTCCTTAAGACTTCTGTGCTTTTCTGAACTTGTATGTAAGCTTAAGTCTTTAAGCACAGCTTTCTGCCTCATTTGACATGTATTTGGATACCTAAATAAAAAACAAAACAAAAAACAAACAAACAAACAAACACACACAACAAAAACCCCCAAAACAAAACAAAAACAAAAAACCAAAACCAACAAAACCCACAAAACAACAACAACAAAAAACCCCCAAAAAACCAAAAAACCCAAGGCCAATAGCATTATATATTTTTAAAATGCCATTTTTGAAAACACTGTAGAAAACAGTATCCTATTCCTCTCATTTAGCCAGACTAATTACAAAAACTGTGTTATATGAAAATTTCCTGCATAGTATTCTGGAGTGGAAATTGTTTAGAGATGCCTCTCTTTTACCTATTCCTACCTATTCTGGTAGGAATAGCTCACCATTTGTGGCATTTACACTGGCATGTTTAGATTCTCTACTGAGACAGAGTGTGTGGTCATAGGAACTGGCTGAAGTACTTGAAAGAGATTTTGTGTCAGCTCACCTAGAACACTCTCCTTATTAACCAAGAAAATTTTCAGCCAATCAGTCCAATTAATTAAATGATGAACTATTTCATTAATAGCTTGGAGCAGGACTCAAGTGATAAAAAGTAATAAAACAGCATCTGGAAGAATTACTTGCTCTTTGGGGCACTTTTTAAATTTTGCGTAATTGGAATATTTAATCAGAAATTGGAGGTGGCAGTTGCAGATTTGATTAAGGGATGGAATGAATAGGAGATAGAAATGCATAAAAAGAAACTTCAGGTGATGGATTGCAGGTTTTTGCTGCAGTGCATGAGCACTTTCTGCATGTTTAGTAATCTGAAATGAAACAGTAGTAGAAAATTAGGAGGCGAGTTATGAGGAATAAAATAGATCAACGTAAGACTTATGAATTGTGTGTGTACTAGATATGAATATTGCATGAGTATATGTATTTGTGTATGCAGACACACATATTGTCGCCCAGATCAGATTTCAGAATATTGGGCAGCCTTGTCATTGTCACCCATCAGCTGTCATAAGCACTATATTGATATCCATGGTTATATTTGTTCTCTACTTTTTTTTTTTTAATTACTGTACAAATAAAGTATTGCATTATTTGAAAGATGTAGCAAAGCATCACCTCATTTGCAGCATAATTTTACACTTAGTTCTGAATACTGTTGAAGCACTCAAATTGAGATCATGGTGAATTTCTACCATATGGAAATCTGCACTTGATTAAATTAGCATTTTCTTGACAACTTTACAACTTTTAGAGTTTGTGACTGCTACTTCTGATAAATGCTTTCCTCTTTAGAGAGTGAGAAGTACTTTTAGAATGCTGCATTGTGGATGTTTCTGTGCCAAAAGCAACATGTGGCACATATTCAAAGCAGTTTTATCCCACTCTGAATAGATTTGTTTTACTTACCATTGGATTTAGCCTGAGTTAAATATAACTCTTGTTACATACTTCTGCTAATTATATCTATAGATAATAGACTGTTTAGGTTCAACTGAAATTTTCTTTTCCTTTTGGTGTCCAGCATGCAATAATGGCTTGTCCAAGTGTTGTGTTTTAACCCCAGACAGCAACAATGCCCCACTTGGATTCGCTCTCTCTGCACCTCTAAGAGGAGAGAATGGGGGAGGGTGAGAGAATCAGAAGAGTAAAAGAGAGAAAACTTATGAGTTGGGATAAAGACAACTTAATAGGGGGAGGAAAAGCTGTGCATGCAAGCAAAACAAAACAAGGAATTCATTGCTTCCCAAGGATAAGCAGATGCTCAGCCATCTCCTGGAAAACAAGGCTCCATCACATGTAACAGTGATTTGGGAAGACACCACCATCTCTCCAAACATCTCCCCTTTCCTCCTTCTCCCTCCAGCTTTATATGCTGAGCATGATGCCATATGCTGGGGAATGTCCCTTGAACCTGTTGGGGTCAGCTGTCACAGCTGTTTCCCCTCCCAACTCCCTGTCCACCCCCAAGTTCCTTGCTGGTGGGGTAGAGTGAGGTGCAAAGCACAAAAGGCCTTGGCTCTGTGTAAGCACTACTCAGCAATAACAAACACATCCCTGTGTTATTAACACTGCTTCCAGCACAAGCCCAAACCATGGCCCCTACTCACTGCTGTGAAGAAAATTGGCTCTACCCCAGCCAAAACCAGCACAACAACCATGCACTGATGGCAGAGAACAGTCAGTAATGAACAGTGAACAGCCCTGAACACATGTTATGGTATTAAGTGGAAGTCAAGGATTAACTGGTAGCTTCTTGCCTATTGTTGGCCTTATTATTTCTACAACTAATAGTATTAAAAAATGTTTTCTGTTGATGTGTTCAGGATATGAATTTGGTTAATGAGCTCACCCTAGATAAGATTACAAAATGGTAAGTTACTGGTATACATGTTGTTTCAGGGCATTGTTTTAAATCCCCAGGCATAAAAGAGAGGTGCATGCACCAAGGAGATGATTCAAAGTCATGTTATCATTGTTGGTGGGTTTACAACCATCAGGCCCCTGGGCTCACCAGCAGGCCCCAGCTGTCCAGACCAGCATGTAATCATCCAAAGACTACCAAAGACACAATAGCTTTTCAACAGTGATCTTCTGGCTCTTGGGGGTGTTTCAGGAAGACGTGGTTGCAGAGAAGGAGGCCTACATCCTGGACAGGGCCACTGGAGACTGCTGGCACGTGCAGGTCCAAACTCCAAAGGTAGAGCCTTTGGAGTTAATCTAGATAACACAGAATCTGTTATCTAAGGTTTTCTGTGGACTTCAGCAGATTTTGAGCCTGGCTTTAAGGCAGTTACAGGTGGTTGTGCTTGCTCACTTAGCCCTCTTTTTAAAGAATATGTGATCTCTCTCACTACCCTTTGTAATGACCAGCATTTCTGTAGGAGAGGGAGGTCTCATTTCTCCCTTTCTGCAAACGGATGTGTGTGACATCAATTTTTACATTTAGCTTGTAATTTTAGTTAATTTCATTGCTTAATAGAATTTTATTTGTGTTTATTTACATTTGTATGTAGTCTTAGATCAGACTGCTAATAGACTATTAGTTCATTATTTCTTTTTAAAGGAGGTAGTCTCCCCCAAATGATTGCTTGCAATACTAGAAATTCAATCTGCAAAGTAATTAAGTGCTGAAGTTCTGGGGCTTTTTTTCCAGTGTTTCATGTTTTCTCATATATAGCTGATTCATAGCCTCTGAATTTTTAAAAATGGTAAAAAAGGATATTACAGTCTGCTGCCTATTTTTATGATGTCTGAAGCACATTCCAAGAGGTGGTTTATTTGTGTTTTTAAAAAATATTGGGAAGAATTACCTGATAAAAATTTCATGTTGAGTTAATGACTCAAAAACCAGTGAGTTTTCAGATTTCCTCCACTGATAAAAGTGGGGTAAAGACTTGTAAGACAGAATTTACAGGGACTACAAAAAATTATGTACTGCATTTGTAATATTATATGGTCACATAATTAGCCTTTTTAATAAAATGTCTACATTTGAAAAATTAAAAGAAGACATGGTAAATCTGTTATTTCCAATATACATTTATGTCTGCTTCCTCCTGAAACTGTATTAATATCAGTAATTTAAAGAATATTCCCTGTTATGTGTCACACTTTTATTTTAATCTTTGTAAGTTTATTTTGCTTTACTACATATTTAACAAAGAAGGAAATATTATCTAATCTTTCCTAACACCAAGTGTGTTCTTGACCATTGTTGTCTTGTTTGCAATTTGGATAAGGAAGGGATAAAATAATACTTGATTGTGACAACTCTGGATTGGTTAAAGGGGCAATGCTGAAATGCAGCTTGATACACTAAAATGTTTCCAGCCACATGCAATCACTATGATTGTTGCTGCAATAAGGTTAAAAGAAGCCACAGGGTTTCAGGGTGGGTTTGTCTGGGTTTTGTTTTTTGGGTTTTTTTTTTACCTCTAGGAGAGCAATCTAAATGCAAATTTTATACCTGAATAAAATCCAAGAAGTCAGTATGAATGAGACTTGAGGGGAAATAAAGTCAGTGGCAATGACACTTGGCAAGTTAGTCTGTCATGCACTTTGAGTGTGAAAGCATATTATTTTTTTCTCAATTAATCTTACACTTGTAAAGTAATAGAATAAAATCAACTTTAATGTGTTGATCATATAAAATTATATAGATGCATGCTGAGTGAACTAGTCTGAACTAAAATCCAAAAGAGTTCTACTGTGATGCTGCTATGTTAGAGTTCTGAGTCTGTGAATCAAGTTTTCTGTTGATTTCATTCAAATTAAGTTTGTAAAACACAGTTTAAATTTCAAGGTCATAATAAGGAAGCTCAAAAAAAAAAAAAAAAGGAAAGGGAATTCTTTGAGTTCTAGGAATGTGGAGAAATTGGAGTGTATTTCCAATGCTTTTCAAGTCTGCTAGAAACAGTTGACATTCCCTCTTTCTTCCTGCTCTTCCCAGCCTGATACAAAACTCTAATTGAATAATGTACCCTTGGTACTGGATCTCTCCAAGAGAAATAACTCAGTGCTTTCTGAAAGATATGGTTCCATGCCTGTTAACGTTTTTGCCACATTTCAGACATTACAAGTACTTCTGCAGTTATTTCTGGAAACAGTACCTTTTCTTATGACCCCTGTTACTGAAGCCCTCAGACCGGTGTAGTTTTGAACAAAGACCTGTTGGGTCACCTTCTGCATTCTCTGCATCAATTAGCTGGGGAGCATGTAGGAGGTATTAGGAATCACCATGTATGAAGGTCACAAATATAATAATGTTGAACTGTTAGGAGCAGACTATTTGTAAGTTAAGCAAACTTAGGATAAAATACCAGTTTAAAATAGTTGTTTACAACACTTGATACACCATGTCACATTTGCTATGAAATATAAAGAGGAGAGAATGTCAATCTGTTTTGTTTGGGTCAAACTTAAATGTGGTCCTCCCTTCACTCTGTGTTCAGTTGTGTTGCTACAGGTCTCGGGGTAATCAGGACATTTCAGGACAAGTACCTGGTGAAGAGTGTAGTTTTTGTGGCTACTCTTCCTTGGAGTTTCCAGGAAATCTGTCTACATCTGTTTTGTTTTCAGTGGAGCTCTTTTTCTTTAGAACTTCACAGGAAGTAATCTTGCTGATTCTGACCTTATCTTTTGGACTGCCCTTACTTTTTAGAGATACCAATGCTGTTTGACAGATCTGTTCTAATCCCTGATTGAAGTCTGGCTGACTGGTGCCTTCACTTGAGGCAACGTAAAACTTTCCTTATAGCAAAACAATGTGTGGATATATTCAGCATATTTATTTAGTGTCTCAACCTGCTGAACCTGGTATTTTATATTGACCTGTGGAGAGTGAAATATTTTATGCAATCACATAAATTGCACCTTAATCAATGAGTTTTTTTGCTTCAGATCTGGTATTATTGTAAATAACCACAGTGAAGTGTAACAATTTTGGGACTTTTGCTGATGACCTTTCACAGAACCCCTGGGAGATATGGGGCAGATTTGTCAATATCTAATAGTTAGGATAAGAATTGACTACACAAGCTCTTCCATTTTCTTAATGGTCTTTAGGTGACTAGAACATAATGAAGGAATCAGAGTTTGCCTCTCCCACTTTCTAGTAATGTCTGTGCTCTTTTGCTCTTAGATATCCACAATTTTTTTAATTTTTAAAGTTATTTTTATTTTTTTAAGTTTTCTTTTGCTGTATGTTTTGTGAATAAAATACAGTAATCTGTCAGAAATATAGTTTTAGAGAAATGGATATAGAAAAAAACCAAGCCTTTCTTACTTTTTCCTTTCCCACAAAAAAAATGAAAAAAAAAACCCTATCCAAACAAACAAACTTCTCATGCAGCAATATTCCAGTCCTAGCACTGAACACTGAAAAGTGTTTTTGTTCCAAGTGTGAAGCTCCATAAGCAAATGAATGATTCCTGAGGATCCATCAAAAAGTCTGAGGGAAGGAAAGATGAATCATAGATTTCTGAGGACATTTGACATGTTTAAGTTAACTAGTTTTTTGTAAAGAGGTAATGTATAAATGAGCAAAGTTAATGAGTCTTTTTGTGTCCTGCTAAAGTAAGGCTGGCTGAATTTAAGTTTTAGGGGGTTTTGAACATGATCTTGTGTTTCTCCGTTTTTGTTTGTCTTGACATATGTTGCTCTTTCAGACCTACAGTTTGCCAACGTTAATCTACACATCTGGCACTGTGAGAGAGACATGATTTTAATTAAATTATTGATGGATCTCATTAGACAATGAAAAATATTTTTAGACTCTGAACTGCAAAACCCACATAGAATAATATATAATATAAACACATAAAGTATATTATCATACTAGTATTTGTATTTCAGCAAATTTTATCATGTGATTAAAATGTCCTTATTTCAATCATATATTCTATACATTTTTAATTGTAAATTTATATTTACCAATTATTTTTTTTCTCTGCTCATGAGGTTTAGAGGCGCTTTAGTTGTTTTAAAACTTAAAAAATGGTCACCTGTCATAAGAAGTTAAACCTCTTGGTGTCATACATACCAAAAGCACTGATAAAATCCGGTTGGTCTAACCATAATCCTGAAAATAAACTGGCCTTAGCTGGCTTTGTCATTGTTACCTGCCAAAGTATCCATTTCTGATGTGACATGATATGATATTTTGGCTATTGTATATAAACTTTCAAATGTCAAAAGTTCTTCTAGAGCCTTTTGCCTTTAGATCCAATGCTGTGAATATATTGCAAAGATGAAAGTTTCTTCTCTATTGCATCAGCCTGTATCTTTTGCTTAAAGTATTGGATTTTTTTGAAGGATTCTGAAGGATTGTTCCACACACAGAGCTAGGATTAAACCAACGACTATACATCCCTGGTCCTATAAGAATGGGTCTTTAATAATTTTATCTTCACTTCTTGATTGGTTTGTAGTCCTTCCAAATAGACTTGTATTTCAGTTAATCAGCTCACAGTAAAGACAGTCCCAAGTCAAGAAGCATCCAAGTTTCTTGGTTAATGGCTTTACTAACAGAAAGCACTAGCATAGAAACAACTAGAATTAAATATTCTTCCATTTTTATTCAGAAAATCATGTAGAGAAATGGGAAATGTAATTTTACATTTGAATAAATTGAAATGAAACATTGACAATAAAATTACTTGCAGTGTAATTGTATTAAAAAAAAAACCCCAAATTATGCTCTGAACCACTTTCTTGAAGAGCTGCCTCACCAGGATCAGAATCGAGCTCCTGGCTTCAGTGGAAAATGAACTTCTCTGGTATCTTTTCCTTGTTTTTTGTTTATAAGGATACCCTGCCCAGACTCTTTCTTTCCTGTTGCTTTGAGCCTCAGCTCTACTCACAGTGACTTATGGTACCAAAAGGTCAGAATATGTCTTATCACTTTGACATAGTCTAACTTTCTATGTGAAATACACATTGTTCTGGACAGAACAGGGAAATGTAAAGGCAATGTGCTTTTCACTACATGGCTGCAAGCAGTATGGAATGTTGGTAATTGGCTTCAAGGGACCTGTCCAGATTCAGTTGTACCTTGAAATGAATTGATCTCAAAGGGGTTACAAGTGCAAATATGGACTAAGAGCCTATCTAAGATTATACAATCAGTCAAGGTTTAAAGTTGTCTGAGCTGCAAAGTAACTGCCCAGGAACAGAGCAGGAAGGTGGATGCAAAACCTGACTTATTTTGAATAGAAGAAAAAACAAAAGGAAAAACAATATGAGTTAAAGATCAGGTTCAGTAGAAATGATGAGAGTAAATATCATCACCTCTTACAAAATCTTCCAGTAGTAAACAGAATAAAGCTTTTAAGCACATGTCCATAGCACATGCCCTATTTTTACCTTGTTTCTTTTTAAGGGATATAATTGAAGTCTTCAGGTATGTGAAAATTACAGGCTGTAGTTGATAATTTCCCTTCTCTAAGGAAACAGTGGTGGACTTCTTGTTATAATGGATCTGAGCTGTCACAGAATTTGGGTCCTGCAGGGCTGTGAAACTCCTGTCATCACTCTCACAGATTGGTGCTTCCCTTTTGCTTCTTGAAGATAGAAAATATAGGGCATTCCGTATTTTGAAAGTTTTCTTTTGCATGAAGAGTTTTTTTCTTTTTTTGGGAGTGGGCGCACAGAAAGTACCCATTCATCCACACCATTCTGTAGTGCATATGGATTGCTAATATATGGCTTGAGAACTCATGCCATCTTTGTCAGATATTTTTTAGTTTAGGAATGGTTGGCTCAGTTTCCAGTGTGTTTGCAGAGACAGAGAGTCACAGTTAGTCAACAGCTGCAAGTTTACTAACAAATATGTACTTGGATTCGTGCCTAAATGTACTTCCTGGGAAAAGTACAAATGTTACCTCTCAACAGAGATGACGTTTTCCTCAGAGTGTTGGAAAGGGGACGGGCTTCCCAGAACTACAGAACAGATCAGATTGGGAGGGACCATAGTGGGCATCTGATCCAACATTCGTGCTCAGGCAGGGTCATCCTAGAGCACACAGCACAGAATTGCATCCAGATGGTTCTCAAGTACCTCCAGTGAGGAAGACTCCACAACCTCTCTGGGCACTGTTCTAGTGCTTGCTCAAATACACAGTAACAAAATTTTTCTTCCTATTCAAAGGGAACTTCCTGTGCATTAGTTTTGAGAATCTGTGGGAAAAAAACAAATAAACAAACAAACAAACAAAAAAAAACCAAACCAAACCAAACCAAACCAAAACAAAAAAAACAAAACAAAAAAACCCACAAACTTTTATAAAAGGAAGTGTAATCTATACGTCTAGTAATTTTTGTGTCTCTTTTGTTGGTTTTGGCTGCATTCTTATTCTGTAATTGGAAAATAAGGGGGGCACTGAGAGACTAAGATCCAGAGCCCTAAATGTCTTTAAATCCTCATACCACTGAAGTTACTAGAAATTCAAAGCTTAGGTAGGAGCCAAATGGTTAAAATCCCTTGGAGGTTACCTATGGGCTTTTTTAACCATGGTTTTGAGTAAAAATATAAAACTTAATTTTGCATGATTTTGAGCAACAGCATAAACAAATGTGATGATAAAAGATTGCTTTGGTATGATAACATATATATCATGAATATTGAAATTTAGAACATGTTTGTGCTTGCCATGATTATATTACATTTTTAAAGAAATTTACTAGTTTAGGAGAGGGAGATCGTCACCTCTTCGTGTCCTGGAGGATGTACAGTGATTGCTGCCCTGACTAGCTGTTTTTGAGTCTTACCCTCTCTCTTGGAGATGTCCCTTTTACTCCCACACTCTCTTGAATAGTTGGAATTGAGATTCTTAGGGCTGAAGAGCTGAATGAAAATGCAGGGACATTCTTGGCACTCTTCATACTGCCTAGGCAGGGAAAATAGCCATACCTTAATGTATTTTTAGTCTAGATCAGAGTTAAGCAGACTGCCAGTCTTAAAGAGAGTTTTAAAACAGGAGTTTTTTCTTAATCTAAAAGTATATATTCCTACTTAGGCCAGATTTTTTTCTTTATTTCAGCCAGCAAACATTGCATTATAATTTTTTTTCTTTTTATTTCCCTGGAACAAATACATCGAAACTCAATACTTGAATGAGTTTCTTTGAATGTAGAATTGGAGATCATTTAAGGCACTTCCAGTTGCCTGGCCTGTATTTTCTAAATCCTAAAAGTGGTGTCAGTGTAAGTAATTTTTAAATGTAATATTTTCCACAAGCAGTAAGTATACAAGGTGTATTATTCATATTATGACTTTAGGACATGTATTCATAGTCCTTAGACTTAATAAAAAGAGTTAACAGTTACTGGAGGTAATATATTTTTCTGTTAGCAGCAAAGACAAATAGCTTGTTGTAACATGTAGTACATCAATAACTTTTATATTTAATTGTATTGCTTAGAGGCAAAATCACATCACTCTAAGTCAAAGGCAGGTGGATGGATAGGTAGATGGATAGACAGATGAAAAACTAGATTAATTCATTTGATGAGTGACACACTTCGAATAATGAAAAAAAGGAAGAAATGCACAGCAAAGGATGCAAACTGCATCACTCACATTTTTCCCATGTTGATTAAAAAAATTTGAAAGGAAAATTGCTGTAATCTGTGCGTACATGGTAGGAAACCTATTTTAGTAGAAAGAATGGAAAATGTTTCTGCAGTAATATGTAAGGAAAAAAAATCCTTGGGAATTTTCATGCCTTGTTTCCTGTTATGTAAAATTGGAAATTGTAAATGGAAAATTATGAACTGAGATTTTGCATCATATTTTGATAAATATTTTTAAAAAGACATGTTTTATCAGCTTTTAAGATGTTTTAGTCATGTTGGGGGAGAAAAAAATTTGGATTCACTTGGATCTAAGGAATTTCCCAAAGGTCAGAACAATTAAGAGCAGTTGAAATATATGTTAAGTTAAAAAAGAAAAAATTAAAGAAATTTTCCAAGAGTTAGGAACTGACCTTGTTAGAGAGCTTGTACAGGATGGAAAGCAAATAATCTCTGAGAAACAGAGGAAGCTCGTGTTCAGTCTTATTCTTCATATTTGTATTCCTGACCCAGGGAAGGATTGTCTTGATTTGTCAAAGGTCTTAAATTTCTACCAATTACTATGGCTATGTGGCAGAAGTTCTAGTCTAGTTTTTGAAGCAAAGGAGAAAGAAAGTAGGTAGTAACTTGCAAAAAAGTCAAAAGATAGTGGAAACATCCACACTGCAAAGACATTGTAGGGTTTGGTAAGGATGGTGATAGCAAGGTGAAAGTGGAAAAGGACAATAAAAGAACTAAAAGTTTTTTTATTTTCCTGAGTTTCATGGTGAAAGAGAAAATTACTAGGTATGGAATTATATATGTGTGAGCAGAGTATCTCTGTAAAACAGACATTAGATATATATATTGTAATATTATAATATATTATGTTGTAATATTATGCATTATATTATATATATTTCAAATAAATTAATATCTATAAAAATCCTCTAAGACCCTAAAATTAAAGTGTAGTAAATGGAGAATGTTCAGCATTTTTGACTAGTGGCATAAGTTGGAGTTAGAAGATAAATACTAGAGATAAACATTCAGTTTCTTATCCTGTAGGTAGGAGAATAACTGAGGAGAACAAAAGGCTGAGATCACAGGTTGAGATAAGAATAAAGGGAGAAAGCTCATTTTGTACCCAACAGATTTGATTGCATGGTGTAGTAGCCTGGTTTTACTTGTGATCAGAAGCAGTCTGCCTGCAAAGTAAGTGAAATATTAATAGGCAGGCCAGAGTGTCTTTTCAGTACACCCTGCCACAAAATGAAAAATGTTGAATGGGATGTGAATGGTGGTTAAATGATGCCTACATGCAGAGATGAGTGTTAGGATTATTTTAAATCACATTTGTTTTCTTTTTCTCTTTAATTGCTGATAGTTGTAGATACTTGGTTTGATTCTGCTACAACTTCGGAATTATGCTCATCCATTTCGGTAAAATTTCACATCAAGCCACAGGAAAGAAGGAAAAATTGTTTCTTTTTGCCAGACAATAATTTGGAAGAAACAAGAATTTTCAACTTTATTTGCTTGTAAATTGGAACAATGTATGGCTGGAGTAGTTTGAGGAAATGACCATGAATTGCTAGGGAAAAAAAAAAAAAAAAAAAAAAAGAAGAAAGTAAGATACAGTGTCAAAACAAACTTAAAAAGAAAGAAATATTAAGTCATTTATATGATGAAACAAAACGATGATGAAATTTTTAAAGACTGACTGAAATGACACTATAAAGAAACAAAACCTGAAAATCCTGGATGAATAAAAAGCTTAAACAAGAAAGGAGGAAGTTGTAAAATATATATTAGAAAATATATAAAAGTGTGCAAGAAGATGACTAGAAATTCTAAAGGCATTTCTAGCTTGGTTGAAGACAAAAGTGAAGAATGGAGTATGATGGAAAAGATGAATTTGAGGTTTTTCAGAAGTGGTTTCCTGGTGCAACTGCAGGTGGTTGTCTGAATTCCATAACTGGTATACTAATCAAATTTTATTATAATACTCGGATGAAACAAATTATGATATTACATAAATATGCAGTTGAAGAACACTAATAGCACATCAGGAGTTCATACCATATCAGTAGGGATCCTGAAAGTAAGAGGACCCTCTGTAGTGAAATTGTTTAATCCTTGGATAAAAGAAATATAGAATAAATGGATGTCTGGAATTTAAATTACTTGCTACTGTAGTTTAATTCTCAGGAAACTCCATTGAAGATTAAGTTTTAGATGGTAAAATTTAAACCATGTCTTAATAGTAAACTGTCTCCCAAAATACCTTTTCAGAAGAGATTAATAATTTGAAACACAGTTTTACTTGCTATTTGTGAAAGTGTGTAGATATAATTATATCTGGGCATGTATTTAGAATCCAGACACCCAGATTACATTTCATATATTTTCTTCAACAGCTGCAAATATGATTAAGACAAAGATGTTTTAATGTGGGATTCATTTGAATATTGAAAATACAACAAGTTTGAGAGCACATGAATGTTTTGATATATACTTCTCAGTCCTCAGAACAGAAATGAACCTTTATTTTGTTTAATTGGAGAAGTACGGAAAAGAAGTAACCAAGGAGGACTTTAAGAATACTATGATAGTTAAAAAAATCTTCCCTGTCACCTGTCCCAGGCTTGTACATTTCCCATAATTGTTCAATTAATGAGTATTTTGGTGTCTCTTCCTTTCTTGTTTCTCTGTTCATTTGCCAAAGAAAAGTTTAATTAGCTGTTTCCTTTCAAAAGTTGTGAGTTTTGACACAGGACCTGAAAGTCCGTGTCCTACTCTTTTAGTGCCAGTTGATGTTAAACCAGTTAATGTTGGTGCTCCTCTCTCTGTTCAGCCTGCTCAAATATATTTGACTTTGTCCCCACTCCCTATAATTATGGCCAAGCCTCCCATTTGCCTCTGTTGGATTGCCTCGGTTCTCTTAAATTGTGTCTTATACTTAACTCTGCACTTCCTGCTCCTGTTTTCTTCCCTTGGAGAATAATGTTTCTCTCTTCTCTCTTTTCTTGTCTTGAGATACTTTTTAAAAAACTGCTAGGAGCCAACTAGTCAACTAGTTTGTGTTTTGACAACACCCTAAACCTTCTCAGAGAGGAATCCTCCATAGGGAGCCTTTCTTCATAGTTTCTCTTTTTCTGGTTTCTGTAGAACTTATGCCATGTTTGGAAAACAGACGTGTCAGAAGAATAGCTTCTGTAGCAGAATGAGAAATACTAGGAAAAAAAAAAAAATGAGGTATCTTTTGTGTGCCAAGGCCTTAATTTTAGTCTTAACCAAATGAAAAGGCTTGTGAAGAGATTATTGTCCCAAATGTTTGTTTGGAATACATTTGCTAAGGCTAAGCAAAGAGGATTCCAAAGGGCACCCTGTTACCTTTCAAGGTGTATCTAAGGAAACCATCTTTCACTTGCTTTTTAGGTTCATTGGTACAGCTGTCATAAAACCACTGCGGTTATCCACTTAGTTCTCCTTGGTAATACATTCAGCTTTCTTAGAAACTTTTAGAGATTATTTTTTAAAACGAATTATCACCAATACAGGTGAAACTCTTTTTAATTCTCAGTTTTACAGTTTGCATTATTACTAATACATTTGTGTTCAAGTATTTGATTTCGATAACTTGGTTTTGTATCATAACATTTTCCTTTTCATGAGCCATGTAAAGAGGTCCAAAATGTTCTGATACCATTTTTGCAGCAGTATCCTGTACAACTTTTTTAGATAATCGAGTAAATATGAAACATGACAAAATCTCAACACTGTGAGCTTGAACATCATTTAGTGTGTGCTACACAGCTGCCCACATGTAGATATTAGAGGTATTGTGTGTTACCCCTTACAAAAAAACCAGCATTCTGAAACTCTGTGACCTGAAGTAAGTAAGAAAGTTTAGGGAGAATATTGGTACACACTTAAACAGTTGATAGCTGGCTGTAAAGATGAGTGTACTTTTTCTCTGCATCAGTTCATAAGATTTCATTGTAAATCAGCCCAGGAAACAAACAGTAGGTGCAAGGTGGCCTCATGCCCATCAGGGGTTTGATTAGTCATGATTTCTTCATGTCTCTGAGCAAGCAGATTCAGCTGGTGGTGCTGTGTAGGCACTACTAAATCTGCCCAGGAACACATTTATGTAAATACAGAGAGGTAATTAACCCTTATCAAGCAAGTTACCTGCAGCAAATCCTCACATGCTTGTGATAAAAAAAAAAAAAGAAAGCCAGAATTTATCTTCTGGCTTTGTTTTGGAGCCTTTGTTTTCTTGTATTTCTCTCATTGACACTAAATATGCCATTTTTTCATTCTAATCAGGTTTGTTGCTTTCTACTACCTTGATGAATGGAACAGGTAGTACAACAAACTTCTGCTGTATTCTGATAGTCTCAAATGTCTTCCAACAAAGTAATTGTTGTTTCTGGTCAGTTCTTCAATTCTTTCTGCTATAGTCTTGATTCTACTTAGAAGCCTTTTTGTCCTGGTTCCATCCCAGATCAGTGGGGGAAGGCAGGGCAAAGATATTATGTTGTTCAATACCATCTCATGTCATTGCAAGGGTTGGGGGAAAGGGGCTTTCTTGTTTACAAGGAGAGCTTTCCTTTCCAGCTGGGAAAAAGGTTGGTCAAAGGTTGGCGAAGAGCTGGTCAGTATTCTGTTGTGGGATTTCAGTATAAATAATTTCTTTGTCTTACACCTTTCATTATTAGTAATGTTGCTGTTTGTTTTCTTATCTCATTGCTGTTTCCAGTGAATTATTCTTATCTCAACCCATGATCTTTGCCTTTTGTTCTTCCAGCTGGAGGGAGAGGGGAAGTGAGTAGCAGTGTTTTACTAGCAGAACTACTGAATTGGAGACCACAATTCTTAAAGTGTGACACTTTTCCAAAAAGACTTTGCTGGTTTCACTTTCCTCCATAGTCATAAGACTCTTCTCTCTTATTAGTTTGTTTGGCTAAAGGGCTAACAGGAGCATAAAAGAATGTATGAAAATCCGTATGTTTAAACAATGAGCCAAGATATAGAAGAAATACATAAATGTTGTATAATACATCTAAGGAAGTGGCCAGTTTTTGCAGCTGCTTACTGCTACAATATTTAAAGACAGAAAAAGGACTGCATCCGTGTGAATGTGGTGACTGAATATAAACCCTGGTATGTGTGTGAGGAAATGGAATCTTCTGAATAACTGAATGTTAAGAGTTACCTAGAAATTAGAGAGCTAGTTTTCTTTTTTATGCTTGATCTCATTAGTTTTGATAGAAAAAAAAATTAAGACAGTTTTTTTATATTGTTTCTAGGAAAAGATGCACAAAAATGAATTAAATATTAGTCTGGATAATATTAGAATGCTGTTTATAATTTTTAAATGTCTATGTAGATGTTTTTCTAAATTTTCTTTTATGTATTATTTTGAATCTATAGAGTTTCAATTGTGAATTCACTGGAGTAGGACAAAACATTGCCATTTCTTCTATTACTTCCTCCTCTTTATTACAGGTAACTAAGAACAGTGAAGTGTTTCATAGAATATATTTTTCTTTCTGTACTCTGTTTGTCTCCAGTTCATCCACTACATTATTCTAGCAGGTTTAACTGCATTTATTCTCTCAAATTGTCTAAAGCTCTGATACTCTTGTCCTATTAAAGAAAGCTTAAGTCTGCACACAATTTCAAGATGTACAAATTGTACAAATTAGTCCTGGATGATGCTCAAACTGCTCTTACTTAATTTTGGAGCATTCTTTCTCATGTAGTGAGTGTCAAATAGGAAATGCTTGTTTGTGAATTAGTTTCTATTTATTTTGAGCTTGCAATTTTTATTGGTTGTCAAAATGTACTTTTATGCAGTTGTAAAAGTAACGAGAAAGATATTCATGGTATAATCTTAAATTCAATTTCAACTCTTTTAAGAGTCAGTTTTATCCTTTAATATTTAACTTTGAAGGCCCTTAGGCCTTAGTATGTATCCTAATTGAACATATGTTCTATTTATACTATATAAATGTAAATTCATACATACTCTTCTTTGATGTCACTGAAGCTTTCTTACTGGTACTATTGTCCAGTTGGGAAATTATTTATTTTGTAAACTGTTTATGGAATGTTTTATAAACTTTTTGTTGAAATTTTCTAGAATTTTGAATACCAGCAATTTAAACCTTCTATTTGTTATTGCCATCTCCTAATTAGCAGTGCACAGTTCACATACCAAAGTTACCAAGACTAAGCCTCAGAATTAATTTCCTGGGAACATTTCTGTAAAGCACTATAAAACTTCAACTCTATAATTGTTCTGCTGTTGTTCAGCTTGTGCATTCATGTTCATGTATTTTTAATATGTTTGCTAATGTCTTTTTTCTTATATGGTGTCTGAACAACGACTAGCTGCTGCTTATTTTGATTGTGTATAATTTTCATGAGTAATTATGATCTCAAGCTCTTTGGCTGTAAATGGTTTTTCAAGCAGAAGAATAACCAGCATGAATTCAGTGAGATGGCTCTCATTTGGTAATTATATTCTATGTGTTTTTTGTTTTTCATTACATAGGTGAAGAAATTAAGTTGCCGGTTGTTTAAGTCCAAAGAAACACGTGGTTTTATTAGTCGTGGGGGACAGCCTGACCAGGGAACAGCAGCAGGAAAAGTCTAAAGGGACAAGGATCCAACTAACCAAAGAGCACAAGGCAAAAAGGGGGAAGAAGGGGCAGAAGAGGGAAAGAGGGCAAAAGGGCTGAATTACCTGTTACATTCCATTTTAACCCTTTCTATCATGAATATTCTAATGAGCATTAACCAATCACCTGAAGATACAAAAACCAACAACATTTACATACAGCCTATAGGAACTATTGCATTACCATGCTAATCTACATACTAAAAACCTGAAGAACCACCTTTTCCCTGATACCTGAGAAGTCCAAACCCCTTCTGTTTGGGGAGGGGAATTGCTTAATCAGGAGCCTTGGCTATTGACTGAGTTAATTCAATCACTGTCTTCCCGCTCAACATTCCACAGTTCAAACCTTGCTTTCAATTCTATCTCTCTTGTGGGTTTTATACTTTTAGAATTATTTGTTAATAAACCATTTCTGCAAGAGTTTGCTGCTTCATCTTTCCCAACACATAGGTACATAGGTAGCTGAAATTTACCTTGTGTTTCTTTTATCTCTATATAAAACTCTCTATATATACAAGGTATCATTATGGTCTGTACACTGTCCAGGAATGCTCAGCTTCATCTCACCAGTACACCTATTAATTTTAGTATAACAGAGGTAATTCTCCAGAGATTTGTGCATCTCTACATTGCAGGACATTCTTCCTTAAAACAGTCTGAAAACAGAAAATGGAATGACTTCGTGTTTCTCATCTTGCACTACTTAGGAAACCGCTGTTTATGCATCAAAGTCTTATGGTATCAAAGTGCTTATGATCTGCCCAAAGAAAAGTATATTATCAGTCTCTAATCTTTGCATCCAGAATTAAATAGCTATTTAATAAGAATTTTTCTTGGATTAAGTGGGATTGCTGTTAGTGGTGGTAGTCCGTTTATTGATAGATAAACCAAACTTTTTTCAAGGCATCAATATTGGTTTTGAGATTACACTATAATATGAGAAATGAAACATACCTCATTAGAGAGTTAAATGTTACAGAAAATGGAAATTCTGTTCAATTGTGAATTCATAAATTATTTCTAGGTGAGATACTTACCCAGCCTTCAGCAGAGAAGAATTGCAGTGTGTATTCTGAAGGACAAAGTATGCTTTGCATATGTTGGAATGGAAACAGTCCTACATTACAACTTTCACCTAGCCTTTTATTTTCTTCCAGGTTAACAGTTTCTACAGACATCGTAATTCATAAATTCTGCTGTGTATGTTGCTGCATACTTGCAATTCAGCTAGAATGTCCTTTTTCAATCCTAAATTAAAGAATAAAATCCAGGCTTTCTGAATCCATTTTAAGTGGTTTTTAGGCTTGCAACTGAAAGAGGTTAACCATCTTGACTTTATCTGCTACATCTTTACATAGAAATCTTTAAATCTCTCCCTCAAATAAAACCCACCCTAACAGCCTAAGCATCATGATATTGTGGATTTAACTTCATATACTTAGTTATCTTAATGGATTTATCATCACTGATGAGCTCTCCATCAGAGGTAACTCAAGATTTTTGTGCACCAAAAAAATTGTTGACTTGTGTTTACAGGTTTGCAATGCCTTGTTGTTGCAGTGGCCTCTCTGGTGTTGACATCCGAGTGACATGTACTCCTCAGAGAAGGAATAGGAGGAGGAAGAAGGAAGAGAAAATGAGGAATGATGGAGATTTCCTTCTTATCACACTTCTTTTCCAAAGTATGTAAATGGTTTGGTTTTCTTTGAAGTTAAGCTGTATTTTGCTCTACTTCCCTAAGCACTGGATTTGGAAATTGTATACAAGGGTTTGTAGGGAGACAAGCTTTGGTATTTATGGTGGCATTGATTTCCACAGTGTGCACAACATTCTATTGTATAGTTGGAGCATCTGTAGCTATTGTCAATCATTATTTTGCTACTCAAGGTGACATCTAAAAAAATTGTGTGAGCCAAGGTTATAATTTCATCACTGTGCAAAACACAGGTGGTAGTGCTCTTGATCAAAATCATTCTTTACTCTTAGTAGCAAAATGAAAGGGATCAGAGAAGATAGAAGTTCCTGCAGTAATCTGAGATGATGTGTGTATATTATTCTAGGAGTTTGCCTAAGCCAACAAGTTACCTCTGAATCTTTGTGGCTTTAAATCCTGGATTAGTGAAATGAAAAACTGAATAAAAACATTCACAGTTTGTTTTTTTTTTTTTCCTTTGGAAGCATATCTCCAAAATGCTTATTATTTCCTATGAAATTATGTAGAAGTATGTGATATTAAGCAGAGGATATTTAAACTGCTATGAGAGTAAGTATTTGGAAAAATTACATAGGTTCTGTGTAAGGAAATAGTTTTGTTTTTTTTTTCCAAAAATGTAGGGATTTAGTATACTACTTACATGGGTTGCTATAACAAGCAAATCTGCTTCCTTCCCATTTTAATGAAAAGGGATTTTTTTCCCTTACTTTGAAATATACTGTGGTTTTAATCAATTGTTTCTAAAACTGCCTTGCTGTAGTATTAAATTCATTAATATCTGTCCTGTGTCTGGCCAGGATAGGGTAAATTTTTGCAGTGGCCAGGAGGCAGCATGGCTAGGAGGAACTCATATCACCTCATGCCTTGCCAGGGCCAGGGGAAGGGACTTTTCCAGGTTCCTTCTGGTTGACAAAACTTGGCAAAAGGAGCTGCCCAGTATTGTCTATGGTTGTTTGGGGTTTTTTTTGGGGTTTTTTTTTTCTGTGTGAATTTTCTTATACCCTCTGCCATCAGTGTTGTTGTTACTGTTTGTTTTCTTATCTCATTGCTGTTTTCAGTAAATTGTTCTTATTTTAACCCATGACCTTTGCCTTTTTAGCCTTCAATTCTCTCCAGCCTGTTGCAGTGAGAAGTGGGGCCAGGTAAAACAGGAGACCAAGAAAAAGAGACAGAAATATGCTTTTGGAGAGCCTCAGTGTGTGCACTGAATTGGGGAATGTCATCACCAATCCATGAAAATGTCACAGTACTGTAATGAAAAGTACAGGTGTTGAACATTCTTCTGTTGCTGTTAAACATCTGATAACCTTTTTACTCATGGCTCACATAATTAAAATTCCTTCTTTCTGTTTATTTATCATGATAAGCATTTTATCATCAAATAAAAAGAAATACACTTGCTTCTTTAAATAGTGCAAGGCTTTCTGGTCAGTAAGGTCTAAGGCAATAATGTTAAAAAGTGTATTTTCACTGGCTTTCAAAATTTTTCTGTATGGGTTAGAAGCAATAAAAGTTTAATAAGCTAGGATGCCAGAGAACAATAGAACCTGTATCAGCCTGTGTGATATATTGTACAGATATAGATTACTTATTTATCTCCAGACCTATGAGAATGCAAAATGTTCTTTGTCAGTCAAGGATCTTGGGAAAATAAAAAGACACAAACCAACACGCTACCAAAAAAACACATGGTCTTTCAGTTTGTTCCATCTAATCTAGTTTTGACAATATTGTACTGGAAATGCATTTTTTTATTCTTTTAATGAATACATAAGGAGCAAAATATAGCTCCATTACACATGAAAAACAAGCCCAAACTGCAACAGTATGCACTTGATGCCTTAGAGAAAATGCAAAAACCTTTCACTCCCATGTAATGTTTTGAAGTGTGACTGAAACAATTTTGTATTGGGTTGGGTGGAAGTCTCTGTCCAGTGTCTGAAAACAATTGCTGACAGATAGGTAATAGCAGTATATTTGACAGCAGATGTGAATTTGTTGATTTACACCTGAAAGAAACTCCTAAACCATGTTTGCAAGAATATTTTTACACCAGAAATTGTTCTATATATAGTTCTTGTCTCAAATGTGAGAAGCTGTCAGATTGCAGGACTCAGTGATGACTTACATAAGCATGTTTTTTGCTTTAAAAAAATTAAAATACAGCCCTGGACATGATATCAAGATATCCACCCAACTAAAATAACTAGCTAATTATAATTAGATTAGGGAGACCTGGAAGACTGGTTTACAAAAAGGATTAGATGAATTAAATATGTTCTGGCTAATCAGATGTCCACACAAACATTAACTTAAATCTCAAGGAAGACAGATAATTATTTAAGGATAAGAAAAGAAGTCTTGCTAGTTAAAATAATTCAATGTTCAGCCTAAGTAACAAATAATTCTCCTGGATTGAAGAATTAACTGTGGGAAGCAGTGGAATCAAAATATTGAAATTAGAATCCATAACATTTGTAAAAGCAATCCTGTGCTGGGATGAAGGCAACCAACATGATGCTGAGGGTGATCAAAGTAGTGCCTTTTGAATTTTTTACTTGTTGCATTGTTTTTAGAAAAAGATCTTGATCATTTTTGGCATGGGAAATAGCTAAAAGTAAAAAAAAAACCCAACTGTTAATTATGGGCTCAGGCTTAATGTATTTCCTCACATCACACATATTATATGTGCCATGTGTTTTTATACACAAAACCAGAATCAATACAGTAGGATACTGTACAGGGAGGAGAGGTATGAAAGCAAGCTCCACAGTCATCTGTTTAGCAATTGAGGCCTTTTAGGCATGTGAGCAGTGCTGTTTTGCTACTGACATTTGCTGTGTTATTAGATGGGAACCAGATAATTCTTTAGTTCCTCATTAATGGTTTTGATACAAAAATGTTAGTTATGAACTCATCCTATTTCCCCAACTGATAGTTGAAATACATAAGCCAGGTAAACAGCTGGAAATTTCAACATAGACAAAGAGAAGTAATATGCTCTGTGAACTGTAAAATTCTGTTATTTCATTGCTCTTAAAGAAACATTGAATATTGCATCTGTAACAGAGTAGATCAGGAGTCTTCGAAAGTCCAGAAGTCTAGGCTGAAATGCATGATCAGCAAAAGTTTTATTTAATACCTCTTAGCCAGTCTCAATGACTGCAAGCATGCTTCAGATTCTTTAAAAATGAACCTGTGCTCCATTAGCTGCCAAGTAGAAAAGCTTGAACCAAAATTATAGAAAGCAACAATGCTGTGGATAAGAAG